>JALAZF010000496.1:1287500-3687500 GCA_022829125.1 Lathyrus tuberosus
AAAAAATTGCCATTTTTTTTGAAAAATTATTAATCAAATTGTATACTACATTAATCAATCTTATTTCTTTTTTATATCTAACACTCATTAATCAAATTATAAATTATATTAATTAATTTGTTACACTCCGTTAATAATATTGTTTTTCAATTCAAATTAATATTTTTAAAATCGGACCGGTTATCGAACCGGTGAGGGTATTGCGTCACTGGTTCATTGGTCTAACCACTGGGTTATTGGTCGAACCACATGACTAAACCGGATTAAACCAGATAACTCGGTTGAATAAACCGGTCACTATAGCAAAATTATATAGGTATTAAACCGGTCAAACTAGATGACTCGGTGTCGAAAAAAATCACTAACACCTAAAAAATTTATAAATTTCATAATTTTACAAGTTTATAATTTAAATTCAAATTTGAATCAATTATAAATTTAAGTCAAGTAATTGATTTAAAAATTAAAAAAAAAAGTATCAATCTCAAATACAAACTTATGTTTGTTATCTATATAACATGCATTACCATTTACTTTACGCAATACCTCAGCCCAACTAATAAAAACCAATTATATCAATCAGATAGGAGAGAAAATAAATTATGTTTAAATTCCACAACCTATCAATGCTATAATACCGTGGTAGTCTCTATTAATTATATTTTATCGTTGTTACCAATTTTTAAAGAAAAGAATATAACTTTCTCTTATATTTTTATTTTTTCTTTTTTTAAATAATGAAAATGACGTTGTTTTAATTAAAAAAAAAACGCATTTGAACCGCCGGCTTACACCAGTTTTGACCGGTTCTCATCAGTTCAACTGCATATCTGATCTAACAATTGAACCAGACCGGTTATCACTCCGGTTTCCGGTTCAACCGGTCCGACCGGCTAGTCCGGTCCGGTTTTTAAAACTATAATTCAAATTATTTTTATTGTTAAGACACATATTAATCAAACTATAAATAGTATTACCTAAGTTTTTATACACCTTTAATCAAACATATTTTGCAAAAAAAAAAAGAAAATGTTAGAAAAGTCAAAATCATAAATATCATTATTCATTGTATATAAGTGTAGGTGTAATATTTTGGTATCAAAATAGCATTATTGTTTTCTCAATTATAATGGGTGCAGTGTGTGAATTGAGAATCTCCTCTTTTACGGAGACTTCAAGTATTTTTATTATATTAATGACTTTCAACAACTTTTACGGAGACTTCAAGTACTTTTATTATATTATTATTATTTTCCAAGAAAAAGGAAAAACCACTTCAATTCAACAATTTGCTTATCATCACATGAAAAACGAGTGCTCTTATACCAATTTCGTTGAAACTATTGGTTAGTACGCCACCATAACAACTACACTATTTTTTAGGCTTTATAAGGTAAAGTATTATCTTAGTATAAAAAGAAAATTTGGAGACAGTCATTTTTAAAATAAAATACAAGATTTATTACACTTTTAATTTCTCTTTTTATGTGTTTTTAATTTTTTTAATCTTTATTTTTTTCGCAGTGATATTAAAATAAAAATTTAATTTTTAATGTCATGGGAGTGATTACTATAAAAATTTGTTTACAAAATAAATTAATAATTAATAATTTTAATTAATTTTTTAAAAACATATTTAAAAATTAATTGATACATTTAAAAAAAAATAGACTTTAAGACTCATATCTTTGTAACATCTCTCCAACCTACAAGTCAATAGTTTTAGTTAAAAAAATTGTATCAATTCAAAGAACATAAAAAAGTACACGACAATCGCTCGGATCCAGCCCTAAAAAAGACAAAGGAAAAAAAGAGAAATTATAACATCATTAGCTTAGCAATATGAGTTCTAAGACCCCTCTATACCAAACCCTATAAACTATCACATCCAAAATATTCTTCGCTATTTTAGTATGATCTACATTATTGTTGTAACTAATGTCGTTACGATATTTCCAAACACCATAGAGGGTCTCTGTTGTAGCAAGCTTCAACAAAGAGGCTTTCAAACCTTTCCATTTCGTATTGCGAATCAACCAATCAAGCTCCCCATCCCAACAAAGGGGATATGCTTCACTTGTATCAAAACAAGCACATGAGACCAAATATTTTTGAGTTTTTAAAAACCATAAAACAAATGGTTCATAGTTTTCTCATTGGTACAAAAACAATACTCATTATTATCCAGCAAATCAAACTTACAGAGTTTATGTTTCGAGGCTAAACCCCCATGACACATAAGCCACATTGTCATCCCAGCTCTGGGCCTCGCAGCGTTCCCACATAGCAGCCTGCACCGAGGGATTTTAGGCACCTCGGATGTAATACCCCATATTCCCTTAAATGTTCAATTGGATATCAGTTGAGATCAACTGAGTTTCTATGTACCCTATTTGTTGTTAGTTGGAACAATTAGAGCTCCTAAGTACTCTAAGTGTTGGCCATTGGGATCAATAGAGTAACTAGTGAACTCTGAAGAGATCAATTATTGATGAAAGGGACAAATCAATATTAATAAGTATAAGAGAGGACATTTTGGTAACTCTAATATTTGGTCGATTGGTGTTAGATGAAAAAATATCAAATGAACATATTTTATACCATTGTATAATATTATGTTATATGCATATTATATATATTTATGAAGTAGAGAGAAAAAAAGAAAGATAGTAAGAAAAGAAGAAAAAGGGAGAGAAGAGAAAAGGAAAAGAAAAGAGGAAGAACTCATGGAAGAGGAAGCTATGGATTCATCATCATCATCAACTCCATCTCATTATCTTCATCTCCAATGTGAGTTCCATTAGATAGTATAGTTTTGGAAGGGGAAGAAATACATGATTTGGGAATTTAGGTTTGTGTGAAAAACATGTCTAAGTGTGGATTGTATGTTAATAATTGATGATCTTGAGATATTACATGTTGTATTATGTTAATCCATGTCTATTAGGGTATTTTAAGGATGTATGATCATGTGGGTTAGGGGTATTGTCCATGTTTACCTTTTTTGCACGTTGCTGAGATTCTAGAAAACACTACAAGAAAACATTGTTTTAGCGTCGACCAAAATCACTAGCTAACAGACCAAAAACGAATGCTAATAGGGTCTAGCGTCAGCCAAGTGTCGGGGTCGGGGAATACTTTTCAAAGTTGGAAGTTAATTATGTATAGCGTCGACTTTAATGAACGTTAACGAGACACTAATTGCTGACCCTTTGTTCTACGCTAATTCCAGGGTTAACGTCGGTCTCTATCGGCGCTAGGATATGCCACGTGTTAGTATGCGACTAGTTACCCTTTCAACAAAAAAACATTCCATGTCATCAATTAGCGTCGACCTTTTACGCTGCTAAGTTGGGCCACGTCATCATATGACGTGTGCCATGTGCTAATATGTGATTGGGTTGCCCTTCATCAAGAAAATTTCCACGTCATCATGTAGTGTCGGTTCTTGCCGCCACCATGTTGCTCACGTGATATAGTAGCATCGGAGTCGGGGCCGCCACTACTATATATAATCAACTACACGAGATATATTAGCATCAGTTCTAACCGACACTGTGATGTTGACTATATATAGTAGTGTTGGCCCCGACTCCGACACTATGTTGTTGATTGGTTATATTAGCATCGGTGGTGTGGCCGACGCTACTATATATAGTCAGCAGCACTTGATCAGTTTTATCGTACCCTGTTTTAATCGAAACCTATTTTAATCAAAACTTGTTTATTATTACGATACTGATCAGCATGTAGTGCCATATCTAATTGATAAATATTAAAAAAAATATAGCTAACAATTAATTATAAAAGTAGTCAAAACCTATGAGATCCATAAGTTAATCTTTTTGGAATACATAATACAATACTGATAACACTATCCTCTAATCCAAAACAAATTTACTTATATTAAAATACATCAAAATACTGTAGCGTCGGGTCCATCCATTAATCATCATTATTTTGAAGAATTTGTGGCATTGAATCAAATTCTATAGGATATAGAGTAAATAATGAATTACAAGATGCATACAATTTGATAAAAATTGGATCGTCTAAGTTGATTTTCAAGAATAATTTAATTTTTCTAATTATTATCTCAAAAATCTATTTAAACGAATGCAAGTTCAATGAGGGGTTAGTGAAACAAGGAATCACATATGATATAACAAACTCACTAACAACATTTATCAACAAAAACATCAATTAATTAACATAGATTAGGAGAACTTGATAACTAACCGTTCCTAGAAGCTATAAAGAGGATAAAGTAGAAGGGAGAGTAGAAAACATGTGTTCACTATGGGAATATTATATGAAAGACTCTCTTAAATCCATGTTCACACAAGTTGCTACATCATATGAACCACACCCATAGTATGCAAACTTGTAAAATGAAAGGAGGATGAAACTTAGGAGAAAGCTGCAAACTATTGTTAAATATGAAAGGATGTCATTCTAGGTCTATCACACAAGTTTTCATTATTCACTTCAGCTTCATCCTCTCTTGTACTTTTGTTGCGTGCGATTTTTATCGGTGACGCGACCACCTTATAGCACAAAATGGTTTCCTCCTCGTAGGAGGAGTGGGGTGCTACTTTCTGATTTCTTATTTATCCCGTTAAGCTGAAAGGGAAAGGGAAGCTATCTAAAGCTAACCTTGCACACAAATGTTTAACTGAACAAACTCTTAAAGAGAGATTCGGGGAGTTCGGGTTCAGGTTATACAATGGGGAGTGTAGCAGGGAAATTTGTGAGTGTAAGCTATTGATTAACTTAACTCACAAAAGATAAGAGTCGCGATCGCACTTTTATTTTATCCACAAAGTGAAAGGAAAAATAACGAACAAAACCTAAAGAGTTCTAAAACAACAAGAACTAACAAAGAATGGGTAAGGGGGGTTGGTTACGCAATGGGAAGGTGTTAGCACCCAAAACGTCTATAGTACTCTATAGGAGCCCTTTGAAGTATTCATGCTTTTTGGTATGAAAATGTTTGCTTAAAAAAGATTGGGAGAGATGAGAAGTGAAGTATTTTTTAAGATTTTTGTGTTTGGAGAGACTTATCGCCTCATGCCTACATACCCACGAAGTGCAATGTAGGATCAAAACCCCGTAGTTTGTGGTACAAAGAACACAAATTTGTTTGTTTTGGTTGATTTTAAGTGTAAAGACAAGTCGTCATTTCCAAGCGAATAATTCCGTTTAAAGAAATGAATCATGTCTAAACTTATGAAAAAAGTTTTAAAGGAAAAAAAAAGTGCATAAGGCACAAAAAGAGTTTTATGAGTTTGGGTGTTTTTATGTTTTTTTTTTATGAAATGGTCAAAATATGATTAACATTGATTGACATTTATTAAAAAAAATGAAGTTTAAAAATCACTTGACCAAAGTCAAGGTTTTATTATGAAAGCGGTTTTTAGTTTGAAAACAAGAAAGTTTTGAAAAAGAGAGGAGATTTTGAAAATTGAAGAAGGGGTAGAGAAGAAGAGACTATCCTAGTGCATAAAAATAAAAGCTAAGGATAAGAAAGAACGAACCCCATGGAGGAACTCTTCAAAGCATAATAAGAAAATAATTCCATCCTCTTAAGCCAATAAGCAAGCCAAATAAAGGCTAGAATATCAAACTCCATAACGGTCCAAAGCATAAGGGAGAGAATCCTAATTCTAAGTCCATAAGTCCATAATCAAGAATATAGGTCCTCCAATGCAAAGGATAGTGACCATAGTCTAACAATTAAGAGCACAAATATTTTAGTGGTTTAATCCTTTATTAATGTTTTTGAGTCCAAATGGACAAAAGGAAAAACAAAGCACAAGATAATATGGTCCAAGTGGACAAAAGAAAAATGACATAAACATAAACATGTGTCCAACGGACAAAGGAAAAATTGCGGAAGCATAAACATGTGTCCAACGGACAAAGGAAAAATATGCATAAGAGTAAAAGAGAGATAGGGAGCGAGAAGGAAACATAAAGGTTAGAAGTTAGTGATTAGTAGCATGAGGCTCTAGTGCCATAAGCCTTCACCGATTATTCCATTTCGCGTCTTGAACTATAGTGATTAAACAATGTACTTAGGTCAAGGTTAATGAAGACTTGTTAGAAGATTAATAGAATCAAAGCCTCTACAACAACAAGCTTCAAAGATTTTGAACCTAATACAAAAGATCAATTGTAACGCCCCAGTTTTAGTATTTTTATTTAATCGAGTCGTTTTGATTATTTTATTATTATATTATTTTATTTTCGACTTTTATTTGGAAATATGTTATTTTTCAATGTTGTGATATTTTATCGCGTTTTGGGAACGTTTGCGAGATATTTGAGTGTAGGGGTGTTTTGGGCATTTCACTTTATTTTTCTTAAGTTAGTAAAATAGAAAATAGAAAGAGAGAAAAATAGAGAGAAAGAAAAAAGAGAAGAAGGAAAAGGGGAAGAAAAGAGAAAAGGAAGGAGAAAGAGAGAAAATCTTGGAAAATCTAGAAATCGAAACAACCGACTTTTCAAACACGATTAAATCGGGTAAGGGTGCGAAACTTGATTATTATATACTTGTGTATGATTATGTATGTATGTTTTTGGTTGTTATTGGATTGAAGTGGAAATATAGAGTAAAACCCATAAATGTTGAAAGTGTTAGAAATTGATCCAAATGTGTCTGAAATCATGTTTTATTGTTCCTTATTGTTGATACACGATAGATACATGTTGTTAGGCATTGTATTGTTAATTTTTTGGTGTTTAGGTGAAAATTGGGTTGAATTTGGTTTGAAAACGCAGAAAAAAATTCAGCAGAAAATTCTGGTTTTTCCACTGCCCATGCGCGTATCACTCAAGGTAATACGCGTATTGGTCAAGGCAATACGCGTATGGCATTGAAGAAATGTGGGCAATACGCGTATGGAACTTCATTTTCTCGACCATTTGTCCATTTGCGTAATGGTACGCGTAAGACTTTAGGGCAATACGCGTATGATGGAGGACACTACGCGTATTGGATTTTTAATGGGAATTTTGGGAAAAATGGGTCTCTGCCCATACGCGTATGACCTTGGGAAATACACGTATGGAATGGGCGAGGGCTCAGAGCAATACGCGTATGGCTCAGGGAAATACGCATATGGCCAGGAAGATTGCAAAATGAGGTTTATTCGCGATGTCTTTTCTTGTTTAGTCCGTAACTTGTGTTCCGATTATCCGTTTTTAACATTCTTGGTATCGTTGAGTAGCTATTGAACTGTACTTTCTTATTATAATCATTTTAAGATTGTTAGCCGATTTAATTATGTCAGGAATTTGGAATAGTGTCGTTGTGTCGACTTTTGTCGTTATAAATGTGTATAATTGGTGTGTATCATGCAATGTGCTGTTGATATGGATATGGTATAATTTGCGTGCTGTTGTATGGTATAAATGCATTGTTTTGTGCTTGAATTGTAAAGCATGATTAATGTAGAGTGGAATGATTGCATATATGTGTGCATTTGAATGTCATGAGTCATTGTATGCCAAGCATCATGATATTCATTCTTGTGATGTCGTGTGCCCTAGTGGGTGTGAGCGACAAATCGATTCCAGAGGGATTCCGCTATAACGTCGTGTGCCCATGTGGGGTGTGAGCGATGATTATAGACTATCGTGTGCCCGTGTGGGGTGTGAGCGATCCGATCGTGAGCCTTATACAAAGAGGACCGAAAGCAATCCATAAACGTCGTGAGCCTTATAGAAAGAGGACCGAAAGCGATGGGGAACATCGTATGCCCGACGGGGAGTTACATTAAGTAACGAGCGATGGTTCCAATAGTTTCTGAGTGAACTAGTGTTGAGATGATGGATGGAAGGTACCGCATATGCATTGCATAGAGTCGTTGTGTCGGTCTCTGTGCATTTGCATAATTCATGAATGGATTGATTTCGTGTGGAATCGTGATTGGAATTGATGAGTTGAGATATATATTGTGTTGTGTTGTATTTGGATTCTGTTGTGCGTTGTGGTGAGAATATTTTACGTGTGTAATGTTGTGTTATTATATAATTATATGCAATTATATTATGATTGTGTTTCTCACCTTTCTGCTATTTTATAATGCTCTATGAGGCATTGCAGATTAGATTGCTGGAGGTCTTTTGCGAAGCTTAGGTCTTCATTCTTTTGTCGGTCGGCTCTGATATGTGACACCGGATAGTTAGGGAGACATTTGGTGATTTGTGTGTATATGTATATGTTTCTTTTGAGATTGTACATGTATGTTTATATTTGGCAGACAAACTTTTCATAATATATATATATATATATATATATATATATATATATATATATATATATATGAGATTTCAGTACAGATTTTCCGCTTTTATTTTGTACCTGAATTGTGGGTAGTAGGAACTAAGTTCCTCTATTAATTGCTACCTGATTGTTGCATATCTTTATGGGCAGGTTTATGTGTATTTTGTTTAAAATTGATGTGACCCCTCGGTCTATGCAGTGAATGTTTTAAATATACTCTGATGAAATTTTGTATTTTATTTATCGCTTTAATAGCTTGGGGGTATAGATTGGGGGTGTTACATTAAGTGGTATCAGAGCCAGTCCGTGTCAGTTTATGTCAGTCCTTGTCGGTCTTGGTGTTTGGATGAGCTGTTTCTTTAACCATAGTTGCTGTTATTGGAAATGAACAGAATATGGCTGGTAGGAATGACACTACTTTAGCTGCTGCGATGCAAGCTATGGCTCGGGCTGTGCAGGGTGCACCTAATGCTGCAGGTAATGATGAGTTCAGGAAGAACAAACCGCCTGTCTTCAAAGGAAGATACGATCCTGATGGTGCTCAGATTTGGCTGGAAGAGATTGAAAGAATCTTCCGAGTGATGGATTGTGCTGAGGATCAGAAGGTGAGACTAGGTACTCACATGTTACTAGAAGAAGCTGATGATTGGTGGGTTAGTACATGTCTTGTGTTGGAAGCTGCAGAGGAGGAGATCACTTGGGCTGTGTTTAGCATTGAGTTTCTGAGGAAGTATTTTCCAGAAGATGTAAGAGGAAAGAAGGAAATTGAGTTCTTGGAATTAAAACAAGGTAATATGTCTGTTGTTGATTATACTGCTAAGTTTGTGGAGCTTGTGCAATTTTATCCACATTATGCCGAAGCGACTGCGGAATTTTCTAAGTGTGTAAAGTTTGAGAACGGATTGCCTCCTGAGATAAAGCAGGCAATTGGTTATCAAAGGATTCAAAGGTTTTCTGATTTGGTGGATTGTTGTAGGATTTACGAGGAGGATAGTAAGGCTCGTTCTACTCACTATAAGAGTGTGAGCGAGAGGAAAGGGAAGCAACGGTTCCGTGGTGGTCTGTATGTAACACCAGCTGATAAGGGTAAACAAAAGAGAAATTCTGAGAGAAGGTCAAGTGGAGGAGGAATGTCTAGTCCTCTGAGATGTTATAGATGTGGTTATGTGGGACATCGTCAGTCCGAATGTAGGAAGGATTTGAAGAAGTGTTCTAATTGTGGAGGTTTAGGACATGTCGCAGCTGATTGTGCAAGGAAGAATGTGGTGAAGTGTTTCAACTGTGGTGAACCTGGTCATATTAGTACGAAGTGTCCTAAACTGAAGCAGGCTCCAGCTGGTGGGAAATTTTTTGCCTTGGCAGGAACTCAGACTTCACGTGCAGACCGCCTGATCAGAGGTACTTGTTTTATTAATAGTACTCCTTTAGTTGCTATTATTGATACTGGAGCGACTCATTTGTTTATTTCGTCTGAGTGCGCGAAGCGTTTGAATCTTGTGTTGTCTTCGATGGGTGGTGAGATGGTTATTGATACTCCAACAATGGGGTCAGTAACTACTTCTTTGGTTTGTTTAAGTTGTCCTTTGACCATTTATGGTAAAGACTTTGAGATGGATTTGGTGTGTTTGCTGTTGGAGGGTTTAGATGTGGTTCTGGGAATGAATTGGTTGCAGTTCAATAAGGTTCATATTGATTGTTATCATAAGTTAGTAAGATTTCCTTCTCTTGAGGAAGACAAAGACTCGAGTTTCTTATCTACCAAAGAGTTGAAGAAACTTTTGGCGGATGAAGCTCAGTTGTTTGGGTTGTTTGCATCATTGACTGTGGATAGTCAAGTTTCACTTGATGTGTTTCCTGTTGTGTGTGAATTTCCGGAAGTGTTTCCCGAGGATATTTCAGACTTGCCGCCAGAGAGAGAGGTGGAGTTTTCTATAGATCTAGTTCCTGGTACTATACCTGTTTCTATGGCACCTTATCGTATGTCGGCATCTGAGTTGGTTGAGTTAAAGAAATAGTTGAATGAATTGTTGGAAAAGAGGTTTGTGAGACCAAGCGTTTCTCCTTGGGGTGCTCCAGTTTTATTGGTGAAAAAGAAAGATGGAAGTATGCGGTTGTGTATTGATTATCGCCAGTTGAATAAGGTGACGATTAAGAATAAATATCCTCTTCCGAGAATTGATGATTTGATGGACCAGTTGGTAGGTGCTTGTGTGTTTAGTAAGATTGACTTGAGGTCAGGGTATCATCAGATTAGGGTGAAAGAGGAAGATATTCAGAAGACGGTTTTTAGGACACGTTACGGTCATTATGAATATTCTGTGATGCCGTTTGGGGTTTCTAATGCGCCAGGTGTGTTTATGGAGTACATGAATCGTATTTTCCACGAGCATTTGGATCGTTTTGTGGTTGTGTTTATTGATGACATTTTGATTTATTCTAAGTCTCGGGAGGAGCACGCAGAGCATTTGCGTATTGTTTTGCAGGTTTTGAAAGAAAGAAAGCTTTTTGCCAAGCTGTCCAAGTGTGAGTTCTGGTTGTCGGAGGTGAGTTTTCTTGGACACGTGATTTCAGGTAATGGTATTTCTGTGGATCCATCTAAAGTAGAAGAAGTTCTACAATGGGAGGCTCCGAGATCCGTTACTGAAATTCGAAGCTTTTTGGGTTTGGCCGGATATTATCGAAGGTTCATTGAAGGTTTTTCTAAGCTAGCACTTCCTTTGACCCAGTTGACTTGTAAAGGGCAAGCGTTCATTTGGGATATTCGGTGCGAGGAAAGTTTTAATGAGCTAAAGAGAAGATTGACGACAGCTCTGATTTTGATTTTACCGGATCCTAATGAACCGTTTGTAGTGTATTGTGATGCGTCTTTTATTGGTCTAGGAGGGGTGCTAATGCAAGAAGGTAAGGTCGTGGCTTATGCTTCAAGGCAGTTGAGAGTGCATGAGAAAAATTATCTTACTCATGATCTTGAATTAGCGGCTGTGGTTTTTGTGTTGAAGATTTGGAGGAATTATCTCTATGGTGCAAGATTTAAAGTCTTTAGTGATCACAAAAGTTTGAAATATTTGTTTAATCAGAAAGTGTTAAATATGAGGCAGCGGAGATGGTTGGAATTTTTGAAGGACTACGACTTTGGCATGAATTACCATCCTGGTAAAGCGAATGTGGTAGCCGATGCGTTGAGTCAGAAATCGTTACATATGTCCGCTTTAATGGTTAAGGAGTGGGAGCTTTTGGAAGCTTTTAGGGATTTGAGTTTGGTATGTGAGGTGACGTTGGATAGCGTGAGGCTTGGAATGTTGAAGGTTACTAATGATTTTCTGAAGACTGTTAGTGAGAAACAGAAGATGGATGTGAAATTTATGGATTTGATGACGGTTGGAGAGAAAAGTGAAAATGAGGACTTTAAAGTGGATATTAATGGTGTTTTGAGATTCCGAGGTCGAATTTGTATTTCGGATGATGCGGAGTTGAGAAGGATGATTTTAGAGGAAGGACACCGGAGTAATTTGAGTATACATCTGGGAGCTAATAAAATGTACCAAGATTTGAAGAAGATTTTCTGGTGGTCTGGATTACAAAGAGATGTGGCTCAGTTTGTTTATGCATGTTTGACTTGTCAGAAATCAAAGGTAGAACATCTGAGGCCTAGTGGTTTGTTGCAACCATTGGATATTTCTGAGTTGAAGTGGGATAGCATCTCCATGGATTTTGTGACAGGGTTGCCGAATACACAACGAGGGCATAATGCTATTTGGGTGGTTGTGGATAGGCTGACTAAATCGGCTCATTTCATTCCGATTGACATCAGTTTTACTTTGGAGAGGTTGGCTGAGATTTATATTAGTGTGATTGTGAAATTGCATGGGGTTCCGTTGAGCATTGTTTCTGATCGAGATCCGAGGTTTACCTCGAGATTTTGGGAAAGTTTACAGAAGGCGTTGGGTTCTAAATTGAGATTGAGTTCGGCTTATCATCCGCAGACGGATGGACAAACCGAGCGAACAATTCAGTCGTTGGAAGATTTGTTGAGAGCGGGTGTTCTTGAACAAGGTGGTGCGTGGGATAGTTATCTTGCATTGATTGAATTCACGTATAATAACAGTTTCCATTATAGTATTGGAATGGCACCTTCTGAAGCACTGTATGGACGAAGATGTCGAACACCGTTGTGTTGGCACGAATCTGGTGAGAGTTCGGTGGTTGGACCAGAGTTGGTGCAACAGACTACGGAAAAAGTGAAGCTTATTCGTGAGAAAATGAAGACTTCTCAGAGTAGGCAAAAGAGTTATCATGATCGGAGAAGAAAAGATCTTGAGTTCCAAGAGGGCGATCATGTATTTTTGAGAGTTACACCGGTAACGGGTGTGGGTCGTGCATTGAAGTCGAAGAAACTTACTTCTCGGTTTATTGGTCCTTACCAGATATCCGCGAGAGTGGGTGTTGTGGCTTATAGGGTGGCATTGCCGCCGAGTCTGTCGAATTTGCACGATGTGTTCCATGTTTCACAGCTTCGAAAGTATGTGCCGGATCCGTCGCATGTGATTCCGATGGATGAGGTTGAGGTAAGGGAGAACCTTACAGTTGAGGCATTACCCGTTAGGATTTTGGATCGCGAGGTGAAGCGGTTGAGAGGTAAGGATATTGCACTTGTGAAAGTGGCGTGGGGAGGCGCTGCTGAGGGCAATTTGACTTAGGAGTTAGAGAGTTGGATGCGGGAGTCGTATCCAGAGTTGTTCGTCTCAGGTATATTTTCGAGGACGAAAATTTCTAAGTGGGGGAGAGTTGTAACGCCCCAGTTTTAGTATTTTTATTTAATCGAGTCGTTTTGATTATTTTATTATTATATTATTTTATTTTCGACTTTTATTTGGAAATATGTTATTTTTCAATGTTGTGATATTTTATCGCATTTTGGGAACGTTTGCGAGATATTTGAGTGTAGGGGTGTTTTGGGCATTTCACTTTATTTTTCTTAAGTTAGTAAAATAGAAAATAGAAAGAGAGAAAAATAGAGAGAAAGAAAAAAGAGAAGAAAGAAAAGGGGAAGAAAAGAGAAAAGGAAGGAGAAAGAGAGAAAATCTTGGAAAATCTAGAAATCGAAACAACCGACTTTTCAAACACGATTAAATCGGGTAAGGGTGCGAAACTTGATTATTATATACTTGTGTATGATTATGTATGTATGTTTTTGGTTGTTATTGGATTGAAGTGGAAATATAGAGTAAAACCCATAAATGTTGAAAGTGTTAGAAATTGATCCAAATGTGTCTGAAATCATGTTTTAGTGTTCCTTATTGTTGATACATGATAGATACATGTTGTTAGGCATTGTATTGGTAATTTTCTCGTGTTTAGGTGAAAATTGGGTTGAATTTGGTTTGAAAACGCAGAAAAAAATTCTGCAGAAAATTCTGGTTTTTCCACTGCCCATACGCGTATCACTCAAGGCAATACGCGTATTGGTCAAGGCAATACGCGTATGGCATTGAAGAAATGTGGGCAATACGCGTATGGAGCTTCATTTTCTCGGCCATCTGCCCATTTGCGTAATGGTACGCGTAAGACTTTAGGGCAATAGGCGTATGATGGAGGACACTACGCGTATTGGATTTTTAATGGGAATTTTGGGAAAAATGGGTCTCTAGCCATACGCGTATGACCTTGGGCAATACGCGTATGGAATGGACGAGGGCTCAGGGAAATACGCATATGGCTCAGGGCAATACGCGTATGGCCAGGAAGATTGCAAAATGTGGTTTTTTCGCGATGTCTTTTCTTGTTTAGTCCGTAACTTGTGTTCCGATTATCCGTTTTTAACATTCTTGGTATCGTTGAGTAGCTATTGAACTGTACTTTCTTATTATAATCATTTTAAGATTGTTAGCCGATTTAATTATGTCGGGAATTTGGAATAGTGACATTGTGTCGACTTTTGTTGTTATAAATGTGTATAATTGGTGTGTATCATGCAATGTGCTGTTGATATGGATATGGTATGATTTGCGTGCTGTTGTATGGTATAAATGCATTGTTTTGTGCTTGAATTGCAAAGCATGATTAATGTTGAGTGAAATGATTGCATATATGTGTGCATTTGAATGTCGTGAGTCTTTGTATGCCAAGCATCATGATATGCATTCTTGTGATGTCGTGTGCCCTAGTGGGTGTGAGCGACGAATCGATTCCAGAAGGAATCCGCTATAACATCGTGTGCCCGTGTGGGGGTGTGAACGATGATTATAGACGATCGTGTGCCCGTGTGGGGTGTGAGCGATCGGATTACGAGCCTTATACAAAGAGGACCGAAAGCGATCCATAAATGTCGTGAGCCTTATACAAAGAGGACCGAAAGCGACGGGAAACATCGTATGCCCGACGAGGAGTTACATTAAGTAACGAGCGATGGTTCCAATAGTTCCTGAGTGAACTAGTGTTGAGATGATGGATGGATGGTACCGCATATGCATTGCATAGAGTCGTTGTGTCGGTCTCTGTGCATTTGCATAATTCATGAATGGATTGATTTCGTGTGGAATCGTGATTGGAATTGATGAGTTGAGATATATATTGTGTTGTGTTGTATTTGGATTCTGTTGTGCGTTGTGGTGAGAATATTTTACATGTGTAATGTTGTGTTATTATATAATTATATGCAATTATATTATGATTGTGTTTCTCACCCTTCTGCTGTTTTATAATGCTCTATGAGGCATTGCAGATTAGATTGCTGGAGGTCTTTTTGCGAAGCTTAGGTCTTCATTCTTTTGTCGGTCGGCTCTGATATATGACACCGGGTAGTTAGGGAGACCGTTGGTGATTTGTGTGTATATGTATATGTTTCTTTTGAGATTGTACATGTATGATTGTATTTTGCAGACAAACTTTTCATGATATATATATATATATATATATATATATATATATATATATATATATATATATGAGATTTCAGTACAAATTTTCCGCTTTTATTCTGTACCTGATTTGTGGGTAGTAGGAACTAAGTTCCTCAATTAATTGCTACCTGATTGTTGCATATCTTTATGGGCAGGTTTATGTGTATTTTGTTTCAAATTGATGTGACCCCTCGGTCTATGCAGTGAATGTTTTAAATATACTCTGATGAAATTTTGTATTTTATTTATCGCTTTAATAGCTTGGGGGTATAGATTGGGGGTGTTACATCAATCACCATTGGGTTGACGCGACCAATCAAGGTCTGGACCACGAAAGTTCAAATTCCGAATTGGATAAAGAGGGACAAATGTTGCGCTATGTTAAGCAATCGCCGAGTAATTTACGAAGTAATTACCCTACAATGAGGCCGTTCAATAGATCTTTGTGCTAATGCATGCTAGATGAACGATATGTAGACCGTCATCCGAAAGCAATACCGCACGAAAAGAAAATAGATAACAATCTAGTCTTGATCAAGAATTCAACCAAGAAATTCTAAGATCCATAAGACTTTCATCGATCAAAATAAAAAGGAAGGAAATAGATGAAGAGAATTCCAAATTGAATTACACTTTTGAGATCCTTTCATCTTCAAGTTCAATCACCTTTAATTGATAGTTTTATGTGTGAAAATATATCACTAATTCAAAGCACCTTAAATGAATTCAACAATTCATTTAAAGATAGATTTGAACTAATGAATGTTTAATTACTTTAACCATATCCAAAGTCCATTGAAATTGAAGAGAAATTAATCTCAACAATGCATTTCAAGGCTAAAACAAGAAGAAAGGGGAAGAAGGAGGAAGAAAAAACCAAAACAGTCCCAAAAATAGGTGAAAAACACCATTCTGTTCAGTGCGAATCGATTGCACCAGTGTGCGAATAGATTGCACACGGACAGATAGCAAAAACAAGGCAAAAAATAGCATTGTGCAATCTACTGCACGAAAATGCAAATCGATTGCACCCTTCTGTAACAGCAAAAATTCAGCAAAATTCAGCATGATCATGATCTAAAACTTTCTTCAAATACCTCATGATCATGGAATCAAAAGTGCATGAAAATGTAAAGCAAATAGCAACCAATACCAGTAATTAAACACAATTACAAGATCCAAAAGATCAAGTAACAAGGATCTCCAAAGATCTACATTATGGAAGATGAAATTGAAGCTTCAACAATGGTGAAGGATGAATTACCACTTCAAATCTGAAAATTCTTTCAAATTGCTTCAAGATCCAAACTCCAAAGCCTTGATCTGTGAGAATTGATGAAGAAAACAAGTTTGGATGAAGGTTTAGCTCAAAGTTGAACAAGATTCAATGTGAATTCTTGTTAACTTTCAAGAGAAGAAAAGTGAGCTTTGAGTGAATTTTGTGGTTGGGGAGAGAATTTCCAAGAGGTTTGTTGGCTATCAAAAGCTTCAAGAGAAAATTCAACAAGGTGAATTTGGCTATCATAAGCTTCAAGAGAAATTTTAGCAAGGTGAATTTGGCTCTCAAAAGCTTGTAGAATGAATGAAATTAGGCCTCTATTTATAGAATTTAGGCTTGGAAATTTGGTTTGGAATTTCAAAATTAGGATTGGAATTCAAATTTGGAGGGAAATCACAAAAGAGTGGTGATTAGTGATGGTACATGGTGGGGAATGATCAAAATGATGTAGGGGAATTAAAATGAGGTGATCTAGAATATTCCACATGTGATGAATGGTCAAGATTGGTGTCAAATGCTTCAAAACATGAAAAATGCTGACTTTAGGCAATTCTGTCTTCGTGCAATCGATTGCATTGTAGCGTGAATAGATTACACTGCTGAAAATTTCAAAATATAGGCAAAAACTGCAGGGTGCAATCGATTGGACCATTAGTGCAATCGATTGCACAGTTGAAAATCTTCAAAAATGCCATTCTTGCTACATTGTGCTGGTTCTGGCTCGATTCTTTTGACTTGTCAAAGAAGGCATGGAAATAAACACATGAACCTTAAAGTCTCTTGAATAATAATCAATTAAATCTGGGAAACTCTTGATCAAATGATTTTGAATTGTTTGGATATCAACTTTGACTTTGTACAGATGAAATTCATTCGAGCTGCGGGACTGATTTTTTGGTATTTTAAACCTGTTCTTCCCCTGAAAATGCTAGTGAAAGAAAACAAAATATTTTTGGATTTTGATTAAAGGTTATTAAACATAAACAAATTAAGCAATAAAACAACTAACAAACACACACACACTCAAAGATCCCTGCAAGGTACAATCCTATAAAAGAGGGAACCAATGTGTGATCTTGTTTGTATGAATGCACAAGACAAGCAGAGAATCTTAGGGGCAAAAATTAGGGTATTACATCTTCCCCTATTTAAGTTTCTTCTATCCGGAGATAAGAAGATTGACATCTTTGTCTCGACGAGATAGGAGAGACTTAAATATAACAAGAAACCCAATTTTTGGCCCTAAGTGACCACAAAATGATATGATTATGCAAATGATATGCAGACACAAGACCTCTGTGTGGAGAATACGCCACAGGAGACAAACAAAAGCCGGAGAGCAAAGAGAAAAGACTCCGCAGGGGAACCATAAAGGGAAAACACATCCCCAAGGGGAGGAAACAAATCTCCACTGGGGAAGAGAAAGGAGTAAGGTTCCACTGAGGGAAAATTACCAACACCAAAAAAAGGAATAACATCGTCCCAACATGGAGAGAAAAATCTCCGCTGGGGAAAAGATCGTCTAATACCAGAAATCCAATAATAGCATGATCAAAAGGAGAGATTGCCAACTACCAACAAAGTGGCAGCTACAACAAGGCAACCAATCAAAGGATGTGAGAAATATTACCTACTACCAACAAAGGATAGGATGACAAAGGTAATAAGCCAGCTATATCACCTACTACCAACAAAACGGGTAGGACGACGAAGGTGATAAGCCAAAAGAAGATTATAAACCATCAACCAAGTCACAGTTACAATAAGGTAATCAACCAAAGGTATGAGAAAGATTACCTACTACCAACAAAGGGTAGGACGACAAAGGTAATAATCTCAAAGGGGTCGAGAAATATCACCTACTACCAACACAGGGCAGGACGACAAAGGTAATAAACTCGAACAAAGAAGGGAGAGATTACCAACTATCAAACAAGTGATAGTTACAACAAGGTAATCAAACCCGGCTATATTAACTAACACCAACACATGGCAGGACGACAAAGGTAACAAGCCAACTATATCACCTACTACCAACTAGACGGGTAGGACGACAAAGGTGATAAGCTAAAAAGAGGGATTACCAACTAGCCGGGGAACATACCGCAAAACTACTGGGACTCAGCTGAGGAAAAAATTCAAACTGGGGATAACTGTATATGGAAATAAACCACAACACAACAAGTATATAACTCAACAGGGAAGACTTAGCACAACAAGGCTCCACTGGGGGAAATCAATACCTCAACAATGAATTATCTCCAGCATTCCGAAGAGACTAACCATCCATCGGAGTAGAAAATCTCAACAACGATTTGTCCCGTCCAACCGAAGAGACTTACCATTCATCGGAGTAATAAAATCTCAACAACGAACTGTCCCGTCTAACCGAAGAGACTTACCATTCATTGGAGTAGAGATCGACTACTACCAGGCATATGGTAGGCGAACCAAAGAGAACACGAGATATATTAACTACAACGAGGGTAATAAACTCAAATGGAGAGATTTTAATGAGATCTTTTAACAAATTCCACTTGGAGAACCTGCTGACGAGGTCCAGTGCGGGGATTTCAAAAGATATCAACTGGAGGAGTCTACTGTCGAGACTTAGGACCTTATTTGGGAATACCTTTTGCTAAGTTTTTGTTGAGAAATGTGTCAATCATCAAAACGTACTGGGGAATCTATTGCCAAGATCAACCAGAGAACCTTCAAATGAAACGCCTTCTTCTGAGATTTTGCATGTAATTACTACTGCCGAGGATTAATCGAGAACATGCCTACTGACGAGGCTCTGCTGAAAGATCTTTTAAGGATTCTACTGTCGAGATCCTAAAAAGAAAATACCTTCTGCCGAGGTTGCTGTAATCCTTTTTTTTTGAAATTATCCGAGAAATCTACTGCCGAGATTCTTGGAAAGAAAATACCTTCTGCCGAGGCTTGTTGAAAATTCTATTTTAAAACTCACTGGAGAATCTACTGCCGAGATCAACCAAAGAAATCTGAAATAAAGCCACCTTCTGTCGAGGTTTGCTGGAAATATTTTGAAAATATCCAAGAAATCTACTGCCGAGATTCTTAGAAAGAAAATACCTTCTGCCGAGGTCAACTGTAAATCTTCCGCCGAGATTTTCCAGGAACTAGGAATCAATAACTCTACCAGGGATCTTCATAGGAGATATGGACAAGATAGATCACGCAACAGACTTCTCAAATAAAGAGACAACCATCTATTGGAGATTCACAACAAACTTCTCTGACAGGCACAACCTGAGAGATACCATTTGATGGAAAAGATAACGCCTGATAACTGGAGACACACAAGTTTCTCAAATAAAGAGGATGTTGCTTAATGTCATGCAATGGATTCCAAAAGAGTGTTGTAACAACACTGCTGGAGGAAACAAAATCTTCATCTTCTAATGGTAACCATATAAAGATAATCTGCCGAGGAATACAAAATCCTCAAAGGTGAAAAATAAATGCACTCCCAATCATCTAGGTTGCACAGCCTAGAGAGTTTCAAAATAGTCACCGCCGGAGACCAAAGTTCAATCCAGGAACAAACTGGAGAGAAACGGTCAAACAAGACTCATCCCAAGGAGGAAATAACTCAAATGGGGATTGGTCCTATCCAGATAACGAACTGGAAAGGAAAACTGGAGCAAAAATTTCCACGAGGAATAAACTCAGTGGGGAATTAGAAAGGATAAACGCTTTCTTCTTAGGGTCAACACTCTAATGGAGAGAGGACACACACACACTCTGTGGAGGAAACCACATCAGAGAGCGGAGAAGTACTAAAACAGATGCAAAATGCACAATGCAACAACAAAAATGCTATGCACAACAAAAGAATGCGTATGCAATGCATATGAGTATGAATATGCTGATAAAACAGACACACGGATGAACAGAGGATGAATAAACACCACAGCTCAGCTGAATACTCGGCTAATCTCAACAAAAGAGATCTTGTCAAGGAGTACACATAAAGCCAACCCTAATGGGGATATCAACCAATTGTGAGAATAAGAAGTCAACATTACTCTTTGCTTGGGGAGTGATCAAAGCAATCACAATGAGAGGTAAAACACTGTGCGAGGATTCCACATCAAGGGGAAACATCACCCGAAAGCTTCACAAATGCTTGATCATAACCTGGCTAGAGAATAGAGTTATACTCAGCTGAGGAAATCTGAATCAAGACTTAGCCGAACGAATACCCAAAATAGTACTTGGACGGGAAATACCCAAACTGGCGCTCAATTGGGGAATAATGGATTTCAAGAGTCCAACACCCCACAACAATCTTGAGGGAACCCATCATCAGATTAACAACTTGATTACATCCACAAGAACAAATCTTCTTATGTGCGTTGAATTCACCATTTAACTTTTGCCTCAGACTGCATGGTCTACAAAGGATTTTACACCAAAAGGAAACTTTGTACCATAACGACTTGAGATAATCTGTCCCAGTGTCTTCAAACTCTTGGATTCGTCGAATCTCGACGTAACCGCCCCAGATTTACTGAACTTGGCAGACTCTTCAATTAATAGAGTCATCCAGCTTTGCCCCATATGAAAGCATCAATTGGGAAAACAAGTTTGCTCATACTCAACAAAGCCTTCAGGCAACATGCCCTTGGATAGGATCATCCTTGAAATGATTTGCCAATTTCTCATCAAAGTTTTAGGCCTTAAGAGATTAAGCTTATCACTGATGCTCAAATGTAAGCTTCTATGATGTCAAACAAATGTATGCAAGCAGAAAATGTTAATTCTGAGAATGATAATTTTAATGCAACAAACATGTAAATCTTGAAGTTTTTACTGAAAATTAGATATCGCAAAACCTTGTGAATGAATCACTAGTTTAGATATGACATTGATTTTTGAATGCACATGCAATACCAACAGAGATCTTTTAGTGTAACTCATGGGAGTCAGGAATGCTATCTCGTTTGGAATATGTTTTCAAAATAAACCCTGCTTCAATTAGGTCTTTTGAGGGTTATAACTTGGCCTGGTTCACGGTTTTCAGAAAAAGGATTTTTAGGCTCAAAATTTATTTGTACCCACCCAATCTCCGTGATGTTCTTCAGTCCTATTTTTAGCTAATTGACACAAATGTTCATCTTTAAAAAGATTACTGAAATTGATGGTTTAAGAACCAATGAGGTTATTCGAGGATAACAGTCAACCTTTTTTGTCCTTCGACTTGGTAGTCACACAAAGATTTGTTTTTTTGATGAGAATTTTTCTTTTGTTCTTGCTTTTCACAATTTCATTCTTTTTATTTTTCCCTAACTTTTGCCTGGACTGATTTTTTTTTTGAATTTTTGATGTCCAGCGGGATGCCCAATTTTTTTGCCTAAGTCACTTGCTTTCAAGTTTTCGACTTAGCGGGCTTTTTTCTTTTGATTTTTCTTTTTTTGTTCTTTTGAATAAATCATGTGACATTGGCTCATTAGGAAGGGTTATGACTGCCTCTTTCCTTCATGGATGAGGAATAACCATTGTTGTTTCCTTAGACGCACACTCCTTTTGAAATTTGGACACTTGGTCAAATTAACTGAAGACTACCAAGCCCCAAGGTTTAATGTGAGGGTTTTCTTATTTAGAAAAGAAACTCCTACTTCAAGGCTCAAAGGGGTTAATAAGGGATTCTCTTCCTTATATTTCCGGTGTTTGGGAATTTGAAACAATGCCTGTACATCATCAGCAGGGTCTTATTCAAAAGCATACAACTAGAAATTTTACGTTTTCACTTCATCATCCTCCCTCCAAGAGTTTAAACAAGAAGTTGGTATTGCAAATGCAGAAAATAAATTACGAGCGAATGCGAATGGATCACTTCAAGATAAACATACTCATTGCATTAAGATTAATATTCAAAACAAACAAGTTCTACATGCAAACAAAGCAATATCAATCATAAAAGATTACAAATGAAAATGCAGTAAATGAAATAAAGATCTGAGGAAACTGTGTCAGCTTGAGCTTGAAAGAACATTTTCAACTTTCTTGGGAGACACAAAAGCAAACATACAACCACTGCAGGTCACTCTACTAATATCAGCATAAAGGCGTTCCATTCACAAATGTGTTTCCTTCCTTGAAGGTCAACACCTCATCGTCAATCATCTCTGTCACCAGGTGGACATTCTGAGGATTTGGCATATACCTTGAAAATCGAGAATCTTTTTCAACAACTTGATCAACCAGATCATTTTGCACAGGTCGGGATCGAGTAGGAACATCCACTTGTGGAACATCGTCGTCCAGAAGAGAATCATACATCGGATTGGTCATCACTGTAAAGCATGACATGAGATCATCATCTTTTGTTCTCTCCATGTTCCTTCAGTAACTACCTCTAACTTGGTACGAATGCCAGAAAATCAGCTGACTGGTACAAGGACAGATGGACAAATGAGTCTGTGTTTAGGGAACTGCATGTATGCAAATGATGAAAGCAAATTTTATTTTAAGTTTTCAGGAAATTAACCTGATTATTACAAACACGGGAAGCATCAAGTATATGAGTATCACAACTTTTATTCAAAACTTTTGCCAAAGGGACATTTGCTTTGTCCATATTTGCAATAGTCTGAGTTGTTTTCCTTGAAAATGGATGAGAAGATGAATGTATGGATGCATGGATGCAACAACCACAAACAAGATCACACAAAGCACACGGGTTTGGGTTCAAGTCACGAGCATGAAGCCAAGGGTAAGAACCAATCCCACAAAGGTGTGTACTAAGGTTTTGTCTTCATTGTACCTGCAGAAAATAGCGGTTCTAACAGAGTGCCCAGGGTCCACATTCCACTATCAGACACACCAGCACATCGATTTGCTCGGAGGTTGGTAGTTATCCTTAAGAGAATCTAACCTGAGTGTGGCATCGCATGACAGCTAAGTCAGATTTGCATCCTCATAGCTTCTGCGCCACGATCATAAAAAGGCTATGATAGGTTAAGGTTACTATGGTCCTCAGTGTTATAGGCTTCTATGGAAAAAGTAATGGCTTCAACGATCGCTCGATCGACATCAGTAATTCCAAAGAAGCAACCACCGAGTGGATAGATTCTCAAGTTCTGCTTTTTCGGGATTCGACTCCCTCAAAGCTCCCTTGACTATACTATCCTCCTATCTCAAAGTAAACTCTGGTCCGGGTATAGGACCTATCTCACACACACAGAGGAAATCTCAAACATAATAAACAAATAACAAGAAAATTAAATGAAAAGCAGTAAATAAATCAAAGTAGGCTAAACCCCTCAAGAAAGATCCCCATCAGAGTCGCCACTTTTCTGTAGAGGGGAAATTTGTGAGTGTAAGCTATTGATTAACTTAACTCAAAAAAGATAAGAGTCGTTACCGCACTTTTATTTTATCCACAAAGAGAAAGGAAAAAGAGCGAACAAAACCTAAAGAGTTCTAAAACAACAAGAACAAACAGAGAATGGGTAAGGGGGTTGGTTACGCAATGGGAAGGTGTTAGCACCCAAAACGTCTATAGTACTCTATACGAGCCCTTTGATGTATTCATGCTTTTTGGTCTGAAAATGTTTGCTTGAAAAAGATTGGGAGAGATGAGAAGAGAAATATTTTTTTAAGATTTTTGTGTTTGGAGAGACTTATCGCCTCATGCCTACGTATCCACGAAGTGCAATGTAGGATCAAAACCCCGTAGTTCGTGGTACAAAGAACACAAATTTGTTTGTTTTGGTTGATTTTAAGTGTAAAGACTAGTCGTCATTTCTAAGCGAATAATTCCGCTTAAAGAAATGAATCATGTCTAAACTTATGAAAAAAGTTGTAAAGGAAAAAAAAAGTGCATAAGGAACAAAAAGAGTTTGATGAGTTTGGGTGTTTTTATGTTTTTTTTTTATGAAATGGTCAAAATATGATTAACATTGATTGACATTTATTAAAGAAAATGAAGTTTAAAAATCACTTGACCAAAGTCAAGGTTTTATTATGAAAGCGGTTTTAAGTTTGAAAACAAGAAGGTTTTGAAAAAGAGAGGAGATTTTGAAAATTGAAGAAGGGGTGGAGAAGAAGAGACTATCCTAGTGCATAAAAATAAAAGCTAAGGATAAGAAAGATCTAACCACATGGAGGCACTTTTCAAAGCATAAGAAGAAAAGAATTCCATCCTCTTAAGCCAATAAGCAAGCCAAATAAAGGCTAGAATATCAAACTCCATAACGGTCCAAAGCATCGGGGAGAGAATCCTAATTCTAAGTCCCTAAGTCCATAATCAAGAATATAGGTCCTCCAATGCATATGATAGTAGCCATTGTCCAACAATTAAGAGCACAAATCTTTTAGTGGTTTAATCCTTTATTAATGTTTTTGAGTCCAAATGGACAAAAGGAAAAACAAAGCAAAAAATAATATGGTCCAAGTGGACAAAATAAAAATGACATAAACATAAACATGTGTCTAACGGACAAAGGAAAAATTGCGGAAGCATAAACATGTGTCCAACAGACAAAGGAAAAATATGTATAAGAGTAAAAGAGAGATAGGGAGCGAGAAGGAAACATAAAGGTTAGAAGTTAGTGATTAGTAGCACGAGGCTCTAGTGCCATAAGCCTTCACCGATTATTCTGTTTCGCGTCTTGAACTATAGTGATTAAACAATGTACTTAGGTCAAGGTTAATGAAGACTTGTTAGAAGTTTGATAGAATCAAAGCCTCTACAACAACAAGCTTCAAAGATTTTGAACCTAATACAAAAGATCAATCACCATTGGGTTGACGCGACCAATCAAGGTCCGGACCACGAAAATTCAAATTCTGAATTGGATAAAGAGGGACAAATGTTGCGCTACGTTAAGCAATCGCCGAGTAATTTACAAAGTAATTACCCTACAATGAGGCCGGTCAATAGATCTTTGTTCTAATGCATGCTAGATGAACGATATGTAGATCGTCATCCGAAATCAATACCGCACGAAAAGAAAATTGGTAACGATCTAGTCTTGATCAAGAATTCAACAAAGAAATTCTAAGATCCATAAGACTTTCATCGATCAAAATAAAAAGGAAGGAAATAGATGAACAGAAAGCCAAATTGAATTAAACTTTTGAGATCCTTTCATCTTCAAGTTCAATCACCTTTATTTGATAAGTTTAAGTGTGAAAACATATCACTAATTCAAAGCACCTTAAATGAATTCAACAATTCATTTAAAGATAAATTTGAACTAATGAATGTTTAATTACTTTAACCATATCCAAAGTCCATTGACATTGAAGAGAAATTAATCTCAACAATGCATTTCAAGGCTAAAACAAGAAGAAAGGGGAAGAAGGAGGAAGAAAAAACCCAAACAGTCCCAAAAATAGGTGAAAAACACCATTCTGTTCAGTGCGAATCGATTGCACCAGTGTGCGAATCGATTGCACACGGACAGATAGCAAAAACAAGGAAAAATATAGCACTCTCCAATCTATTGCACTAAAATGCAAATCGATTGCACCCTGATGTGACAGTAAAAATTTAGCAAAATTCAGCATGATCATGATCTTAAACTTTCTTCAAATACCTCATGATCATGGAATCAAAAGTGCATGAAAATGCAAAGCAAATAGTAACCAATACCAGTAATTAAACACAATTACAAGATCCAAAAGATCAAGTAACAAGGATCTCCAAAGATCTACATTATGGAAGATGAAATTGAAGCTTCAACAAGGGTGAAGGATGAATTACCACTTCAAATCTGAAAATTCTTTCAAATTGCTTCAAGATCCAAACTCCAAAGCCTTGATCTGTGAGAATTGATGAAGAAAACAAGTTTGGATGAAGGTTTAGCTCAAAGTTGAACAAGATTCAATGTGAATTCTTGTTAACTTTCAAGAGAAGAAAAGCGAGCTTTGAGTGAATTTTATGGTTGGGTAGAGAATTTGCAAGAGGTTTGTTGGCTATCAAAAGCTTCAAGAGAAAATTTAGCAAGGTGAATTTGGCTATCAAAATCTTCAAGAGAAAATTTAGCAAGGTGAATTTGGCTATCAAAAGCTTCAAGAGAAATTTTAGCAAGGTGAATTTGGCTCTCAAATGCTTGTAGAATGAATGAAATGAGGCCTCTATTTATAGAATTTAGGCTTGGAAATTTGGTGGTTTGGAATTTGGTTTGGAAGATCAAAATTAGGATGGGAATTCAAATTTGGAGGGAAATCACAAAAGAGTGGTGATTAGTTATGGTACATGGTGGGGAATGATCAAAATGATGTAGGGGGATTAAAATGAGGTGATCTAGAATATTCCACCTGTGATCAATGGTCAAGATTGGTGCCAAATGCTTCAAAACTTGAAAAATGTTGATTTTAGCCAATTCTGTCTTCGTGCAATCGATTGCACTGTAGCGCGAATAGATTGTACTGCTGAAAATTTCAAAATCTAGACAAAAACTGCATGGTGCAATCGATTGGACCATTAGTGCAATCGATTGTACAATTGAAAATCTTCAAAAATGCCATTCTTGCTACATTGTGTTGGTTCTGGCTAGATTCTTTTGACTTGTTAAAGAAGGCATGGAAATAAACACATGAACCTTAGAGTCTCTTGAATAATAATCAATTAAATCTTGGAAACTCTTGATCAAATGATTTTGAATTGTTTGCAGATCAACTTTGACTTTGTACAGATGAAATTCATTCGAGATGTGGGACTGATTTTTTGGTATTTTAAACCTGTTCTTCCCCTGAAAATGTTAGTGAAAGAAAACAAAATATATTTGGATTTTGATTAAAGGTTATTAAACATAAACAAATTAAGCAATAAAATAACTAACAAACACACACACACACACACACACACACACACACACACTCAAGGATCCCTGCAAGGCACAATCCTATAAAAGAGGGAACCAATGTGTGATCTTGTTTGTATGAATGCACATGACAAGCAGAGAATCTTAGGGGCAAAAATTAGGGTATTACAAGGAGTTGTCAGTTACCCATCCTATATGTGGTTATCCACAGGTTGATAGTTTTAGGTTCTGTTTGTACTTGATGGTGTTTATCTGTTGATGGGTTGAGAAAGTTTCTTGGGAAATATGAGAGAGAGAGAGAGTGAGTTTTTGTTAATGTTTAGGTTTTCCGAGGTTTTGGTAAGGTACTGGACCTAAAGTTTTTGATTGGTATGAAGGTACTGGACCTAGAGTTTTTGATTGGTATGCTTGCTAAGATTTTATAATCTTATGCCTACGTATTCCCGTTTTAAAGAAACTGGGAAATCAGAGCAATCGTAGTTCCTCCTATTCTATGGGAGGAAAAAGATGTTTTGGTGTCTTGTTCAAAGCCCAAGATTGAAGTTAAAAAATTTTGTTTGTGTCTTGTTCAAAGCCCAAGATTGAAGCTAAAAGGTTTATATGTGTCTTGTTCAAAGCCCAAGATTGAAGCTAAAAGGTTTGACTGAGAGAGAATTTGTCATCTCTAAAGGGAGACATCTCGTCTGTTTATCACAACTGTTGGGTGACTGTTTATAAAGGAGGGTTACTTTAACTGGGATATGAGAATCCAGCAATGCCATAATTTCCTTTATAGGGGATTTGTCCTGAAGGAGAAAACTTTAACTCAGTGTTGAGCAATGCCATTTTTCCTTAGGAGATTTCATGTTAAGAGAGGGACAGTGGCGTGGATGTTTGTAATCCAGAGGCTTGCCGCTTACAACAATTAGATGAAAGAGAGGGATTTGCCAAGATAAGAGATGGACAACAGCTTGGATATATGAATCAACAAGTGTGTCACTTAGAGCAGTTATCTGGGATTAGGGTTTGTTTTGAATATTCTGTTTTGATGTTTGATAACACAGATAAATGAGTTCCTACAGAGAGATTTTGATTTCCTCTGAGGGGATGTTGATTTTTGTGTGCCTTGATCAAAGCCCAAGGTTGAAGCTAAGAGGTTGATTGACTCTACTGGGGAAGTCCTTATACAAAGCCCAAGAGGAGGCTGGAAAAGACTGACTCAACAAGAGAGTGTTTATATATGTCTTGTACAAATCCCAAGAATGAGGCTAAAAGAGACTGACTCTTTTGGGGATATCATTATACAAAGCCTAAGAGGAAGCTAAAAGTTTGAATTTTCCGGGGAAAATATTCTGTCAGTCTTGTACAAAGCCCAAGATTGAGGCTAAAAAGGATTTTGACTCCGCTGGGGAGGGTTTGTATGTGTCTTGTATAAAGCCCAAGATTGAGGCTGAAAAGAAGATTGACTCGGTGGGAAAGAAATCTTTATCTGTCTTGTACAAAGCCTAAGATTGAGGCTGAAACGAGACTTTACTGACTCGGCTGAGGATATTTAGGTGTCTTGTACAAAGCCCAAGATTGAGGCTGAAAAGAAGTTTGACTCTGCTGGAGAGTATTATCTGTCTTGTACAAAGCCCAAGATTGAGGCTGAAATAAGAATTGACTCTGCTTAGGAAATTTATATGGTGTCTTGTACAAATCCCAAGATTGAGGTTGAACAAGCTGGAGAAGTCATTATACACAGCGTGAGAGAAGGCTAACTTCTGCTAGGGAAAATCATTATACCAAGCCTAAGAGGAAGTTAAAAAAAGATTGACTCAACAAGAGAGTGTTTTTATCTGTCTTGTACAAAGCCCAAGATTTAGGCTAAAATGGTTGACTCAACAAGAGAGTATTGAAAGGGGATTGACTTAACAAGAGAGTCTAAAAAGGTGATTGACTCAACAAGAGAGTCTGAAAAGGTTAGCTCAGCTGGGGAAAATCTTTGTACAAAGCCCAAGAGGAGGCTAACTATGCTGAGGAAAGGAAGGATCATTATACAAAGCCTAAGAGGAGGTTATCTTTGCTGGGGAAGAACAAAGAAAAAAATCTTTATACAAAGCCTAAGAGGAGGCTGTCTTCTGCTGAGGATTATTGAGATCCAGAGGCAGGTCCAAATGGGGAATCAACTCTTACTGAGGGTTACAGAAGAGTTGAGATATCAGATGCCTTGATGTTCTGATTTGGGATAATGTTATACGGATAATAAGCTGATCCTGGCTGAGGAATTTTTAGGAGAAAAGACTGGGTTTTAGAACCCATTGGTTTTAACTCTACTAGAGATTTATTGAAAATGACCAGGGTTTCTCCTATGTTTGTAAGGAACTTGAGAATGTCTTTGAGATCCAAGAGGGGATTAGACTATCCAAGTCTACTGGTGTGGAAGAATTTACCTTTGTATGATGCCCAAGAGGAGGCATGTGTTTTAAGGGATGAGAATCTACCCTAAATTGGTCTGAAGTTTTGACACTGGAAAGACTGCTCTAACAAAGGATGACTAAGTTCTGTCCTATACCTTTAAGACGTCTTCGGGGTCCTTGCACTAAGCCCAAGAGAAGGCATGAGAACTTTTAAGAAGCCGGAGGGTCCTTGTACAAAGCCCAAGAGGAGGCGAGGATGCTTTTAAGAAGCCTGTGGGTCCCAAACCTAAGAAAAGTTCAAGAAAGGATTCACCGAGAATAATTCCTTTAGTGAACAGTTCTAGGGTTTTAAGAAATTCAAGAGAGGTTTCACCGAGAATAATTCCTCTATGGGGAATTGAATTTCTTTGAAAATTTGTAAAAGTGACAGTCTGAGAAAAGTTTCACCGAGAATAATTCCTTTCTCATTGTTCCATATTGTTTAAGCCCAAGAGAAGGCAAGACTGTATCTGGAAATCCAATGGGGATCTAGTTTTGACTGTATTTAAGAGTGACTAACTGGCTTTACCTAGATTCTAGACCTAATTTCCGGGGAAAACTCTAAGCAGATATACTAGTATATATACAGTTGATATATGACAAGTATTTAAAAGGATATGAAAGAAGGACTTACAGTTGAGCAAGCTTCCAGCAATATAGTTATATATATATGAAAGCATGTAAAGAAAGCTGATAAAAACTTACAGTCGAGCAAGCTTCCATTGTAACAGCAGTATGGTTAGTTGTTTAAGAAATTAAAGAAAGTTTTGATAACAACTATGAATTTGAATCAAAATCAAAAGGGAAGTTGTTTTGAAAATATTGTTGGGGCTTATACTTAAGGAGAGGCCCAGATGAAACTCAAGGAGAGGGGTCTTATAACTCAAGGAGAGGCCCAAAGTTTATACCGAAAGATTGTATCGGGACTTATATAATGACTGAGGCCCAAAAAAGGTTTTCTCTACAAAGGGATGGGTCTTACAACTCAAGGAGAGGCCCAAAGTTTATTTTATATACAAGTGATGGGGCTTACAACTCAAGGAGAGGCCCAAAGGTTTTCGTTTAAAAAGGCGACGATCGCGCCGAGATTTTAAAATCGTATCGGGACTTATACAATGACTGAGGCCCAAATTATTTATTTACAAGAGGGGGTTGGGTCTTACACTTTATTAGAGGCCCAGAGTTGTTTGAAAAAAGATTTGTTAGGGTGATAGAGATCAAAACTCTAATTTTTGGTTTTTAAATGTATTTTAATTGAATAAAAATTCAATTAAAATAATCAAACATGTGAAAAAAGGTTGTGATCTTGGATATATATTTGGAAAATCATGTTTCATTCATGGGATGATTTAAAAATTATTTGAATTTTGCAAAACCAAGAGAAAGAAATATTTTTAATGTTTAAAAACAAATAAAAATATAATTCTTTACAAAAATACCAAATATATGAAATAAATAATATTTTTGTGAAATTTTCATGGAATAAAATATTTTAACATTTTTGGGAATTTTTTAAAAAAGATCCAATAAAAAATAATTAAAATTAAGAGACAAATTAATTTTTGAATTAATTAATAAAAACCACAAAATATTAAAAATAGCAAAAATATGGAAAATGGCAAAATGGTCTGGGTGGGGTTTGAACTCACGACCTTGGCTACAAACACACATCCGCGCTACCACTCGGGTGGTGATACATCCGTGTATCAAAACCACCCCATTAATTCATAAGGCATGCCTTGTTTCTAGGCCTGTGCAAGGCAAGGCAAGGCAAGCTTTTGGGCAATTTACGTGAAGCCTGTAACTTTCTCATTTCTCCATGGATTGAGACAAAATTTAGGTGCATTTGACCCAAAATTTCATGAGGAATCCAATGGTGCCCTTGGAATTTTTAGAAAATGTCTCCTCCTTAAAATCTAATAGTGATTTCAAAATAGGCATATTTTTGCATGTTCTATGCTATCTCATGGTGCAGGCAAGAATTGCCTGACAAATTGGTTCAAACACAACATATATAACATGTATGAGATGTGTATGATAAGTGGACATTAAAGGAATGCATAATGCAAAGAGTTCAAGTTGTCATGCACTTACCTCTTGGAGCTTTTTGTGCTATCTGCCAAGTTCCTTATGCCAGAAGTAATTTGATGCTTTGGATACTCTCAATTGATCCCTTAGAAGCTTTTAGGATGATTAGAACCAGCTGGAATTCTCAGGAACAAGTTTTATCTCTTTCTTGCAAAAGTGGCAAAAGTGACCAATATGGCAACTCTCTCAAATGGTGTTCCAGATGAGCGGAACCATTTGGGACAGTTTGAGGATGATAGTTGGAGTGTGTTTGAAGCCTTGTTTGGTTTTAGAAGTGACTGAATCAAGACATGGCTTGAAAAATGCAAAAAAGTCCAATTTTGAGGTTTTGGAAGTGGACTTTGTGATTTTGGTGTTTCAGGTCATAAGTGAGTGTTTGAACAACTTAGATACAACTTATTAGAGGTGTTTGGATCATAAGCTGTGGTGGAATTGCTCTCTAACTCAAAAACTCAGAGATACCTTGCAAAAGAAGGCATTTTGGCCTAAAGAAAGAGATTTTGAGGAAAGCAAGTGTTGTAGTGCTTTGGCGTACTTAAACTGAGCACAAATGAGCTCTATTTATAGTAGAGCAAGTTTGTTTTGCAAGCAATATTGAATGGCAGCTGCAGCAGGCCTTTTGCCAATGTTGACCAAAAGGAATCTCAAGTCTCCTCTAGCCATTGACTTGAGGTTAGGGCAAAGGCCTATGGTCCTTTGATTCAGAGTTTATTCTTGACACATTCAGTTAGGAATGTGTCAGTCCATGCCACCTTGGTGTATCCATTAAATGCATTGCAACAAAATTGGAGTCTTGGAACCTTTTTAGCCTTTTTAGGTTTGTTATGGCTAAGTGTAGATTCTTGGACTTTGGAGGCTTGGGGATCAGATCATTCTCCTTTTGTTTTATCCTCAAATGTGTCCAAATGGATGACAAGGCTTGGAGTTGCTCAATTTTGCCAAATCGAGCAAAATGCCAAAATCTGCCAAAATCTGCCTTGTCCAAGATAGTTGGAAATGGTGATTTTGAGGGATTCATATCTCCCTGCTCAGGTTGAGTTATGGGAGGCTCTTGTGCTTTTTAGAAAGCCCTCATATGATACAAAACATTTGTGACCATAGTTTGTTTTGAAACTATTTGAATCCAACTGAAAAAACGCCATGAACATTGATGTTCAAGGCTAGTAACTTAGGCAGATTTTCACTAAGAGTATGTTTGGATGAGGAATTTGAGAATTTTTAGGGAATTTAAAATTCTAAGTAATTCAAATGATTCAATTGAAATTCATTCATTTTAAAATTCTTTGGTTTGGATGGAGTATTAAAATGATTCAATGTAAAAAATTTGGGGCCATTTTCATAATTTTTAAAGCTTTTGCGTCAAATTTAAAATACGAAAAATAGGGACCAATTTGTAATTTTTGGAAATTTGAAGGGACAAATTTGTAAAATTTGAAAATTATTAGGGACTAATTTGCAATTTTTGAAAATTTTGGGGGTGAATTTGAAATTTTCATAAAATATGAGGACCATCATGCAAAATTTGAAAAATTAATAATAAACAATTTAACATTCATATTATATGGAGTTAAAAAACAATTTGAAATTCTTTACTTTTTGGTGTCATTTTAAATTCCTTAAATTTAACATGAATAAAATACTGCATAAATTTACATCATTTTAACAATTCTCCATATTTTTTATCCAAACAATGGACGTTGATCAAGTCATTTAAAATTCCCTCAAAAAATTACTTTCCCTCATTAAAATCCTTCATCCAAACACACTCTAAGTGTTGGAAAAAGTGTCATTTTCATGTTTTTGTGATTTTGATCAATCCATAACTCAAAATTCATAAAGAATTGGAGTCTGAGGTAGTTGAAGCTTTTGTAGAATGTAGCAAGACCTACAAATCCAGCTTTGGATCATCCAAAATGGTTGCTTGGATCTCAAGTTATGATCCTTGGAAGTTGGTACCAAAATCACTTTTGTTCCATAACTTAGAAAAATTTTGGTTTCTCAAGGTTGCCCCTTTTGCAAGAAACCGCACTTTTCTTGATTTTTCTTGATGGATGATGATCAATACTATACATTAACATTATTTTTGACTTAGGGGAACCATATTTGTGAAAAATTCCAAAAATTCAAACTTGGTTTTGTGCACAGTTGACTTTTTATCAGATGAAATCCAAACTGTGCGATCCTTTGTGAAATCAAGTCCTTGATCTAAATCAAACCTAATGGATGGATTCCATAGGTGATATAGGGTGTATTGAATCATGTCCCAAGGTTTGAGAGCATGCCTTGGTCAAAAGTCAAAGGTACAGTTGACTTTTTCCTCAAAACCCTAGTTGTGGTCCAGATGAAATTGAAACTTGTGAATCAAGCTTCTTGGATCAATCCATTGTTGTAAATGGATCAATGTGGTGTATTGGAGGCCCTCAAATCATGTCTTGAGGTCTTGGCTCATGCTTTGCCTCAAAAGTCAACTTAGGGGTTAATTAGGTCAAGAAACCCTAATTCCTGATTTTTTATGAATGCATCCCCTGAGGCTAAATTGACTTGATGATTGGGTCCATGAGGTCCCTTGGAGTATCTTGGGTTATGCTTTGAAGCATTGGCTCATGCCAAGATGAAAATTTTCATCTGGTGGCATCAGTCGACCAAAACCCTAATTTGGTGACACTGGCGATCTTGAGGCTTGATCCACTTGGAATGTTGCAATCTTGTGCTTGATTCTTGATGTGGGAGTCCTCTTGATCCTTTATAGGTGTTTGAGATGTTAGACAAGTTGAAAATCATGTCATTTCTTGATTGATTCTTTGTCTAAGTGCTCTAAGAGGGCTTAAAACCCTAATCCTTGATTGTAGTGAATGTTCACCCATCTTTGGGGAGATTGATGAGGCATGTAAGTACATCCATATTATGATGATGATTTGCACAATGATGGGAAATCTTGGTGGTCAAAATTTTGGGTATGACAGATGCCCCTATTTAATCTTCTTGGACCCGAAGGTGTGAATGGCCAAGGTATTCGGGCATTCGGGGTGCAAGAGGATTAAATATCGGAATATCTGAAATTTTGACAGTGGTTATGAATGGTAGCGGTTCGCTCATCCATCTTCGTTTGCTAAGCGTTGATACTTAGAAAAGGGTAAAAACTTCCCCTCGATCTTGGTCTTTAGCCAAGGAACTAGTCTAAGTCTCTGATATAAACTTCCCCTCGATGCGGGTCTTCAGCCACGGAACTGGTCTAAGTTTCTTTTGTCAATAAACTTCCCCTTGATCCTGGTTTTCTACCAAGGAACTGGTCTTAGTTTCTGATATAAACTTCCCCTTGATCCGGGTTTTCAGCCAAGGAACTGGGCTCAGTTTCTTTTGTCAATAAACTTCCCTCGATCCTGGTCTTCAGCCAAGGAACTGGTCTCAGTTTTTTTTCGTCAAGTTCCTTTCTTGACAAGGGACGTTATGTGTAGCGGTTTTCCTCAAACTTCTCGCTGAATTTTCTTGGGGAGATGCCATTTGATGGGAAAAAGTTTTGATGTGAGACTTGCTGGGGAACCCATTCGCCTCAGCTGTAGAGGTGTGCAAACTTCTCTGTTAGAGACGCCATTTGTTGACTCTACTGAGGAAAACAAGTCTCTTGAGAGATTGTTTCCTGCTTGGGGATATTACATCATACTTTTCTTCGAGATCTTCTCAGAGAAATGCCATGTGATGTAATCCAATTTTGAGGTGCTGATGACTTCATTAACATTGACTTTCTGGAGAGAAAAACCAATGTGTTGCTGAGAGTCTTTGGTTGAGAGGCTTTCTCTGGGAATTTTCTTTAATCTGGGAAAGTGAGAACATCATCCTCAATAGTAAAGAGTGACATTTGTCAAATGTCTCCTTGTTTTTCAGAGGTTCAAAGTTATCAAAGGGGTCGAGAACCGGCTCCCATCCAGAAATAAACTGGGGAGAAACAGCTCAGACGCTGTATTTCCTAACAAGTATAGGACTGACAACTCGATTGAGAGGACTTTTATCACTTGGGGATAAGACTGACCAGAGTGATAGTGATGCAATATGAATATGAGTATGAATCAATAATGCATGATGTATGTATGTTTATGCTGACAAAACTGACGCGACATACAGACTAATGGATGAACACGACTGGATTCTTGGCCACTGCGAGGGATAAAAAGTATCACTGGTTCAAAATAGAAATCCTTCCTTGCTTAGTGGAGGTAGTCCCTGTGGGGAGAAAGAATTGTTCAATCGGTCTTAAGAGGCACGAACTCTGCCGGGGATGTCAGATGAAACATGGTCTCTGACACAGTTGATCCTCCATTCAGGCGTACTGGTTTAGAAGGAGTACTTTAATTTTTCTCTTTGAGGTTCAATTACTTCCGAAGAAGTGATCGATGTTATTTTGATGTTCAACAGTCAAAAGAATTGCCATCTTTATCTTAAAAGCAGAAAAAATTTGACAAGTAAATTCATATTTGTTTTATTTCAAGAATCGTTGATCATGTTAAAAAATGTCAATCTGTAAAGCTAAAATAAATAAGAATTGCAAACAAAAGCACTAGGGCTCAAATTTTATTGATAGGATGGAAATCAACCAAGCGCATGATTCCATAGAGTATTTACAAAGTTAGAAAATTGTAATTTAAGAGAAAAGGGCTACATTGAAACATAACGATCGTTATCCTTCTACCAAACATTGAATTCTGGACATCCTGAGCTTCTGTCGAAGATGACCTTGACTGAAGCTTTCTGATGGATGGCATTACTGCTTAGGATTTAACCTCATCGGACGTAGTTACTTTCCATTAATCCCTAACTTTTGCCTGGACTGTACTTTGAGATTTCCAATCCATCAGGATGATTTTTGAATTTTTTATGTCTCTAATTTTTTCCTGGACGGCCCGTTCGGATTTTCAATCCACCGAGACATTTTTTTTCATTTAGGCGAAGTATTTCTTGACTACATCAACATTCGTGGGGTAGGTGTAGCGGCAAAATTGTGAGTGTAAGCTATTGATTAACTTAACTCGAAAAGCAAGAGTCGCCACCGCAATTTTATTTTATCCAAAAAGGAAAGGAAAAAGAGCGAATAAAACCTACACAAGCTCTAAATAAGAACAAGTGAAGAGAGGCTGGATAAGGGGGGTTGGTTACGCAGTGGGAAGGTGTTAGCACCCAAAACGTCTATAGTACTCTATAGGAACCCTTTGAAATATCTACCACTTTTGGTCTGAAAATGTTTGCTTGTTTGAAAAGTGATTGTGGAGATGAGAAGAGAAATTGTTTTTAAGGTTTTTGTGTTTGGAGAGACTTGTCGTCTCATGCCTACGAACCCACGATGTGCAATGTAGGATCAAAACCCCGTAGTTCGTGGTACAAAGAATGAAAATTTGTTTGTTTTGGTTGATTTTAAAATGTAAAGACAAATCATCATTTCCAAGCGAATAGTTCCGCTTAAAGAAATGAACCATGTCTAAATTTATGAAAAAGTTAAAGGAAAAAGTGCACGGGGGCACAAAAAGAGAGTTTGATGTTTTTTAAAGTCTTTTGAAAAAGGTGACAATATGCTTATGTAGTTTAGCATTTGGTAAGAAATGAAAAGAAAAGAGTAAAATCACTTGACAAAGTCAAGGTTTGATTGTGAAAAAGGTGATAGTTTGAAATCAAGAAAGTTTTGAAAAAGAGAGAGAGTTTTGAAAACTGAAGAATGGGTGGAGAAGAAGTGACTATCCTAAAGCACAAAGTAAAAGCTAAGGATAAGAAACATCTAACCACAAAAGTAAGCTCCATAGTCTTCAAACCATAATTCCAAAGAAAAAGGAGAAGGTCCTTAGTCTAAGTCCTAGGTTCCAAGAATTGCATTGGATGTCCAAGTTATAAGTCCAAGGATTCAAGAATAGCATTGAAGTCCAATGTCTAGGTGCAAAATTCCATGTCCATTGTAAAGGATAGTAACTATAGTCAAATATTAGAAGCATAAGTTTTTAGAGGTTTTGGCCTTTATTAATGTTTTTGGTCCAAGTGGACAAAGAGAAAAAGGCATAAGCATAAACATGTGTCCAACGGACAAAGGAAAAATTGCGGAAGCATAAACATATGTCCAACGGACAAAGGAAAAATTGCGGAAGTATAAACATATGTCCAACGGACAAAGGAAAAATTGCGGAAGCATAAACATGATATGAAATGATAAAAATGAAGCATAATAGTAAAAGAGATAAGGAGCGAGAAGGAATTGTAAAGGATTAGTACAATAGTAATGTTAGTAAGTTAATGATTAGTTGTTAGAGTTAGTGATCAATAATAATTGAATAATTGCACTTAGGTCAAGGTTAATGAGAACTCATTAGAGGATTGATAAGACCAAAGCCTCCTAACAACAAGTTTCATAAGTTTTGAACCAAAAGACAAATAATCAACTATTCTTGTAAGTTTTCGGATGCGGGACAAATATTGCGCTATGTTAAGTAATCGCCGAGTAAGTTATGGAGTAATTACCCTACTATGAGGCCGGCCAATAAATCTATGTGCTAATGTATGCTAGATGAACGATATGTAAATCGTCATCCGAAAGCGATACCGCACGAAAAGAAAAATGGTAACGATCTAGTCTTGATCGAAATTCAACAAAGGAATTCCAAGATCAATTAGACTTTCATCGATCAAAAAGAAAAAGAATCAAGATGAAGAGAAGTGGATCTAACATTTATGATCCACACAACCAACAATTCACCAAAATGAGAATTAAAATGAAGAAATCAAAATAAAATCAAGAATTAAAATATAAACTAATGATATATTTTTTTATGACTTTTTTTCAAGAAATGTTTTTAAAAAAACAAAAATCAAGTAGTAAATCAAAATCTAAAACAAGAAGAAATTTTATATAAAAAAAAGATTTAGAGAGAAATGAAAAAATGATAGAAATTAAAATAAAGAAAATAGAAAGGGAGGTTGAATAGCAAAATGGTGATGGTGAGTAGAAACTCCAACGGGCTCACACGGCCCAACCTTCATTTTTTAAGAAAAAAAAATAAAACACAATTTAAATGGAAAAGAAAAAAAAAGAATGAATCAGAAGGATCTTTTATCATCTTCTCCTTCCTCTCAACATGCAACTATTCACAAAGCCAAGAAAAATTCGAACGAATCAAATCGGAACGACGGATGTCGGAACTTGCGCGGTTGTGATCGGAATTAAGTGTAGATTCTGAATATGTGTTCGATTTGGAGGATTACTCAACTACAAGCTTGAATTCGAACCGCAAAAAGTCGACACCGAATTCCAAATTACCTTCAATTTAAGGTGAGAAATGCTTCGGATTCTTCTTCCTTTTCTTCTTCTATTTCTGGATACGTTGTTATTGAATTGGAAGTTGTATGATGAATTTGCAGATGTTGATTGTTGATGTCGAAACTGATTCGAGATGTGTGAATTCGCAGTGGGGTTGTTGATTGTGAAATTGATGTTGCTTTGAATTTGAAGTGTGATGGATTATTGAATGAATTTACAGGTTTTGTTTGAATTAGAGGTTGAAGGTTGAATGGAAATTGAGATGAGATTTTGATGAAGGTGAATGAAAGTGAATATTGAAGCTTGAGGTTTTATTTCTGTAGAGTTTTTAGAGGCTTTTCAAGCTTGAGATTGAATGGAATAAGAGGTGTATATATAAGAGGATTTGAGTGAAATTGGAATGGAATTGGGAGGGAAATTAAAGTTGGTGATGTGAATTTTTTGCGTTTCAATTTGATGCTCTGCGTTTCGAATGCTTGTGCAAGTTATGCAATGCCGTTTTGATGCGCAACAGTGTGATTTTTCTCTGTGTTTTAACTGATACCTTGCTGTATTGTCTTGGCGGCTCACGTGTTCAGCTTGGCATTCACGGCTTAATCATGGAGAGCTTGTGACGGCTTGTAGTTGTGCTTGGAATTGATGGATCTTTTTTTTTGTGGTTTGAAGTGGCTTGGAGTTTTTTATTTTCACGTGCAGGTGGAGTTTGGAATAGCTAGTGGCATGAGTGGCTTAGGAAATTTTCGTATGAAGCTTTGATACAAATTATTTGAGAAGTTGCTAGGAAGTATGCACATGCATGTTTTGTCTTGTGAGTCGTTTTCAGCATGTAGCTGGCGCGGTAGGGTCAGGGCTGTTCATTTTGGGAGTGTCAATTCTTGCATCATGCTCCAATTTCATTGCAAGGTTATTGTATAAATGGAGATGGGCTTTTTGATGAACCTAATTAAAATGGGCTCTTGCTAATTTGTTATTTGCACCCTTCATGGTTTTTTTGCCAACTTGTAGATGAAAGGGGCTTCAATTGTGAATTGGTAGTGGGCTATTGAATTGGATTTGGACTAAAAATGAATAATGGATAAAAGGTAATTGGATATGGATATCTAAAAAAAACTGGACATGAACAATTGGATAATTGGATGTGGATATTAAAAATTGGTTATTAAAAAAATGGATATGAAAAGTTTTAGGAAAGAAAATGGATTTAAAGTGGTTATGGAATAGGTGTTAAAAAAATGGATTTGGAAATGGAAATGGTTATTTGGATAATTGTTTTAAAAAAAAGTCATGGATAAAAATGGATTAAAAAAAATGGTTATTGAAAAATAAAAAAAAAAGTGATATGGATAATTATGGATAATTGGATATTGAGTTTTAGGAATTGGAAATGAAAAGTGGTTATTGGATATTGGAAAACGTGGGTATTGAAAGGTGACAAAATGGATTAAAAGTGGATAAAATGGGTTAGAAATTGGATAGCCAAACTTTTTCACAAGCCGCTGAATAAGCCACAACTGAACAACAGCCATTTGAATTTTCTAAATATCACCACACAACAACTTGACAGTCACTGCTTGAGAAAATAGCCACTGGCACAAATAACTTTCCCCTTGAAACAAATTGCTTGACAGTTTGACCGAGATTAGGTTAAACATCCATATGTGACTTGAAATTAGGCCCTTGCTTTGACAAACCTGCAAAACACACAGAGAGAGAAACTGCAACAAATTTTTGGTATTTTGGTTAGAGGTTAGTAAACAGAAACAAGTGAGAAATATACAGATACTCAGGAGAAACACAGATTGTGATCCTGTTTGTGGTATGAGATGCAAATGAAATGTGAGAAATCTTAGGGGTAAAAATTAGGGTTCAACAACTGCCCCTATTTAAGTTTCTTCTATCAGGAGATATGAAGGCTAAAAACTTCGTCTCGACAAGATTGAAGATACTTAAATACAGAAAACCAAATTTTTAGGCATAAGATGCCACAAGATGTTATGAATCCAAAGGATGAAACCGACTGCAGGGAAACTTGAAACAAGAAAGTTTACTGTAAATTGAGAGAGACGACGTGAAAAGACACGCCGGGGAACACAAGTTATTTCCGGAGATCCGTCAAGGTGACAAGAAGTATCCATCAATAGTTTGAAAGAGAGGGACAAGACCTTGGAAGATGAGTAGAGACATCCAATAATGGCATTGGATAGAAACTACAACGAGACAAAAGATATGCCAGTAGATGTCCAAGAATGGCATTGGACAACAACGAGGAAGTTTCTGATAAAAACCACAACGTCATCCAAGAATAGCATTGGATGGAGGTGAAAAACACTCTATTAGGGATACGATATCCTAGAATAGAATTGGATAAAAGGAAATACAACATTCAAGAATGGCATTGAATGAGGCAATAGTAAACATCAGAGTCATCCAAGAGTAGCATTGGATATAAACAAAACTTCCATTTGAAAAACTTCAGTGGGGACATCCAAGAATGGCATTGGATGGCAAGGTTAAACAATCAGAGATATCCAAGAATAGCATTGAACTCGGTTGGGGAAAAGGTGTCCAAGAATGGCATTGGACAAAAGTAATCTCAACATCCAAGAATGGCATTGGATGAAGTGAGAAAAGTTCTGGAAAATACATCAGAAGTATCCAAGAATGGCATTGGATAAAAAGAGTTCACAATATCCAAGACTGGCATTGAATAAAGTGAGCAACGACCTTCAGGAATGGCACTGAAAGGTAAAGGTAAACTCAATCAGGAATGACACTGAATGAATAGATAAACCTTTCAAGAATGGCACTGAAAGTAAAGGTAAAACACTACATTCAGGAATGGCACTGAATGCAAAGGTAAATACTCGTCTAGGAATGGTACTGAACGAACAGATAAAACTTTCAGGAATGGCACTAAAAGATATCCAAGCAAATCTGATGGGGATTACAAAACAGAGGCAAAACTTCCAGGAATAGCACTGGGAGAAACAAGAGGAACGAGATATCAAGGAATGGCACTGGAGATTAAAAGAGACAGACATCCAAAAATGGCACTGGAGTGAAAGAATACAAAGATCTAGGAATATCACTGGAATGGAAGAAAAGAAACATCTAACAAGAGGACAAGATGCACAGGGAAACGACAATATCCAGGAATGGCACTGGAAATAAAGAAGACAGGTAAATGACATCATTCAGGAATGGCACTGAATGACAAGGCAGGTAAAAGTTTTGGTAGGCGCCAAGTAAGTTGGACTTTGATCACAAGGTAAGATGTTGACAACAACAGGACCTCGGAAAATGCACATGAGCGCGAAGCACACTTCGAGCCATGAAAATATTTCTATGTATGTTATATGAATGATTTATGTATGCAATGCTGATGATAGGGACAACTGAGATAGACTCTTTTATGAGGGAAGAATGGAACTCTATTTCCTCAACACAGGGAACACTGCCCATTCTGCTTGGAGAGAAAATGTTGAACACATCTTTGTCACACTTATGAATTGTATCAAGATGATGGTCTTTTGAGGAAAGACATCTTGAGGGTTCTTGAAGAAGACTGCCCCAGATTGACTGATGAGGATAAACTGATCATAGCTTCAGTTTGACTGCTGTAGGGGAAGAATGAACTAATCATGGCTTCAATTCTTGAAATGATTGTTGAGAATAAATTTATCATGGCTTCAGTTGCTGGGGATGAACTGATCATGGCTCCAGTTCTTGAAATAAGAGTTGAGAAGGCTAAACTCAGTGTGGGTCTTGAAAGAGATCTTCTGGCTAACCAATTCCGAGAATAACTTGTAGTGAGCAACAAATCTTGAATTGATTCACAACAGGATCTGGAGGTAATGTGCCCCTGATAGGATCACTGACCAAGTTTCTTAACTGTTTGAAAATTTCTTGATGAGGAAAGTTTTCCTGCAAATAGGATTATTCAAACAAACATGGTAATTTTAATGCAAAGCTTATGCAATTTTGAAATCAAAAATCATATTTGGAATGATATTATTGATGTAAAGCAAAATGAATCACTTGTCAAAACACGACGGTGTAGACATGTAAAGTGAAAGAGAAAGCAAAGGTAAGACATCAAAGCAAATGATTGGCAATAAACATAGGAGTCAGTTTACGCAACCTTGCTGTAGTATGCTTTCAAAAGAAACCTGGCTTCAATTAGGTCTTTTGAAGGTTGTAACGTGGTCTGGTTCACGGTTTTTGAAACAAAGGATATAGGCTCAAAGTTTATTTGTTCCCAGCCCATTCTTCGTGATGACCTTCAGTCTTATGCTCAGTCAATTCAAACTATGCATTCAGGTTCCAAGTGATTTTGGAATTGCAACACTGTTATGATGATGGTTCAATAGCAGTCACTTCTCTCTTACAATGTTTTGTTGTTTTTGATGAGGACCTTAGTCAACTCGTTTTGTCTTTGAGGATATTGGAAACCTCTTAATTTTTCTTTTGTTATCCCTAAATTTTGCCTGAACTGTGTCATTTGAGCTTACAGTCAGCGGGATGCCCCAATTTTTACCTAAGCCTCCTTCATAGGTTTTGACTTAGCGGGCTTTTCATTTGATTTTTTTTTCATCATCATTTTTTTTGAAAGATAGTGACTGCCTGGCTTAATGATTACGGTGAACCATCATTGGCTTTTGATTTGAAAGACATCTTCGACACTTCTTTGATGCGTGCAAAGGAAAGCTTGGGATTACAACCTTTATTGGAAAGGTGTCTTGCATGCACAGTCCAACTAACTGAGAACTACCCATCCCCAGGTTAAAATTACGGGTTTTTTCGTACAGAAAGAAACTCCAACTTCTAGGCTCAAAAGGGTTGACAAAGGATTAACTTCCTTATTTCTCCAGTGTTTGGGAGTTGAAACAATGCCTGTACATCATCAGCCAAGTATTAATTGAAAGCATACAGCCCAACAATTTTAGGTATTTCGTTTTCATCATCCTCCCTCCAATCTTTGCATAAACAAAAGCTTGAAAAAGAAAGTGAACAGGAGATATATTTTTGTTTTGTTAAAAAGAAAGTATAAAGATGCACACATTGGATATAAATGAATTGAATCAAAACATTGCAATGCTCATTTCATTGAAATTACTGTGAAAGTACAAAAAAAGTTCGAAAGCAAACAGTCAATACAATCAAAGAAAAATGCAAACAGAAAGAAACAAGGCCTAGTGCCTAATCAGCAGCAAGGATGACCTGTCCTATCTGAAACACTGGATTTAGGAGATGATCCGTCTGAACTTACTCAAACTTCACTTGGTATGTTCTGGCAAAGGATTGTTGACAACATTGGGATTATCATCAACAAAGGACAGAATCTTTGAGTTCACCAATTCTTGCACTCTAGCTTTCAATGCATAGCAACCTTCCAAGTTATGGTCTGCCCCACCTCGATGGAACTCATAGTGAAGATCAGTCCTATAGCCGGCTCGGAGAGGATTTAGAGGAGGAGGTAGATCCCTCGTTGTAATCAAACTTTTCTGGACAAGACATGGATACAACTCAGTGTAGGACATCGGGATAGGATCAAAGTTAACACTATTGCGATTCTGATTCTGTCTAACACGCTGACGAGGAGCTTGAACAGGTTGAGCATTAACAACAGGAGCAACTGCAGCTATATATTGTTGTTGCCTATGACGAGGTTTACCTTCAACTGAAACAGCATGGGTATCGCCATCCTTTTTCTTTTGAAAACTCCCAGCATACTTTTTAGCACCCCTGAAGGCTTCAGCATTAGCAATCCTTCCTTTCTTGATACCTTCTTCTAGTTTTTCTCCAATAGTGACTAGGTCAGCAAAACCAGATGATACGCTGCCTATCATCTTTTCCCAAAAGAGTGGCTGAAGAGTGTCCATGAACAAACCAGTCAATTCTTTTTCAACCAAGGGTGGTTCCACCTGAGCAGCTAGCTCTCTCCAGCACTGAGCGTACTCCTTAAAGGATTCTTTTTCTTCCTGAGACATGTTTTGCAATTGACGGCGATCAGGTGCTATGTCCAAATTATACTTATACTGCTTTAAGAAAGCATCAGACAAGTCCATCCAGCTTTGGATACGGTTTTTCTCAAGTCTCATATACCATTTCATTGAAGCCCCACTCAAGCTGTCTTGGAAACAGTGAATGAGCAATTTGTCATTTTTGGCATGAGCAGCCATCTTGCGGTAGTACATCACCAAGTGGGTTCTAGGACAGGTGTGCCCCTTGTATTTCTCAAAATCAGGAGTTTTGAATTTTGCAGGTATAACCAAGTCGGAAACCAAGCACATGTCCATTGCGGCAGCACTAAAGACATTACTTCCTTCCACGGCTCTTATCCTTTTGTCTAGAGTTTTCCATTGCTCTCTGACTTCTTCAATGTATCCAGTTTTTCCCTGACTTTTAGATTGTGGACCAGCAGCATGGTATACGAAAGGATTCTCAGGAATAGCTTGAGCAACAAAATGCACAAAAGGTTGAGGTTGAGTGAACAATGAAGCTGAAGATACTGGCAAGACAAACACATGAGTAGTTGCAAAGGGTGGCGAGTAATTCGGAGGTAACCCAAATTTTGGCCAAGTAGAAGCTGGTTGGTGAGTCAGTGGAGGGTCAATAGCAGCAGGTGAAGTTTCGACAATCACAGTCCTCTGAGGTGGTTCACCTCTAGCAATCAGAACTTGTAGCATTTCTGTGAGCTTGGTCATGCCGGCCTTTAACTCATCAATTTCCATTCTGACTTCGGCGTTGTGTTGTTCTTGGTTTTCCATTCTCAATCTCACAACAGCTCTAGTTCCGTAGTTGTATTGAGGAAAAAGCTTGACGGTGAATAGATAACTGGAGAAGGAGACATTTGAAATGAGTTTCTGAGACAACTAGGATAAATGCATATGTATGCTCATGGATCCAAGAATGCATGGATGCAACAACCACAAATAAGATCACGCAAAGCACACGGGTCAAGGTTCAAGACACGAGCATGAAGCCAAGGTTAAGAACCAACCCATAAAAGGTATGTGCTAAGGTTCGTCTTCATTGTACCTGGAGAAAACAACGGTTTTAACAGAGTGCCCAGGGTCCACAATCCACTATCAGACACACCAGCGCACCGATTTGCTCGGAGCTTGGTAGTTATCCTCAAGAGAATCTAACCTGAGTGTGGCATCGCGTAACAGCTAAGTCAGATTTGCATCTTCATAGCTTTTGCGCCACGATCCTAAAATGGCTAGGATGGGTTAAGGGTTCTAAAGTCCCCAACTTTGGGTCCTCGGATCAAGAAGCATAACGGGTTTGCCATTGCTGGTCTGCCATTATTGCCTCTTGGGAGGAATGCCTTCACTGAGTCCTCGGGAACGGTCACCAGAGTCAACAATTCCTCCAGAGAATATCTACTGGCCTGTATCAAACATACAGTAGCAGATAACTCCGGATAGAACCTCGTCTGGCTGTAGGTCTCGTGAACACCCACACGTGACCAAACACCATGGGAGCGACACGCCTGCCCATACTAATACCTATGTGTATGCTCAAGCCTGGTAGAAGACTTATTTCACCACACAGAAGAATTCCCAAACAGAACAAACAAATAACAAGCAAATCAGACAAAAAGCAGTAAATAAATCAAAGTAGGCTAAACCCCTCAAAGGGATGGACCAGCAAGAGGTCAATCTGTCCCCAGCAGAGTCGCCACTTTTCTGTAGCGGCAAAATCGTGAGTGTAAGCTATTGATTAACTTAACTCGAAAAGCAAGAGTCGCCACCGCACTTTTATTTTATCCAAAAAGGAAAGGAAAAAGAGCGAACAAAACCTACACAAGCTCTAAACAAGAACAAGTGAAGAGAGACTGGATAAGGGGGGTTGGTTATGTAGTGGGAAGGTGTTAGCACCCAAAACGTCTATAGTACTCTAAAGGAACCCTTTGAAATATCTACCGCTTTTGGTCTGAAAATGTTTTCTTGTTTGAAAAGTGATTGTGGAGACGAGAAGAGAAATAGTTTTTAAGGTTTTTATGTTTGGAGAGACTTGTCGTCTCATGCCTACGTACCCACGATGTGCAATGTAGGATCAAAACCCCATAGTTCGTGGTACAAAGAATGAAAATTTGTTTGTTTTGGTTGATTTTAAAATGTAAAGACAAATCGTCATTTCCAAGTGAATAGTTCCACTTAAAGAAATGAATCATGTCTAAACTTACGAAAAAGTTAAAGGAAAAAGTGTACAGGGGCACAAAAAGAGAGTTTGATGAGTTTGATGTTTTTTAAAGTCTTTTGAAAAAGGTGACAACATGCTTATGTAGTTTAGCATTTGTTAAGAAATGAAAAGAAAAGAGTAAAATCACTTGACAAAGTCAAGGTTTGATTGGGAAAAAGGTGATAGTTTGAAATCAAGAAAGTTTTGAAAAAGAGAGAGAGTTTTGAAAATTGAAGAATGGGTGGAGAAGAAGTGACTATCCTAAAGCACAAAGTAAAAGCTAAGGATAAGAAACATCTATCCACAAAAGTAAGCTCCATAGTCTTCGAACCATAATTCCAAAGCAAAGGGAGAAGGTCCTAAGTCTAAGTCCAAGGTTCCAAGAATTGTATTGGATGTCCAAGTTCTAAGTCCAAGGATTCAAGAATAGCATTGAAGTCCAAGGTCTAGGTGCAAAACTCCATGTCCATTGCAAAGGATAGTAGCTATAGTCCAAGATTTGAAGCACAAGTTTTTAGAGGTTTTGGCCTTTATTAATGTTTTTGGTCCAAGTGGACAAAGAGAAAAAGGCATAAGCATAAACATGTGTCCAACGGACAAAAGAAAAATCGCGGAAGAATAAACATATGTCCAACGGACAAAGGAAAAATTGCAGAAGCATAAACATATGTCCAACAGACAAAGGAAAAATTGCGGAAGCATAAACATGATATGAAATGATAAAAATGAAGCGTAAAAGTAAAAGTGATAAGGAGCGAGAAGGAATTGTAAAGGATTAGTACAATAGTAATGTTAGTAAGTTAATGATTAGTTGTTAGAGTTAGTGATCAATAATAATTGAATAATTGCACTTAGGCCAAGGTTAATGAGAACTCATTAGAGGATTGATAAGACCAAAGCCTCCTAACAACAAGTTTCATAAGTTTTGAACCAAAAGACAAATAATCAACTATTCTTGATAGTTTTCCGATGCGGGACAAATATTGCGCTATGTTAAGAAATCGCCGAGTAATTTACAGAGTAATTACCCTACAATGAGGCCGGTCAATAGATCTATGTGTTAATGTATGCCAGATGAACGATATGTAAATCGTCATCCGAAAGCGATACCGCACGAAAAGAAAAATGGTAACGATAGTCTTGATCGAAATTCAACAAAGGAATTCCAAGATCAATTAGACTTTCATCGATCAAAAAGAAAAAGAATCAAGATGAAGAGAAGTGGATCTAACATTTATGATCCACACAATCAACAATTCACCAAAATGAGAATTAAAATGAGGAAATCAAAATAAAATCAAGAATTAAAATAGAAACTCATGATATATATTTTTATGGCTTTTTTTCAAGAAATGTTTTAAAAAAAACAAAATTCAAGTAGTAAATCAAAATCTAAAACAAGAAGAAATTTTATATAAAAAAAATATTTAGAGAGAAATGGAAAAAAATGATAGAAATTAAAATAAAGAAAATAGAAAGGGAGGTTGAATAGCAAAATGGTGATGGTGAGTAGAAACTCCAACGGGCTCACACGGCCCAACCTTCATTTTTTAAGAAAAAAAAATAAAACACAATTTAAATGGAAAAGAAAAAAAAGAATGAATCAGAAGGATCTTTTATCATCTTCTCCTTCCTCTCAACACGCCACTATTCACAAAGCCAAGAAAAATTCGAACGAATCAAATCGGAGCGACGGAGGTCGGAACTTGCGCGGTTGTGATCGGAATTAAGTGTAGATTTTGAATATGTGTTCGATTTGGAGGATTACTCAACTACAAGCTTGAATTCGAACCGCAAAAAGTCGACACCGAATTCCAAATTACCTTCAATTTAAGGTGAGAAATGCTTCGGATTCTTCTTCCTTTTCTTCTTCTATTTCTGGATACGTTGTTATTGAATTGGAAGTTGTATGATGAATTTGCAGATGTTGATTGTTGATGTTGAAACTGATGCGAGATGTGTGAATTCGCAGTGGTGTTGTTGATTGTTAAATTGATGTTGCTTTGAATTTGATGTGTGATGGATTATTGAATGAATTTGCAGGTTTTGTTTGAATTAGAGGTTGAAGGTTGAATGGAAATTGAGATGAGATTTTGATGAAGGTGAATGAAAGTGAATATTGAAGCTTGAGGTTTTATTTCTGTAGAGTTTTTAGAGGGTTTTCAAGATTGAGATTGAATGGAATAAGAGGTGTATATATAAGAGGATTTGAGTGAAATTGGAATGGAATTGGGAGGGAAATTGAAGTTGGTGATGTGAATTTTTTCCGTTTCAATTTGATGCTCTGCGTTTTGAATGCTTGTGCAGGTTATGCAGTGCCATTTTGATGCGCAAGAGTGTGATTTTTCTCTGCGTTTTAACTGATACCTTGTTGTAGTGTCTTGGCGGCTCACGTGTTCAGCTTGGTATTCACGACTTGATCATGGAGAGCTTGTGACGGCTTGTAGTTGTGCTTGGAATTGATGGCTCTTATTTTTGTGGTTTGAAGTGGCTTGAAGTTTTTTATTTTCACGTGCGGTGGAGTTTGGAATAGCTAGTGACATGAGTGGCTTAGTTTGGAATACAAATTATTTGAGAAGCAGCTAGGAATTATGCACGTGCATGTTTTGTCTTGTGAGTCGTTTTCAGCATGTAGCTGGCGAGGTGGGGTCAGGGTTGTTCATTTTGGGAGTGTCAATTCTTGCATCATGCTCCAATTTCATTGCAAGGTTATTGTATAAATGGAGATGGGCTTTTTGATGAACCTAATTAAAATGGGCTCTTACTAATTTGTTATTTGCACCCTTCATGATTTTTTTGCCAACTTGTAGATGAAAGGGGCTCAAATTGTGAATTGGTAGTGGGCTATTGAATTGGATTTGGACTAAAAATGATTAATGGATAAAAGGTAATTGGATATGGATATCTAATAAAAAATTAACATGAACAATTGGATAATTGGATGTGGATATTAAAAATTGGTTATTAAAAAAATGGATATGAAAAGTTTTAGGAAAGAAAATGGATTTAAAGTGGATATGGAATAAGTGTTAAAAAAATGGACTTGGAAATGGAAATGGTTATTTGGATAATTGTTTTAAAAAAAAGGGCATGGATAAAAATGGATTAAAAAAAATGGTTATTGAAAAAAAAAAAAGTGATATGGATAATTGTGGATAATTGGATATTGAGTTTTAGGAATTGGAAATGAAAAGTGGTTATAGGATATTTGAAAATGTGGGTATTGAAAGGTGACAAAAGGGATTAAAAGTGGATAAAATGGTTTAGAAATTGGATAACCAAATTTTTTCACAAGCCACTGAATAAGCCAAAACTGAACAACAACCATTTGAATTTTCTGAATATCACCACACAACAACTTGACAGTCACTGCTTGAGAAACTAGCCACTGGCACAAATAACTTTCCCCTTGAAACAAATTTCTTGATAGTTTGACCTAGATTAGGTCAAACATCCATATGAACTGGATTATGAACCATATGTGACTTGAAATTAGGCCCTTGCTTTGACAAACCTGCAAAACACACAGAGAGAGAAACTGCAACAAATTTTTGGTATTTTGGTTAGAGGTTAGTAAATAGAAACAAGTGAGAAATATATAGATACTCAGGAGAAACACAGATTGTGATCCTGTTTGTAGTATGAGATGCAAATGAAATGTACGAAATCTTAGGGGTAAAAATTAAGGTTCAACAGTAGGCAAACTCTTCTCCATCCATGGTTGCCACCTTGAGACTTTCTTTACCACATCGGGGCCATCGTAATTCGGAGTCCATTTGCCTCGGGAATCAGTGAGAAATGATTGTATCTTCTTGAGCACGAGGTTTCCTTTTCTAAAGACCCGGGGTCAGACCTTTCTGTCAAACACCTTCTTCATTCTTTGTTGATACAACTGACCGTGGCACAGAGCCATTATTCATTTTTCTTCGATCAAATTCAATTCATCGTGTCGACTCTGACACCATTCAGCCTCTGTTAGCTTAGCTTCCATCAATACCCGGATTGATGGGATCTCTACCTCTATAGGAAGCACTGCCTCCATGCCATATACTAGAGAGAAAGGGGTTGCCCCTTTTGAAGTGCGGGCAGATGTGCGATAACCTTGAAGGGCAAAGGGTAACATCTCATGCCAGTCTTTATAGGTCACAACCATCTTTCGAACAATCTTCTTGATGTTCTTATTAGCCGCTTCTACCGCTCCGTTCATCTTAGGTCGGTAGGGAGATGAGTTATGGTGTTCGATTTTGAACTCAGCGCATAACTCCTTCATCATCTTGTTGTTCAAGTTAGATCCATTATCAGTAATGATCTGGCTTGGAACATCATAACGGCAGATGAGATTATTTTTGATAAAGCGGACCACGACTTGTCGGGTTACATTAGTGTATGACGCTGCTTCGACCCACTTGGTGAAGTAGTCAATGGCTACTAGAATGAACCGATGTCCGTTTGAAGCCTTGGGTTCGATCATGCCAATCATGTTGATTCCCCATAAGGAAAAAGGCCATGGGGAAGAGAGAACTTTGCGATGCGTTGGCGGTACATGGATTTTGTCTGAGTATATCTGACACTTGTGGCATCTCCTCATGTACTTGTAGCAATCGGATTCCATTGTCAGCCAATAATACCCTGCTCTCAATATTTTTCTCGCCATTGTGTGTCCGTTGGCATGAGTGCCAAAGGATCCTTTGGGAATCTCTTTCATCAACATGTTTGCTTCTAGTCTATCTACGCATTGGAGCAAGACCATGTCAAAGTTTCTCTTATAGAGTGTATCACTGTTCTGGAAGAAGTTTTCTGCCAATCTTCTGAGGGTCTTTCTGTCTTTTCTGGATGCCCCAGGTGGGTACTCTTGTTTCCGAAGGAAGCATTTGACATCGTGATACCAAGGTTTGTTATCTATGACTGCTTCAATCATGAAGACGTAGGCGGGCCTCTCAAGGTGCATTATGTCAATCTTAGGTATGTCGTTCCATTGACCTACACTAATCATGGAAGAGATAGTGGCTAGTGCATCAAACATGTGATTCTCTTCACGAGGGATATGATGAAACTCGATTTTGTTGAAGAATGGTAACAACCTCCTCGCGTAATCTTTGTAAGGAATCAGTCATAATTGGTATGCGTTCCAATCTCCTTTGATCTGATTGATAACCAGGGCCGAGTCTCCATACACATCCAAGTTCTTAATCCTTAAGTCGATCGCTTCTTCGAGACCCATGATACAAGCTTCGTATTCGGTCTCATTGTTTGTACACTTGAATATTAATCTGGCAGTAAAAGGAATGTGGGTACCCTGAGGTGTTATGATGATTGCCCCAATTCTGTTTCCGTAATTATTGACAGCTCCATCAAAGATTAGTCCCCATTGGAAACCTGGTTCTGGACCTTCCATGGGTAGCGGTTCATCGCAATCTTTCATTTTCAAGTACATGACATCTTCATCTGGGAAGTCAAATCCGACTGATTCCTGATCGTCAATCGGTTGATGAGTCAAATGATCGGCTAAAATACTCCCTTTCACGGCTTTCTGAGCATGGTACTCGATGTCGTATTCTGATAACAACATCTGCCAACAGGAAATTCTTCCCGTGAGAGCAGGCTTTTTAAAGACGTATTTAATTGGATCCATTTCGGAGATCAACCAAGTAGTGTGACAAATCATGTACTGGCGAAGACGTTTGGCTGCCCAAGCCAGAGCATAGCAAGTTTTCTCAAGCATAATATACCGAGTTTCACAGTCGGTAAACTTCTTGCTTAGGTAGTAAATGGCAGACTCTTTCCTTTTTGTTTCGTCTTGTTGGCCAAGTAAACAACCCATTGAGTCTTCCAAGACTGTTAGGTATATGATCAGCGGTCTTCCCTCCACTAGAGGTGACAGGATAGGCAGATTCAATAGATACTCTTTGATACTGTCGAAGGCGGTTTGGCAGTTTTCTGTCCATACGCATTCCTGATTCTTTTTGAGTAATTTGAAGATTGGCGCGCATGTCGCTGTCATGAGGAATATGAATCTGGAAATGTAATTCAAATGTCCCAGGAATCCTCTGACTTGTTTCTCAGTCTTTGGAGAAGGCATTTCTTGAATAGCTTTGACTTTGTCAGGATCAACCTCAATTCCCTTTTGGCTGACGACGAACCCTAACAGTTTCCCTGAACAGACACCGAATGTGCATTTATTAGGATTCAAGCGGAGTGTGTACTTTCTCAGACACTCAAATAGTTATGACAGGTGGGTCACATGCTCCTCTTCTGTTTTAGATTTAGCAATCATATTATCGACATACACTTCAATCTCTTTGTCCATCATGTCGTGAAACAGAGTAGTCATGGCCCTTTGATAGGTTGCCCCGGTGTTCTTCAAACCGAATGGCATTACCTTGTAACAAAAGGTGCCCCATGGGGTGATGAATGAAGTTTTCTCCATATCTTCCGGCGCCATTTTTATGTAATTATAGCCCGAGAATCCATCCATGAAGGAGAATACTTTGAACTCTGATGTACTGTCTACCAGCATGTCTATGTGCGGTAGGGAAAAGTCATCCTTTGGACTGGCTTTATTCAGATCCCTGTAGTCTACACACATTCTGACTTTTCCGTCCTTTTTCGGAGGTGGTACTATGTTGGCTAGCCATTGCGGATATTTTGAGGTGGCGAGGAAACCTGCGTCAATCTGTTTCCATACTTCCTCCTTGATTTTGATGGCCATGTCCGGATGTGTCTGTCCCGGTCTTTTTTTTACTAGTGACATTCTGACCTTAACGGTAGATGATGTTCCACGATGAAGGTATCCAACCTTGGCATGCCCTGATACGACCAAACAAACACATCGAGAAATTCTTTAAGAATTCTTATCAAATCTTTTTTGACAGTCGGACTGAGCAGTGCCCCAATCTTGACTTCTTTTCTCTCTTCTTCTGAACCCAAGTTGACCGTTTCCAACGGCTCTTTGTGAGGTTCAATGGACCTTTCCTCTTGTTTGAGTAATCAGGAGATCTCTTCTGGAATTTCTTCGTCCTCTTCTTCTTCAGCTTCAAATACCGGGAATTCAAAGTTGGGAGAAGGCATTGGATCGTATGTTTCAATGGGGTTTAAAACATGCAATCTGCATGATGTGATGATTGTCTTTTAGAAGAGATAGAGAGAAATGCAAGAGTGTGTGCAATGTATTTTCTGAAAAATGATTGTTTTTGTTCTGAGTTGTTTTTAGGATTACCATTTTCTGAAAAAGCGAAAAGTAAAAACAACAATTAATGCGGAAATTACATAATGACGTTATTTTATTTATGATTTTGTCGATTCTTGAAACTACAGCCCTATAAAACAAAACTCTTTCGCTTTGGCCAAAGCGAAGAGGGACATTTACAGAAAGTGAGCCCTATAAAACATCCGTTTCACCTGGGCTGGGTGAAAGGTTAAAGACGACAATTACTTAGACTTATGAACAACTTTCGGGACATCGACAACAACCCATTGGCGACGAACTCCTCGGTGAATCACAAAGTCTGGCACTTTCTTTCTTGGTTTATCCTCAGAAATGACGCTGATTTCAGGCTGAGCGGGTTCATTGGAGTCTTCCTCCCAAGCAGAGTTATCGTAGATGAACTCTTCTGTTGTATCTTGCATAATGTTTTCATTCCCAGGTGGATCTCCCCATCCAGTAGGATGGATGTCTTTGAGCCTGATGCAAGAACTTTCGGGAGCGGTGTACTTGACCAAGAAGTCGTACTTGCCACCCAGTTGTCCTAAGGTGTCCCATACCTCAGTGGAACTAGAGGAGTCATTCTTCTCGATGACGTTGACCTCGAGAAAAGCATAGTTGATGAACTCTAGTCCTGCAGTCTTTGCAGATTCATCGTTGTGCTGGATATCTTCTGAATGCCCTGAGTAATGATCCCATGACGTGGTGGGGACGCAAGTATTCTTTTCAATGATGCTCAATTGATATGCATCGTTTGGCTGACTCTTTTTCCTCAAGTCTTCTGGGTATGGCTGCTAGATAGGTAAGTCATCCATTAGGTCATAATAGTCATAGTCAAAGTTCTCTTTCATCAGAGTGTCCTCCTCTAATAAGTTGGGTGGAGCCTGGCATCCTTCAGGATCACAATCTCCATACATCATCTTGACATCAGATCTCGGTATATATCTCGGGTTCTGCATGGGATAGCATAATGGTGTAAGCGTTTCTTCCTGAGACATATAACTGTCCTTGTTGAGATATGACTTCCACTCTTCATGTGTATCAGAGGAGTCTCCCTCATTGATGGTATGTACTTCTTGAGACACTGGGTGAAGGAAGCCTCCACTGTGGAAGAAGTCCTGAATGGGATGAAAACCTTCATCTTTCTTAACAGTCGGAGTACAGGTTGAAGAAAAACCAAGACCTTTCTTTGTCTTGTTATCATCAGGAATGACAAGCTGTCCCCATCCTTTTACGTTGTTACTCTCGATCACTTTGAGAGCATCTTTGTATGAGGAAATCGATGTCCCTTTTTCTGACTGATTCTCATTGCTCACCGAGAGTGCTTGGAACTGAGTTCCAACAACCTCCTCGGGTTCTACACAGGAAAATGATAAATTGCTCACGATTAAGGCTTGCTCCCCACAGACTGTGACTAGCTTTTCATTCTTGACGAACTTCAGCTTCTGGTGAAGTGTCGAAGTGACTGCCCCAGCTTCGTGTATCCAAGGTCTTCCTAACAAACAACTGTATGCTGCCCGGATGTCGATGACCTGGAAAGTGACTTGGAAAGTGTGAGGACCGATAACACAGAGATTCTCGGAGGAGTTTGCAACAGTTGGTCTACAATGTTGTACTCACCCTTTTAGATGAGCCTCAGCATCTCATCGTTGTTCTTTGAAAGGTCGGGGTTACTGGATTGTTTGACTGGTTGATTGGGAACTTCGGTTTGAGGTTCCTTTTCTCTGGTGGGTTATCCAACTCTCTATTGAAGATCCGGCTGCTCCGTGTTACTCGACTGATGTCGGCAATGTTCACGACGGAGGGTAATGGAGTTTCCTTTCCATTTTCAATTGTTGTTGCACCGTACTTGTAAGGGATAGATTTATCGGATTTATACGGTATTGGTCCCGGTAAATAGATAACCACAGGAACCTTTTGATTCTTCTGACCATCGTAGTCGGCCTCAATTTGTTCGAGGTTGAGAATCTTTCTACTGTCAAGAGGAACACTTGATTCATGGAGTAGAGGGATTATGGCGCATACGTCCTTGGTCATTTCATGATTAGAGATTATAAAAACGTCTTTGCTTTGATCAAGAAGATAGTTTTGCATTACGTTGATCGAACCAGAACTTGAACATGGTCGAATCTCCTTTCGGTCCAACTGTTTTTGAATAGCTGACCGCACAAGGTAGCATCCTTGGTTGTTCTCTGAACAAACTCTACAGCGCTCATAGTTATGTGGTGGCACCTGGCCACGCCCGCTTTGTATGCAGTGCAATCTTATTAGATCTGTTTCCATCGAGTGAACATCCTGACTCTGATGCCTACCAGGATTCCCGTCAGTTATACTAATCTGTTGTGTAGCTTCGTCCAAGTAGATTGGAAGCCACCAGTGGTCCAACAAGTGTGAAGTGTTCTTTGGAAAAGTGCACATCCTTGGTCGTCTTCACGACACACTTTACAGTCTTGATAACCATGTGAAGCTAGAAAACTGAGCTAGACTTGCTTAGGTTATAATTCTACCATACTGGTATTCAACAAGCGAATATCAAAGATTTGAACCATATTAACTTGATGACTACATCTATCACGGTAATCCTGGATCCATCTGAGATCCATCTGACGCTGGAGGGCCTCTTATACAAAAGAGCATCCCTGATTGTTTACTGAGCAGATCGGACAGGTATTGCAATCGTGCCGTGGCAGGTCATAATGTTGGCTTTGCCTTGAGTGCATTGCCACCAAGTTGATATTCATCGCCAGAATGTTGTGGTTCTGAACAATGTTGGGATTTGTGTAAGTCATATTGACCTCACAGATTCGATGATCTTGGATCCATCCGAGATCCATCTGTTCTTGTAGAGCTGATTGTACTACAGAACATCCTTGATTATTCTTTGAATAGATATCACATTGGTGATAATTGTGAACGGTACATGACCTTACCCGCTCTGTCTGCAATGCATCTTGGCTAGATTGGTTCCTAATAGGAGTACATCGTGAATTTGATAGTTGTGGTTAAATTCCTCCTCTATCAAATTTACAGCAGCCTTTTTGTGTTGAGGCAACGGGTTCGTCTGAACATTTAGATTTGTATCCTTGAAGGATAACACCCCGTTCCTGACAAGCTTCTACACATCGGATTTGAAGCTGAGACAGTTTTCTATGTTATGCCCCGGTCCTCCTTGATGATAAAGGCAAGTTTGATCTTCTTTGAACCAAAAAGGCGGATTTTCCGGTACTGTAAGAGGAGACCTGGTTTGGACGTGCCCCTTGACCAGTAGTAGTGGAAACAATTCGACGTACAACATCGGTATAGGGTCAAACCCTGGTGGTCGAGTCGTACGGTTGTTCTTGTTATACCGAGGAAGAGCCTGCTGAAGAGGTTGTTGTGTCCTTTGCTAATATTGTGTTGATTTGGTTGGCTCTGAGCAACCTGAGGTTGATACGTTGGAACTGGCATGGGTTGATAGCAGGAGTTACTGCTGCTACTGTTGATACCTTCGCCTTTCCTTTCCTAGAGAGATATTACCAATATCTTGCTCTTTTTTCTTAGGGAAAGCACTACCGTATCTTTTGGTACTGCTTGGTGGTCCTGTATCTTTGACCAGACGTCCTTCTCGGACTGCTTCTTCAGGGCGAACTCCCATGCTCACTATCTCAGTAAAGTCACTGGGAGCACTGGCGACCATTCGACTGTAATAGAATGAGCTCAAGGTTTTCAAAAAGATCTTTGTCATCTCTTTTTCCTCAAGAGGGGGAAAAATATAGGCAGCAATTTCACGCCATCTCTGAGCCAATTCCTTAAAGGTTTCCTTGTCCTTCTGCGACATTGCTCTGAGCTGATCTTTGTCTGGTGCCATGTCCAGGTTATACTTATATTGTTGAACAAAGGCAGAGCCAAGATCTCTGAAAGTGACGATCTTAATACGGTTTAAACCCATGTACCATTTGAGTGTGGCACCGGTTAAACTATCTTAGGAGTAATGGATCAGTAGTTGTTGATTCTCTGTGTGAGTTGACATTTTCCGAGCGTACATCACCAAATAACTTTGAGGGCAAGGGTTACCCTTATATTTTCCAAGTCAGGCACCTTGAATTTATGCGGGATTTTCACATTAGGGACCAAACAAAGGTCTGCGGCGTCCTTTCCAAATAAATCCTGACTGCGAATGGCATGCAGTTCCTTTTGCATTTCCAAGAATTGTTCCTTGAACTCATTCATCCTATTGTACATCTTTTCGTTTCCACCCGAAATTACTTGTGGAATCTGTCCTTCCGGGACAGTGTGTACCACTGGTTGTGGTATAGTCATTACGGTGGTGACTCTTGGTTCTTCTATGTCCCGAGGTTTGTAACCTTCAGGAGTTGCTACCATCACTCTTGCGTCTTTGGTTTCCCGAAGTTTGTAACCTTCAGGCCCAGCGGTTCCTGCTGCGGTTTCTGGGTCTTCTATGACCGGCGGAATATATCCTTCAGGGATAAAGTTGATAGGCATGCCCCAGGGACGATATTTAGGCATGTTGTACCGAGGATTATACGTCTCCACTATTGGCATAGATGTGATTCCGAGATCACATTCCTTTGTTGTTGCCTCTGATCTATTGCCAGAGATTGCATGTCACTGTGAAGTTTTTTCAGATCTTCCTTTAGAGCATCGATTTCTTCTCTCAGCTCTCTGTTCTCTTCCTCGAGATCGTCCGTTTTCTTTTGTCGATTTGCCCGAGTATTGTACAAATGAGATAGCTTGACTCTCTAGAATCGAGACACAGACGTGAGATTCGAAGGTAAGAAGAATACGTTATGTGAGAATGATGAATGCAATGATATATTTTTATATATATATTTTTTGTTTTAATAAAAAAGATACTTCAACAAATGGATTGCAAATATCATACAGTGGGGAGACCCCGTTTTATTGAATTTGAAAGATTGCAGAAATGGAAATATAGTATTTTACAAAGTACTGTAAAAGGAAATGTCTAAGCTTATGGATACTGAGTCCTCTCTGAGGAGAGCTCAGGTGATGGTTCTAGTATTTTCCTTTTATTTCACCGAGGCTCTTGAGCCGTTGTCGGGTTGTCAGTCATTTGCGAAGCGAAAGGAGCGAGCAAATTTCTTCAATCTTCTTGATTTTCTACAACATGTTGCTCTAATATCTTAATCAGAGCGTCCTTTTCTTTTAATAGTTGCTGAATTTTGGTACACTCCACATTGAGAATACGGTACTTGTTCTTCCAAGATTTCTTTTCCCGTTGAACTTTTTTGAGAGTGACCTGGAGTTTTTCTGCACCAGACATAAAATAAAGGACAGATTCCTTTAGCGGAAGAACTTCTTGTCGAGGGTAAGGCATCCTTAGCTTGAGGGCTCTAGTTTGTACCCAGTGGAGACAAGATTCCACAGAGACACAGTCTAGTTTTCCTGGAGACTCTCTTCCTTTCTTGTGAACATGTTTTCAGGCATGCACTATTTCTGCCTTTATTGCCCTGTCATTTTCTCCTTCCTTGAAGAAAAGACCTTCCAGATGGACATTACGCGGGATATACCCCATCAGGTATCCAAGTTGGCAGCGAACTAAAATTGGGTGATAGTTGATTCCTCCTTTAGTTCCTGTGAGGGGTACATTAGGGAAGTTTCCACAACGGTCGATGATTCTTATCCTGTCATAGATTCGATTGTACCAGTCTATGTCAAAGTTGGTAAGAGACATGATTCTCTGTGACCAACGTAGAGTACTCTTATGATCCCAAAAAAGCAGCAGACTTGGGTAAATGAGAAGTGAACCACTTGTAAAGCAAGGGTACATAGTAGGTGATCATTCCTCCGCTGTACAAATTCCTTAAGTGTATAGAATGATAAGCATCTGAGAGTAAGGTTGGTACGGGGTTTCCAATCAAAAATATCTTAACACCGTTGATTTCAATGAATTTATCAATGTTGGGAAAAAGGAAAAGCCCGTATGTGAGTATAACAAAGATATCTTCGAAAGCAGTAACGTTTCCTATACTTGTAAAGTACAAGGATTTCTCTACCAAAAATTTGGCCGGTAAACCTTGGATTCCATCCTTAACGGTCATGTGAGTCCTGACTTCTGACTCGTCCAAATAGATTGCCCTTGCAATGGTTTGATCCTTTGGAATTTCTTCCAGTCCAGGAAAGGGAGCTTGGTCAGTGATGGGTAAATTAGTCAGGTGAGAGTACTCCTCTAGTGTCGGTGCTAGTTGATAATTCGGGAATGTGAAACAGTGATAAACCGGATCGTAGAACTGAATTAGCATAGACAAGATTCCTTCAACTACATGGACCCTTAACAGAGACAGTAATCCTCTGTACTTAGCTCTGAAAGCATCAGGGTTGGTGATCATCCTTGCCAGCCCCTTTAAATCCTCTAGTTTCGGAGTCTTGAAGGCGTACTTGTGCGTCTTCCTTCTACCAAAATCCATAACGCAATCCTTTTATGATATTTGCAATCATTGTTTTAGTTTAATTTTGAAAAAAGAGAAGAGAAAATAAGATTTTTTCTTTGCTTAAGAGTTTTTTAAACGAATGCATGAATGCAACACAAAAAAATAGAAAAAACATGGGTTCAAAGGTTCAGCGTCACGAGCATGGAGTCATGGCTCTACCCATCCCAAAGGTTGTACTATGGTGAATTTTTGTACATATACTCAAAATCATTCACCCCTTTGGGATAACAACAACAAGCTGGTTCACCCGAGCTTGCTGTAGCATCTTAGTGTAATCTAAATTCAGTGTAGTATTGCGTGACAACTATTTCTGATAGCTACTGTAACACCCCAATTCCCATCGCGGATAAATAATACATAAATAAATCAGAGTAAATAAATATTTTATTCTTAGACAGAAACAAGGATGCCACATTTAAAGAAAGAAAACACAATCACTGCTCATATATTTGATACATAACACAAAATGGAATAAACATAAAAGGGAAACTTTTTCCAACAAAAGGAAAGTTCAATTATGGAATAAAGCGGAAAGACCCATAACTGACTCGTTTTACCAAATAAATTGTTTTATAACATCAAAATATCCATACAAAGGTAATACAACATAGATCCAACAAATGTATACATATATAACAAAAGCTTTCCCCGACTCCCGTGTTACGTATCAGAGCAGACAGACCGACAAAAGGATGGAGAACTAATCTTCACAAAAGCCTCCAAGATACTAATCTGCAATTGCCTCATAGAGCAACAAACCACAGCAGAAGGGTGAGAAATAACAACTAAATCAAGATTGCATAATAATATGCAACACATATAAATTCACATGCATAATTATTCTCACCCTAAGCATCACATACTAATACCTATAGCATGCCACAGATACATAACATATTTCTAATAATCCAACCACATAGCATATATCAATTATACCAAAGTTATGACATATGGAAACACACCACCACATCACATATATTCATATATAGCATATCATAGATAATTAATACAATCATTGTAATGTACAACATCCCCACAAAACATAGCATATGTCTATACATAAAGCATATCATCCGTAACCAATGCATATCAAATTACCAATGCTATCACGAGCTCAACACATACTCAATCAATTCACAATTTCCCACACATAATCAATCTACTCAGGATTTCTCACACATAATCAATCCATTCATGATTTATGCAAATGCACAGAGACCGACACAACGACTCTATGCATGCGGTACCATTCCATCCATCATTCTTATCATCATTAATTCACTCAGGAATTATTGGAGTCATCGCTTGTTACTTAGTTTAACTCCCCATCGGGCAAAACGATGTTCCCAGTCGCTTTAGGTCCTCTTGGTATAAGGCTCACGATGTTTATGGATCGCTTTAGGTCCTCTTCGTATAAGGCTCACGATCTGATCGCTTTAGGTCCTCTTTGTATAAGGCTCACGATCCGATCACTTTAGGTCCTCTTTGTATAAGGCTCACGATCGTCTATAACGTTGCTTTAGGTCTTCTTTGTATAAGGCTTACGACCGTTACAACAGATTCTCTCTGGAATCGTTTCGTCGCTCACACCCCACAAGGGCACACGACATCACAAGATGCATATTATGATGCATGGCATGCTAATGACTCATGACGATCAAATGCATATACATATATAACCATGTGAACCATCTCAACATCCATAATCATGCATTGCAATCAAACCCAAACCAATGCATTTATTTGCCATAAGGCCACAAACCATCCTCACAACATTTCATCACAGGCATTCACATCATATAACAGCACACAAGCTATACGTTATATATCAAAAGCATATCGCATGATAACACATCAATCGCACACAATTACGACGATAAAAGTCGACAAAACGACACGTTTCCAAATTCCCGACACAATTAAATCGGCCACTAATCTCAAAAACCATTTTTATAAGAAAGAACATCTCATTAGATTTTCAACGGTACTAAGAACGTTTCGATCCGAGTTACGGATCAAAAGTTATGAATTTTCAAAGAAAAGAATTTATTGAGAGACAGCCAGATTCGCCTGGCGACTTAGGATTTCGCTTGGCGAATCCCCCTTCGCCAGCACTTCGCCTGGCGAACTAGTGGCGAACCACAATTTTAGAAAAACCCAAAAGTTCCAGTAGCTAACACATTTCTGTCTCCCCGTTTTCGCCTGGCGACTTATGATTTCGCCTGGCGAATCCCTCTTCGCCAGCACTTCGCCTGGCGAACTAGTGGCGAGATCTAATTCGCTTGGCGAATCCCCAATTCGCCTGGCGAATCGCACCAGAACCAGAATTTTCTGCTGCGGGTTACATGGTTCCAAAACCCCAAAATCCAACTTTTCCCAACCAAAACATTTCCAATCAATCAAAACAAGTATTAGCAATGTTCATACATATAATACGATCATACTACGTGATTCATATCGATTTCCAACCGTGAAAACATCGATTTCTATCTAATTGATCACAAATTATCAATAAGTAAAAGTTGTGAAACAACAAAAACAATTACAACAAACAACACATATACATGCACAAGCAAGATATAATCGAAACTTCTCACCCTTACCCGATTAATCGCGCTTGAAACGGAGTATTGAAGATTTCCTCTTCTCCCCTCTTTCTCTCCTCTTCCTTTCTTTCCTTTCTCTTTCTTTCTCTCTTTTTCTCTCAAGTCTCTATTTATAAAAGTATCTAATTTTTCTAAAATATCTACCCCTCAAAATGACCATTTTACCCCTCAGCTCAAATATCTCGCAAACGCTCTCAAAACGCGATCAAACATAATAACGATGAAAAATAATATATTGTCAAATAAAAGTCAAGAATAAAATAATATAAAAACAAAAATAATTAAATCGACTCGATTAAATAAATTGGACAAAACGGGGCGTTACAATTCTCCCCCACTTAGACATTTTCGTCCTCGAAAATATACTTGGTGCAAACAACTCCGGATACGACTCTCGCATCCGACTAACCGACTCTCATGCCATTAAAGGCAACACCATGAATAATACAAACCGATAAAACACCTCGCTCACAGCAACTACTACAACGACACAACAACGGTAAAATGCAATGCCCATACAATGCACTTGACGACCAACTCACAACTTAAAGAATACCCAAGTTACGAACACACAGGTTCACTCTTGAACCGAAACACAACAAGATCGTTACCCCCACCATAGGTAACACTCCCCTAATTCCCCACAAGGAATTAGCTACTCGCACTCGAACCATCACCATGGAAACGAGGCAACAACAAAGACAAGAACCTAAAGTCCCAAGACACAACAACGTCTTAACAACAATGCTAGGATTCACCAATCGAACATACAACCAAAACATCCATCTATATAGTAGCCCATGAATAAGATTTAAACCTTTCACCTAACACTTCCATTCTGAAACGTCCAATGGTCTCATCATTCCTACATGTTTCCAATGTTCAACCTCTGAACTCTTACAAGTCACACACTCATATACGAATTGTGCCACATCACGCTTCCGCTACGCACTCTGATTACTCGTAACCATCAAAACTATTAATCCCACATCCAAAGTCTAACTCTTTCTCATATTCGCCAAGAATCACTATTCACTTTTAATATATCCAACCTCACACTCTTCTGTGTTAGCTTACACCCCAGATACAAGCTCTGAATTGCTCAAATAATTCTAATCCTCTGACCATCAAAACAGACATGTATAAAATTTTTCGACTTATCTCATCAGGCACGACATTAACTTCACCAATAGGATAATTCGAGCCAAGGTCATAACTAATCAGGAATTCCAACCATCCTCGTTGTCTCCTACTTTATTCCTTCTGACCAAACAAGTACTCTAAACCCTTGTGATTACCAAACACCTTGAACCTAAAACCCTCAAAATAATACCTCTAGATTCTTCAACACAAAAGTAACCGCGGCCATCTAGAAATCATGAATCCTCAATTGTCGTAAAACATAAGAAATGACTTTACCCTCTCGCATTAACACACTAACTACACTCAACAAGGACACATCCCAATATTCCATAAAAAATTTATTAGGATCAAGCAGAATTAAAATTGGAGCCGTAGTCAAATTCTAGTTTAGTCCACTAAAACTTACTCACAACGAACATCCAAAACAAACGACTCACGCTTTGTAAGTCAACTGAGATAACAGAAGCACTAACTTAGCAAAGTCTTCCATAACCTCCGGTAATAACGAACTAAAGTCCAAAAAGCTTCTAATCACCTTAACCGGCTTCGGAGCCTCTCATTGTAGAACTGCATCTACTCCCGATGGATCCATAAAAATACCATCATCAGTAATAACATATCCAAGGAAACTAACCTTTTTCAACCAAAATTCTCACTTCGATAATTTAGTAGAAAGCTCCCTCTCTTTCAGCCCTTATAACTCAATCCTCAAATACACTACATACTCATCCTTTGATTTAAAATAAATCAGAATATCATCCAATAAACATCACCATGAACTTATCCAAACAAGTATGGAAGACACGATTCATATACTCCACAACCATAACATATACAACCTTCAAAATTCATTCTGAGCTCGAAACAATTTATCCAAAATAGCTTAACAATCTCTGGTTACCACATTCCATATCAATTCTTCTTACGGGGTTCCAACTTACTCCAGGTTTCTGCTGACACGAGATCTCAACCCATAACAAAAGTAATACCATCAAGGAACTTCAAATCGTTCGCAATTCGTCACAATTCAAAATTCAAGCTATCCAGAACACAACCGCAAGTTTCCATACTACTCACTGATTAACACGCAACCTCAGGCTATCATCCTTTTCCTTACCAACCATGCTGGACCTCTTCAAGTCGACACACTAAAGTTTCATTCAAAAACACATCTGAAAACCATGCACAACTGATGGCCCATCACTGTGGCTTCCTGCCAATTTCCAGAACACTATCCTCACAAACATGACAAACATCTGAGTTTCAGTTCCTAAAAGTTCTTCTACTTACTTAGCAGATTCAAACCTCAAATCTTCACCTTCGTCAAATTTGAGTTCACACTCTACTCTCTGAGAACAACCATTAACGGTACCCAATCGTTCTCTCTCAATGACTTCCCAACTGAACCAACATACCAAAACCTCTAATCCGCCTCATCTTCCAGATATTAGAATCCCCATCGACTCAACAAAACAATCTGTACTCACTAGCTTAGCTCCAAACGATTCACAAAACATACTATCAAAGCTGGAAAGACACGTCTATTCCATCCAACATAATTTCGACTACTATCAACAAGAGATTAAGGGTGATCAGTTCCTCAATTTGTCAATAGACAGACGACAATCATGATGGGGCATAAAGCATCTTTACCAAACTATAATAGCATTTCTTGCATCTTGTGCACAAAACTACCTAAGGCACAAATCCTTAGTTGACATAAACCTTACCTCCGCATTCCCTCCGGAACCGGGAACAACACTGTCCAAACAACACTTACAATCTTGCAATCTACGGCACATTGAGCAAATGGCTCCACACCTGAAGAAATTTGGAGAAGCACAAGCTCCTCCCCCACTTATCTCATTCTTAATACTAAAGACAAAGGATTAGAAAACCAGAAAGCACTGACAGTGTTTCACACACATATCACATACTAAGGAACAAACAACATTGACAGTATTCAACTGTCACACCAATTGACTCAACAACTTGGCCGGACGGACATACCTGCTCTGATACCACTAATGTAACACCCCAATTCCCATCGCGGATAAATAATACATAAATAAATCAAAGTAAATAAAAATTTTATTCTTAGACAGAAACAAGGATGCCACATTTAAAAAAAGAAAACACAATCACTGCTCATAAATTTGATAAATAACGCAAAATGGAATAAACATAAAAGGGAAACTTTTTCCAACAAAAGGAAAGTTCAATTATGGAATAAAGCGGAAAGATCCATAACTGACTCGTTTTACCAAATAAATTGTTTTATAACATCAAAATATCCATACAAAGTTAATACAACATAGATCCAACAAATGTATACATATATAACAAAAGCGTTCCCCGACTCCCGTGTTACGTATCAGAGCAGACATACCGACAAAAGGATGGAGAACTAATCTTCACAAAAGCCTCCAAGATACTAATCTGCAATTGCCTCATAGAACAACAAACCACAGCAGAAGGGTGAGAAATAACAACTAAATCAAGATTGCATAATAATATGCAAACACATATAAATTCACATGCATAATTATTCTCACCCCAAGCATCACATACTAATACCTATAGCATGCCACATATACATAACATATTTCTAATAATCCAACCACATAGCATATATCAATTATACCAAAGTTATGACATATGGAAACACACCACCACATCACCTATATTCATATATAACATATCATAGATAATTAATACAATCATTGTAATGTACCACATCCCCACAAAACATAGCATATGTCTATACATAAAACATATCATCCGTAACCAATGCATATCAAATTACCAATGCTATCACGAGCTCAACACATACTCAATCAATTCACAATTTCCCACACATAATCTATCCATTAATGATTTCCCACACATAATCAATCCATTCATGATTTATGCAAATGCACAGAGACCGACACAACGACTATATGCATGTGGTACCATTCCATCCATCATTCTCATCATCATTAATTCACTCAGGAATTATTGGAATCATCGCTTGTTACTTAGTGTAACTCCCCGTCGGGCAAACGATGTTCTCAGTCGCTTTATGTCCTCTTGGTAAAAGGCTCATGATGTTTATGGATCGCTTTAGGTCCTCTTTGTATAAGGATCACGATCCGATCGCTTTAGGTCCTCTTTGTATAAGGCTCACGATCATCTATAACGTCGCTTTAGGTCCTCTTTGTATAAGGCTCACGACCGTTACAGCAGATTCCCTCTGGAATCGTTTTGTCGCTCACACCCCACAAGGGCACACAACATCACAAGATGCATATCATGATGCATGGCATGCTAATGACTCATGACAATCAAATGCATATACATATATAACCATGTGAACCATCTCAACATCCATAATCATGCATTACAATCAAACCCAAACCAATGCATTTATTTGCCATAAGGCCACAAACCATCCTCACAACATTTCATCACATGCATTCACATCATATAACAGCACACAAGCTATACGTTATATATCAAAAGCATATCGCATGATAACAGATCAATCGCACACAATTACGACGATAAAAGTCGACAAAACGACACGTTTCCAAATTCCCGACACAATTAAATCGGCCACTAATCTCAAAACCATTTTTATAAGAAATAAAATCTCATTAGCTTTTCAACGGTACTAAGAAAGTTTCGATCCGAGTTACGGATCAAAAGTTATGAATTTTCAAAGAAAAGAATTTATTGAGAAATAGCCAGATTCGCCTGGCGACTTAGGATTTCGCCTGGCGAATCCCCCTTCGCCAGCACTTCGCCTGGCGAACTAGTGGCGAACCACAATTTTAGAAATACCCAAAAGTTCCAGTAGCTAACACATTTCTGTCTACCCATTTTCGCCTGGCGACTTATGATTTCTCCTGGCGAATCCCTCTTCGCCAGCACTTCGCCTGGCAAACTAGTGGCGAGATCTAATTCGCCTGGCGAACTAGTGGCGAGATCTAATTCGCCTAGCGAATCCCTAATTCGCCTGGCGAATCGCACCAGAACCAGAATTTTTTGATGTGGGTTACATGGTTCCAAAACCCCAAAATCCAACTTTTCCCAACCAAAACGCTTCCAATCAATCAAAACAAGTATTAACAATGTTCATACATATAATACGATCATACTACGTGATTCATATCGATTTCCAACCGTGAAAACATCGATTTCTATCTAATTGATCACAAATTATCAATAAGGAAAAGTTGTGAAACAACCAAAACAATTACAACAAACAACACATATACATACACAAGCAAGATATAATCGAAACTTCTCACCCTTACCCGATTAATCGCGCTTGAAACGGAGTATTGAAGATTTCCTCTTCTCCCCTCTTTCTCTCCTCTTCCTTTCTTTCCTTTCTCTTTCTTTCTTTCCTTTCTCTTTCTTTCTCTCTTTTTCTCTCAAATCTCTATTTATAAAAATATCTAATTTTTCTAAAATATCCACCCCTCAAAATGACCATTTTAACCCTCAGCTCAAATATCTCGCAAACGCTCTCAAAACGCGATCAAACATAATAACGATGAAAAATAATATATTGTCAAATAAAAGTCAAGAATAAAATAATATAAAAACAAAAATAATTAAATCGACTCGATTAAATAAATTGGACAAAATGGGGCGTTACAGCTACCGCACTACTAAATAGCCACATGGTTACTGTCTACTAAATCCTCAGTTTCATGGATACCACAATCGAACAATCTTCTTTCACAACCGAAGTCGTTAGACATTGAATCCGCAAAGGGTATCTCCACTGATTTGACGGTCTACCGGGACAGCTTATTCGGTATTCACTCCCTGTAAGACCGCCCGTCTATGCCATCACCTATCTTAGGTATCATTCAAACTTTCCACATGCGACATCACTCACATTCCCATTAGCAGAAAAATAAACACGGATATCAAGTAGGAAAAGCGATATATATATATATATATATATATATATATATATATATATTCCTAAAACTTACATCCTAGACCTCTTAGGAATTCTAGTCTATAATCCTATACAGAAAAAATGAGTCCCCAGCAGAGTAGCCATTTTACTGTTGGAAAATGGGGACGAATGATGACTAAGGTAAGACAAATCCTAATGAGAATCCCCAGCAGAGTCGCCATTTTACTGTAGTGTGCGATTTTGTCGGTGACGCGACCACCTTATTGCACAAAATGGTTTCCTCCTCGTAGGAGGAGTGGGGTGCTACTTTCTGATTTCTTATTTATCCCGTGAAGCTGAAAGGGAAAGGGAAACTATCTAAAGCTAACCTTGCACGCGAATGTTTAACTGAACAAACGCTTAAAGAGAGATTCAGGGAGTTCGGGGTCAGGTTATATACAATGGGGAGTTGTCAGTTACCCATCCTATATGTGGTTATCCACAGGTTGATAGTTTTAGATTCTGCTTTCTACTTGATGGTGTTTATCTGTTGATGGTTTGGGAAAGTTTCTTGGGAAATATGAGAGAGAGAGAGTGAGTTTTTGTTAATATTTGGGTTTTCCGAGGTTTTGGTAAGGTACTGGACCTAGAGTTTTTGATTGGTATGAAAGTACTAGACCTAGAGTTTTTGATTGGTATGCTCGCTAAGATTTCGCAATCTTATGCCTACGTATTCCCGTTTTAAAGAAACAGGGAAATCAGAGCAATCGTAGTTCCTCCTATTCTATGGGAGGAAAAAGATGTTTTGGTGTCTTGTTCAAAGCCCAATATTGAAGCTAAAAGGTTTATTTGTGTCTTGTTCAAAGCCAAGATTGAAGCTAAAAGGTTTATTTGTGTCTTGTTCAAAGCCCAAGATTGAAGCTAAAAGGTTTGACTGAGAGAGAATTTGTCATCTCTAAAGGGAGACATCTCGTCTGTTTATCACAACTGTTGGGTGACTGTTTATAAAGGAGGGTTACTTTTACTGGGATATGAGAATCCAGCAATGCCATAATTTCCTTTATAGGGGATTTCCTAAAGGAGAAAACTTTAACTCAGTGTTGAGCAATGCCATTTTTCCTTAGGAAATTTCATGCTAAGAGAGGGACAGTGGCGTGGATGTTTGTAATCCAGAGGCTTTCCGCTTACAGCAATTAGATGAAAGAGAGGGATTTTCCAGGATAAGAGATGGATGACAGCTTGGATATATGAATCAACAAGTGTGCCACTTAGAGCAGTTATCTGGGATTAGGGTTTGTTTTGAATATTTTGTTTTGATGTGTGATAACACAGAGAAATGACTTCCTACAGAGAGATTTTGATTTCCTTTGAGGGGATGTTGATTTTTGTGTGCCTTGATCAAAGCCCAAGGTTGAAGCTAAGAGGTTGATTGACTCCACTGGGGAAGTCCTTATACAAATCCCAAGAGGAGGCTTGAAAAGACTGACTCAACAAGAGAGTGTTTATGTATGTCTTGTACAAAACCCAAGATTGAGGCTAAAAGAGACTGACTCTTTTGGGGATATCATTATACAAAGCCTAAGAGGAAGCTAAAAGTTTGAATTTTCCGGGGAAAATATTCTGTCTGTCTTGTACAAAGCCAAAGATTGAGGCTAAAAAGGATTTTGACTCCGCTGGGGAGGGTTTGTATATGTCTTGTATAAAGCCCAAGATTGAGGCTAAAAAGAAGACTGGCTCGGTGGGAAAGAAATATTTATCGGTCTTGTACAAAGCCCAAGATTGAGGCTGAAATGAGACTTTACTGACTCGGCTGAGGATATTTAGGTGACTTGTACAAAGCCCAAGATTGAGGCTGAAAAGAAGTTTGACTTTGCTAGAGAGTATTATCTGTCTTGTACAAAGCCCAAGATTACTTAGGAAATTTATATGGTGTCTTATACAAAGCCCAAGATTAAGGTTGAACAAGCTGGAGAAGTCATTATCCACAGTCTGAGAGGAGGCTAACTTCTTATTGCGGTGAGAATCGGATAACAAGCTATTAATTAACTTGCATCACATTTCTTTGAATTCACCACCGACTTTGATTTATTCAAAGGAAAGGTTCAAGATCGAGAAATCCTAAAGGGGGGAGATCTAAGGTTCAGGGGTTGGTTATACTAAGGAAAGATATTAGCACCCTTAATATCTGTAGTACTCTATAGGAACCTCTTGTTTAGTTTGTGTTATGTTATGTTTGCTTTGCTAAGAAAATCTGCTAAAGATATAGGTAAGGACCTAGGGCATGTACACTAAGTTTGCTCTCTAAGACGTCGCATCTTGTGCCTACGTATCTGACTAAAGAATCAGAGCTACCGTAGTTCCCCTAACTAAGGGTGAGAGAGGAACCATTGACTATGGCCAAAGTTCCAAGGGGAATGAGTATGCGCTCATATAGAGTTTAAGAAACTCTCTAAGTCTAAGTTGTAGGTGAATGGCTATGAGGTCTAGAGAAGATGTTACCTATGACTATGAGGTCAAGAAGGTAATGAGTTATCTATGACTATGAGGTCAATAGAGAGACTTTTTATGACTATGAAGTCAAGGTTGGAAGATGGCTATGAGGCCAAGGTGATATCCTATGACTATGAGGTCAAAGGTAAGATGACCCTATGATTATGAGGTCAAGGTTGGAAGATGGCTATGAGGCCAAGGTGATATCCTATGATTATGAGGTCAAAGGTAAGATGGCCCTATGACTATGAGTTCAAGGTTGGAAGATGGCTATGAGGCCAAGATGGAAATGGCCATGACTATGAGGTCAAAGTTAATATCCTATGACTTTGAGGTCAAAGGTTAAAGATGGCCCTATGACTATGAGGTCAAGAGAGAATCCTATGACTATAAGGTCAAAGGAAGATAATGAGCTATCTATGACCAGGAGGTCAATAGAGAGACTTTGACTATGAGGTCAAAGGGGAGTGGCTATGAGGCCAAGGGGAAAGAGCTATGACTATGAGGTCAAAGCTTTACCTATGACTATGAGGTCAAAGGTTAAAGATGTAACTCTGTGACTATTAGGCCATGAGAGATTCCTATGACTATGAAGTCAAAGGTTAAAGATATTTCGAATGACTATGAGGTCAAGGGCTACCTATGACTATGAGGTCAAAGGCTAAAGATATTGCCAATGACTATGAGGTCAAGGGCTACCTATGACTATGAGGTCAAAGGTTAAAGATGTAACTCTATGACGATGAGGCCATGAGAGATTCCTATGACTATGAGGTCAAAGGTTAAAGATATTTCCAATGACTATGAGGTCAAGGGCTACCTATGACCATGAGGTCAAAGGTTAAAGATGTAACTCTATGACTATGAGGCCATGAGAGATTCCTATGACTATGAGGTCAAAGGGGAATGAATGCCTATGACTATGAGGTCAAAGGTAGTAATGAGCTTTCTATGACTTTGAGGTCAATAGAAAGACTTTTTCTTTGGAAGGAAGGGGAAAGACAACATCTTGTAAATAAGAGTTACGGTGAGGTTGGAATATAATGAAAAATATGAGTTCAAGAATTCCAAAACAGTAAGCATTAATCAACATATGAAATAAACTTCATGTGTGAACATGGCAAAACAACAAGAATAGGTGATCATGTAAATATGACAAGTATGGCAGAGAAGGCATTCTCACAAATTGAAAACAAATGCATTTGGAGTCATGTAACTCATCAACAGAGAACAAAAAATACAGATAACATTCTCATGGTAAGGTTTTGTTAAAGTCAGGAAACAAAGCTTCACAAATCACAGCATACTTCAAAGAAAACTCACTTCAAAGTCAGTGGTCACATAAATATGCTTAAGCATGACAGAGAAGGCATTCTCAAGGTTTGAACACAAATGCATTTGGAGTCATGCAACTCATCAACAGAGAACAAAAAATATAGATAACATTCTCATGACTAGGTTTTATTCAAAGTCAGGAAACAATGTTCAAACAAAATTCATAACTTACAGCATACTTCTAAGAAACTTTTTTTTTATGTCTTTAAGAAAACAATTGATTTTATTTACAAAAGAAGTCTAAAGATCAAAATGGAATTATGAATATTTTTATTGCCCTTTTTTTTAAAGTATTAGGAAAAGAACAGAATAAAAATGAAATAGGAATGAGAGATAAATACATAAAATAAAAAAACAAAAAAATAAGTGCCAACACTGTGGCACTCGCCAGTTTTCTCTTGTGGCTGGCGCCATGAAGGCCCACACTAATGTGGCTTGCACCACACTCATCATGGCCGGCGCTATGTGTGTTCTTTTTAGTGTGTGCATTATTTTTTTGGTGTGTGTCATGTATTATTTTTTTTTTTTGTTAATGGTGTGGCGGACGCCACTACTTCTAACATGGCGAGTGCCACTACAAACTATTTATTGTTCAGTTTTCTTCTACACAAACACGAATCTAGTTCACGATTTTTTTAATACCAAAACCACACATATTAATGATTTAAGATATCTATCACAGAATTAACATTAACAATGTTCATCACAGCATCAAGCATTAACAAGATAGAAAACTTGGTAATAGTATGAGGTGAATATGACCATGGTATTGTAAACAGAGTGGAAGAGAGTGTGATACCTAGTGGAGAAAGTCCATTGCTTCTTCACGGGTACAAGTTTCTGGAAATGGTGGATGAGCTCCCTCTCCTTCAAAGATCAACTGCTACTGAGCTACCTCTTCTCTCCTTTAGTTTCCCAGAAAGAGTTATAAGTCACTGGTGGTTAGGATATTGGGTTTTTGATGGTTTGAAGTGTTTACAGGGAGAATGAAAATGGTGAGTTCCTTGCAAGTTTTGAAGATTACTTGCAGAACTAAGAAATGGAGAGGTGGAGAGATTTTGAGAGAGTTTTCTTTGTATCTTTCTCAGTGTTTTTTGTTGTGTCTTGAACAAAGGAGAAACGGTCTCCTTTTATAGGCAAAATCAAATGGTCCGGGTATTGAAGACACAGTGGACAAAAGCTTTATCCGTAGGGGAAAAAATTAGGGTTTGCATGGCACTCCCTTCAGCCTTTGATCTCAGTCAACCTTGGGGATCACTATGCTGAACCATGCAGCGGAGGATATGGTGCAGGTCTGTTACTTTCATCCTTCAATGTCCACTCCAAAAACTCTTTTTATGGTGTCATGAGAGAGAAAGTGAAAAGAGGTGATAGTTGGAATTAAGGATTATGGATTCCCTGAGCATGAATACGAATCTCCTATGTTGAGCCTCTTTTATTTCATTAATCCAATATGGTATCCCAGAAATATTTTGGCTATGTCATGAGAGAGTGAGCTCAAAGAGGCATTATTTAGTGACTTCACACAATTGCCTTACAAGCAAGGTAACTTCAGAGTTTTTTTCAAATAATACAAGAGGCATATGGAATGGATTAAGTGCATAATGCCTTGTTGCTTAACCATACGGGAACGCCATTTTAAATTCACATAACGTTATATCATTTGATTCAAATGACAACATTTTGGGCCCAATGGAATTTTTTAGATAAATCACATGTCCATGAAAAAAGGAAATGTCACAGGAACAAACTTAGGAAATTCCAAGTTACAAAATCTAATCCTCCCATGGCACCAATTTGAGATGTTGCACTTTGGTAAATATTTATCCCAATGGAAAATTCTTGCACTTAAGAGAAAATCTTTTAAGACCTATAAGTGGACTCCAAGGATGTTCATTAACACATGGAATTATGTCTCAAGACTTGGGATCACACTTTACTTGACATGAAAGGCAATGGTTGACTTGTCTTGATAAAACATTTGATTTTTTGTTGAAGAAGAATTCTTGGATGCATGTAGATTCAAATGGTTGCATTTAGAACCAAGAGATGTCTTATGGATACCTTGTCCTCTTTATGTGAACCCTATCTTCCACAATAAAAATAAACAACTTGCAAAATGAAATGGTTAGTTAACGATGCACACATGATTGAAGTCTAAATGTAAGTGCGAGATGATATGACATCTAAGAGGTAAAATTTGGGGTACAACAGTTGCCCCTATTTGAATAGATTTATCGTATGGCACGAGGAATGAAAATCCTCGGGTCATCAAGGTGAAAGGTATTTAAATATAACAAACTGAAAATTTTGCCCTAAGATGGAATGCAAATGCTAAGGACAGGTAACAAACATGCATATGCTGACATGCCATGAACTCTAGTATGATGATATGATGTCATGATAGTGCAAAGATGCAGACAAAACAGGACACCAAAGATAAAGAACAAACCACCACAGGCAGGCATTGTCGGGGAATGATGAAGGTTAGTATCCCTGAGGAAAACTTACCGGGGATACAGGCTAACCGACAACAGAAACTCAATGGGAAGACTCTGGGGAAATACCGGGGATAGAAAATTAAAAGAGGGAAAACCCCACAGGTCCTCACTGGAGATAGGTTCCAGAGAGGAGCTCTCCATTGGGAAAAGATCCGGGGAGATGGACGCAAGGTTCATATGTGACCGGACGACATTGGGGAAATAAAGACACATTCTTACTGGGCATGAAACCAGAAAGAAGACATGATCTCCACTGGGGATCAATTTGAAATAAAAGGATAGACATTCACTAAAAGATTTTCTGGGGATTTCTTATACTGAAGAGTTCAAACGGGATCTTCAAGAAAAGCCAGAAAAGACAAAGATAAACTCTGCGCGCCAGATGAAAAGATGATTGGACTTTAGCTGGGAATAAGGTTAATGAATCATTAATGATTGGACCCGGGTACCAATATGAGTTGGAAAGGACACCAATTTGGGGTTATAGTTTGACTACAAGTATGAGCCGGATCTTAGATACTAGTATAAGCTGGATTTTTTTAGATACCAGTATGAGCTGGATTTTTGGATACCAGTATGAGCTGGACTTTGGATACCAGTATTAGCTGGGTCTTAGATTTTAGGTTTATATCTGACCTGGCTTCAAATAACGGTTTCATATTTGACCTGACCTAGTTTTTAAACTTCAGGTTCATATCTGACCTGAGGTCTGACTTGGTTTTCAAACTTCGGGTTCATATCTGACCTGAGGTTTAGGTTCATATCTGACCTGGTTTTTAAATAATGCCAGCAATTACTGGACTTAAGGTTCCCAGATAAGGAAATTAAATATCAAACAGGTTAAAACCGGGGTTACATAAATGAAGATTAGACTTCCTGGGGAATACCAATTATGGTTGCAAAAAGTTTGAACATCACCAGGGATAGGTAAGCTTCTTAAAAGAGACTACCACTTACCATTATAGAAAAACAAGCTTCTCCAAGAGATTGCTACTTGTTGTTGGGTATGAATTCCAAAGAGATGTTGATATCACAACACTGCTGGAGAAATAATTTTGTCTTCAACGAGGATCTGTAAAAAATTCTTCCTGCGAGAAATAGTGCAAAATAAATGCACGCTCAAACTAGGTTCAGTAAACTGCACAGGCATAATAACACACTTGCCAGGGGCTAAAAATCGATCTAAGAACAAACTAGAAAGAGACGGTCAAACAAGACTCCAACCATTGAGGAATGAGCTCAAATGGGGATATATCTTATCCAAGCATGAAAAAGATAACTAAACCAACCGTCATCCACGAGAACCAATCTCTATGGGGGATTCAGAAAGATGGGCATTTTATGCCTAGGGCTGACGACTCTATTGGAGAGAATAGACAAACCCAGTCACTTGGGGAGATAAACGCCAAAGTGATCAAAACAGGTAAACACCGAAAAGGGAGCAAAAATGCTAAGATGCTATGCATATGAGTGCATGTATGCCATGCTTATGCTTATGCTGACAAAATAGACAAAAGGAAGCGAGACTGGAGATGAAATATACATCTTGCCAAGGATACCCAGCCAATATCATCAGATGCAGAATCAGCAGCTCTACTCCAAGGTTAAGACCATCTCTTTGGGAAAAGTATTGTTCCACTTGGTATAGCGTCACGACTTCACTTAAGATTGCCATCATGAGCTTGATTTCTTTACTGGATGAGGAAGATCCATGGAGATTTGCCAAGATCGATTGAAGCAACAATTTACTGGGGAGATGGAAAAGGATACCACAAGAATAGGGTCATTCTGCGTCCTGACTTGCATGATGATCACCATAATGAACAACGGCTCTTGTAACAGGTAATCTTCAAATCTTCTCTACCCCAGATTGCATGGTCTTTTGGGAAAAAATACCAAGAGGATTTTATGGAAGAATCGGCATACGAAATGCTTTAATATCTTCAAACTCTTGGATTCATGAATCTCGGCGTAACTGCCCCAGATTAACTATGCTTACACAATAAGGTCTTTGACTTGTTCTTCAGACTGTGGGAGTAACAACGGGGAAACAAACTTGTCCCATGCTAAGTAGATGCCCCAGACTAACTGACCTTTAAGAGATTTGTCTAATCTCGACCTGACTGCTTCTGATTAACCGGTCTGTGAGGAAAAGTCATCAAAAGGATTTTACAGAAGAATTGGTATACTAGATGCTCCAATATCTTCAAACTCTTGAAAAGATTCATGGATTTTGACATATCTGCCCCAGTTTTACTGCATTTATACAACAAGGTCCTTGAACTTGTTCTTTAGACTGGTTGATCCAGGAAGGAGGTGCCCCAGACCAATTGACCTTTTAGAGATTTACCAAATTTCGATCTAATTGCCCCTGATTAATGGCATTCGCGATACAAAGTCCTCAGACTATGGTATAAACAACTGGGGAACACACTTTCCCCTTTTGGTAGGTCATTGGAGTCTAAACTTATCATAAGATGACCTCAAGAAGGCATGCCCCAATATCCTGAACTTGAAGAGTTCATGCCCCTGATTTAGTAGTTCTTGGGATGCTTGATCTATGGAGGAGATGCCCCAGACTGAGCCCTTTATCAAGTCAAATTCCCTAGCTGGCTGCATTTGTTAGGATTCCTTTGATATTGAATTGTCTTGCAAACAAGTATTGTTCATTAAAAATTAGCAATTTCAATGTAAAATTCATGCAAACTTTTAAAATCAAGTTTTATTTGATGAAACACACATGGTGGAATGACTAAATAATAAAACAACAAAGGTGGATCTAGCCACTTATGGCCTGGCAGATGAAGTGATTAATACATTCAATTAGCAAAGATCATTAGGAGTCAGGTTAATCAACCTTGCTGTAGTATGCTTTCAAAACAACCTTACATCAATTAGGTCTTTTAAGGGTTGTAACGTGACTTGGTTCACGGCTTATGAAACAAAGGATAAAGGCTCAAAGTTTATTTTTCCCCAACCCATCTTTGTGATGAACTCCAATCCTATGCTCATTTAACTTAGGCTATACATTTAGTTTCCCATATGCTGGAAATTGAACTGATGATAGTTGATGATGATTCAGACACCTTGGATAGTCATTACTCCATTGAACTGATGATAGTTGAAATGTAATTCCTTTTAAAATGTTTGACATTAACTACCGTGGCGATAGGTATTTTAATTTTAATTTATATATCATATTATAAGGGCAGCACTCATTGTAACGAAAAAGTAGAAAATTGTTGGAGCTGGGATTCGAACCCTGTCACTACATGAATGTATAATCACGGTTAAATGGTTTGACCGTAATGCAATGTCTTTTCCTAATTTAGTGTTACCAAATGTATATTATGTAGTAGCGAGGACCTTAAATAAGTTTAAATTTTCCCTCATAGTTTTCGGGATATAAAATTTGGCACTACCCTGGGAGAAGATGAGTGAGCGGAACTAATCTACGTGCTCGAGGAGAATGTAAATTTTTTCGTTTGGGCCCCTTAAATATGCTAGGAATAGATGCTGATTTCATTAGACAATGTCTCGCCCTCAACGTAACCTTCAAGAATAGAGGAGAGTGAGGGACTAAAGGATGATAGTAATTGGGATTTTTAACATGTCGTAGTTCATCAAGTAATTCCTCAAGTAAATAAATAATGTGTATGAATTTGATAGAACTTAATATTTCTTTCCCTAAGGATCCATACACTCTACCCAACCTAGACAAAGTACATAATCTTAGATTTATGGGCAGTTACTCGAGTTACAACTAGATCAAGGTGAACCCATTAGACATGCCTAATACTTCTTTCATCACTACTATGGAAAAAACCAATAATCACAATTGTGAAACCTCTATAACCACGATTGAGAAGTTGTCGCTACCGCGAAAAAACAACATTGCGAAACGACATAACTCTATTTCACCGGCCTCCCGATGATAATTTTGTAGGGTGATGATGTGTTCACTATATGGTATCTTACCCTAATGCCTTTTTCGTTGCTTCCACTTCCAAATATGGTCATGATATGTAAGTGTCCAAATACCTCAACTTGTTACCCGAAGAAACCGACTAGGGTGCCCATGAAAGGTAACAACTCGGATGTATCCATTTCATACCTTTGAAAGCATCTCAGTATAAGATGTCATATGAACTACCCGGATCGATCAACACCCTCATCACACTCCAATCATGAATTTACACCATTATGACCATCAGATCGTTCTCGTGCGCCAGAACTCCTTTTGAGTCTTGTCTCGAAAAAAATTGACAATAGGTTTTCATTCCTTTTTGGATAACAGGTTATGTGATACATGTATTACTGATCAGGCATACCTTTTACTGGCAGAGCCTATTTCTCCTCCACCAATAAATCCTCCCGAGATGGTATTGAGCGTATGTTATGTAACATGAGCTTCATGTATCTCCTATATGTTCTTTCCCATTTTGGTAGAAATGTTTTCTGAATTTGAATATCTCCTGGATGGGCTCCTCTTTTTTGGTGCTCCTTCTACCTCCTTTACATACGAGAATAACCGACCCCTCTGGATTAGAGTTTCAATATCCCTTTTTAAATGGTGGCAATTTTCAGTATGATGGGAATTCATATGGTGATATGCACACCATGCTCCTGCATCACTTCCTAGCACAACATTGACCCTCTTGGGACGAACTGGCTCGAGTATTAATTTAAGATGATATATTTCTCTCAACATATTTCCACAATTGCTAAGAGATGTGCCATGTTTGGGGGTGGTGATCTTCACTCCTGCTAGGAGATGATCCAAACATATCGTTTTTCTGCAAAAGTGTTTGTTTTTTGATGCGTGCTTTCCGTAAGTATACGGAATACGTCAAAGTAATACAAAAGATTATCGATCCCACAGAGACCAATGTCAATCTATTGATTACTATTGTTACGTTTTTTATCTAAGGCTAATAGAAACAATATAAAATGTGCAGGTAACAGAGAATAAAGAGTAAAAGAGAATTCAGATAAATGGTACAGATATGTAATTCACATCGATCAAACGGTACTCCTATTGTCTAAGTAGAGACACTTACGGGGCAATATTTTCATCCTTGGAAAAAAAGTTAATTAAAAAGGAACCACCGCGTTAGCGTGATCGGAACCGGACCTACCCTCTAATCTATACCAGCCGCTCACACTGCACCGGTCGCGTATTGCGTTAATGTGATGAAGTCCTTTTTTATATAATCACCTCTAAGACTCGGTTAAAAAGTGCTTTTGATTGGAAACATTTAACATCAAAGGGTTTCTGGCATATGCTCGGCCAACCGGATCCTAAATCTATAAACGCATCCGAAAATAGTTTTAAAATCACTTTATAATAATATTAAGTTCCCCTAATTAATTAACAAAGCTCTTTTTCTATTTTTATCAATTAAAAACTAACCAACTTTTATCATATGTATCGGACGGCTTTCGATCTTACCCGACATAGTCACGGTCATTACCCAAATAGAAACACGGTCCCATTTACGTAAAGATCGATCAAGCTAGACTCATAAAAGTTGCATTAAAATCAAAACATCCCCTAAATATTTCTACAAACACAACATACGGAGTACCGTCGAAACGACGGTCCTCACGTCCCAGCACTTAAGGATTTAGCTAGACATGACTATGGTAAACATGGCATGAAATAGATACGCGGGATAAATCATTTAAAAATGTGTAAAGGGTGCGATTGATTTTCAAAAGTGAGAACGAAAGTGTCACGCTTAAGTTTGGTTTGAAAACAAATCTTTTAAGACAAAGAAGTTTAAACAAGCCGTGCGATAAAATAAAGAATGTAAAAGTGGTGCAAATAATTAAACGAATTTAAGGCAAGGCAGAAAGTAAACAAAGTAAAGCAGTGCGGGAAAATAAATAAAGTAAAGATGGTGCAAGTAAAAAGTAAAATGCAAATTGAATAATAAACCTGCTCCAAACCGGAGACTTTAATCTGGTACAATGCTGGAAAGTAAATCAGACTTGAAAAGTAAAATGGCGGTGTAGCGAGTGATTTTGGACGTGGTTCTTAAGCACTGTCGCTCTGGGGTACTACAGGTCGATTCATTTTTTATCCTATTGAGCTGACTAAGGAAGGGAAATAGATGTCTCCAATTAACCCTGCTTGCATACTGAGTTTGAACAGCGGTCAGTTGGTTTACAGATGCGGTTTAGATTGTGGGGCTCTCTCTAATTATTTTGCTAAGAATGGGACTATACTATTGGTAGGATTTTAGGACTGATGCTTTTCGATTAATGTGTGAAGGTACGGGATTTTGGGTTTTTGATTAGTGTACTCGCTAAGATTCTTCAATCTTATGCCTACGTATTCCCGTTTAACGAAACAGGGAAATCAGAGCGATCGTTGTTCAAAGCCCAAGACGTGAAGCTAAAGGTGGTTTGTATCTTGTTCAAATCCCAAGATGTGAAGCTGAAGGGTCTATTTGTATCTTGTTCGAAGCCCAAGATGTGAAGCTAAAGAGGTTTGTCTTTAGAGAGAATTTGTCATCTCTAAAGAGGGGTATTTGGTCTGTTTGTCACAACTGTGGGGTGACTGGTTATAAAGGAGAATTACTTTAACTGGGATATGTGAATCCAGCAATGCCATAATTTCCTTTATAGGGGATTTTTAACTTGAAGGAGAAGACTTTAACTCAGTTTAGAGTAATGCCATCTTTCCTTAGGAATTTCTCATGCTAAAAGAGGGACAGTGGCGTGGATGTAAATAATCCAGAGGCTTGCCGCTTACAATAATTAGATGAAGGAAAAGGAATTGTTGATGTTTGTATACTGTGAACGAGGCACAATTTTTGATGCTAAAAGAATGATTGACTCAACCGGGGTTTCCTTATACAAAGCCTAAGAGGAGGCTACTGACCCAATAAGAGGGTGTTTTTATGTGTCTCGTACGAAGCCCGAGAGAGAGGCTAAAAGGAGGTTGACTCAACAAGAGAGTCTCTTATACTCAACAAGATAGTGTTTTTTGTATCTCGTACGAAGCACGAGATGGAGGATAAAATGTTGTTGACTCAACAAGAGAGTCCTTTATACTCAACAAGAGAGTGCTTTTATATATGTCTTATACGAAGCCCAAGACGGAGGCTAAAGGTGTTTGACTCAACAAGAGAGTCTTTGTACCTCGTACGAAGCCTGAGATGGAGGCTGAAAATGTTTGACTCAACCAGAGAGTCTTTTATACTCAACAAGGGAGTTTTTGTATCTCTTACGAAGCCCGAGATGGAGGCTAAAAGGGGGTTGACTCAACAAGAGAGCCTTTTATACTCAACAAAAGAGTGATTTGGTATCTCGTACGAAGCCCGAGATGGAGGCTAAACAGGTTTGACCCAACAAGAGAGTCTTTTATACTCAACAAGAGAGTCTTGAAAAGGTTAACTCCGCTTGGGAGAATCTTTGTACAAAGCCCAAGAGGAGGCTATTGTAACTGTTTCAGTTTAGTGACAGGTCCAATATATTGGATAAAGAGAAAATCAGTTCTTATAAAGGGACTGATTAAAAGTATTTGTTATGCTTTTGGATTGATCAGAGGATCAGGGTTATTTCCTGTTCTTTAAGGAAATGGGAAATCCAAAGGGTATTGAGACTGTCCAAGTCTACGGGTGTTTTGAGAAGTCTATTCTCGGATAGTGAATGATCTTTGTATGATGGCCAAGAGAAGGCTGGTATGTTAAGGGATGAAGGTCAACCTATTAACAGGTCTAACACTTGACTCAGAAAGGCAACTCTAGCAAATTGATGACTAGGTTCTGTTCCTATACCTGTAGAGGTCTCTGGGTCCTTGTACTAAGCCCAAGAGGAGGAATGAGAGCTTTTAAGAAGCCGAAGCGTCCTTGTACAACGCCCAAGAGGAGGCGGGGATGCTTTTAAGAAGCCTGTGGGTCCCCAAACCCCGAGAAGTTCAAGACATGCCATTCGCCGAGAATAGGTCAAGCCAGGAAAGTCCGAGAATTTGGAAGAAACTCAAGAGATGCCATTCACGGAGAAAAGATCATCCCTGGGGAGTAGAGTCTCTTTGACGATTTCTAAGAGTGACAGTCAGAGAAAGGGTTCACCGAGAATGCTGCCTTTCACGTCTCCATATTGTTTAACCCTAAAAGGAGGGAAGACTGTGTCTGGTAATCCAATGGGGATCTAGTTTTGTTTGTATTTAAGAGTGACCAACACGGCTTTACCTAGTGCTAGACGTAGTTGCCGGGAAAACTCTAAATAACTATACTAGTATTACACAGTTGATATTTGACAAGTATATAAAAGTTTGTGAAAGAAGACTTACACTGAGCAGCCCCACAATACAGTTATATATATGAAAGCGGGTAAACACTTACTCGATTGTAGAGCTTCCATGCTGTTTAGTTAGTTGTTCAACAAAGAAAGTTTTGATAAAAATATTATATTCAAAATCAAAGGAGAAAGTGCTTTGAAAAGGTTGTTGGGGCTTACAGCTCAAGGAGAGGCCCAAGGTTTTATCAGTGATTGCACTGTGGTTTTTAATTTGTACAGAGGGACTTATACAAGTGACTGAGGTTCAAAAAGGTTTTATATACAAAGGTATGGGTCTTACACTCTCTCAAGAGGCCCAAAGGTTTATTTTTGTACAAGTGGTGGGGCTTACAGCTCAAGGAGAGGCCCAAAGGTTTTGTTTTAAAAGGCGACGATCGCGCCAAACTTTTTGATGGTATCGGGACTTATACAATACACCGAGGCCCAAATTATTTTGGTTTTCAAAAAGGGTTGGGTCTTACACTCTACTAGTGGCCCAATGATTTTCAATGGGTCTTATAGCTCGAGGAGAGGCCCGCATGATTATTTGTTAAAAAGGCGACGATCGCGTCGTTGTTTTTGAAAATACAGTGGGACTTATACAATGACTGAGGCTCAAAAGGTGGTGTATTTACAAAGGGGTTGGGTCTTACACTCTAATATAGGCCCAAAGTGTTTTAAAGTTTTGTTTGAGTGAAAATCAAGGAAACCCTAAATTTGTTTTCTTTTAAAAGTAAATATTTAAAGAAAATCAAATAAAAATGATAAAAATACCAAATAAGTTTGAATAAACCACTTGTGATTTTTGTTGAGGGTTTGAAAAATGAGGTTTTAATCACAATATACGTAAAACTCATTTGGTTTTGATTTTCAAAGTAAATATTCACTTTTAAATGTTTAAAAACAATTAAAAAGGAATTTATTCACTAAATTAATAATTATATTAAATAACTAATATAAATTAATTTTTTTTTGTGGAATAAAATATTTCAACATTTTTGTGATTTTTTGCAAAAAGAACCAATAAAAAATAATTAAAATTGAGGGAGTTATTAATTTTTCAAATCATTAAAAATAATAAGAAAAACAATAAAAAAGTGGAGAAAATAGCAAAAAGAGGATCTGGGGCGAGGGGGATTCGAACCCCAGACCTCTTGTGTATAGGGCTCGCATCTTACCACTGGGGTGGTGATACATCCGTTGATTGAAACACAACCACAAATATACAAGGCTTGCCTTGTTTTTGGCCTGGCCCAAGGCAAGGCAAGGCAAGATTTTGGTTGAAAACGTGAAGGCCATAACTTTCTCATTTCTCCATGGATTGGGACAAAATTTAGGTATATCCTGCCTAGAATTTGACAAGGAATCCAATGGTGGTGGTATTTTTTTCAGATCATGCTCCTATTGAAAAACTCGATAGTGGTTTTGAAATAGGCCATGATTTGCATTTTCTATGCCATCTCTTGGTACAAGCATGATTTACATGATAAATTGGTGCAAACATAACACATATAACATGTATAAGAGATGCATGATCAGTGGACATCAAAAGAAAGCATGGTTCAAAGAATCCAAGTTGTGATGCTTACCTCTTTTTGGAGCTTTTGTGCAATCTGCCAAGCCACTTGTTCCAGAAATGACTTGATGCTTTGAACAACCTCAAATGATCTCTTAGAAGCTTTTAGGATGGTTGAAATCCGCTAGAAACCTCAGGAACAAGTTTGAGCTCTTTCTTGCAAAATGGGCAAAAGTGACCAAATAGCAACTCTCTCAAATGGTGTACCGGATGGGGGGAACCATTTGGGAAAGTTCAAGGATGATATTTGGAGTGTGTTTGAGGTTTTATCTGGTTTGGAAAGTGACTGAATCAAGACATGGCTTGAAAAATGCACAAAAGTCCTATTTTAAGGTTTTGAGAGGTGACTTTGTGATTTTGGTGTTACAGGTCACTTGTGAGAGTTTTGACAGCTTAGATATGATATATTGGATGTGTTTGGATCATAAGTTGTGGTGGAATTGCTTTTTAACTCAGAAACTCAGAGTTACCTTGCTAAAGAAGGTATTTTTGCCTAGAGAAAGAGATTTTGAGGAAAGCAAGTGTTGTAGTGCTTTGGTGTACTCAAACTGAACACAATTGAGCTCTATTTATAGTAGAGCAAGTTTGTTTTGGCTGCAATAGTGAATGGCAACTGCAGCAGAGGTTTGGCCAATGTTGAGCAATGAGAATCCAAGTCTCCTCTAGCCATTGACTAGAGGTTAGGGCACAGGCTGCTGGTCCCCTTGGTCTTGTATAAATCTTGACTGAATTCAGTTGGAAATGGCTCAGTCCATGCCACCTTGGTGCATCCATTGAATGCTCCAATCCAAAATTGGAGTCTTGTCCCTCTTTTAGGCATTTCTAGGTTTGGCATGCTATTTTTGGTTCCAAAGACTTGGGAGGCTTGGGATCAGAGTTGGTTCCTCCTTGGTCCCCCCTTGAGGTGTTCAGATGGATAGAGTTGCTTGCCCATTGCAAAATTTGAGCAAATCGAGCAAAACTCCAAAATCTGCCTTGCCATGACAGTTTGCAGCAAGGCATATTGGCATTGTCATATCTCATGGCTCAAGTGGACTTTGATAGAGGTCTTGGCCATTTTGGAAAGCCCTCATATGGTACAACAACTGTTTGATCATAATTGGTTTTGATACTTTTTGGATCCAAGTGAAAAATGTCCCTACATTTTGAAAAAAGTAAGACAGATTTTGACTTAGTGAAAATTTCACTAAGTGTTGGAAAAAAGTGACATTTTCACTTTTTGTGATTTTGATCATTCCATAACTTAAAATCCATGATGAATTGGAATGAGTTATGTTTGAAGTATTTGTAGAGTGCCATGAGAGCTACAAATCTAGCTTTGGATGGGGAAAAATGGCCTTATGGTTTAGGAGTTATGATCCTCCAAAGTTGGTACCCTAGCCATTTTGTTCCATAACTTAGAAAAATTTCTAAGTTTTTATGGTTACCCCTTTTACAAGTTATCCCACTTTTCTTGATTTTTCTTGATGAATGATGATTCCAATCACACAATAACATCATTTTAGGGTTAAGGAACCATAATTGACCAAAAAATCAAAAAGTCAAACTTTGACTTTTGGGCACAATTGACTTTTTATCAGATGAATTCCAAACTGTGCGATCCTCTATGAAATCAAGTCCTTGACCTAAATCAAACTTGATGGATTGATTTCATAGGTGTTATAGGGTGTATTTAATCATGTCCTAGGGTTTGGGAGTATGTCCTGGTCAAAAGTCAAAGATACAGTTGACTTTTCTTGCGAAACCCTAATTGTGGTTCTGATGAACTTGAAACTTGTTGCTCAAGCTTCTTGGACCAATCCATTGTTGTAAATGGATCAATGTGGTATATTAGAGACCCTCAAATCATGTCTTGAGGTCTTGGCTCATGTTTTGTCCCAAAAGTCAACTTAGGGGTGAATTAGGTCAAGAAACCCTATTTCCTGATTTTTTTATGAATGCATCCCCTGAGGCTAAATTGACTTGATGATTGGGTTTATGAGGTCCCTTAGAGTATCTTAACTTATGCTTTGAAGCATTGGCTCATGCCCAGAGGAAAATTTCCATCTGGAGGCCCTGGTCGACCAAAACCCTAATTTGGTGACACTGGCGATCTTGAGGCTTGATCCACTCAAAATGCTGCAACATTGTGCTTGATTCTTACTGTGGGAGTCCTCTTGATCCATTGTGGAGGTTTGAAAGGTTTAGACAAGTTGAAGATCATGTCATTCCTTAATTGATCCTTTGTCTAAAAGCTTTGAGAGGGCCTGAAACCCTAAGTTTGATTGTAGTGGATGCTCACCCATCTTTGGGGAGACTAATGGTTCATCCATATTGTGATTATGGTTTGCCCAATGATGGGAAATCTTAGTGGTCAAAATTTGGGGTATGACAGGCGGCAAGATTACTCTAATTCTAAAGTGCTCCAATCTCGACTACAACAATGGTGCAATAACCCCTCGATATGACAGATTATTGCTTTAAACAAACTGAATTTATGCCTATGCTATAACTAAGAGAGGATAAACAACAAATGGAAACTAGTGGCTAATTATTAGTGTGAAAACCCTTGGAAGTTACACGAAACGTTCAGAAAACGTGTGGAGAAAATTCCCCTGGTCATGGCCACTTCCTCCAACTTCCTTTGACCAAGGCGCGTTTTAGGAAGATGGTGCCCACCATCTACCCATGGCGCCCGCCATGTGTGGAAAAGGTGGAGGACGTGGTATTTTGATCGTTGAGACGTGGGCAAAACCCTACACGTCATGGCGTCTTCCTTGGCCAACGTCATGTGTGTATTTTCCACTGAAATCTTCCGATTCTCGCTCTTTTTGCTTCTTTTCTTCACAGAAGGCTCCACTAAGGTACTTTACCTGAAAACAACATAAAATATAAGCATAATACAAGAAAAATAGTAAATAAACTATAATAACCATGTGCAATCCGAGCCAAATATTCAGTGTGTTTCAGTGTTATCAAATTCTCCCACACTTGAACCTTTGCTTGTCCTCAAGAAAAACTCATATAAGCACAAAAGATAAACAACAACACACAAGGATTAAATCTAGGCTAGAGACTTTAGTTTGATCAAAGCTTCTTCGATAGGCACTGGTTTGTGAACCAAGGATATCGTGGTAACATTTTCCACATGTTACGGTCATAAGTTTCTCTCATATACGAACGAATCCATATCATGACATTATACTTAGGCCTACTTTACTCATTCCTTTCTCATCCCCTTTTCATTCAGGCACAATCACATTAAGCCCGTTATCTTGTACTTGCATGGTGAACAAACTTGTTGGTGATCCTGATCCATATTTGTGCCAAAATTCAATTCTTTTTGCACTTTAACACAGAGACACAAGCATAATTTTTAGAAGTCTCACTATCGTTGGGCTAAATAACCGGGTGAGGGTTACCTAACTTAGAAGGTAGATCCTTTTCAAATTTTATGCTTTTATTATATCTTTGCTTTTTCTTTCTTTTTTTTCTCTTGTGGGATCATTCACCTATTTGCATCGGTTCGTTCACTTAGCAGTGACTAAGATGGTGCTGACTGCTAAAATATACTACTTAGGGAGTGAATTTTAAAGACGAGATTTTAAGGCCATAGCATAATAAGTATCTGGATAGGGTCCTATAATTGAGAAACTTACGCTGTTAAAACGATATTGATTTTTCACAATTTTTCCCAAGTCTCTGCATATGATCCTAACTTGTCTAATAGCCCAAATTTTCAAAAATAGAAGCCATTTACCTATTTAAGTTTTTTTATATGGCTTAAGAAATGGGGAAAATAGACAAACTACACAAATGACTCGTCAAGCACATGTAATTATTTAGAACTAAGTAAAGATAAACTAAAAATATACTTGGAAAATAAACTAGAAAGCGATTAAATGAAAAACATAAAGGAAAACTAAACGGTAAATACCTCCTCCCACACTTAAACCGAACATTGTCCCCAATTTTTTGATAAAATGTGGAAAAAGATAGATAGAACCTGGATAATGCGACTGCTGACCGCTAGTACCCTCTCCTCCATGCTCTGAACGTTGGGGGTGACGGCTCCTGCTGCGGTGTCGAGCACTTTGTGAGATCTCAAGCTGTTGATTCCTCAGTGCTAGTGAGGCATTGGACTCTCAGAGTTCACGGAAGTTTCCTAGTATGGAACCTTGAGTAGCCTCCACTACCCCGAATCGTCTGTCAAGGTAGGCCTGCTGACGCTGCTGCTGAGAAGCTACGACGAGCTGAGACTCTAAAATAGAACGTATAGATCGCTCACTCTGCCGTTGTGACTCACACATGAATTCCATCATGTCTTGCTGCTGCTCATACATGCTATATAACAGACCATCACGCTCTCCTTCGCGATTTTGTTGTGCTCTCAACATCTATTCAGTAATATAAGATCCCGTAGGAGTACCTGTATAAGGGTTAGTAAAAAGTGGAGTGTGTGCAGGTGATGCATGTGGAGGGGTGCATTATGAACAGGATATTGGTTTCTCCGCTCATACTCATCATCGGTCCCGTCATCCTCGTCCTCTGGGACGTTTGGTGGTACCGGGCTGAGAAAGGGCACATCCTGTAAATCATAAATCCAGTTTCTTCTAAGTTGCACATCGGTGCGACGGGAACAGGTTAAAACAACACTCGGGATAGCTACATTATGACCATAAGAGTGTAGCCTCCTTGTTTCCTCACTTTGCTCAATTTTATATCTCTTAAAAATTTTAAATTGATTGTGCGCGGTGGGAGTGGTTCCAATGTAGCTAGCTCGGTGTCCAGCTCAAAAGCACGTACAATGGAGGTAATCAATCCTCCAAATGCAACGGTTCCTCCCTTTTTCTCAGCAGCACACATGTGCACTATCATGAAAGGGACGATATTTAATCTCCTCCATAAGAGGGCAGCCTGTAAAAAGATCAATTCCATAGAATTTAATTTATTCAGATTTTCTCGGGCAAAAACAGTAGATGCCAACAGAAGTCTAAAAACACATATGGCTGGGTTGTAGATATCCGAGGCCAAGTTGCCTTCGAAAGAGTTTGTGATACGACCTGTTAGATCATTCCACAGTTGGAATGCCTCAACCTTCCAGTTAGTGTCTAAAGGTGTCTCGCAGAAAGTACCTTCCCCGTGAGGAAGTCCTAACATACCTGCAAGGTGGTCGGTAGTGACCTCATATTCTCTATTAAACATCCTAAATGTCACTGTACCGGCGGTGCTTGCGGTATTAGTACTAACATTATAAGTCAGGGAACTCAAAAATTCCCAGGTCATCCTCTCAAAGGTCGGTTCTCTACGAGTAAAAATGTCATGCAATCCTAAATTATCTAACATATAGAAAACATTATTGTAAATCCCTAGACTATACAGCCAGTCAGTGTCGAAATACCTTCTCGCGAAAATTTTGCGTCTCAGCAGTGCTTCAAATTTTCTCCTCTGCCTATCCCCCGCTCTTCCATCTCTAAAGATAATCCTCCGTGCTCCATTCCTGTCATTGTTGATGCTTTTTGAAGGTAAATGGATTCTTTTGGTGAAGATGGATAAAATGAGATTTTTGTGGAGTTTTTGATGAAAGGCTGTATTTTTATGGGTGAAAAGTTTGTGGGGTAGTGGAAATGGTAGTGGGCTTGATGATTGAGTGGGTGGTTAATGGGATTTAGTGGTTTTTTAAGTAGGTCAAAAATGGAGAAAATGGGGAAGGAGATGAGTTGAATGTGAAAAATGGTGGGTTTTCACATTTTGTCCCGTGTAAATCTCCATACCCCATGGCACCCGCCATGTGGGAGATGGCGCTCGCCATCTGTGTATTTTGGGCAGGATGGGTTTTTGGGCCTTGGCTTGATTTGTTTCTTTGTTTGGGGGGTGTATGTAGCGTCTTCTGAGATTTCTCTTAGTATTTGTACATGCAAGAAACGTAAAGGATATTTTTACATGATATAAATGATAAAGATATGGTATGTAATATAAATGATAAAAAGAATAAGATATGCACTATAAATAATATTTTGGAAATTTTTAAATTTCATTGATAAAACATAGTATAGTGATAATTGCATATAGTAAGTGAATGCAATATATCAAGATACTTGATATGATAGATGAGCATAATAGTAATAAGTCTGGTAGCGAAAATAAAGTGTGGAAATAAATAAAATGACTAAAAATAAGAGAATGTCTGATAAAGGTGAATCAAGTAATAATAATAATGATGCGGTAAATCTCCCCCACACGTAGTGTGAGCAATGTCCTCAGTGCTCCAGAAAGGTCTTCTATAATAATTGGCGATGGACACCCTGATTCATACGTGGATAGGATGCCTCCCCCTCTGCAAGCTCACGTCGGAGACTATAGATTTCCCGATACAGGCAATCGATCTCGGCGGCATGAGTGGCATCAGAGTCCTCTTTCAGATTGATGAATTCGGTAAGCTTTTCGCGAAGAGAAATTATCTCCTTGCGCATAGTGTCGAACTCAAAGTAAATGTCGCATCTCTGCAAATTAACATTAGAAGAGTACATTATGGTCCTTTCTGGGAGAGGTGTAGGATAGTATTCAGGAACAGGTGGGGATTTGGGTTTATTGGGTGTCTTATCTTGGGCCTCTAAGGGGTATGACCAGTTCTCTTTATTGTAGACATTGGTTCGAGTAAGATGGGGTAGTCCAAAGTAATGGATGGTCTCATCGTCAATTAGGAGCTTATAATGTCCTGGGCTGAAATAGACTCGCCTAGTTAGGCCACAATCCAAGCAATGGTCTAGGTCAATTAAGGTACAACCACAATAGGTGGTCAGGTGAGATTTTTTCTAATGAGACCTAAGGCATAGGCGATGTGTGTCACTGTTCCTCCTACGTGGATGAGTCCCTAGGAGGATCTTGCAATCATATTGAGGTGGTTTATTAGGAAATTTCCGCTGGCAACAGGGCGTGACTGGGTGATGCAAAAGAGCATAAGAATTTCTTCAGCACTTACATGGTTGTCGGTTTCACTTTTTCCAAAGAAGGTTTGGGCCAAAATCATCTGAAAGTACCTAAAAGCTGGATTATGGATCTTGTTTGACAGCTGGGTGGAGGGATCAGGGCCTCCTCCACCGGTGATTTCACTCCAGAACTTATCTAATTCATCCTGCATGATGTCACACTCAGGGAATTCATGTACAACATCAAGGCCACACTGAAATCCTAGCAGGTTAGCAAAATCTTTGTGGGTAAGAGTGTATTCATTTCTAAACAATCTGAAGTTAATGCGGCCTCTTTTGAAACCTCTACCAACATAGGGTTTATAGATAAGTGAGCTAAGGAATTCCAGGGTGAGGTGTCTATAAGTCACATTCATTGCCTCCGAGCATTCATCCCATTGGACTTGGTGGCAAAGATATCTCACACTAGCTTCGAGACCTAAGGCTTCTAGGCACCTAGGGTCAGGATATCTGGTCGGAAGCATTAGTCGCTCAGAAAGGACCACAAATCTTTTCTTCTGAATGTCATCTCTGAACACAACATGCATATCGTCGAAGTGTTGCATCCCAAAAAATAAGGTTAGTGGAGAATGCTATCGAAGGTGATGGATCTGAAACCTGAAACATGAATATCACACAAGTTAGTTCTGTTAAGCAGATAAAAAATAATTAATTCACCTTTTAAGAGTAATACATAAAAAAAAGAGAAAGCAATAAATATAAAATGGCCGTGGGTTGCCTCCCACGCAACGCTTGTTTAACGTCATAAGCTCGACGATTATAGAACTTACTCATGTAGATGTAGCAATGGGTGGTTCGATCAAAGTATAACCGGAGTAATAGGTAGGGATATCACCACCGTAATAGTGTTTCAGTCGTTGTCCGTTTACCATGAAAGGAATACATAAATCGTCTCGTATTTCTACTGTCCCAGACCTTAGGACTTTAGTAACCTCGTAGGGGCCAGTCCATCTAGAGCGTAACTTACCAGGGAACAACTGTAGTCTAGAATTGAAAAGAAGTATAGGGTCGCTTATGTTAAATTCTTTCTTGGCAATCATTTTTTCCTGCCATGCTTTAGTTCTCTTTTTATATATGATGGCATTTTCATAAGCATCACGACGTATTTCTTCTAATTTATGAATATCTAGGATGCGTTTGTTACCGGCTGTTAAGTAGTCCATATTCAGGGCTTTGATTGCCCAATAGGCTTTATGTTCCAGCTCAAAGGGTAAGTGACAAGACTTCCCGTAAACCAATTGGTAAGGGGTTGTTCCTATAGGGGTTTTGAAAGCGGTTCTTTAAGCCCACAATGTTTCTTGTAGTCTTAAGGACCAATCCTTTCTGGATAATGAGACGGTTTTTTCTAAGATTTGCTTAATCTCCCTATTCGACTTCTCTACTTGTCTGCTGGTTTGCGGATGATAGGGTGTTGCTACTCTATGTTTAACTCCATATTTATTTAAAAGATTATCAAATATCCTTGATATGAAGTGCGATCCGCCATCACTTATAATTAGGCGAGGTACTCCAAATCTAGGGAATATGTTGTTTTTTAATAATTTGATAACCACACGAGTGTCGTTGGTAGGTAAAGCTACAGCCTCAATCCACTTAGACATGTAGTCAACGGCTACCAAGATATACTTATTTCCCATCGAAGATGGAAAGGGTCCCATAAAATCTACTCCCTAGACATCGAAGAGTTCTACTTCTTAGATATTTTTCAAGGGCATTTCTTCATGTCTTGAGACATTTCCAGTGCGTTGACACCAGTCACATCTGATAATGTAGGCATGGACGTTGCGCCATAGTGTTGGCCAATAAAGGCCTTCTTGGAGTATTTTGGCGCAAGTCTTAGATGTGCTTGCATGTCTACCATATGGTGCAGAGTGACAATGTTTAATTATGTTTTCTACCTCCTCTTCAGGGGCAAAGTGACGAAATAAACCTTCTGCACCTCTTTTGAATAGTAGGGGTTCGTCCCAATAAAAGTGTTTCACGTCGTGAAAGAACTCTTCTTTTGTGGGTGGTTGAGGTCAGGGGGTATAATATAGGCGGCTAAGTAAATCACAAAGTCGGTGTACCATGGTACGTTTGAGACTGCTAAGGCCTTTTCAAGGTCTGATTCTGAATAAGGGTCAGGGTCAATACTATGATCAGTTCTAATTGTGGCTATAAGTCTATCATAAGCAAAGTCATCGTTTATTGGGATTAGATCTGGTTTTAGGTATTCTAACCTCGAAAGATGATCAACGACCACTTTTTCGGTGCCTTTCTTATCACGAATCTCCAAATCAAACTCTTGTAGCAAAAGGATCGAGTGAAGTAACCTAGGTTTAGCTTCCTTTTTGCTTAAAAGATATCGGATTGCAGCGGGATCAGTGTAGATTATAATCTTGGCTCCGACTAAATAAGATCGGAATTTGTCAATAGCGAAAACTACGACGAGTAGTTCTTTTTCGGTGGTGGCATAATTTAGCTGAGCGGTGTCTAATGTTCTACTTGCGAAGTAGGTTACATGCAGTTTCTTATCTTTCCTTTGTCCTAAAACAGCACCAACAACGTAGTCGCTTGGATCACACATAATTTCGAAAGGTTGGTTCCAATCGGGAGGTTGTATAATAGGTGTGGAAATTAATGCTTCTTTGAGGAGTTTAAAGGCGTCGAGACATTTATCGTCGAAATTGAACTCAACGTCTTTCGTTAGAAGGCCAGTCAAGGGTTTGGTTATCTTAGAGAAATCCTTGATGAAGCGTCGGTAGAACCGGTGTGTCCAAGAAAGCTTTGGATTTCCCTAACTGTCTTCGGTGGTTAGAGGTTTTCTATAACCTCTATTTTAGCTTTATCAACTTCTATGCCTCTTTAAGACATTATGTGTCCTAGCATTATTCCTTCAGTAACCATAAAATGGCATATCTACCAGTTTAGAACGGCATTGACTTCTACGCAACGTTCCAGAATTCTCTCAAGGTTAGTTAGGCAGTTTACAAAACTTGATCCACATACCGAGAAATCATCCATGAAAACTTCCATGATCTCGTCAAGGAAATCTGCGATGATCTAAATCATACATCGTTGAAAAGTAGCTGGGGCATTGCATAGTCCGAATAGCATTCGTGGATAAGCAAATGTTCCATATGGGCATGTAAAGGTTGTTTTCTCTTGATCTTTGGGGTTAATAGGAATTTGGAAAAATCCTGAATATCCATCCAAATAGCCATAGTAAGAGTGTCTTGCTAGACGTTCAAGCATTTGATCTATGAATGGAAGAGGGAAATGATCTTTCCTAGCTGTTATGTTAAGTTTCCTATAATCGATACACATACGCCAACCGTTTTCTCTACGTTTCACTACTTGTTCTCCTTTTTCGTTTTATACTACTGTGACACCTCCCTTTTTAGGGACCACATGAACAAGACTTACCCACTTACTATTAGAAATTTGATAAATTATCCCAGCCTCTAGTAATTTCAACACTTCCCTTTTTACCACATCACTCATTATGGGGTTTATCCTTCTTTGATGTTCTCTAGAAGGTTTGGAATCTTCCTCCAGCATAATCTGGTGCATGCACACGGATAGGCTTATCCCTTTGAGGTCATAAATGTTATAACCTAGAGCTGTGGGATATCTTCTTAAGACATCTAAGAGTTGATTGGTTTCATCACCGTTTAAGGTGGTGCTAACTATCACCTGACGATTTAGTTCTTCATCCAAAAAGTCGTATCTCAGTTTCTTAGGCAATTCTTTGAGCTCCACTGTTAGTTTCTTAGGGCATGGCATATGGTTTGGGGTAAGTGCTAAGCATTCGTAGAGGCTGTCGTCAATATAAGGTTCAATTAACCTTTCAATTTCGTCGTCCTCCATTATGGTGGTCGAGGGTAATTTAATTATTTCAACTGGATCTATTTAGTCTAACTCTCTTATGCACCATCGATGATATTGATGGCGTAACAGGAGTCGTCTATGACTGGTGCCATAAGGAATTTGGATAATATAAATTCTACTTTTTCATCCCCTATTTCAAAGTTCATTTTTCCTCTTTTGACATCTATTATAGCTCCAACTGTTGATAAGAATGGTCTACCTAGAAGGATCGGGATTTCGTCGTCCTCTTTAATGTCCATGACGAAAAAATCTATAGGAATATAGAGTTAGCCTATCCTAACTGGAATGTATTCTAGAATGACTATTGGATATTTAACTGATCTATCGGCTAATTGAAGAGACATCCTAGTTGGTTGCATTTCTCCTAGGTTCAATAAATTACAAACGGCTAAGGGCATTAAGCTTACACTGGCTCCCAAGTCCAGAAGTGCTTTGTCGATGACATGATTTCCTAAAACACAGGGTATAGAAAAACTTCCAGGGTCTTTCTCCTTTTTAGCAAGCTTATTTTCTGAAATATAGTTGCATTCTAGGGGTTAAGGATCGTCAAGTCTTCGTTTGTTGGTTAAGATATCTTCCAGGAATTTCGTATAAGATGGCATTTGGGTAATAGCTTCGGTGAATGGAATCTCAACGTGGAACTTCTCAATCACTTTTACAAATTTCTTATATTGGTTATCTAATTTGGTTTGTTTAAGTCTTTGTGGATATGGAATTGGCGGTTTGTAAGGTGGGGATGATACGTATACTTCATTATCCTTTTCTCCCTCCTTATCTTTAACCTCTTCATCCTTCTTTTTCTCAGACTCTAGTGGTTCCTCTACTTGTTTCTCAGGTGTGGTCGCAACATTCTTGGGGGGTTCTAGATTTTTCAACCTAGGGTTTACAGTTTCATCATAAGTAGTTCCGCTCCATAGGGCAATAGCGTTTGCGTGCCCTTTGGTGTTAGGTTCAGGTTGTTCAGGGAATTGTCCTCCGAGTGTAGCTTGAGTAGCTTGTTGTTGTTCCATTTGAGAGATCTGAGTCTCCAGCATTTTGTTGTGGGTAATCATGGAATAAACCTTGATGGTTAATTGAGTAATTAATCCATTCATGTGAATGTTTTGGTTCATGAATTACTTATTTTTCTGAGCTTGGGAGGAAATGAAACCTTCCAACACTTTCTTTTTTTCTCTTCTCTTCCTCAGGAGAAGCACAGTTGGTTTTTAAGGTGTCTGCTACTTGAATAAAAACCTTTAAGTGTTGGTTCGGGTTCTCCGTAGGAAGACCTGCGAACTGGTTCTGTTGCACTAGTTGCAATAGAGAAGGTTTTAATTCAAAGTTGTTAATTTGAATAGTCATGTTTACAATACTAGAGTGGGGCTCTTCGTTGAATGGCAAGGTGAAGTTCTTAAGCGGTCCTTGGTTTTGTTCTTCTGCCATTGTTCTTCTAATTCTGCGGAGCAAAAGACGAGCACGAGCATATCTTTCTGGTTCTGATATTGGATCAACTAAGTTTCCAATACTACGAGATCTTCCCATTGACCGACTAAGAGAAAGGGGTACCTTAGTCTAGACGGTGTAACAACAGGGTACGAAATTTGACGTAGTTGGTCCCCGACGAAGGCGCCAAAAACTTGATGCGTGTTTTCCGCAAGTATATGAAATATGTCAGAGTAATATAAAAGATTATCTATCCCACATAGACCAATGTCGATCTATCGATTACTATTGTTACGTTGTTTATCTAAGGCTAATAGAAATAGTATAAAATGCGCAAGTAACAGAGAATAAAGAGTAAAAATGAATTCAGAGAAATGGTACTGGTATGTAATTCGCATCGATCAAACGGTACTCCTATTGTCTAAGTAGAGACACTTACAGGGCAATATTTTCTTCCTTGGAAAAGAAGTTAATTAAAAAGAAACCGCCACGTTAGCGTGATCGGAACCGGACCTACCCTCTAATCTATACCAGCTGCTCAGGCTGCACCGGTCGCGTATTGTGTTAAAGTGATGAAGTCCTTTTTTATATAATCACCTCTAAGACTCGGTTAAAAAGTGCTTTTGATTGGAAACATTTAACATCAAAGGGTTTCCGGCATATGCTCGGCCAACTGGATCCTAAATCTATAAAGGGTCCGAAAATAGTTTTAAAACCACTTTCTAATAATATTAAATTCCCCTAATTAATTAACAAAGCGCTTTTACTGTTTCTATCAATTAAAAACTAACCAAATTTTATCATATGTATCGGACGACTTTCGATCTTACCCAAATAGAAACACGGTCATTACGCAAATAGAAACACGGTCCCATTTATGTAATGATCAATCAAGTTAGACTCAGAAAATTTGTATTAAAACCAAAACAACCCCTAAAGTATTTCTACAAACACAACATACGGAGTACCGTCGAAAACGACGGTCCTCACGTCCCAAATAGATATGCGGGATAAACATGGCATGAAATAGATATGCGGGATAAATCATTTAAAAACGTGTAAAGGGTGTGATCGATTTTCAAAAGTGAGAACGAAAGTGTCACGCTTAAGTTCGGTTTGAAAACAAATCTTTTAAGACAAAGATGTTTAAACAAGCAGTGCGATAAAATAAAGAATGTAAAAGCAGTGCAAATAATTAAACGAATTTAAGGCAAGGCAGAAAGTAAACAAAGTAAAGCAGTGCTGGAAAATAAATAAAGTAAAGACGATGTAAGTAAAAAGTAAAATGCGAATTGAATAATAAACCTGCTTCAAACCAGAGAATTTAATCTGGTACAATGCTGGAAAGTAAATCTGACTTGAAAAGTAAAATCGCATCAAGATTACTCAAATTCTAAAGTGTTCCAATCTCGATTACAACAATGGTGCAATAACCCCTCGATCTGATGGATTATTGCTTTAAACAAACTGAATTTATGCATATGCTGTAACTAAGAGAGGATGAACAACAAATGGAAACTAGTGGCCTATTTATAGTGTGAAAACCCTTGGAAGTTACACGAAACGTTCAGAAAACGTGTGGAGAAAACTCCTCTGGTCATGGCCACTTCCTCCAACTGCCTTTGACCCAGGCACGTTTTAGGAAAATGGCGTCTGCCATCTACCCATGGCATCCGCCATCTACCCATGGCGCCCGCCTTATGTGAAAAAGGTGGAGGACGTGGTCTTTTTACCGCTGAGACATGGGTAAAACCCTACACGTCATGGCGTCCTCCTTGGCCAACGCCATGTGGAACATCATGTGTGTATTTTCCACTGAAATCTTTCGATTCTCGCTCTTTTTGCTTGTTTTCTTCAGGGAAGGCTCCACTAAGGCACTTTACCTGAAAACAACATAAATATAAGCATAATACAAGAAAAATAGTAAATAAACTATAATAACCATGTGCAATCTGAGCCAAATACGCAGTGTGTTTCGGTGTTATCATTTTTCTTGTGTGGCCTGGAAACGTTTTACCGAGTCCTCATAGTGGGCGCCAAATGTTCTTGCTAAACACTATTTGGAGAAATCTCCCTGAAGCTTAGTAAGGAGAGATCACAATCATCATATTTAGTTAGGAGGTATTAGCTGTTGTCTTTTCTCATGGAGGAAGTCTCCTTTATTTCTCCTTCACCCATCAATGGTCCTTAAAGAAATGCTTCTTCATATCCATCATTAAGGTAGCTATGGATAACGTCTTCCGCCCTCTATAATTATCAAATAACGTCTTTTATCTCAATTCATCTAACTCCCATGGAGATATTTCGTAACTGTCCATTTTGATTGTTCACATGGTTCCCTAGCACCGTTCATGAGGTCGGGTCCGACTTGTTCTCCTGTCAGAGTTATTACGATACCATTTTCGATGTGCTTGTTTTGTATTTAAGTGAACCCTAACTGGGTCCTACTTGTGCAAGGTTATGATTACCCGACCACCTTGCTTCTTCGTACTCGGTTTGCAAAAGCTCGGCCTTTAGGAATTCTGGGTTGTACACTTCTTAACCAATATTTAACTACCCATGTCTCCCTAGATTAAAGTGACAAACTAATCGAATTACACATTATGTTAGATCTACAAATTGATTAGTAGATTATTTAATGTTTAGAAGCATAAAAGATTAATAATAATAATAATAATAATATTAGTATAGTACTAGTATTTGTTTAGTAATTTATAGTATTAGTATAGCATTGTTGTTGTTGTGCTAAGTATGTTGACATGCCTCCAGCAGAACATTGACCTATCAACCAAGTATGCTGGCCAATGAAGACAAATTAAATCATTTGAGAAAGCTAAAGCCACCAAGATCATAGAGGTTAAACAAACTCCTACAATCTAATGTCATCTTAGCACTAAAGTATACATAATGACGCATGTGGGTTGACTATATTGTTCTTAACAGAGCTTTCCCCAATGATTCTTACCATCTGCCCAACATTGAAAATTAATAGACATATTCGGAAGATACAAACTCTTATCATTCATGCAAACCTATTTTTTGTACAATTAAATACTAATGCATGAAAATTGGTGCACACTAATAATAGGTACTACACAATGTCGTTTGGTTAGAGAAATGCAAGTATAACATACTAGAAGATGATGAGCAAAATCTTTGAGAAAGATATAGGCAACATGCTAAAAAGATACATGGATGACATGGTATTAAAGTATGGAGAGGAGCTGCTACATGAAGGTCGTGTTGGTGCCATATTCAACAAAGTATGCCAATACAACATGAGGGTGAACCTAGAGAAATGAACATTCGGGGATCAATGCCTGTAAATTCATGGGGATTATACTTCAACAAAATGAATATAGAATAATACCCAAATAAGTTCAACACCATGATCAAGATGGTGATTCCATCCATAAAAGAAAGAACAATAAAGCTGAACGAGATGCTCACTACCCTCAATATATTCATTTTCATATCCACCCAACATGCTCTTATGTTTGAGAGAGTCATCAGTAAAGAAGTAAAATTTCAGTGTACATTGAAGTGCGAACAAGCCTTCACAAAGCTAAATCATGCTCTCTCTATGGCCGATGATACTTTATTTGAATACTTGGCAGTATCATCATAAGCATTGCGCTCCATTATCACGATTAAGTTAGGAACTATTAGTGCACAAGGTGATGAAAACAAAAGGAATGAGAGAATATTTATTGCTCTGCAATGATGGCTATAAAAGCTGTAAGAAAGATGATAATGATATAATTGACAGCTACCACTAGTCTATTTATACATAAATACTAGGGCCACATAGGCAACATACTAAAATACTAAATTACCCTTCAATACAATCCCTTAATTTAGGATTTCCTAATCAAAACTAACAGCACCAATTTTATCCCTTAAGTGGAGAAATTGATTAGTCTTGATCGCCTTTGTTAGAACATCTGCTAGCTACTTCTATGTGCTACAGTGCACAACTTCTAGGACTCCATTCTGGACTTGACTCCTCGGAAAATAATACTTTGTTTCAAAATACTTGCTTCTCCCGTGCAGAATTGGTTTCTTCACAAGATTGATTACACACTTGTCATCAATCACCAGCTTCAGAGGCTTGTTTACTTTGATCTTCAGATCCTGCAGAAATTCAGAAGCCATACAACTTGACATGCAGCTACAACACCTGCGATGTACTCATTTTCACACGTTGACATTGCAATAACAGGTTGCTTCTTGGAACACCAAGAAATAGGACCTCCCAGAAACATAAACAAGTATCCAGAAGTACTTCTCCTGTCAACTCTATCTCCACACCAATCAGAGGCTGAGTAACTCATCAGCTCTCAATTATTCTTTCTTCCAGAAGGGAATAACACTCCATAGTTTAGAGTTTCCTTGATATACCTCTGAATCCTAACAGCAGCTTGGTAATGGGACCACTTAGATTTACTCATGAACATACTGACCATTCCAAATGCATAGCAGATATTAGGTCTGGTATTACACAGATACCTTAGAGAACCAACCAACTGTTTGAAGGTTGTAGCATCCACATCCTCACCTTCAGAATCAGAATCATATTTGTGTTTGGTTTTTGAAGGTGTGACAACAGCCTTACAATTCTGCAACTTAAATCTCTTTAGAAGCTCAAGTTTATACTTCAGCTGATGCAAAATAATATCCTTCCTATAGTACATAAACTCCATCTATAGAAAACATGTCATTTTCTCGAGGTCATTCATTTCATACTCATTCATCAACACCTTCTTGAACTTGGCTATCTCTTGTTCAGAATTCCCTGTTAGCAATATGTGTTCAACATACAGACACACCATAATCATATTGCCTTCAGAGGTATGTTGAACATAAACATTGTACTCCATCTCACATTTATGAAACCTTTGATCCTTGAAAAAATGAATCAATCTTCAGATTCTAAGCTCTGGGCGCTTGCTTCAATCCATACAAAGCTTTATGTAATCTGTACACCATCCCTTCCTGATTCCTTTTAACAAATCCATGAGGTTGTAACACGTATACCTCTTCTTATAATGGACCATTTAGAAATTAAGATTTCACATATAAATGCATCAGAGGCCAATTCTTGTTAGCAGCTATTGCAATCACCAGTCTTATTGGTTTATCTCTCGCTACAGGTGCAAACACTTCAGAATAATCCAGCCTAGGTTTCTGTAGAAATCTTCTTGCTACTAACCTCACTTTGTGTTTGCCAATTGATCAATCTAGCTTTAGCTTCACCTTGAAAATCCATCTGATGCTGATGGCTTTCTTGTCCTTTGGAAGTTTAGTCAACTTCCAAGTCTTGTTTCTTTCAATAGCCTCAAGTTCTTCTTTCATGGCCTTCAGCCAAACTTTATTTTTAAGGGTGTCATCTGTACTTACTGGTTCAGAGTCAACTACCATGGCACACTGAATAACCTCTCCCTCAGAGTCTATTTCAGTATCTCGCAGCATGTCATACTCTGAAAATCTTCTCCGGATGTTTCTTGTAACACCCCAAAGTTAGAATTATGATGCTTATGTGTTTATATATGAATATTACTGATTTATTGTGTTTATTCATGAAATATTTGTGATTTGTTGTAGAGATTGGATTATTGGTGGGAATATAAGTTCTTAAGTTAGAATTATTTAGAATGATTAAATAATAATTTGTGTGGTTTATTAATAATTAATCAGGAAAATATTATAATTAAAAGTGTAGAGATTTAAGGGGCAATGAGGTAATTACAAGAGAATAAGTGAGGGCATTTGAGGGAAAGTATAGAAAGGGTCTAGTGTTACTAGATAAAAGGGAAAATAGAGAGGTGTGAGATTATTTTGTTGGTACGTGAAAAGAGAAGAGAGCATCCATTCGTAGACTTTGAAGAAAACAATTTCTAGAAGAATTCTAAGGTAAGGGTGGGTAATGGATGTCAATCATGAATCATAAGAGGGAAGGGTAGATATATGGTTTTGATTCTTATTGATTATTGTTGATTATAATGATTATTGATGCAATTGATGAAACTCATTGATCTTGATATTGCATGATTATGTTGTGTTCTGCTGTTGATGATAATGATTTTGCCGTAACTAATTTGTTGGATCATGTGTTGAATATATGAATTGATGATTGCATGAGGTATGTATGATGTTAAGACCTCTAAATAGGTGTTTTACGTTGTTATAATTGTTATATAGTTGTAGTATTTCAAATTCTGAAACTCGTACTTTTTACGGAATCGAATTTGGACGCCCAGAAGGCCTCCACATACGAAAATCGCATTTTTCTGGTTTGCTGTCTCGGAGGAGTTCGCTGAGCGAGCTGTAGTGAACAGTAGCTAAAGTTCCTGGTTTACCTTTTGTGATGAGTTCGCTAAGAGAAAGTTAGCAAGAAGTGGCGAAATGTCGCCGAGCGAGCATGTAGCGAGTGATGGCAGAATGGACGTAACTTTTGATCCGTAAGACCAAATAGAGTGTCGTTCGAAACATTAGAAAGCTAATTGTAATTCCTTGTATAATATATACCTAGAATAATACTATACAAGCATTTTATTTGGTATTGACACCATCACAAGTGCCTAATGGCGTAATTCACAAACTTGACCATTTCTAAAAACATAAACACAATCTATGGTACAAGATATGGAAACTAGCCAAAACAATAAAACTAAGATCAATATACAATATCCTCAATTGTATACAACAATACACAACAGAAAACTAAAGCTAACCTTCTCTTGAAACATCCCAGCATAGCTCCACTTGTAAATCAGACCGGCAAACAACGCCTGGAAAATAACAACAATAATGGGGTGAGATATTAATGTCAGTGATTTCCCTATCTTATGGATTCTCTCGGCTTTACAAGGTTCTAGCCAAATCCTAACTTAAGTCAAGGGGAAGGGAAATGACCTTTAGTTCACAATCTCACACTATATGGAAACATGTCATGAGTCTGTTAACTCAAAATTATCATTAATCGATAACCTTTATCAAGGCATCCCATTTTCCCGTCCTCTTCTACGTCTAGATGTCGGAACGAGTCATGGATCCTCGTAGATTACTTGGCATACGAGATGGATTCGGAAACTAAGAGACATGTTACTACCTTACGAATCATCACTTTACACGGTTCGTACACCGTCACCAGTCTCTTTACCATAAAGGTTCCATTCATACTATACTCGCGAATCAAACCTACCAAGTAATCGTGCATTCATTCCAGAGGAGCTCGTTACTCATGGAACGTCACATATCAGAGAAACGGTTACGATTACGTGATTTCACACACAAACGTGATTGTATTCGACAATCACAAGGCCACATTCGCCTTAAGGCCCATACGCCTTTTTTCATAATTTCAAGAGTTTACACACATGTTCCATACTAGTGTCTCACTCTCCTTTAGACCATTACTCGTCAAAGATGCACCGTTATACATCTAATGCATGAGCATCGTCATCTAGGTTCTCTACTCTAGACTATTACTCGTCAAGGATGCACATCTATACATTGAATGCATGAGCATTACTATCTAGAGTTTCTATCACAATACTTGTCATAACCTAGAATCATAAAATTTGGTTTTGGGGTAAAGTTTCCTCACTCTTCCTAATTCATTTTAAGCATGCATATTCTCTCAATCATACTTATCAACGATTATATAGATATGGCATAATACAATTGTATGATGAAATATATATAATAATTCAATCATAAAGTTAACACAATTTTTGGGCTCCCTCCGATTCATTTAATCCGGTATCGAAATCAATATTTTCATTTAATCCGGTATCGAAATCAATATTTTTGATTTTTATAGCGTAGGATATTTCCATAGCTTTCCAACGACTATTACTACGCTTCGATCGGAGTTACGATCCAAAAGATATGGATTTTTAAACATTTTTCAAAAATCACAACAATGGTAACCGGTTACTCAAAATAAGATAACCGGTTACTCAAATTCCACTGTTAAAAAAAGAATCAAAAACATAGTTAGAGACACATTTTGGTAACCGGTTACCTCAAAATGAGTAACCGGTTACTTCGTTCATTTTCATGTAAAACCTCAATTTTTCCTTCAGGTAACTGGTTACCCCAAAGTGAGTAACCGGTTACTACTGAACCAGAAACACAAAAATCTGATTTTAATGGTACAAACTCAATCAAATCTCAACCAAAACATATTCCAACATAACAACAAGTATTCCCGATTATTTCCACATATAACCCGACTATATTACACCGTTTATTTCACATTTTAATCGTTAGAACCATTGATTTTATCAATTTTATCATTTTCTCTCAACATTCTAACCTAATTTCAACCATGAAATTTCTAGAACTTAAAGTGTCTATCTAGAACCCACCTGATAATCGAAGAGGAGGTTGAAGAAGATGATGAACAATGATCCAAGCTTTCTCTTCTTCTTCCATGAACTTCTTCTTCTCTTCTCTTTATATATATATATATATATATATATATATATATATATATATATATATATATATATATATATATATATATATATATATAACACTTATTATATAATATAAATCCAATAGAGTAAAATATGTCCAATTGATATTTTATCGTCTAACACCAATTGATCAATTATTAGAGTTACCTTAAAATCCTCTCTTGCACTAATAATTATTGATTTGTCTCTTTCATTAAATAATTGATCTCTTCAGAGTTCACCAGTTGCTCTATTGATCTCAATTGGCAATACATAGAGCACTTAGAGGATTCCATTAATCCAATTATCCAAAGATAGAGTACACAAAAGTTCATCTGATCTCATCTGATGTCCAATTGAGCATTTAGATAATATGGGGTATTACACAAATAATAAGAGCTATAACATGGTAGTGGTTTGTGAGATTTTTTAATATTATCCATGTATTTACCATGCCATAATTATATTAGATTGTTCATATGTTGTTTTTAACTATGACATGCTTTGACGTTTCACCTCATAACTTGTGAACTGTAAGTCCAAATGACGCCCCGTTAGGAGAGTTAGAAAGATAATGCCCGGAGCCATAGCATAATAGTGATATGTGAAAGTTTTATATATTATTCCTATATGTATTATGTTTGTGGAGTTGATTGTTTATATGCTCGGTTGATGGATCAATGCATTGTTGTGATAGTGTCGTGTGATAATAATGTTGATATATTGATGTTGTCATGATAATTTTGTTAATGTGTTGATGATGTGGATGTGATGTTGATGTGGTGTGGAACATGAATATCAAGTTGTGAGAATTATGTGTTGTTGTTAAAATATTGTATACTTATGAGTTTGCATATGTGAGTTGCTGAAGCTGATGTTGTTGTTGGTTGTAGTAATATTAATTAATGTTGTGTATGATGTATGATATTATGATGATGTTATTAATGAGTTCATGTTGCCGGAACTTTGTTCTTTTAAGTGAGCATCGATCCTATGGTGATGGATTGGGTGTGAGTAGCTAATTCCTATTATTGGGGATTAGTGAAGCGTTGCCTATGGTGATGGTAACGAGTTTTGATGAGCCTCGATCCCATTGTGATGGATCAGGTGCGAGTAGTTAATTCCTATTATGGGGGATTAGTGAAGCGTTACATATGGTGATGGTAACGAGTTTTAGTGAGCCTCGATCCTATTGTGATGGATCGGGTGCGAGTAGCTAATTCCTATTACGAGAGATTAGTGAAACGTTACCTATCGGGATGGTAGTGATTCAGTGTGCTCCAGTTCCAAGAGGGAATCGATCCTATGGTGGGGATCATGTAGTGAAATGAACCTATGTGTTCAAATTTGGTACCACATGCATTGCGTCAGAGTTGTTGCATTAACATCCTATGTGGCATTGAATGAGTTTTGTTGATGAAATATAATGTGATGATACTTGTGATTGATATGTGACCATGTGTGAATTTTGTGGATGAAGATAATATGTGAGCTATTTATGATGAATGAAAGTGTGAGTATATGTTATGTTAATGTTGCTGAATTGTAGACTATAGTTGTTGAAGTTTACTTTTCTCTTATGTTGTTTACGATTGCTTAAGATTACTCACCCCTTCTGTTTGAATGTTGCCTCCACGTGGGTAACACGCAGATACTCAAGAGTAGACTCCAAGGAATTAAAGGGAAGCTAACTATTAGAGCTCGTTTCAGTTTGTCGTTTTAAGTAGGAGAAATTCTGCTCTGATTCATGTAACAATGGGTTGGGGTTGACGCCTGTATTCTTAATTTCTTATGTTGTTTATTTCTAAGTATTTGCTAATAATTTCATGGTGATATTATAAGATGTTGAGTTGAGTACTGATGAAACTTATCTTTTGTTGATGTTATGGATATTGGAGTTTAAGACTCAATTTAAGTTGTTGAATTATAATTGAATTTCTTTATGATGAATTCGTTGGGTTGCTTTTAAAAGAACTTGATGTCGTAAAAGCCTCATAAATGAGTATGTTTGATTTAATATATGTTTTTGTGTAACCCGTGTTACAGAGCAGAATAATTGTGATGTTTTATGAAGTGTAACACCATTGTGGTTGTGTTTATATGATTAAATTAATCATTAATTTCATGGGGTTTTTAGAAGGGTGTTACATTTCTGACTCTCTGTGACCTCTGACCTCGTTCAGAATCTCCTTCGGATGTTGGAACCCCAGAAGTTCTATCTCTATAAGCTTCTCCTTTAGAAGCTCTTGCTTCAGAAGGTTGACCTCCTCTAGAACCTTGACGACCATCAGAGTATGGAATATTCCCAAAATCTAAATCAAAATCTGGATCAGAATCATCTTCACCTTCCGAGTCTCCTTCAGAGTCAGAATCACCATCAGAGTCATACTCGCCTTGAGAGTTTACTCCAACTTCATAATCTTCTCTAGCTTCTGAATCATCTTCAGACACTTCTAATTTTGACTTTTCTTTAGAAGTTCACACACCAGAGCTGGATTGAGACTTATTCAAATTCCAACCTTCTTATTCCTTTACAATGATGTCTCTGCTGAATTCAACTTTATTAGTTTCTGGATAATAAAGCTTGTACGCACTTGTACTGTGGTACCCGACCAATAACATCACTTTGCTTTAATCATCCAGCTTTTGTGTTCTGGCTTCTGGAACATGTTTGTAACATACATAATCAAACATATTCAGATGGCTAACACTTTTCTTGTCTCCAGTCCACTTCTGAATAGGTAGTGTTAGTTCTGTTATTGGCTATAATTTTGGTAAAACAATGTGTTGGGTCAAGATGTCATGTCTGATGTCTTAACATGTGTTGCTAACATTCTGCTTGTGGTGTGTTACTTAGGGTTGCAGTTTTGTGCGAGATGTCAAGACTGATGTCTTAACATCTGTTGACAGAACATTGTGTTATGTTTTAGGGCTGCACGTTTTTGTTATGATTGCAGGAGAAAATCTTGGAGAAGATCTGTTCTGATGCAATCATTTGTGGAGTATATATTGTTACTGTTTTAGGGCGAAAAGATTTGAATATAATATCAGTTTTAATTGTGAATCAAATCTGAGATTTTCAAGGAGTCCAAGCCCAAGAATCAGTTTCTATTTAAAGCAACCTCAACCCTACTTGGAAGTGACGAAGACAAGAGATTGTGTACTGAGTGTCAAGTATTAGGGTTTGTGTTTTCGTCTGTGTATTGTGAGCCATTCATTCATCTATTTTGATGTTTGAATTGGACTGATTTAGTTGAGTTGTATGTTATCCACTCTAAGCTTTTACGCACGAATGCATTGTTCTTGATTGAAGCTTTTAAGCAAGATCAAGTATTGGCCTTGAAGTGTGTCTTCTATTCTCATTATTGTTAGTTGTTATCACTGGTGTGATAGAGGGGGAGTGAGAGGTGTCTCATATCTAAGAGTGTCTTAGGTAGAAGTATCAATGGGTAGTGATTAAGTGAGTAGATTATCAACTTGTGTGTTGATTGTGGAGTCTATGAATTGATACTACTAATAGTGAATTTCCTCCCTGGCTTGGTATCCCCCAGACGTAGGTTGTTAGACCGAACTGGGTGAACAATCCTTTGTGTTGTTTACTGCTTTTATCAGTTACTATTATTGCCTTGTTCATACAACAGATATTGATGTCGTGACATCTCACTTGACATCACATATCTGATACCAGAATTTCAATTGGTATCAGAACAGGTCATCCTGCTCTACATCTGGGTGAGATCTAGGGCTGTTACTTTCTGGTGCAATGGACAAGGAGAGTGGTGGATTTGTGAATAGACCCCCTATTCTAGATGGATCATGTTATAACTATTGGAAACCTCGCATGGTTGCCTTTTTGAAGTCTTTAGACAGCAGGGCTTGAAAGGTTGTTTTGACAGGATGGAAACACCCTGTCATTGTGGGAAAAGATGGTGTGTCAAAGCTGAAACCTGAAGAGGAGTAGACAAGGGAAGAAGATGAACTTGCACTTGGGAATTCTAAGGCCTTGAATGCCTTATTTAATGGTATAGACAATGTTATTTCTTTGATTATGTGGTTGGCATTTATTTTGCTAAAACTATTCTAGCAGCAAGATGTTGAAACAAGATGTTCTAATTTACTGCACTCAACATGTCGGATAGTGATGTCCCATCCTGGATCATAGGATATCGCGTCTGTTTTGGTTTAAAAGGAAGATTCTATTGTTGGTATTTGTTACTGAATATTCTGTGAATATTTAGTTATCCTATGTGGCATCCAGGTTATTTGAGTTGAGTTTGTGTTTGGTTTTTGGTTTTTCACTACTTTCTAAATATGGAGACATATTAGGAAACTTTAGATTGAAGACCTATTTTCTTGGAGATTATTTTGCAGAATTGTGTGCAGTCTCTCTGCTGCGTTTTGAAGCACAACTCAGTCCAGATGTAATGCTATATATTGACTGGTGTAAACCTAGTTTAGGTGTGGAACTTACGTGTGTTTTGTTAGGGTTATTGATTGTGAATTGTGAGCCTAACTGGTATCATTCTGATAATAGTATAAGGACTGGTTTTGTGTTGTAAGTTCTGTCAGTTACTCATAAGCTTTTAAGCATTGAGTTTCTTGTGTGTCAGTTCTCTTAAGCTTTGAAGTATTGAGAATTGTGCGTTTTTGAAAGTGTGTCTTTCATTTTGTTACTTGTGTGGAAAGGGACCAGTCACGGTTTGTGATTGAAGATGGATTTGAGGAGGGCCTCATACCTAGGTGAGTCTTAGGTAGAAGTCATAGGAAGGGTAGTGATTAAGTGAGCGGATTGTAACCGGGTGTGGTTGTTGTATGATCTATGAATTGATACTATCATATATTGATTTCGTCCCTGGCTTGGTAGCCCCTAGAGTAGGATTGTTGATCCGAACTGGTAAACATATCACTGTGTTCTTTACTTTATGCACTGTTATTTTTATTGTTATCTTGTTCATTGTGTTGGATATCTGTGTCTCAACATCTGTGTAGGACATATGATATCTGTGCCATAATTTCAATTGGCATAAAGAGCTTGCACCCTAGTTTGTTTCTGGGTGAGATTCAGGGAAGGTACTTTCTGGTGCAATGGACAAGGATGGAGGATTTTTGAACAAACCACCTCTGCTTGATTGTTCCAACTATGACTATTGGAAACCAAGGATGATAGCATTCATCAAATCCATGGATGATCAAGCATGGAAAGCTGTTATCAAAGGATGGGAACCCCCAAAGGTTAGAGATGGAGAAGGTAATCCTACTGATGTGGTAAAGGAAGAGGAAGACTGAGATGATGCAGACTACAAAGGGTCTTTGGGAAATTCCAAAGCCATGAATGCCTTGTTTAATGGTGTTAACAAAAATATTTTCAGGTTGATTAAACACTGCACCATTGCAAAAGAGGCTTGGCAGGTCTTGAAGGTTGCTCATGAAGGAACTTCAAAGGTGAAGATGTCAAAACTTCAGCTTCTCCCTACCAAGTTTGAGAATTTGAAGATGAAGGAAGATGAGAGCATTCATGATTTTCACATGAACATTATTGAGATAGCTAATGCATCAAGTGCCCTGGGTGAAAATATGTCTGATAGAAAACTGGTCAGAAAAATCCTCAGATCTCTACCTAAGAGATTTGACATGAAAGTGACTGCTATAGAGGAAGCCCAGGACATAGATAAGATGAAAGTGGATGAACTTGTGGGATCACTTCAAACATTTGAATTGGGGATCAGTGAAAAGTCTGAAAAGAAGAAAAGTATAGCTTTTGTGTCAAAGGCAGGTGACTCAAAAGATGAAAGTAATCTGGACCTAGATGAAGGCCTTTCAAAAGACCTGGTGTTACTTGGCAAATAATTCAACAAAGTGTTCAGAAGGATGGATTGGAAGTCAAGATCAAATGTTAGGGACAAGTCATTCGACATCAGCAAAAACCAAAAATCTGGGAGAAATTCCAGAACTGAAGAAAATTTCAACCAAGGGAAAGGAGCTCAGTGTCATGAGTGTGAAGGTTTTGGGCACATAAAATCTGAATGTCCCACTTATCTCAAGAGGCAAAAGAAGGGGTTATCAGTTTCATGGTCAGAAGATGACTCTGAAACTGAAACTGATGAGAAGTCTGGAAAGCTGGTTACAGCATTAACAGGTATGTGTGAGTCTGATGAAGAGTCAGTCAGTGAAGAACTTACTTTTGAAGAGCTGGCTGCTTCCTATAAGAAGTTATGCATTAAAAGTGAAGAAGTGTGTCAGCAGAGAGAAGAACAAAAGAGAGTTATTGCTCATCTAAAAGTTGAAAAGGTAGAGCATTTATCTATTGTCTCTGATCTGAAAAGTGAAGTGGTTGTACTGAATTCAAAATTGGATAATGTGATCAAGACTGTCAGAATGCTCAATAGTAGCTCTGATGTGCTTGATGAGATTCTTAAGTCAGGGAGAGATGTTGGAAATGTTAGTGGTCTTGGGTTTGAAAGTTCAAGTGAGACAGACAAAGGAAAATGGCCTGAAGTGACACTTGCTCAATCTAAGAAAGAATTGAAGACGCCAAATAACATGTTGCAACATCCTCACAGACATCAGAAGAATTTCACAAGAAGAAAGAATCAAAGATGGAGATGTCACTATTGTGGAAGGTTTGGCCATATAAAACCCTTCTGCTATAGATTATATGGCTACCGCAAAACTGGGTTACATTCTAGTAGGGAACAGGATTGGGTTGGAGTAAAGAAGGCGTGGACTCCCAAGAATATTGTGGAAGAACACATAGCTCATAAGTCTTTCAGAGTCTCTGCAAGGGAAAAGTGGTATTTTGATTGTGGCTGTTCTAGGCACATGACTGGTGTCAAGGGATGTTTGTCAGATGTTAAGTCTCATTCTATTAACTATGTGACCTTTGGTAATGGATCAAAAGGGAGAGTAATGGGTGTTGGAAAATTGGACTGTATAGGACAACCCAACCTGGAGGAGGTATTACTTGTTGAAGGCTTAGATGCAAACTTGATAAGCATAAGTAAACTATGTGATCAGGGTCTCAGGGTCAACTTTACCAATTCTGAATGTCTGATAACAAATGAGAAGGGTAAGGTTATCATGAGAGGCCAGAGAGCATCAGATAATTGTTATTTGTGGAGGTCTGAAAGCACTGCAATATGCTTGGAAACTAAGAAAGCTATTGGAAAGAATACTGAGTTAAAACAGGTGCTGATCAATTTTAAAGCAACTCAAAATGTTAGCATGGTGAACTGTGATAATAAGATTAAACTTAGTAAGTATGTCAGCACAGAAAATTTAAAAGGGAAGTTTGATGGATGCACATTTGAGGCGAATCGGGTGTTCAAAGTTTGTGACTGCCGCGCTTCTCTGGGCCCACTTCTCAAAAATATAAATAGGCGGGCAAAAACACTCTGCCTACATCAAACATATTTTACAAAAATTTCTCCTGCCTTTTCTTTCCAAAGGTTACGGGCTTTAGGGTTTTCTCTTACCACCCTCAATATTGTGCTTTGTGATCAATCGAAAATGTCTCAACATCATGCATCAGAATCCTTGCATGGCTCTTCTGATAACTCAGGATCTCCTCTGATCAATGTTGGAGATGATGAACCACTTTGAATGATCAACCTATCAGATCTTGTGCTTGATATTGCTCCTTTGAACGTAGCACCTGCTGATCCTAAAGGAAAACGACAAGTTTCCCCTTCAATGGATGACAATATTTCTGGTAAGAAGTCTAAACCTTTTTCCTCTAGGAAGAAAGTTCACTCGATGACTAGTCTATATGTAGACCAAATAAACCCTAGAAAAAATTTGTCTGAAAAAGGGTTTAAGTCTGGTTTGATTGAAAAAAAGAACGCTACTGAATCATGTGGTATAAATAAGAATCATACTGATGTTGATGTAATCAGAAAAGATAAGGAACTTAGGAAGTTTGTTGCAATGGTTTTGAGTGGAGTTGATACAGATGTTGTGTCTGATGTTCCAACATCCTTGACAGGAAATGCCAATCCAAATGGCAGCCCTACAGATAGGACTGATGATGGTGTACCTATTCATGTGGGTCACGAAAGAAGGAGTAAAAAGAAAGATGATGTAGTTATTAATGTTGATGATCGGACTTCTGATGAGGAACCCATTGCAGGGATGTTAAGGAGAATTAAGAGAAGAAGAGAGAAAACTGTTATGATGGAAGGTACAAAGTCTGGAGGTGTGGATAGTACCAAGGGAAAAGTTCGAGCTGGGCCTCCTAAACAATGGAGTAATGTCATTGTTCCAACAAAGAAGAGAAAAGTCACTGCTCATAGTGAGTCTGAATATGAGGCTGCAACAAATGTTCAAGATATCATTGGTGTGAAAAACTCTACATGCAAAAAGACCTATGCTGAGGGTTATGTGAGGAATGCAGATAGATGGAGAGTTGTGGATCAAATGAGGATTGCCTTGGAGAGAGAGCTGGGTAAGGATTTCAATAAATACAAAGAAATCATGGATCTTATTGCAGCTGCTAAGTTGATGAAAACTGTGTCCAAGATAGGACCCTGCTATGAGAAATTAGTCAAGGAATTTGTTGTGAATATTCCTGAAGATTGCGATGATAACAGGAGTAACAACTTCAGAAAAGTGTCTGTGAGAGGAAAAGTTGTCACTTTTTCTCCTGGAGTAATCAATAACTTTCTGGGCAGGTGTGAAGAACCTCAGCCTGAGTTAGAGGTCACAGACAATGAAGTGTGTAAGGAGATTACATGTGGTTGTATTAAACACTGGCCAAATGAAGAAAAGTTGTCCTCTGGAAAACTGAGTGTTAAATATGCCATTCTCAATAGGATTGCTGTTGTGAATTGGGTACCTACCAATCATTCATCTACTATTTCCTCCATACTGGGTAGGTTCATTTATGCTATTGGTAAAAAGGTCCCTTTTGATTTTGGAACATACATCTTTGAACAAATCTTGAAACAAGCAAGTTTAACTGCTGTCAAGATGCCTATTTGTTTTCCATCCCTGATCTGTGGTGTTATCTTAGAGCAGTTTCCTAACCTTTTGTTAAGCAGTGACAATGTACTCAAAAGAAAACCTCACAGGTCCCTACACTACAAGTTACTTGGTGGGGCACATGTTTCAGACATTGTTGGGACATCTTCTCAAACTTCTAGCCATGCTACCTTTGATGATGAAGTTATTGCACAGCTGCAAGAGACGTGCAAGGAACTGGAAGATTCCATCAGAAAAGACACTGCTAGGAAGTCCAAACTTGAACAGTTAATTAAAACTTTCATGGAGAAAAAGAATGTTTCTGCTGGAACAAGTGGTAAAGACCAAGATAACAAGGAAACTGCTGAAGGTGATGCCTCTGGTGCTGACCACAGGATGTCTGAAGATAATACCTTTGTTGCTGATATTAAAACTAATGGATCTGATAGAGAGAGTGCACAGGGCTCATATGACTCTGTATCTGGGAGTGGGGATATTGATGCTGAGACTGATGGAGAAGGTGAAGAAATTGCGGAATCTGGGTCAGATGAAGATGATGATGGTGCTGCAGAATAACGCATTGGCTCTTCTTTTTGCTTGTTTTGTTGTTGTTGGTGTTGTAATGACTGAACGCCTAGGATAACTATATCTCTGTCTCTCCTTCTGAACATTATCTTTTGCTATATTATGTTTTTGTTTAGAACCATTCTACTTGCCTTTGTCATATTTATTGCTAAAAAAGGGGAGTAGTGTGCTTGTGGTGTGCTAGTGCTGGTGCTCCAGTTGAGGGGGAGTATCTTGGTTGTGAATTTTTGCTGCTATGATGTATTTTTCGCTGCTATCTCTGATATTGTTGTTTTGCTTGATTTATCTTTTCAAGATTGTTTGGTGTGTAGTTTTAGCCAAAATAAGCCAAAGGGGGAGATTGTTATTTCTTTGATTATGTAGTTGGCATTTATTTTGCTAAAACTATTCTAGCAGCAAGATGTTAAAACAAGATGTTCTAATTTACTGCACTCAACATGTCGGATAGTTATGTCCCATCCTGGATCATAGGACATCGCGTCTGTTTTGCTTTAAAAGGAAGATTCTGTTGTTGGTATTTGTTACTGAATATTCTGTGAATATTTGGTTATCCTATGTGGCATCCAGGTTATTTGAGTTGAGTTTGTGTGTTGGTTTTTGGTTTTTCACTACTTTCTAAATATGGAGACATATTAGGAAACTTTAGATTGAAGACCTATTTTCTTGGAGATTATTTTGCAGAATTGTGTGCAGTCTCTCTGCTGCGTTTTGAAGCCCAACCCAGTCTAGATGTAATGCTATATATTGACTGGTGTAAACCTAGTTTAGGTGTGGAACTTACGTGTGTTTTGTTAGGGTTATTGATTGTGAATTGTGAGCCTAACTGGTATCATTCTGATAACAGTATAAGGACTGGTTTTGTGTTGTAAGTTCTGTCAGTTACTCATAAGCTTTTAAGCATTGAGTTTCTTGTGTGTCAGTTCTCATAAGCTTTGAAGTATTGAGAATTGTGTGTTTTTGAAAATGTGTCTTTCATTTTGTTACTTGTGTGGAAAGGAACCGGTCACGGTTTGTGATTGAAGAGAAATTTGAGGAGGGCCTCATACCTAGGTGAGTCTTAGGTAGAAGTCATAGGAAGGGTAGTGATTAAGTGAGCGGATTGTAATCGGGTGTGGTTGCTGTATGATCTGTGAATTGATACTATCGTATATTGATTTCGTCCCTGGCTTGGTAGCCCCCAGAGTAGGATTATTGATCCGAACTGGGTAAACATATCACTGTGTTCTTTACTTTCTGCACTGTTATTTTTATTATTATCTTGTTCATTGTGTTGGATATCCGTGTCTCAACATCTGTGTAGGACATCTGATATCTGTGCCAGAATTTCAGACAAGAACATTTTCAGGCTGGTCAACACATGTGAAGTGGCTAAGGAGGCTTGGGATATTCTAAAAACAACTCATGAAGGAACCTCCAAGGTCAAGATGTCAAGACTTTAGCTGCTAACAACAAAGTTTGAAAGCTTGAAGATGAAAGATGTAGAGACCATTCATGACTTTCACATGAATATACTTGAACTGTCAAATGCTTCTAGTGCCCTAGGAGAAAGGATGTCTGATGAGAAGCTTGTGAGAAAAATTCTCAGATCTCTTCCCAAGAGATTTGATATGAAGGTGAATGCTATAGAGGAAGCTCAAGACATCAGCCAGATTAGGGTAGATGAATTGATTGGTTCCGTTCAGACATTTGAATTAGGGTTGAATGACAGATCAGAAAAGAAGGCCAAAAGTATAGCACTGGTGTCTAGTACTGAAGATGAAAAGAAAGAATGTGGTCCTGAAACTCAGAAGGAGCTATCCAATGCCATTGTTCTACTGGGAAGGCAGTTTAATAAGGTTTTGAAAAGGATTGACATGACCTATAAACCTAATGTCAAGAACATCACATCTGACACCAACAAGTCAGGTGATCAGATGAAGAAAACTAGAGCTGAGGAGAAGTCTAGTGATGACAAAGGAATCCAATGTTATGGATGTGAAGGTTATGGTCACATCAGAGCTGAATGCCCTACATATATTAAGAAGCAGAAAAAGGGTCTGTCTGTCACTTGGTCTGATGAAGATTCTGATAGTGAACCTGAAGATGAATCTGCCAAGCTTGTTAGAGCAATGGTTGGAATATATGATTCGGATGATGATTCTAGTAATGGAGAAATTACATATGATGATCTAACTGCCTCTTATAGAGAGCAATGCACTAAAAATGAATAATTCTGCTTGCAAGGAGAGAAGCAGAAGAAGATGATTGCTCAACTAAAGGCTGAAAAGACAGAGCATTTGAAAACTATTACCAAGCTGGAAGATGAAGTCTCTGCGCTGAATTCTAAACTTGAGTCTATGTCCAAATCTATCAGAATGCTGAATAGTGGAACTGATGTTCTAGACAACATTCTTAATGTTGGAAAAGCTGCTGGAGACAAAAGTGGTTTGGGTTTCAACAATGGATCAGCTTCAGATGATGTTATTTCTAGTTCCAAGCCGGTGATGTTAAAACAGATGTTTAAACATCCTGACAGGACTCCCTTTAGGAAGAAATTCAAGCGCTGGAGATGTCATCATTGTGGGGGGGTTTGGACACATAAAGGCTTACTGTTATAAGCTACATGGGTATCCTAAGAGTACTCCTAATTGTGCACCCAGACAGGGCATTCATAAAGGTAATCAAGTCATCAGGCAAAAGAAACAATGGGTCTCCAAAACTAATGTTGTTAGCTTGATAGCTCATACTTCTCTTAGAGTCTCCACTAAGGAAGACTGGTACTTTGACAGTGGTTGTTCAAGACACATGACAGGAGTGAAGAACTTGCTGGTGGATGTTAAACTTCATTCTTCTGGCCACGTGACTTTTGGTGATGGTGTTAAAGGAGAAATTAAATGTATGGGAAAGCTGAATTGTGTAGGTGCTCCAAGGTTGGATGATGTTCTGCTGGTCAAAGAGTTGACAGCCAATTTGATCAGTATTAGTCAACTATGTGATCAAGGAGTCATAGTTAATTTTACAAACACTGAATGCATTGTCACTAATGAGAAAGGTGAAGTCATCATGAAGGGTGCTAGGTCTAATGACAACTGTTACTTATTGGTGTCACAGGACTCAAGTCCCTCCACATGTGTTCTTGCTAAAGAAGATGAAGTCAAAGTCTGGCATCAAAAGTTGGGACATCTACATCTGAAGGGAATGCAGAGAATCATATCCACAGAAGCAGTAAGAGGAATCCCTAAGCTCAAAATTGAAGAGGGAAGAGTCTGTGGAGATTGTCAGATAGGGAAACAGACTAAGATGTCACATCCAAAGCTTCAACAATTCACTACTTCTAAAGTTTTGGAACTTCTTCATATGGACTTAATGGGGCCTATGCAGGTGGAAAGTCTAGGTGGGAAGAAATATGCTTATGTTGTTGTAGATGACTATTCCATGTACATTTGGGTGAACTTCATCAAACACAAAACAGAAGTGTTTGATGTGTTTAAAGATCTATGTCAAAGACTCCAAAGAGAAAAGGAGAGCAATGTAATCAGAATAAGAAGTGATCATGAGAGAGAGTTTGAAAATAGCAAGTTTGCTGAATTTTGTTCTGCTGAAGGCATCAGTCATGAATTTTCTTCTCCCATTACCCCTCATAAAAATGGCGTTGTTGAAAGGAAGAACATAACCATTCAAGAATCTGCTAGGGCAATGATTCATGCCAAAAAGCTTCCTTACCATTTCTGGGCTGAAGCTATAAATATTGCCTGTTACATTCACAACAGAGTGACTTTGAGAAGAGGTACTTCAGCTACCCTGTATGAACTATGGAAGGGAAGAAAACCAAGTGTGAAGTACTTTCATGTATTTGGTAGTAAGTGTTATATCCTGACAGATCGTGAACAAAGGAGAAAAATGGATCCAAAAAGTGATGAGGGAATCTTTCTGGGATACTCTACAAACAGCAGAGCCTATAGGGTATTTAATTCCAGAACCAAAGTCATGATGGAATCTATAAATGTGGTTGTTGATGACAATGGAATAAAGGAAGATGCTGATGTCTTAGATGATGTTGGAACATTTTTTGATGATGTATCAACAGAAGCTGAAGACAGAAGTGTAAATCCCAGTCCTGTTGCTGCTGAACCTGATCCTGAATAACCAAACAAGGAACCATCTATCAGAGTGCATAAGGACCATCCAAAAGAGCTTATCATAGGTGATCCAAACTCAGGAGTTACCACTAGGTCAAGAGAAGTTGTGTCAAACTCTTGCTTTGTATCCAAAATTGAGCCCAAGAATGTTAAAGAAGCCTTGAAGGATGACTTTTGGATTAATGCCATGCAAGAGGAGCTGAGTCAGTTCAAAAGGAATGAAGTGTGGGATCTTGTACCAAGGCCTGATGGAATAAATGTGATTGGCACCAAGTGGGTTTACAAGAATAAATCTGATGAACAAGGAGTGGTCACCAGAAATAAGGCTAGACTGGTTGTCCAAGGTTACACTCAGGTAGAAGGGATTGATTTTGATGATACTTTTGCTCCTGTGGCCAGACTGGAATCTATCAGGTTACTTTTAGGTGTGGCTTGTAATCTCAAGTTTAAGCTATTTCAGATGGGTGTGAAGAGTGCTTTCTTGAATGGGTACTTAAATGAAGAGGTTTATGTAGATCAACCAAAAGGTTTTATTGATCCAACATTTCCTAACCATGTCTACAAACTAAGGAAAGCTCTCTATGGGTTGAAGCAAGCACCAAGAGGTTGGTATGACAGGCTTACTGAATTCTTGGCTATGAATGGTTACAGGAAAGGGGGAATTGACAAGACCTTGTTTGTCAAAGAGGAAGGAGGAAAACTGATGATAGCTCAAATATATGTTGATGACATAGTATTTGGTGGGATGTCAGATGCAATGGTTAAAAATTTTGTGAAGCAGACGCAGTCTGAGTTTGAGATGAGTCTTGTTGGTGAACTCAGCTATTTTCTGGGTCTGCAAGTTAGCCAAATGGAAGACTCCATATTTATCTCTCAGAGCAAGTATGCAAAGAACATAGTCAAGAAGTTTGGTCTGGAGAATGCTAATCACAAGAGGACACCTGCTCCTACTCACCTGAAGCTGTCCAAGGATGAACATGGAGTGAGTGTGGATCAAAGCTTATACAGAAGCATGATTGAAAGCTTACTGTATCTCACAACTAGCAGACCTGATATCTCCTTTGTTGTAGGAGTTTGTGCCAGATATCAATCTGAACCTAAGGTTAGCCACATGAATCAAGTGAAGAGAATTCTGAAATATGTGAATGGTACTAGTGACTATGGTAATCTGTACAGTCGTGGATCATGAACTGAATTGAGTGGATATTATGATGCTGATTGGGCAGGGAGTGTTGATGATAGAAAAAGTACGTCTGGAGGATGCTTCTTCTTAGGGAATAACCTTATCTCGTGGTTTAGCAAGAAGCAGAATTGTGTGTCTCTTTCTACTGCTGAGGCTGAGTACATAGCAGCATGAAGTAGTTGTTCACAACTTGTTTGGATGAAGCAAATGTTAATTGAATACAATGTCAAGCAAGATGTCATGACATTGTACTGTGATAATCGGAGTGCTATCAACATCTCCAAGAACCCAATTCAACATAGCAAGACTAAGCCTATTGATATACGTCTTCACTTTATAAGAGATCTGGTTGAAGATAAAGTGGTTGCTTTGGAACATGTTGCTACTGAAATGCAATTAGCTGATATTCTTACTAAGGCTTTAGATGCAAATCAGTTTGAAAATTTAAGAAGCAAATTAGGGATTTGCATATATGAGGATTAGTGGATCGTTTGTTGGTGTGCAGGAGGATGGTGTGTTTGGTGCAGTTGTCTTATGTGTGTGAGCTTATCTAGTTGGTGAAATTGACAAAATAAGAATGTTTGGAAACAAACAAGAACATTTTTATTGCTGGAAGTAATCAACATTACATTTTTTTAAACTACAAGCAAGAGGTTTATTGGTTGGATTCAGCTACTCATTCCAACCACCTGAGCTAATGAAATTAACCCATTCTTCATCTGCTTCATCATCAGAAGCATGTAGTAGCACTGGAGGTTGCTTGATGGTCTTCATTCTTGTTTCTGTCTTTCTGCCTGTTCTTGTTGCTCCTGTAGAAGACTCTGTTGTTGTTAATTCTTTGGACTTCATCTCATTTGGTTTGGTGGTCTTGTTTTTCTGGTCGTGATTCAACTGACCCTTGTGTGTATCAACTGTCTTGGAGGACTGACTCATGTGTCCTTCTCAGTTTGGCTGTAGTACAAATCAGTTTGTCTGTGCACCTCTCTCTCTGTTGAGTAATGTGACACTCTTTCCAAGCTGTGTTACAACTGTTTTTCTTGGTACTTGAGCATGTTTGGCCAATTGTTGCTAAAAAGGGGGAGAAGTGAGTGAGTAGTGTTTTTTTCTTGATGTATTTTTGGATGATCGGTGATGTGTTGGGTTCTATTTTCGTGGCTTGAAGGGGAGGTTGGTGTGTTATTTTTTGTGTGCTGCTAAGTGTGCAGTTGGTTTCCTTGGGTTTCTGTTTCTGCTGAATGTTAGTGGTGTTATATGGTATTTTCTACTGCAGGTATCTCTGATGTGTGCTGATATTGTTTTAGCCAAAATTATCCAAAGGGGGAGATTGTTAGTTCTGTTATTGGCTACAATTTTGGTAAAACAATGTGTTGGGTCAAGATGTCATGTCTGATGTCTTAACATGTGTTGCTAACATTCTGCTTGTGGTGTGTTACTTAGGGTTGCAGTTTTGTGCGAGATGTCAAGAGTGGTGTCTTAACATCTGTTGACACAACATTGTGTTATGTTTTAGGGCTGCGCGTTTTTGTTATGATTGCAGGCGAAAATCTTGGAGAAGATCTGTTCTAATGCAATCATTTGTGGAGTATATATTGTTACTGTTTTATGGAGAAAAGATTTGAAGATAATATCAGTTTTAATTGTGAATCAAATCTGAGATTTTCAAGGAGTCCAAGCCCAAGAATCAGTTTCTATTTAAAGCAGCCTCAACCCTACTTGGAAGTGACAAAGACAAGAGATTGTATACTGAGTGTCAAGTATTAGGGTTTGTGTTTTCGTCTGTGTATTGTGAGCCATTCATTCATCTATTTTGATGTTTGAATTGGACTGATTTAGTTGAGTTGTATGTTGTCCACTCTAAGCTTTTAAGCACGAGTGTATTGTTCTTGATTAAAGCTTTTAAGCAAGATCAAGTATTGGCCTTGAAGTGTGTCTTTTATTCTCATTATTGTTAGTTGTTATCACTGGTGTTGAGGGGGAGTGAGAGGTGTCTCATATCTAAGAGTGTCTTAGGTAGAAGTATCATTGGGTAGTGATTAAGTGAGTAGATTATCAACTTGTGTGTTGATTGTGGAGTCTATGAATTAATACTACTAATAGTGAATTTCCTCCCTGGCTTGGTAGCCCCCAGACGTAGGTTGTTAGACCGAACTGGGTGAACAATCCTTTGTGTTGTTTACTGCTTTTATCTGTTACTATTATTGCCTTGTTCATACAACAGATATTGATGTTGTGACATCTCACTTGACATCACATATCTGATACCAGAATTTCAGGTAGTATTTCCTTCAGTTTCTTCGTTGGACATCTGTTGAGTACATATGGACGAAGATACTCAGCAGATTAGTATCAATAACAGGAATCCTACTCGTCGTCAAAGTCAGGATGTCCGATCAATGGAAGGTAACCTAGTGAGGTTACATTGTATTCAAAGTGGGCGTGGCCAGGTACCACCACACAACTATGACAGTTGTAGCGTCTGTTCGGAAAGTAATCAAGGGTGTTACCTTGTGAGAGCAACTCTTCAGGGTTAGGTCGATCATGGAGAAATTCGTCCATATCCAGGTCCTGGACCCATCAACCAGACGCCGAACTACCTTGCCGATCAAGTTGAGGATGTTGTCACGATCTCTGGTCATCACAGGACCAAGGATGTTTTTGCCATCATCCCTCTACTTGACGAATCTAGAGTTCCCAACCAGGAACGGACCGAGGTTACTTATGATGGTCAGAAAAATCAGAAGGTTCCCATAGTCATCTATCTACCGGGGCCACTACCGTATGAATCAGCTAAGGCAATCCCTTACAAATACGGTGCAACAATAATCGAGAATGGAAAGGAAATTCCATTACCCTCCGTCGTGAATATTGCAGACATCAGTCGTGTAACACGAAGCGGTCGAATCTTCAACCGAGGGGTTGGAGAATCCAAAAAAGAAAAGGAACTTCAGGCGGAAATTCCTGATCCACCAGTCGGTCAATCTGGTAATCCCGACTTTTCAAAAGACAAAGATGAGATGCTAAAGCTCATCCAAAGGAGTGAATATAACATTGTTGATCAACTGTTACAGACTCCTTCAAAGATCTCAGTATTATCGCTGTTACTCAGTTCAGAAGCCCACAGAGAGGCTCTACAGAAAGTCTTGGAGCAAGCCTTTGTGGAACAGGATGTAACAATCAGACAGTTCGATAGCATTGTCTCTAACATCACTTCCTGCAATAATTTGGGATTTAGTGATGAGGAATTACCTGAAGAGGGTCGTCGTCATAACATGGCGCTCAACATTACAGTTAACTGCCAGGGCGATGCTTTAGCCAACGTACTGGTAGACACAGGGTCAGCCCTGAATGTTATGCCGAAGTCCACTTTGACGCAATTATCATTCAAGGGCCCTCCGATGAGAGTCAGCGAGGTCGTCGTCAAAGCATTCGACGGATCCAAAAAAACATTTATCGGCGAAGTGGATCTTCCCATAACTATTGGTCCTCACACTTTCCAAGTCACTTTCCAGGTCATGGACATCCGGGCAACATACAGTTGTTTATTAGGAAGACCTTGGATACATCAGGATGGAGCGGTCACTTCGACCCTCCACCAAAAGCTAAAGTTCGTCAAGAACGATCAACTTGTCACGGTTTGTGGGGAACAAGCCTTGCTTGTAAGCAACTTATCATCATCTACTTGTGTGGAACCCGAGGAAGTTATTGGAACTCAGTTCCAAGCACTATCGGTGAGCAAGAAAGATCAATCCGAAGAAGGAACTTCAATTTCTTCATACAAAGATGCTATCAAAGCGGTCGAGAGTACCGATACAAAAGGATGGGGACGGCTTATCCTTCCTATTGACAATAAAACAAAGAAGGGTCTTGGTTTTTCTGCAACCTGTACCCAGACGGCCGCCAACGATGAAATTCTTCATCCCCTTCAAAACTTCTTCCGCAGTGGAGGTTTTCTCCACCCAGTGTCTCAGACAGTTCATGCTATCAATGAGGAAGATCCCTCTGACACAGATGAAGAATGGAAGTCCTACCTTAACAAGGACGGCTATATGTCTCAGGAAGAGGTGCCTATGCCTTTTTGCTTTCCTTTAGAAAGTCTGAGATTTATACCAAGATCAGATGTCGAAATGATCTACGGGGATTGTGATCCGGAAGGATGCCGTGCTCCGCTAAATTCATTAGAGGAAGACACTCTGATGAAAGACAACTTTGATCGCAATTACTATGGCCCGATGGATGGTCTGCCAATGTGGCAGCCTTATCCAGGAAACTTGGGGCAAGAAAGTCAGCCGAGTAATGAAACTCAGCTGAGCGTCATTGAACAGAATACCTGTATCTCCGCCATGTCATGGGATCAACACTCAGGTCATTCGGAAACTACTCAACATGAAGATGAATTCGCAACGTTCGCAGGACTAGAATTCATCAACTATGCTTTTCCTGAGGTCAACGTCATCGAGAGGGATGACTTCTCCAGTTCCAAAGAAGTTTGGGACACTTTGGGACAACCAAGTGGAAAATACGACTTTATGGTCAAGTACACTGCTCCCGAAAGCTCTCGTATCAGGCTCGATGATATCCAGCCAACTGGATGGGGAGATACAACTGAGAGCACAAATGCTATGCAAAATACAACAGAGGAATCCTCCTACGACAATTCTGCTTGGGAGACAGATTCCAACGATCCTACTCCACCAGAAATCAGCGTCATTTCTGAAGACAAATCAAGGAAGGTGCCAGACTTTGTGATTCACCAAGGAGTTCGCCGCCAATGGGTTGCCGTCGATGTTCCGAAGGTCGTTCATCAGTCAAAGTAATTGCCATCTTTAACCTTTCACCCTGCCCAGGTGAAACGGATGTTTTGATAGGGCTCGCTTTCTGTAAATATCCCTCTTCGCTTCGCCCAAAGCGACAGAGTTTTGTTTTATAGGGCTGTAGTTTCAAGATTCGACTTGTTCATTAATAAAATAACGTCGTTCTGTAACTTCCGCATTAATTGCTGTTTTCTCTTTTTGCTTTTTCAGAAAATGGTAATCCTAAAAAACATTCAATGATAAAAACAAGCAGTAAAATAAATACACTGCACACACTTACATTTTCTCTATCTCTTCTAAACACGAATCATCACGTCATGCAGATTGCTTGTTTTATACCCCGTTGAAACATACGATCCGATGCCTTCTTCCAACTTTGAGTTCCCGGTATTCGAGGCTGAAGAAGAAAATGACAACGAAATTCCAGAAGAGATCTCCCGACTACTCAGACAAGAGGAAAGGTTCATTGAACCTCACAAAGAACTGTTAGAAACGGTAAACTTGGGTTCAAAAAAAGAGAGAAAAGAAATCAGGATCGGAGCATTGCTCAGTCCAACTGCCAGAGAGGGTTTGGTAAAGCTTCTCAAAGAATTCCCCGATGTATTCGCTTGGTCCTATGAGGATATGCCAGGGTTGGATACCAGCATCATGGAACATCACTTACCGTTGAGATCGGAATGTCCGCCAGTAAAGCAAAGGTTGAGACGCACTCACCCGGACATGGCCATCAAAATCAAAGAGGAGGTACAGAAACAGATCGACGCGGCTTTCCTCGCTACATCTGAATATCTTCAATGGTTAGCCAACATCGTACCCGTTCCCAAAAAGGACGGAAGGGTCAGAATGTGTGTTGATTACAGAGATCTAAACAAGGAAAGTCCAAAGGACGACTTTCCTTTACCACACATTGACATGCTGGTTGACAGCACAGCAAAGTTCAAAGTATTCTCCTTCATGGATGGATTCTCGGGCTATAACCAGATCAAAATGGCGCCGAAAGACATGGAGAAAACTTCGTTCATTACCCTATGGGGTACCTTTTGTTACAAAGTAATGTCGTTCGGTTTAAAGAATGTCGGGGCAACCTATCAAAGGGCCATGACTACTCTGTTTCATGACATGATACACAAAGAAATCGAGGTATATGTCGATGATTTGATTGCAAAATCAAGAACAGAGGATGAGCACGTTGAACATTTGTCAAAATTGTTCGAACAGCTAAGAAAATTCAAGCTCCGCTTGAATCCCAACAAGTGCACCTTCAGTGTCCGTTCAGGGAAACTACTAGGGTTCATCGTCAGCCAGAAAGGGATTGAGGTTGATCCTGACAAGGTCAAGGCCATTCAAGAAATGCCTTCTCCGAAAACTGAAAAACAAGTCAGAGGATTCCTGGGACGTTTGAACTACATCTCCAGATTCATATTCCTTATGACCGCCACTTGTGCGCCGATTTTCAAGTTATTGAAAAAGAACCAGGATTGCGTTTGGTCAGAAGATTGCCAAACCGCCTTCGACAGTATTAAGGAATACCTGTTGAATCCTCCGATTCTATCACCTCCAGTGGAAGGAAGACTACTAATCATTTACCTCACAGTCCTAGAGGACTCAATGGGATGTGTACTTGGCCAACAAGACGAAACTAAAAGGAAAGAGTCTGTCATTTACTATCTAAGCAAGAAATTCACCGACTGCGAGACTCGGTACACGATGCTTGAGAAAACTTATTGCGCTTTGGCTTGGGCAGCCAAACATCTTGGCCAGTACATGATTCGTCATACTACTTGGTTGGTCTCCGAAATGGATCCAATCAAGTACGTTTTCGAAAAACCTGCTCTCACGGGAAGGATTGCCCGTTGGCAGATGTTACTATCAGAATATGACATAGAGTACCACGCTCAGAAAGCCGTTAAAGGAAGTATTTTAGCCGATCATTTGGCTCATCAACCGATTGACGATCAAGAATCAATCGGGTTTGACTTCCCAGACGAAGATGTCATGTATCTAAAAATGAAAGATTGCGATGAACCGCTACCCAGTGAAGGGCCAGAACCAGGTTCCCAGTGGGGACTTATCTTTGACGGAGCAGTTAATCATTACGAAAACGGAATTGGGGCAATCATTGTTACCCCTCAGGGTTCTCACATTCCTTTCACTGCCAGACTTACGTTCAAATGTACGAACAACGAGGCCGAATACGAAGCATGTATTATGGGTCTCGAAGAAGCGATTGATTTAAGGATCAAAAACTTGGACGTATACGACGATTCAGCCTTGGTCATTAACCAGATAAAAGGAGATTGGAACACATACCAATCAGGATTGATTCCTTACAAAGACTATGCAAGAAGGTTGTTACCTTTCTTCAACAGAGTTGAGTTTCATCACATCCCTCGCGATGAGAATCACATGGCTGATGCATTAGCCACTCTCTCTTCCATGATTAGTGTAGGTCGATGGAATGACATACCTAAGATCGACATCATGCGCCTTGAACGGCCCGCTTACATCTTCGCGATTGAAGCACTCATAGACGACAGACCTTGGTATCACGATATCAAATGCTTCCTTCAGAAACAAGAGTACCCATCTGGGGCACTCAGAAAAGACAGGAAAACCCTCAGAAGATTGGCTGGAAACTTCTTCCTGAGCGGTGACACTCTTTATAAGAGAAATTTTGACATGGTCTTGCTCCGATGTGTCGACAGACCAGAAGCAGACATGCTCATGAAAGAAATTCATGAAGGATCCTTTGGCACTCATGCCAACGGACACACAATGGCGAGAAAAATTCTCAGGGCCGGGTATTATTGGTTGACCATGGAATCCGACTGCTACAAGTACATGAGGAGGTGTCACAAGTGTCAGATATACTCCGACAAAATTCATGTACCGCCATCACATCTCAAAGTTCTTTCTTCCCCGTGGCCATTTTCCATATGGGGAATCAATATGATTGGTATGATTGAGCCCAAGGCTTCAAACAGACATCGGTTCATCCTGGTAGCCATTGACTATTTCACCAAGTGGGTCGAAGCAGCGTCATTCGCCAATGTAACCCGACAAGTGGTGGTCCGATTTATCAAAAACAATATCATCTGCCGTTATGGTGTTCCAAGTGAGATCATTACTGATAATGGATCTAACTTGAACAATAAGATGATGAAAGAGTTGTGTGTAGAGTTCAAGATCGAACACCATAACTCATCTCCCTACCGACCCAAGATGAACGGAGCGGTAGAAGCGGCTAACAAGAACATCAAGAAGATCGTTCAAAAGATGGTTGTAACCTATAAAGATTGGCACGAGATGCTACCCTTTGCTCTTCACGGTTATCGCACATCTGTCCGCACTTCAACAGGGGCTACCCCTTTCTCTCTAGTATATGGCATGGAAGCAGTGCTTCCCATAGAAGTAGAGATCCCGTCAATCAGGGTATTGATGGAAGCTCAGCTCACCGAAGCTGAATGGTGTCAAAGTCGACACGACGAACTGAACCTGATCGAAGAAAAGAGAATCACGGCACTATGCCACGGTCAGTTATATCAACAGAGAATGAAAAGGGCGTTCGACAAAAAGGTCCGACCTCGTATTTTCAGAAAAGGAGACCTCGTGCTCAAGAAGATACAATCATTTCTCACTGATTCTCGGGGCAAATGGACCCCAAATTATGATGGCCCCTATGTGGTCACGAAAGTTTTCTCAGGCGGCGCCTTGAGACTTGCAACCATGGACGGAGAGGAATTTGCCTACCCCACGAATGTTGATGTAGTCAAGAAATACTTCGCCTAAACTAAAAAGAAAAAAAACGTCTCGGTGGATTGAAAACCCGAAAGGGCGGTCCAGGCAAAAGTTAGAGACATGAAAAAAAAAGAATCATCCCGATGGATTGGAAATCTCATAATACAATCCAGGCAAAAGTTAGGGATAATGGCAAGTAACTATGTTCAACAGAGGCAAGTCCCTCAGTAGCAGTTACAACATCATCTATCGGAGGAAAACTCCAGTCAAGGTCATCTTCGACAGAAGCTCAGGATGTCCCGAATTCAAAGTTGGTAGAAGGATAGTGGTCGTTATGTTTCAACGTAGCCCTTTTCCCTGTAAATTACCATTTTCTAACTTTGTATATACTCTTTGGAATCACGCGTTTGGCTGATCTCCATCTTATCAATAAAATTTGAGCCCTTGTGCTTTTGTTTGTAATTATTTACTTGTTTTAGCTTTACAGAACGACGTTGTTTAAACTTAATCAGCGATTCTTGAAATAAAACAAAAATGAATTTACTTGTTAAAACTTTTTCTGCTTTTAAATAAAAGATGGCATTTCTTTTGACTGTTGAACATCAGAAGAATATCGGTCGCTTCTCCAGAAGTAAGCGAACTTCAAAGTGCAGAATCAAAGTACTCCTTCTAAGCCAGTATGCCTGAATGAAGGGATCAACTGTGTCAAAGACCTTGTTTCGTCTGACACGCCTCGGCTGAGTTCTCATCTCCTAAGCCCGATCAACATAGCTCCCCGCGTGGACTATCTCTCCTAAGCAAGGTGGAATTGCTATTTTGAATCAACGGTACTTCTTCGCCCCGCGATGGCCGAGTATCCAATTGTGTTCATCCATTAGCCTGTATGTCGCGTCTGTTTTGTCAGCATAAACATACATACTTCATGCATTTTATTTGCGTTCGCATTTCGTATTGCATCACTATCACTTGAGTCAGTCTTGTCCCCTAGTGATAAACAGTTTTCTCAATCGAGTTTGTCAGTTCTTTCCTCGTCAGGAAGTGTTGCGTCTGCACAATCTCGCCACCAGTGTATCTTTAGATCAGAGTCGGCACTTGGCCACTTTGATAACTTGAACCTTTGAAAGATCAGAGAACCTTCAATAGATGTCACTCTTCGCCATTGAAGATGATATCCTTGCTTTCCCGGATTAAGGAAAATCCACAGAGAAACCAAGAACGAGGGGAGGTTTATTTCAAAAGAAAACTGAGACCAGTTCCTTGGCTGAAGACCATGATCGAGGGGAAGTTTACCTTTTCTAAGCATCATTGCTTAGCTAAAGAAGATGAATGCGTAAGCTACCATTCATAACCACCATCAAAATTTTGGATATTTCGATATTTAATCCTCTTGCACCCCGAATGCTCGAATACCTTCGTCATTCACACCTTCGGGTCCAAGAAGATTAAATAGGGGCATCTGTAATACCCCAAATTTTGACCACTTAGATTTCCCATCATTGTGAAAATCATCATCACAATATAGATGAACCATCATGCTTCATCAGTCTCCCCAAAGATGGGTGAGCATCCAATACAATCAAAATTAGGGTTTCAAGCCCTCTCTAAGTGCTTAGACAAAGGATCAATCAAGAAATGACATGATATTCAACTTGTCTAATCTCTCAAACATCCTCAAAGGATCAAAAGGACTCCCACTTCAAGGATTAAGCACAAGGCTGCTCCCTTCTAGGTGGATCAAGTCTCAAGATCGACAGTGTCACCAAATTAGGGTTTTGGTCGACCAGGGCCTCCAGATGGAAATTTTCATCTGGGCACAAGGCAATGATCCAAAACATAACCTAATATGCTTCATGGAACCTCATGAACCCATGCATCAAGTCAATTTTGCCTCAGGGGATGCATTCATCAAAAATCAGGAATTAGGGTTTCTTGACCTAATTCACCCCTAAGTTGACTTTTGGGACAAACCATGAGCCAAGACCTCAAGAGATAATTTGAGGGTCTCTAATACACCATATTGATCCATTTGGAACAATGGATTGATCCAAGAAGCTTGAGCAACAAGTTTCATTTTCATCTGCACCACAATTAGGGTTTTAAGGGAAAAGTCAACTGTAACTTTGACTTTTGACCAGGACATGCTCCCAAACCCTAATACATGATTGAATATACCCTATGACACCCATGGAACATGTCCATCAAGTTTGATTTAGGTGAAGGACATGATTTCCTGAAGAATTGCACAGTTTGGAATTCATCTGATAAAAAGTCAATTGTGCACAAAAGTCAACTTTGACTTTTTGAGATTTTTCACCAAAATGGATTTTTAACCCTAAAATGATGTTAATGTATGATTTGAAGCATCATTCATCAAGAAAAATCAAGAAAAGTGAGATAACTTGTAAAAGGGGTAACCATAAAACTTAGAAATTTTTCTAAGTTAAAAATAAAGTGGCAAAGGTACCAACTTTGGAGGACCATAACTCCTAAACCACAAGGCCATTTTTTCTCATCCAAAGATGGATTTGTAGCCCTCATTATCACCTACAAAAACTTCAACTACAAGTCATTCCAATTCATTAATGATTTTAAGTTATGGAGTGATCAAAGTGGCTGAAAAGTGAAAATGTCACTTTTTCCAACACTTAGTGAAATTTTCACTAAGTCAGAATTCTGCTTCACTTTTTGCCAAATGTAGGGGGATTTTTCACTTGGAATCAAAAGAGATCAAAACCAAACTTGTTCAAACAGTTGTTGTATCATGTAAGAGCTTTCCAAAATGGCCAAGAACATTGCCAAATTCAACCTACATCATGAGATACAACATTGGCAAGTTGCCTTGCTGAAATCTGTCAAAGCAAGGCAGAATTTGCATTTTGGCTCGATTTGCCAAAATCAGCCAATTGCAATTGCTCCAATCCACTTGGACACCTCAGAGGATTGAATCCAAAGGGGACAATCACTGAGCCAAGCCTCCAAGGTCCAAGGAACAAAGAATAGCATGTTGAACCTAGAATGGCCAAAATAGGGACAAGACTTCAAATTTGGAATGAGGCATTCAATGGAACCATCAAGGTGGCATGGACTGAGCCATTCTCATCTGAAATCAGTCAAGACTTATCCAAGACCAAGGGGACCAAAGCTCTGTGCCCTAACCTCTAGTCAATGGCTAGAGGAGACTTTCATTTCCATTGGCCAACATTGAGGAAACCTACTTACCAGCTGCCATGTATTATTCCTTGCAAAACAAACTTGATCTACTATAAATAGAGCTCAATTGTGGTCAGTTTAGGTACACCAAAGCCATCTAACATATGCTTTCCTCAAAATCTCTTTCTCTTGGCAAAAATGCCTTTCTTAGCAAGGTAGCTATCGGGTTTTGAGTTTGAGAGCAATTCTGCACAAACCAATCACTCACACACCTCACATACATCACATATGAGCTGATCAAACACTCACATAACTTCTGAAACTTCAAAATCTCAAAATCGCTTGCCATCCACACAAGTTTGAAGTGAAGTTGCAGCTGAGATGCCATAAACTGATCCAGTCTATTTCAATTCAATCCAAGTGTTCAAACACACTCCATATGGTGTAGGGAAGCTGTCCAGATCATCACAACTTGTCTGTAACACCTCCAACTCAAAATCACATCTGCTCTTGCTGTCACGACTTGAAGGTAAGCCTAAACTTGGGCATCTCTCAATCTATGCATATTTCCTCGCACAATAATTTGGCCATATGTTCATAATCATGCATGGAATGTTTTCCCTCAATTAATTGCATTGTTTGAATCGTGTATCAAAAATCCTAGCATTCATGCAGAAATTAGGGTTCTTGAGGTTTCTTCGTGATTTCTTTTTGTATGTTTAATTTAAATGAAATTAAAGTACATAGACATGATCGTGAGGTTGAGGCGAGCATAATGATATGTGGATTGCATGTTATAATTACGTATTCAGTGAGATTGGATGGAAAATGCAAATCTGGGCAAACTGAAAAACGCGCGTGTTCTTGGTGTTGTTCTTGGCGCCATTTTCATAAATTTGAATATTTGAATTTTGTGATTTTGTTTAATTGATTCAAAAATTAATTTCTCTCTGAGTTTTAATGATTTTGAGTTGATTCTTTTTTTAATAATTCACAAAAATGTTAAAATATTTTATTTTTCCAAAAAATCCCAAAAATATTATTTATTTCATATAATTGATATTTTTGCAAAGAATTAATATTTTAATTGTTTTTGGCATTTTAAATATTTTTTCTACATTGATTTTGCAACTTTTAATGCTTTCTAATTATTTTGTAGGTCAATACTTAATTTTTGAAGCATTAATCCAAGATCACAATTTGTTTTCCATGTGTTAAACAATTTTTGATCATTTTAATTGAATTTTTATTCAATTAAATACATTTTTGAAAACAAATTAAGGTTTTGGATTAATTCAACCCTCATAAATCATTTTCAAATCATTTTTGGGCCTCTATTAGAGTGTAAGACCCAATCTTTTTTTGACCAAAACATTTTTGGGCCTCAGTGTATTGTATAAGTCCCGATACCGTCAAAAAACGAACGACGCGATCGTCGCCTTTTGAAAAATAACCTTGGGCCTACCCTCGAGTAGTAAGACCCATTTCTTTTCTTTAAAACTCTTTTGGGCCTCTATTAGAGTGTAAGACCCAATCCCCCTTTTAACCAAAACATGTTGGGCCTCACTTATTGTATAAGTCCCCCGACGTTAAAAGAAAACCTCGGCGCGATCGCCATTTTTAAACGAAAAGTCATTTGGGCCTACCCTCGTGTTATAAGCCCCACTCTTTTCTTTAAACCTTTTTGGGCCTCTTGAGAGAGTGTAAGACCCATCCCTTTGTACAGAAAACCATTTTGGGCCACAATCACTTGTATAAGTCCCTCTGTACAAATTCAAACAGTGCGCTCACTGATAAAACCCTGGGCCTCTCCTTGAGCTGTAAGCCCCAAACCTTTCTTTTTCAAAGCACTTTCTCCTTTGATTTTGAATATACTGTTGTTTTCAATCTTTCTTTGTTGAACAACTAACTAAACAGCATGGAAGCTCTACAACCGAGTAAGTGGTTATCGCTTTCATTTACTGCTTTCATATTATAAACTGTATTGTGGGGCTGCTCACTGTAAGTCTCCTTTCATAAACTCATATCTACTGTGTAATAATAGTATAGATATTTCGAGTTTCCCCGGCTACTACGTCTAGAACTAAGTGACGCCGTTTTATTTATTCGTAGAAATAGACGCCTAGATCCCCAATAGGAGCACCAGATACAGTCTTCTCTTCGGCTATCCTCCTTAGGAATCGTCAAGAAATTCTATCCCCCAGAGATGAATTATTCTCGGTGAAACTTCTCTTGAATTTCTTCAAACCGCCGAACGGTTCGGACTCTCTCTAAAAGTTAAAGTCACTGGATAGTAAACCTCGCACGTTTACCAGTGGTTTTAACTCTAAAAGAGTTTTCCTGAACTTTTCTTTGGTTTGGGACACATGGGCTTCTTAAAAGCATCGGCCTCCTCTTGGGCATCATACAAGGACCCACAGGCTTCCTATAAGCAACCTCGTCTCCTCTTGGGTATTATTCAAGGACCCTACGGCTTCTTAGAAGTATTCACAACCTCCTCTTAGGCTTCGTATAACGATCTCTTCCTCCGGGAATGATAGCCTCCTCTTGGGCTTCGTACAAATTGTCCCGACGACCTCCTAGAGGTATAGGAACAGAACCTAGTCATCCTCATAGAACAGTCCTTTCATAGAGTCTACTACTATTTCTCGAAGCATAGTACAAAAGATAAAACTCTAGACTTGGACAGTCTAACTTCCTTGAGTCTCAAAGACATTCCCAAGCACCCTTCGTTAAATAGGAAGGAAACCCGCAGACTCGGACAGTCTCAATACCCTTTGGATTTCCCGTTTCCTCAAAGAAAAGGAGATACCCCTGATCCTCAAATTAAATCCCTGTGTACAGTGTTGCTCATATAAGAACTGATTTTCTCTTTTAAATCAGTATATTGGATCTGTCACTCAACTGAAACAGTTACAATAGCCTCCATCTCGGGCTTCGTACGAGATACCAAAATTCTCCCCATGGAGTCTAAACAACCTTTTAGCCTCTCTCTCAGGCTTTGTATGAGACACAAAAGATTCCCTCATTGAGTCAATCACCCCTTTTTTTTGCCTCCATCTCGGGCCTCGTACGAGATATAAATCCCTTAAGCAAGAGTCGAACTCTTTGCTAGCCTCCTCTTAGGCTTTGTATAACGATATGCCCCACTGGGTCAAAAACTTTTAGCCTCTCTCTCGGGCTTTGTACGAGACACAAAATAGCTCCTCTTAGGCTTTGTATAATGATTTTCCTAGCGGAAATTAGCCTCCTCTTAGGCTTTGTATAAGAAAACCACTGGTTGATCCAATCAACCTTTTAGCATCAAAGTTGTGCCTTGTTCACAGTACACAAACATCAACAACTCCTTTCCCTTCATCTAATCGCTGTAAGCGGCAAGCCTCTGGATCATCTACATCCATGCCACTGTCCCTCTTTTAGCATGAGAAATTCCTAAGGAAAGATGGCATTGCTCTACACTGAGTTAAAGTCTTCTCCTTCAGGTTAAAACCCTTTCTTCGGAAATTATGGCATTGCTCGGATCCGCGTATCCCAGTTAAAGTAATTCTCCTTTCCCTTCTTTAGAGATGACAAATTCTCTCTAAAGTCGAGGTCATTCAGCTTCACGTCTTGGGCTTTGAACAAGACACAAATAGACCTTTTAGCTTCACATCTTGGGCTTTGAACAAGATACAAATCACCTTTCGCTTCATGTCTTGGGCTTCGAACAAGACACCAAAAACACAATTTCCTCCCATAGAATAGGAGGAACTACGAATGCTCTGATTTCCCTATTTCGGTAAACGGGAATACGTAGGCATAAGATCGAAAGAAAAGATCTTAGCGAGCGCAATCAACAAAAAACCCAAATCCCATATCTCCATCAATTAAAAGCAGTAATTCAAAAACACCAGTCCTAACATCCTAATCCTCATTCCTCGCCAGAAACCCTTTGCCTAGAAAAAAGAAAGAAAGAAACCTGTATTGGCGAAATACGAATAACCAGTACAAAGGCTCCCCCACATTGATAGCATCTGTAACCTAACAGACCGCTGTTTAAACTCACTATGCAAAGCAGGGTTAATTGGAGACATCTATTTCCCTTCCTTATTCTGCTCACAATAGGATAAAAAATGAATCAACCTGTAGTTTTAAGCTCAACCGCAGAGAGCGACCAGCGCTTAAGAACCGCGTCCAAAATCGCTCGCTACACACAGGGTGGATTGTCTTCATACAGAGGTCATCAAATAACAAAGTAAGTGGAGCCAAAATCATCCTCGAGAGCGATGAGGGATTTATAGTGGAAGTTTTTGTGTGTTTTGACTTATCAACCACAAACAATTAAGATGAATATGGAGCCTTAATCTCTTGGATTACTTTGATATTAGAGATGGGGGAGGAAAATTTCAAAGTAAAAAACAAGATTTCCAACTATTAGTCTCTCGAGTAAAGGGGGTTCACATGCCAAATATCAATTAATGCAGAAGTATGTGGTCTTGGTCAAAGAGAAACTAAGCTCATTCAAGACATATGAAATTGCACATGTGCCAATAGTGAAAAATACAATGATGTATGTTCTACCCATGTTTGCAAGCACTAAAATGGAAGGGATCTACCATTATTTCATCCAATAAACACTTGAGATACTAAGTCTTTACACAACAATCACTATGGTAGTTGTGACAATGAGAATGACGTAATCATCATGGATCACCTTGCTCAAGACATACACTGAGAACAAAACTTTGTCAGTAGATCCCACCAAATCAAATCCTATAAAAGGGGAGCACACAAATACTCTGTTATTAGGGGAAAGTTATGTAAAAGAGGTATTTCTGCCCTCATTTAAAAAAAATTTAAAGCATGATCAAGTCGTATATACCCTCACAGAACTCTATCAGGGTATAATCAGACAACATCTTATAGGAAGAGTAATGGTTAGGATATTCCTCAAAGAAGTATATTATTGACAATAAATCTTCCATGACACTATTGAATATGCGATGATGTGTGAAAGGTGCTAGAAGCACAAAGACATTCACATTTCCATTCCTTCTGAATTCCATACTCTAAAACTATAATAAATAGTATATTTCATAACAAATTTTACTTAGGGCATTTAATCCACCGAGGTAATATCTATTCAATAGGTGCGTTTTTTCATTTTAATTTGTAAGCCAGTTTTCCCCTCGATCATTATTCCCAACTGTGGGGAAAGGTCCCTAAGGGACACGGTCTGAATCTCAGCACCAACAATTATGTGTTTTATTCATTATAAAAGTGGTTTGTTCCTTTTATTTTCATTTGAAAATTAAAATTAAAGAATTTTTCATCTCGTCCAATTTTAAAAAATGTGGGGAAATGTCCAACTGGGACACACTTCAAATTTTGTCCTTGAGAGACATTACTCCACGATTGTTAAATTTGACCGAGGTGAAACGTTTTTCCAATCCTTTTTTTATTTTATATTAAAAAAATTACATATATAAGTTACTTATTTCCCTTCAGAATATAGCATCACCCTAACTCCATAAGCTAGCACCTATCCTCTCACACCTAATCCGTATCTCCATAAATGTAAGAAGTACTAATTCTTCACTGACTTCCATACATCACAACTTAATGTTTCCAAGTTGAGTTGCTTCAATACAACATGATATATCCTCACTACTACAGAAAAGTCATTTCACCACGTTTGAAAAAGGGATATCATTACTGTTGACCAACCGTTGTGAGGTAGGGTGTGATTGCACTTGTGTATTTTACAACCACGATCTATTATCTGTTGAAACAATATGGAAAACACGCACTACTACAAAATATGCCTTCGGTAACACTAATTCTGCAATGTTTATATATTCCACCGTTGTAATATCGCAAACTGAATGCGCCTGAAATGTTTTTTATTTATTGAAAGTTATTTAATCACGGTTGATATAAACAACCGTGGGATAAAGTAATAGTTACAAGTTTCAAATCCTAGCAACTACATTTTTCCATTTTTCTATTACAAAAAGCGTGTGTCACTTATGTCCATAAATAAATAAAAAATTGAACACTATTTAACCACTGCTTTAGTCTATAACCGTTGTAATAATATTTATATTTCACGGCAGTTGTAAATATCAACTGTGATTAAAGTTTTTCCTCATAAATTTAAAACAAAACAGATTTATTATTTCCTTCATAACATGCCCAAAGCGAACTAGCGAACCAGCGAACTAGAGACGATAGCGATAACGATCGCGAAATATTCATCTTCACAATCTTCGTTCATTTGAATCTTCAGTCTTGATAATCTTCACTATGTTCATTCCTAGTCTATTCAAAGTACGGTATGTTTCGTGCAAACTTCACTCTCTTCCTCATCTTCCTAATTCTTGATAATTTTTACCATCTTCATTCTTGTTTGATTTTGTGGCCTGTTTCTTCCAAAGTTCATATGCTTTATCCATATGCTTAAGATTTAGAGTTGTATTATTGTACTGAATATGCTTTATGCTTTGTTGTTGGATTTTGTGGTCTGTTTCTTGCAAAGTTCATATGCTTTATCCATATGCTTAAGATTTAGAGTTGTATTATTGTACTGAATATGCTTTAGTTTTTCGACATGCTTTAAGTTTAGATTTTGTTGTGCCATTTACAATATTATTTTGATATAAAATTTAGAATTTATTATGGATCATAGTTGGATGAAAGTTGATAGATTAGATCCGATATATGAGAAATAAGTTCTTGAATTCCATGAATGCACTAATCAATATCTACCTGACAATAATGGTATCTTTTATTGTCCTTGTGTTAATTACGGGAATATAAAGAAAGGTACAAAGGATGAGATATTCCATCACCCACGTTGTGATGCTATATGTCAAAATTATACAATATAGACGTGGCATGGTGAGGTGGAAAAAAATCGAAACCCTGCGTCCCAAAGTCACAAAGTTGATGAAGTTGAATATATGGATGAACGTCTAGAAGATATGTTCTATGATATTGGAGAATCTTCTTTTAAGAAAGCCCTTATTTATGATACTTTATGCAGTGATAAAGACAACCCTTTCTATAATGGGTGTACAAGTTTTACATGATTGTCTGGGATTTTAAAATTGTTTAATCAGAAAGCAAAAAATGGGCGGTCGGATAAAAGTTTACAAAAATACTTCATTTGCTAAAACAAATGCTACTAGAAGATAACAAATTTCCTGATCGTTGTTATAATGCTAAGAATATATTGTGTCCAATGGGTTTGGAGTATTGTAACATCGGTTTTTTGGTGGCGCGACCACCTACCGCATGATTGGTGCTACTTTCTGATTTATGTGTTTATCCTATGAAGCTTGAAATGAAGGGGAAGGTATCTTAAACTAACCCAGCACGCAAGTGTTTTCTTTAACAAATGCTAAGAGATCGGGGATCGGGGTCTGGTTATACAAAGGGAAGCTAGTAACACCCAGAGTATCTATAGTAATCTATTGGAACCTTTTCTTGCATGTATTTCTGCTGTTTAAAAGGCTTTCTTGTGTTTATCTGCTATTAATTGGGAAAGTTTCTCCTTTTGGAGGGTTAAGAGAATATTTATGTTGTTTTTGGGTTTTTTTATGGTTTTTGGGAAGGTACTGGACCTAAGATTTTTTATTTGTGTGCTCGCTAAGATTTCGCAATCTTATGCCTACGTATTCCCATAAAGAGATTTAGGGAAATCAGAGCAATCGTAGTTCCTCCTATTTCTATGGGAGGAAAGATATTTGGTGTCTTGTTCAAAGCCCAAGATTGAAGCTAGCTAAGTATTTGTGTCTTGTTTAAAGCCCAAGATTGAAGTTAAAAGGGTGATTGAGAGAGAATTTGTCATCTCTAAAGGGAGATATCTCACCTATTTAACAGGGATGTGTGAAATCCATCAATGCCATAATTTCCTTTATAAGAGAGATGTCATGAAGGAAGAAGCTTTAACTCAGTGTAGAGCAATGCCACTTTTTCCTTATGAGTCTTTCATGCTAAGAGAGGGACATTGGCTTGGATATATGGAATCAAGAGGCTTGCCATTTATAGCTGTTAGATGAAAGAGGAATTTTATCCATGATAAAGGAGGGAATCCAGCTTGGATTTTGAGTCAAAAGTGTTCCACTTACAATAATTATCTGGAAAAAGGTTTTGATTGTTTGTTTTGATATGTGATGTATAGAGGGGATATCCTCCTACAGAGTGGACTTATGTTCTCATCTGAGGGGATATTGTTTTTTGTGTGCCTTGTTCAAAGCCCAAGCTTGAAGCTAAAGGAAACTGACTCTACTGAGAGGGTTTTATCTTTCTTGTACAAAGCTCAAGAATGAGGCTGACTGGGGAAATTCTTATATGAAGCCTAAGATGAGGCTGACTTTTGTTGAGGATTCTTGAAATCCAGGAGAAGGTATAAACTGTATTTGGGAATCCAAAGGAAACTAAATCTTGCTGGGGAATCAGGGAAGAATTGAAGTACCAGATGACATGAGGCTCTGATTCTATTAGGGATTTGTTCATGGTAAATTAACCCTGGCTGGGAATTTCAAGGTGAAAGTTAAGCCTTGTTGGGGGTCAGAGGAGTTTAAAGGTGAGTCTGAAAACCTTAGAGGTTTTTAACTCTGCTGGAGACTGGTGTATTAGTAAATGATTAGGATTTTCCCTATACTTTTAGGAAGCCTGTTGGTCCTTGTGTTAAGCCCGAGAGGAGGATGTGAGGGTGAGACTTTCCAAGTCTACTTGTATGAAGCCCAAGAGGAGGCTGAGACTATCCAAGTCTCTTTATGAAGAGGTAGACTCTGGTTGGAGAAATATCTTTTTATGATGCCCAAGAGGAGGCTATGGGTTCTAGAGATGTATATCAACCCTTGAATGATAAGATGTTCAGGAATTTTGACTCTCATGGGGATTGAACTAGTAGAATGGTTAAATTATATCCTATGCTTTTAGAAATCCTTTGAGTCCTTGTACTAAGCCCAAGAGGAGGTTGGGGAACTTCTAAGAAGCCTGTTGGTCCTTGTATTAAGCCCAAGAGGAGGCTGGGGATACTTCTAGGAAGCCTGTGGGTCCAAGCCTAAGAAAAGTTCAAGAAAGGTTTCACCGGGAATTAATCCTTTCTTGGTTGAATAGTTCTAAGGTTTGAAGAAATTCAAAAGAGGTTTCACCGGGAATTAATCCTCTATGGGGAAATGAATTTCTTTTATATATATATTTCTAAGTTTTGACAGTCTTGAGAGAAGTTTCACCTGGAATAATGCCTTTCTCTGTTCCATATTGAATAAAGCCCAAGAGGAGGTAGACTATATTGAGGGGAGTTTCCTATGAGGGAACTAGTTTTTGACTAAGTTAGAAGTAACCTCTGGTTTGACCTAAATATAGACCTAACTGCTAGGGAAACTCTAGACAAATATGCACAAGTATATACAAATATGTGTCTTAACAGTTATATAAACAAGTATGCATTGAATTGAAAAGATATTGGGTCTTACGCTCAGAAAAGAGGTCCAAGTGTATTGTGATTGATTGTATTGACAACTGTATGATTAGGGTTTTAAAGAAATTAAAGAAAGTTTTGAGAAAACTTTGAATTTGAATTTTAATTAAAAGAAATTTGTTTTTAAAAGAAAAGAATGTTTGGGGCTTATAACTCAAAGAGAGGCCCAAGTGCTCTAAGAGCAGTTTCACCAGGAATAATGCTCTTCTTAGTACCAGCTTAAAAATAGATTGATGATTTTGAAAATAGAGGTATGGGGCTTACAACTCAAAGAGAGTCCCATGGAAGTTATTTGTTGTTTAAAACCAAGTTTATGTACAAAATGAAATTCTGGTTAAGCAGATCACAAAGATGTCAGACAGGATGTCTTGACACTTGATCTCTGCTTCTCACAAGGATCTAAGGAAGAACAAACGCAAAGAACAAAAAGTAAACAACACACAGAAATTGTTAACCCAGTTCGGTGAACAACACACCTACATCTGGGGGCTACCAAGCCAGGAATGAAATCACTAAGTAGAGTTGGTTCTAAGCTAAACTCCAACGTTTACAACTTAGCACCTAGAAACTACCCTTCATAGATTTCTACCTAAGACTCTCCTAGGTATGAGACCCTTCTCAATTCCCTTCCAATCACAGCAATGACTAAAAATATTACAACTCAATAAACAGTCCTTCTCAAGTATTCACACAATACACGAGAGGCTCACAGAAAGTACAAACCATAGTACTTCTAAAACTGCTGCAATGATCAACCACAAACTAGGTTAACTCTAACCTATTTATACTGCAAACCATAGCTAGACTTGGGCTTCAAAAGCGCAGCAGATATCTTCCTCAGAATTAGTGACCTAATTCTTTCTTCAATCCCAAGTTACCAAAAAAGTCTCCTTCACAAGGAAACCGCAAATTCCATTTAGAATCAGAATCTCTGATTCCACAATCTCAGATGCCACCTGGAATCCTAGTCATATTCCAATCACACCTGTTACCAAAAACAGTTATATCAAAACTGTAACAGACAAAGATGTCGAATCCTCCTGATAGGACATCTTGTCTAACATCTTAACCTGCAGTTAGTAAAACATGTTAGGACATCTTGTCCAACATTTGTTTGCTAAGTTAGTTTTACCAAAATAATGCCAACCTCAAATGCAGGGACTCAACAATCTCCCCCTTTGGCAGATTTTGGCTAAAACTAACTTTCATTTACCTGCAGAAACATATGAGGGAGACCACTAACAGAGCAGCAGCGAAATCAAAACATGTCTCCCCCTCAATCAGTTCAGATCTACTCCCCGTCAGTGGTTAGTAGACAATCAACAGTGGTTAGTGATGTTAGTAATTCTCCCCCTTTTTAGCCACAATATGACAAAGGAAGAAGGACTAACTCAAAAACCAATAAACGAGTTCAGAGTAATTAAAATTACACACCTAACAGAAATCGAAAATTATCCTGGGCATTCAGCCCTTACACAACCAAAAAAAACAAAGCAAAACAAATAAGAGAGAATGCTGAAAAATTCTCTCACTATGGTGGGAATACATATTCAGAGACCAGAATATCATTCCCCTAACTAATGAAGAGTTATGCCTCATCAGAAAGGCAAACTCCAAGCTTGCCCCTCAATGTCTCAAATTGGTTTACATCCAAAGCTTTAGTGAAGATGTCAGCTAGTTGATGTTCTGTGGCCACATGTTCCAGAGTGATGACTTTATCTTCCACCAGATCTCGAATGAAGTAATGCTTGATGTCAATGTGTTTAGTTCGGCTGTGCTGAATGGGATTTTTAGAAATATTTATTGCACTCAAGTTGTCAAAGAAGAGTGTCATAACATCTTGTGGGACAGTGTATTCAGTTAGCATTTGTTTCATCCACATTATTTGAAAGCAGCTACTCCCTGCTGCAATGTACTCAGCTTCAGCAGTGGACAAAGAGACCCAATTTTGCTTTTTCCTAAACCAGGAAATTAAATTGTTTCCTAAGGAAAAGCATCTCCCAGAGGTACTTTTTCTATCATCGGCATTTCCAGCCCAGTCAGCATCATAGTATCTTATTAATACAGAGTCAGAGTTGTGTGTGTAGAGTAGTCCATAGTTGTATGTTCCATTCTCATACTTCGGAATCCTCTTGACTTGATTAATATGGCTTGTTTTGGGTTCAACCTGATAACTTGCACAGACTCCTACTAAGAACGTTATATCAGGTCTACTGGCTGTAAGGTATAGGAGACTTCCAATCATGCTTCTATAGAGACTCTGATCAATGCTTACACCATTCTCGTCTCTTGTCTGTTTTAGGTGTGTAGGGGCTGGAGTCCTCTTGTGCTTTGCATTCTCTAAGCCAAACTTTTTAACAATATTCTTGGCATATTTCCCTTGACAGAGAAAAATGGAATTTTCCATTTGTTTGACTTGGAGACCAAGGAAGTAGGTTAATTCTCCCACTAAACTCATTTCAAACTCTGACTGCATTTGATTTACAAAAAGTTGGACCATTTCTTCAGACATTCCACCAAAAACAATATTATCAACGTAGATTTGTGCTATCATGAGGTTACCTTCCTTTTCTCTGACGAAGAGAGTTTTATCAATTCCTCCCTTTCTGTAGCCGTTTGTGATAAGGAACCCAGTCAGCCTTTCATACCAGGCCCTTGGAGCTTGTTTCAACCCATATAAGGCTTTCTTCAGAACTTGTTCTTAAAGACCCACTTAGTACCTGTAATACCCCAAAATTTGCTCTCCCCTTTTGGCATCATAGTTCAGCATTATCATATATCATATCATATCCATCTCATTAGCATTGCATTGCATTTAACATAGAAAAATGAAGCATAGCATTCCTCTTACCATCAAGGCATGTGATCAGGTGGAAGGTGGACAATCAAGGGATCATTCAAAGCACAAAAAGGTCAGTCAAGTTGCCTCAAGGCAAGCCAAGAGGTCTTTCATGTCTCATACTATCTCAAGGGATCATCCACAACCTCAAGGAAGGGAGATTCAATGGGAGATTGAAGCACTACATCTTTCACTATGCAAGAGGTTCAAAAACTGAAGGAAAACCCTCAAAAGAGATAGCTCATTGATCCAAAATCATCCTCAAATGGTATATCTCATCATCCTTTAAGAGGATACACAACATACTCTGAGGAATTTGAAATTGAAGACTGCACATTTTTCTCCTAGGAGGTGGGCACCAAAACTAGGGTTTCCCATTAAATCAGGGAATCTTTGATTTCTTGAACAAAACTTGATGTCATGGTGTCCTACATGTTCTTAAGTGTATGTGTATGGAAAATTGCCTCTCAATTGGTTTTAGAAGTGGTTCAATTGGAAGAAAGATCAGAAATCAGGAAAATTGGGGCCAAGTCAAATAATCAGAGGAAAAAGTCAACTCTTGACTTTTTGAGCCCAAAATCATGAAATTCATGTTACATATGTCCAATGTACAAAATTTGGTCAAGAAACTCCAAAGGAATCATGAAAAAATCAAGAGGTGGAAAGTTGCCATTTTTGGAAGAGGAAGGGTTACTAAAAATAGCAAGTCTTGGCCATTTTGCATCAGAGTTTGAACCAAGGCCATTTAAAATTGAAGCACGAAATGAAAATTCCACTCGGCCACAACAAAAGATCTTGTTTTAAGCTTCACATCCATATGTGGAACATCTCCATTGGATAAAAATTGAGTGAGATATGATTGATCAAAGTTTGAGCAAAGTAGGTCCAAAACTAGGTCATGACCAAGATTTTCAGGGCACGCGCGCAGTCATTTTCTCAAACAGTTGGTGAGCCAAATGTCCACTCATTTTTCTCATAATTAAAGGCCTCAAATGGAAAAGTTTTCAACATGAAAGTTGTTCATTGCAATGTCATTTTCAATATTCATGTTGGACAAAATTCCATTTGATCAATTTATGAGGGATAAATTTTGGTCTCAAGTTAGGTTGATTGTGCTGAAATTTCGTGTGCCAAGTTGCCTTGTCAACCAATCTCATTGCCACGACTTTGTATCAGTTCCAAATGTGGATGTTCTAAGTCATTTTGCAACCTCTTCCAAACATTATTTCAACTCATTTTTCACACCAAACATGTTCTCCAATATCTCTTCTTTCCAATGAATCCAAGAACTCACTAAACCATCCATTGAGTAGAGAGAAAAACATCACCAATTCACCCTATCTCCATTGTTCTCAGTTGCCATGAAAAATCAGAAACAAAACCAATGTTGTTGATGTTGTTGTTACAAGCTTGCACGTGCATTATTCATACCAGCTATCCATTGCCTTTTTAAACCAAACACTCTTCATACACACCATAGCACGTGCCTCATTATGCATGAAAGTAGAAATGACAAGCTTGCTGAACAAGTTTTGTATTACCCAGTCGTGCCTTCATTTTCTTTTCACCTCCACCATAGCATATCATGAGTTGCCATCACCATACCATTGCTTTCCCTAACTAACTTGACTCAGTTAGTTAGGGATGACTCACCCAAACCACCATGACTCAGCTGACTCACTCAGTTTAACCATGGTTAGCTCACATTATAAGTAGAAAATTCCTTCACAAATTCATTTTCCAACTTCATTTTCTCACATTCAACTCAGAAACTCTCTCCATTCTCTCTCAATTTCTCCACATTGCAACTGATTTTCGAGCTCCATTTCATTCATTTTCCTCATCTTCATCTCAGAATATCTCTGATTCTCTCTCCATTTTCATCACATTGCAACTGTTTTGAAGCTTGGATTTCAGCTCTTCTCCACTGAAGCATCATCCATTTTTGCATCTAAGCCTTTATTTGGCCAAAAGAAGCTCAAAGAGGAAGCAACATCTCTGGTTTTCTGAAGAACACATCAAGATCATAAATCTTCAGGTACGAATTTCTTCCATTATAGACATAATGTGAAGATGTTATCAGGTTCTTGATGCTTCCTATAAGCTCAAGAACTTGTCTGGCTAGTTGATAGGCCTTTAGAGGCATAGTTGAAATGCTAGGGCAAATATTACTCTGTTCGATTCTCTCATGTCATGAATATTTTGTATGTTTTATCACCGGATTCATGCTCTACATAAGCTCAGCTTCATTTTGGTATCATATTTGTGTATTTTGGTGAGATGTGAGGGTTGCAGACGGTGGTAATTGACCGGAGAAGGTGACCGGAGGTCCCTCTCCGGCCGGTGGTCTTTATGTTAGGGTTTTTTGGCCAGAATGAATGTCAGCCGCATGATGTTGTTGATCTAACGATCCAAAACGCGCCAGCACATAAAAAACTCACATGCCTCTCACGTGTGGCTTCTGATTCCATTTTAAACATTGTGTGTTGTGGCATATGGTATGGAACGTGGACATGCGTGTGTGAGCGTTTGATCTGATTACTTTGACTTTGGCTTGACCTTGACTCAATCTAGTGGCTATTAATGAGCCAATTTTGTTGACTGAAGAACATGCTAGTTATGGTGTCTTGCGCGCTTATTGGACCTAAGCCAGATTGATATCCACACCCCCATGCCTTAAGCCCAAACCATTTTTGAACTCATTTTTACTAGGCATGCACCCCCATTCACATTTACATTCCATTTTATTTTTTTCACTTTTCTACACGTTTGCTTTTTAATCTTTAAAAATACCAAAGGGCATTATAAAATTCCACAAAAATTCATGAGCATCAATAAAACATTTAGAAAATTTTTCATGATTTTATTTCTTGATTTTATGACCTTTTTGCCCCTGTTCCATAATTTTCTTTGAATTTCTTTGGTGTGTATTCTTAATGTGATACATGATCTTGTTTAATTTTGTTCTTGATCATTAAAAATTGTTTTTATGCTATTCTTTTTGAATTGAGTCATTAGCATCTTGAGGTATGTTAAGTGATTTTTATTTGATTTTTTAGGTCATTTTATGGCATGTTTGGTGTTCACTCTTGTGCTACTTTGTATGATATGTCTATTTGACCTAAGTGCATTGTTTGACATCATTTTGCCTTGGTTCCTTGCATGCTACTTTGATATGTGATTCATCTCTAATTAGTGAACTTCAATACCATGTTTTCATAATTTTCATGAGGCCATTTGATTTTTGTTTGATGCATTTCATTTAAAGCATTATAACATGTCATATCATTGTAATCTTTTGTGCATGTTTACATGTTTTCTTTTGTGTATACTTGCATGATCATTTGCCTATTTGGTGAGCTACACTCTTGACATTATAGGACATTTGATACATATCATATGTCATCTTTGCTTGTTGATTATCATTTGAACCTTGTGCACCTTTAACATGTTGTGTTTGCACTTTCCTTTGTTTGGAACTTCCATTTCAATTCTACTTCTTCTATCATTTCTTAAATGTCTTGATGTGCCTCATAAATACTTATGAGATGTTTGTGAATCATGTTTCATTTCATTTCAATTCTGATCCATGGATTACATGTTCCATTTATGCATATTTCTTCTTTTTCTTTTCATCTTTCATTCTCCCTTTTCTTATGGTAGCATGTTTTAATGCCATGGATGATGTTTGTTGCCTATCCACTTGGACTTGCATGATAATGATCATTGGTTTTCCCTATGATGAACATTCTGGTTGTGGTTATAGGATTTGGTTTCTCATTTAATTCTTTTGAGTTTTATGATGCATTACATGTTCTTTTACTTCTTATACTTCTTATACATGTTTACTAACCATGTAGGGGCTTTGGTAAGTTGCAATTGAGTGTGGATAAGGAATCCACATTCAACTTCTATCCTTTCTCTTTTACAATTCCATGTTATGTTTTGTTAAGCACTTATGTGCTTTCTTTTAATAACTCATTACTTTCCCTTTTTGAATTTCAATTCATCTTCTACTTTAGAAGTGAATTGTTTAATTCATTATTTCTTTAGACTTTAGGTTGAAACCTCACAAACTTTAGGATCACTCCCTTAACTAATCAATTAGGATTGAGTCTTAGTCCATATAGATTTTTACCTTTACCCTCTCTTGAGTCTTTCATCTTCTCATCTCAAAGAAAATTCAAAACATATAATAAAGGTAGGCATTTATTGCATTTAGGCCTTTCATATAAAGAAAAGATTATAAGGGGTCTTCTCTTGTAATCTTAGAATGTGTAGCATATAGCCCATCTTGGGTCAATGTGTTAAACATTTGATCTTGTATGAGGGACTTAAATGCAATACTTGTTGAAGGTGCAAATAATAAAAAACACTTCTTCATTTCTTAATCAACAAAAACACTTAATAAATACAAATACGCTAGTGTGTTTGAACCTTGACAATTGGAACTAAGTGTGGGGGTCTTCTTCACTCTTAGTGTGCTTTCTTACCCATTCCATCTTGGAATGTGAGAATGTACACATTCCAATGACTAAGATTCAGATACACTGTCATATGCAAATAAATGCAAAACACTTCTTTCTAAAAGACAAAAACAAACAATAACGTCTTTCCTTCGGGAATTCTTTTCTCATCTCGTTCATTCTCAACGCACGAACGCGCTTCTACTCGTTCTCTTGCAAGATGGTAACGCACTCGGACCAGCGAGCCTGCAACACCTGAGCTAGAACGTCAGCCGTTCCTTAAAAAAACACAAACAATTCATCCCTAGTGAGGGGAACTACGTCGCTCTGATTCTCATGTTCCCGATGAGATACGTAGGCAGTGGGGTAGGGCCCATGCGAGCACTTCTTTTATTTTCCCTACATTTGTTTCTCGTTCATTTTCCATTCTCTCTCCTTTCTTTCTTTCAGTTCCTTTTCCAGTATCCTTTCTTTACACCCTTTGATCGAGACAAGCAAGCGTGGATCCCATCGGGTACGATGGACGCGTGGGGGTGCTAATACCTTCCCCGCGCGTAACCGACTCCCGAACCCAGTTCTCTTGGTCGTAAGACCATGCTTTTCCTTTCTCACAGGTTTACGCGGTGTTTCCTTTCCCTCTCTTGGGATAAATACACATTGCTGGCGACTCTGTTTCGGTGCCACTTTCGCGTTTGTACTTGGATGAAAATCCCGGGAGCGACAGCTGGCGACTCTGCTGGGGAATTAACCCAGAATCTCTGGTTTCCTTAGCGAGTCAATCCTAGCGCTTGTTTGCTTTTCTTTCATTAGGTGTATTTTGTTTGCGGTATTTACTGTTGTATTGTATTATTATTTACCGTATTGCTGCTTTACTGTACTTTACTGTATTTATCACATTTACTGCATTACATATCATTATTGTGCTGGATTGTGCTGTTGTTTTCTGTTTGGCGGGCGGGGTGTTCTGAGAGATAATCTCACTACACAGGCTTGAGTACACACATAGGAATTAGAGTGGATAGTCATGACGCTTGCGTGGTGGTGACCACGTATTGTTGTTCATGAGACCCGCAACCAGACGAGGTTCTATCAGGAGCTTTCTGCTACTGCATGTTATGCAGGCCAGTGGTTATTCTCTTGAGGGACTGTCGACTCTGGTGACCATTCCCGAGGACTCAGTTGCGGCACTCCTCCCGAGATGTGACAGTGGCAGACCACATTCCGTGGCAAACCCATTGCACATTCTCGATCCGAGGACCCAATGCTGGGAACTTGCTATAGGACATCCCTTTTTGAAAGAGAATCAGCGGAGGCACTCCTCGATTGGCGATAGTACTGTACCCTGAGGGATGAATGTACTATTGCTTCTCGACCTCAGTGCCAGAAGCTGAGGACCTTTTGTTTTGGAGAATCAGTTGAGGCCTCCTCGATTGATGATGATGCCAAACCAGAAATGGTGAACGTATCATCATTTCTCGACCTGAGAGCCCGGGATACTGAACATCCTAGTACCCACATGTGAGAAGGGCGGGTTGTTTACAGGTTTGCAGGTAACCATGACCTCCTACATACCCGTTTTTTCTATCATCAGTGCACAAAAAGGAAGTTTCATCCTATTGTATTCAGATGGTTCTTATCTATGGTTCTATATTAGTCTCAGAGCTACACTGACACCGTTCACAGTTCAGCACAGACACCTGATTACCTGATCACATTGCCCTTTGCATTGCATTATCATATTTTAACATACATGTTTATTCATTTCCAGGTGCATATATTACCCTTGATTCCAGTCATCAGGTCCCTGCAAAGATGAACACTAAAGAGAGGAAGAATATCATCAGCCTTAAGTTCCTTACGCCTACTTTGGGCCCTATTGTTATGCTGAAGGGAATGGCGAGTCCTGCAGTACGAGAAGCTTTTGAAGAGAAATATGGGTGGATTTATTTATGGTCCGTAATGTCAGTGATTATGAAGCCAGAGGTCTCCATACGTTGATGCAGTTCTATGATCCGCCTCTGAGATGTTTTGTATTTCCAGACTATGTGTTGGTTCCTACCTTGGAGGAGTATTCCAACATGTTGGGGATTGCTATCAAGGAGGAGCCCCCTTTCTTTGGATCGGTGGGGGATCTTGACTTTGGGAAGTTGGCTGGTGCTCTTTATTTGAGCAAATCAGAGTTAGACGCCAATGTCTCCAACAAAGGAAAGATTCGTGGTTACAAGCTGGAATATCTGATTAAGAAGGCCCAGGAAGCAGCTAAAGGCGAGAATTGGCTTGTTTTTAATGCTTTGCTAGCCCTTTGTATATACGGCATAGTGTTGTTTCCCAACGAGCCGGATTTCATTGATACAGATGCTATACGAATATTCCTGATGAAGAACCCGGTGCCAACGCTACTGGGAGATCTTCACTACTCGGTGTACAACCGAAACGAAAAGAAAAGAGGAGGGATAATTCGTTGTTGTGCACCTTTGTTCTATAAGTGGTTTGCAGGCTGTTTACCACAATCAGGGGCTTTTGTGGATTCCAAAGATTCTCTAGAGTGGAAACAGCGTTTAATGGGATTGGTGGCCAAGGACATCGTATGGGTAGATCATGGGCTGATTGGCAAGAATATTATCCACAGCTGTGGTAAGTTCCCTAACGTTCCACTGATAGGAAGACTGGGTGGGATTAATTACAATCCTTCTTTAGCCATTCGACAATTTGGGTATGCCCTGACAGGTCCGCCTATTAAGAGAGATGTGGAGGAGTCCCTCTATTTTCATACATCAGATGGGTGGGAAGCAGCACAGAAAGCTTCTGAAAGCTGGGGTAGCATACTGAAAAAGGGGAAAGTTACTCTAGGAAAGCCTAACAACCGGGTTTATCCAGCATATGAAGAGTGGGTGAAGAAAAGAGTTGAAGATTTTCTCTTGCCTTTTGGTAAGGCGCCCCTTTTGTATCCGGAGAATGAGAAAGCAAGAAGCACTGCTACTGTGGAAGAAGTTGACAAGTTGCAAGCCTTGGTGAAAAAACTTCAAGGAGAGAATTCCGAGTTGAGTAGCCGTCTTCAGAATGCTTTACATGCCAACAAAGAGCTGGAGCGGAAAGCCCAAGATGCTGAACAAATCCTAACTGCAAAAGAGAAAGACTTTGCTGGAAGAGCCCAACATTTCCGAAAGATTAGTAAAGGTGCTGATGATGCTACTCAAGCTCACAAGCAAACCAAACAGGCGTTAGCACAGACCAAAGAAAAGTTAACAAAGTTTCAGCACGCTTGGGACGAAGTTAGGATAGAGAATGCTGAATTACAGGAACAGTTGCAGATTAAGAACGAAGAGCTTGAAAAGGCGCATGAGCAGAGGAGAAAGTATCGGGAAAGCCTCGGTAAGAGTCAAGAACAGCTAGAAGAAGCTAGAGGTGAGCTGAGGAATACCAAGAAAGAGCTTGAAGAAATCATGATAGAAAGGGAGATACTCAAGACGCAAGCTGGCATAAAGAGACACAAAGGAGTGTGTGATGACGAGGCTCTGATGCTGCATATGGGTTCTTTAACTGAAGCTCTTGAGAAAAGGGATGTCTTGATCAAAGAAATGATTGAAAAGCCGAATCACCAGCGTACCCATATACTTTTTGAGGAGATCAAATACTCAAGTGATAAGCTGAAGGATGTGGAATTGTCAGACTGATGTTCTTTTCCTTATATTTTGTTGTTAATGGTTACCATCAGGCTTGTTGATGGATCCATTTTTCCTTGTATTGCATTTGCGGATGAGCCTTTCTTAAATGTACTTGAATACTTTGTTGAATGAGTATGAGCAGTTTTATTCAGAATTATTCCTTATCAGATAGCTGCACACAAGCACATGACCACGATACGTCTCTTTATATCACGATTTCTGGTCTTCAGATTTCTGTGGTTTGGATTGGAATCAGGGTATAAAGCACCTCGGAAATGACAAACATGGCATTGCATGGCATTGCATATCATTTTGCATTTTGTTACTTGCTTTTCAGGTACTCGTTGCAGGGTCTCTAACCTTTATTTGGTTTCAGGCAGTATAGCTGAGAATCATATTCACCGATATTCGACGCGAAGGAATCAAGTAAGAATCATGGATCAAGTGCAAAGTGATTTGGCTGAAATGAGGGCGCGTATGGACCAGTTCATGACCCTCATGACTGGCATGGCACAAAATCAGGAGAGATTGAGACTTCTGGTCGAGCGTCCAGACAATGGGCCCGAAGGTGATCAGCATGACAATTCACAGGGACATGGCATCCCTCCTCCCGGTGGCAACCCTCCTCCTGGTGGTAATAATCGGGGTAATGGAAATGGTAGGCATGCTGGTGTTACTCTTGAAGATACTCTGGAAGACCAATTTACTCTGCTGGATGCCGATGTGGGTAATCAAGGTGATCGAAGGTATGATGAGTTAGCAGAGAAGATCAGGGCCATAGAATGCAAGAACTCTATGGGTATTGATGTTACCAGCTTAGGGCTGGTCTCAGGAGTCAGAATTCCCCCCAAATTCAAACCTCCTACTTTTGATAAGTATCACGGCAATGCGTGTCCCCAAACGCATCTTCAAGCTTACTTTGGGAAGATTTCAGCCCATACGGATGACGAGAAGCTATGGATGCACTATTTTCAGGACAGTCTGGCTGGGGCGTCCTTGACCTGGTATATGAAGTTGAATAGAGCTGCTGTGAAGAATTGGAAAGATTTGGCAGAAGCGTTCCTGAAGCAATACCAATATAATATTGACATGGCGCCCAACCGCACTCAATTGCAGGGGTTGTCACAAAATGCCAAGGAGAGTTTCAAAGAATATGCACAGAGGTGGAGGGAAATGGCTGCCCAGGTTCAAACTCCCTTGTCAGACAGAGAAATGGCAGATATGTTCATGGGCACCTTGCAAGGGGCCTATCTTGATAGATTAGCTGCTTGTCCGTCAACTGGATTTGCTGATATTGTGATTGCGGGAGAAAGAATAGAAAGTCTGTTAAAGCTTGGAAAGATCCAGGATGTGAGTGGGGCTGGCTCTTCGGGGACGAAGAAACCGTTTGCTAGTAACCAGAAAAGAAGAGAAGGTGATACGAATGCTGTGTTTAGAGGACGAGGCAGAGGGCGTTCTCAAGCTTATTATCAGGTAGATGCTGTAACAATCCCCACACCGTCTGTTCAGAAACAACAACCCCAACAACAAGTTCAACAGCAACAACCTTTTTTCCAGCAAAGGTCTAGACAGAGGGATCGTAAGATGGATCCTCTCCCTATGACTTATGCCGCGCTGTTGCCCCGGCTACTCGAGTTAAAGTTGGTAGAACTCCGTACTATGAAAGCTCCGGTTGCTGGAAACCTGCCACCTAACTTCGATGCTAATGCTCGTTGTGAGTTCCACTCAGGTGCTCAGGGGCACTCCATTGAAAAATGCTGGGCTTTCCATCATAAAGTACAAGATTTGATTGATGCTAAAGCCATCAATTTCTCTCCCGCTCCTAATATTACTCAGCATCCCATGCCTGATCATAGTGCAGGGAATGTGTACGCTATTGAAGATGGGAGGAGATTGAATTTGGTGTTAGACGTTCATCAAGTGAAAACTTCTTTGTTGGTTGTAAAAGATCGTTTATTGAAGGGACAGGTGTTCCCGGGCTGTAATCAAGATTGCTCTGAGTGTATGAATCAGGAGAACGGCTGTGATAAGTTGAAGATGGGTTTACAGAATCTGATCGATGAAGGATGTATACAGTTCGACAGAGTCGTGAAAGACACAGATGAGATATCAACCGTGACCATCTATTACACTCCCGCTGAGATTCAAATGCCGGTCAGTGCAGTTCCCGTGGCGAGTGTTGCGCCAGAAAGGCCCAGTCCTGTCACTATAACGGTGCCAGGACCAATTCCGTTCACGTCCACGAAGGCTATCCCATGGCACTATGGGGCAGATGTATATTACGAAGGTAAAAAGCAAGAAGTTGAGTCGTCAGTCAGCCCAAATATTGATAATGTAGGGGGTGTAGGGGGCTTTACAAGGAGTGGAAGGTTGTTCGCTCCCCAAACCTTGAGAAGTGATAAGGAGGTAGAAGCTGCAGCAAAGGCTAAGGGTAAACAGGTGGTTGAAAATGCGCCTACACCTGAAGCAGAGACAAAGATTACTTTTGATAAGGAAATGGAAGAATTTATGAAGATAATCAAGAAAAGCGATTATAAGATTGTGGACCAACTGAATCAGACCCCTTCAAAGATTTCAATCTTGTCACTATTGATGTGCTCTGATGCGCACCGGCAGGCGTTGTTGAAAGTATTGAAGAGTGCATACGTGCCACAGGAAATTACTGTTAATCAGCTCGAGGGCGTAATCTCCAATGTTAATGTTAGCCATGGTTTGGGCTTTACAAGTAGAGATCTGACTATTGAAGGAAGAAACCACAATAAGGCTTTGCATATCACGATGGAGTGTAAGGGCGCAGTGTTATCTCATGTACTGGTAGACACTGGTTCATCACTCAATGTCTTGCCCAAGAAGGCATTAATGAAGCTGGAAGTTGATGGTTTGATCTTAAGGCCTAGTGAATTGGTGGTCAGAGCATTCGATGGGACCAGACGATCTGTGTTTGGTGAGGTGGAATTGCCCGTACAAATTGGACCACAGGTATTCAAATCCACGTTCCATGTAATGGACATACAACCTGCATATAGCTGCCTATTGGGACGCCCTTGGATTCACGGAGCCGGGGCTGTTACTTCTACTCTACATCAAAAGCTGAAGTATGAGTTTGAAGGGCAGGTTGTGACGGTGTGCGGGGAAGAAGACATCTTTGTGAGTCACTTGTCCACGTTCAAGTACATTGAAATGGATGGGGAAATTCATGAGATGCTGTGCCAATCATTTGAAGCAGTCAATATTGACGATGCACCTGAGTCTTCTTCTGTACCAGTTGGGGCTGGTACCTCCATTTCATCTTACAAACAAGCTGTCGAAGTCGTCAGGGCAGGCAACGCCCAAGGTTGGGGCAGGCTGATAGAGACCCCAATGAAGGAAGACAAATTTGGTATTGGTTATCATCCCTCTACAACTTCAGATGCGGGGAGCAGGGGAGCCATTACTTTCAATAGTGGGGGAATTATCTACACGGACCAGTCTTGTGCAGCCACAGAGGATAGTGTTGACAGTGATTGTGACCTGGACAACTGGGTACGCCCTCATGCTCCGGGACAACAAGTGCAGAACTGGTTCGTTGAAGAAGTCATCCGGGTTACTCTTCAGACAGAGTAATTTTTCTTTGTTTTTGCTAACCATAATGCATGTCAAAATCTTGCGCTCTGCCCAAGGCGTATAGATTCATTTGTAGGGCCACCATGGTTGCATTTGCAATGTTTAATCATTAATAAAGGACGTTTTGCAATCAAATTTTGTTCTCTGTCTTTCAGTTTTTATTTTTGCACAAAAAAAATAAAATGGCAATGTTTCATTTTCTTTTGTTTTGCTTAAAAATAAATTCTAAAATAAGGCATGAACCCGTTCATGCAGACTTGATCCTCCGGATACCACTGATAACGATTTTGATATGGCCATGTATGACTTTGACAATCCGATTTATCAAGCCGAAGGAGGGGATGAGAAAGATTGTGAACTTTCTGAAGAACTGGTCAGATTGTTGAAACAAGAGGAAAGGGTCATCCAGCCTCATCAGGAGACTGTAGAAATCATCAATATTGGTACCAAGGACGCCAAGAAAGAGATCAGGATTGGTGCCAGCTTGCAAGCAGATGTGAAGCAAACTTTGACGGAAATGTTGCGCGAGTATGTTGACATCTTCGCCTGGTCGTATCAAGACATGCCGGGGTTGGATACGGATATTGTCGTGCACAGGCTGCCATTAAGAGAAGAATGTCCGCCAGTCAAGCAGAAACTTCGTCGGACTCACCCCGACATGGCTTTAAAGATTAAGGAGGAAGTCCAGAAGCAGTGGGATGCTGGGTTTCTTGCTGTGACAAAGTATCCTCCGTGGGTAGCCAACATCGTGCCAGTACCGAAGAAGGATGGAAAAGTGAGAATGTGTGTGGATTATCGAGATCTTAATAAAGCTAGCCCGAAAGATGATTTTCCACTACCTCATATTGATGTGCTGGTCGATAATACAGCTCAATTTTCAGTGTTCTCCTTTATGGACGGGTTCTCCGGGTACAACCAGATCAAGATGGCACCTGAAGATATGGAGAAGACCACGTTCATTACTCCGTGGGGTACATATTGTTATAAAGTAATGCCTTTTGGGTTGAAAAACGCAGGGGCAACGTACCAGCGGGCGATGGTAACATTGTTTCATGACTTGATTCATAAGGAGATCGAATGTTATGTAGATGATATGATTGCCAAGTCGAGAACAGAAGAGGAACATCTGGTTAACCTGAAAAAGCTGTTTGAAAGGTTGAGAAAGTTCCGTCTGAGATTAAATCCAAACAAGTGCACGTTTGGGGTGCGTTCTGGAAAGTTACTGGGTTTCATCGTGAGCGAAAGAGGAATTGAGGTTGATCCTGCCAAGGTGAAAGCAATACAAGAAATGCCTGAACCGAGAACAGAAAAAGAGGTTCGTGGTTTCTTGGGTAGATTGAACTACATTGCAAGGTTCATATCTCACCTAACAGCCACGTGTGAGCCAATATTTAAATTGTTAAGGAAAGATCAAACGGTCAGGTGGAATGACGATTGCCAATTGGCATTCGATAAGATAAAAGAATACTTGCAGGAACCTCCGATTCTAATGCCTCCAGTTGAAGGGAGACCGCTGATAATGTATCTGACAGTGCTTAAAGGTTCCATGGGTTGTGTTCTCGGTCAACATGACGAGACAGGTAGGAAGGAGCATGCTATTTACTACCTGAGCAAAAAGTTCAATGATTGTGAGTCCCGATACTCAATGCTTGAAAAGACATGCTGTGCGCTTGCATGGGCCGCTAAGCGATTGAGGCAGTATATGGTTAGGCACACGACTTTGTTGATTTCAAAAATGGATCCTATCAAGTACATTTTCGAGAAACCAGCATTGACAGGCAGAGTTGCACGGTGGCAAATGGTCTTGACAGAGTATGACATTCAGTACACTTCACAAAAGGCCATCAAAGGAAGTATCTTGTCCGACTATCTTGCGCAACAGCCGATTGATGATTACCAACCCATGAAGTTTGACTTCCTTGATGAGGACATCATGTTTCTCAAAGCTAAAGACTGCGAGGAACCACTTCCGGAGGAGGGGCCAGACCCTGAATCCAAATGGAGTCTGATGTTTGATGGGGCTGTCAATATGAATGGGTGCGGAGTTGGAGCAGTTCTTATCACGCCGGAAGGTGTTCATATGCCTTTCACTGCCCGAATAACTTTCGGATGCACCAACAATGAAGCAGAGTACGAAGCTTGTATAATGGGGATCGAGGAGGCGATTAATCTACGGATTAAGACCCTTGATATATTTGGTGATTCAGCTTTGGTAATCAATCAAGTGAAAGGGAGTTGGTACACGCACCAAGCAAATCTAGTTCCGTATAGAGATTATACAAGGAGATTGCTGACATTTTTCACAACAGTGAAACTGTACCATATTCCTCGAGATGAGAATAGGTTCGCTGATGCCTTGGCCACTTTGTCTTCCATGATCAAAGTGCAAGGATGGAACCATGTACCTAAGATTGAGGTATCCCGCCTTGACAGACCAGCATTTGTGTTTGCGATCGATGCAGCGTCTGATGACAAGCCATGGTTTTATGACATTAAGTGTTTCTTGAAAAGTCAAGAGTACCCGCCCGGGGCATCGTCCAAAGACAGGAAGACGTTGAGAAGGTTAGCCGGTAGTTTCTTCTTGAACAAAGATGGCGTGCTGTATAAAAGAAATTTTGACACGGTCCTGCTTAGATGTGTGGATAGACATGAAGCAGACTTGTTGATGATTGAAGTGCACGAAGGCTCTTTCGGTACCCATGCCGGAGGACATGCAATGGCTAAAAAGTTGTTAAGATCGGGATATTATTGGTTGACTATGGAGTCAGATTGTTGCAAATATGCCCGCAAATGCCATAAATGCCAGATCTATGCAGACAAGGTGCATGTGCCTCCAAATCCGTTGAGTATCATGTCGTCGCCTTGGCCGTTTGCCATGTGGGGCATTGATATGATCGGAAAGATTGAGCCTACAGCTTCCAATGGTCATCGTTTCATCTTGGTGGCAATTGATTACTTCACCAAATGGGTTGAAGCCGCATCCTATGCCAATGTTACAAAACAAGTGGTCGCTCGTTTCTTAAAACGGGATATCATTTGCCGATATGGAGTTCCCGAAAGAATCATTACTGATAATGGTTCTAATTTGAACAATAAGATGATGGCTGAGTTATGCCGGGACTTCAAAATCGAACATCACAATTCTTCTCCGTACCGCCCAAAGATGAATGGCGCGGTCGAAGCGGCCAACAAAAATATCAAGAAGATTGTGCAGAAGATGGTTGTCACATACAAAGATTGGCATGAGATGTTACCATTTGCTTTGCATGGGTATCGAACGTCAGTACGCACGTCCACTGGGGCAACCCCATTCTCACTTGCATATGGTATGGAGGCAGTGCTACCGGTTGAAGTAGAAATTCCGTCCCTCAGAGTCATGATGGATGTTAAGCTAGATGAGGCTGAATGGGTACGAGCCAGATTTGATCAGTTGAGCCTTATTGAGGAAAAGCGATTGGCGGCTGTATGCCATGGGCAACTATATCAGCGCAGAATGAAGCAGGCATTTGACCAGAAGGTGCGTCCTCGGGTTTACAAAGTCGGAGATGTGGTACTCAAAAGGATCCTTCCTCCCAATACAGATCACAGGGGCAAGTGGACTCCTAACTATGAAGGTCCATTTGTGGTTAAAAAGGTCTTTTCGGGCGGAGCGTTATTGCTTACAACCATGGATGGCGAAGACTTTTCATCCCCTGTCAACTCGGACGTAGTCAAAAAATACTTCGCATGAATAGACCCGCTGGATAATAAAAATAAAAAAAATCCAGGCAAAAAAGGGCATCCATGCGAACCAAAAACAGAATAAGGTTCGGGCAAAAATTAGGGATATAATTGAAAAAAGATTTGTACACCCGGTAAGTTGAAAACCCGAAAGGGCAACTTAGGCAAAAAAGGGTATCCTGGTGGATCGAAAACCTGAAAGGGCGGTCCACACAAAAGAGGGATTTAAGCGAATGACTATGGTCTGAGTTATCTATCCCCCATTACCGTTTGAACAACTGACGTTCTGAAGGATAGGAATCGGTCTGATCATTCCTCAGAAGGCAAGGTCGGGGAGTTTTGAAGACATACTGGTCATAACAGAATGGAAACTCAGTGGAATTCCGTTTTCACATTGCCATTAGGATAGTTTCTTTTCTCAATTTTCAGCGATCACCTCTTTCCAGGGATTGCTTCCGGATGTAATTGCCTATTCTGGGCTCTCAGTCAATAAATTGAATTTCAATAAAAAGCTTTCTATTTTTGTTTTATTGCTTTGTTTGCAAAAACGTCCTAATTTTTTATAAAACATTGCATTTGAAAACATGGCAGCCTTGCAATAACATGCGCAGAAAAAACATTTGAAATTACTTCGAATGTTGAATACTCCCGGATGGTGGATTCTAGCCACGCAATATTCGGGGCATGTGGGCATATTCTTTTGTTGCAGGTAGCAGGTGCAGATGATTTTAAGCACAAGACCAGCAATAAATCACCCCACGCAAAAGACTGGGGCAATTATGGGTAAGGAGATCGGCATTCATCGTTCGGTCGACGGTCGTTCGTAACGGTTCGATATCAGTGAATTAAGTTCAACTGGGTACCGTTGCATCTTATTAAGTCGATTCTCTCATACCGTACTTCCAACAACTACAAGCTTTTCTGTGTCGATAACGGTCACAGGTCCCCCAAAAGAGTGGTCTCGTCGACACCGAAACTGATGGTCATTATCCCCAGCGAAGTCGCAAGAGTTTGAAGAGGCTAAATCTTCTGTAAAATCCTCTTATGACATCCTCTTCGGGGACGAATTGTTGTTTTGTCCAAGCATGGGGCATGATTGTTTCCCCAGCATGAAGTGTTGATCATCCCCAGTAGAGTTTGAGGACAGTTGGTCTTCTGTAAAATCCTCTCAAAAGACATTCCCCAGCACGAGACGTTTTAAACAGTTTCCTCCAGCAGAGTTTGCTATAAACTCGTCATCCCTAACGGAATTGTCTAAAGGAAAGCTCGCCTAACATGGGGCATTGTGGTACTTATCCTAAGCTTGACAGTCATATTCTTCAGCAGACTACTGTGGATTTGCTTTGGGTTTCCCCAACAGATCTCTAAGGACTCTTTACTAACAAATTGCAGTGGAATGGTATAACCAGGTTTTGTCTGTCCCCGGCAGAGTAACCCTGATTCCCCGGCAAGATTGTGTCTCTGGTAATGATCCCCCACAGAGGTCAGCATCGAATCTTGTCAGCAATACTCCCCAGCTGAGTTGTTGTTCTCCCCGCAGAGGTTTATAAGATCGACAGAATCTATTCCTCAACAAGGATGGTACAGCCTTTCCCCAGCCGGGTCAGAAGGTGGATAACCCCTACAAAGGGTCTTGGATTGGATAGATCCCTAAGCAGAGTTTTTATGACTTCTCTCCCCTAGAAAGACGCCATACAAAGAAATTCTCATCCCCAGCGAAATCACTGTGACCAGAATTCATTCCCCCAACAGATGAAGTGATTCCTGGCAAATTTATTATTCTTCAAGTCCAATTTATTTTTGGCAAACTTGACAATTTGGAGCAGACGGATTGTTCATTTATTCTCCAACAGAGATACTATCCTCTCAGGAACCTCTAAAGTCAAGTCATTGATCATTGTTCCTCAGCAAAGTCGGCAGAGATGTCTGACACGGATGCAGAGTGCAATCCGGTATTCATATTCTAAAAGTCCAACAGTGGATTGGCAAAAGTCCGTCTTCGGGTGGCAAAAGTCCAACAGTGGATTGGCAAAAGTCCATCTTCGGGTGGCAAAGCAGCTAAAAGTCCAACAGTGGATTGGCAAAAGTCCGTCTTCGGGTGGCAAAAGTCCAACAGTGGATTGGCGAAAGGTCCATCTAAGGGGGGCAAATTCTTAAAGTCCAACAGTGGATTGGCAAAAGTCCGTCTTCGGGTGGCAAAAGTCCAACAGTGGATTGGCAAAAGTCCGTCTTCGGGTGGCAAAAGTCCAACAGTGGATTGGCAAAAGTCCGTCTTCGGGTGGCAAAAGTCCAACAGTGGATTGGCAAAAGTCCGTCTTCGGGTGGCAAAAGTCCAACAGTGGATTGGCAAAAGTCCATCTTCGGGTGGCAAAGCAGCTAAAAGTCCAACAGTGGATTGGCAAAAGTCCGTCTTCGGGTGGCAAAAGTCCAACAGTGGATTGGCGAAAGGTCCATCTAAGGGTGGCAAATTCTTAAAGTCCAACAGTGGATTGGCAAAAGTCCGTCTTCGGGTGGCAAAAGTCCAACAGTGGATTGGCAAAAGTCCGTCTTTGGGTGGCACGAAGCTGCAAAGTCCACCAGTAGCGTGGCAGGCCAGTAGTCGTCTGGAATTGCATAAAAGACATTATTAAAGTCCACCAGCAGTGTGGCAAGCCAGTAGTCGTCTGGCGTCATTCAAAAGACAGTTTTCTCCGACAATGTTTCATTGAAGATTCAACCCAGCAATGTCGTGGAAGTTTCTTCCTCATCATCCAGAGCAAATTTTTGGTTATATTTGGTATTCAATCACTATATACCTTGAAAGTCCGAAAGCAATTGCTTTCAGGCATTCAGGTCTACAGCGCTTGAATAGGGGCAGCTGTAATACCCCAAAATTTGCTCTCCCCTTTTGGCATCATAGTTCAGCATTATCATATATCATATCATATCCATCTCATTAGCATTGCATTGCATTTAACATAGAAAAATGAAGCATAGCATTCCTCTTACCATCAAGGCATGTGATCAGGTGGAAGGTGGACAATCAAGGGATCATTCAAAGCACAAAAAGGTCAGTCAAGTTGCCTCAAGGCAAGCCAAGAGGTCTTTCATGTCTCATACTATCTCAAGGGATCATCCACAACCTCAAGGAAGTGAGATTCAATGGGAGATTGAAGCACTACATCTTTCACTATGCAAGAGGTTCAAAAACTGAAGGAAAACCCTCAAAAGAGATAGCTCATTGATCCAAAATCATCCTCAAATGGTATATCTCATCATCCTTTAAGAGGATACACAACATACTCTGAGGAATTTGAAATTGAAGACTGCACATTTTTCTCCTAGGAGGTGGGCACCAAAACTAGGGTTTCCCATTAAATCAGGGAATCTTTGATTTCTTGAACAAAACTTGATGTCATGGTGTCCTACATGTTCTTAAGTGTATGTGTATGGAAAATTGCCTCTCAATTGGTTTTAGAAGTGGTTCAATTGGAAGAAAGATAAGAAATCAGGAAAATTGGGGCCAAGTCAAATAATCAGAGGAAAAAGTCAACTCTTGACTTTTTGAGCCCAAAATCATGAAATTCATGTTACATATGTCCAATGTACAAAATTTGGTCAAGAAACTCCAAAGGAATCATGAAAAAATCAAGAGGTGGAAAGTTGCCATTTTTGGAAGAGGAAGGGTTACTAAAAATAGCAAGTCTTGGCCATTTTGCATCAGAGTTTGAACCAAGGCCATTTAAAATTGAAGCACGAAATGAAAATTCCACTCGGCCACAACAAAAGATCTTGTTTTAAGCTTCACATCCATATGTGGAACATCTCCATTGGATAAAAATTGAGTGAGATATGATTGATCAAAGTTTGAGCAAAGTAGGTCCAAAACTAGGTCATGACCAAGATTTTCAGGGCACGCGCGCAGTCATTTTCTCAAACAGTTGGTGAGCCAAATGTCCACTCATTTTTCTCATAATTAAAGGCCTCAAATGGAAAAGTTTTCAACATGAAAGTTGTTCATTGCAATGTCATTTTCAATATTCATGTTGGACAAAATTCCATTTGATCAATTTATGAGGGATAAATTTTGGTCTCAAGTTAGGTTGATTGTGCTGAAATTTCGTGTGCCAAGTTGCCTTGTCAACCAATCTCATTGCCACGACTTTGTATCAGTTCCAAATGTGGATGTTCTAAGTCATTTTGCAACCTCTTCCAAACATTATTTCAACTCATTTTTCACACCAAACATGTTCTCCAATATCTCTTCTTTCCAATGATTCCAAGAACTCACTAAACCATCCATTGAGTAGAGAGAAAAACATCACCAATTCACCCTATCTCCATTGTTCTCAGTTGCCATGAAAAATCAGAAACAAAACCAATGTTGTTGATGTTGTTGTTACAAGCTTGCACGTGCATTATTCATACCAGCTATCCATTGCCTTTTTAAACCAAACACTCTTCATACACACCATAGCACGTGCCTCATTATGCATGAAAGTAGAAATGACAAGCTTGCTGAACAAGTTTTGTATTACCCAGCCGTGCCTTCATTTTCTTTTCACCTCCACCATAGCATATCATGAGTTGCCATCACCATACCATTGCTTTCCCTAACTAACTTGACTCAGTTAGTTAGGGATGACTCACCCAAACCACCATGACTCAGCTGACTCACTCAGTTTAACCATGGTTAGCTCACATTATAAGTAGAAAATTCCTTCACAAATTCATTTTCCAACTTCATTTTCTCACATTCAACTCAGAAACTCTCTCCATTCTCTCTCAATTTCTCCACATTGCAACTGATTTTCGAGCTCCATTTCATTCATTTTCCTCATCTTCATCTCAGAATATCTCTGATTCTCTCTCCATTTTCATCACATTGCAACTGTTTTGAAGCTTGGATTTCAGCTCTTCTCCACTGAAGCATCATCCATTTTTGCATCTAAGCCTTTATTTGGCCAAAAGAAGCTCAAAGAGGAAGCAACATCTCTGGTTTTCTGAAGAACACATCAAGATCATAAATCTTCAGGTACGAATTTCTTCCATTATAGACATAATGTGAAGATGTTATCAGGTTCTTGATGCTTCCTATAAGCTCAAGAACTTGTCGGCTAGTTGATAGGCCTTTAGAGGCATAGTTGAAATGCTAGGGCAAATATTACTCTGTTCGATTCTCTCATGTCATGAATATTTTGTATGTTTTATCACCGGATTCATGCTCTACATAAGCTCAGCTTCATTTTGGTATCATATTTGTGTATTTTGGTGAGATGTGAGGGTTGCAGACGGTGGTAATTGACCGGAGAAGGTGACCGGAGGTCCCTCTCCGGCCGGTGGTCTTTATGTTAGGGTTTTTTGGCCAGAATGAATGTCAGCCGCATGATGTTGTTGATCTAACGATCCAAAACGCGCCAGCACATAAAAAACTCACATGCCTCTCACGTGTGGCTTCTGATTCCATTTTAAACATTGTGTGTTGTGGCATATGGTATGGAACGTGGACATGCGTGTGTGAGCGTTTGATCTGATTACTTTGACTTTGGCTTGACCTTGACTCAATCTAGTGGCTATTAATGAGCCAATTTTGTTGACTGAAGAACATGCTAGTTATGGTGTCTTGCGCGCTTATTGGACCTAAGCCAGATTGATATCCACACCCCCATGCCTTAAGCCCAAACCATTTTTGAACTCATTTTTACTAGGCATGCACCCCCATTCACATTTACATTCCATTTTATTTTTTTCACTTTTCTACACGTTTGCTTTTTAATCTTTAAAAATACCAAAGGGCATTATAAAATTCCACAAAAATTCATGAGCATCAATAAAACATTTAGAAAATTTTTCATGATTTTATTTCTTGATTTTATGACCTTTTTGCCCCTGTTCCATAATTTTCTTTGAATTTCTTTGGTGTGTATTCTTAATGTGATACATGATCTTGTTTAATTTTGTTCTTGATCATTAAAAATTGTTTTGATGCTATTCTTTTTGAATTGAGTCATTAGCATCTTGAGGTATGTTAAGGGATTTTTATTTGATTTTTTAGGTCATTTTATGGCATGTTTGGTGTACACTCTTGTGCTACTTTGTATGATATGTCTATTTGACCTAAGTGCATTGTTTGACATCATTTTTCCTTGGTTCCTTGCATGATACTTTGATATGTGATTCATATCTGATTAGTGAACTTCAATACCATGTTTTCATAATTTTCATGAGGCCATTTGATTTTTGTTTGATGCATTTCATTTAAAGCATTATAACATGTCATATCATTGTAATCTTTTGTGCATGTTTACATGTTTTCTTTTGTGTATACTTGCATGATCATTTGCCTATTTGGTGAGCTACACTCTTGACATTATAGGACATTTGATACATATCATATGTCATCTTTGCTTGTTGATTATCATTTGAACCTTGTGCACCTTTAACATGTTGTGTTTGCACTTTCCTTTGTTTGGAACTTCCATTTCAATTCTACTTCTTCTATCATTTCTTAAATGTCTTGATGTGCCTCATAAATACTTATGAGATGTTTGTGAATCATGTTTCATTTCATTTCAATTCTGATCCATGGATTACATGTTCCATTTATGCATATTTCTTCTTTTTCTTTTCATCTTTCATTCTCCCTTTTCTTATGGTAGCATGTTTTAATGCCATGGATGATGTTTGTTGCCTATCCACTTGGACTTGCATGATAATGATCATTGGTTTTCCCTATGATGAACATTCTGGTTGTGGTTATAGGATTTGGTTTCTCATTTAATTCTTTTGAGTTTTATGATGCATTACATGTTCTTTTACTTCTTATACTTCTTATACATGTTTACTAACCATGTAGGGGCTTTGGTAAGTTGCAATTGAGTGTGGATAAGGAATCCACATTCAACTTCTATCCTTTCTCTTTTACAATTCCATGTTATGTTTTGTTAAGCACTTATGTGCTTTCTTTTAATAACTCATTACTTTCCCTTTTTGAATTACAATTCATCTTCTACTTTAGAAGTGAATTGTTTAATTCATTATTTCTTTAGACTTTAGGTTGAAACCTCACAAACTTTAGGATCACTCCCTTAACTAATCAATTAGGATTGAGTCTTAGTCCATATAGATTTTTACCTTTACCCTCTCTTGAGTCTTTCATCTTCTCATCTCAAAGAAAATTCAAAACATATAATAAAGGTAGGCATTTATTGCATTTAGGCCTTTCATATAAAGAAAAGATTATAAGGGGTCTTCTCTTGTAATCTTAGAATGTGTAGCATATAGCCCATCTTGGGTCAATGTGTTAAACATTTGATCTTGTATGAGGGACTTAAATGCAATACTTGTTGAAGGTGCAAATAATAAAAAACACTTCTTCATTTCTTAATCAACAAAAACACTTAATAAATACAAATACGCTAGTGTGTTTGAACCTTGACAATTGGAACTAAGTGTGGGGGTCTTCTTCACTCTTAGTGTGCTTTCTTACCCATTCCATCTTGGAATGTGAGAATGTACACATTCCAATGACTAAGATTCAGATACACTGTCATATGCAAATAAATGCAAAACACTTCTTTCTAAAAGACAAAAACAAACAATAACGTCTTTCCTTCGGGAATTCTTTTCTCATCTCGTTCATTCTCAACGCACGAACGCGCTTCTACTCGTTCTCTTGCAAGATGGTAACGCACTCGGACCAGCGAGCCTGCAACACCTGAGCTAGAACGTCAGCCGTTCCTTAAAAAAACACAAACAATTCATCCCTAGTGAGGGGAACTACGTCGCTCTGATTCTCATGTTCCCGATGAGATACGTAGGCAGTGGGGTAGGGCCCATGCGAGCACTTCTTTTATTTTCCAAACATTTGTTTCTCGTTCATTTTCCATTCTCTCTCCTTTCTTTCTTTCAGTTCCTTTTCCAGTATCCTTTCTTTACACCCTTTGATCGAGACAAGCAAGCGTGGATCCCATCGGGTACGATGGACGCGTGGGGGTGCTAATACCTTCCCCGCGCGTAACCGACTCCCGAACCCAGTTCTCTTGGTCGTAAGACCATGCTTTTCCTTTCTCACAGGTTTACGCGGTGTTTCCTTTCCCTCTCTTGGGATAAATACACATTGCTGGCGACTCTGTTTCGGTGCCACTTTCGCGTTTGTACTTGGATGAAAATCCCGGGAGCGACAGTACCGATCACATTTGATCCTTCTGGTCTGGGTACCTGATCCCAAACATCATGTCTCTTGAACTGGTCAGGTTCTTCTTGCATTGCATTAATCCAAAATTCATCTATCAAGGCCTCCTTGACATTTTTTGGTTCCATCTTTGACACAAAGCAGGCACTAGTCACCACATCCCGTGATCTAGTGATCTTACCTCCATTTGGATCCCCTTTTGTGAGTTCCTTAGGATGATCCGTCTGTATTCTGATGGAAGGTCCCTTGTCAACTCTCTCGCACACAGTAGACTCATGATTGTCATCGTTGGGTACTATAATATCTTCAGGGTCGTCTTGAGGTGTTTCAACATCTCCGGTGACATCTTCCTCTTCCATTGGAAAGAATGCTCCAATATCATTTGTAGCTTCAACCTCCATAGGAGAGTCATCAACCACAACATTTATGGACTCCAATACAACTTGAGTTCTTGGATTGTAGACACAGTAGGCTCTGCTGTTTGTGGAGTAACCTAGGAAGATTCCTTCCTCACTCTTGGGATCCATCTTTCTCCTTTGCTCACGGTATGCCAGAATGTAGCATTTGCTTCCAAAGACATGGAAGTATTTCACCGTTGGTTTTCTACCCTTCCATAGTTCATACAAGGTATCAGAAGTTCTCGGCCTAATGGTTACCCTGTTTAGGATGTAGCAAGTTGTGTTCATTACTTCAGCCCAAAAGTGATATGGAAGTTTCTTTGCATGGAGCATGACCCTTGCACACTCTTGAATAGTTCTATTTTTCCTTTCAACTACACCATTATGTTGAGGAGTAATGGGTGACGAGAACTCTTGACTAATTCCTTCTGAGAAGCAGAACTCATCAAACTTACTGTTTTCAAATTCCCTCCCATGATCACTTCTAATTCTGATTATACCACAGTCCTTTTCTCTTTGAAGTCTCTGGCACAATCCCTTAAAAACTTCAAACACCTCTGATTTTTCCTTGATAAAGTGCACCCAGGTGTATCTAGAAAAATCATCAATAACCACATAGGCCTACCTTTTTCCTCCAAGACTTTCGACTTGCATAGGTCCCATTAAATCCATATGAAGAAGCTCTAAGTTCTTCGAGGTGGTTTATTGTTGAAGCCTTTTGTGTGACATTCTAGTTTGTTTCCCAATCTGACATTCCCCATATATCTTCCCTTCATCTATCTTAAGATTTGGAATTCCTCTGACAACTTCCTTGGATATAACTTCTTTCATTCCTTTCAAGTGAAGATGCCCTAGTTTCTGATGCCACGGCTTTACTTCATCCTCCCTTGCCACCAAGCAGGTGGAAGGACTCTGAGTTTCGTGAGGAGCCCACAAGTAGTAGTTATCCTTGGATCTGGCACCTTTCATAATGAGTCCTTATTTATCATTTGTAACCAGGCACTCAGATTCAAAGAAGTTTACCTTAAGACCTTGGTCACACAGTTGGTTGATGCTTATTAAATTTGCAGTCAATCCCTTCTTAATATACAACACTCTATCAAGGCAAGGCTGACCTTCATACTTCAACTTGCCAACACCTTTGATTACTCCTTTTGAACCATCTCCAAAAGTGACATGGCCACTGGGATGGGGTTTGATGTTGGCCAAGAACTTCTTCACACCAGTCATGTGTCTGGAGCAACCACTGTCAAAGTACCAGTCTTCTTTGGCGGAGGCTCTCAGGGAGGTATGGCCAATGAAAGCTACAGTTTGATCCTTAGGTACCCATTTCTTCTTCCCTTTGGGAGTCTTCCTTCTTCTTCTGGATTATTTTAAAGATTTAGGATATCCATTCAACTTGTAGCAGTGAGCCTATATATGACCAAGCTTCCCGCAGTAGTAACACTGTTTGTCCTGTTTCTGTTTTCTAGAAGATTTGTTCTGAGGCCTTTGATGATGTTGAGACATCCTTCTTGACATCACTTGGGCTGAGTTCCCTCTAGTCCTATGTCCTTTAATCTCATCTTGACCATTATAGCCAAGACCCTTTCCACTTCCGACATTTCTTCCTGACATAAGGATTTCATCTAGCATGTCTGAGCTATTGTTCATCATCCTTATATACTTGGTCAGGTTGTTGAGTTTGGAGTTTAACCACTCCACTTTATCCTCCAAATCTGAGATCGTTTTCAGATGGTTCACTCTTTCATCACACAGCTATGAGATAAGATTCTGCTGATTTTGTCCTAGTTGATACAATTCAGCAAAACCATTAGAGTTGAGCGATCAGTTATCTGACTCCTTGTCAGAATCATATACTCCAATCATTGCAGACACTTTCTTAGTAGTCTCTCCATCGCTTGAGGAGTCATCCTCAGACCATGAGGTGGATAGACCTTTTTTATCCTTCTTGTGGTATGTGGGACACTCACCTCTTGTGTGTCCAAAACTTCCACACTCAAAGCACTGAATTCACTTCCCTCGGTTGAGCTTCTTATCATAGCTAGGTCTTCTCCCAAAGCTTCTTGATCTATTGATGTCAGAAGTCTGGGCCTTGACATTTGTCTTAGGCTTCTCATCTAATTGCTTTGCCAGTTGATGAAATTGTTTTTCAAGGAACCCTACAGCTTTGGACAAATCCTCTTTTGTGTCACCCTTTTCTTGGTTGGTCACCAGAGCAAGACTTTTCTTCTTTTCATCTTTTTCACGAATTGCCATCTCAAAGGTTTGAAGTGATCCCATAAGCTCATCTACCATTATGGTATTAATGTCCTGAGCTTCTTCAATAGTCGTCACTTTCATATCAAACCTCTTGGGGAGAGACCTTAGAATTTTCCGAACCAACTTGGCTTCAAGAATTTTCTCTCCAAGATCACTAGATGTGTTGGCAATATCAACAATATTCATATGAAAGTCATGTATACTTTCATCTTCTCTCATCCACAGGTTCTCAAACTTAGTAGTGAGAAGCTGAAGTCTTGTGGATTTGACACGAGAGGTAGCTTCATTTGCAGTCTTCAGGATTTCCCACGCATCCTTTGCCACAATGCAATTTTTTATGAGTCTGAAGATGTTCTTGTCCACCCCATTGAACAAGGAATTCAAGGCTTTGGAGTTTCCTTGAGCAAGCTTATCTTCTTCATCGTCCCAATCTTCTTCAAGTTTTAGCTCCTCAGTGAGCTTCCCATCTTTGTCTTTGATCTTTGGTGGATCCCACCCCTTGACCACAGACATCCAAGCATTTCCATCCATAGACTTGATAAACGCCACCATGCAAACTTTCCAATAATCATAATTGGAACCATCAAGTATTGGTGGTCTATTTAGAATTCCTCCTTCTTTTTCCATCGTACCAGAAAGTATCGTCCCTGAATCTCACCCAGATACAGAGAATGATGCCTGCACTGATACCAATTGAAATTGTGGTTAAGCAGATCACAAAGATGTCAGACAAGATGTCTTGACACTTAATCTCTGCTTCTCACAAGAATCTAAGGAAGAACAAACACAAACAGCAGAAAGTAAACAACACACAGAAATTGTTAACCCAGTTCGGTAAACAACACACCTACGTCCGTGGGCTACCAAGCCAGGAATGAAATTACTAAGTAGAGTTGGTTCTAAGCTAAACTCCAATGTTTACAACTTAGCACCTAGAAAATACTCTTCCTAGATTTCTACCTAAGACTCTCCTAGATACGAGACCCTTCTCAATTCCCTTCCAATCACATAAGTGACTGAAAATATTACAACTCATTAAACAGTCCTTCTCAAGTATTCACACAATACACGAGAGGCTCACAGAAAGTACAAACCCTAGTTCTTCTAAAACAGCTGTAATGATCAACCACAAACTAGGTTAACTCTAACCTATTTATACTTCAAACCACAGCTGGACTTGGGCTTCAAAAGCGCAGCAGATATCTTCCTCAGAATTAGCGATCTAATTCTTTCTTCAATCCCAAGTTACCAAAAATGTGTCCTTCACAAGGAAACCGTAAATTCCATTTAGAATCAGAATCTCTGATTCCACAATCTCATATGCCACCTGGAATCCTAGTCATATTCCAATCACACCTGTTACCAAAAATAGTTATATCAAAACTGTAACAGACAAAGATGTCGAATCCTCCTGATAGGACATCTTGTCTAACATCTTAACCTGTAGTTAGTAAAACATGTTAGGACATCTTGTCCAACATCTCTTTACTAAGTTAGTTTTACCAAAATTAATGCCAACCTCAACTGTAGGGACTCAACACAAAAGATTGGGGCTTATACTCAAGGAGAGACCTTGATGACTTGTTTTGAAAACAGGGATCGCACTGCGATACCGAAACACGTTGTGGGACTTATACTATAGGAGAGGCCCAAAAATTTTTTTATGTACATAGAGGTTTGAGTCTTACACTCTATTAGAGGCGCAAAATGTGTTTGAAAAGAAGAAAAGTGGGGCTTATACTCAAGGAGAGGCCCAAATGAAAAAACAGTAGATGCAACGTTATTTTTGAAAATTGCACCGGGACTTAATACTATGACAGAGGCCCAGGAATTATTTATTTACAAAAGGGGTGGGTCTTACACTCTATTAGAGGCTCAAAAGTGTTTCAAATGAAATTTGAAAACTTAAAATCAAGGAAAACCCTAATTTTAATTAAAAATACAAATTTTCAAAGAAAATTAAATAAAAAATGATATAAATATCAAATATATTTGAAAATATGTTGTGAACTTTGAAAGATGTTTGAAAATAGATGTTTTATCCATGTGAAAGCTTGAAATTCATTTGAGTTTGAAAAATCAAGAGAAAGATTTCATTAAACACGTTTAAAAACAATTAAAAATAAATTCTTTACAAAAATTTAAAATGTATTAAATAAATAATATTCTTTTGATTTTTTTGTGGAATAAAATACTTTAATCTTTTATGAATTTTGAAAAAAAGAACCAATCAGAAATGATTAAAATTGAGAGAGAAATTAATTTTTGAAATCAATTAAGAAAATTAACTAAAATTCAAATATTCAAATATTCAAAAAAGACGCCAAGAACACTTGTTCTTGCTCACGCATGCTCTGGTTTTCCAGATTTGCAAAACCATCTCTATCTCACTGAATATTTGATGAAATGAAATGAAATAAACACCAATCTTGCTCGATTTTGATCAAGGAACACGATGGTGGTATTTAATTTCATTTATTTTAAGTGTGGAGTGAGATAATTGTTATGAACACAGAAACCCTAGTTTTTGCAAAAACCATAGTGAAATTCTATATACGAATGAAATCATGCAATTGAACTACCAGAAACATGTTGGTAACTTGAAAATAAATTTATGATGCATGAAGTATAGAGTTTGAGAGCTTCTGGCTTACTTGTGCAAGAGGAATTTGAATTTTGATGTAAAGGTGTTATAGATGTTGTGTGATGATCTAGACAGCTTCAATCGAACTTATGTAGTGTGTTGAGAAGCTTAGAATGGATTGAAAACACTTGGATCTTGTTGTGGCACTTCAACTGTAATTAGGCCTAAGTTGGATTTTGAGCTTTGTGATTCTGACGTTACAGACGATGGAGAAGTGTTTGGGTAGCTTCTATATGATATATTTGTGGTTTTAGGATCATTGGTTGTGATGGAATGGCTCTCTATTGAAATATTCGAAAGTTACTTGCTAAAGAAGCATTTTCTGGTTTTGAAGAGTGATTTGGAGGAAAACATGAGTGGAGATGTTTTGGTGTGTGTTAATCAGTCACAAATTACCTCTATTTAGAATAGAGGAAGTTTGTTTTGCAAGGAATAGTGAATTAAGGTTGATCACTATGTGTAGCTATGTAGCCATTGACTTGGATGTTTCAAAGTGCCAAGTCTCCTCTAGCTTGAATCAATTCAATTTCTGCAGGTTTGAACACTAAGACCTATGGACTGAATCTTGACTGCTTTGGATTGATATGGCTTGGTTCATGACACCTCAATGCATTGCATTAATGTAACCTTGCCAAAATTGAATTTCAAAGTTCATGTCATGATGGTTTTGCACATGCTAAGTGGAATTCTTGACTCCTTGATCAAGTAACAAGTGAGTCATCAGAAGTTTTATGTTTTTGGAAGATGACAAAGTTGGAAAAATGACAAAACTTGAAGGAGGAAATCGTGTGGCATAAGTCATGCATCCATGTTGTCTTGAAAAACCATATTTTCAGGTCATGTTGCAAGGCTTGTAACTTCTTGCTCAAGTTGAATTAAGATGAGTTCTTGTACTTTTTGGAAAGCCCATATATCATACTTCAACTTTGATGTTTAACTTTGGTCTTGATTCATCTTGGATCATGATGGAAAATGCCTTCAAAGTTGGACAAATTTTTCTAAGTGTTTAAAAAATGTCCATTTCTTACTTTTTGTGATTTTGATCAATCCATAACTCAAAATCTATGATGATTTGGAATATGGTGTAGTTGACAATCCTGTAGTATGTAATGACAACTTTCATTTGAGCTTTGGATGAAAGAAAAAGGTTGCTTGGATTACAAGTTATAGTCTTGCAAAGTTGGGTAAAAATCACTTTTTTCCATAACTTAGTGAAATTTTAAGTTTCTTAAGGTTTCCCCTTTTGCAAGTAACCTCACTTTTCTTGATTTTTCTTGATGAATGATGATCCAAACCATAAGTTAACATTGTTTTTTACTTGAAGAAGCCATGTTTGTCAAGAAATCTCAAAAGTCAAACTTGGTTTTGGCCACAATTGACTTTTTATCAGAATGGTGATGAACACAACTAGATACTCGGCCACTCTGGGAGATGGGGGTATCACTGGGGTTTTTGAAGGTTGTATTTTTTTTGGGAACAGGGATTCCTGTGTTTGTTCCGGTTTCTGGAGGTACAAACCTGCCAGGGATAGAAATCTGTTTTTGTTTTTCAGGGGTAGAACCTACTGAGGAGAAAACCGATCATTGGTCTCAGAGGTAAAAACTCTACCGGGGATGTCAGATGGGACATTCCATCTGAAACAACTGATCCTTTATTTAGGGTGTGATGATCGTAAGGAGTATTTTAATTCTACACTTTGAGGCTTGACTACTTATGGAGAAGCCGTCGATGTTCCTTTTTGTGCTCATTAAAAAAAAAAATTCCCTCTTTATTTTAAAAGCGAAAGTAAAATTTGAAAAGTAAATTCATTTTTTTTGTTTCAAGAATGTTAGTTAAATAAGCATGTCATTTTGCAAAGCAGAATGAGAATTGCAAACAAAAGGCACAAGGGCTCAAATTTTTATTGATAGAATGGCAATTAGCCTAATGCGCAATTCCATGGAGCATTACAAAGTTTAGAAAATGGTAATTTATAGGGAAAGGGCTTCATTGAAACATAACGACCACTATCCTTCCACCAACTTCGAATTCTGGATATTTTTCAGCTTCTGTCGAAGGTGACTTTGACTGAAGTTTTCCTGATGGGTGACGTTGCCTCTGAGGAGCCAATCTTGTCAGATGTAGTTACTTGCCATGAATCCCTAACTTTTGCCTAGATTTCCCTTTCGGGTTTTCAATCTATCGGGATGATCATTGTTTATGTCTCTAATTTTTTCCTGGACCGCCGTTTCAGGTTTTCAGTCTAACGAGACGTTTTTATTTTATTTTATTTAGGCGACGTATTTCTTGACTACATCAACATTCGTGGGGTAGGTAAATTCCTCTCCATCCATGGTTGCAAGTCTTAAGGCACCGCCTGAAAAGGCTTTCTTGGCAACATAGGGGCCATTATAATTCAAAGTCCATTTGCCTCTAGAATCAGTGAGAAATGATTGTATCTTCTTAAGAACGAGGTCTCCTTCTCGGAAGACACAGGGTCAGACCTTTTTGTCGAATGCTTTCTTCATTCTCTGTTGATATAATTGACCATGGCATAAAGCCGTCATTCTCTTCTCTTCAATTATATTCAGTTCATCGTGTCGGTTTTGACACCATTCAGCTTATGTTAACTTGGCTTCCATCAATACTCTCAGTGATGGGATCTCTACTTCTATGGGGAACACTTCTTCCATGCTATATACTAGAGAGAAAGGGGTTACCCCTGTTGAAGTTCGGACGGATGTGCGATAACCGTGAAGAGGAAAGGGTAGAATCTCGTGCCAATCCTTGTAGGTTACAACCATCTTCTGATTGATCTTCTTAATATTTTTGTTAGTTGTTTCTACCGCTCCATTCATTTTAGGCCAGTAGGGAGATAAGTTACGGTGTTCAATTTTGAACTCAAAACACAAGTCTTTCATCATCTTATTGTTCAGGTTTGATCCATTATCCGTAATGATATGACTTGGAACACCATAACGGCAGATGAGATTTTTCTTTATAAATTGGACCACCACTTGTCGGGTCACATTGGTGTATGATATTGCTTCGAACCATTTGGTGAAGTAATCAATGGCTACCAGGATGAACCGATGTCCGTTCCAGGCTTTGGGTTCAATCATGCCAATCATGTCGATCCCCCATAGAGAAAGGCCATGGAGAAGAAAGAACTTTGAGATTCGTTGGCGGTACATGAATTTTGCCGGTGTATATCTGACACTTGTGACATTTCCTCATGTACTTGTAGCAATCGGATTCCATTGCCAGCCAATAATATCCTGCTCTCATAATTTTTCTTGCCATTGTGTGTCCATTGGCATGAGTGCCAAAGGATCCTTCATGAATCTCTTTCATTAACATGTTTGCTTCTTGTCTGTCTACGCATCTGAGCAAAACCATGTTAAAGTTTCTCTTGTAGAGTACATCATTGTTTAGGAATAAGTTGCCAGATAGTCTTCTGAGAGTCTTCCTATCTTTTCTTGATGCCCCGGGTGGGTATTTTTGTCTTTGAAGGAAGCATTTGATATCGTGATACCATGGTTTGTCATCTATGACTGCTTCAATCGCGAAGATGTAAGCAGGCCTATCAAGGCGCATTATGTCGATCTTGGGTACATCATTCCATCGACTCACACTAATTATGGAGGATAGAGTAGCCAATGCATCAGCCACGTGGTTTTCTTCACGAGGAATGTGATGAAACTCAATTTTGTTGAAGATGGGTAATAACCTTCTTGCGTAGTCTTTGTAAGGAATCAATCCTGGTTGATATGTGTCCCACTCTCCTTTAATCTGATTTATAACCAGGGCTGAGTCTCCATACACATCCAAATTCTTGATCCTTAAGTCAATAGCTTCTTCGATACCCATGATACAAGCTTCGTATTCGGCCTCATTGTTTGTAAACTTGAATGTCAATCTGGCGGTGAAGGGAATATGGGTATCCCTAGGTGTCACGATGATTGCCCCAATTCCATTTCCATAAGTATTGACAGCTCCGTCGAATATTAGTCCCCATTGGGAACCTGGCTCTGGTCCTTCGCTTGGTAGCGGTTCATCGCAATCTTTCATTTTTAGGTATTTGACATCCTCTTCCGAGAATTCAAATTTGACTGATTCCTGATCGTCAATCGGTTGATGAGCCAAATGATCGGCTAAAATGCATGCATTGACGGCTTTCTGAGCATGGTACTCGATGTCGTATTCCGATAACAACATCTGTCAACGGGCAATCTTTCTTGTTAATGCAGGATTTTCAAAGACGTACTTGATCGGGTCTATTTCGGAGATTAACCTAGTAGTGTGACAAATCATGTACTGGCGAAGATGTTTGGCTGCCCAAGCCAGAGCGCAACAAGTTTTCTCGAGCATAGTGTATCGAGTTTCACAGTCCGTGAATTTCTTGTTTAAGTAATAAATGGCAGACTCTTTTCTTTTCGTCTCGTCTTGTTGGCCAAGAACACACCCCATGGAGTCTTCTAAGACTGTTAAGTAGATGATCAGTGGTCTTCCTTCCACTGGAGGAGACATAATCAGTGGATTCAACAGATATTCTTTGAAGCTGTCGAAGGCCTTTTGGCAATCTTCTGTCCATATACAACTTTGATTCTTTCTAAGTAGTTTGAAGATCGGTGCGCATGTCGCGGTAATGAGGGATATGAATCTTGAGATGTAATTAAGACGTCCCAAAGATCCTCTTACTTATTTTTCAGTCCTTGGTGAAGGCATTTCTTAAATGGCCTTAACTTTGTCGGGATCAACCTCAATTCCTTTCTGGCTAACGATAAATCCTAAGAGCTTTCATGAGCGAACACCGAATGTACATTTGTTGGGATTCAGACGGAGTTTGTATTTTCTCAGACGCTCGAATAATTTTGATAGTTGTTCCACATGTTCTTCTTCTATTTTAGATTTGGCAATCATGTCGTCGACGTACACTTCAATCTCTTTGTGCATTATGTCGTGAAACAGAGTTGTCATGACCCTTTGATAAGTTGCCCCTACGTTCTTTAGACCGAACATCATCACTTTGTAACAAAAGGTGCCCCAAGGGGTGATGAAATAAGTTTTCTCCATGTCTTCTGGCGCCATTATGATTTGATTATAGCCCGAGAATCCATCCATGAAGGAGAATACTTTGAATTTTGTTGTGCTGTCAACCAGCATGTCAATGTGTGGTAGGGGAAAATCATCCTTTGGACTTGCTTTGTTTAAATCCCTGTAGTCTACACACATTTTGACTTTTCCATTCTTTTTGGAAACTGGCATTATGTTGGCTAGCCATTGAGGATACTCTGAAGTGGCAAGGAAACCCGCATCGATCTGCTTCTGCACTTCCTCCTTAATTTTGATGGCCATGTCTGGATCTTAGTCTTTGTTTTATCTGAAAACATTCTGTTTTCAGTGGTAAGTTATGTTCCAAGATGCTGGTATCCAACCCCTGGCATGTCCTGGTAGGACCAAGCAAACCCATCTGGAAATTCTTTGAGAAGTTTTATGAAGCCTTTTCTGACAATTGGACTGAGCAGTGCTCTAATCTGAACTTCTTTCTTTTCTTCTTCTGAACCTAAATTGACTGTTTCCAACGGCTCTTTGTGAGGCTCAATGGACCTCTCGTCTTGTCTCAGTAGTCAGGAGATCTCTTCGGGAATTTCTTCGTCCTTTTCTTCTTCAACTTCAAATACTGGGAATTCAAAGTTGGGAGAAGGCATTGATTCGTACGTTTCAATGGGGTTTAAAATAAGTAATCTGCACGATGTGGTGATTCCTTTTTTAGAAAAGACAGAGAGAATGCAAAAGTGTGTGCAGTTTATTTTCTGAAAACGCTTGTTTTTATCTTGGTTTTTTTTTTTTTAGGATTACCATTTTCGGAAAAAGCGAAAACTGAAAATAGCAATAAATGCAAGAATTCAAAATGACATTATTTATTTATGATTCGTCGATCCTTGAAACACAACCCTATAAAACAAAACTCTCTCGCTTTGGGCGAAGCGAAGAGGGACGTTTATAAAAAAATAAGCCCTATAAAACATCCATTTCTCCCGGGCAAGGTGAAAGGTCAATACAAATATGCGAAAATTACTTCGATTTATGAACGACATTCAGGACATCGACCGCAACCCAATGGTGACGAAATCCTCTGTGGATCACAAAGTCCTATACTTTCCTTCTTGGTTTGTCTTCGGTAATGACACTGATCTCCGGTGGAGTGGGATCATTGGAGTCTTCTTCCCATGCAGAGTTATAATAAGAGGACTCTTCTGTCATATCTTCCATAGTGTTTTCACTCTCAAGAGGATCTCCCCATCCAGTTGGCTAGATGTCCTCATATCTGATGCGAGAGTTTTTGGGAGCAGTGTATTTTACTATAAAGTCGTACTTGCCGCTTCGCTGCCCCAAGGTATCCCAGGTTTCTATGGGAATAGATGAGTCATCTTCTTCAATGACGTTGACCTCAAGAAATGCATAGTTAATAAATTCTTGTCCTAAGATCTTTGCAAATTCATCAACATGGTGTGGGTTATTTTCGGAATGTTCCGGGTAAGGATTCCATGACTCTGGGAGGACAGGCGTATTCTTTTCAAGATCATCCAGCAGATAGGCATTATCTGGATGACTCTTTTGCCCTGAGTTTTCCATGTAAAGCTTCCAGATAGGAAAATCATCTAGGGGATCATAAGAATTGTAGTCAGAGTTATCTTTCATCAAAGTGTCTTCCTCTAATGAGTTAGGTTGAGCACGGCATCCTTCGGGATCACAATCTTCGTAGATCATTCTGACGTTTGATCTTGGTATATATCTGGGACTTTGCTTTGGAGAGCAGAATGACATATATGTTTCTCCCTGAGATATATAACCTTCATTGTTGAGATAATATTTTCACTCTTCATCTGTATCAGAAAAGTCGTTCTCCTCGATGGTGTGGACTTCTTGAGATACTGGGTGGAGGAAGCCTCAACTGTGGAAGAAATCCTGAATGGGATGAAAACTTTCATCGTTTTTTGTAGTCTGGGTACATGTTGGAGAAAAACCAAGATCTTTTCTTGTCTTGTTATCAGTAGGAATTATAATATGTCCCCATCCTTTTATGTTACCACTCCCCATTACTTTGAGAGCGTCTTTGTATGAGGAAATCGACGTTCCTTTTTCTTGGTGATTCTCATTGCTCACCAAGAGTGCTTGAAATTGAGTCCCAACAACCTCCTCCGGTTCTAAATAGGAGAATGATGATAGTTTGCTCAAGATTAAAGCTTGTTCTCCATATACTGTGACGAACTTGTCATTCTTGACATACTTCAGCTTCTGGTGAAGTGTTGAAGTGATTGCCCCTGCTTCGTGTATCCAAGGTCTTCCTAGTAGACAACTGTATGTTGCTCGGATGTCCATGACTTGGAAAGTGACTTAGAGAGTGTGAGGACCAATGGTTATGGGAAGATCGACTTCGCCAATAACTGTTTTCTTGGATCCGTCAAAGGCTTTACGATGATCTCACGCCTCTCATTGGAGTACCTTGAAAGGATAGCCGTACCAAAGTTGACCTTTGCATGATGTTCAAGGATGAACCTGTGTCTACCAGTACGCTGGCTAAAGCACCGTCCTGCCAATTGAGTGTAATATTGAGTTCAATGTTATGATTCTTGCCTTCCTCTGGAAGTTCTTCATCACTGAATCCCAAATTGTTGCATGAAGTGATGTTGGAATTAATGTTGTCAATTTGACCCACTGTCACATCTTGTTCTACAAAGGCATGTTCTAGAACCTTCTGCAGAGCTTCTCTGTGAGCTTCTGAACTAAGCAGGAGAGATAACACAGAGATCCGAGATGGAGTTTGCAACAATTGATCAACAATGTTGTACTCGATTTTCTAGATAAGCTTTAGCATTTCATCGTTGTTTTTCACAAGCTCTGCGTTGCTGGATTGATCGATTTGTTGATTAGGAACTTCAACTTGAGGTTCCTTTTCTTTTGCAGGTTCTCCAACTCTTCTGTTGAAGATTCGACTGCTCCGGGTAACTCGACTGATGTCAGCGATGTTCACAACGGATGGTAGTGAAATTTCTTTTCCATCTTCTATTGTAGTCGTACCGTACTTGTACGGAATAGTTTTCTATGATTTGTATGGTATTGGTCCTGGTAAGTAGATGACCACAGGGGCTTTTTGGGCCTTTTGACCGTCATAGGAAACCTTAATCGGCTCTAGGTTGGGAATTTTTCTACTGTCAGGAGGGATTTTTTACTCATTGAGTAGAGGAATTATGGTGCAAACATCCTTGGTAATTCTATGATTGACAGGTTCTTTTTTATTGGAGATTGAGACAATGCTTTTAACCCATAGTCCTCGGTCCTTATTTTGAACAGTGAGGCAACTTTGCAGCATGTTGATTGATTGAGAATTCAGGCATGGTTGAGTTTCCTTTCGGTCTAACTGATGCTGGAGAGCTGCTCGTACGAGGTAGCATCCTTGGTTATTTTCCGAACATATTCCACAGCACTCATAATTGTGAGGTGGTACCCCACCGTATCCACTTTGTATGCAGTGCATCCTTACCAGATATGTTTCCAATAAGCGGATATCACAGCTTTGGTGTCTATCAGGATTTCCATTAGTTATGCTAACTTATTGCGTGTCTTCATCCTGGTAGATAGGTAGCCACCAGTGGTCCAACAGATGTTGAAGAGTTCTTTGTACAAGTGTACAACCTTGATCGTTTTCAAAGCATTCTTTGCAATTTTGATAATTATGTAGAGACAGGAAACCATGTCTGACCTGCTTGGCATGCAATTCCACTAGATTGGTATTCATTAAGCGAATGTCGAAGATCTGAACCATGTTGACCTGATGATCATTCCTTTCATGGTAGTCTTGGATCCATCCGAGATCAATTTGATGTTAGAGGGCCTCTTGTACAAAAGAGCATCCCTAATTGTCCTTTGAGTAAATCAGACAAGCGTTGTAATTGTGTCGCGGAAAATTGTAATACTAACTTTGTCTTGAATGCATTGCCACTAGATTGATGTTCATTGCATGGATGTCATGATTTTAAACAATGTTTGGATGTGCATGGGCCATGTTTACTTCACGAATGCTATGATCCTGAATCCAGCCTAGATCCATTTGCTCTTGAAGAGCTGCTTGTACTATGGCACATCCTTGATTATTCTTGGAACAGATATCACATTGATAATAGTTGTGAGATGGTACATGGCCGTACCCGCTCTGTCTGCAATGCATTTTCACCATATTTGTTCTCAGTAGGCGTACATCGTGAATTTGATAACTGTTGTCGGGTTCTTCTTCTATCAAGTTCACTGTAGTCTTTTCATGTTCCGGTAATGGGTTCGTTTGAACATTTAGATTAGTATCTTTGAAAGAAAAAACCCCATTTCTGACGAGTTTCTGTACATCAGATTTAAAGCTGAGGCAATTCTCAATGTTATGACCTGGCCCTCCTTGATGGTAAGGGCAAGTTTGATCTGCTTTGAACCAAAAAGGTGGATTTTCTGGTACTGTAAGAGGAGTCCCGGTTTGAACGTGCCCCTTGGCTAGCAGAAGTGGAAATAGCTCTGCATATAACATTGGTATAGGGTCAAACCCTGGTGATCGTGTTGTACGATTGTTGTTATTGTACTATGGGCGAGCCTGCTAAAGAGGTTGTTGCTGCCTTTGCTGACATGTTGTTGATTTGGTTAGCTCTGAGCAGCATGAGGTTGATATGCCGGAGCTGGCACTTGGTTGATAGCGGGAGTTACTGCTGCCACCAGTTGATACCTTTGCCTTTGCTTTCCCAGAGAGATATTTCTAATATCTCGCTCTTTCTTCTTTTGGAAAGCACTGTCGTATCTTTTAGTACTGTTGGATGGCCAAATTGCACCTCCTACAGAACCTGTTACTCAGGGATAGTGTGTACCACCGGTTGTGGTATAGTCATTACGGCGGTAACTCTTGGCGCTTCAATGACCTGAAGTTTGTAACCTTCGGGAGTTTCTATCGTAAACTTTGCATCTTCATTTACCTAAAGTTTGTAACCTTCAGGTCTGGCGGTTCTTGCTATAGCTTCTGGGTCTTCAGTGACCGGAGGTATATATCCTTCGGGTATAAAGTCGAGAGGCATGCCCCAGGGAAAACCTTTAGGCATGTTGTACTGGGGATGACTGCCAGGTGCCTCAAATGCTGGTGTAGATGTAATGTCTGAGATCACAGTCCTTTGATGTTATTGTTCCTGGGCTGCTGCCAGGGATTCCATGGTGTTGTGGAGATTCTCTAAACTCTCCTTTAGAGCGTTGATTTCTTCTCTTAGCTCTCTGTTCTCTTCCTCGAGATTGTCCATTTTCTTTTGTCGATTGGCCCGAGTATTGTACGAATGAGACAGTTTGACTCTAAAGTGCGAATGAGACTCAATGACAAAGATGTGTTATGTGAGAATGATGAATGGTATGCAAAGAATGAAAATGATCCTCTCTTTTTTTTAGTTTTTGTTTTCAAAAGAACTTTTAACAATTATATTGCAAATATCGTATAGTGGGGGAGACCCTTTTATTGAACTCGAAAAATTGCAGTATTTTACAAGGAAAAGTACTGTATTTTATAAAGTGCGAGAAGGAAAATTAGGCCTATGGATCTTGAGTTCTCTCTGAGGAGAGCTCAGATGCTGGTTCCTGAACTTTTCTTTTCTTTGATTGGGCTCCTTCAGCCGTTGTTGGGTCGACGATCCTTTGCCAATTGAAAGGGGTGAGCAAATTTCTTCGTTTCTCCTGACTTTCTATAGCATGCTGCTCTAATATTTCAATCAGATCATCCTTTTCCTTTAGCAGTTCCTGAATCTTGGTCCATTCCAGATTAAGAATCTGGTACTTATTTTTCCAAGAGTTCTTCTCGCGTTGGAATTTGCTGAGAGTGGCCTGGAGTTTTTCCACATCAGACATGAAATAAAGGAAAGATTCCTTTAAGGGAAAAACTTCTTGATGAGGGTAAGGCATCCTTAGTTTGATAGCCCTAGTTTGTACCCAGTGGAGATAAGGTTCTGCAGAGGTACAATTTGGCCTTCCTAGGGACTTTCTTCCCTTTATGTGAATATGTTGCCAGGAATGCACTATTTCTTTCTTTAGTGCCCTGTCATTTTCTCCTTCCTTGAAGAAAAGACCTTCCAGATGAACATTATGTGGGATATTCTTCATCGGGTATCAAAATTGACGGCAAGCTAAAATTGGATGGTAATTGATTTCTCCCTTAGTACCAATGAGGGGTACATTGGGGAAACTTCCGCATTTGTTGATGATTTTTATTCTGTCATAGATCTGATTGTACCAATCTATGTCAAAATTTGTAAGAGACATAATCTTCTGCGACCATCGCAGAATACTCTTGTGATCCCAAAAAGTAGCAGACTTGGGTAAGTGGGAAATAAACCATTTGGAGAGTAATGGTACACAGCATGTGATCATCCCTCCACTGTACAAATTCCTCACGTGTACATAATGATAAGCATCCGTGAGCATGGTTGGGACTGGGTTCCAAATTAAGAATATCTTAAAAGCGTTGGTGTCGACGAAGTTGTCAATGTTGGGAAAGAGGAATAACCCGTATATGAGCAGAACAATGACATCCTCGAAAGCGGCTATATTTCCTATACTGGCAAAGCATAGGGCTTTCTTCATCAGGAATTTAGCCGGTAAACCCTGGATTCCTCCCTTGGTGGTCATATGAGTTCTGATTTCTGACTCTTCCAAAGAGGTTGCTCTTGCAATGGCTTGATCTTTTGGAATTTCTTCCAGTCCAGAAAATGGATCTTGATCAGTGATAGGTAAATTAATCAGGTGAGAGTACTCTTCCAGTGTTGGTGTAAGTTGATAATTCGGGAATGTGAAGTAGCGGTATATTGGATCTTAGAACTGAATCAGTGTAGACAGGACCCCTTCAACAATGTTGACCTTCAAAAGTGGCAACAGTCCTCCGTGCTTAGCTCTGAAAGCCTCAGGATTAGTAATCATCCTTCCCAATTTCCTTAGGTCTTCTAGTTTTGGAACCTTGAAGGTGTACTTGTGCGTTTTTCTTCTACCAAAATCCATAACACAACTTCTAATATTTGCAATTATTGTTTTAGTTCTTTTAGAAAAAGATTTTTTCTTGTTTAAAAAAGGTTTTTTAATGAATGCATGGATGTATGAATGCAGCAAACAAAAACATTTGAAAACATGGGTTTAGGGGTTCATCGTCACGAGCATGGAGCCATGGATCTACCCATCCCCAAGGTGTGTACTAGAGGTTAAACTTTGTACCTGTAGAACGGGTTCTAACAAAGGTTCCTAAAATCATTTACCCCTCATAAGGATATTAACAGCAAACCGACTGACTCATGAGAGCTATAATATCCCAAGATGAATCTCCTTTGAGTGTAGTATCGCGTATCAACTATTCCCGATAGTCACCTCACTACCTAATGGTCAAATGGTTAAATGCTTACTAATCCTCAGTTTCAAGGGTATCCAATGGGAAAAACAATGCTTTCACGACTTGCTCGTTCAACATTGGTAATTTCACGAGGATACCTCCACTGATTCAGTGGACTCTCAAGTTAGCTTGGTCGAGATTCGCTCCCTATAAGCCTCCCTGAATACGCCACCACTTATCTTAATGTTCTCTCGGACTCACCACATGCGTATTAATTGCATTCCTATATAACATTAATTTAAACAAGTATATCAAGTAATATGACAACATATGATATATAAGAAAGCAAGTAAAATAGCAGAAAAATAAATGCAAAGCAAGGCCTAGACCTCTTAGGAAATCTAATTCTAAATCCTGCTCCCCAGCAGAGTCGCAATTTTTCTGTAGCGTCGGTTTTTTGGTGACACGACCACCTACCGCATGATTAGTGCTACTTTCTAGTTTCTGTATTTATCCTATGAAGCTTGAAAGGAAGGGGAAGATATCTTAAAATAACCCTGCACGCAAATGTTTTCTTTAATAAATGCTAAGAGATCGGGGATTGGGGTCTGGTTATACAAAGGAAAGCTATTAACACCTAGAGTATCTATATAGTAATCTATAGGAACCTTCTTTTGTATGTATTGTTGTTGTTTAAAATGCTTTCTTGTGTTTATCTGCTATGGATTTGGAAAGTTTCTCCTTTGGGAGGGTTAAGAGAATATTTTTGTTGTTTTTGGGTTTTCTATTGTTTTTGGGAAGGTACTAGACCTAAGATTTTTTATTTGTGTGCTCGCTAAGATTTCGCAATCTCATGCCTACGTATTCCCGTAAAGATATTTGGGGAAATCAGAGCAATCATAGTTCCTCCTATTTCTATTTCAAAGCCCAAGATTGAAGCTAGCTGAATATTTGTGTCTTGTTTAAAGCCCAAGATTGAAGTTAAAAGGGTGATTGAGAGAGAATTTGTCATCTCTAAAGCGAGATATCTCACCTATTTATCACAAAATGTTAAGTAATTAGTTATAAGGGAAATTACTTTAACTGGGATGTGTGGAATCCAGCAATGCCATAATTTCCTTTATAAGAGAGATGTCATGAAGGAAGAAGCTTTAACTCAGTGTATAGCAATGCCACTTTTTCCTTATTAGTCTTTCATGCTAAGAGAGGGACATTGGCTTGGATATATGGAATCCAGAGGCTTACCACTTATAGCTGTTAGATGAAAGAGGAATTTTATCCATGATAAAGGAGGGTCTCCAACTTGAATTTTGAATCGACAAGTGTGCCACTTACAACAATTATCTGGAAAAGGGTTTTGATTGTTTGTTTTGATATGTGATGTATAAAGGGGATATTCTCCTACAGACACTACAAGAAAAAAGGAGATTTACGACACTTGATTTGCGACAGTTATCACAAAACCGTCCTTATTCCTGAATTGCGACGGTTGTCACGACAGTTAGGGTCAACTGTCGTAGATTTTTTGCGACAGTTCTCACGACGATTTGAGCCAACCGTCATAGATTTTTTAGGCATGTTGTATAAAATAATTGCGATAGTTACCAAAGAACCGCCTTCTTTCCACACTCGCGACAGTTAAGGCGAACTGTCGCAATTACTTTAGCCAATCATAATCACTATTTTTTTTATTCCTTTAATTTCCCACTTTTTTCTTTCATTTTTATTTTCCAACCTTTTCAATTTTATTAATTAATTTTAATAAATAATTAATATAATTATTTATTTACTAATATAATAGCAATATCCATACTACAACATTCTATAAAAAAATAGAAATAAAAAAAGGCAAATTCTTAGGTACCCTGTTGTTTTGCAGGGGTATTGGTACCTAAGTGAGATGGATGAATCAGAAATAGCCATTTGTCTTATTTAATTGAGATTTTATTTAATAATTTTTTTATAAAAATTAAATATGGAGTTTACATAAGTGTAGAGATATCCTTCCCAATTCTTTTTTTTCACAATTTTATTCAATTTCCCACTAAAATCAAAACGCGCCACACATTCGTCCATCCACCGAAAACGGAACAACCTCGCCGCCTCCACCGTAAGCCCGACTCTCTATCACTGCTTTCCACCATCTACTTCTTCCCAGCCATTCGCTAAACTTCGCACCAGCCATCACTCATTTGGAGTTTCAACGTGGGTTTCAGAAATCCTACTTTTTTCCCTTCTCGATTTGAAGGCTTTTAGGATTCTCGTCATGGATTGGCTCATGGGATTTTAGGGTTGAGGTATTTTAAATTTGTTCGGATTTTTTCTTTTTCGATTTTTTTTGGTTTGTTGAAAATAAACTTTTTGGTTGAATTTAACTTGAGTCTGTTGAGTTTCTTGCATTTAGGGTTTAGGGATTCTTAATTTTTGGAATATTAGAGGTTGGTTTGCTATTTATATATTTGGAAATAAGCCTTTTGGTTGAATCTAAGTTTTGAGTTTTAAGTTTCTTGCCATGAGAGTTGAGAAATTCATAATTTTTGGAATCTTAGAGGTTCTTTTGCTATTTATATATTTGGAAATAAGCTTTTTGTTTGAATCTAACTTGAGTATTATGTTATGAGTTTTGAGTTTCTTGCCATTAGAGTTGAGAAATTCATGGTTTTTGGCATCTTAGAGGTTCTTTTTCTATTTATATATTTGGAAATAAGCTTTTTGTTTGAATCTAACTTCAGTATCATGTTCTGAGTGTTATTTCCCCCTATGCATTTATAACTCGATGAAGTTAAAGTTCAAAATTTTTTTTTTGAATAAGCATCCCCCTGATTCCTTAATTTAACTGAAATTTATAAGGCTGTTATCAGTGTTGGCTTGATTATCTTTGGTGCGTTTGTTGCGGGAGCACGAGACTTATCTTTTGATGGTTATGGTTACACTGTTGTTTTCATGGAAAACATTACTACAACAATATATCTTGCTACCATAGCACGCATCGGTAACATTCCTATTCTCACACTCTTATAAAGTGGAAAGTTTATATCTTGTTTCCCTGTAAAATGTAAATCATGACTATCTTATTTATTTGGCTTTATGTATTTTTGCAGGAAAAACTAGCGGTCTTAATAGCTTTTGCCTTATGTGGTGCAATGGTAACTGATAGATCATATTGTGGCCTATTAAACTTTATTACCTTGTTTTAGTGTGATCGGGTTTTTGACCCGAAATACTTATCCACCATATTTTAGGTATCCTTTGTGGTCCAGTTTTACTCGTCTGGACATTTATTCGTGGTGACTTGAAGATGACAATCGATTTCCCTTATCTCTTCTCACCTGGTTTTCTTGTAAATTCTCTTTATAGTATAGTAAGTTCTGCAAGCAGTTCAACCAACAACAATGTCAAGAAGGCTCCCAGTAACTTTCACAAGAAGAAAGAAGGAGAAACCAATGCCATCATGGTAGGAAGGGGGAAAAATCCCAGATGGAAACAACCTACCTACCAACAGCAGGCAGGTCCTAACTTCTCTCAGCAACCGATCTACCCGATTCAATATGCTCAGCAACCTTACATAGCGGCTGTAACACCGACCTTTAATCACCAAGCAGTGCAACAGGCGCCAGTCTACCAACAGCCAACCTACCAGCATGTGCCAAATACCCAACAATATCAACAACCGAGGCAGCAAGCTCCTCAGCAGAACACTTCTTACAGAAGACAGGGCGGAAAACCTTCATTCCCACCCATACCCATGACTTACACTGAGTTGTATCCTTCTTTGGTTCAACAAGGTTTGATTGTCACTAGACCTATGGGTCCACCTTCAGAGAAGTCTATGATGTTCCATAATCCGAACGTTACTTGTGCTTTTCATCAAGGGGCGGCAGGTCATGATTTGGAGGGTTGCCTCGCTTTGAAATATGTGGTAAAAGGTTTGGTGGAAAAGAAGATCTTGTCCTTTGCGGATAATCAGCTAAATTTAAAAAGCAATCCATTGCCCACGCATGGGGCCACCAATTCCATTGAAGACGAGAATAATGAGGTGGTATTAAGGGATGCTTCAAAGATACTGACTCCTATGAAGATCTTCCATGCGAAGTTGTTCGAAGCTGGGTAGGTCAAAGCTTGTCATAGTAATTGTGAGGATTGTAATGTTAGCATCAAAGGTTGTCAGCTGATCCAAAATGACATTCAGAGTCTGATTGATGAAGGATTTCTACAAGTGTTCAATAAAGGGAAGAAGGATGAAATTGCAGTGATCGAGCCTGTGTTTAACCTGCCAAAGCCAAGAGAGCAGGTGCCTGTAATCAATATGCCTAGGTCCGATTCTGTGGTGCCTATGTTCAACAAACCTGTACCGGTTTTCAATAATCCTGAGACTGTTATTGCTAATGCTGCCAATCACCACAAGCAATACGATACTGGACAACCTATTCCATTCAGGTTCAGAGGAACTAAAGTCGTGCCATGGATCTATGAGAACATTATGGGTAACAAAACCTGCGAAGAAGTGGTTCCAAGGAATGAGGTGGGAACCGCTGCTGAAAAAGTAGTTCCAAGGAATGAGGTGGGAACTACTGAAGAGGTGACAAACATAGTTGGAACGGGAAAAATAACCCAAAGCGGCAGAGCTTACACTCCCTTATTCAGAGAAACCGTGCCCAAAGAGACCGTTGTTTCTGTACCCCTTAAGGACAAAGGAAAGGAGGTAGTTAATAAGGAAGAAGATGAGGAGTTCCTAAGAATCATCAAGAGGAGTGATTACAAGGTGATGGATCAACTTCATCAGATCCCATCCAAGATTTTGATCTTGTCTCTACTAATGAATTCACCTGTCCACCGAGCAACTCTACAAAAGGTACTAGCCCAGGCACACGTGGCCCAAGATATAACCGCAGGACAATTCGACCATGTCATTGCCAATATTACATCTTGTAACACTCTCAGTTTCAATGATGAGGAGTTACCTCGAGCAGGAAGGAACCATAACCTAGCTTTACATGTGTCAGTGAAATGTCAAGAAGATACTTTGGCCAGAGTTCTTGTGGATACCGGTTCATCCTTGAATGTGCTACCTAAAAGAACCCTTGAGAAGCTGACCTACCGAGGAGCTGTAATGAGGCCCACTTTGCTTGTTGTTAAAGCTTTCGATGGCTCGAGAAGATCGGTGATGGGAGAGATCGAGTTGCCTGTCTTGATCGGCCCTCAAGTGTTCAACATCCTTTTCCAGGTCTTGGACATCAACCCTGCCTATAGTTGTTTGTTAGGAAGACCTTGGATCCATGAGGCCGGCGCCGTAACATCAACTCTGCATCAAAAAATGAAATTTGTAGCTGAAGAGAAATTGGTTATCATACATGGCGAGGAAGACTTAATGGTCAGCAATTTGTCCTCTTTCCGTTACATTGAGGCTGATGAAGACGCTTTGGAAACTTCTTTCCAAGCTCTTGAGATAGCGAATGCTGTTATGATTGATGATAACAAGACAGTGGCCTCTAATGATCCATCTTTTGCTTCCTTTAAGAGCATTCGATCCGCCTTACAGAACGGTATACCAGAAGGCTGGGGCAAAGTCATAGAGATCCAAGAGAGAGAAAAGTACCAAGGGTTGGGTTACAAACTAACTCATGAGGAAAAAGCTGCTCCGACCACGGGAAGACTGATGACCATTCAAGAGATGTTCGTTAGTGGGGGACAACAGGTCCATGCCGTCATTGAAGACGCTGAAGATGAGGATATCGATAATTTGGTTTTTTAGTGTGACGCTGCCCTGAGTAATTGGGAAGCTATTGAGATCCCTACTTTTTACCCTATGCCAGATTAATTTGCTTGTTTTTATTGATGTTTTCAAATTCCGTAGCTTTGCCCGAGGCTGTCGGATTATTTTGTATGGGCCACCGCTTTTAACTCTTATTAATCAATGAAAGTGATTGTTTTGTTAAAATTCTCTGTCTTTATCTTACTATTCTTTTGCTTTTTAAGAAAAATGGCAATCTTTTCAAAACTACAAAAACTTTTTTTTCTTTTTGCATTTGAGCTTTGTGCATTTTAATAAAATAAATCCCTCCATCATGCAAAATAAATCCCAAACCCGTGGTATTCAGTGACCCTAATCTCACTATTGACTTTGACTCACCTATTTATCAAGCTGAGGATGAGGAGGACTATGAGGTCCCTAATGATTTGGCAGAAATGTATGAATATCAATACACGGATCTTCAACCGCATGAGGAACAAGTCGACATCATCAATCTTGGTACTGAAGAAGAGAAAAAAGAGGTCAAGGTTGGGGCGACCCTTGGGGCAGAAATTAGACAATGGCTAATATTGCTTTTGAAAGAATATGTGGATGTGTTCGCTTGGTCTTATCAGGATATGCCTGGTTTGGATACGGATATAGTAGTGCATAAACTACCTCTCAAGACCGATTGTCCTCCGATGAAACAAAAACTTCGCAGAATGAGACCTAACATGGCTCTCAAGATCAGAGATGAGGTTAAAAGGCAATTGGATGCAGGTTTCTTGGCAGTTTCAAAGTATCCCGAATGGGTAGCTAACATTGTGCCAGTGATGAAGAAAAACGGTAAAGTGCGAATGTGCGTAAACTACAGGGATCTCAATAAAGCCAGTCCTAAGGACGATTTCCCTCTTCCGCATATAGACACTCTTGTGGATAATACCGCTCGATTTGCAATCTTCTCATTTATGGATGGTTTCTCAGGCTATAGTCAGATCAGAATGGATCCGGCCGATATGGATAAAACTACGTTCATCACTCCTTGGGGAACCTATTGCTACAAAGTCATGCCCTTCGGTTTGAAAAACGCAGGGGAAACTTATCAAAGAGTCATGGTGACTTTATTCCACGACATAATCCATAAAGAAATTGAAGTGTACGTGGATGATATGATTGCTAAGTCTCAAAGTGAGGAGGAACATCTGGATCATCTTCTGAAATTGTTCCAGAGACTTCGGAAATACCAGTTGAAGTTGAATCCTGCTAAATGTACTTTCGGTGTTAGATCAGGAAAGCTACTTGGTTTTATCGTCAGTCAAAGAGGAATCGAAGTAGATCCTGACAAAGTACGAGCTATTCAAGAGATGCCCGCTCCACAGACTGAGTCTCAAGTCAGAGGATTTTTGGGCCGTTTGAACTATATCTCTAGATTCATCTCCAATATGACTTCCACTTGTGAGCCAATCTTCAAATTGCTCCGCAAGAATATGACAGTAGAGTGGAATATAGATTGCCAACAAGCCTTCTAAAAACTCAAGAATTATCTACAAGAACCGCCTATTATGGTTCCTCCTATTCCTGGAAGACCTCTCTTCATGTACATGACTGTACTAGAAGGATCCATGGGTCGTGTTTTGGGACAACATGATGAAACTGGCCGCAAAGAACATGCCATCTATTATCTAAGCAAAAATTTCGCTGATAGCGAGAGTCGATACTCACTACTTGAGAAGACCTGCTGTGCTTTAGGATGGGCCGCCAGACGTTTGAGGCAATATCTAATATGTCATACTACTTTGTTGATCTCGAAAATGGACCCAATAAAGTACATCTTTGAGAAGCCTGCTCAAACAGGAAGATTGGCTCGATGGCACATGCTACTATCAGAATACGATATCCAGTACGTTGCTCAGAAATCTATCAAGGGGAATGTGTTATCAGAATATCTTGCAGATCAACCTGTGGAAGAGTATGAACCTCTCAAGTTTGACTTCCCTGACGAAGATATCATGGTAGTAAAAGATCGCGAAAAGCTAGGCCCCGACGAAGGTCCTGAACCCTGTTATAAGTGGAAAATGATGTTTGATGGTTCTTCCAATTACAAGGGGCATGTTGTAGGTGTTGTATTGATAAACCCCAATGGTGGTTATACTCCTTTCACAGCAAGGCTGGATTTTGGATGCACGAACAATATTGTTGAGTATGAAGCATGTATTTTGGGACTAGAAGCTGCAATTGATCTTGGAATCAATATTCTTGAAGTCATGGGTGATTCTGCCTTGGTCATCTACCAAGTCAAGGGTGAATGGGAAACTAAGGATGAAAAACTCATTCCATACCGTGCTTACATTATGGAACTGATCAAGCGCTTTGATGAGATCACTTTCCGTCATGTTCCTCGATCAGAAAACCATGTAGCCGACTCGTTAGCCATGCTAGCTTCAATGTGGCAAGTCAGGTTTTACAATGAAGCACCCCTTATCAGTATCAAGCGCAAGAATGAACCTGCTTACTGCCAGTGAGTTGAAGAAGAGGTAGATGGAAAACCGTGGTTTCACAACATCATGAATTACTTGAAAACTCAAGAGTATCCTGCCGATGCTTCCAGTCTCGATAAGAAAACTTTGCGGAGGTTGTCATCCAAGTTCTTCCTTAGCAATAATGTGCTTTACAAGAGAAATCACGACATGGTCTTGCTAAGATGTGTTGATAAGCGAGAATCAGACTTGTTGATGCACGATATTCACGAAGAGCCTTCGGTACTCACGCCAATGGGCATACTATGGCTAGAAAGATCATGAGAGCTAGGTATTACTGGTTGACTATGCAAGCCGATTGTATCTAATACGCCAGAAAATGTCATAAGTGCCAGATCTATGCTGATAAGATGCATGTTCCTCAGACATTGCTGAATGTTCTGTCATCCCCATTGCCCTTCTCTATGTGGGGCATCGACATGATTGGAGCTATTGAGCCAAAAGCTTCTAATGGTCATCATTTTATTCTAGTGGCCATCGATTATTTTACCAAGTGGGTGGAAGCTGCTTCTTACACCAATGTGACCAAGCAAGTGGTTGCCCGTTTCATCAAAAACAATATCATCTGTCGTTATGGAATTCCCAACAAGATCATCACCGACAATGGGACAAATCTGAATAACAAGACAATGAAAGAGTTATGTGACAATTTCAAGATTGAGCATCACAGTTCTTCACCCTATCGTCCCAAGATGAATGGAGCTGTCGAAGCTGCTAACAAGAATATCAAGAAGATCCTGCAGAAGATGGTCAAGACTTATAAGGATTGGCACGAAATGCTACCATTTGCCTTGCACGGATACAGAACTTCAGTTCGAACTTCGACAGGGGCAACGCCTTTTTCCCTGGTATATGGAATGGATGTCGTCCTTCCCATTGAAGTAGAGATACCATCTCTGAGAATCCTGATGGAAACCAAGCTTGAAGAAGCGGAATGGGTCAGAGAGAGATATGACCAACTGAACCTCATTGATGAGAAGCGACTGACTGCTATGTGTCATGGGTATTTATATCAGAAAAGAATGAAGAGGGTATTCGACAAGAAGGTCTGTGTTCAAGAGTTTCGAGAAGGAGAGCTTGTACTCAAGAAGATTCTTCCATCTCAAAGGGATGCTCGCGGAAAATGGGCACCTAACTATGAGGGTCCGTTCGTGGTAAAAATTGTGTTCTCAGGAGGCTCCTTATTCCTCACAACTATGGATGGTGAACAACTAGCACACCCTGTGAACGCTGACTCAGTACGAAAATATTACGCCTAAAAAGCTCGCTAAGTCGAAAACCATAAATGGCGACTTAGGCAAAAAAAGGGTATCCCGGTGGGTCATAACCTATGAAGGAGACTCAGGCAAAAGTTAGGGATCAAATAAAAAAGAAAAAGCTCGCTAGGTTGAAAACCCGAAAGGGCGGCCTAGGCAAAAAAGAGCGTCCCGGTGGACTGAAAACCCGAAAGGGCGATCCAGGCAAAAGTTAGGGACAAAGGCGTTTCACTGTGTCAGACCAGGTTGTAACCTACCTCCAAGAATTCTCGAAGAAGTTCAGTTTCATTGGTCCTCATCAGCAGCAAAGATTTTAGGACCCTTAGTTATTAGGGAGGATAGTGGTCACTGAATATGATGTAACCTTTTCCCAAGTTGCCATTTTTTCAATTGTAATGTTCCATGGAACTTCGCTATTGGCAGTTACCATTCTAATGAAATCAGATTTTCGAGCCACTCTTTGTTTACTGTTTATCATTGTTCTGTTATTTTCCTTGTTATGCAAAACTTCACTTATTCATTAATAATGGTTTTGAAAGCGGAAAATATTTTGAAAAATCTTTTGAGAAAACACAATGGAAATATAAATTTTTGCTTTGGCGTTAGGGACGATTTAGTGAAATCAATGGCTGCCCTCAAAACTCTGGTTAGGACGAAAACACTGATAAATCATCTAAGCTTGTCATTGAAGAAAGATCAGTAACTTCCCTGAATTAAAACATCTCAGTAATGACCAGATGCCACGATGTAAAGGGATTATCCCCTGTATCTTCATAGATGTCTGTTGAAAATGTGAAATTTCATTTCCCCAGTGAAGTAAGGACATTCCTAGATTGACTCCAAGACTGATTATTTCCAGATTTCAGTGTGACTCCTTGTAGTGGATGTGTATTTCCTTCCACTCACTTTTCTCAGTCCATCGTCTCGTTAGAGCTGCCTCCTGCATATCATTCGACATTTGCATCATACCATAACATTGTACATCTTTGCATTTGTGTGTGTTTTGCTTGTCGGGTCTCCATCTCCCGGGACCTCTTCTTGCTGGTTTACAGACTTTTTATCTATTGTCTTGTTTGCGTCCCGTCTTTACCTGTTTGCTCCAGGTTTTTGACTCTTTGATCACTATTCCCCAGGAAGTCTAACCTACAAACCCTGGTATTAACCTATCGGATACTTAATCTCCTCATATGGATATCCAAAGTCCATCTCATACTGGCATTCAAAATCCAGCTCATACTGGTATCCCTAAAGTCCAGCTCATACTGGCATCCGAATTCCAGCTCATACTGGTAACCAAAAATCCAGCTCATACTGGTATCCAAAAATCCAGCTCATACTGGTAACCTAAAATCCAGCTCATACTGGTATCCAAAAATCCAGCTCATACTGGTATCCAAAAATCCAGCTCATACTGGTATCTAAAAATCCAGCTCATACTGGTATCCAAAAATCCAGCTCATACTAGTATCCAAAAATCCAGCTCATACTGGTATCCAAAAATCCAGCTCATACTGGTAACCAAAAATCCAGCTCATACTAGTATCCAAAAATCCAGCTCATACTGGTAACCCAAATCCAGCTCACACTGGTAGTCAAAATCCGGCTCATACTGGTAATCTTCCTAAACCAAATCATATTGTTATCCTAACCAACTCATTTTGGTACCCTAGTACGATCGTTAATGGTTCATTAACCTTATTCTCGGTTAAAGTCTAGTCATCTTTTCATCTGACGCGCGAGGTTTGTCTCTGTCTCTTCTGGCTTTTTCTTGAAGATCCCGTTTGAACTCTTCAGTATAAGAAATCCCAGAAAATCCTTTGTTGAGGTCTATACTTTTATTTCAAATCGATCCCCAGTGGAGATCATGTCTTCTTTCTGGTTTCATGCCCCGTAAGAATGTGTTTTCCCCAGTGTCGTCCGGTCACATTTGAACCTGTCATTCGTCTCCCTGGACCTTTCCCCAGTGGAGAACACCTCTCTGACCCTTATCTCCAGTGAGGACCTGTAAAGATTTCCCTTTCAGCTCCATCTTTCTATCCCAATTTTTCCTCGGAATCTCCCCAGTGAGTCTCTTTTGTTGGTGAGTTTGTATCCCCAGTGAGTCTTTTTTATGGATACTTCCTTCATATTTTCCCAGTAAAGCTCACCTGTGTTTGGTAGCTCTTTGTTGTCCTATTTGTCTCCATTTTTGCACTATCATGACATCATATCATCATATTAGAGTTCATGGCATGTCAGCATATGTGTCGCTCCCGGGATTTTCATCCAAGTACAAACGCGAAAGTGGCACCGAAACATAGTCGCCAGCAATGTGTATTTATCCCAAGAGAGGGAAAGGAAACACCGCATAAACCTGAAGGAAGGAAAGAACATGGTCTTGTGACAAAGAGAAAGGGTAAGGGAGTCGGTTACGCGAGAGGAAGGTATTAGCACCCCCTCACATCCATCGTACCCGATGGGATCCACGCTTGCTTGCTCGATCAAAGGGTGATAGAAAAGGATACTGGAAGAGGAACTTGAAGAAAGAAAGGAGAAAGAATGGGAAAGGAACGAGAAACAAATGTAGGGAAAATAAAAGAAGTGCTCGCATGGGCCCTACCCCACTGCCTACGTATCTCATCGGAAACATGAGAATCAGAGCGACGTAGTTCCCCTCACCTAAGGGAAAGTTGTTTGTGTTTTTTAGTGGAATACGTCAGCGTTCATGTTCTAGCAGTTTAGATGTTGCAGCTTGCTGTAGGGAGACTTAGACGTTACTTGTTTGCGGTAGAACAGAAATGACGCATCCTTAAGGAATGAATTGAATGAGATGAGAATAGAAATCCTGGAGGAAAGACGTTATTGTTTATTTTTGTCTTTTAAGAGTTTTTTTCATTTGTTTGCATATGATAGTGTATCCAAATCTTAGCCATTGGAATGTGTACATTCTCACATTCCAAGATGGAATGAGTAAGAAAGCACACTAAGGGTGAAGAAGACCCTCACACTTAGTTCCAATTATTAAGGTTCAAACACACTAGCATACTTGTGTTTATTAAGTGTTTTTGTTGGTTATGAAATGAAGAAGTGTTTTTTATTTGTACCTTCAACAAGTATTGCATTTAAGTCCCTCATACAAGATCAAATGTTTAACACATTGAGCCAAGATGGGCTATATGCTACACATTCTAAGATTATAAGAGAAGACCCCTTATAACCTTTTCTTTATATGAAAGGCCTAAATGCAATAAATGCCTACCTTTATTACATATTTTGAATTTTCTTTGAGATGAGAAGATAGAAGACTCAAGAGAGGAAAGAAAGGTAAAAATCTATGTGAACTAAGACTCAATCCTAATTGATTAATTAAGGGAGTGATCCTAAAGGTTTGTGAGGTTTCAAAACCTAAAATCTAAAGAAGGAATGAGCTAAACAATTCACTTCTAAAGTAGAAGATGAATTGTAACTCAAAAGGGAAGGTAAAGAGTTGATCAAGGTAAGCACATAAAAACAAAGATGAATTGTAAAAAGAAAGGAAATGAAAGAGAAAGGAAAGAGATTTGAATGTGGATTCCTTATCCACACTCAATTTCAACTTACCAAAGCCCCTGCATGGTTAGTGAACAAGTGAACATGCATAAGAAGTAAAAGAACACTTAATACACCATAAAGCTCAAAAGAATGAGATGAAAAATCAAATCCTAATATTTCAACCAGAATATACCTCATATTGAAAACAAGAGAATGTCATCACACAAGCTCAAATGAAATAAGCAACAAACATCATCCATAGAATTCAACATGTTTCCATAAGAAAGGAAAATGAAAGATGGAAAGAAATGGAAGAAACATGCATAAATGGAACATGTAATCCAAGGATCAGAATTGAAACTAAATGGAAAATGATTTATAAACATCTCAAAAGTATTCATGAATCAAACATCAAGACATTCAAGAAGTAATAGAAGAAGAAGTGGAATAAAAGTTCAAAAAGAAAGTGCACACAATACAATGTTAAGGATGCACAAAGCTCAAATGGAAATGAACATGCAAAGATGACATATAATGTGTATCAATGACCTATAATGTCACATGAATAGCTCACAAAAATATGCAAATGATCATACAAATATGCATAAAAAAATCATGTAAACATGCACAAAAATATTATAATGATATGACATGCTATTATGCTTCAAATGTAATGCATCACACAAAAATCAAATGGACCTATGAAAATTATGCAAGCATGGTATTGGAATGCCTAAGTCAGAAGTGAATCATACATCAAAATAGCATGTAAAAATTCAAAGTAAAATGACCTCAAACAATGCAATTAGGTCAAGTTGAAACATCATGCAAAGTAATACAAAAATGAGCATCAAAACATGTCATAAAGTGACCTAAAAAATCAAACAAAAATCATTTAACATGACTCAATGTATTAGTGAATCAATTCAAAAAGAATCAAGTAGAAAAAATTTATAATGAGCAAGAACAAAATTATACAAATTCATGTACCACATTTGGAATGCACACAAATGGAAATTCAATAAAATCAATAAATAAAAATTTCAAAAAATTTCTAAATGTCTTAAAAATGTTCATGAATTTTTCTAGAATTTTATGATGTAGTTTAGTATTTTTAAAAATAAAAAAGGAAACGTGCATAAAATAAAAGAAAATAAAAAGAAATTGAAAACAAGCAGGGGTGCATGCATAGCAATTATTCAGTTCAAATGGTTTGGGCTTGAAAAACACAGGGTTGCAAATATCAATTCAGAGCCTAGTCCACACACGCGTTATCCACAACAACTAGCATGCACTCTCAGTCAACAAAAGTCAATCAATTCACGCCATTGGATCTTGTCAAGTCAGCATAATAGTCAAAGTATTTGGATCTAACGCACGCACATGAATGTCCACGCACACTACCATGCACTGCACCACACGTTGATTAATTGAATTCAGAAATAAGACACGTGAGGTGTATGTGCATTTTAATGTGTTGGCACGCTCCTCACCACACGATTGGAACACATCAACGACTATGATTAAAACACACACAAACCCTAGCATCTGAAACCAACGGCCGGAGATGACTTCCGGTCATCTTCTCCGGCAAACCACCACCGTCTGCAACCTCAAATTTTCCAGAATTCCACAAATAATATACCAAAATGAAGAGGAAGTAATGTAGAGCATGAATCCAGTGATAAAACATACAAAATGTTCATGAAATAAGAGAATCGAGCAGAGGAAGATTTGCCCTAACATTTCAACTATACCTCTAAAGGCCTATCAACTAGCCAGACAAGTTCTTGAGCTTATAAGAAGCTTCAAGAACCTGGAAATAACTTCAAATCATGCCTATAATGGTGGAAATTCGTACCTGAAGATTTGAGACCTTGAGATGTTCTTCAGAAAACTAGAGATGCTGCTTCCTCTTTGAGCTTCTTTTGGCCAAACATAGGCTTAGATGCAGTGATGATGATGATTCAGTGGAAAGAAAATGGAACCAAACTTCAAAACCAGTTGCAATGTGATGAAATTGAGAGAGAATCAGAGAGAGTGTTGAAGTGATAAGGAACAAAGTGAAGCTCGAGAATCAGTGGCAATGGTGAGATTGAGAGAGAAGAAGAGAGATTTTCTGAAGTGAAATGTGGAAAATGAGTGTTAGAATGAAATTTGAGAGGGTGATTTATATTTATAGTGTGCTCTAACCATAGTTAACATGAGTGAGTTAACTGAGTCCCAGTTGAGTTAAGTGAATCATCCCTAACTAACTGAGTCAAGTTAGTTAGGGAGAGCAAGGGTATGGTGATGACAACTTATGGTAAGCTATGGTGGAGGTGAAGAGAAAGTGAAATGGCAAGGTTGTGCATCAGAAACTTGCTCAGCAAGTTTGCTTTTTCTATTTCCATGCAAGGCACGTGCTGTAGCAGTGTGTGTAATGTTCATGTTGTGTTCAAATAAGGGAAAGAATGTTTGATGGATGACTGAACCAAATCCTGCATCAAAGCCAACAATGTAACAGTGAAACATAGGGTGGTTTGTGGATGTTTTTCTCTCTACTCAATGAATGATTTATTGAGTTCTTGAATTCATTTGAAAGAGGGGATGTAATGCTACAAGTTTGGTTTGAAATTTGAATGGGAATGATGCTTGGAAGAGGTTGAAAAATGACTTATAACACAAAGGTTTGGGAACTGGTTATGGGCGATGAAATGAGGTTGGCTGGCAAGGCATCTTGGTATGGAATCTCAGCAAGATGATCCTAACTTGAGACCATTATTTCTACCTCATAGCTTGATCAAATGAAATTTTGTCCAACATGAACATTAAAGAGGGCAATACAAGGAACACTTTTGATGTTGACAAGTTTTGCAAATGAAGCTTCTAACCATGAGAAAAATGGGTGAACATTTGTCCCACCAACTGTTTGTAGAAATGACATGCGCGTGACCTGAAAATCCTTGGTCATGACCTAATTTTGAACCTACTTTGCTCAAACTTTGATCAATCATATCTCACTCAATTTTTATCCAATGGAGATGTTCTACACATGGATTTGAAGCTTGAAACAAGATTTATTGTTGTGGCCGATTGGAATTTTCATTTGATGCTTCAATTTTGAATGGCCTTGGTTCCAATTCTGATGCAAAATGGCCTAAAATTACTATTTTTGGAAACCCTAATTCTTCCAAAAATGGCAACTTTTCAAATTCTTGATTTTTCATGATTCTTTTGGAATTTCTTGATCAAATTTTGTACATTGGTCACATATAACATGAATTTCATGATTTTGGGCTCAAAAAGTCAAGCCACATTGGCTACCAGTGGCGCAAGCCACCTTGATATATGTGGCGCAAGCCACCTTTTGTTGTAGTGGCACCTGCCACTAGTAGTTGTGGCGCAAGCCACACTACTATTGCCCCCCCACCCCTTTTTAATTTATTTTCTTTATTTCTTTTTTTTACTTATATTTCTATGTTTTTTTCGGTTATTATTTCCCTTTTCTTTCTTTTTTTATAAAAATAAATAAAACAACAAAAAAAGCATTCATAATTTCAATCAATCCTCAGGCTTCCCTTTTCATTTTTTCTAATAAAAAACCAAATGTTTTTTTAATAAGTGTTTTAAAAGAAATTGTTTCTTTACAATATGCTAAACAAAACCTTATCATGAGAATGTTACTTGTTTCAGCTTTTGTCACTAAGTGTATGACTTTAAATGTTTTGTAAACTGTGAGAATGTTTTAATGTCGTACTTGTCATATTTAAATGACCATTGATCTTTGCTATTATCATAATTGTTGGGAATTCATCTCCTACATTTGTTTTGGATTTCTTGAAACTCATATGTTTCATTGTTACTCTCCCCATTGTAACTCTTATTTACAAGACGTTATTTTCCCCTTCCTTCCAAAGGAAAAGTTTTTCTATCGATTTCAAGATCATAGAAAGCTCATTGCAAACTTGGACCTCATAGTCTTAGGCAACCTCCCTCATTGACCTCATAGTCAATAGGATCCCCTCTTGACCTCATAGTCATAGAGCAACCTATTCAACCTTGACCACATAGTCATAGGTAAAACCTTGGCCTCATAGCCATTTTCCAACTTTGACATAGTCAAAGTCTCTCTATTGACCTCATAGTCATAGAAAGCTCATTACCCTCATTTGACCTCATAGTCATAGGATCCCCTCTTGACCTCATAGTCATAGGGCCATCTTACCTCTGACCTCATAGTCATAGCCCCTCTCCCTTGGCCTCAAAGCCACCTTCCAACATTGACCTCATAGTCATACAAAGTCTCTCTATTGACCTCATAGTCATAGATAGCTCATTATCACCTTGGCCTCATAGTCATCCATCCTTTGACCTCATAGTCATTAGCAACATCTTTACCTTATCCTTAGCAAGCAAACATAACATAACAAAACTAAATAAGAGGTTCCTGTAGAGTACTACAGATGTTAAGGGGTGTTAATACATTCCCTTAGTATAACCAACCCCCGAACCTTAGATCTCCCCCCTTTAGGTTTTCTCGGTTTTGAACCTTTCCTTTGGATAAATCAAAGTCGGTGGTGAATTCAAAGTTTTGTGATGCAAGTTAATAAATAGCTTGTCATCCGATTCTCACCGCAACAGAGTGGAAGGAATATCAAAATTTTTGTCACTAGGAGGAATGTATTTTCCTTGGAGAACAATTAACCATCTCCTAGATAAATCTGAAGGGTTTGTTACATAAAAAATATGTTCTACTTAAATATCCATAATGAATAGTTCGGTCATATAAATTGACTTGCCAAGGTCAACCCGTGTGAATTCTAACTCATCATTTTGTACACCATTGTTATTGGGAACCCACTTTTATTTAAATAAAGGCACTTTGAAAATAATATAAGCAATCTCCTCAATGACACCATATAACGCTCTAGATGCCAATATAAAATTCTTATCTTTCGAACTAGAGAAATACATGGATTCAACCACAACCATAACCCCACTATTATGTGTTGTACTACAATTATCTTCTATTTTTGTATAAAAGGAAAAATTAGAAATGTCGTATGATGTCCAAGTTATAACATTAAGTTTTGGCATGTGTGACAACCATTTAATTACCTCAGATGCACTATCATCATTAGAAATCTTCTTATTAAACCAACTTATAAATTTCTTGTTATGCTCTGCCAACAACCACTTGTCATTCATTCGGGAATATTTTTTCTTTAAAACTGTTTTGTGAATAGCTATGCAAGGTTGAACTTCATTATGATTATTCAATATATAGAAATGTGCTTCAAGAACAACATCTCGAGCCATTGTCTTAACATTTAAACCTTGAGTACCTCTACCTCCATATTCGTCAGCATGACAAGACTTTGGAATTCCTATAGACTATGTTTTCGACAAATAGTTTGAACAAAATTCAACAGCTTCTTTAGTGATGTACCCTTCAATGATCGAAGCTTCCAGACAATGATGATTCTTCGTATTTCCTTTAAAGATCTTCATGTATCGTTCTATTGGATACATCCACCTTAAATAAACTGGACCAAAATATCTGTTTTTTATGACTAGATGAACAAGTAAGTGAATCATAATGTCAAAAAACGATGGAGAAAAATACATCTCCAATTAACACAAGATTATTGTAGCCTCATCTTCTAGTTCATCTAATTTTTCGAAATCAAGAATTTTATTACATATAGCATTGAAGAATAAGCACAATCTGGTTATAGTTACTCTTACATTTTTTGGAAGGATGTCACAAATAGCTACTGGTAGAAGTTATTGCATTAAGACATGACAATCATAAGATTTTAAGTCAATTAACTTGGGATCTTTCATTGATATAAGTTTCTTGATGTTTGATGAGTAACCTTAGGGAACTTTAATACCATGCAAACACTCGCACAAAATTTTATTTTCCTTTTTAGATATAGCGTGACATGTCGGAGGAAAATAATTTCTTTTTCCTTTATCTTTTGGAGCCAATTGATGTCGTATACCCATCTCCACCATATCTAAATGGTAATTCTCACTATCTCTAGTCTTTCTTGTAATGATTAGAAGTTTTCCTATCAAACTATCACACACATTTTTCTCCACAAGCACCATCAAGACAATGTCTTACATCGAGACTAGACTAATATGGAAGATCAAAGAAAATCGATATCTTTTTCCAAATATTTTTCTCAAAGAGACATTTTTATTCTTTCCAAAGACAACAATAAGGTGTTCTTGTCGTTGAAAAATTTCACCTGCAGTTAAAGGTTTTGGAGAGGTTTCAAACTCTTGCTCTCCATTAAATGTAATACCCTGATTTAATTTTAAATATTGTTTAAATTATTTTGCTATTAGTATTATTATTAATTATTTTACTTGGGTTTTAGGGTATTTTGAATGTTAATAATTATTATTGTTGAGTTTATTTTGCTATTATAATATAAGTGAGTTTATTTTGAAAATGATTATTTTGTTATTATTATTGTTAATAATTATTTGAATGTTTTAATTAATTAAATAATTAATTATAATTAATCAGTTTATTTGATAGTTGAGTTTATTAGAGAAATTATAGATTTGTGTTATTTTAATTAAAGTAGAGTAATATTTGAATTAAAACAAAATGATAGAAAATATAGTTTTAGAAAAAATAGAGAGAGTTAGAGTGTAAGACGAATTGAGAGGTGAGAGGAGATTTGGATTAAGTTAGGGTAAATAATGCCGGATTTTAGAGGGGTCTTTCAAAATTTTGATCCTCTTAGCGAAACAATCCTGATAAACGGATCTTTATTAAATCATTAATCACAAATTAAACACAAATAAGGATCCAAAATTATCTCTTAAAGCGTACTTTAACTTTGATCACGAACATGCGACGCGAGGCTGTATTACGACGGTTGTCAAAACTGTCACACCAACCGTCGTTCTCTTTCACGACTGTTAGGGAACTAATGTAACCTGAATATTGCGACGGTTACCAACCGTCGTGGAATTTCATTTTTATTTTCTTTATTATTTTTTATGGCGACGGTAAATTGTGGCGGTTTGAACCGCCACAAATTATGAATATTTAAAGAAAAAATCTACCTCAATTTTTTAGCATTATTATAAAAAATAAAAAAAAATAAATTCTAACTCTAACTCTATAGAAGTTTACTTGATTTTCTACACCAAAAAATGTAATTATAGAGCCAAATAAATGAAACTGTTCAGAATAAATTATGAAGTATAAACAAACTAGTAATCATTTATCATTTGTTTTAGCTTCCCTTCTAGCTGTATGAACAACAGTGATCTCTCAAAATCTTGCTTGTCATGTGCAGGTTCTATAAAATTGGCTTCAAGAACTCCTAAATATGTACTGGTAAATTAAAAAGCATGGATATTTTGAAAGTCTTGCACAAAGAAATCAACAGGGAAGGATAAGAACATACCAACAACACCATTACCTTTAGATGAACCATCTGGGCTTGCTTTCCAAAAATGGTTGCATTCTCAAAAAGAGGTTAACCACATCAGATCAAAATGGTACGAAAATAATATTAGCAAACAAATTCATATTCCAATTGTACTTCTTAATGGAACATTGTAAACTTTCCCAGACTTACCATAGCTCAATAACCTTTCTAAACAATCAAAGTTTATTTAGTAAAACACTAAGAACCAATGAAGCTAAAATAAAATAAAATAAATGAGATTTGTGAACATTAAGATGAAGAATACATTTTTTGATGTCAAGTTTATACTATCCTCATTAGCAGCATGAGGACATGAAAATCCCAAAGGCCTACAATGGTAAAGTTCAAAAATAAGAATATGAATGAGTGTTCCTTAATGGCGTGGGGTTATATTGGAAGAACACCAGCGCTGGAGAATGTGCTTAGCGCATTGTGCTAACCCCAGGCGATGCGCAGTAGGCCATTTGAGGCCCCTTTCTTTATGCCAAAACTGAATAAAAGTTGGAGCATTGCGCCAGAATTAGTGGAATATGCTAATGGGTATTAGAAAATGTCTTAAGCCAGAAACTCCGAAATTTTGAGGTATTGGACAAACGTGACATATAGAGAGAGACTGTTGAAGCATCTTGGAGCTGAATTAAGTGATTCAAACGATGTTGGTCATTGCATCACTGCAATTTTATGTACAATCTAAAGAAGGCACAGTACAGCTAGGAACATAAACATCCAAACAAACTAAATCAAATAAGGAGAACTGAAATAGACTCTATCAAAGATAAGGATATGGAAATAGGTATGATTTCAAAGCTAATAAGACTCACAAGTCAAATGTTACTTCTAATGTATATGAACACATATACATGAATATTTTTTTTTTATTTCCTCTCCAACTTCCAACATATATAAGAATGATGGTTTGTTGTATATAAAAATAAATAAAAATATACATACCAAAATGTAGCTGAAGTAAATAAAATTTGAGATAAGGAAATTCAAGCAATCAAAAGTTGGAACATACCTTGATTAGGCGATTTTTAGGCGATTTTTGTGGTATACGTTAAACCCAGAAACATTAATAGCAAGAAACTCCTTTATAAATCCAATGGTCGTCTCCACCGTAGCCTACTATTGGACAAAACTCTTTAATTTGAAAAATAAACTATTTTCTTAATAAGTTAAATGTTTGCAGGGTGATAGGATACTAGACAAATAATTATTGTTTGTTATTTATAAAAAAACACTATATCTTTTTCTGATACTGGAATGAAAGAAAGTCGGTAGAACAAAGAAAAAGATCTAATTAGATTATGTTCACATTGTTCCAACAAAGATCTAATTGTGATGTGAAGTGGTGAACAATTCAATGTCGATAAACACAAATTTATAGCGTTATGTACATTAAATATTTATATAATAAACTTGTCTCATACAAAAACTTATTTTATGTAGATATTAAATTCAAATAGTAATAAGATCAATGTTAAACATTAATATGATACACATGATACATAGCCACCTAATAAGAGTATTCACACCTAATTAGGGTATGTTAGAATTCTACCCTTCTTATTAATCATGATCAATATATTGAACACTTTGGTTCAATCACATAATCATCTTAAACAATTAATCATAAAATTAAATTAGTTTAGTTTACCTTGATTATGTCGTTGGTCTCCAACTCCAATACATTGGATCATTGCTCCATGTTATCGACAATTCTCTAGCAGATAATATATATGACTTTTCACCCGAACACTTAATCAATTTAAAACTCTGCATGATATTACAAAATAGTAAATCATAAATCAATAGCTAGCTTTAGAAAAGTTTGAAATCATTTAGGTAAATACTAGTGCTTACGATGTTGCCTTTGTCTAGGAGAAGAGGCTGTTGGGAGAGAGAGTAGAAAAGATGTTTATATGAAGAAGATTGAAGAATTAAGGGGCTCATGTTGTCTAAATTTGATGAGATGGAGTTAATTAAGAAGCTCTCGTGAAAATAGTTCCTTGTGTTTTTTAGATTTGGGTCTAATGTGCCTTGGTCGGAATAGTGTATCGATCCAAGAGTTTTTTTAGGTGAACCTGTGTTCAGAGGTGTCAAAAAAACCTTAAATGACAAAGCCTTAATAATTAGGTCCCTTGTTGGCCCCATTTTTTTAGGCCTCTTACTAAATGAATATTTTCTTGGCCCTTTATTTTTAAGCTCCTTCATATTTTTTTCTTTAATGGGGCTTAACTGAAGGGCTCAAAATCTAATTTATTTGAAATAAAATATTTTATATTATAAAACCGATTTTTTTCTAAAACCGATTTTTTCTTAAAACTGTTTTTTTCCTTAAACCGATTTTTTCCAAAAATTAAAAAAAAAAAACCCAAATTTTTCAGAAAATAAAAAAAAAAACTGATTTTTTCTGAAAATAAAAAAAAAAACATTTTTTTCCAAAAATAAAAAAACTGGTTTTTTCAGAAGAAAAAAAAGCCGATTATTTCCGAAAATAAAAACAAACCCGATTTTTTTCCGAAAAAATAAAAAACTGATTTTTTTCCGTAAATTAAGAAAAATGATTTTTTTCAGAAAATAAAAAAAAAACCGATTTTTTTCGAAGATAAAAAAAAATTGATTTTTTCCAAAAATAAAAAAAAACTATTTTTTCCGAAAATACAAAAAAAACCGATTTTTTCCGAAAATGAAAAAAAATCGATTTTTTCTGATAATGCAAAAAAACCAATTTTTTCCGAAAATAAAAAAAAAATTGATTTTTTCTGAAAATATAAAAAATCGATTTTTTACTAAAATGAAAAAAACCGATTTTTTCTGAAAACGAAAAAACCGATTTTTTTCATAAATAAAAAAATTGAACCGAAAATAAAAAATCTGATTTTTTCCTAAAATTAAAAAACTCTATTTTTTCCGAAAAAAAATTAAAAAAATTAAAAAACCCTATTTTTTCGAAAAAAAAAAAATTGATTTTTTTCGAAAATAAAAAAACGAATTTTTCCAAAAATATAAAAAAAAAACGATTTTAAAAAAAATTGATTGAAAAAACCTATTTTAAAAAAAAAATCAAGTTTTGAAAATGTTGGGGCTTTGAGGCCCTACTTGAATTTTAAAGGCCCTTAGGGGGCCTATATATTTTGGGGCACATTGATTTTTAAAATTTTAGGCACTTCTATTTTTCGGAGCCTTGAAATTTAGGCCCCAGCCCCTTAAATTGACATCTCTACCCGTGTTGGTCTATTGGTTGTTTGTTTAGGGGTTGTTCTGGACTGGGCCGAGGCTGCCCAACCCATACAACATGGGGAGGCCCAATAAGACCCCTCCGCGGGGCACTTGACTACTGCGAGCATACCACCGGTTCCCCCGGGCACTTTGCAGTGTCGGGTACTTGGCCAGCAGGGCAGGAGAACCTCGCCCCCGGCGGAGAGGTACTTCCTCGACATACCAGCTTCTCCCCCGAGGATGACACATATCACTCCTCGACAGACATAGGTCCTCCCCGCGAGGCCATGTCCGTCATACGGCTTGATGGGTCCTCGACACAGAAGGCTCCTCCCCAGCGAGGAGTGTCTAACGGTCCGTACCACGTAGACACGTTCCAAGCAACCACTCCACTCCCGAAGGACTCGGTCTGCCCTAGTCCCGGAAATCTATGAGCGGTTACCCCAGGGCGAAGACCACGCGCTGGTCTTCACTACGCCACGTAAGCCCTGGCAGTTACTTGGATTGGGCCTGACAATCCAACCCAATGCAAGTAACCGTTGGCCCCGCGCTGGGGGCTCTCTATAAATACCCTCTCACTTGAGAGGGTCAAGTTAAGTCACTTTTCTCACTCTTCTTGTATTTGCTGTTACTCTGTGCACTCCCTAACTTGAGCGTCGGAGTACCTTGCAGGTACACCCCCCCCCCCCCCGCCGTCCTTCAACCTCACCGGAGACGGAGCTCAACGGACGTCGTTGGCCACCAGTAACTGTCTGATCCAGGTACGATCAGTGGCGCCGACTGTGGGGAGTCTATAAGCTTCCCCGTTTTCTCCTCGATAAACCAAAGCTTCCTCTATTCATCACCAACATGGCCAATCCGACCGTCAACCAGGCTCTGGACTCCGTGCTCGCGCAACTGGAGAACGGGAGCCACCGTGAGGACGCCATCATCCTCCACGGCGACGAAGGCGACATAAGGGACGGACAGACCGCCTCCCCGGACTCCCAGGATGCGACCATCAACGTCGTCCGCACGGACGACCAGCAAACCCCTCTCCAGCCAGTGGCTCCGCCGCCCAACGCGGACCCAAGCACCGTGGCCCTGTTTGCATTGATCAACCAGACCAATCAGCTGATCGCGCAGCAGAACACCAGAATCGAAGCCCTAGAGCAAGGACGGGCACAACGATCTTCCCTGCGAAGACATCGCCGTCCCCCGTCTCCTCGCCGCTCTCCTTCCCCACGAAGGACCCCTTCCGAAGATTCCCGGACTCTGTCGCCCGTACGCCATGGTCGACGACCTCGTCTCGAGCGACCCCAGCCGGCGATCACCCAGAAACGCCCTCGTTCCCCGCCTCGGAAGGAACCCAGGGCCTCCACCATCTCCAAGAAGTCCAAGCAGACCGAAGCGAGACCAAAGAACCGTTCGAGGAACTCCCCTCCACGGCACCATCGGTCACCTTCGAGATCCCCGGCTGGTAGCGACGACGAGGACCAAAGGACCCCCTTGTCGTGGGAAATCATGGACGCCCCAATCCCTCCAGGCATGGAGAAACCTCCACCTTTGGGGACCTACGACGGGCTGACCGACCCCGGGCATCTCAGCGCCCAAGGTGTCCAGCTTTTCCTGCAGGCGGGCAAGTTCAGCAGCAGGGCGGGTCTCGTCATTGAGAATGATAGCAATCGAGCAGATATGCATGACAGCCGACAGGTCCTCAAAAATCATCTTCCTCCTCACTTCAGTAGCAGTCCCCAGCACAGTTTGGATCTCGGAGGGAAGGGTGCGAGGATAAGTGACCTCGGAGAAGAAGTGAGGTTTTTTATGGCAGGGGGGAAGGTCAAAGCTGGAAGGAACCGGGGGACTGTCTTCACCACCCAGGTCGACGACCTCCGCAACGCGTTGCCTCTTCGGAGTCCCTTGGGTAGCCGGGGATTGGCTTCCCGCAGGAGTTGTGCGACCACCCGCGGTCCCCGACACAGCGGCAGCAGGCTGAGACTGATTGGATCCTTCGGGCACGGCGGCCGTGGAAACACCCTCGTGCGGGGCCCCAGAAGGGACAACCTCTTGATCTTTTGAGCGCGACGCCTCTTCCCGGGCCTGCGCTTCCCGGGCCCTCTTTGCTTTCAGCTTCTTTAACCTCTCCTCGGCTCCGGCCATTGTTCCTGCAAAAGGAAAGAAAACGTTAGTAAAGCGAGAAACACAGATGCGAGGAAGACCTAAAGCGAGGACGTTTTCACCACCTAACAATTCGATGGCTTCCTCGTCGGAGAAGGTCTCGAGCAGAACGCGGGTGTTTATCAAGCGATGTTCTTTCTTCACCTTCCCATCTGCACCTATTATAGGTTGGCCGTCCAGCGTCTCGTGTCGAGCTTCGGTAAAACTGTCAACGAAAGCTACGATTTTATCGTAGGCTTCCCGCTCGTAGGTCTCCATCTGAACAGGCTTCGTTTTATATTTGTCAACTCCCTTCTTAAAATGTTCCTCCGTCTAGTACAGAGGAAACTTTGGCTCCAGCACCTCCTCGGAACGGCCGTCGACCTCGCGGGTGACTTTCCGGTACAATGAATATATCGCCTCGAGGGTGACCGGCTTCACGTAGAAATAGCGGAACTTGAAATCCCGGATGGAATCCAAGTAAGTGTGGAACAGTGCCTTGCTCTGCTTGAAGGACACCCAGCCGTGTCGACCTCCGGCCGACGACCGTTGGAGGTGGAATATGCGGAAGAAAAGGCGAACGGTCGGCACGATCTCCAAATATTTGCATACGAGCTCGAAGGCCCGGATGAAGGCCAGCGAGTTCGGATGAATCTGCGAAGGGGCCAACTTCAACCAGTCAAAGATCCCCTCCTGTAAATCCGTGAAAGGCAGCCTTCACCCCGCCTTCTCGAACATAAACTCGTATAAGGGGACTCGCATTCCCCGGTAAGGGGAGCATATCCGGTGATGCTCCTCGGGACGAAAAACCTTCCAGGATTGGCCACTTCCGATTAGTCGGTGCTCGACGGTGCAAAAAGCATCGTCCACATCTGGGTACACGAAGATGGACGACATCTCCAGGGCTTCGTTACAGACCCAATCCTCGAGTGGCCTCTCTTGCGCAAAGGCCATGTGAGCCATGAGGGAGTCGGGCTGGTCGTCGTCGTTTTCCTCGAAATATCCTACGGACACCTCCGCAGCCAAATCGTCCATTTACTTGAAAAGCAGAAGGAAACGGTGAATTCGATTGGTCGTATCAAATTCACCCCTCCACCGCTGTTCAAGCGAACGGGCGAGGAAGGGGCAAGGCTTTCTCAACTCCCCGACGCGATCGGCTGAGGATCAACTTCCCCACCGGGGAACTCATCGTCTCCCCGGAAGGTTCTGCCCCGTGTCCCCGCGGCACTAACAAATATACTGATTATTAAGGACCCTGAGACATTCAACGGGTCCCCGACGTGTTCGTCCCTGATCCCCGAGATATTCATCAAAAGCGAGCAAAGCTCTTCGCACTCTCTCCCTCCACAACTAAAGATTCCTGCCGTATTCGCCAGGAATCCCTTCGTTTCTCATGGGAATATCATCAATTCACCAAGGAAACGTCCTACACTAGTTAAAATTGAAGAAAAACGCAAAATAAAGGTCCGGTTTGAAGCAAATACCTGGTAAGCGGCGGTGTAGGGTTCCGGCACGGAGTTTTCCGGCAATGGTACGGCGGCGAACGACTGTCGTAGCGGAGGAAAGGCTTCCGGCAGAGAGTGCCCGGCGATTGACGGCAGCGAGCTACGACGGAAGAGGTTAGAGAGAGAAGGAGAAGGACTCTTGAGAGAGAAGCGGAAAAGTGAAAAATGAGCGAGGGGAGCGGCATTTATAAGCGGTTCTCGCGAGACTCGAGGGGCATAGGGCACTCGAGTGCACTACCCTAGCCAGCCGCCCTAGCCTCCCTAGGTAATAATGGCAGGCGACACGTGGCACGCATGCAGCCGCTCATCTCCCCACGCGTGTCGTTTCGGTTTTCCCCAACGCTTCGAATCCGAAACCCTTCATCTCCCCGACCATCTGTCCGACGCCCGACGCTCATCCGGCCGAAGGAATTTCGCACATGAGAACGACCTCCTCGGTTCCTCTCTTGGCGTATCCTCGACATGCCAATAACCCTTAAGTCATTACTCTGCCACCCCAGAGCAACGACTTGGGGGGCTCCTGTTCTGGACTGGGCCGAGGCTGCCCAACAGTCGAGCAGGCCCAACCCATACAACATGGGGAGGCCCAATAAGACCCCTCCGCGGGGCACTTGACTACTGCGAGCATACCACCGGTTCCCCCGGGCACTTTGCAGTGTCGGGTACTTGGCCAGCAGGGCAGGAGAACCTCGCCCCCGGCGGAGAGGTACTTCCTAGACATACCAGCTTCTCCCCCGAGGATGACACATATCACTCCTCGACAGACATAGGTCCTCCCCGCGAGGCCATGTCCGTCATACGGCTTGACGGGTCCTCGACACAGAAGGCTCCTCCCCAGCGAGGAGTGTCTAACGGTCCGTACCACGTAGATACGTTCCAAGCAACCACTCCACTCCCGAAGGACTCGGTCTGCCCTAGTCCCGGAAATCTAGGAGCGGTTACCCCAGGGCGAAGACCACGCGCTGGTCTTCACTACGCCACGTAAGCCTTGGATTGGGCGGAGACGGAGCTCAACGGACGTCGTTGGCCACCAGTAACTGTCTGATCCAGGTACAATCAGGGGTCATTCCACTTTTTTCGTCATTGTAATTTCGAGTTAAAATCCCTAATGCTTTCTAATATAATTCTTTGCTTATTAAAAAAAAAATTATTAAGTTAGATTTCGGTAGCATAAATACCTCATATTAATGGCATGCCAATATAGAACATACTTATATGTTCTGTACATACTTATTCTTTATAATCATACTTATTCTTAATAATCATCCAAGTTTTGGTTCCCACACCATTATAAAAGCATAACATTGCATGATTTATCAGGTCTTCTTCGTCCGTCTCGACTTAGTTGCCGTCTCTCTAATGATTGAAGAAACTTCTTCTCATATTCTTCTCTAAAACACTTATTATTGTTCCATGATAACATAAACTTCCCAACCTAACACATTAAAAGCAAACCCCTAATCAAAAGAGAATCTTATATTCCAATGAACAAAAGTAGATAACATATTTTGAACAAAACCTAATGCCAACCTCTGATTTTGACAATTCATCAAGGGCTGCTACATCTTTTTCTTCAGCCAACTGATGAACTTTATTCATAAACGAACAATGCTTGTAATAGTGGACAATCTGCACTTCACAAAAGTAACATATAACATATAAAAACCGTATAAAAATTTTATCTGCGACATAAAGCTTCAACTTCTATTTTACTATCTTACCTCCTCATGATACAATTTGTCCAATTTCAAAATCCTTTGACGTGCTTCATCCCTTTTCTTATACTTATTTTCCAATTTTTTTCTCAAAGAATGCAATTCTCCAATAGCTACTAATTTTTTCCCTTCCAGTTTATTTCTTGTCCCACATCCTATCCATTCTCTTCTGTTTTCCAAAGAATCACACTCAATGACGCCACGTAGAAGCTACCACAAAATAGAAAATATCTATCACACTCAATGATAACACCTTAATTAAAAACAAGATTAAGTTGCTTTTTTATTAAAGCCAATTAATTATAAGTTACCTTGATTTGTTCTTTAATACTTTTCTTCAAGGAATCATATTTGGAAGCTCGCTCCTTATGCTGGATTTGGAATTGTTCAATTTCAATCACGAGCTTCTGTGCATCACTCAAGTAATAACTTCTTCTAATCATATGTTCCACGTTTTGAAATCTCCAAGTACGCAATAACTATCGCATTTGAACATTTCAACTTTCATAACAAGAATTTCCAACCTTCATAACCAAAGGAAAAAAAAATGAATTTAATAGATTACCGTTTCCTTAAGCACGTCTAGTGATTTGAATGGAGAAACATCTTTCTGTTGAATCCTTATGTCCCTCATAATTTTTTTCTCTTCACCCAAACTTTTGCTTCCATGAAACCTCAAGTAATTCAAAGACTACACAAATAATTTCACAACAATTAAAAAAAACATAAGAATCTCATCGTATGATAAAAGGATAAAAGTACAATTAAAAATATAGAACTTCGTACATTTTTTTCGAGCTTTTCTCCAAACCATCCTCCATTTTCTACCGTAACATTTCTTAAATTCAATTCATCAAGAGCCATATTAAAATACATTAGTATCATCTCGTTGTTTCTTCGTTCCAAGTGTGTAAAGTTCTTATACAAAACAGAATCAAGATGGCGATGTTCTAACTGTTACAAAACAAAAATTTTTGGATTTACTATATTCAAACTTATTAATGAAATTAAAAAGATACCATTTTCTATTTACTTTATACCGTATTCTTTGCAATCTTATCAGTGATTACAGAAATGTCCTGATTCATTGTCTTAATCACTTTCTCTTCCTTTTTGATTTGAGAGACTGAATCTGGAACAGTTGGCCATAGCTTGACAAAGTAGAATTGATGAACAAGTTTTGAAACATGTCCTGAATTTTCATCGATTGCCTTATTCTCCATGGTGTTAAAATTTCCAGATTTTGACATAATAAAAGATAATAATAATAAGCAGTTTTGTTGGATTTAATCAAATCAAAATATATCATTGAATCCAAATATTTACCTCTATGATTAGGTTTTACTTGTTAGAACTAGAACATGCTATGGATCACTGATTTTAATAACAATTTAAGTGGCTAATTAATAATTAATTATTATATTGTTAAACACTTGCTCCCCACGCCAAGAAAGTCAAGATCTAGAATTTAAATTATTTTATTTCTTATACCTTTTCAAACAATTAAAGGGTTTAAAAAAAACTCAAACACTGTAACTTTTGACTTTATAAAATTTGCAAACTATCTAGACTTGATCTTGGTTTTGATGATGCTACATTTAGTTATCTTTAATGCAAATATTGGGTGTTAAGGACAATAATGCTTCTCTAATTACCAAAAAGGACATTTTTCAGCAAGGCAGTGAACTAATAAATAAAAGAAACTACGTCTGACATAAATACTAGATGCAGATCATAACAATTGATCATTAAGAAACGGATTTTTGGCGAAGATGTTAGCTATTTGAACAATTAATAATATATTAAATCTATCTATCATAATATATTAAATATAAAAGAGTGGAATATATATATATATATATATATATAAGATTAATTACTATGCACTGACAGTGTAAAAAGTTTTACACTGTCAATACATCACCATCACCCGTTTGGATTACTTTACCGATTATTAAATTAAAAAAGTCAAACTTCTTTTTACATCCAACGGTTATAATTAACTGACAGTGTAAAATCATTTTACACTGTCAGTGCATTTCAATTAAATCCTATATATATATATATATATATATATATATATATATATATATGACATATTAGATTTTAATTAATGTGACAAATATAATATATATATATATATATATATATATATATATATTATATTTGTCACGTTAATTAAAATCTAATGTGTCATTTTTAAGATTGAATCTAGCAACAAATTTAAATAACTATGCTTCAACATCTATTTAAAAAATCATGTTACAAAAAAAAATACTATTAAATATCTCATCATAGTAAACACAATTATCACTCTTTATATAATTTAACATTTTCACCTTACATCTACAAAAATATTAATTACACAATTTTGTTAATAACTACACTATTTTTTTTCAGAGTCTAATATCAAAAAATATAATAATTACACTATTTTATTGTTAAATTACAAAATATCATAAAAAGAAATAAATAATTCAAAAATAAAAATAAGATACTAATGAATAACAAAAAAAATATTATATTAAATATTTACATTCTTAAAAAAATTTAATAATTGGAGTAATTTTATTAGCGTATCCATTTTCATAATCAATTTAAATTTTATTTACAAATTAATAAAATACAATTATACTTCAACTTCTATTCTAAAATTCATTGTTAGAAAAGTCTTATTATTTTATATCTCAGAAGAGTAAATCACAACTAAATACTCAACTCGGTGATTGTTAATTTGCCGTTACATTACTTATCATTCTTTAAGGCTCCTTCGAAAGTAATTAAAGATATTATTGCTTTACAACGAAGATTTCTTTGGTCCGATTCGGTGGCTAAAAGTTGTATCGCTTGGATCAGTTGGGACAAACTGTGCAATCCTATTGAAAAGGGTGGGCTTGGTATTAAGCATATTGGGTGGTTTAACAAAGCTCTGCTGTCTAAATGGTTATGGAAGTTCGTCACTGGCGGTAAAGAGATTTGGCGGGATTTCTTGAACCGTCGTTATGGTAGCCTTTCCTACTGGGCGACTCATCCTGATTCTGATTCTTTTCCTTCTCGTGCTTCTTTATGGATGAGAGACATTATCAGCATCAAAACATTCGGTCCCTCTCATTGTTTTAACGATGTTATGGCTGCTGTTCTTGGAACTGGGAAACATATCATGTTCTGGAATTCGTATTGGTGCGGGGAGCGACTGTTGAAAGATATTTTTCCTGATCTTTATCGCGCTACTATCGATAAATATGGTTGTGTTGCTGACTATGGAACTTGGGTCCTTAACAGTTGGACGTGGGATCTTGCGAAGCGGTGGAGGGATGACGTTGATTATTCCTTGACCAATTCGCTGCATTCTTTTCTGGCGCAATTTCATACGATGAAGGATGTCACGGATAACTGGATTTGGAGACTGGACTCGACTAAGGTATTCTCTGTTCATTCTTGCTATGATGTGCTGATATCAAATTTACCGAGATTTGATTTTCAAGCCTCCGATGCTCTGCTCCTTAAGGTTGTCTGGAAAACGCATGTCCCTTTGAAAATCAAAATTTTTTGCTTAAGATTGATTTGCAACAGACTCCCTACTCGCGACAATCTCGCTAGTAAAGGTATTGTCGCTTCTCCTCATGAGAAAGTGTGCGTAATGTGCTTCCACGAGGACGAGAATGTTGCGCACCTTTTTCTCAATTGCCCCAAGGTGGATCAGCTTTGGATTAAAATCGCGGGTTGGCTTGGATATTTGCCGGTGTTGTCTAACTCAATTACCGAACACGCTTTACGTTGGTTTTTGACGTTATTTGATAAGGGTAAGGAGGATATGAGTTGTTTTATTTGGATCATTACTTCTTGGTGTATTTGGAACACAAGAAATAATATTATTTTCAATGATGTTATTTGTGACGTGGATGCCATTTTCAACAACGTTGTTACTCTCTCTTGGAAATGGTTGGAAATTGGTCGTAGGAGATGTAACTTTTATGATTGGATGAAACATCCTATAGATCACCTGTAAGTTATAGGTTTTCGTTTCTTCCTTCTTTGATTGGTGTTTTTGTATCGGATTGGAGAATCCCTTTTTCTCCCTTTTAATACAAAATTGCTTATAAAAAAAACAATTATCACTCTTTATATAATTCAATCTTTTTACCTTACACCTAAAAAAAATAATAAATAGACTATTTTATTAGTAATTACACTATTTCTTCATTTTTTTAAGTCTAATACCTACAAATATAATAACTATTTGTTAAATTAAAAAATATTTAGCGCAAAAATAAAAAACTGAGGGCCAACAAAAAAAATGTTATTAAATATATTAAATTCGTACCAAATTTAATAAATATAGTCATTTTATTACTTGATCAATTTTTATGACTAATTTGAACTTTATTTACAATATAATAAGGGCTTAATGGGAGTGCACTGTCACTGTAAAACAGTTTTACACATGCAACCAATCAAATTGTTTTAAAAAGTCATGTAATATTAGTATTTTTAAAATAAAAATATGTTTTATTCAGATACATGATTGTGATTGATTGACAGTGTAAAATATTTTACACTGTCAGTGCATTCTCTTTTTTCTCATATAATAAAATAAAAAAAAATCATAAAATAGAAATATTTTGGTTTCTAAATATAAAAAAAAAATCAACCGATTAAATTGTTTACTAAAAAATCATCTCTTTACTCAAGCAATTCATCTCTTTACTCGAGCAATTTTTATAATTAATTTGATTTTTTTAATTTTAAAATTAAAAATTTCTAATGTATAATTTAAAAACACGATATACACTTCTACAATAATACGAAAGGTTCCTAATACCTACAAATAACAAACTTACTTTAAACTATAAAAAATAGCTACAAAATTCAAAACAATTAACATATTTTAGTCCAATAAAAAAATAATTGGATAATGTCTAAATAATTTGGTAATTCTATTTTTTATTTAAATAAAAACATTTTTTTTGTAAGCAAGGGATATATTGAAAGGAGTACAAAGTGTACTCAAACCTGTTTACAAAGAAAAACGAAGCGAGACAAAGCTCGACAAAAACAGAAAAATTACCAACCAAATGAAATCTACGACAAATAGAACAAAAGAGCTTTGTTGAATTCGTAAAAATTACATTTGGAATTAGTAATGTTTCCAATAAACGACCACCTCCAAACCGAAAACTTTACCGACCACACTATATCCATGACGGTCCATCTGATTTTCCTAAACGTAATGTCGTTCCTAAGAATCCACAAATTCCAGCAAACCGCCAACCAAACACAACCTTCTCTGCCGGGATTAACTTTCATCGACTTACAAAAGGAAAACCAATCCACAAAGTTTCCCGTGAGATCATTCCCCTCTGTAGCGGTAAAACCAATCCACTCGGCGATTTCTTTCCAAACCAAAATGGCCACGGAACATCTAAGAAACGAGTGCGTTAACGATTCCGGATGTCTATTGCAAAATGAACAATTAGAATTGTTCCCCGTTATAATAATACCTCTAGAAGATAAGAGATCTTTTGACGGAATTCTGTTGCGGAAGCATCTCCACCCTAACACCTTGATTTTCATAGGAGCCTGAACTTTCCAAATTAACTTAAATGCTAAATCGTTATGATTTGGAGGACCGAACGGAACATGAAAGCAACTAGCCAATTTGTAAAATGAGCTAACCATGTAAACATCGGAGTCCTCATCGATCCACCTAACATGATCCTTCTCCAAGTAGTTCAAAGAAACCGCCTGCAATTCCATCGGAATCTCTCGCAACTCCTTCGCAGCGGTCTCCTCGGGCGGACTACAAGGCAAAGGAAAAGAAACAGTCCCAGACCTGCTCAAAACAGAGGCAGCTGCATTGCCCACTGAACTGCCACCCGAGACCAAATCTACTCCCCACCTGCTACTGTTATGCACCCCAGTGGAACGAAAACCATCCGCCTCAGAAGAACGAAAACCATTTGCACAAGAGCAATCAGTTTCAAGCATCCTGCTTGAATGCACATTATGAAATCAACCAAATGCCACCTTTTGATTGACCTCACTGATCTTCAGAACTCCCACAAGAAACATTGATCCACTAATGAAATCAGATCTTCAAGTCACATGAACTACTTGCCCCATAGCAAGACATCTTGGATCCACCAAGCTTTTTAGTCATGTAACATCTTCCCATCCACAGCTCCCACAAACTGCATGAGATTGACCTTTTTTAAGAATCCATAACTTCCATTCTCCTGTAGATCACCTTATCTTAAGCTGATGTGCCACATCACCAGCTGAGACTTCTGATGTTAAGCTAGATGTTAGAACATTTTGATATGACATCCAACTGTTGAATTCAGCTCCTCCTTCTGCCACTTAGAAAAACCTCATCCCTTCGTAGAACAAGAGTTCCATGCTCTCATAGACTTGATTCAATAACCAAGTTTGAGTAGACAACCTCCATCCTGCTTTAGAACTCTAAAGACTTCAAACCTGCCACGTCTGAATCTTCAGAAAATAAGTAGTCCAAGACTACCTCATATCCATACCAAATAATGCCACTTCCCTTAGTAGAGTCGTCAATAGAAAGCCAGAGATAACTGCCACTTATCCTCGACCTTCACAAACAGAGCAAAATCCATGCTCCAAAGCACCTAGATCAGAAATAAACTGATCTAAGCTGTAACCATCAAGATTATGATGTCTTCATCTTCACCTTCAATAGCATCAAAATCCAGACTAGTTTCTTGCCAGGAAACTCTCTAGAGAACACATGCTTATGTCACACCCGACTGAAGCCACTTCTTAGGTCACTACCCAAGACTAAAACAGATGCTAAAGCGTATTCAGTACCCCTCCCATGATTCTGCACAAACTCTGATGATGAGATGTTCCAACATCTTGTTGAACATCAGCAATCTTGACTTTCAAGGATAATCAATTAAATACTTGTGGATTCCACAAATAGCAATTGATCTTAAATCCCTATCCAATAACCCTTCTTCACTGTTGTAGCTGAGCTCCACCAGATCATGTCATGACACTTATAAAGTATTCAATCTTTTTGCAAGTATCTTCTTCAAAGGACAATGTTGAGATACTAAGGCTGCCACCCTTGACTCAAGTAACTAAAACTTTCTCTGAACAAATCTTATTTACCTAAATAATTCTTCAATCAGATTGGATCCATTCTGAGGGTCAAGAGAGATGAATCCTTCCTTGCTGTTTTTGGATGGTGAAAATAAATCACCTCCACTTTCTTCAGATCGTGTTTCAAAGAAACACATTCTAGTCAGAAGAGTAACTAGAAGAATCCAGATACACGACATAGATGCCTTTATGAGTGGACTTGAGAGAATTCTCAAGTATCTTTAACAACCTAGCCGATCAATAATTTGTCAAACTCCTAGAGCAAGAACCTGATAAACTTAACTCAACTCCTCTCCTCTTCAACTGACTTCAACTATACCAAGAAACCAAGCTTTCAAGTACCAAGTCATTATACCAGATATCTAACAACAACTCCCTTTAATCCATCGCTCCCGACTTTGGAATAAAAGGATGCAGATATCTTCAAATATAGAGGCCGACGATTTAGACCTTCCACCAACTGTCTTCAGTAACAACTCCAAAATCCCATAATTCTAGAGCTCTTCCATCAGAAACACATGCAGCGGAACCAACAAGGAACAAATCTTGCTTGCCCTAATAAGATGTCAAAACTTCTTATAAGACACCACAACAAGAGAACCAGCCACTTCTCCCGTAGTTGTTGTAGAACCTCCTCAGTAACATGATTAACCTCCGGGTTGCTCCCTTCGATCCAGAACATCCATCTCATCCATTAATACCCTTGAGTATGTCTGAGTTGATTGCTCTGATCTTCAAAACTCCTCCTTGTTTAAACGCCAGAAAGTATCTCCCAAAGATCTCATCCAGAACCAGACAGGATGCCTGCTCTGATACCAATTGAAATTCTGGCCTATGCAGACAGCAGATGTCCTAACATATGTCAAGACATTGTGCTACATAATCATTTAAACACAGAGGCGCAACAGCAGACTGATACCTTGAATATCAGAACTCCAGGATCACAGATGTCATGACATCTGATCCAACATGTTAATCAAGACTAAACTGAAAATTGCAGAATGATAAACAACACAGAAATTGTTAACCCAGTTCGGTGCAAATCACCTACATCTGGGGGATACCAATCCATGAAGAAGACTTCACTATCTGTAGTAAACTTATAAAGTTAAACTCCCCCGTTTACAACTTTATCTCCTAAATACTACCCAATGAAATCTTTATCAAAGAACACCCTCTTTGATATGAGAATCACTACTCACTTCCCCTAATCACAATCTCCCGAAACTACATCAATTTGTTCAATTGAAAGACATTCCTTCCAATAACAATATTTAGCCAAGACTCTTGACTAACAACCATACTCGATTTTGCTTAAAAGCTTCAACCAATAACAATATTCAACTCTTGCTTTAAAGCTTCGAGTGAGACCAATTTACAACAGCCTATGTCGACCACATAGTATCAAAGGATACATGGGTGACTTACAAACTACACAAGAGACTCTCAAAACCCTAAACCCTTATGTTGCACCGACGGCTTGTTGTTGTGTGTGCTTCCTATTTTAGGTCTAGCAAGTCCTTATTTATAGACTCTTGCAATATGGGCTTGGACTCTTCAATCAGATCCAATCTTCACATTTTATTTCATCTGCAAGATCTTCTCCACAAAAATAGGAACAAATCTCCAAATAGTTTCGTAAAAAGTATCCAAGATCCTTTTTATGAAATCCAATCAAATCTGCACTTTGTTCCTAATAAATCTCCTTGGCCTGTGTATAATGATGAGGTATATCCAAAAAGATCTCATCAAATCAAATCAAATCCGTCAAGAGATATACAATAGCAGCACCTGTTGTATCAGACAAAGATGTCATGACATCTCCTTCGACATCTTGATTAACCATCACATGACAGCAAAACAGCAACACCTGCTGTACCAGGCTAAGATGTCATGACATCTGTCTTCGACATCTGTCTGAAACACATAACAACAATACCTACTGTAACAGATCAAGATGTCATGACATCTGTCATGACAGTAATGCTGTCATGACAATGTTGTCATGATAGTTGATGATGCTTCAACATCTTACTCGACATCCTGCCAAGTATTTTAACCACATCTGTACTAATATCTGATCAACCACGTCAGGACATCTTACCCAACATCTTACTATAAACTTGTTTTTGCCAAAATGTAGCCAATCAAAGACCTAACAAAGGTTTTGATTGTTTGTTTTGATATGTGATGTATAGAGGGGATATCCTCCTACAAAGAGGACTCATGGTCTCATCTGTGGGGATGATGGATTTTGTGCCTTGATCAAAGCCAAAGGTTAAAGCTAAAAAAAAGTTTGGGGATTGACTCCACATGAGATGTTTTATTTGAGTATCTTGTTCAAAGCCCAAGATGATGAAGCTTAAGAGTTTGAGTATTGCTTTAAAAAATATTGACTCAACTGGGGAGTATGATATTTGTCTTGTACAAAGCCCAAGATTGAGGCTGTTTGGTTAAATAATTATATGAAGCCTAAGAGGAGGTTGACTTTTGCTGAGGATAATTGAAATCCAGGAGAAGGTCTAGACTGTGTTGGAGAATCCAAAGAGAAACTAACACTTGCTGGAGATTTGAGCAAATTTGATTTATCTGATGTCATAAGACTCTGATTCTTTTGAGGATTTGTTGATGGTAACCTGACCTTGGCAAGGGATTTTTAAGGTGAAAGTAAGCCTTGTTGGGGGTCAGAAGGATTTAAAGATGAGTTTGAATATCTTAGAGGTTTTAAATCTTTTGGTAATTGATGTATTGGTAAAGATGATTAGGATCTATCTTATGCTTTTAGAAAGCCTGAGGGTTCTTGTGTTAAGCCCAAGAGGAGGCTAGGATGGTGAGACTTCCCAAGTCTACTTGTATGAAACCCAAGAGGAGGCTGAGACTACCCATGTCTCTCTGGTTAAAGAAAGATATTTTTATGATGCCCAAGAGGAGGCTGAGAGTTTTAGGGATGAAGGTCAACCCTTGAATGACTGGATGTTCTAGAGTATTTGACTTTCCCGAGGATTGAACTAGTAGAGATGACTAAATTCTATCCTATGCTTTTAGGAAGCCTTTGGGTTCTTGTACTAAGCCCAAGAGGAGGTTGGGATGCTTCTAGGAAGCCTGTGGGTCCTTGTACTAAGCCCAAGAGGAGGCTGTGGGGAACTTTTAAGAAGTCTATGGGTCCTTGTACTAAGCCCAACAAAATCAAAGAAGCGACAAACTTAAGGTTAATGGTGAATCCAACAGAATAGAAGAAGAAACATACTGAAGATTCAAGGATGAAGCGAGTAACTGAATGATGAATCGGGTTGAGTCGAGGCAAAAATATGAAATGGAAAAAGGGTACACTTTAGGGTTGAAAAATGCAGAAAGAAGCCGGCAATGAAAATGAATTTCTACACAGCATTTTTTATTTTCATTTATTTATTCATTTTTCATTCTTATTTTTTATTTTTATTCTGTGATACTATATTTTTTTTAGTATTTATTTTGTGCTGCAATTTTTATATTTTTATTTATTATAAAGAGAAATTTCCACCCGTTATTCACTTAATTAACTACTAAGATTTATATTTTAGGTTATTAATTTTTTTTTTTAAAATTAGTCCATTTAAATTTACACCCCTTTTAAATTTAGTGGGAGTAATAGACATTTGATTATAACGATATTTTGAATTTACACCCATTTTTAAAAAATAGAGTGTCTATTGTCATGTGCTAACACTTAAAATGACACTTTATTTACAAAATTGCCACCGTGTTTCTTTTTTACACCCGTTTTTAGTATAATGGGTGTAAATTTTAAAATTATATTCTTCTTTTTGCACTAGTGGTATCACATCACTTTGGAAGAAACACCCTTTCTAGTTTCATTATCATCGTCTTCAACACCACTGACCTTCTTCTTGTAGCGTGACTCCCCACATCTCGTGCACTCCTTCAAGTTTTCATATTATTTCCTATATAATATGCAATCATTACGAAATGCATGTATTTTTACATTATCAAACTCATTGGAAACTGTCATACCCCAAATTTTGACCACTAAGATTTCCCATCATTGTACAAATCACCATCACAATATGGATGAACCATTAGTCTCCCCAAAGATGGGTGAGCATCCACTACAATCAGACTTAGGGTTTCAAGCCCTCTCAGAGCTCTTAGACAAAGGATCAATCAAGAAATGACATGATCTTCAACTTGTCTAGCCTCTCAAACATCCACAAAGGATCAAGAGGACTCCCACTTCAAGGATTAAGCACAAGGCTTATCCCTTCTAGGTGGATCAAGCCTTAAGATCGCTAGTGTCACCAAATTAGGGTTTGGTCGACCAGAGCCTCCAGATGGAAATTTTCCTCTGGGCATGATCCAATGCCTCAAAGCATAACCTATGACGCTCCAAGGGATCTCATGAACCCAATCATCAAGTCAATTTAGCCTCAGGGGATGCATTCATCAAATAAATCAGGAATTAGGGTTTTTTGACCTAATTCACCCCTAAGTTGACTTTTGGGACAAATCATGAGCCAAGACCTCAAGAGATGATTTGAGGGTCCCTAACACACCACGTTGGTCCATTTTTAACAATGGATTGAGCCAAGAAGCGTGAGCAACAAGTTTCAATTTCATCAGAACCACAGTTAGGGTTTCGCGGAAAAAGTCAATTGTATCTTTGACTTTTGACCAGGACATGCTCCCAAACCCTAAGACATGATTCAATACACCCTATAACACCTATGAAATCAATCCATCAAGTTTGATTTAGGCCAAGGACTTGATTTCATAGAGTATCGCACAGTTTGGAATTCATCTGACAAAAAGTCAACTGTGCACAAGAGTCAAACTTTGACTTTTTGAGATTTTTCTCAATTATGGTTCTTTGACCCCAAAATGATGTTAATGAATGATTGGAATCATCATTCATCAAGAAAAATCAAGAAAAGTGGGATAACTTGTAAAAGGGGTAACCATAAAAAACTTAGAAAATTTTCTAAGTTATGGATCAAAGTGGCTAGGGTACCAACTTTGGATGATCATAACTCCTAAACCACAAGGCCATTTTTTCCCATCCAAAGCTGGATTTGTAGGGGCATTTTTTACTTGGATCCAAAAAGTATCAAAACCAATTATGATCAAACATTTATTGTATCATATGAGGGCTTTCCAAAATGTCCAAGAACTCCATCAAATTCCACTTGAGCCATGAGATATGATAATGGCAATATGCCTTGCTGGAATATGCCAAGGCTAGGCAGAATTTTGCACTTTTGCTCGATTTGGCAAAATCAGATAATTCCAAGCCTTGTCATCACTTGGACACATCTGAGGATCAAATCTAAAGGGAACAAACAATGATCCAAGCCTCCAAAGTCTTTGGAACAAGAAGTAGCATGCCAAACCTAGAAATCCCTAAAAGAGGGACAAGACTCCAATTTTGGATTGGAGCATTTAATGGATGCACCAAGGTGACATGGACTGACACATTTGCAACTGAGTTTAGTCAAGAATGATCCAACAACTAGGGAACCACAGCTCTGTGCTCTAACCTCTAGTCAATGGCTAGAGGAGACTTGGATTCCTATTGATCAACATTGGCCAAACCTCTGCTGCAGTTGCCATTCACTATTGATCCCAAAACAAACTTGCTCTACTATAAATAAAACTCATTTGTGCTCAGTTTGAGTACACCAAAGCCATCAAACAGATGCTTTCCTTAAAATCACCTTCTCACTTACAAATTTGCCTTCCAAAGCAAGTCACTATCGGGTTTTGAGTTTGAGAGCAATTCCAACCAAACCAATCACACACACACCTCATAAACATCATATAGAAGTGATCCAAACACTCACATAACATCTGGAACATCAAAATCATAAAATCACTAGCCAACTGCTCAAGCCTTTGACAGATTTGCAGTTGGGGTACCATCTCAAGTTCCAGATCATTTCAATCCATTCCAAGAATCCAGACACACTCCATGGCACCTAGGGAAGCTATCCAGATCATTAGAGCCTAGATGTAACACCTCTAACCCAAAACACGATCACCAGCTGCAAGAGGTGAGCATGAGCTCTTCTAACTCTATAATCCATGCATTTTTTGCTGCACAATAATTTGGCCATATGTTCATAATCATGCATAGAGTGTTTACCCTCAATCAATTGCTTTGTATGAATCGTGTATGGAATTTATGAACCTTCATGCAGAATTTAGGGTTCTTGAGGTTTCTCTTTGATTTCTTATTCCATGCTTAAAATAAATGAAATTAAAGACCATAGACATGATCGTGAGGTTGAAACGAGTAGATTGATACCTAGATTGCATGATATAATCAAGTATTCAGTGAGATTGGATAGAAACGCAAATCTGCAGAAACAGAGGAAGGGCGCGTGTTCTTGCCATGTTCTTGGCGCCCTTTTTCAAATATTTGAATATTTGAATTTTGTGATTTTATTTAATTAATTCAAAAATTAATTTCTCTCTGAGTTTTAATGATTTTGAGTTGATTCTTTTTTTAATAATTCAAAAAAAATGTTAAAATATTTTATTTTACCAAAAAATCCCAAAAATATTATTTATTTCATATAACTGATATTTTTGCAAAGAATTAATATTTTAATTGTTTTTGACATTTAAAATATTTTTTCCTTCTTGATTTTGCAAATTTTAATGATTTCTAATCATTTTGTAGGTCAAAACATGATTTTTGAAACATTAATCCAAGATCACAAGTTGTTTTCCACATGTTAAACAATTTTGATCATTTTAATTGAATTTTTTATTCAATTAAAATACATTTTGGAAACAAATTAGTGTTTTGATTAATTCAACCCTCATCAAACCTTTTAAAAACATTATTGGGCCTCTAATAGAGTGTAATACCCAATACTTTGTAAATACAAACAATTTTGGGCCTCAAATGTTGTATAAGTCTCGTTGTATTTCAAAAGTTCGGCGCGATCATCGCCCTTTTAAAACAAACCATCTGGGCCTCTACTCGAGCTATAAGACCCATTCAAAATCATTTTGGGCCTCTAATAGAGTGTAAGACTCAATCCCCTTTTGAAACCAAAAACTTTTGGGCCTCAGTCATTGTATAAGACCCACGATGTTTTCAAAACCTCGGCGCGATCGTCGCCCTTTTCAAAATAAGCCATTGGGCTTTTCCTTGAGATAAAAGACCCATATTTGTTCTCATTCAAAATCATTTTTGGGTCTCTTGAGAGAGTGTAAGATCCATCTCCTTGTACAGAAAATCTTTCTTGGGCCTAAGTCACTTGTATAAGTCCCTGTACAAAACGACAGTGCGATCACTGATTAAACCCTGGGCCTCTCCTTGAGTTGTAAGCCCCAATTTTCCTTTAAAAAGCGCTTTCTCCTTTGATTTTTGTAACATACTGTTATTTTCAATTTCTTTGTTGAACAACTAACCAAACAGCATGGATGCTCTACAATCGAGTAAGTGTTTACCCGCTTTCATTTACCGCTTTCATATGCATATAACTGTATTGTGGGGTTGTTTCACTATAAGTCTTCTTTCATAAACTCATATCGACTGTGTAATACTAGTATAGATATTTAGAGTTTCCCCGGCAACTACGTCTAGAACTAGACAAAACCTCGTCTCCTTACATCCGACGTTCTCCCGGATATTTCTACATAACCTAAACCATGAGAATTTTCTTTTACAACAATTTTAGATAACTAGATCTAAGAAATCTCCCCCTTGAACAGTTCATATACAGAAGGCCAATGTTCCAAGTGAAACCCCTTCTGGAGCTGTTCATCAACCTCCTCTTAGGCTTAGTGCAAGGACCCACGGGCTTCCTAAAAGCATCCCCGCCTCCTCTTGGGCGTTGTACAAGGACCCGTCGGCTTCTTAGAAGTTTTCACAGCCTCCTCTTAGGCTTCGTATAATGATTCTTCCTCCGAGAAGATAGCCTCCTCTTGGGCTTTGTACAAATTGTACCTTCGGCTTCTTAAAAGTTTTTCTCGCCTCCTCTTGGGCTTCGTACAAATTGTCCCGACGACCTCTTAAAGGTATAGGAACAGAAATTAGTCATCTTAATAGAACAGTCTTTCAAAGAGTCTAGATCTTCCTACCGCGAACATACTGTCTCTGGATCTCTCTTAAGCATAGTACAAAATATAAAACTCTAGACTTGGACAGTCTAATCTCCTTGAGTCTCGAAGACATTCTCAAGTTCCTGTCAGAAATAGGAAAAAAACACCCATAGACTTGGACAGTCTAGAAACCCTTTGGATTCCCCGTTTCCTTAAAGAACAGGAAATAATCCCAGTCCTCAGATCAAATCCATGAGTACAACATTACCCATATAAGAACTGATTTTCTCTTTTAACCAACATACTAGACCTGTCACTCAACTGAAACATTAACCCTAGCCTCCTCTTGGGCTTTGTACAATGATTCTCCCCAGCAGAGTTAACCTTTGCAGCCTTCATCCCGGGCTTTGTACGAGATACAAAAGACTCTCTTGTTGAGTCAAACATTTTTTAGCCTTCATCTCAGGCTTTGTATGAGATACAAAACACTCTCTTGTTGAGTATAAAAAGACTCTCTTGTTGAGTCGATCACCTTTAACCTCTATCTCGGGCTTCGTACGAGATACAAATCACTCTCTTGGTGAGTATAAAAGACTCTCTTGTTGAGTCAAACCCGTTTAGCCTCCGTCTTGGGCTTCGTATAAGACACATATAAAAACACTCTCTTGTTGAGTCAACCCTTTTAGCCTCTATCTTGGGCTTCGTACGAGACACAAAAGCATCCTCTTGTTGGGTCAATAGCCTCCTCTTAGGCTTTGTATAAAGAAATCCCCGTTTGATTCAATCAACCTTTTAGCATCAAATCATGCTTTGGTCTCAGCATACAAACATCAACAACTCCTTTTCCCTCGTCTAATTGCTGTAAGCGGCAAGCCTCTGGATTATTTACATCCACACCACTGTCCCTCTTTTAGCATGAGAAATTCCTAAGGAAAGATGGTGTTGCTCTAAACTGAGTTAAAGTCTTCTCCTTCAGGTTGAAAATCTCCTATAAAGGAAATTATGGCATTACTGGATTCACATATCCCAGTTAAAGTAATTCTCCTTTATAATCAGTCATCCAACAGTTGTGCCAAACAGACCAAATATACCCCTTTAGAGATGACAAATTCTCTCTAAAGTCAAAACCCTTTTAGCTTCATATCTTGGGCTTTGAACAAGATACAAATAGACCCTTCAGCTTCACATCTTGGGCTTTGAACAAGATACAAACCACCTTTAGCTTCATGTCTTGGGCTTTGAACAAGACACCAAAACACCATTTCCTCCCATAGAATAGGAGGAACTAGGATCGCTCTGATTTCCCTATCCCGGGAATACGTAGGCATAAGATTGAAAAAAGAATCTTAGCGAGCACACTAATAAAAAAAATCCCAAAGTCCCTTACCTCCAGCCAATCTAGCGCAGTATCCCAACAAATTCCCCATGAACAGTCCTGGTATTTCGTTCTGAACAAAATAAGCAGAGAGAGGCCCACGAACTAAAACCGCATCTGTAAACCAACAGTTTTGACTGTTTAACCTCAGTTTGCAAGCGGGGTTAGTTGGAGACATCTATTTCCCTTCCTTCATCAGCTTCAATAGGATAAAAAATGAATCAAACTGTAGTCCCCCAGAGCGACAGTGCTTAAGAACCACGTCCAAAATCGCTCGCTACAGAAAAATTGCGCCCACCGTGGGGCCTTCTCATCTTTCTTTCTTACAATTTAAGGTGAAAAACTTGGACAAGTCATTTTCATGGCGGTGGCCGCCATAGAAAAATGGCGCCCACCGTGGGGCCAAACAAAGAAATCTTGTCTCTCTTATCTCTCTAGTTGAAACCTTCTCTTAGGACGAGTCCTGGGGTTCACAAGGTATTACCGAATTACAGTTCCATCGAGGAATGTCATTATTGCTAGGATCGACCCTCACTAGGATCTTAGGTCAAAAACCTTTAAGTTGGGAAGGTACCACAGAATGGCGACTCCGCCGGGGAGCCATTTTCTGTTAGGATCATAGGATTCATAGCTCTTAAAAAGTCTAGGACATTAGGAAAAATATATATACTGCTTTTCCTAATTGATATCTGTGTTTATTTTTCTGCTAATGGGAATGCGTGCGATGCCGCATGTGGAAAGATTGAGTATACACCTAGGAAAAACCTCTTTCAGTAGTGCGGAAGCTATCGGAAATAGTTGTCACGCGATACTACCCTCTTCTGAGATTCTTCGAAATACATCACCTAGCACGGTTCCCGGGCCGCTGATGTTATCTCGACAAGAATCAATGATTTTGAGAGACAGGTACAAAAATCACTAGTATAAACCTTTGGGATGGGTAGAGCCTTGACTTCATGAAACCGACCCTTTGACCCCATGTTTTTTCTATGTTTTTGTGTGCTGCATTCATACATGCATTTAAAAAACATTAAGCAAAGAAAAATTTTCTCTTCTAGTCTCTCTTTTTCAAATTAAACTAAAACAATGATTGCAAATGTCAGAGAGAAAAGGATTGCGCTCATGGATTTCGGTAGACGAAAAACTCACAAGTATACCTTCAAGGTTCCAAAACTAGAGGATTTGAGAGGATTAGCAAGGATGATCACTAACCCTGACGCTTTCAGAGCCAAGTACGGAGGTTTGCTACCTCTGTTAAGGGTCCATGTAATTAAAAGAATCCTGGAGGCACTCGTTCAGTTTTACGATCCGGTCTATCACTGTTTCACATTCCCGGATTACCAGCTCGCACCAACGCTGGAGGAGTATTCTCATCTGATTGTTCTACCCATTACTGATCAAGCTCCCTTTTCTGGACTGGAAGAAATTCCAAAGGATCAGACCATTGCAAAAGCAATTTATTTGGACGAATCAGAAGTCAGGACTCACCTGACCACCAAGGGAGGAATCCCAGGTTTACCAGCCAAGTTTCTGGTAAAGAAGGCTCTGTACGTTGCTAGTATAGGGAACGCGGCCGCTTTCGAGAGCATCTTTGTTTTGCTCACCTACGGGTTATTTTTGTTTCCCAACATCGATAACTTTGTAGATATCAACGCCATTAAGGTTTTTCTCATTGGAAACGTCGTACCAAACTTGCTCACAGATGCGTATCATTCTGTACACTTAAGGAATTTATACAGTGGAGGAATGATCACGTGTTGTGTACCCCTGCTATATAAATGGTTTATCTCCCATTTGCCTAAGTCTGCCGCTTTTTGGGATCATAAGAGTGCCTTACGTTGGTCACAAAAAATCATGTCTCTTACCAACTCTGACATCGATTGGTACAATCGAATCTATGACGAGATCAGGATCATTGACCGTTGTGGAAATTTCCCCAACGTACCCCTTATAGGAACTAAGGGAGGAATCAATTATCATCCAGTTTTAGTTTGTCGTTAATTTGGATACCCGATGAGGCATGTCCCGCGTAATGCTCATCTGGAAGGTCTTTTCTTCAAGGAAGGAGAAAATGACAGGGCACTAAAGATGGAAATAGTGCACGCTTAGAAACATGTTTATAATAAAGGACGGGAGTCTCTAGGAAAAGCGGATTGTGTCTCGGTGGAGCCTTATCTCCGCTGGGTACAAACTAGAGCTCTCAAGCTAAAGATGCCTTATCCTCGTCACGGAGTTCTTCCGCCAAGGGAATCTTTCATGTACTTCATGACTGAAACGGAAAAACTTCAGGTTACTCTCAACAAAGTTCAACAGGAGAGGAGGTCTTGGAAGAACAAGTACCGCATTCTCAATGTGGAGTGTACCAAAATACAGCAATTGCTGAAAGATAAGGATGCTCTAATTGAGATTTTGGAGCAACATGTTGTAGAAAATCAGGATAACCAAAGGAATTTGCTCGCTCCTTTCACTTGGCAAAGGAATGACCAAAGGAATTTGCTCGCTCCGCACCTTGTAATTTACTGTATTTCCATTTCCGCAATCCTTTGAATTCAATAAAACGGGGGTGTCCCCACTGTTTGATATTTGCAATCTAATTGTCAAAGTTTATTTTGATTAAACCAAAAAAACAATTAATATAATCATTGCATTCATCATTCTCATGTCACGTATTCTTCTTACCTACGAATCTCACGTTTGTGTCTCGGTTCTAGAGTCAAACTGTCTCATTCGTACAATACTCGGGCCAATCGTCAGAAAAATATGGATGATCTCGAGGAAGAGAACAGAGAGTTGAAAAAAGAGATCGACGCTCTGAGAGAGGATATGAGAAAGCTTCGTAACGACATGCAAGCCATGGCAGAAGCTCAGCTACAAAGAACTGTGATCTCAGAGATCACCTCAACGTCCATAGTGGAGAAGTATGATCCTAGGTATCAAATGCCGAATGATCGTCCCTTGGGCATGCCTGTTAACTATATCCCGGAAGGATATGTTCCGCCGATCACTGAAGATTAGGGAATCATAGCAGAAGCCGCTGGGCCTGAAGGTTACAAACTTCGAGAAAGCGAGGATGCCAGAGGCATAATGAGGACTCCTGAAGGTTACAAACTTCAGGAAGCACCAAGATTCACTGCCGTAGTAACGGTACCACCCCCTGTGGTGCACACTGTGCCAGAAGGACAGATTCCACATATACCTTCTGGTAGAAAGGACAGCATGTTAGACAGAATGAATGAGTTCCAGGAATAATTCCTAGAGATGCAGAAAGAACTGCAGGCCCTTCGCGGTCAGGATTTATTTGGAAAGGACGCCGCGGACCTCTGCTTGGTCCCCAATGTGAAAGTCCCGCACAAGTTCCAAGTACCCGATTTTGAAAAATATAAGGGTAACTCTTGCCCTCAAATCCATTTGGTGATGTACGCTCGGCGAATGTCAGCTTAGACAGAGAACCAGGATCTACTGATTCACAACTTTCAGGATAGTTTAACCGGTGCCGCATTAAAATGGTACATGGGTTTAAACCGCACTACGATTAGCACTTTCAGAGATCTTGGCACTGCCTTCGTCCAACAATATAAATACAATTTAGACATAGCACCAAACATAGATCAACTCAGATCAATGTCGCAAAAGGACAAGGAAACCTTTAAGGAATACGCTCAGAGATGGCGTGAAATTTCCGTTCAAATTTGTCCACCTCTTGAGGAAAAAGAGATGACAAAGATTTTCTTAAAGACCTTGAGCTCATTTTACTACGACAGAATGGTTGTCAGTGTGCCCAGCGACTTCACCGAAATGGTCGGTATAGGAGTGCGTCTCGAGGAAGCCATTCGAGAAGGACGTCTAGTCAAAGACACTGGGTCGACAAGCGGTACTAAAAAATACGGTAGTGTTCTCCCTAAGAAAAAGGAGCAAGATATTGGGAATATCTCCCTCGGAAAGCAAAGGCGACGGTACCAACCAGTAGCAGCTGTAACTCCTGCTATCATCCCTGCGCCTGTTTCTACGTATCAACCTCAGGTTGCTCAAAACCAACCGCATTCACAACAATTTCAGTAAAGGACGCAACAACCTCTTTAGCAGGCTCGTCCTTAATACAACAACAACCGTACAATGCGGCCATCAGGATTTAATCCTATACCCGTATCGTACGCAGAACTATTTCCATTACTACTGGCCAAGGGGCATGTCCAGACTAAGTCTCCTTTTATAGTACCGAAAAATCCGCCTTTTTGGTTTAAGGTGGATCAGACTTGCCCTTACCATCAAGGAGGACCGGGGCATAACATAGAGGGTTGTCTCAGTTTCAAGTCCGATGTGCAAAAGCTTGTTAGGAGCGAGGTCTTATCTTTCAAAGATATGAATCCAAATGTTCTCACAAATCCGCTGCCTCAACACGAGAAAGCTACAGTCAATTTGATAGAGGGAGAGTCTAACAACATCTATCAAATTCACGATGTAATCTTATTGAGGGCCAACTTGGTCAGGATGCATTGTAGACAGAATGGATATGGCCATGTGCCACCTCATAATTATCACCAGTGTGATATCTGCTCTAAAAGCAATGAAGGATGTTCTGTGGTGCAATCAGCTATACAGGAACAGATGGATCTCGAATGGATCCAAGAGCACCGAGTTCATGGAGTTAACATGGTTTATACGAATTCCAACATCATTCAAAACCACGATATCCGTGCGACGAATGTCAACCTGGTGGCAATGCACTCAAGGCAAAGCCAGTATCATAATCTGCCACGACACGATTACAATTCATGTCTGACTTGCTCGGTAAACAAACAGGGATGCTCTTTTGTACAAGAGGCCCTCCAGCGTCAGATGGATCTTGGATGGATTCAAGACTACCATGATAGGAATCATTATCAAATCAACATGATTCAAATCTTCGATATTCGCTTGATGAATACCGGTCTGGTGGAGTTACATGCTAAACAGGTCCGGCTCAGGTTCCTGGTATCACATGATTATCAGGGCTGTAAAGCGGGTTGCGAAGATGATCAGGGTTGTGCCCTTGTCCAGGAAACACTTCAGCACTTGTTGAACCACTCGTGGCTTCCAATCTATATGGATGAAGACACCCAGCAAATTAGTATCACTAATGGGAATCCTACTAGATATCAAAGTCAGGATGTTCGGTCGATGGAAACAGATCTAGTAAGGTTACACTGTATTCAAAGCGGACGTGGCCAGGTGCCACTACACAACTATGAGCGGTGTGGAGTTTGCTCAGTGGATAATCAAGGATGCTACCTCGTGTGAGCAGCCCTTCAAAGTCAGTTGGACCGCAAAGAGATTCAACCATGGTCAAGTTCTGGATCAGTCAACTACTTTGCTGATCAAATCGAGGACGTTGTCGTAATCTCTGATCATCAGAGGGCTAGGGATGTTTGTACCATTATCCCTCTACCTGACGAATCGAGAGTTCCCAACCGGGAACGGATCGAAATTACTTACGATGGTCAAAAAAATCAGAAGGCTCCCATAGTCATCTATCTACCGGGACCGCTACCGTATGAATGGACTAAGGCTATCCCTTACAAATACGGTGCAACAACAATTGAGAATGGAAAGGAAATTCTGTTACCCTCCGTCGTAAATATTACAGACATCAGTCGAGTAACACGGGGTGGTAGAATCTTCAACAGAGGAGTTGGAGAACCCAGCAAAGAAAAGGAACCTCAGACAGAAGTTCCCGATCCACCAGTCGGTCAATCCAGTAATCCCGACCTTTCAAAACACGATGATGAGATGCTAAAGCTCATCCAAAGGAGTGAATACAACATTGTTGATCAGCTGTTACAAACTCCTTCAAAGATCTCGGTATTATCAGTGTTACTTAGTTCAGAAGCGCACAGGGGGGTTCTACAGAAAGTCTTGGAGCAAGCCTTTGTGGAACAGGATGTAACAATTAGACAGTTCGATAGCATTGTCTCTAACATCACTTCCTGCAAAAACTTAGGATTCAGTGATGAGGATTTGCCAGAGGGGGGCAAAAGCCACAACATGGCGCTCAATATCACAGTTCACTTCCAGGACGATGCTTTAGCCAGCGTACTAGTAGACACAGGGTCAGTCCTGAACGTTATGCCAAAGTCCACTCTAATGCAAATATCATTCAAAGGATCTCCGATGAGATACAGTGAGGTCGTCGTCAAAGCATTTGACGAATCCAGAAAAACGGTTATCGGCAAAGTCGACCTTCCCAAAACTATTGGTCCTCACACTTTCCAGGTCATGGACATCCGAGCAACATACAGTTGTTTATTAGGAAGACCTTGGATACATCAGGCTGGGGCGGTCACTTCGATCCTCCACCAAAAGCTAAAGTTCGTCCAGAACGGCCAACTCGTCACAGTCTGTGGAGAACAGGCCTTGCTCGTAAGCAACTTTTCATCATCTACTTGTGTAGAACCCGAGGAGGTTGTTGGAACTCAGTTCCAAGCACTTTCGGTGAGCAATGAGAATCAATGAGAGAAAGGAACCTCAATTTCCTCATACAGAGATGTTCTCGAAGTGATCGAAAATAACAATGCAAAAGGATGGGGACAGCTTGTCATTCCCACTAATAACAAAACAAAGAAGGGTCTTGGTTTTTCTGCAACCTGCACCCAGACAGCTGCTAACGATGAAAGTCTTCATCCCATTCAGAACTTCTTCCACAGTGGAGGCTTCCTTCAACCAGTGACTCAAGACGTGCATACCATCAATAAAGATGATTCCTCCGATACGGAGGAAGAATGGAAGTCTTATCTCAACGAGGACGGTTATACGTATCAAGGCGAAACGTAGACTCCCTTTTGCTATCCCGCACAGAGTCCGAGATTTATACAAGGTCAGATGTCGAAATGATATACGGAGATTGTGATCCGGAAGGATGTCGGGCTCCGCCAAATTCATTAGAGGAAGACACTCCGATGAAATACAACTTTGACCACGACTATTATGGCCCAATGGATGGCTTGCCTATCTGGCAGCCGTATCCCGGAGACTTGGGGCAAGAAAGTCAGCCGAACAATGAAAATCAGTTGAGCATCGTTGAAGAGAATACATGCGCCCCCACCATGTCATGGGATCAACACCCAGGTTATCCTGAAAATACCCAGCACGGCGATGAATTCGCAACGTTTGTCAGACTAGAATTCATCAACTATGCTTTTCTCGAGGTCAACGTCATCGAGAGGGATGACTCCTCCAATTCCAAAGAAGTGTAGGACACCCTGGGATAGCCAAGTGGAAAATACGACTTCAAGGTCAAGTACACCGCTCCTGAAAGCTCTCGTATCAGGCTCGAAGACATCCAGCCAACTGGATGGGGAGAAACAGCTGAGAGTATAAATACTACGCAAAATACAACTGAGGAATCCTCCTATGACAACTCTGCCTGGGAGATAGATTCCAATGATCCAGCTCCACCAAAAATCAATGTCATTTCTGAAGACAAATCAAGAAAGGTACCAGACTTTGTGATTCACCGAGGAGTTCGCCGCCAATGGGTTGCTGTCGATGTTCTGAAGATTGTTCATAAGTCAAAGTAATTGCCGTCTTTAACCTTTCACCTTGCCCAAGTGAAACGGATGTTTTGATAGGGCTCGCTTTCTGTAAATATCCCTCTTCGTTTTGCCCAAAGCGACAGAGTTTTGTTTTATAGGGCTGTAGTTTCAAGAATCGACTAGTTCATTAATTAAATAACGTCGTTCTGTAATTTCCGCATTAATTGATGTTTTCTCTTTTTGCTTTTTTCAGAAAATGGTAATCCTAAAAAACAACTCAATAATAAAAACAAGTAGTTTTCAAAGAAAAATACACTGCACACACTCTTGCATTCTCTCTATCTCTTCTAACCATAAATCATCACGTCATGCAGATTGCTTGTTTTAAACCCCGTTGAAACATACGATTCAATGCCTTCCCCCAACTTTGAGTTCCCGGTATTTGAGGCTGAAGAAGAAAATGACGACGAAATTCCAGAGGAGATCTCCCGACTACTCAGACAAGAGGAAAGGTCCATTGAGCCTCACAAAGAGTTGCTAGAAATACTCAACTTAGGATAGAAAGAAGAGAGAAAAGAAGTCAAGATTGGGGCACTGCTCAGTCCAACTGTCAAAGAAAGTTTGACGAAACTTCTCAAAGAGTTTCCCGATGTATTCGCTTGGTCCTATCAGGATATGCCAGGGTTGGATACCAGCATCGTGGAACATCATCTACCGTTAAGATCAGAATGTCCGCCGGTAAAACAAAGGTTGAGACGGACTCATCCAGACATGGCTGTCAAAATCAAAGAGGAGGTACAGAAACAGATTAACGCGGGTTTCCTCACTACGTCAGAATATCCTCAATGGTTAGCCAACATCGTACTAGTTCCGAAAAAGGACGAAAAGGTCAGAATGTGTGTGGATTACAGAGATCTAAACAAGGCTAGTCCAAAGGACGACTTTCCCTTACCACACATTGACATGTTGGTAGACAGTACAGCAAAGTTCAAAGTTTTCTCCTTCATGGATGGATTCTCGTGCTATAACCAGATGAAAATGGCGCCGAAAGACATGGAGAAAACTTCATTCATTACCCCCTGGGGTACCTTCTGTTACAAGGTAATGTCGTTCGATTTGAAGAACGCCGGGGCAACCTATCAGAGGGTCATGACTGCTCTGTTTCATGACATGATGCATGAAGAAATCGAAGTGTATATCGATGACATGATTGCCAAATCTAAAACAGAAGAGGAGCATGTAACCCACCTGTCAAAACTATTCGAGCGTTTGCGAAAGTACAAACTCTACTTGAATCCCAATAAGTGCACCTTCGGTGTCCGTTCAGGGAAACTCTTAGGGTTCATCGTCAGCCAGAAAGGAATTGAGGTTGATCCTGACAAGGCCAAGGCCATTCAAGAAATGCCTGCTCCAAAGACTGAAAAACAAGTCAGAGGTTTCCTAGGACGTTTGAACTACATTTCCAGATTCATATTCCTTAATACCGCGACATGTGCGCCGATTTTCAAATTACTCAAAAAGAATCAGGATCGCGTTTGGACAGAAGACTGCCAAACCGCCTTCGACAGTATCAAGGAATACCTGTCGAACCCACCGATTCTATCACCTCTAGTGGAAGGAAGACCACTAATCATATATTTAACAGTCTTGGAAGACTCAATGGGTTGTGTACTTGGCCAACAAGACGAAACAAAAAGAAAAGAGTCTGCCATCTACTATTTGAGCAAGAAATTCACCGACTGCGAGACTCGGTACACTATGCTCGAGAAAACTTGCTACACTTTGGCTTGGGCAGCCAAACATCTTCGCCAGTACATGATTCGTCACACCACTTGGTTAATCTCTGAAATGGATCCAATCAAGTATGTCTTTAAAAAGCCTGCTCTCACGGGAAGGATTACCCGTTGGCATATGTTATTATCAGAATATGACATAGAGTACCACGCTCAGAAAGCCGTTAAAGGAAGTGTTTTAGCCGATCATTTGGCTCATCAACCGATTGACGATCAAGAATTAGTCGGATTTGACTTGCAAGACGAAGATGTCATGTATCTAAAAATGAAAGACTGCGATGAACCTCTACCCAGTGAAGGGCCAGAACCAGATTCCCAATGGGGACTAATCTTTGACGGAGCTGTTAATCATTACGGAAACGGAATTAGGGCAATTATCATAACACCTCAGGGTACCCACATTCCTTTCACCGCCAGACTCACATTCAAGTGCACAAACAATGAGGCCGAATACGAAGCTTGTATTATGGGTCTTGAAGAAGCGACCGACTTAAGGATTAAGAACTTGGATGTATATGGCAACTCAGTTTTGGTTATCAATCAGATCAAAGGAGATTGGAACACATACCAATCAGGATTGATTCCTTACAAAGATTACGCAAGAAGGTTGTTACCCTTCTTCAACAGAGTCGAGTTTCATCATATCCCTCGTGAGGAGAATCACATGGCTGATGCATTAGCCACTCTCTCTTCCATGATTACTGTAGGTCAATGGAACGACTTACCTAAGATTGACATAATGCGCCTTGAACGACCCGCTTACATCTTCGCGATTGAAGCAGTCATATATGACAAACCTTGGTATCACGATATCAAATGCTTCCTTCAGAAACAAGAGTAACCACCTGGGGCACTAAGGAAAGACAGAAAAACCCTCAGAAGGCTGGCAGACAGTTTCTTCCTGAGCGGTGAGAGACTCTATAAGAGGAACTTTGACATGGCCTTGCTCCGATGCATCGACAGACCAGAAGCAGACATACTGATAAAAGAAATTCACGAAGGGTCCTTTGGCACTCATGCCAACGGACATACAATGGCGAGAAAAATTCTAAGAGCAGGGTACTATTGGTTGACAATGGAATCCGATTGCTACAAGTACATGAGGAAGTGTCACAAGTGTCAGATATATTCCGACAAAATCCATGTACCGCCTACACATCTCAAAGTTCTTTCTTCCCCATGGCCTTTTTTTTTCATTTGGGGAATCGACATGATTGTCATGATTGAAACTAAAGCTTCGAACGGACATCGGTTCATCCTGGTAGCCATTGACTATTTCACCAAATGGGTCGAAGCAGCGTTGTACGCTAATGTAACCCGACAAGTGGTAGTCCGATTTATAAAAAATAATATCATCTGCCGTTATGGTGTTCCGAGTCGGATAATTACTGATAATGGATCTAACTTAAACAACAAGATGATGAAAGAGTTGTGCACAGAGTTCAAGATCGAACACCATAACTCATCTCCCTACCGACCCAAGATGAACGACGCGGTAGAAGCGGCTAACAAGAACATCAAGAATATTGTTCAAAAGATGGTCGTAACCTACAAAGATTGGCCCGAGATGCTACCCTTTTCTCTTCACAGTTATCGCACATCTGTCCGCACTTTAACAGGGGCAACCCCTTTCTCTCTAGTATATGGCATGGAAGCAGTACTCCCCATAGAAGTAGAGATCCCATCAATCCGGGTATTGATGGAAGCTAAGCTTACAGAAGCTGAATGGTGCCAAAGTCGGCACGATGAACTGAATCTGATCGAAGAAAACCAAATCAGGGCAATATGCCATGGTCAGTTGTATCAACAAAGAATGAAGAAGGCGTTCAACAAAAAGGTTCGACCTCGCGTTTTTAGGAAAGGAGACCTTGTGCTCAAAAAGATACAATCATTTCTCACTGATTCCCGGGGCAAGTGGACTCCAAATTATGACGGCCCCTATTTGGTCAAGAAATATTTATCAGGCGGTGCCCTGAGACTCGCAACCATGGACGGAGAGGAATTTTCCTACCCCACAAATGTTGACGTAGTCAAGAAATACTTCGCCTAAACTAAAAAAAAAACGTCTCGGTGGATTGAAAACCCGAAAGGGCGGTCCAGGCAAAAATTAGAGAGATGATCAAAAATCATCTCAGTGGATTGGAAACATCACAGTACAATCCAGGCAAAAATTAGGGATAATGGCAAGTAACTATGTTCAGCAAAGGGGCAAATCCCTCAGCAGCAGTAATGCCATCAGTCAGGAAAACGCCAGTCAAGGTCATCTTCGACAAAAGCTCAGGATGTCCAGAATTCAAAGTTGGTAGAAGGATAGTGGTCATTATGTTTCAATGTAGCCCTTTTCCCTTAAAATACAATTTTCTAACTTTGTAAATACTCTATGGAATCACGAGTTTGGCTGATTTCCCTCCTATCAATAAAATTTGAGCCCTTGTGCTTTTATTTGCAACTCTTATTTGTTTTCGCTTTACAGAACGACATTTTAACATGAATAACGATTCTTGAAACGAAACAAAAATGAATTTACTTGTCAAACTTTTTCTGCTTTTAAAATAAAGATGGCAATTTCCTTTGACTGTTGAACATCGAAAGAACATCGATCGCTTCGCCAAAAGTACTCGAGCTTCAAAGTGCAGAATCAAAGTACTCCTTTAAGCCAATGCGCCTGAATAAAGGATCAACTGTATCAGATGCGACTTTCCCATCTGATACCCCCGACATAGTTCTTATCTCCTAAGCCCGACCAACGGTTGTTCCCCACAGGGACTATCTCTCCTAAGCAAGGCGGAATTGCTATCGCGAACCAGTGATACTTTTCATCCCCACTATGGCCGAGTATCCAGTCATGTTCATCTACTAGTCTGTATGTCGCGTCAGTGTTGTCAGCATTAACATACATACATTATGCATTATTGATTTACATTCATATTCATATTGCATCAGTATCACTCTAGTCGGTCTTGTTCCCTAGTGATAAAAGCCCTCTCAGTCGAGTTGTCAGTTCTTTCCTCATCAAGAAATGTTGCGTCTAAACAATCTCTCTCCTCCAGTTTATTTCTGGAATGAAGTCGGCCCTTGACCACTTTGATAACTTAAACCTCTGAAAAGCAAGAGGACTATCGACAAAGGTCACTCTTCACCATTCAAGATGATATCTTCGCTTTCTCGGAATAAGGAAAATCCCCAGAGAAAGCCTCACAACTAAAGACTTTCAGCAACACATTAATTTTGCTCTCCAGAGAGTCAATGTTAATGAAATCATCAGCACCTCAAAATTGGGGTACATCATATGGCATTTCTCCGAGAAGACCTCGAGGAAAAGTATGATGTAACGTCCCCAAACGAAAGCAATCTCTCAAGAGACCCGTTTTCCTCAGTAGGGTCGACAAATGGCATCTCCAACAGAGAAGTTTGTACACCTCTACAATTCAGAAGGATGGGTCCCCCAGCAAGTCTGACCTCAAAACTTTTTCCATCATATGGCATCTCCCCAGGAAAATTCGGCGAGAAGTTTAAGGAAAAACCGCTACAAACAGCGTCCCTTGTCAAGAAGTTTATTGACAAAAGAAACTAAGACCAGTTCCTTGGTAGGAAACCATGATCGAGGGGAGTTCATTTCAGAAACTAAGACCAGTTCCTTGGTAGGAAACCAGGATCGAGGGGAAGTTCATTTCAGAAACTAAGACCAGTTCCTTGGTAGGAAACCAGGATCGAGGGGAAGTTCATTTTAGAAACTAAGACCAGTTCCTTGGTAGGAAACTAGGATCGAGGGGAAGTTTACAAAAGAAACTAAGACCAGTTCCTTGGTAGGAAACCAGGATCGAGGGAAAGTTTATTCTAGAAACTAAGACCAGTTCCTTGGTAGGAAACCAGGATCGAGGGGAAGTTTATTCAAGAAACTGAGACCAGTTCCTTGGTAGGAAACCAAGATCGAGGGGAAGTTTACCTTTTCTAAGCATTATTGCTTAGAAAAAGAGGAAGGATGCGCGAATTTCCATCCCTAACCACCATAAAAATTTCGGGTATTCCGATATTTAATCCTCTTGCACCCTGAATGCCCGAATACCTTCGCCATTCACACCTTCGGGTCCAAGAAGATTAAATAGGGGCATCTGTCATACCCCAAATTTTGACCACTAAGATTTACCATCATTGTGAAAATCACCATCACAATATGGATGAACCATTAGTCTCCCCAAAGATGGGTGAGCATCCACTACAATCAGACTTAGGGTTTCAAGCCCTCTCAGAGCTCTTAGACAAAGGATCAATCAAGAAATGACATAATATTCAACTTGTCTAGCCTCTCAAACATCCAAAAGTATCAAGAGGACTCCCACTTCAAGGATTAAACACAAGGCTTCTCCCTTCTAGGTGGATCAAGCCTTAAGATCGCCAGTGTCACCAAATTAGGGTTTGGTCGACCAGAGCCTCCAGATGGAAATTTTCCTCTGGGCATGAGCCAATGCCTCAAAGCATAACCTATGATGCCCCAGGGATCTCATGAACCCAATCATCAAGTCAATTTAGCCTCAGGGGATGCATTCATCAAATAAATTAGGAATTAGGGTTTCTTGACCTAATTCACCCCTAAGTTGACTTTTGGGACAAATCATGAGCCAAGACCTCAAGAGATGATTTGAGGGTCCCTAACACACCACATTGGTCCATTTGTAATAATGGATTGAGCCAAGAAGCTTGAGCAACAAGCTTCAATTTCATCAGAACCACAGTTAGGGTTTCGCGGAAAAACTCAACTGTATCTTTGACTTTTGACCAGGACATGCTCCCAAACCCTAAGACATGATTCAATACACCCTATAACACATATGAAATCAATCCATCAAGTTTGATTTAGGTCAAGGACTTGATTTCATAGAGGATCGCACAGTTTGGAATTCATCTGACAAAAAGTCAACTGTGCACAAAAGTCAAACTTTGACTTTTTGCACAATTATGGTTCTTTGACCCCAAAATGATGTTAATGTATGATTGGAATCATCATTCGTCAAGTAAAATCAAGAAAAGTGGGATAACTTGTAAAAGGGGTAACCATAAAAAACTTAGAAAATTTTCTAAGTTATGGAACAAAGTGGCTAGGGTACCAACTTTGGAGGATCATAACTCCTAAACCACAATGCCATTTTTTCCCATCCAAAGCTGGATTTGTAGCTCTCATTACCCTCTACAAAAGCTCCAACTACCACTCATTCTAATTCCCCATGGATTTTAAATTATGGAATGATCAAAATCACAAAAAGTGAAAATGTCACTTTTTTCCAACACTTAGTGAAATTTTCACTAAGTCAGAATCTGCCTTCACTTTTCCCAAATGTAGGGGCATTTTTCACTTGGATACAAAAAGTATCAAAACCAATTATGATCAAACAGTTATTGTATCATATGAGGGCTTTCCAAAATGGCCAAGAACTCCATCAAATTCCACTTGAGCCATGAGATATGATAATGGCAATATGCCTTGCTGAAAACTGCCAAGGCTAGGCAGAATTTTGCACTTTTGCTCGATTTGGCAAAATTAGATAATTCCAAGCCTTGTCATCACTTTGGACACATCTGAGGATCAAATCTAAAGGGAACAAACACTGATCTAAGCCTCCAAAGTCTTTGGAACAAGAAGTAGCATGCCAAACCTAGAAATCCCTAAAAGAGGGACAAGACTCCAATTTTGGATTGGAGCATTTAATGGATGCACCAAGGTGGCATGGACTGACACATTTGCAACTGAATTCAGTCAAGAATGATCCAACAACTAGGGAACCACATCTCTGTGCTCTAACCTCTAGTCAATGGCTAGAGGAGACTTGGATTCCTATTGATCAACATTGGCCAAACCTCTGCTGCAGTTGCCATTCACTATTGATCCCAAAACAAACTTGCTCTACTATAAATAGAGCTCATTTATGCTCAGTTTGAGTACACCAAAGCCATCAAACAGATGCTTTCCTCAAAATCACCTTCTCACTTCCAAATTTGCCTTCCAAAGCAAGTCACTATCGGGTTTTGAGTTTGAGAGCAATTCCAACCAAACCAATCACACACACACCTCATAAACATCATATAGAAGTGATCCAAAGACTCACATAACATCTGGAACATCAAAATCACAAAATCACTAGCCAACTGCTCAAGCCTTTGACAGATTTGCAGTTGGGGTACCATCTCAAGTTCCAGATCATTTCAATCCATTCCAAGCATCCAGACACACTCCATGGCACCTAGGGAAGCTATCCAGATCATTGGAACCTAGCTGTAACACCTCTAACCCAAAACACGATCACCAGTTGCAAAAGGTGAGCATGAGCTCTTCTAACTCTATGATACATGCATTTTTTGCTACACAATAATTTGGCCATATGTTCATAATCATGCATAGAGTGTTTACCCTCAATCAATTTCTTTGTATGAATCGTGTATGGAATTTCTGAACCTTCATGCAGAATTTAGGGTTCTTGAGGTTTCACTTTGATTTCTTATTCCATGCTTAAAATAAATGAAATTAAAGACCATAGACATGATCGTGAGGTTGAAACGAGTAGATTGATATGTAGATTGTAGGATATAATCAAGTATTCAGTGAGATTGGATAGAAAACGCAAATCTGCAGAAACAGAGGAAGGGCGCGTGTTCTTGCCATGTTCTTGGCGCCCTTTTTCAAATATTTGAATATTTAAATTTTGTGATTTTATTTAATTAATTCAAAAATTAATTTCTCTCTGAGTTTTAATGATTTTGAGTTGATTCTTTTTTTAATAATTCACAAAAATGTCAAATATTTTATTTTACCAAAAAATCCCAAAAATATTATTTATTTCATATAATTATTATTTTTGCAAAGAATTAATATTTTAATTATTTTTTACATTTAAAATATTTTTTCCTTCTTGATTTTGCAAATTTTAATGATTTCTAATCATTTTGTAGGTCAAAACATGATTTTTGAAACATTAATCCAAGATCACAATTTGTTTTCCGCATGTTAAACAATTTTGATCATTTTAATTAAATTTTTTATTCAATTAAAATACATTTTGGAAACAAATTAGGGTTTTGATTAATTCAACCCTCATCAAACCTTTTAAAAACATTTTTGGGCCTCAAATGTTGTATAAGTCCCGTTGTATTTCAAAAGTTCGGCGCGATCATCGTCCGTTTAAAACAAACCATATGGGCCTCTACTCGAGCTATAAGACTCATTCAAAATCATTTTGGACCTCTAATAGAGTGTAAGACCCAATCCCCTTTTGAAACCAAAAACTTTTGGGCCTCAGTCATTGTATAAGACCCACGGTGTTTTCAAAACCTCTGCGCGATCGTCGCCCTTTTCAAAATAAACCATTGGGCTTCTCCTTGAGCTATAAGACCCATCTTTGTTCACATTCAAAATCATTTTTGGGCCTCTTGAGAGAGTGTAAGACCCATCCCCTTGTACAAAAAATCTTTCTTGGGCCTTAGTCACTTGTATAAGTCCCTGTACAAAACGACAGTGAGATCACTGACTAAACCCTGGGCCTCTCCTTGAGCTGTAAGCCCCAATTTTCCTTTCAAAAGCATTTTCTCCTTTGATTTTTGTAACATACTGTTATTTTCAATTTCTTTGTTGAACAACTAACCAAACATCATGGAAGCTCTACAACCGAGTAAGTGTTTACCCGCTTTCATTTACCACTTTCATATGGATATAACTGTATTGTGGGGCTGTTTCACTGTAAGTCTTCTTTCATAAACTCATATCGACTGTGTAATACTAGTATAGATATTTAGAGTTTCCCCGGCAACTACGTCTAGAACTAGACAAAACCCCGTCTCCTTACATCCGACGTTCTCCCGGATATTTTAACATAACCTAAACCATGAGAATTTTCTTTTACAACAATTTTAGATAACTAGATCTAAGAAATCTCCCCCTTGAACAGTTCATATATAGAAGGCCAATGTTCCAAGTGAAACCCCTTTTGGAACTGTTCATCAGCCTCCTCTTGGGCTTAGTGCAAGGACACACAGGCTTCCTAAAAGCATCCCCGCCTCCTCTTGGGCGTTGTACAAGGACCCGTCGGCTTCTTAGAAGTTTTCACAGCCTCCTCTTAGGCTTCGTATAATGATTCTTCCTCCGGGAAGATAGCCTCCTCTTGGGCTTCGTACAAATTGTCCCTTCGGCTTCTTAAAAGTTTTGCCCTAATAGCTTGGAAGATTACAAGCCCATATCTCTTGTCAGCTCTGTTTATAAAGTTTTATCCAAAATCCTTTCGAACAGACTTAAAAAGAAGTTAGGAGGTATCATTTCAAATTCTCCAACGGCGTTCTTAGAGGGTAGGAATTTGTTAGATGGTGTCTTAGTTCTTAACGAGATAGTGGATTTGGCTAAGCGTCACAAGATGGAACTTTTGCTTCTAAAAGTGGACTTTGCCAAAGCTTACGATTGCATCGACTGGAATTATTTACGACATGTTATGAAGCTCATGGGGTTTGGCATAAAATGGATGAGGTGGATGGAGCTCGGGGTTTTCAACAGTTTCGCTTCAGTCTTGGTTAACGGGAGTCCAACCAAGGACTTTAGTGTTTCTAGGGGTCTTAAACAAGGGGATTCCCTTGCTCCTCTATTATTTACTATTGCAGCGGAGGGGCTTGCTGTTCTATTAAACAGAGCTTCGTAATGTGGTATGTATTCAGGTTTCAAAGTCAGTCCCAATCTATCTTTCCAGTTATTGCAGTATGCGGATGATTCGATTCTAATTGGGGATGGATCTTGGAAGAACATTTTCGGCAGCAAAACTCTTTCTCGCTTGCAGGATTTCTTCCTTTCCGTTTAAGTTCTTAGGGATACATATAAGAGGAAACCATAGATTAATATCCTTTTGGAAAACGATGATTGATAAAGTGCGGTCAAGATTGAATTCCTAGAAAAGTCGCTTTCTCTCTATGGGCGGTAGGATTACTTTGATCAACTCAGTCATTTCTAATCTTCCGATTCATTATATGTCTTTCTTTAAACTTCCTGCAAAGGTTACTCGCATTCTCACGTCTATTCAAAGGAACTTTTTATGGAATGGTTTGGAGATTAAAAGAGGTGTGTCCTGGGTAAGTTGGAGTATGGTATGTAAAAGAAGGGAAGATGGTGGTTTAGAGGTGAAAGATTTAAAACTGTTCAATAGAGCTTTATTGTTTAAATGGATATGGAGAATTTTAGTGCATAAAGATTCATTGTGGCAGGAGATAATTGACTTTCGGTATCCTAATAACACATTCAGTTTTCATTCTGTTGATTGTCATAAACCTTGGTTTTCTTCCTCCAAATGGTGGCGTGACTTGCTTCAGATTTCAAGTATATGTGGTACGCGTACTGTTTCTAAACTAATCTCTTTTAGTTTAGGAAATGGTAGAAGAGCGCCTTTTTGGTCATCAAGATGGGCTGGTGACAAAATTCTGGCTGATGAATTCCCGGAACTGTATGTGTTATCAGAAAATAAGGGTTGTTGTGTGGCGGAGTGTGGTAATTGGGAGAAGGGGAGGTGGATCTGGAACATCAATTTAAATCATTCCGTTTTACCTGATCAGGTTCAATTTCAGCTTACAATGTTACATTCTCTGCTGGCTGATATCTCACCGACTGAAGATTCTACGGACTCGGTTCACTGGCTGTTAAAGGATGACGATTTATTTTCTGTTTCCTCTTTGTATTTGTTTCTGCAGGAAAATTTTGATCCGAATGACGTTCGAATTGGAGAGGAAAGTAGGGTTGCTTTTAAATTAATATGGTCAGCTCAGGTCCCGTTCAAAGTCAAAGTTCATGGGTGGAGAGTGTTGCATAAGCGGATTCCGACGCGTGAAAATTTAGTGCACAGAGGTATCATAACTAATACACACGAAATGTCATGTCCATTTTGTTTTTCAGAAGTTAAAACGGTTGAACATATCTTATTTCAATGCCAAAAATCAGGTCGAGTTTGGAATTTCGTGTGTAAATGGCTGGGCATTCCAAACATCTTAGTTGGTAACATTCTGAATCACCTTTTCTGTTGGGTAATGGGGTGTGCGGGTAGGACGTTTTTAGTTATCATTGCGGTCGGTTTGTGGTTGTCTATTTGCTGGATCATGTGGTTGTCTATTTGCTGGATCATATGGTCTTCCCGAAATAATATTGTATTTAGGGAAGAGTTTTGGGATCTTGATATGATTACGAATCATATCCTCTATTTTACTTGGTGGTGGATTGGAAAGAACCACAAAAGTTCTAATTTTTGTAATTATTACACTTGGGTAAAGTCCCCTAGTGATTTTTGTGGCCTTTGATTTTGAATAGGCCTTACATGTATACGGGTTGGGATACCCCTTTTGTATCCTTGATATATAAATTTTTAGCTTATCACAAAAAAAAAACATCTTTCTACTGAAAATTTATATCCCTCATAATTCTTTTCTGCTCAATCAAACTTTTGTTTCCATGTAGCATCAAAGAATTCAAATACTAAACAAAAACGATTTTAAGACCATAACCATAATATATGAACTTCACCATAACAACAGTATTAAACTGCTTTATTTTTCTTACGTTTTAACAAGTTCCTCACGAAACCTTCCCCTCTTTGCTTCTTTATTCATAAAACACAATTTGTCAAGAATCATATATAAATCCTTTAGTACCTTGTCTTTACTCTCCGCAACGCGCTTTTTATGATCCTTTTGTAGATAGTTTAACCTGCTCAACAAAGAACCTAGATGCTCTTTTTTTGACTTTCTTTTTCTAAAAGCAACGAGATTAATACCAGACTGCAAAAGGGGTGCAGAAACCCTCACAAAAAATCAGTACAACTTCCCCTTAATACACACTAGAGAGGCTGAATACCAATCAAAAATGAAACATTATTACATGACCTAACAACAAATATCCACTACCAGCTGAAGTATTTAATTGAGTTCAGAAGATCTAAAACAGACTTATACTTGTTATCAAAAACTCTACAATTTCTACCATACCATAAAAACCACACGACGGTTCCCCACACTACTAAACCAGATGAGCTTCCAAAAACTTTATATACTGTATCAGCAAATTCTTTCATGAAACCATATCAGTCACCTTGCCTGTTACAAGAAATCCCAAGCCAACTCTCTATATCATTCCAAATCTCAACTGCTACCTCACACTCTAATAACACATGATTAGTCGTCTCCTCTGCTTGGTCACACAAAACACAGTTCAAATCACCACCTCCAACAAATATGTTCCTCTTTGCTAATTGGTCTTTGGTTGCTATCCTGTCCCTTACAACCCACCAAAGAAACACTTTAATTTTTGACGGCAAATACACCTTCCACATTTTCCTCAAAGCAACAAGAGTATCCTCTCATATTCTGCTGTCTTCCCTATCTTGACAAAGTGTCTCATAACAGGACCTAACCGAGAATCCTTCATTATTTAAGGAACTAATGATCTTGACCGGTTCCCAAACTAAATCATCTTCTTCATCATGCTTAGGAGAAATAGCCTTCAAAAGATCTAAAAGGTCCTCATTTTCCCTATCCATAACAGAACCAGATGGAAAAACAGAGAAATTCAAATTCCATAACCACTCCTCTCCACACCAACAACCAGACCCAACAACAAAAATGTTAGTCTTGATAGCAAAAAGAAAGAGATTAGGAAACACATCCTTTAGAGGTTCCTCAAGAACCCATTTATTGTGCCAAAAGGATATATCCTTGCCATTCCCCAACTTACAGCTAAGATTCTCAACAAAGAAATCCTTCTTAGTTACTTTATCAAAACTCAAACCCCTTAAGTCCCTCCACCAAATCGACTCAGTCGTTTTTGCAGCTTCTCCTTCATAATTACTAATGATCAATGCCAACCTGCTGCCATACCTACTCTCAATAAGACCCTTCCAAACACAATCATCAGATTTGAGAAGCCTCAATTTCCATTTCATTAATAGAGCTTGTTGAAGCAAGCCAAGTCTTTAATGCATAGCCCTCCTTTCTGTAAAAGGAAAACACATTGATTTCGAATCTACTCAATGGACCTTCTTCATATTATCATTTCCTCCCCAAAAAAACTTGATTTGCAATCCCTGCAGAAATCTTAACAATTCCATAAGGGACTTTATAAAATGAAAAAAACATACAAAGGAAACGCATTAATTACTGAATTAATAAGGACTATCCTTCCTCCTACAGACAAATGTTTCCCTTTCCAATCTGCCAATCTATTCCTGACTTTCTCAATTATTTTCCTCCACAAGTAACTCCTCCTAGGGTTGTCTCCAATGAAGACTCCAAGGAAGTCACAAGGTAACTTCCTAATTTCACAATGAAGAAATGAAGATGCAGCTTCCAAAAATTCAGGACTCACATTAACACCTCCTATTCTACTCTTAAAGAAATCCACCTTCAAGCCAGTTAGCATTTCAAAGCCTCTCAACACAACCTTAATACACCATAAATTGTTCCAATCAGCCTCTCCCAACATCAATGTGTCATCAGCAAACTGTGTGATACTATAATGCTCATCTATTCGAACTCTGAACCCTTTAAAGAGACCTCTTACCGCTACTTTCTTCACCATCTGAGTCAAAACTTCCATAACCAGAATGAAGAGGAAAGGGTGTTACAAGACAATAACTTTTGATTCAATTTCTTTATGGATGAAATTAAAAATTCCAATTTCTATATAGTAAATATACCATTTTCTTTGTGATATGTTCTGTGATTTCAGAAATATCTTGATTCATTTTCTTAACCACGTTCTCTTCAGTTTTGATTTTAGATATTGAATCAAGATCTGCTGGCCAAAGCTTAACAAAGTAGAATTGATGTACAAGTTTTGAAACATGCACTACTACAATTTTAATCTATGATAGCACCTATTTAATAGCACTTTTATGTTAAAGGCTATTAAGAATCTCAACAAAGGCCTATAATAGCGTTTTTTTATCGGGCGCTATTATAGGGTCTATATTATAATAGCGTTTTTATTTAAAACACTATTATAGGTAATTAACAAAAGATAAATTAAAAATGATATAAGAGTTAAATAGCGCTTCAAGTAAAATTGCTATTATAAATACCCCCATTGGATAGCATTCTTGGGATAAACGCTATTTTAGGTTGACATGCTTTGATAGCATTTTTGTAGAAGTGCTATTAAAGGATTTTTTAACAAATTAAATATATATAATCTCCAAAATATTTTCAATTAATTTCTTAATTTTATTTTCAATTCGAGATGAGATTCGTGCGTTCACACCCATTGTCATCTACCATTCACCCTTCTTTCTTCTTCCATTATTAACCCTTATTCTTCAATAAAAAAGCTCAATCACCATAGTCCATAGATCATCCATTGTTCATCCTTCTTCTTCCATTATTAACCCTAAAATCTCTATTTCTATCTCAAAATAAGAATACAGATTCAAGAACAAAACCCACAAAATATCTCTCTCTCTCTCTCTCTCTCTCTCTCTCTCTCTCTCTCTCTCTCTCTCTCTCTGCTTCACCTCATTCGCTATTTCTCTATCTATCATGGGACGTTACTTCTCCAAATTCATTCATTCGCCAATTCGATTCAACACATCATTTTCAATTCCGGTAAATATCTCTCTATCTTTGACTTTCTTTTACCTCTTATGAAACCCACTCAACATTGTTTACCTCAATTGTTTTTCAACTTCAATCAATATTATCTAGATCTAATCTAAACTGTGATGGTTCTATTCTAATAGTTATATTTGTGTTTAGAATTTTGATTGTGAAATTTTGACTAGCTAAAGTGAAAATGATTTTGTTAAAATAGGTGAAATTTGAGACGGGTTCTTATTCTATTACTAGAATTTGTAATCTTCAACCTTTATTCAAAGGAAAATCTAGTCATTATTCTACAGAAACTTCTGTAACATCTTGTGATTCGTTATCCAAAGAAAAGCCGAAAGATAATTATGTTTATGATATGTTGGTTGATTCATACTTATTTGAGAATATCATTAACAGAGAGATGTAATTTAAGGTGTAAGTATTGTATGTCAGCTGAGGATGTGGAGGTTACTCCTACCTCTCAGGTTTTAACGAAATACGAGATTCTGGGATTGGCAGATCTATTTGTGAGTTCTGCTGTGAATAAATTAAGGTTGACGGGTGGTGAGTCAACTATCAGAAATGATATTGAAGATATATGTTTTGAATTTTTGAGTTTGAAGGGATTGAAGACGTTGTCCATGACAATGAATGGTATTGTGCTTGCTAAAAAACTCTGAAACTCAAAGAGTGTGGACTTACTTGCTTTCTATGTTGCAGGGTTTATTTTTGGACGTCTTTCATGTTAATTTTGCTTGCAATATTATCACTAGATTTACAAGAATTGCAAGGGAGTTATTTGGCATGCTTATCACAGTTCTTTTCTTTCAAGAGGCTATAAAGGTGTTATTGATTTTTTCGTCTTCCAAGCAAAAACAATGTATAGATTGTGAATTTTACAATCAACTTGACGATAATTGTTTGAACTGCATGGACTGATATGCGAGTTCAACAATCCCAAGGTTGAAGATCCTTCATCGGTGCAAATTCAACGGCATTATACAAATGGATTATTTGCAGCCATTTTCTCTCTAGGACTAATCGTCTCTGCACTTAAAAGCAGAAAAGCAAGAACACGACGATATGGAACAAGTGATTCCAAAACCTTATGCAAATGATTTTGTGCCATTTACACTTGATTTACCTTATGACTCCATTAATCTTTATTCTTGCATTTCAATTCAGGGAAGCTACGAGGCTTTAATGCAGATTATGGAGTTCAAATGTTGGTAGTGTTATGGACTGCATTATCTTATATAAAGCCAAGCACCGTTCCACATGATGTTCCTAGAAGGCTGTTTCGTCCTCTTCCCTGGGAACCCGCATCTCTTTGTCACTGGACCGTAGCGAAGGTACATTATTTTCATAGTTCTATCGATTTTGTCCATGTAATGTATGCATGTGTAGCACCGACACTTCATATTCAAGACGTGCGGTGTTCAACACTGTTAACTATAACCTGTGATCAATTTTGTTTAGGAAAATGTACTAATATCTATCCAAGTCTAATAGTTAGTACAAACTGCAGGATATGTGGAAGGTACATGTGGTTTATATATTTGGGTCAATTATTCCAGTTTCAATGATAGCAAGTTTATACTTTTCGATCATAATGTGGCTTCTAAGATGGCACAACAGAAAAAATTCAACCTTCAAAAACCATCTGCCTACCATTATGATGTTTTCCTAATTGGAATAATGACTTTGATTTGTGGTCTCCTTAGCCTTCCTCCTTCAATCAGAGTCCTTCCACAGTCCCCCATGCATACAAAGAGTTTGGCAGTTCTTAGGAAGCAGGTAATAAACATCAATATTTTTATAGACTCTTGGTTCTTAATTTCCTCATAAACTTCAACTCGGTTTATATCCTTGTGTAACATAATTGATTTGCAGCTGATCCGAAAGAAGGTTATGAAAGCGCCAAGGAATGCATGGAACAACACAGTACCAGCTCTGAGTTATACGGGAAAATGCAAGCTTTGTTCGTTGAAATGGATAAAGACCTTAGTGCATGTATTGTTGGATTGATAGCTCATTGTGTGTATTGTTGGGTTGATACTAATACATTTAGTGTTGGTTTTCTATCGTAACAGATTAAAGATTTGTAGACTTTGAGTAGCTGTAATGAAATCTGATGCGCCAAGGGTGGTGCAATGGAACCTTTTGATCCTGAGAAATACATAGACGCTAATTTACCTGTCCGGGTTAACAAACTAAGAATGACCAACTTATTGCAGTCCCTCCTGGTTGGCCTATCAATAATAGGCATCCCTGTTATCAAGAAGATACCAACTTCAGTTTTATGGGGTTATTTCGATTACATGGCAATAGATAGTCTTCCAGGGAATCAGTTTTGGAAACAGTTATTTCTTCTCTTCATCACCCCAAGCCGACGTTACAAGTAATTATAAATAACCCCGTGCTTGAACCTTTTTTTTCAATGTAGAAGCTAGTGTAGTACTAATTATTATTATTGTTTGTTTTGTGTTGGACAGAAACTTGCAAGAATCACATGCCCCGTTCGTGGAGACAGTACCATTCAAAACCATCGCTGGATTTATAGCCTTACAGTTTGCATATTTTCTGTTCTGTTTTGGGGTCACATGGATACCTATTGGTGGAATATTGTTCCCGCTACTGTTCCTCTTCTCGCTATCACCGTTCTTCTCTTTTTCATTCAATATCTTTACCTTGCCAAGAATACAATACTCATTCGCTCAAAACATCAGAAATCATTACATCAGATACGTTATCCATATCACATAGATAGGTATCTGATGGCAAGCTATTAACAGCCTGGTGAAAATCGCACAGGTTAAAATCTCCCACGGGACGGTAAGCCATCATCAACTCGTAAGAAGAAGTTAAACGATTCTTGACAACATAAAACAAACCGATTCGATCACTGAGAGTAGCAGATTTGCGTGCAGAGGAAGACGAACTCAAACTCGAAATAGCGTAAAATTGGCGAGTTGAAGTAGTGTCTGCTTTAGGTCTCCTAGCAATGGAGGTGCCATGCTTCGAAGATCAAGAACGAAACACAGCTGAACCATTTTGCGTCTCCAATGATGGCTTTATGGTTTGGCGCGAAGATTTCACTTGCGTTGAATCATTTTTTTGAATCTTTTGCAGGTATTGTGTGTTGAAATTGGAAGAAGGTTGGTGAATTAAAGGTGAAGGAAAGTTCAGGGATTGAATATTTTGATTGAAGCTTCAAAGTTTGATGAAGGTGAACTTGAAGAATTGTAAGTTTTTGTGGAGAAAAATCTGCAGCGATTTAGTGGCTATAAAGCTTCCCTCAAATTGTGAATAGAAGGTTCAATATATAGAGAAATTCAATGGTGGTTTAGACAATTTTAATTTGAAATTTTTGTTGTGAATTTGGATTGAAATGCAGCCTCCTCCGCTTTTACATATTCTCACGTCTTTAGTTAAGTTCTAATGTTGAGCAGTTGAAAGTATTATGCCTTAGCTAAAATCAAGGCTTTGCTGTTTGAGAAATATTTTAGGTTTTAAACCGTGTGTACCTTGACTTTGAAGTTTGTCTCCCTTTTAAAGGTGGATTTTAGGTTTTTTTTTTTTTTAATCTAGACCTTCTTCGGTGGGAAAAATGTGAGAATATAAATTGTTATGTCTGAAGTGGCTCTTATGCAATCATTTTTTTCGAATTAAGTGTTTCCATAGGGAAGAACATAGCATGTTCTTGAGCTCTTATAATCCTCTTCCCTGTGCGCTTTATTCTTTTGTATCTCTACTTCTTAATATTGTCGGTCAAATGAAACCATCTTATTTATTATGAGCCCATATTTTTTGCATCATTGTTATTAGCTAGGCAATTTTTTATTGCACCCTGTATATTTCTACCGCACCTTGCAAAATTCCACTAATGCTCCCAGTAAATGCATCTTCAGAACAAGTCCATAGTTACATCTCCTATATTTTGAAAGGTGTCATATATTATGGATTTAATTTGTTCCGAAGATGCATCTCAGAACAAGTCCGTAGTTACATCTCCTAAAAACACCAGTATTATATTCTAAAGAAAATGAACTTTTCAAAATTCAATTGACATTCATAACATAAAATGATCATTACAATGATAATTTTGACAAAAAATTCAATACTATATTTCAATATCTCGGGGGACGCTTGCACATCTTCAAGATATCTTCGACTGATCTTCGTAGTGTCGCTTCCAACTCGAGCGTAAGTTTTTTCTGAAAAAAATTGTTGATTAATATGAGAAATGTAGAGGAAAAGCAACAATCTTTACCTGAAATTCTATCTTCTTTTGCTCCCTATAATATGTTGAACCAAAGGGATGAATATTTGAATTGGAAAAATGGATTGCGAATGAAGGATTTTTTAGGTGGGGGTTTATGTTGAGAATGGAGTATGGCAACATTGGGGGACTGCTCATGCAGCTACAAGCTATATCAAATATTTTCGGAGATGCATCTTAAAAAATAACTGACATGAAAATGTGACAGAAACCGTTCCGGAGATATATCTTCGAAAAAAAAAACTAGACCAGATGTATGAGGCGTATATCAGAATTGTCTCGTTTGCGTATGTAAAAGGTGCGTTCGGAGATATATCTGTGAAAATGGATGGCATAATTGGAAATCCACACGGTGAGCTAGAAAGATATAAGGTGCAATGGAAATAACCTTGTTATTATTTTATATATTTTGGCCCAATCGAAAACAATAGACTCCAAGTTTGGTAAAAAAAAAAAAGGAATGTGGATTGTGATCCTAGTCCATCATCGTGGTAGTGAATGTTTCATCTATCATTAACTTGTTTCATTGTCATCGATCTTTGGTATTCTCTTTTTCTCTTGTCAATAAGTGATGGGTTTTATGGGATCTGTTTCGTTTGTTACCTGCCACGCGTTATTTAAAGTGCACAAGATAAGAAGGACTGCTTGTTTCTTAAAGTTGATTTTGCTAGGGCCTATGACACTGTTGATTGGAGGTATCTTGATGGTTTGCTTATTAAGTTGGGTTTTGGTCCTAAATGGATGTTGTGGATTCGTGGTATCGTTTTCAACAGCCATTTTTCTATTCTCATTAATGGCAGTCCGTCTAGGGATTTCAAGGCAGGCAGAGGGTTAAAACAAGGGGATCCCCTAGCCCCTTTCTTGTTTGCGATCGTTGCAGAAGGCTTGTCGAGCTTTGTTAGAACTGCTGTCGAAATTAATCTTTTATCTCCCTTCAAGATTAATGATTGCCTTGCTCCGAGTGTTTTACAATTCGCAGACGACACTTTGCTTTTAGGAGACGGTTCTGTGCGTAACATTTGGGCATTCAAATCAATTCTTAGAGCTTTTGAAGTTTCTTCTGGCCTTAAGATCAATTATTCCAAGAGCTGCATTTTCGGTATCGGAGTTGGAACAGAGTTGATTTCTGCTACAGAACATTTCCTTCATTGCAAGTCCGGAAATTTCCCTTTCAACTTTCTTGGTCTGTTGGTTGGAGGGAATCATTGAAGGTTATCTTTTTGGGAACCTATCTTATCTTGTCTTAGAAAAAAGCTCTCAAGCTGGAGTAACAGGAGACTTTCCATAGGAGGCAGAGTTACATTACTTAATTCGGTGATTGCGAACTTGCCTATTCACCATCTCGCTTTTTACAAGGAGCCTAAGAAGATTGTGAAGGATATTATTTCGTTACAAAGAAGATTTCTGTGGATTGGTTCAGCTGAGAAAAGATACATTCCCTGGGTACCTTGGAAAACCGTCTGCAAGTCGAAGGATTCGGGAGGTCTCGGCATTAAACATGTAGGTTTGTTTAACAAAGCTCTCCTTGCTAAATGGGTTTGGAAATTCCTCACAGGTGCAGAAGAAATTTGAAGGGATCTTTTAGAAGCCAGGTACGGCAGCTTGAGCTTGAAATTCCAAAGGTTTGAAGAAGTCGGTTTTTCGAGACTTGATTCGAAGTGGATAAGGGATATCATGACCAACTCTAAATCAGATTCTTCTTTCTCTTCTTTTAGAGAGGTTTTGGATTGTTCCATTGGCGACGGGAACAACGTCGACTTTTGGCATTCTTCGTGGCATGGTAATGAGACTTTGAAAGTCACTTTCCCTGCGCTGTACATTGCCAGCAGGGACAAACAATGCACTGTTAGTGAGATGGGGGGTGGGAGGGAGAAAGATGGAAGTGGAAAATTACCGTCCAATCGCAAACTGAAGATCTCAGCCTGCAGCAGGAATGGAATGAGTGCAGATTAGTCCTTAAAGAATTATCCCAGAAGAAAAATGAAAAGGATGTGAAATTCTGGTATGACAGTCTCAGATGTTCTATAAGGATGTCGAGACATCTGATCTGTCATTAAACCACATGCAAGAAAATAACAATACTGAAAAGATAAAAACACACCAGAATTGTTTACCCAGTTCGGTCTAATACACCTACTCTGGGGGCTACCAAGCCAGGGATGAAGTCCACTATCAGCAGTATCAATTCAAAGCTAAACTCTCCGTTTACAGCTTATCACTTAATCACTACCCAATGACCCTTCTACCTAGATCCTCTCTAGATATGAGAAACCCTTCTCACTCCCAATCATCGCAATGATGTCTAGCAGTCAACATCTCAGCCACTGCATCGACAACCCTTCGCCTACATTCTGATCACACAGATAGACAGGAAGACACACTTCCATGACGCATCAACATCTGATGAGAACAATACCTAGCTAAGTATGATGCCAAACTCCACCGTTTGTTAGCTTCTTCCCTTAACTAAGACCACAACCTGGAGTTGCTTCAAAGCTTCCTCCAAGAACAAAACGTACTACCTCTTACCTACAGGTTTTGAGGAATACGGGTAACCTTCCCACGAGTCGGGAGGTTTACCTTGACAGAACCCTAGACTTCTACATCTTGAGCCATCTCTTCCAAGGTTACAAACCCTTTTATTTATAACCTGTACCCAACTGGATTTGGGCCTTCAATCACAGCTTCAGTAACTGTTACAAATCTGCAAAATAAACTCCAATAAAATAGCTCTTCAATCTAATATTTCCTAAATAATCTCCTTATTTAGAAAGTCTTGATTTCTGATTGAATCTTCTAGACCTTTAAATATGCGCCATATAGGATGCATAATTTTCTCCTGAATATTCTGCACAATTCAAAACATAACTGAATCTCAATAATCCAGCTCAGCAGGTGCGATGTCGAATGCTCCCTCATAGGACATCTTCTTCGACATGTTGTTCCAGTTGTTGAATAACTTCAACACAACATGTTAGGTCTTTTCAATAGGACATCTTGCTGTACCTGTTCTTCTTAGCAAGTTTATACATCCTATTCTCTATTACATTATTGCTGCTATTATTTGTTTTACAAAAATTAAGCCAATCCGAATACAAGAGAACTAACAGGATGAATGGAAGTGGGCAGCTAGCGACACATCGGTTTTTTCGGTGAGTTCTTATTACTGCATTTTGAATTCTGGTTCGGATTTGTTGGACAATGATTTGGAAATAAAATTCCTGCTTCAGCTTTTGTGGAAGTCTGTTATTCCTCCTAACATTAAAATCTTTGGGTGGAGATTGTGCTTAGATAGATTGGCAACTAGAGACAATTTGGCTTCCAGGTTGATAATTGTTAATAATTCTGATAAGAAGTGTATCTTCTGTTCCCACTTTCTAGAAGACTTGGATCATCTCTTCTTTAATTGCCAGTTTGCTATTTTGATTTGGAGGCAGATTTGTGTCTGGTTAGATATCGAGCATTTTTCGGTTTCGAATTACATCAATCATGCTAAGGAGTGATGAAAAGACTTAAGGGTCGCGGTAACATGGCTACGATTTCGTCTTTTTGGTTTATTACTTGTTGGAGTATTTGGAGGACGCGTAATAATTGTTTATTTAGCGATTGTGGATTTAGTGTAAATGATATTGTTAATGAGATCAAAGTGTCATCGTGGAATTGGTTAATCCTAGGTAGGAAAGGTAGGGTCCCTTGTCGACTCTACGATTGGTACAAATTCCCATTCGATTTCTTATAACTGTACTATTTGGTTTTGAGATTTCCTTAATCTCGCTTAGTGAAGTGCTTATCACAAAAAAAAAATGGCTTATCAAGAGGTATGGTATGATTGTTTTCTAGGAACTGTAAATATCTTTTTATGATGTCATCTATAAGGACATAGCACTTGTTTACTAGTTGACACATTACCCTCAGGTTCTATGGTCCTTGACTCCTTGGATCGTTTGATTTTTTTCCTTGATGAAATTATATCTATAAATATTGAAATGAGTTGTGCTCATTATTATCTTTTCCCTCTTTGGAAATTATGTATTCATAGTGGAAATTCTTATTATGATTGTGTCTCTAAACATGAGAATCCTTATAGACGTGTTTGTTATTGGGTAAAATGACTTTTGAGTTATTTAAAAAATTAAAGAATAAAAAAATAAAATAAAAGCGATTTTCAGAGTGAAGTGAATTGACTGAATGAGAAATACCGATTACATAGAGAGCGTTTATATAGTTGGGAAAACCATAATCAACTAACTAAACATAACACACATGTTGTTACATCTTGATTGTGTTACAAGCCACACTTTAAAACTTCGACTAAAAACAAAATACAACGATAAGAATTACATTTCTTATATTTGTAACAAAATTATATATTCTGCTAGATCTACAGAATAATTATTGTTTAGGAGCATAGAACATTAGTAACAATAGTAGTAGAACTTGTATAGTATTCACCTTTTGTTAGTAATTTACTTCTAGTGTCTTTTTTTTCTTCTTCCATTATGTAATTTTAAAATAATGTTAGGTTTGGTTTGGTTTGAGGTTATTTAAGATAAGCATTGTGGGAAAAGTCATGAAAATGATTCATTTTCATTTGTATTATTTGTATTGAGAACTCATTCATGCATATGGGATACATCAAAACGAGGATAATAACTATCAAAATTAAATAAAATAGAATACAAATGAATTTATCAGCATAAATATTTAAAATTGAAGATGTGTCTCGCATAAATCGTGTCTTGTATGAACGCTTGCAGTTACATTAATTTATTTATTTTGAAATTATTACCGACATTGACCATTGTTGTGTAGGGTCTCATTATCATCTAAAAGACTCTTCCATGTCGGGATGCTATGAAATTTCAACAGAATTGCATTTAGTCTTATCAATCTTCTAACATTTTCCTCACACAAATACATAAGCATACTACTGCATTATTTATCAGGTCTTCTTCTCCCATCACTACATAGTTGCCGTCTCTCTAATGATTGCAAAAGCTTCTTCTCATAATCTTCTCGAAAAGCCTTATTATTGTTCCATTCTAACATAAACTTTTCAACCTAACACATCAAAACAACCAACAAAAACGAAACCTCTAAACATGTTCAAATGATGAAAAAAAAAAGTTTTCTGATAAACTTGTTGGGGACTAAACCAAATATCAACCTCTAAACTTGACATCTCATCAAGAGCTGCTACATATTTTTGTGCAGCCAACCGATAAACTTTATTCATAAATGAACAATGCTTATAATAGGGAAGATTCTGCAATTGACAAAAGTATCATATAAAATATGGCAAGTTGTATGTGTTTGGTGAACCGGTACATAAAAATCATATGCAATTTTAACCACGATTAATCTCAAAAAGACACCGATAAGATCACCGTCTGAATCATGAAAACGAAGAGGACAGCCCTATGCTTCTACTTCAATTTTACCATCTTACCTCATAATACAATCTGTTCAATTTCAAAAGCATTTGACGTGCTTCTTCCCTTATCTTATACTTCTTTGCCAATTTTTCTTTCAAAGAATACAAATCTCCATTTATAGCTACTTGTTCTTTTACATTATGCTTATTTCTTACCCCAAATTCCATCCATTCTCTTCTATTTTTGAATGAATCACTATCACATAGAAGCTACAACAAAATATAATTATCTGTCACACTGTGAATAAGTTGTATTTGAGTCAAAGCCAATTAGTTTTAAGTTACCTTGATTTGGTCTTTTATAGTTTTCTTCAAGGAATCATACTTGGAAGCTCGTTCCTTATGATGGATTTGGAATTGCTCAATTTCTATTACGAGTTTCTGTCGATCACTCAAGTAATAATTCTCTCTAATCATCTGCTCCAAGTTTTTCATTCTCGTAGTAAAGAATAAACTCCCTCCGCGACACAATAACTGTCAACATTTGAACATTTCAACTTTCATAACAAGAAATTTAAACCTTCATAACCAAAGGAAAAGATTAACTTAATAGATTACCGTTTCCTTAAGCACGTCTAGTGATTTGAATGGAGAAACATCTTTCTGTTGAATCTTTATGTCCCTCATAATTTTTTTCTCTTCACCCAAACTTTTGCTTCCATGAAACCTCAAGTAATTCAAAGACTACACAAATAGTTTCAAAACCAAAACAGCACAAAACATAAGAATGTCATCATATGATAAAAATACTATTGAATAAATAACGTTATTTTTCTTACATTTTTATCAAGCTTTTCTCCAAACCATCCTCCATTTTCTACTTTAACATTTCTAAAATTCAACTCATCAAGAGCCATATTAAAATCAAGATACTCTTTTCCTAACTGTTACAAAACAAATAGTTTTTGTTAATATCAATTTTCTCTACCATATTCAAATTTATGAATGAAATTAAAAATACTAATTTCTATTTATTACATACCGTTTTCTTTGCAATATTATCTTCGATTTCCCAAATGTCCCGATTCATTATCTTAATCACTTTCTCTTCCTTTTTTATTTGAGAGACTGAATCTGGAACTGTTGGCCAGCGCTTGATAAAGTAGAATTGATGAACAAGTTTGGAAACATGTCCTGAATTTTCATCTACTGCCTTATTCTTCATGATATTAAACTTTCCTGATTTTGACATGATAAAAGATCATAAATAATGAAAAAAATGAATTATAATAAGCAGTTTTGTTTGATTTAATCAAACTAAAATATAATTGAATTCAGATACTTACCTCTGTGATTAGGTTTTACTTGTTAGGACATATGCAACCGATCACTGATTTTAATGACTATTTAAGTGGATAATTAGTAATTAATTATTTGATTGATAATGACTTGCACCCCACGCCAAGAAAGTCAGCATATGGAATTTAAATTATTTAATTGTCTTAAAACTTTTCGAATAATTATAGGAATTAAAAATCTCAAATTATTTATAATGCAGTTAGTGGTATTTAAATAAAGAAAAATAAAGTCAAGTACATTAATGCTTCTCTAATTCCCATTATAGGACATTTTTAAACAAGGCAGGGTGAACTAATAATTAAAAGAAATTACGTTTGATATTAATAATTGGTTAGTCCTTCTACAAAAAAAAAAAAATTCATATTTTGATCTAATAAATAAAGGCATTTTGAACTGTACCAAACATTTTTCCTTGTGTTTATTCTAGTATTTTTATCAAAATTCAAAAACTCGTTTTATTAATTTAATGAAAAATCTTAACTTTAAGAATTTTTCAACGTATCTTAAGAATTTTTCAGATTATATGTCGCATCAACTGCATTAACCACAATTGCAACACCCACAACTACATTCGTAGTGGCAACCACGGTTTTTTTTTTATAAGATGAATTTATTAGCAGGAGATAAAGGTATCTCCAACCCAATCCAAAACAATCAAAGATTACAACAAACCACACATTACAAACCCTCAAACAAGGGTTGGCAATCACTATTAATTACAAAATATAATGGAAATTTGTGTCAATCGTATAAGGAGCAGGACATGTGCCGGTTCCTACCTAATGCTAGCCAATTCTACGAAGAACCAACTATGCGATGGAAAATAGTTTCAACATCCCCCACCTCGTCTTTGAACATTATACAATTCCTAGCCATCCAAAAGTTCCAACAAGTGATAAACCAAATGGAATTCTTAAAATTGTTCTAAGATAGGTGATGGCAGAGACGGGCGGTCTTACAGGGAGTGAATCCCGAATAAGCTGTCCCGGTAGACCATCAAATCAGTGGAGGTACCCTTTGCGGATTCAATGTCTAACGACTTCGGTTGTGAAAGCAGATTGTCCGATTGTGGTATCCATGAAATTGAGGATTTAGTAGACAGTAACAATGTGGCTATTTAGTAGTGCGTTAGCTATCGAAAATAGTTGACACGCGATACTACACTCAATTGAGACTACCCTAAGATGCTACAGCTCTCTCGGGTGAACCAGTCTGCTGTTGTTATCCTAAGGGGGGTCAATGATTTTGAGAACAGGTACAAAAATTTACCATAGTACAACCTTTGGGGATGGGTAGAGCCATGACTCCATGCTCGTGACGCTGAACCTTTGAACCCATGTTTTTTCTATGGTTTTGTGTGCTGCATTCATGCATTCATTTAAAAAACTTTAAACAAATAAAAAATATTCTTTTCTAGTCTCTATTTTTTCAAATTAATCTAAAACAATGATTGCAAATATCAGAGAAAAGGATTGCGTTATAGATTTCGGTAGAAGGAGGACGCACAAGTACACCTTTAAGGTTCCAACACTAGAGGATTTAAGAGGGTTGGCAAGGATGATCACCAACCCTGATGCTTTCAGAGCTAAGTACGAAGGACTGCTGTCTCTGTTAAGGGTCCATGTAGTTGAAGGAATCCTGTTTACGTTGATTCAGTTCTACGATCCGGTCTATCGCTGTTTTACATTCTCGGATTATCAATTAGCACCAACGCTAGAGGAGTATTCTCACCTGACTGATTTACCCATCACTGACCAAGCTCCCTTTTCTGGACTGGAAGAAATTCTAAAAGAACAAACCATTGCAAGAGCAATCTATTTGGACGAGTCAGAAATCAGGACTCACATGACCACTAAGGATGGAATCCAAGGTTTACCAGCCAAGTTTTTGGTAGAGAAAGCCTTGTACTTTTCCAGTATAGGAAACGTTACTGCTTTCGAAGATATCTTTGTTCTACTCATATACGGGTTGTTCCTTTTTCCCAACATCGATAACTTCGTTGATGTCAATGCCATTAAGATATTTCTGAAACCCTGTACCAACTTTGCTCGCAGATGCTTATCATTTAGTACACTTAAGGAATTTGTACAGCGGAGGAATAATTACATGCTGTGTACCCCTGCTATACAATTGGTTCACTTCCCACTTACCTAAGTCTACTGCTTTTTGGGATCATAAGAGTACTCTACGTTGGTCATAGAGAATCATGTCTCTTACCAACTCTGACATAGATTAGTACAATCGGATCTATGACGGGATAAGGATCATTGACAAATGTGGAAACTTCCCTAATATACCCCTCATAGGAACTAAAGGAGGAATCAACTATCATCCGATTTTAGTTCGTCGTCAACTCGGATACCCGATGAGGCATATTCTGCGTAATGTTCATCTGGAAGGTCTTTTCTGCAAGGAAAGAAAAAATGACAGGGCACTAAAGACAAAAATAGTGCATGCCTGGAAACATGTTCACAAGAAAGGAAGAGAGTCTCTAGGAAAACCGGATTGTATCTCTGTGGAACCTTATCTCCACTGGGTACAAACTAGAGCTCTCAAGCTAAAGATGTCTTACCCTCGTCAAGAAGTCCTTCCGCTAAAGGTATCTGTCCTTTATTTTATGTCTGATGCGAAAAAACTCCAGGTCACTCTCAACAAAGTTCGACGGGAAAAGAAATCTTGGAAGAACAAGTAACGTATTCTCAATGTGGAGTGTACCAAAATTCAGGAACTGTTAAAAGAAAAGGATGCTCTGATCAAGATTCTAGAACATCATGCTATAAAAGATCAAAGGAACTTGCTCGCTCTTTTCACTTGGTAAAGGACCGACAACCCGACAACGGCTCAAGAGCCCCGGTCAAAGAAAAGGAAAATACCATAACCAGCACCTGAGCTCTCCTTAGAGAGAACTCAGGATCCATAAGCTTAGACAACACCTTTTACAGCACTTTGTAAAATACTGTATTTCCATTTCCGCAATCTTTCGAATTCAATAAAACGGGGTCTCCCCACTATATGATTTTTGCAATCTAGTTATTGAAGTTTCTTTTTGATTAAAAGTAATTAATATATATATATATATATATATCATTGCATAACATTCATCATTCGCACATAACGTATTCTTCTTACCTTTGAATCTCACGTCTGTGTCACGATTCTAGAGTCAAACTGTCTCATTTGAACAATACTCGGGCCAATCCACAAAATAAAATGGATGATCTCGAGGAAGAGAACAGAGAGCTGAGAGAAGAAATCGAAGCTCTGAAAGAAGAACTGAGGAAACTTCACAATGACATACAATCTCTGGCAGCAGCTCAGAGACAACAACAAAGGATTGTGATCTTAGAGATCACATCTACGCCCATAGTGGAGACGTATGATCCTCAGTACAACATGCTTAAAGATCGTCCCTGGGGCATGCCTATCAACTTTATCCCTGAAAGATATATCCCTCCGGTCACGGAAGACCCGGAAACTGCAGCAGGAACAGCTGGGATTGAAGGTTACAAACTTCGGGAAAGCTAGGATGCAAGAGTCATGACAGAAACTCCTGAAGGTTAAAACTTTGGGATAGGGAAGCACCAAAGGTCACCTCCGTAATGACCATACCACAACCCGTGGTACACACTGTCCCGGAAGGACAGATTTCACAAGTAATCTCTGGTGGAAATGAAAGTATATACGACAGAATGAATGAGTTCTAGGAGCAATTTTTCGAAATGCAGAAGGAACTACATGCCATTCGCGGTCAGGATTTATTTGGAAAGGATACCGCAAACCTTTGTTTGGTCCCCAACGTGAAAATTCCGCACAAATTCAAGGTGCCCGACTTTGAAAAATACAAGGGCAACTCTTGCCCTCAAATTCATTTGGTGATGTACGCTCGAAAGATGTCAACTCAGACAGAGAATCAACATCTACTGATCCAATACTTTTAAGATAGTTTAACCGGTGCCACACTCAAATGGTACATGGGTTTAAACCGCACTAAGATCGTCACTTTTAGAGATCTTGGCGCTGCCTTCGTTCAGCAGTATAAATATAACCTGGACATGGCACCAGACAGAGATCAGCTCAGAGCAATGTCGCATAAGGACAAGGAAACCTTTAAGGAATATGCTCAAAGATGGCGTGAAATTGCCGCCCAAATTTGTCCCCCTCTTGAGGAAAAAGAGATGACAAAGATCATCTTGAAAACCTTAAGCTCATTTTATTACGACCGAATGGTCGCCAGTGCGCCCAGCGACTTTACTGAGATGGTGAACATGGGAGTACGCCTTGAAGAAGCAGTATGAGATGGACGCCTGGTCAAAGATATAGGACCATCAAGCAGTACCAAAAGATACGGTAGTGCTTTCCCTAAGAAAAAAGAGCAAGATATTGGTAATATCTCTCTAAAAAAGCAAAGGCGAAGGTATCAACCAGTAGCAGCAGTAACTCCTGCTATCAACCCTACGCCTGTTCCAACGTATCAACCTCAGCTTACTCAGAGCCAATAAAATCAACAACAGTATCAGCAAAGGACACAACAGCCTCTTCAGCAGGCTTGTCCTCAGTACAACAATAACAACTGTACAACGCGACCACCAGGGTTTGACCCTATACCAATGTTATACGCATAACTATTTCCACTACTACTGGTCAAGGGGCACGTCCAAACCAGGTCTCCTCTTACAGTACTGGAAAATCCGCCTTTTTGGTTCAAAGCGGATCAAACTTGCCCTTACCATCAAGGAGGACCGGGGCACAACATTAAAAACTTTCTCAGCTTCAAATTCGATGTGCAGAAGCTTGTCAGGAACGGGGTCTTATCATTCAAGGATACAAATCCAAATGTTCAGACGAACTCGTTGCCTCAACATGAGAAGACTTCAGTAAATTTAATAGAGGGAGAATTTAACCACAGCTATCAAATTCACGATGTACTCCTATTAGAAACCAATATGGTCAAGATACATTGCAGACAGAGCGGATACGGTCATGTATCGTCTCACAATTATCACCAGTGTGATATCTGCTCAAAGAATAGTCAAGGATGTTCCGTAGTGCAATCAGCTCTACAAGAACAGATGGATCTCGGATGGATCCAAGATCACCGAATCCATGAGATCAATATGGCCCACGCAAATCCTAACATTGTTCAGAACCACAACATTCTGGCGATGAATGTTAACTTGATGGCAATGCACTCAAGGCAAAGCCAACATCATGACCTACCACGACACGATTATAACTCATGTCCGATATGCTCAATAAACAATCAGGGATGCTCTTTTGTACAAGAGCCCCTTCAGCGCCAGATGGATCTCAGATGGATTCAGGACTACCGTGATAGAAGTCATTATCATGTTAATATGATTCAAATCTTTGATATTCGCCTGTTGAATACCAGCCTGGTAGAATTACATGCTAAGCAGGTCAGGCTCGGTTTTCTGGCTTCACATGACTATCAGAACTGTAAAGTGTGTCGTAAAGACGACCAAGGATGTGCACTTGTTCAAAGAACACTTCAACACTTGTTGAACCACTGGTGGCTTCCTCTTGATAGTAGAAATATCCTCAACCTCGAACCAATTGAGGCCGGCTACGATGGTCAAAAAAATCAAAAGGCTCTTGTAGTTATCTATCTGCCAGGACCTATACTGTACAAATCAGATAAGGCTATCCCTTACAAGTACGATGCAACAACAATCGAGAATGGAAAGAAAACTCCATTACCCTCTGTCGTGAATATTGTAGACATCAGTCGAGTAACACGGAGCGGTCGGATCTTCAACAGAGGAGTTGGAGAACCCACCAAGGAAAAGGAACCTCAAACAGAAGTTCCCAATCAACCAGTCTGTCCATCCAGTAATCCCGACCTTTCAAAGAACAACGATGAGATGCTGAAGCTCATCCAGAAGAGCGAGTACAACATTGTGGACCAACTGTTGCAAACTCCTTCGAGAATCTCTGTACTATCTCTCTTGCTCAGTTCCGAAGCTCACAGAGAAGCTCTACAGAAAGTCTTAGAGCAAACCTTTGTGGAACAATATGTGACAATAAGACAGTTCGACAACATCATCTCCAACATCACTTCCTGCAACAATTTAGGATTCAGTGATGAAGAACTGCCGAAAGAAGGCAAAAATCACAACATGGCGCTTAACATTACAGTCAATTGCCAGGACGATGCTCTAGCCAGCGTACTGGTAGATACCGGATCAGCTCTGAATGTTATGCCAAAATATACTCTGATGCGACTATCATTTCAAGGATCCCCGATGAGAGGCAGTGAGGTCATCGTCAAAGCCTTTGACGGATCTAGAAAAATAGTTATCGGCAAAGTCGACCTTCCCATAATTATCAGTCCTCACACTTTCCAAGTCACTTTCTAGGTCATGGACATCCAGGCAGCATACAGCTGTTTATTAGGAAGACCTTGGATACACGAGGTTGGGGCAGTCACTTCGACACTTCACCAGAAGCTGAAGTTCGTAAAAAATGACAAGCTAGTCATAGTCTGTGGAGAGCAGGACTTAATCGTAAGCAACTTATCATCATCCTGTGTCGAACCAGAGGAGGTTATTGGAACCCAGTTCCAAGCACTTTCGGTGAGCAATGAGAATCAATCAGAAAAAGGAACATCAATTTCCTCGTACAAAGATGCTCTCAAAGTGAACGAGAGTAACAACGCAAAAGGATAGGGACAGCTTGTCATTCCTACGGATAACAAGACGAAGAAAGCTCTTTGTTTCTCCTCTACCTGTACTCAGACTGCTACTAACGATGAAAGTTTTCATCCCATTCAGGACTTCTTCCACAGTGGAGGTTTCCTTCACCCAGTGTCTCAAGAAGTACACACCATCAACGAGGGTGACTCCTCCGATACAGATGAAGAGTGGAAGTCCTATCTCAACGAGATACATACCAAGATCAGATGTCAAGATGATGTACGGAGATTGTGTTCCGAAAGGATGTCGTGCTCCACCAAACTCATTAGAGGAGGACACTCTGATGAAAGACAACATTGACTATGACTATTATGACCCAATAGATGACTTGCCTATTTGGCAGCCGTACCCAGAAGACTTGGGGCAAAAGAGTCAGCCAAACGATACATATCAGTTGAACATCATTCAAAAGAATACTTGTGTCCCCACCAAATCATGGGATCATTACTCAGGGCATTCAGAAAATATCCAGTACAATGATGAATCTGCAAAGGTTGTAGGATAAGAGTTCATCAACTATGCTTTTCCCGAGGTCAACGTCATCGAGAAGGATGATTCCTCCAGTTCCACGGAAGTACGGGATACCTTAGGACAACCGAGTGGCAAGTACGACTTCTTGGTCAAGTACAACGCTCCTGAAAGCTCTCGTATCAGGCTCGAAGACATCCAACCAACTGGATGGGGAAATCTGCCTGAGAGTGAAAACACTATGCAAGATACAACAGAAGAGTTCGTCTACGACAACTCTGCATTAGAGGAAGACTCCAACGATCTTTTTCCACCAGAAATCAGCGTCATTTCTGAAGACAAGCCAAGAAAGAAGGTGCCAGACTTTGTGATTTGTAACACCCTTCTACCCCACGACATTTTCACATAATAATTTAAATAAATAATCAGAGTATCTTCACAAAAAGGGTGTCACATTTGATTTCATAAAATCACATCGTAAATATGCTCCTGCTCCGTAACACGGGTTCTAAAAAATTTCATAATTATTGTTCTCCAAGAAAATTCTGCATTAAAACTCCACAGCAGAAAATTTAGTCTCAAGTTCTTTATTAAAATACTTCATTAAACAGTAACTCAAAATTCAGCATTTAAATAAAATTCATCCAAACAATACATAAATCTCCAATAATAACCAAATAGAAGGAAAATAATGCAGTTGTTCCGATCAGACGATCCCCAACCCCAATGTTACATATATCAGAGCAAGACACCTTCTAATCCACCGAAATAAAAATAATAAATGACCCCGAAAGCTAAATCTCCAAAGCGTCTATAGCTACTCCGGATCACCTACGCGTTGCCCAGATAGGGGAAACATTCAACAGGTAGGGTGAGTAAATCGTAATCATTATAAAAGATATAAGTAAGAGATATAGTGGTTATAACTATTGAAACAACAATAATATAGCAGCATGTATTCATGATAGCATATAATTCATAACAGCATTTTGTTCATAACTCATTTATTCATAACAGTATGTAATCATAAAATGTAGCACAAGTCAAAATTAACTCAAAAGTCATCACGGAAACAAATATGATACAATGCCACCAGTCATGAAATGCAACATGCATGCGGTATCGAAACTTCACTGATGACTTAGTCATCTTCAATCTCCAAGGATCCCCACCAATAGGATCGGTTCCCACTTGGAACCAGAGCATATCATAATTTGCACTTAATCCACACTATGGGATTAAGGCCATCACTGGACTATAAGTCCTACAACTTCACTGGATATCATCCTGCAAACTTCACTGGACAATTCGTCCTAAAAATATGCTATGAATGTATGATGCGAAAAAAATCATAACATGCGACCACGGCTAGTCAAACGCATCATCATTCCATCCTCATCATAATATTCACTTCACATACTTCACACACATTCATCATACTCAAAACAACATCATGTGATTATAGCCAAATACCAGACAATTCATTTCCAGCATAAGCACACCAATTTCACACAGTTTGCACACTTACTGTCAGTGTTGTCACAAAGTATCATCACATTGCAATCACATAATAAACCTCATAATATCACCATAATCATCATAATATCATCATTTCATTATCACTGATATCAACTAAATCACTGCTAGATAAAATTCTGCAATTTCACACAGACATGTATGTAACCTACTGGTATATCAACACAGGATAATCATCGTTTTAGCCTATCAATTTCTATTAGTGGATTACACTATATGATTTTATTTTATTTTACCATGTTATAGATTGTTCCATTACCTTTCCATAGCTTCAAACGACATCAAAATTGGATTCATAAAACAAAAGTTACAGTTTTTCTAAGAATTAATTAAAATTCTCCTACACAAGGGTGGCTGGAGCCACACCTTGCACTGGTGGCTTGCGCCACCCTTCCCACACACCATGTGGCTGGTGCCACACATAGTGTGAGTGGATGGCGCCACTTTACCAAATCCCTTTTTTTTTCTTTTTTTTTCTTATGTCTGAAACAACAATAATTCACGGATTTTCCAACTCAGAAACTTGATAACTCAACTCGATTCGTCCATCATCCGTGCTATATAATTTCTCATAATCTCTCAATAACTCCTACATTCAGTCATTTATCGGTTTCTCAATGTACTCCACATATCAAAATTTTTCTGTCTGATCTACTTAAACTTCTATCATAATTCATCATCGATTGATTGTTCAAAACATTCTACAATTACCAAAAACTTAAATCAATTATAATAACACAATTTCACTCCCCATACCTGATATGATTCCTTAGCGTTGAATCCTCTTCGCGTTCTTCAATCCTTCCACTGCACTTCTCAAAGTCTAACTGCTTCTCTCTTCTCTCTGCCTCTTATTCCAAAACGCAATGTAACAGTGAAATTTCCAAACCCTTATTCCTCCGTATAACCCTTAAACCTCTTTTATGATTTTCCTCTATTTCCCTCACTAAACCTCCAAATTTTACTAAATTACCCTTACTCTCATCCAACACCAATTCTACTCTATTTTTTCTAATTAAACCAATCTAATTTAATCAATCTAACTTGCTCCAAAATTCTCAAAATAATTCCAACTTCACATAGATTATAACTTTTCATCAAAGCCATCCAAAATCATAATATTCACACAATTCTATAATAAAATTAATTAAATAAATATTTTAATTAATTCGGGCCGTTACAACTCTCCCCCACTTAAAAAAAATTTCGCTCTCGAAAATTACCTGATGCAAACAAGAACGGGTAGGACTCTTTCATCTGATCCTCACGTTCCCAAGTCAAACTGTCTCCAGCTTGTCCACCCCACAGTACCTTCACTAAGGCAATATCCTTGCCCCGCAATTGCTTCATTTCCCGACCTTTGATTCGCACTGGCGATGCTTTGACATTTAAGTTGTCTCGCACCTGTACGTCATCCATTTGAATCATATACGAAGGATCCGGAATGTATTTCCTCAATTGAGACACATGAAACACATCATGAAGATTCGCAAGTGACGGTGGTAAGGTAATCCTATACGGCACTTCACTAATCTTCTCTGAAATCTGATATGGACCAATAAATCGCAGTGTAAGTTTTCTCGACTTCAAAGCTCTACCGACACCAGTTATCAGTTAACTCTCAGAAATACATGATCACCCACTTGAAATTCTAGTTCCTTTCTTCTCTTATCATGATAACTCTTCTGACGGCTCTGCGAAGCTTTCATCCTCTCTTGGATCATCTTAATCTTATCAGTCGTCTCTCGTACAATTTCAGGTCCGAGCACAGCACTCTCGCCCGACTCATACCAACACAACGGTGTCCTACACCTTCGCCCATACAACGCCTCATACGGTGCCATACCGATACTCGCGTGAAAACTATTGTTGTAAATAAATTCAATTAAAGGAAAATGGTCATCCCAAGCTCCTCCTTGGTCTAACTGTCTGCGGATGATAAGAAGAACTCAACCTCAACTTAGTACCTAAAGCATCTTGCAAACCTTTCCAAAATTTCGATGTAAAACGCGGATCTTTATCCGACACGATACTCGACGGTATTCCATGCAACCTCACAATCTCATCGACATACAGCTCCGCCAACCTCTTAATAGGATGATTAATCTTCATCGGCAAGAAATGAGCCGACTTAGTCAACCTATTTACTATTACCCAAATAGAATCATTACCCTTCGCAGTCCTCGGCAAACCCGTCACAAAATCCATCGAAATGCTATCCCACTTCCATTCGGGAATGCTCAGCGGTTGTATCAAACCCGAAGGCTTCTGTGTTCAATTTTTGACTTCTGACAAGTCAAGCAAGCATAAACAAATTCTGCAATGTCCTTTTTCATTCCAGGCCACCAAAACAACTTCTTCACGTCTTGATACATTTTCGTAGCACCAGGATGAATACTCAACCCACTTCTATGTCCTTCTTCAAGAATACTCTTCTTAAGTTCAGGAATATACGGAATACACACTCTATCTCCGAATCTCATCACACCATTCTCATCAATTTTGAACTCCCCACCATTACCTTTGTTAATCAACGTCAACTGATCCACCAGCTTCAAATCGGATTTCTGACCTGCTCAGATTTCTTCAAGAATACTACTAGTCAGCTTCAACATTCCTAATTTTACACTATCATAATTGGCTTCACACACTAAACTCATGTCTCTAAACTGCTCAATCAATTCCGACTCACGCACCATAAGCATTGACATATGCAGCAACTTCCTACTCAACGCATCAACCACTACATTTTCTTTTCCAGGATGGTAATTCAAATCGAAATTATAATCCTTCAATAATTCAAGCCACCTTCTCTGTCTCATATTCAACTCCTTTTGATCAATCAAGTACTTTAAGCTTTTATGATCACTGAACACTTCGAACCTCGAACCAAAAAGATAGTGTCGCCAAATTTTCAGTACGAACACTACAGCCGCCAACTCTAGATCATGTGTAGGATAATTCCTTTCATGAACCCTTAGTTGCCTCGACGCATAAGCAACAACTTGTCCATTCTGCATTAGCACTCCACCAAGACCCATCTTAGATGCATCACAATATACCACAAATGACTCATTTGGATTAGGTAAAATCAATACTGGAGCAGTCATCAACTTCTTCTTTAATTCCACAAAACTCTCCTCACAAGCCACATACCACACATATGCTTGACCCTTCCGCGTCAGTTGCATTAAAGGTAAAGCCAACTTAGAAAAGCCTTCAATAAACTTGCGATAATAACCTGCCAATCCAAGAAAACTTCGAATTTCAGTAGCAGATTTCGGAGTCTCCCATTGCAACACAACATCAATCTTCGCGGGATCCACAACAATTCCACCACTTGAAATTACAAGGCCAAGGAAACTTACTTCCTTTAACCAGAACTCACATTTCGACAGTTTCGCATATAACTTCTTCTCTCTTAACACTTGCAGCACAATCTTCAAATGCTCTGCGTGCTCTTCTTCTGATTTGGAGTATATCAAAATATCATTGTTGCACCCCAAATTTTACCCTCGGATTCGTCTGATCACCATTATATCATTTGCGAGCGGCCATTCGTGCATTTTCTTAGTTTTTTTAGCATTAATCATGTTTTAACCAGTTTGTCATTTCATTTTAAAAATTTCTCTCATTTTTGAGAATTGATTGAGTTTTAACTTTTAATTTAGTTTAATTTTAATTTTAATATAATTATCATTTTCAATTCTAAATATAATTTACTTTAGCTATCACTTTTATTCTAATTTAATGTAATTGGATTAACTTCATCATTTTAGATTTGATTTAAGTTTAATTTTAATTCCCATTTACTCTTACTTTAATATAATTAGTTTAATTTTAATTTTAATTTTAAATTAATCATGTTTAGTTTAACTAAGGTTATATTATTCAGAATTTAAAACAAATAAAACCAATTTGTTTTCTAGAAGCCAATATCCATCGTAAGCCCGTTCCGCTTTTTTTTACAAAGCCCATAATTTGTTTTTTGTTCTAATTACAAAGAGACAACTTGACCAAAACAAGTGAGGCGTTTAGCTTCATGAGAAGCTGCATCAACCGTACACACTAGCCTGCTCCCAACGTAAACCTGCAAACCATGAAAAGGACAAGTCACAACGGCTAAAATTCAAATTGAAATTTGAGAACAAGTTCTCTTTTAAATAGGAGATAGCAGAAGGGGGAGAGGGGACCCGAAAACAAAGGAGAAAATACCAAATACCAAAAACCACCTTCCCTTCAATCCTCTTCATCAAAAACGACTCCTCATGAACAAACCGCTCCCTTCTTGAACCCAGCTCTTAAAACTTTTGTCCTTCAATCCATTCAACAAGCGGTCACAACTAAAACATTACCCATCTTTAACCTCCAAAACTATTCAAAGTCCAAACAGTGACAATCATCCATCCTCATACCCATCTCAGAAGAAAATCACGATCCAGGAATGTCATTGAAAAAAAAAAACATAAGAATAAAGCCTTCCTTCTTCATCACTATAAGAACCCGGCTTACCTCCATACATCTCAACCTAAATTAATCTTCAATCACCATTAACAACAATCAACAACAACTCAAACGTAATCATTTTAACCGGAAACCAAACTCTCCTTAACCCAAACAAAACCTTCGAACTCGGTTTCTTCAACTTAGAACAATCCCAACTAAACCAACCTCGTTATTACCTTCTTATCCGTTTCACTTCTCTCCCTTCCCCAAACATCACCTGGCTCGCGAACCGTAACAAACCCTCCCCATCGCTCTCCGGTTCATTCTCCAATTAACCTAAACCGGTCAATTACTCATCACTCACAACGACACCGTTTTATGGCAAACCAACACCAACACCAAAGCCACCACACAACAAACCACCTTCGTTGAGCATAAACAGCCATCATCGCCGTTCCAAACCCTTCATCCACCGTAAACCTCATTTCTTCGCAATCTTCAACACAAACCCAGAGCAAGGAGGAGATGAAGAGAAAGTTTGAAACAAAAACCCACATCACACAAACCTGAATAGAATCGAATCAAGCAGAGCGACGAGCGAGAAATTGAGCGAAGGAGACGGAGACTCGCGAGGAAGGTTGGAGTTGAAAACGATGCGCTGATCTTTGATACGCGTTGTGTTTTTGTTTTCCCCCGTCCTCACTTTGATCGGCGATGCTTGTTTTCTTTACTTTGGGGCACAGCGTAGGGTTTTTTTTTGTGATTGACCATGTTTGTTGATGCGTTTTTGCTGTGAGGGGTGACCGTATGACTTAGTGAGGGGTGACTGTTTGACCGTGTGGAATTGGTCTTTGCTGTGAATTAATAATGGCAGTCATGGGTTTGTTGCCCATTTTATTTCCCATATTAACTCTACACGCATACCCCCCTTTGGTTTCGTGTGTGTGTGTTTGTAATGGAATGATGGGCTTAGTTCCAGCCCAAATGATTTCCATGCTCACACACCTCTTTTAAATTTTCGCCCCCCCCCCCCCCTTTTTGAGTTTTTCTTACTTTCATTTGTTTGTTTTTTTAATGTAGGTTTCCAATATTTTGTCTTAAATTTATTTAAGTTTCTTGGTAAAAGAATTGGTGTTAACTCACAATTTTTGGCCAATGATATCATAAAAATTTTAACTTTGTCGATTAGATCTTGATTTAAACGAGTCCAACTTGTTTTTATTCCGATTTTATTTTGGTCGATGAAGTTAGAAATCTAAGATTATCGATTCGTCGATTAGATCTTGATTTAAACGAGACCAATTTTATTTTTATTCCGATTCTATTTTTGGTTAATGAAGTTAGAAATCCAAGATATCGATTTATCGATTAAATCTTGATTTAAACGAGACCAGCCTTTTTTATTCTGATCCTTTTTGGTTGATAAAAGTTAAAAATCCAAGATCATCGATTTTTCGATTAGATCTTGATTTAAACGAGACCAACTTGTTTTTATTCCGATTTTATTTTGGTCAATGAAGTTAGAAATCTAAGATTATCGATTCGTCGATTAGATCTTGATTTAAACGAGACCAATTTTATTTTTATTCCGATTCTATTTTTGGTTAATGAAGTTAGAAATCCAAGATATCGATTTATCGATTAAATCTTGATTTAAACGAGGCCAACCTTTTTTATTCTGATCCTTTTTGGTTGATAAAAGTTAAAAATCCAAGATCATCGATTTGTCGATTAGATCTTGATTTAAACGAGACCAACTTGTTTTTATTCCGATTTTATTTTGGTCAATGAAGTTAGAAATCTAAGATTATCGATTCGTCGATTAGATCTTGATTTAAACGAGACCAATTTTATTTTTATTCCGATTCTATTTTTGGTCAATGAAGTTAGAAATCCAAGATATCGATTTATCGATTAAATCTTGATTTAAACGAGACCAACCTTTTTTATTCTGATCCTTTTTGGTTGATGAAAGTTAAAAATCCAAGATCATCGATTTGTCGATTAGATCTTGATTTAAACGAGACCAACTTGTTTTTATTCCGATTTTATTTTGGTCAATGAAGTTAGAAATCTAAGATTATCGATTCGTCGATTAGATCTTGATTTAAACGAGACCAATTTTATTTTTATTCCGATTCTATTTTTGGTCAATGAAGTTAGAAATCCAAGATATCGATTTGTCGATTAAATCTTGATTTAAACGAGACCAACCTTTTTTATTCTGATCCTTTTTGGTCGATGAAAGTTAAAAATCTAAGATTATCGATTTGTCGATTAAATCTTGATTTAAACGAGATCAACCTTGTTTTATTTCATAATCTTTATTTAGGCCAATGACACTACACGAATCTTGACTTTGATCATTTCGAATCAATAAGATCTTGATAAATGTGAGGCTACTGTATTATTCGTGGTCAATGAAAGTCAAAAATTGAGATTATCGATTTCTCGATTAATTCTTAATTTAGACGAGACCGTGTTTATTTCGATTCCGCCTTCTTTATTTTGGTCGATGACATAACAAACCTCATGGGTTGGTTGATTTCATTGAGTTGATAAAACTTTGATCAACATGAAGACCACTTTCTTTTATTTCAGTTTCCTTACTATTTAGTCGGTGAAAGTCAAGAATCATCGATTATCAATTTCTCGATAAAATCATGATTAAGACGAGACTATGTCTATTTTATTTCATCTTATATTTAATCATTGTCTAACATGTTTAATTCTCACTTTGCATTGATATCATGATTTTATCTTATCTCATTAGCTTAATTCATGTATTATTGTATCATCGTATTCGCATTATATCTCTTTATCTTAGTATTTTATGACTGTTACCTTTCCCCCATTCCAAAGGAAGGTTAAATATGTTGACTCATAAGTCATTGACCCCCCACCTTAACCTAAGTAACCTTTTAGGATAAAAGTTCAATTTCTTGGCCTCATCAGAGCCATAGAAATTATAACTAGCTTTAGGAGAGAGTTCCTTAACTCTTAGTGATATTCATCATAATGAATTTATCACTTCCCCCGCTAACTAACCTTTAGCATAGAACCTTTAGCAAACATAACATAACATTTAACAAGAGGTTCCCGTAGAGTACTACGGACGTTTAGGGTGCTAATACCTTCCCTAGGCGTAACCAACCCCCGAACCTTAGATCTTTCCCCTTTAGGTTTTTCTAACGATCTTGAACCTTTCCTTTGGATAAATCAAAGTCGGTTGTAAAAGAAATATGATGCAAGTTAATTAATAGCTTGTTATCCGATTTTCACCGCAACAGAAATGGCGACTTCACTGGGGAAAAAGTTAGACCTATTGCTGGTCCTTTCCTAAGAGGGTTAAGCCTATCTTGTTTTATGTTATTCATGTTTGCTTATCTACTTGTATGCTTGCCTGTATGTCATATCTGCTTGTATATCTGTTCTATGTTTGATATTATCCAGTTTGGTTTGGGTTGACATGATATCAATGAGTGAGATAAGTCCTAACCCGGACTTGAGAGAACACATATGCTTAGGAATCGTGGACATAGTCAAGGGAACTTCGAGGGCGAAATCCCAAAGAAGGGAACTTGAAGTCCACACTCAGTTGAGGCCCTCTCTGAAGTGGTAAATGTTGAACGAGCAATCGTGAATACATTACTACTTTCGACTTAGGAGCCAGAGATACTGATGACCTTTAGTTACCCTTTTACCCCACATGGCCTATTTAGGATGTAGTGCGATGACTGTGAGGGAGTAACCCTAAATGGTTGCTACGCGATACTACACTCAGACGAGATTCTCTTGAGAATTTTATCGATCACCAAGCAATTGGAAAGTCGATAAAATCCGAAAGATGGGTTGTCGACTCTGGGAACTTTTTAGAACCTTGTCTTGCAGGTGAAAACCAGTAGTACATACCTATTGGGATGGGTAGACCATGGCTCCATTCATGAGACCTAAACCTAGGGTTTGCTTGTTTTGTTGTGTGTACATATGTTTGTGCTCGTGTGCTTTGTGCATCTCTACATTTAAGCATTCTTGTCCCTTTGGTTTCGAGGAACTCAATGTTTGTTTCCTTTTCAAAGATCAACAGAGCTTGGATCTTAAAACAAAAACTCTTCAATTTTCCAAAAAGTTTGCAACTTGCCTTTGAGTTCCTTGAAACCATTTGGCTTGCATTAGCATCTCATCTGCATCATGTCATAGTATATGCATTTCCTCTCCGTCTTCGTCTCATGTCGTCATTTTCCCTTCAGAGTTGTCTTTGAATCGTCACCCGAGCCCAAACTCGACGAAGGATGTCTGAACAATACTGCGAGATGGACAGAGTCAACAATGAATTGAGTGAGCTCCGAGGAGGAATGGGGTAAATTCTAGAAGCAATTCAGGTTATGAGTGCAAGGATGGATACACGAGCGACAGTAGTCTCCGAGATTATCACTACAACTGTAGAACCTCCCGTTACTACTGTGAACTCTACTTTAGGCATGCCTTTTAACTTTATGCGTGCTCCGGCCGTCACTTCTACTCAACAAGCTGTTCCCTTGGTTAATGAGGCTTTTCAAGCTATTCCTACCTTCACTCCAGCAACAGTGCAAGCCCAGATGCACCCAGTTTTTCAGAATCCACCTCTGGTTCATGATCATGTCAATAGGTCCGAAGAAGGGGATAATCGACATGAAAGGTTGGAGGAAAGTGTAGAGACAATGCGGAGGAAATTGGAAGCAATGGAGAGGAGCAATGAATTTAATACTAATGTTAAAGACTTGTGCTTAATCTCAAGCTTGGTAATTCCACCCAAGTTCAAACTACCCAATTTCGACCTATACTCAGGTGCGACCTGTCCCAGGCGCATTTGGTCATGTATTACCGACGAATGGCTACATTTATGGATAATGATAAGTTGATGACCCACTGCTTCCAAGATAGTTTGAAAGGGGCTGCTGCAAAGTGGTATTTGAATTTGGACCAATCTAGGATTCGATGCTTTTAAGACGTATCTGATGCTTTTGTAAAGCATTACAAATATAACATGGACCTCGCGCCAGATCGTAGACAACTACTGAGTATATCACAGAGCAATACCGAGTCTTTTAGAGAGTATGCACAAAGATGGAGAGAACTGGCTTCACAGGTAGAGCCACCTTTATCTGAAAAGGAGTTAACTGATTGGTTTGTTGACACAGTGAGACCGGAATTCTATGAAAGAATGATCAGTAGCGTGTCTGCTAGTTTTTCCGACATTGTGGTTGTGGGGATTAAAGTAGAGCTTGGTCTGAAGAGTGGAAAAATGACCAAGAGAGCTGGTAGTCCGAGCGATGATGCCAAGAAATCCCTCAAAAGGAAAGGAGATACCAGTGTGGTGATGACAAACAAAAAGAAGAAAAATCAGTTCTGGAAGCGTCAGCAGCAACAGTGTTATTCTGTTCAACAACCTTATGTGGCCGCCATCGCGCCAACTTTCAACCACCAAGCTTTTGTTTATCAGCCGGTTCCTCAACCACCAGTGTATCAACGAGCGCCCAACGCTCCTGCCTATCGCCAACAGACTCAAGTTTCTTCTCAGAACATTCCAGGCAAAAGAAAGGGTGGAAGGCCTCCGATTCCTCCCATTCCTATGACGTATACAACATTGTATCCTGTTCTGATGCAACAAGGATTAATAACTACAAGGTCATCAGGCCAACCTCCTGATCCGCTTCCACCTTCTTACAATCCCAATGCTCATTGTGCATTCCATGAAGGTGCACCAGGCCATAATTTAGAAGGTTGCTTTGCTTTGAAGCATATTGTGAAAGACTTAGTGGAGAGAAACATTTTGTCTTTCGATGGCTCCCAGCCTAATATCAAGAACAATCCTTACCCGCTCATGAGATAAGTAATGTTGCGGAGGATGTATCAAGACAAAGAGGGATTAGGTGTCTGTGTTCGAGTTCCTCTTTGGTTTTCTGTATTTGATTCCCTAAAGCTGGCAATCTGTTGGCTGTTTCAGCAATTCTATTGAATTTCCTTTGCACTTTGAATTTGTATTTGCTTATGAGCTTTGTTGTACTTTCAAATTGGCAAGGTTAATGAAATGTTTGTGCATCTTTTGGTTAAATCCATTTGTTTCACTCGTTTACTTTTATTTTCATAAAAACAAAATATATATATCTTTTCCACTCCTTTTTTTTCAAACTTTTGTTATAGCAAAGATTAGGGAGGATGATGAAAACCCCGTGTTCATAATTGCTGTGGTATCCTTTCAAGTTAACCTCACCGAGGATGTAAGGCATTGTTTCACATTTCCTAAACATTGGAGAAGGAAGGATGACAATCCCTTGTCAACCCCTTCGAGCCTAGAAGTAGCAGTTTTCTTTTCTTGCACAAAAAAACCATAATCTCAACCTTGGGGGCAGGGCAGTTCTCAGTTTAACTCGGTTATGCATTCAAACACGAGCGCTTCATATAAGGCGCCAGTCAGCTTTCAAATCAAGTAACTTCCTACTTTTGGAGAGTTGAACGTATATCTTGAGTTAATTGAGCGTAGGATTTGAGCCTTTATCTTTTGTTTCATAAACCATGAACCATACCACATTACAACATCTAAAAGACCTAATTGAGGTAAGGTTGTTTTGAAAGGCATACTACAGCAAGGTTGAGTAACCTGACTCCTAATAATCTTTGTTACTCGCGTGTGTTGGTCACTTCCTTAATGACTAGACCCACCATTGTTTTTGACTATTTAATCATTTCTTTGTGCGTTTTTTTATCAAGCTTTGTTTTCAAACTTTGCATTAAACCTTTGCATGAAATTTTGCCAATTTTAATGAATAACACTTGTTTGCAATACCATTCGATATCAAGGAATCCCAACAAACGCGGTCAGTCAAGGAATTGAACTTGATAAAGGAAATTTGACTCAGTCAGGGGCAATCAAGTGTGAGTTGACAAATCAGAGGTAGAACTCATCAAAGTTCAAAATATTGGGACAAGTCTTCTCCAGGTCATCTTGACAAGTATAGACCCCAGTGACCTATCAGCAGGGGCAAGTTTTATTCCCCCAGTCGTTTCTACTACCATTTGTGTATTGTGAATACAGTCGAACCGGGGCAACCATGTCTAAGTTCATTTCTTTTCAAAAGTTTGAAGACATTGAAGCATCTGGTATAATCAATTCTTCTGTAAAATCCTTTTGACGACTTACCCTCACATACCAGTTAATCGGAAGCAGTCAGGTCGAGATTCGGCAAATCTCTAAAAACCGTAGGTCAACAATATCTCCTTCACATATCAGCCAAGCTGGCAGGGGCAAGTTTGTTCCCCAAATCGTCAAACAACCAGTCTAAAGCGAGTTCAAGGCTTTGTTGTGCAAACGCGGTTAATCTAGGGCAGTTACGTCAAGATCTCCCCAAGAGTTTGAAGATATTGAAACACCTTGTATGCCAATTCTTCTATAAATCCTCTCATTATCGTCTTCTGACAGACCATATAGCCTGGGGCAGATAAGACTAGAAGATGATCATTATGCCAGTATCCTTTGCCAGCTCCCCAATAAGCTGTTACTTCAGCTAGCCTTGACAATTCTCCGTGGATTCTCCTCCAACAAAGAGATCAAGCTCACGATGACAATCCTCGTGATGTTATACCTCAGGTGGAATACTCTTTTCACCAGTGAAGTTGTTGATCCTGCTTCTTCATCCCCAGTATTGGTCCAATCTTTTGAGTTTGGCTGGGTATCCTTGTCGAGATGTTTTCTCCGTCTCCAGTCTCGCTTTCTGTCTGTTTTGTCAGCATAAGCATGGCATAAGCACTCGTATGTGTAGGATTTTAGCATTTCTGCTTCTTTTTCTGGTGTTTTCCTGTTTTGGTTCACTTTGGCGGTTTTCCTCCCCAAGTGACTGGGTTTGTCTATTCTCTCCAATAGAGTTGTCAGCCCCTAGGCATAAAGTGCCCATTTCTTTCTGAATTCCCCACAGAGTTTGACTCTCGTGGATGATGGTTGGTTCAGTTATCTTTTCTACCTTTGGATAAGATAAATCCCCATTTGAGTTCATTCCTCAATTGGAGTCTTGTTTGACCGTTTCTTTCTAGCTTGTTCCTAGATTGATCTTTGGTCCCTGGCAGGTGTGATTTTTAACCTATCTTTGAACGTGCATTTATTTTGCACCGTGTCTTGCAAGAAGAATCTTTTACAGATCCTCATTGAAGACAGAATTATTTCTCCGACAGTATCATGATATCGACATATCTTTGAAGCAACAATCTCTTGATGAAGCTTGGCAGTCTCTTATAGGCAGCTTATCTATCTCTGGTACTATTCAACCTCTTCGCAACCGTAATTGGGTATTCCCCAGGAAGCTTTATCTTCAATTACGCAATCCCGGTACTAACCTATCAGATTCTATACCTTTATTGGGGCCCATTTCTTGGTTCAATCTCCAATAAGGTTCTTCTTTTTCCAAAGTCCCAACCGGTCATGCTTGAACCTGTTGTTCCATCACTTTAGATGTTTTTTCCCAGTGAAGACCGTTTTTCGGTTCAACCTTCATTGCGGATCTTTTCTAGAATGTCATCTAGTCATGTTTAGCCTTGATGATCAATCATTCTAGATACTTTGTTGGAGCCCATTTCTTGGTTCTATCTCCAACAAGGTTACTTCTACAGCGCCAACCGGTCATACTTGAACCTGTTGTTCCATCACTTTAGAGGTTACTTCTAAAGAGCCAACTGGTCATACTTGAACCTGTTGTTCCATCACTTTAGAGGTGTTTCTAGGATGTCATTTAGTCATGTTTTGACTTGGTGATAAATCATCCTAGATACTTTATTGGGGCCCATTTCTTGGTTCAATCTCCAATAAGGTTCTTCTTTTTCCAAAGTACCAACCGGTCATGCTTGAATCTGTTGTTCCATCACTTTGGATATCTTTTCCCAGTGAAGACCGTTTTTCGGTTCAACCTTCATTGCGGATCCTTTCTAGAATGCCATCTAGTTACGTTTAGCCTTGATGATCAATCATTCTAGATACCTTTATTGGAGCCCATTTATTGGTTCTATCTCCAATGAGGTTACCTTTCTGGCTCATACCGATTTTCCTTCATGAAGCAGATTATGTGTTATCTCAACCAACTCTCAATTGAGTACCAGAGTCTATTCTTGACTCATTAACCATTTTCCCATTTAAACCCCAGCTCTTTATGCAGGAGTCCCCAGAGAAGTCAGCTGTTAGATAACAGAATTCTTAGTCACTAGAATTGTTATTGGTCTTTGAATACAATAACTTCGTCATTTTCATCTGATTCTTGGAAGCGGAAGTTTTAAGAAAACACAAAGATGAACTAAGTTTTACTCTGGAATCAAGATGTTTTATGGAATCAAGTTGGTATATGAAGAATTAGCGGTACTGTATTTTTGGCATGGATCTGCCGTCTCCAGTGAAAGAATATTGCTCGGTTATCCTATATGTTTGGGTTTCAGGGTGTTGGCTTGTGTTATCCTTTCTTCTTTCCTGTTTTGCGTCGTTCACGCCGTTTCTGGCATATAGCTGAGCATATGCATCATACCTTAGCATCTGTGCATCTTTGTGCTCTGTTTTGCCAGTGGTCTGTTGTTGGCGTCTGTCTTTATCTCCCCAGCGAAGTAAAGACATTCCCGGTTTGCTTTGTGCCGTGCTTGTTCGGTCTTAACCTTTGCGCGCCAGATTTGAATCTTTAAACCTTCTGTTGTTCCCCAAGAAGTTTAACATTAAAGATTTTTAAAACTGTTCTCGTTTGAATCGTGTCAGACTTGAACTTAGACTTTGTCTGAATCGTGTCAAGCATCGTCTATTTGTGTTAAAACTTGTTCTTGTTTGAATCGTGTCAGACATGAACTTAGACTTTGTTTGAATCAAGTCAAGCATCGTCCTTTTATTTTAAAGCTGTTCTCGTTTGAATCGTGTCAGACTTGAACCTGGACTTTGTTTGAATCGCGTCAAGCATTGTCTTCTGGTTTCAAAACTGTTCTTGTCTGAATCGTGTCGGACATTGAACCCTTACATCAGATTTTGAAAAATTGCTTTAAGCTAAGCTTCTTGGAACAAATTTCTTCAACCTTATAAGACTCCTATCTGGTGCGCAGGGTTTGTCTCTGTCTTCCTGGCTTTTCTTGAAGATCCCATCTTGAACTCTTCAGTATAAGAATCCCCAGGAAGTTTTGCTTGGTTGTCTGTCTTTTTTAGGCTGATCCCCGGATCAGGTTTTTCTTTCTGGTTTCATGCCCAGAAAGAATGTGGAGTTTGTTTTATCCCCAGTAGTCTACCTCCCTGGATCTTTCCCCAGTGGAGATTGTCTGTGGTCTTTTCCCCAGTATTTCTTTGGAGTCTCCCCAGTGAGTCTCTTTTGTTGGTTAGTTTGTATCCCTAGTGAGGTGTTTCTCATGGATACTAACTTTCGTGCTTCCCCAGTGAAGCTCATCTTGTGTTTGCTTCCTGTCTGTCCTTTGGCGCCTTGTTGTGTCTGCATCTTGGCATCTTCTTTGGCATCTTGGCATCTTGTTGTTGCATTGCATGTTTGCGCATCTGAGGGCAAAAATTTTGGTTATCTGTATTTAAATATCTTTCACTTTCGATTCCATGAGGATCTTCATCTCTCATGTCATCCGGCGAAGATATTTAAATAGGGGCAACTGTTGCACCCCAAATTTTACCCCCAGATTCGTCTGATCACCATTATATCATTTGCGAGCGGCCATTCGTGCATTTTCTTAGTTTTTTTAGCATTAATCATGTTTTAACCAGTTTGTCATTTCATTTTAAAAATTTCTCTCATTTTTTAGAATTGATTGAGTTTTAACTTTTAATTTAGTTTAATTTTAATTTTAATATAATTATCATTTTCAATTCTAAATTTAATTTACTTTAGCTATCACTTTTATTCTAATTTAATGTAATTGGATTAACTTCATCATTTTAGATTTGATTTAAGTTTAATTTTAATTCCAATTTACTCTTACTTTAATATAATTAGTTTAATTTTAATTTTAATTTTAAATTAATCATGTTTAGTTTAACTAAGGTTATATTATTCAGAATTTAAAACAAATAAAACTAATTTGTTTTCTAGAAGCCAATATCCATCGTAAGCCCGTTCCGCTTTTTTTACAAAGCCCATAATTTGTTTTTTGTTCTAATTACAAAGAGACAACTTGACTAAAACAAGTGAGGCGTTTAGCTTCATGAGAAGCTGCATCAACCGTACACACTAGCCTGCTCCCAACGTAAACCTGCAAACCATGAAAAGGACAATTCACAACGGCTGAAATTCAAATTGAAATTTGAGAACAAGTTCTCTTTTAAATAGGAGATAGCAGAAGGGGGAGAGGGGACCCGAAAACAAAGGAGAAAATACCAAATACCAAAAACCACCTTCCCTTCAATCCTCTTCATAAAAAACGACTCCTCATGAACAAACTGCTCCCTTCTTGAACCCAACCCTTAAAACTTTTGTCCTTCAATCCATTCAACAAGCGATCACAACTAAAACATTACCCATCTTCAACCTCCAAAACTATTCAAAATCCAAACAGTGACAATCATCCATCCTCATACCCATCTCAGAAGAAAATCACGATCCAGGAATGTCATTGAAAAAAAAACATAAGAACAAAGCCTTCCTTCTTCATCACTATAAGAACCCGGCTTACCTCCATACATCTCAACCTAAATTATTCTTCAATCACCATTAACAACAAACAACAACAACTCAAACGTTATCATTTTAACCGGAAACCAAACTCTCCTCAGCCCAAACAAAACCTTCGAACTCGGTTTATTCAACTTAGTACAATCCCAACTAAACCAACCTCGTTATTACCTTCTTATCCGTTTCACTTCTCTCCCTTCCCCAAACATCACCTGGCTCGCGAACCGTAACAAACCCTCCCCATCGCTCTCCGGTTCATCTCTCCAATTAACCCGAACCGATCAATTACTCATCACTCACAACGACACCGTTTTATGGCAAACCAACACCAACACCAAAGCCACCACACAACAAACCACCTTCGTTGAGCATTAACAACCATCATCGCCGTCCCAAACCCTTCATCCACAGTAAACCTCATTTCTTCGCAATCTTCAACACAAACCCAGAGCAAGGAGGAGATGAAGAGAAAGTTTGAAACAAAAACCCATATCACACAAACCTGAATAGAATCGAATCAAGCAGAGCGACGAGCGAGAAATTGAGCAAAGGAGACGGAGACTCGCGAGGAAGGTTGGAGTTGAAAACGATGCGCTGATCTTTGATACGCGTTGTGTTTTTGTTTTCCCCCGTCCTCACTTTGATCGGCGATGCTTGTTTTCTTTACTTTGGGGCACAACATAGAGTTTTTTTTTTGTGATTGACCATGTTTGTTGATGCGTTTTTGCTGTGAAGGGTGACCGTATGACTTAGTGAGGGGTGACCGTTTGACCGTGTGGAATTGGTCTTTGCTGTGAATTAATAATGGCAGTCATGGGTTTGTTGCCCATTTTCTTTCCCATATTAACTCTACACGCATACCCCCCTTTGGTTTCGTGTGTGTGTGTTTGTAATGGAATGATGGGCTTAGTTCCAGCCCAAATGATTTCCATGCTCACACACTTCTTTTAAATTTTTGCCCCCCCCCCCCTTTTTTTTAGTTTTTCTTACTTTCATTTGTTTTTTTTTTAATGTAGGTTTCCAATATTTTGTCTTAAATTTATATAAGTTTCTTGGTAAAAGAATTGGTGTTAACTCACAATTTTTGGCCAATGATATCATAAAAATTTTGACTTTGTGGATTATCTCAAAATCACTAAAGTCTAAATTTGTAGGAGGCCACTTCCGATTCTATTTTGGTCGATGATAGTTAAAAATCCAAGATCATCGATTTGTCGATTAGATCTTGATTTAAACGAGACCAACTTGTTTTTATTCCGATTTTATTTTGGTCGATGAAGTTAGAAATCTAAGATTATCGATTCGTCGATTAGATCTTGATTTAAACGAGACCAATTTTATTTTTATTCCGATTCTATTTTTGGTCAATGAAGTTAGAAATCCAAGATATCGATTTATCGATTAAATATTGATTTAAACGAGACCAACCTTTTTTATTCTGATCCTTTTTGGTCGATGAAGGTTAAAAATCCAAAATCATCGATTTGTCGATTAGATCTTGATTTAAACGAGACCAACTTGTTTTTATTCCGATTTTATTTTGGTCGATGAAGTTAGAAATCTAAGATTATCGATTCGTCGATTAGATCTTGATTTAAACGAGACCAATTTTATTTTTATTCCGATTCTATTTTTGGTCAATGAAGTTAGAAATCCAAGATATCGATTTATCGATTAAATATTGATTTAAACGAGACCAACCTTTTTTATTCTGATCCTTTTTGGTCGATGAAAGTTAAAAATCCAAGATCATCGATTTGTCGATTAGATCTTGATTTAAACGAGACCAACTTGTTTTTATTCCGATTTTATTTTGGTCGATGAAGTTAGAAATCTAAGATTATCGATTCGTCGATTAGATCTTGATTTAAACGAGACCAATTTTATTTTTATTCCGATTCTATTTTTGGTCAATGAAGTTAGAAATCCAAGATATCGATTTATCGATTAAATATTGATTTAAATGAGACCAACCTTTTTTATTCTGATCCTTTTTGGTCGATGAAAGTTAAAAATCCAAGATCATCGATTTGTCAATTAGATCTTGATTTAAACGAGACCAACTTGTTTTTATTCCGATTTTATTTTGGTCGATGAAGTTAGAAATCTAAGATTATCGATTCGTCGATTAGATCTTGATTTAAACGAGACCAATTTTATTTTTATTCCGATTCTATTTTTGGTCAATGAAGTTAGAAATCCAAGATATCGATTTGTCGATTAAATCTTGATTTAAACGAGACCAACCTTTTTTATTCTGATCCTTTTTGGTCGATGAAAGTTAAAAATTCAAGATTATCGATTTGTCGATTAAATCTTGATTTAAACAAGATCAACCTTGTTTTATTTCATAATCTTTATTTAGGCCAATGACACTACACGAATCTTGACTTTGATCATTTCGAATCAATAAGATCTTGATAAATGTGAGGCTACTGTATTATTCGTGGTCAATGAAAGTCAAAAATTGAGATTATCGATTTCTCGATTAATTCTTAATTTAGACGAGACCGTGTTTATTTCGATTCCACCTTCTTTATTTTGGTCGATGACATAACAAACCTCATGGTTTGGTTGATTTCATTGAGTTGATAAAACTTTGATCAACATGAAGACCACTTTCTTTTATTTCAGTTTCCTTACTATTTAGTCGATGAAAGTCAAGAATCGTCGATTATCGATTTCTCGATAAAATCATGATTAAGACGAGACTATGTCTATTTTATTTCATCTTATATTTAATCATTGTCTAACATGTTTAATTCTCACTTTGCATTGATATCATGATTTTATCTTATCTCATTAGCTTAATTCATGTATTATTGTATCATCGTATTCGCATTATATCTCTTTATCTTAGTATTTTATGACTGTTACCTTTCCCCCATTCCAAAGGAAGGTTAAATATGTTGACTCATAAGTCATTGACCCCCCACCTTAACCTAAGTAACCTTTTAGGATAAAACTTCAATTTCTTGGCCTCATCAGAGCCATAGAAATTATAACTAGCTTTAGGAGAGAGTTCCTCAACTCTTAGTGATATTCATCATAATGAATTTATCACTTCCCCCGCTAACTAACCTTTAGCAAACATAACATAACATTTAACAAGAGGTTCCCGTAGAGTACTACGGACGTTTAGGGTGCTAATACCTTCCCTAGGCGTAACCAACCCCCGAACCTTAGATATTTCCCCTTTAGGTTTTTCTAACGATCTTGAACCTTTCCTTTGGATAAATCAAAGTCGGTTGTAAAAGAAATATGATGCAAGTTAATTAATAGCTTGTTATCCGATTTTCACCACAATAATCATCAATGAAAACCTCAACAAACTTATCCAGATACTCATGAAAAATTCGATTCATATACTCCATGAACACACCAGGTGCACTGGACACACCGAATGGCATTACAGTGTATTCATAGTGACCATATCTCATCCTAAAAGCCATCTTCGGAATATCATCTGGTTTAACACGAATCTGATGATAACCAAATCTCAAATCAATCTTGCTGAATACACAAGCTCCCACCAGTTGATCCATCAAGTCGTCGATCCTCGGAAGTGGATACTTATTCTTGATAGTTACTTTATTCAGTTGTCTGTAGTCAACACATAATCTCATACTACCATTTTTCTTCTTAACCAACAATACCGGAGCGCCCCACGGAGAAACGCTTGGTCGAATAAACTTCTTCTCTAATAACTCTTCTAGTTGCTTCTTTAATTCACTTAACTCGGAAGATGACATCTGATACAGAGCCATCGACACCAGACTTGTGCTTGGTATCAAATCCACTGCAAACTCTACTTTACGCTCTGGCGGCAAATCACTTATGTCATCCGGGAATACATTAGAAAATTCATGGACAACAGGAAATTCAACATTTGTAACATCACGATCAACTTGCAGTGACGCAAACATTGCGAACATCAAGGCTTCATCTTCTAGAAGTTCACCCACTTGCTTAGCAGACAAAAACATCAACTCACCGTTATCACCAAACGCAGGAAACTCCACTGTCTTAGCATAACAATTGATATGAACGTAGTTGAATTCCAACCAGTTCATTCCAAGGATAACATCAATTTGATGTAAAGGCAAACACACCAAATCCATCCAGAAAATCCTCCCATAAATGGTCAGAGGGCATTTCAAACACACACGGATAGTAGTAACAGAACCATTAGCAAGCCTCTCTATCACCATACTACCATTCATATCAGATAATTTCAAACCCAACTTATTAGCACACTCAAGCGAAATAAACGAATGAGTAGCACCAGTATCAACAATAGCAACTAACTCAACATCATTAATGAAACAAGTACCTCAAATCAAGTTGTCCTTCTTGGAGTTCTCTGTCCTACTCATCGCAAACACTCTACCATTGGTCTTAGTAGCAACCTCCTTCTTTGGCTTCTGACACTGGGTACTGATATGACCCTGTTCACCACAATTGAAATAAGTTGGACCATCATTCTTGCATTTAGGAGCACGATGACCAGTTTTGCCATACTTGTAGCACCTCAGCACCTTGTTCTCACATTCATTGGAACGGTGACCTCGTTCACCACACCTATAGCACGTGATAGAAGCGGGAGCTCCTCCCCCATTTGTTCTTTTCTCCTCATGTGCTTTCTTCTTTCCCTTATCAGCATCGTAAGGCTTCCTACGATCTTGATGTTGCTTTCCTCTTTTCTCACTCAAACTCTTGTAGTGAGCCGAATGAGGTTTGCTATCTTCCTCATAGATTCTACAGCGATCTACCAAGTCTGCAAACCTATGAATCTTCTGATACCCAATTACCCGTTTGATTTCCGAACGCAAACCACTCTCGAACTTGATGCACTTCGAGAATTCAGCAGTTGCCTCATTGTAATGTGTATAATACTTTTCCAGTTCCACAAACCTTGCAGCATATTCAGTCACAGTTGAATTTCCTTGCTTCAGCTCTAGGAATTCGATTTCCTTCTTTCCGCGCACATCCTCAGGAAAATATTTCCTCAAGAATTCCCTGCTGAACACAACCCAAGTAATAACCTCCCCTGCTGTCGTCAACCTATGACGAGTCTCGACCCACCAGTCATCAGCTTCCTTCACTAGCATATGCGTCCCAAAACGTACTTTCTGCGCCTCAGAACAATCCATGAGTCAAAATATCCTCTAAATCTCCTTGAGCCAATCCTATGCTCCATCGGGATCGTACCGACCTTCAAAAGTAGGCGGCTTATTCCTCTGAAACGTCTCCAACACACGAGACCCATCATTCTCACCAGCACGGGGTTGTTGCACAGCCTGAGCAACAGCCTGCAAAGCAGCAGCAAGTGCAGCATCATTCCTTCCAGACATTGTTCTGTTCAACATAAGAACAGTCATAATGGTTAGAATTAGTTCCATAATAATTCTACTGTTAGACACTAAAGACTCAACAACCTGGCCGGACAGACCAACCAGGCTCTGATACCACTAATGTAACACCCTTCTACCCCACGACATTTTCACACAATAATTTAAATAAATAATCAGAGTATCTTCACAAAAAGGGTGTCACATTTCATTTCATAAAATATCATAGTAAATATGTTCCTGCTCCGTAACACGGGTTCTCAAAATTTTCATAATTATTATTCTCCAAGAAAATTCAGCATTAAAACTCCACAGCGGAAAATTTAGTCTCAAGTTCTTTATTAAAATACTTCATCATAACTTCATCAAACAGTAACTCAAAATTCAGCATTTAAATAAAATTCATGGAAACAATACATAAATCTCCAATAATAACCAAACAGAAGGAAAATAACGCAGTTGTTCCGATCAGACGATCCCCAACCCCGATGTTACATATATCAGAGCAAGACACCTTCTAATCCACCGAAATAAAAATAATAAATGACTCCGAAGCTAAATCTCCAATACGTCTATAGCTACTCCGGATCACCTGCGCGTTGCCCAGATAGGGGAAACATTCAACAGGCAGGGTGAGTAAATCGTAATCATTATAAAAGATATAAGTAAGAGATATAGTAGTTATAACTATTGAAACAACAATAATATAGCAGCATGTATTCATGGTAGCATATAATTCATAACAGTATTTTGTTCATAACTCATTTATTCATAACAGTATGTAATCATAAAATGTAGCACAAGTCAAAATTAACTCAAAAGTCATCACGGAAACAAATATGATGCAATGCCACCAGTCATAAAATGCAACATACATGCGGTACCAAAACTTCACTGATGACTTAGTCATCTTCAATCTCCAAGGATCCCCACCAATAGGATCGGTTCCCACTTGGAACCATAGCACATCATAATTTGCACTTAATCCACACTATGGGATTAAGGCCATCACTGGACTATAAGTCCTACAACTTCACTGGATATCATCCTGCAAACTTCACTGGACAATTCGTCCTAAAAATATGCTATGAATGTATGATGCGAAAAAAATCATAACATGCGACCACGGCTAGTTAAACGCATCATCATTCCATCCTCATCATAATATTCACTTCACATACTTCACACACATTCATCATTTTCAAAACAACATCATGTGATTATAGCCAAATACAAGACAATTCATTTCCAGCATAAGCACACCAATTTCACACAGTTTGCACACTTACTGTCAGTGTTGTCACAAAGTATCATCACATTGCAATCACATAATAAACCTCATAATATCACCATAATCATCATAATATCATCATTTCATTATCACTAATATCAACTAAATCACTTCTAGATAAAATTCTGCAATTTCACACAGACATGTAACCTACTGGTATATCAACACAGGATAATCATCGTTTTAGCCTATCAATTTCAATTAGTGGATTACACTATATGATTTTATTTTATTTTATCATGTTATAGATTGTTCCATTACCTTTACATAGCTTCAAACGACATCAAAATTGGATTCATACAACAAAAGTTACAGTTTTTCTAAGAATTAATTAAAATTCTCCTACACAAGGGTGGCTGGCGCCACACCATGCACTGGTGGCTTGCGCCACCCTTCCCACACACCATGTGGCTGGCGCCACACATAGTGTAAGTGGGTGGCGCCACTTTTCCAAATCCCTTTTTTTTCTTATTTTTCTTATGTCTGAAACAACAATAATTCACGGATTTTCCAACTCAGAAACTTGATAACTCAACTCGATTCATCCATCATCTGTGCTATATAATTTCTCATAATCTCTCAATAACTCCTACATTCAGTCATTTATCGGTTTCTCAATGTACTCCACATATCGAAATTTTTCTGTCTGATCTACTTAAACTTCTATCACAATTCATCATCGATTGATTGCTCAAAACATTCTACAATAACCTAAAACTTAAATCAATTATAATAAAACAATTTCACTCCCCATACCTGATATGATTCCTTAGCCTTGAATCCTCTTCGTGTTCTTCAATCCTTCCACTGCACTTCTCAAAGTCTAACTACTTCTCTCTTCTCTCTGCCTCTTTTTCCAAAACGCAATGCAACAGTGAAATTTCCAAACCCTTATTCCTCCGTATAACCCTTAAACCTCTTTTATGATTTTTCTCTATTGCCCACACTAAACCTCCACATTTTACTAAATTACCCTTACTCTCATCCAACACCAATTCTACTCTATTTTTTCTAATTAAACCAATCTAATTTAATTAATCTAACTTGCTCCAAAACTCTCAAAATAATTACAACTTCACATAGATTATAACTTTTCAACAAAGCCATCCAAATTCATAATATTCACACAATTCTATAATAATATTACTTAAATAAATATTTTAATTAATTCGGGGCGTTACATGATTCACCGAGGAGTTCTCCGCCAATGGGTTGTTGTTGATGTCCCGAAAGTCATTCATAAGTCTAAGTAATTGCCATCTTTATTTTAACCTTTCACCCTGCCCAAGTGAAACGGGTGTTTTTATAGGGCTCACTTTCTGTAAATGTCCCTCTTCGCTTTGCCCAAAGCGACAGAGTTTTGTTTTATAGGGTTGTAGTTTCAAGATTCGAATAAATCATAAATAAATAAAGTCATTCTGTAATTTCCACATTTATTGCTGTTTTCACTTTTTGTTTTTTTTCCAGAAAATGGTAATCCTAAAAAACAACTCAAAAATAAAAAACGAGCATTTTTCAGAAAATACCCTACACGCACTCTTGCATTCTCTCTATTTCTTCTAAAAATAAATCATCACGTCATGCAGATTGCTTGTTTTAAACCCCATTGAAACATACGATGAAATGCCTTCTCCCAACTTTGAATCCCCGGTATTTGAGGCTGAAGAAGAAGAAGACGAATAAATTCCAGAAGAGATCTCCCTATTACTCAGACAAGAGGAAAGGTCCATTGTACCTCACAAAGAGCCGTTGAAAAAAGTAAACTTGGGTTCAGAAAAAGAGAGAAAAGAAGTCAAGATTGGGGCACTGCTCAGTCCGACTGTCAAAGAAGACTTGATAAAACTTCTCAAATATTTTCCCGATGAACTATGCTTAAGGAAACCCATATTCAAACACTTACAATCCTGGCTGGAGTAATCACCCGAATTTTTCATACAAGAATAACAATGCTTTACAACCACCAAACCCAACACCTGCTATTCTACCTGGTTACCAGAAAGGACCACCATCTGCACCACAACCACCTAGAAAATCAAATCTGGAAATCATGATGGAAAACTTTATGAATGCTCAAGTTCAACAAAAAAAATAATTCGCAAATCAAAACACTCATACAAGTGAATTGATGAAACAATTGTCAAGTAAACATGATGTTATGGCTACTCGCAACAAAATGTTGGAAACTCAAATTTCTCAATTAGCCCAACAACAATCAACTGTAGCAGCCCCCGTTGCAGCATTTCCTAGCCAACCACAACCAAATACAAAGGGTCATGATAATGCTATCACTTTGCGAAGCGGGACAGAATACGATGGACCAGTTGACCCGAGATTCCAAAATTCAGCCATGCACCAAAAATTCATGAAAGGGAACCAAAAAAGTAAGAGAACCAACTAGCGATAAGGAAGATAAAAGCGAAGGGGCTGCAGAGAAAGAAATACCCTACGTGCCTCCGCCACCATACAAACCACCTATACCTTATCCTCAAAGATTTACCAAATCCAAAAATGAAGGACAATTTAAGAAAATCGTAGAGCTTCTAAAACAATTAAACATAACCATACCTTTCACAGAAGCTTTTACGCAAATGCCTTCATATGCAAAATTTCTCAAAGAGATCCTGTCTAATAAGAAAAATCTCGAGGATAATGAAACTATTATGCTCACTGCTGAGTGTAGCACTATAATTCAAAACAACATGCCTTCGAAGCTGAAAGATCCAGGCAGTTTTTTCACACCTTGCGTAATCGGAAAATCTATCATAGACAAAGCACTATGCGATTTAGGAGCCAGTGTTAGCTTGATGCCATTATCCACATACAAGAAACTCGACTTAGGGGAACTAAGGCCGACAAAAATGTCATTAGAACTAGCAGACCGTTCTGTTAAATATCCTGTTGGTATGCTAGAGAACGTACCCGTTCATTTAGGTCAGTTCTATATCCCTATTGACTTTGTGATAATGGACATTAAGGAAGATTCGAATATACCCAATATTTTAGGAAGACCATTTTTAGCAACAGCCGGAGCCATCATCGATGTTAAGAAAGGAAAACTAACTTTTGAAGTTGGGGAAGAGAAAGTTGTATTTATCTTGGCCTAATTCCTAAAAGCTCCAGCTATAGACGATTCATGATGTTTCCTAGATGTTATTGACGAATGCGTTAGAGAAATGGAGAAGGAACCAACTAAGTACACTGAAGTACTAAAGATTCCAGCACTTCCAATATTCTAAGACGATAATTGGCACGAGCAATACGAAGATGACATTCTAAGAGAATGTCTAACATTAACACCTGATCCAATGCCATGCCCAGAAACACCTTCTATAGAATTCAAAACACTACCCAAAGACTTAAGGTATGAATTCCTAGACACTGAGCTCGAGCGACCCATAATAGTCAATGCCAACTTAGGACAGATAGAGACCGAAAAACTATTACATGTCTTAAGAAAGTATCATACGACTTTAGGTTACAACATCTCAGATCTAAAAGGAATAAGCCCCTCTATATGTATGCATCACATTATGCTAGAAGAGGACTGTAAAACCTCTAGAGAGCATCAGAGAAGATTAAATCCCATCTTGAGTGATGTAGTAAAAAATGAGGTGCAAAAACTAATAGAAGCAAGAATTATATACCCGATAACTGACAGTAATCGTGTCAGCCCTGTGCATGTCGTACCAAAGAAGGGAGGTGTTACAATTGTTAGCAACGAGAAAGGCGGATCTGTAGCGAAGCGAATTCAAACTGGATGAATAATGTGTATAGACTATAGGAAGCTAAATAAAGCCACTCGTAAAGACCACTTTCCTTTACCTTTCATGGATCAGATGCTTGAACGGCAAGCTAAACACTCTCATTTTTGTTTTCTTGACGGATAGTTAGAATTCTTTCAAATTCCTATTCATCTTGATGACCAAGAAAAGACTATGTTCACATGTCCCTATGGTACTTTTGCCTATCGACGAATGTCGTTTAGACTACGTAACGCTCCCGCAACGTTTCAGAGATGCATGATGTCGATCTTTGCAGATTTCATAGACGACATAATGGAAGTATTTATGGATGATTTCTCTGTATTTGGGGGAAATTTCGAAAAAAATTTATCAAACCTTGAGATGGTACTTGAACGATGCGTTAAAGTAAACCTAGTGCTTAATTGGGAGAAATGCCATTTCATGGTAAGGCAATGAATAGTTCTTCGACATGTAGTATCTGATAGAGGTATTGAAGTAGATGAAGCAAAAATAGAAATTATAGAAAACCTTCGACCTCTGAAAACGGTTAGAGAAATTCACAGTTTTTTAGGACACGCCGGATTTTACCAGCGATTCATTAAAGATGCCGAATTCATCTTTGTTGAGGATTGCTTAAAAACATTCGAACACCTTAAAAAATGCTCTTATTACGACACCCATTATGCAACCACCTGATTGGAGTATACCATTTGAAATTATGTGTGACGCCAGTGACTACGCTGTAGGTGTTGTCCTAGGACAAAGGAAAGATACGAAGCTTCATGCTATTTACTATGCGAGTAGAACCTTGGACAATGCACAGATGAACTACGCCACCACCGAAAAGGAACCCCTTGCATTTGTGTTCGCTTTAGATAAATTTTGTTCCTACCTAGTAGGAGTAAAAATTATTGTCTATACCAATCATGTCGCAATTAAATACCTGTTGACTAAGAAGGATGCCAAACCAAGACTCTTAAGATGGATTTTCCTTTTGCAAGAGTTTGACTTGGAAGTCAAGGATAAGAAAGGCACCAAAAACGTAGTAGCAGATCATCTCTCTAGGATTGAGGATCTGAGACTCGAAGAAGTGCCCATTAATGACGAATTCCCTTATGATAGACTAGTAGCCCAGTTAGAAAGCGAAAGGGAGACAGTCGAATATTCCTTGATATTTAATGACGCGGAAACTAATGAAGTTGTAGAATCAATTTGCACCAAGACCACACTGTCGTGGTATGCTGACTTTGTCAACTACCTAGCAGGTGGGGTGCTTCCACCAGACTTAACATACCAACAAAAGAAAAAGTTTTTCCATGATCTTAAACAATACTATTGGGATGAACCCCTATTTTTCAAGAGAGGCGCTGATGGAATATTTCGTCAATGCGCCCCTGAATCGGAAGTAGCTGATGTCATATCTCATTGTCATGATGCACCCTATTGAGGGCATGCGAGTACTTCAAAAACATGTGCAAAGATCTTACAATCTGGTCTCTTCTGGCCAAATCTTTGGAAGGGTGTCCACATCGTTGTTATAAATTATGACCGGTGTCAACGCATTGGGAACATCTCTAGGTGCGATGAGATGCCACAGAAAGGGATCTTAGAAGTGGAAGTCTTTGAGGTATGTGGTATAGATTTCATGGGACCCTTTCCGTCTTCTTTTGGTAATAAGTACATACTCGTTGCAGTCGATTACGTATCAAAATGGATTGAGGCAATAAATTCTCCTACGAATGATGCATGAGTGGTGATTAAGCTCTTTAAAAACATAATTTTTCCTAGGTTCGGTGTGCCAAGAGTTGTCAATAGTGACGGCGGCTCCCATTTTATTTCGAATGTCTTTGGGAAGTTATTGCTTAAATATGGAGTCCAACACCGAGTAGCAACACCCTATCACCCCTAAACCAGTGGGTAATTCGAGGTGTCAAATAGGGAGATCAAACAAATCTTAGAAAAAACCATTGCAACTTCCAAGAAAGATTGGTCTAATAAACTTCATGAGGCTCTATGGGCTTATAGGACAGCTTACAAGACCCCGATGGGAACCACGCCGTTTAAAATGGTTTATGGCAAGTCTTGCCACCTGCCTGTAGAACTAGAGCATAAAGCATATTGGGCCACTAAGACCCTAAACATGAACTACACAGCAGCAGGGGAGAAAATAATTTTAGATATCCATGAACTCGAGGAACTTAGACTTGATGCCTACGAAAATGCCCGAATCTATAAGGAGTGAACCAAGAAATGGCATCATAAGGGGATAACAAGGAGAGAGGTCAATGAAGGAGACATAGTTCTTCTCTTTAACTCTCAGCTAAAGCAGTTTCCAGGAAAATTGTGTTCCCAATGGTTTGGTCCCTTCGAGGTTGTGAAAGTTTTCCGAAGTGGAGCAATAGAAATTCAAGGAAAGACAAACGAAACATTCATTGTGAATGGGCAATGACTGAAGCATTACCATACTGTAGAAAACAAGGAATTCTTCACTAGTTGTAAGTTGGAAGAGTTGCCCACTCCTCCAAATGAATGACATTTCTTTCTAGATCAATGTCGAGCTCCCAACACTAAACGAAGCGCTCTGTGGGAGGCAGCCCACGATCTTTGTTCATTAGTGTTTTATTGGTATTTTCTGAATTTTACTTATATTAGTTATAAATTTTATTGCATACTTTTATTTACGTTATTATTAGTTATTATTATTACTACTATTATTCTTATTATTATTATTATTATTACTATTGTTACTATTTTTATGTATTTTTACTAACCTTTGTTTGTGATACAACTTGACTAATAGGAAATTATTGTCTAATTTCAGGCTAACTCGTCTTAGGCTAGCACTAATTCTAGGAGAATGCAGCCTATCGAGAATCACGAAGTTGTTTTTAGGAATGAGGTCCAGAGGCGTCGTTTTGAGGCCCTATCTCAGAGAGACTTTGCTGTGTCCATTTACCCAGATAACCCTGCTATGACTACTCTTGGTATCCGAGATAGCTTCACCTACCTGCTGAATCAGTTGGGGTGGGATGATTTTTCTATCAGGAAGAGATTCAGTACTTATCATAACTTGACTCTGGAGTTCATAAGGTCATTATACTATGATCCTACCCGTGGGTTCGGTTTTGGTCGTAGATTGGCTACCTTTAGGCTGTTTGGAAACAAGTATCATTTCACCCATCATGAGCTGGCCGACTTGTTAGGATTTCCTAATGGGTCGGATGCTATCACTAAGACTCCTGAAGATGCTTTCACCGGTTATGATCTCAATCAGTTTTGGGTACTCTCACTGGTAACTATAATCCTGAGCCAAATGGCATGTTCTCTGAAAGTATCCACAATCTTGGTATCTGGTATTTCCATAAGACATTGGCCCACACTCTTTTTGGGAAGGAAGAAAATGTGACTTCATTCTCTAAGGATGAACATTATATCATGTTCTGTGTCTCTCAAAGTAAGCCGGTTAATGCTGCCCCGTTCATGCTAGCTAACTTTGCTAAGATTTCTCGTGAACCTTTCAGACCTATTATTATTGGAGGCTTGATTACCATGATCGCTGATGCTATTGGGTTGCGGTATCATTTGAACCATACTCATGTTTTTGGTAGTTTTTTCCCCATGGACATCAATTTCTGTTTTAACCGTAGGATTATTGAAAACCTTGGTCCGGTTGAGTTTGAACTATTGATTGACAATGCTATTTTCCACCATTTTACTTTGTCGAATCATGAGAAGACTAGTTTGCATAATAGAGACAATTGGCTTTATGACTTGGAAGACTAGAACGAGTCCTAGACTCCTCCTGACTCTCCACAAGCATATGAGAATTTGGAAGCCGATATGCCCGATGTTGTTACTCATGGCTCATCTATTCAGCCGGTTGTTCCACCTATTGATATTGTCACTGCAATTCATGCTTTTCAATCTGAAGTGGACATCCTCCGAGGAGAGATGACTTCTCTTCGTGTGGATTTCTTAGGATTCATGGATGTGGTGCATGAGCAATTCAATTATCAGTTCCATATTTTTTATTCATTCCAGCATCCCGCTGAACCTCAGACGAGGCATCACAATGGATAGTTCTAGTTATACTCAATTCCCTGCTTTCTTAGACTAGGATTTGTTTTATCGTATCAGTGTTTCGAATTCCCGCACTGTTTTTTCTTTCAATTATGTTGTGTTTTATCGGTATGCCGAGAATAAATCATGTTTGTACTGTTGTTCTTTCAATTAATGCAAATTTCCCTTTCCATAAATTATGTGTTGTTGATATTTAGCAAGTTTAGAATTTTTCTTAGTTTGCGATTGGCCCTAAGTACCTATTTTCGTACTAGCAGTAGAAACAAAACAAAAAAACACACCACAAGTTTTCTATTCTGTTTCTGGACTTGCAGCGAAAAAATTCGCATTTTAGTATAATGGCATTCGCCATTATGCTGAAGGCGTTCGCCATCAGTTCAAAATTTTGAATTTTCTTCATTCGCAACACATAGCATTCGCCATGTGCTTAATGGCGTTTGCCATTAGGTTCAAAATTGCAGTTCCTGTGCAAAATTCAAAACTTGCGTGTTTTTCCTAAGCAATTACTCAAATCATCTTTTTACACTTCCAAAACTCCTTCCAACTACCCTCATTAACTCCTCATTAACCCCTCATAACTACCAACCATCTAGACTCCACCATTTTCCCTATAAATTCATCAAAAATTTCTCATCTTTCTCACAACCATCACTCACACTCTTCACTCACAAACCATTTCAACCATTCTCACTACCATCATTCTGTTAAGATGCCTCCAAGAGTTGCTTCTGATATCGACTACATGGGCATTACCTTTCCTGAAGGTGTCCTTGGTCAGAGCCAACACACCAACTTCCTCAAATTGCAAAAAATGGCAGTCGTCGCAACTCGATATCCAGACACTGCTGTTGTCCAGACCTTGGGTCTCTTTGATAGCGTCGATTGGATGCTTACTAACATAGGTATGTCACAATTCTATTCTATGAGTAATTCTACTTACATTAGGCTGACATACGAGTTTTTAAGTTCTTACCGTCTTTCCACGGCTCTGTTCCGCACTAATGGTTCTGTAGAGTTTAGGATGTTTAACACTGATTACTCCCTGGCCTTTGAGCAAATAGGCACCATCTTTAGTTTTCCTAGTGGCCAGGAGTATGCTACACAGGCACCTTTAGAGAGTGAGTGACAATCTAGTGCTCTCGACATTTGGCACCAAATCACTGATAAGACTTCTGACACATGGGAAGGTCTCAAAGACACATCTATCCACAACCCCGCCATTACGTAGTTCCACCGTATCTTAGCCAACACTATCTTTGGCCGGGAGAACACTAGAAATGTGAACTACAAAGATTTGTTCTTCATCCACTGTGCGCTTTCCGAAACCAAGGTTAACCCGACACCATTTTTACTTGCACACCTCCAGTCTGCCAGCGGTAGAGTAAGCGGTTCCATTTGTTTCGGAGGGATCATTACCTCAATAGCTCTAGCCTTAGGATTACACACTGAGTTGAAGCCTCTTGAGCCTTTACCCGCTCTCTTTGCTGATCTTTACCATTTCCATGCCATACGCCTTGTTAAGAATTTACCAAATGGCAAATATCACTTGAAGATCGGCAACATGGAGGTTAAAGGAGTCATTACACTAACTAGATATTTGATACCGAGGCTCCTGATCTTAAGCAAGAGAGAGCTGCGAGACATTACAATGATTTCATGGGATATACCACACTGCAGCCCCCGCATTCGTACCCATGCTACTGATACACCTGGACCAGCGCCCGTTCACACACTGCACATTTTTCTACTGACCCTTTTGCAGGTACACATCTGCCCCATGAGGAATATGATTACATCGCCATCCGGATTTCACTGGATGATATTTTGTCCGAGCTTAGGCATCGGAACGACATGGAGGCCGAGCATGATCTTTTACTTCTCGGCATGCAGAGACAACAAGAGGAGCTTAGAGTCACTGTTGACCAGATTAGCCAGCAACAACAGGACTTTACAGAGAGGACTCAGCTTGATATGGGTGACCTGATAGAGCATATCAATGGAGTGCGCATTGAGATGTCAGATTTGAGAGACTTCATCAGTCATGTACCGCAGTCCAAGTGGGGTAGAAGAGGCCGTAACAGAGGCAAAAGCCGTGCATGTCGTCTTTTACCAGGTTTTATCACTCCTTCTTTCAACTTGTACTAAAATATTGAGGAAAATGTTTAGTTCAAGTGTGGGGGAGGAGCTTTGCCATTTTATTTCCTTTCCTGTTATTTATGTTTTCTAGTTTTTACTTTTTAGTTTGTCTTGTTTATCGAGTCTTATGCGCGATTGAGTCCTATTATACGCTATTTTATTTGCCTGTTTGAAAACTCCTTTAATTTTGACCCCCAACGAAATTTTTTTTGGTTTACCCTGATTCATTGGCATGACACTCTGTGTATAGATTGTTTTTCATTATTAGGCTGTGTTAGATAGACTTGGGAAAGTTTTGTAAATATCGGTACCGTTCCTACACCCTAGATTCCCTAAATATGTGATACTGATTCAAATAGATATTATGCCAAGACCTTACGCATAGTTTCTTAGAAGTAGCCTATTGATTAGTTTATAGTAGCAGTCAGCACCATCCTTGTGTACAAACTGAGTAACGAACCGATGCAAATATGTGTTGATCTCAAAAATTTGAATAATGTGCTTTTTATAGAAAAAAACGAATGAAAGCCATGTTCCCGCTAAGTTAGGTGGTCCTCACCCGGCCATTTAGCCTAAAGGTTCGGACTCTTGAAATTCATAAGCAAAAGAAAAGCATTAATCTGCGAAAAAGAAAAATTTTGAATGTTGAGATCATATAACACAAACAGGTTCGCTTACCATGTAAGTACAAAGGATAATGGGCTTAATGTGATTGTGCGAGAACGAAATATAGTTGAAATAGGATGAAGGATATAGGTCGAGGTATAATGTCATGATTTGAATTGGTATTGAATAGGAAGGGAGTCTTTGTCTGCAAATGTGGAAATGTGTCGTTACGATATCCTTGTTTTCACTATTTAGTACCTATCTATTTAATATTAGCCTAACAACATTGCGCCTTAATTGTTTTCAGTCGTACCTACGAGTCAGACGCTGCACTTACTGTTTTAAATTATGTTGGGAGTTTGCTTGAGGACAAGGAATGGTCTTAGTGTGGGGGAGTTTGACGACACAAATTTATATCGTATTTTTAGGTTCACTATGCGCATTTTTAGTCCGTGTTTTTATCAAGTCTTATTATATTTACTTCGTTTTTATTGTGTTTTGTGTTTGCAGGTATAATAATCGAGATCTCGGAAAAAATCGAGAAAATAAGTGAAAGAAAGAAGAAAATGTAGCATCGCAACAAATTATGTCTTCCCTGGTGATATGGCGTTCGCCATCCTTAGATAGCATTCTCCATTCCTTCCTGAGGGCGCCCAAATTTGAATAGAGAGCATGGCGTTCGCCGTTCAGTCGCAGGAGCAGTTTTTCACTACAGAGTCCATTTTTGGCAGTTTTAAGGAGTTTTTATAACTCCTTTTTCCCTCCAAATCTGGAAATTCGAATAGGAGCAGTTCAGCATCAGAGTTTCTATATATAGGACCTCTTGGAGCAGTGAAATCGGATCGAAAAGTGCACGGAAGCTCTGCCGTATTTTCATTGGAACCTTAGGCACATATTTACCGATAAAAGCAACAATTACTTACATTGAGGAATTGTTGCAAATTCTGTACTTTTCTTCGTTTGCTGTACTTTTTGGATCAAGATTAATACAAGTTTTATTTTCATTCCGTCCCGATTTACTTTACCACAAAATTTTACAAGTTTCATTACTTTACCACATTTCTAGTATAATTGTTACTTTAATTTATTTGACATGTTAGAATTAGGAAATGTATGCTTAAATATGTTAGATTTAGGATTAATTATGTCTGAGTAAATAAATTGAGACAGACGTGTGAGGATCGTCGTATTCAGCGGGACTCCGTAGAAATAATAGGTACGAAATTACGAATTGTATGTCGTTTTGGTTTTGATTTCCAAGTTTAATGTTTCTTATTTCGACACGAGAGTGTGGAATAAGTTAAGGTTTAAGCCGAGACCGCGAGAGCATGATGAGTGAACCAGATAGTGGAAATTAGGCAACATATCTAAATACAACGAGAGCGCTTTAGATATTGTTTAGGATTTTATCGATTTCCAAAGCGTATTTCTTAGTTACCGGGCGAGCGAGAGAAAAATCTTGGGATTAGGAAGCATGGCTTTTGTCAAGACCGCAAGAGCGTGAGGCGGAGCCTTTAAGTCGGTTTATTCAACGGAATGACAGTATAGTCGTAACTAGTACCCATATTCTATAAGTCCCATAGGTGCACGGAAATCATATTTCGGGCTCGTTTTAGTATTAAATTTCAGATCCTAGAATTCAGTCCCCTACTTCCCGTTAAATTCCTGTTTCCCTCTAGCCTTAGCTTTGCACAGCAACCTTGGATAACATTAGTTTGATTATCTTTCCCTGTTGGTTCGACATCCTTTTTAAGACTACACAATTAACTGTATACTTGCAGATTTATCCGTCAGTGTCAGACGATCACCACCAAACTTTGTTTATTCCAAAAGGAAAGAGAAAACATCGATAAAACCCTTTAAAGTAAAATAAAATAGTCATCGCATTCAAATTCAGGTCCAGGTGTCGATTATGCGAGGGGAAGTTATTAGCACCCCTCACATCCGTTGTGCTCAATGGGAACCATTTAGTCAGATTTGGGAATATAATGTTAGCTTAAGTTATTTGTTTTCTTCAAGTGATACAAGATTGAAAAGGAAAATAAAAGGGGTCGCAAAAAGGTTTTTATTAGGTTATTTGACAAGATTGCGAGTTCAAAGCTACATATTTCTTAGTAGAAAAAAACGTGTTGGTTGGTTGATTTTATTGAACGAATGTTTAGATCACATCCTAGCGGTTAAACGTTGATTGTATGCTCATGATTTAAGGCTTAAGCGTTTGTTTGTATCATGGTAGAACTGACTAAAAAATGATCTTTTTGTAAAAGGTTTTTGATCACGCGGGGCCGAGGAAGAGATACTTTGATGTGTTGCGGTATGTTTTTGGGTGGATGACGAATGCTCAAATGGCCGAGCTATACAACTCATATCCAAACAATCGGGGAAAAGAATAGTAGACACTAAAGTGTTCCTTTTTATTCCAATTGATTGCAAAAAGGTTTGATATGGCTATGGTGTTATAGATGGAAGATGAATACTCGAATGGCAGAACTATACACCTCATATCCAAGTATTTCGGGAAAAGAATAGTAGACACTAGATCGTTCCTTTTTCGCCCAATTTATTGCGAAAATAAGATTGCTTAAGATTTTATTATAAAAGAGGTTCTAGATGAATATGGGTAAGAGTTTTAAATGAATGAAGAATGGTCAGATGGTCGAGCTAGACTACTCGAATCCAAACAATCTAGGAAAAAAATGGTAGACACACTATCGTTCCTTTTCATCCTTTGTGAAAAGATATTCATAAGTGATTAGGTATTTTATTTTGAACGTTTTTTTTTCTATTTCGCAATTAACACAAGGACAATAAAAGACATCATTATTGTCAGGAAGTTTTTGTTCGAAGAATTCAAGGAATTAAAGAACTCCTTTCTCATACACAGAACCTAATCTATCAGCTTTCATCCAATTATGGTCCATAACAAATTCTGAAATTTATGTCAAAAGACTAATGTGAATGACACACTATTGCTACACACTCAACATACTAATATGGTCATGTTCATATGTATATCCATCACAACAATATAACACCAAAACTTAATGCATATTCATAACATCATTTACTTTTTCATTTGTAATAGAGTTATAACACCAAAATGAAATAAAAAAACATCACAAAATCATTAGAACGAAAACATCACAAAGGCAGAACAGTACATTGACAATAACACAAAGCTTTGAAACAACAAAAAACATCACAAAATTTTAATAAACCCAAAACTTAAAGTAATCCAATTGCAACAAAACAAAAAATCAACACCACATAAAAGAAAACTACACCACAGAGCGCGAGAGAGACTTAGAAATAAACAATAAACAATAAAGAACGAACATAGAAATGTAACGTACCGTACTTCATAGAGGAGGCGGATAACAAGAAATGATATTCGTTCCAATAAATGAATGAGGAGGGTGAATATTTCTCTATAGATTTCGTCTTGTTCGCTATGGCACCATTGTGTGTTATAAATGAAATAAAAAACTTGTTATGAATTAATTTTGTAGGAATGAATTTTACAACTGTTGCTAAAAACAACCGTAGTGAAATATGGAATATATAACCACGACTGATTGAAACAACAATTGTTATTCTACTTTCAATTTTTATATAACAATAAATGTTAAGGGACGCACCCTTATATTTATTGAAAAAAATGGAAAAATGTTGATGCTGAGATTCGAAGCTTGTTACCCATATTCTATAACCACGGTTGGTACTAGGAACAGTGATGAAAAGTATTTTACTAAAATAAATAAAAAAATATGCTCGTTAAAAATAAGATATTACTACGGTTAACAAAAAAACGAACTCAGTAATATTGTGTCACCAAAGATAAATTATGTAGTAGTTGATGATTAATTTGTTTTGTAATTTTTAAGGAATGTTTGGATTGTGCCACTTGTAACACCCTGATTTGTTTAATTGTATTTATTTACTTCATTTATGTGAATTTTGTGAAATGTGTGAATTTATTGTATTTTACCTGCTAATTGAGTTAATTGGTTAATTTCCCTGATAGGTAAAATATTTGCAATAAATTATAATTTCTTTTCAACTTTTATTTCCCAAAATAGATTTCATCGCTGTTTATGTTTTATCACATTTGAGAGCGTTTGGGAGATATTTGAGCGTAAGGGTAAAATGGTCATTTGATTAGTTAGATATTTATATAAATAGATATTTGAGAGAGAAAAGAAAGAAAAGGGAAAAAAGAGAAAGAGAAGAGAAGGAAAAAAAGAGAGAGGAGGAAAAAGTGAAGAAACTCTGTTTCAAGCGCGAATAATCGGGTAAGGGTGAGAAGTTTCGATTATATCTTGCTTGTATATGTATATGTATGTATTTGTTTGAATGTTTGGTTGAAAAATACATGTTTTCCCATTTGGTTGAATTTGTGATCAATTGATAGAAATCGATGTTCTCACGGTCGGAATTCGATATAAATTGCGTTGTATGATCACACTGTGTTTATGAACAATCGTTGATACTTGTTTTGCTGTTGGAATTGATTTAGGGTGGAAAATGGGATTTTTGGGGTTTTGGAATCGTGTAACCCGCAGCAGAATTTTTCTGTTTCTGGTGTAGGGCGCCGGGCGGTGCTCAGAGCGCCGGGCGACGCGAAGCGTACGCCCCCTTTTCGCCGGGCGATGGCCGAGAGGCGCAGCTTAACACGCTTCTGACTCTTTTGAGTCTTGGTTGAGGGATTTTACGCCCCTGCTTCGCCGGGCGAAGTAGAGGCGAAGGGCCACCGTCGGGCGGTTCTTGGGTAGCGCCGAGCGCTACTGGGACTTTTTCAAAAGTTCCCTTTCCTCTTAAATTCCATAACTTGTGATCCGATGATCCGTTTTGAACGTTCTTTGTACCGATGGAAAGCTAATGAGATGTTCTTTCTTATAAAAATGGTTTTGGGATTAGTGGCCAATTTAATTGGGTCGGGAATTCGGGAAACGTGTCATTTTGTCGACTTTTATCGTCGTAATGGTGTGCGATTGATCTGTTATCATGTGATATGCTTTTAATATATAACGTATAACTTGTGTGCTGTTATGTGATGTGAATGCATGTGAGGTGAATGTTGTGATAATGATGTTGTTGTGTGGTAAAATACATTGTTTGATTGAATATCAATGTATGTTGCTATGAGGTTTTGTGGGATTGTTGTGGTTTATATGATGTTGAAGCATGTGATAAGTTGTTGTAATTGTGGTGGTTGATGGTGAGTAATTCTTGATGTGAATTGATATGGGTGTATATTCTAAAATGCTAATTGTTGTGGTTTGTGGATTATGATGAAATGCATTGTTTTGGGTTTAATTGCAATGCCTGATTATTAATGTTGAAATGGTTCACATGGATGTATATATGTGCATTGGATTGTTATGAGTCATTGTATACCAAGCATCATGATATGCATTCTTGTGATGTCGTGTGCCCTAGTGGGTGTGAGCGACGAAACGGTTTCAGAGGGAATCTGCTATAACATCGTGTGCCTTATACAAAGAGGTGTGAGCGATGATTATGGACGATCGGGTCGTGTGCCTTATACAAAGAGGTGTGAGCGATCCATAAACGTTGTGTGCCTTATACAAAGAGGTGTGAGCGACGAGGAACATCGTTTGCTCGACGGGGAGTTACACTAAGTAACAAGCGATGATTCCAAAAGTTCCTGAGTGGACTAATGATGAGAATGATGGATGGATTGGTACCACATTTGCATAGAGTCGTTGTGTCGGTCTCTCTGCATTTGCATAAATCACGAATGGATTGATTATGTGTTGAGCTTTTGATATGCATTGGTGATTTGATATGCACTGGTGATAAATGCATTGGTTCAGGATGGTATGTTTTATGTATAGACATATGCTATGTTTTGTGGGGATGTTGTACATTACAATGATTGTATTAATTTTCTATGATATGCTATATATGAATATATGTGATGTGGTGGTGTGTTTCCATATGTCATAACTTTGGTATGCCTTATGTGTGAATATGTGATTATGTTGGTATAATGGATATATGCTATGTGTATTAGTATGTGATGCTTGTGGTGAGAATAATTATGCATGTGAATTTATATGTGTTGCATATTATTATGCAATCTTGATTTAGTTGTTATTTCTCACCCTTCTGTTATAATTTGTTGCTCTATGAGACAATTGCAGATTAGTAGTCTCGGAGGCTTTTGTGAAGATTAGTTCTCCAACCGTTTGTTAGTCTGTCTACTCTGATACGTAACACGGGAGTCGGGGAACGCTTTTGTTATATGTATATCTCTGTTGGATCTATTTTGTATTACCTATGTATGTATATTTTGATGTTGTAAAACAATTTATTTTGTAAAACAATTCAGTTATGGATCTTTCCGCTTTATTCCATAATTGAACTTTCCTTTTGTATGGTAAAAGTTTCCCTTTTATGTTTATTCCATTTTGTGTTATGTATCAAATGTATGAGCAGGGATTGTGTTTTCTTTCTTCAAATGTGGCATCCTTGTTTCTGTCTAATAATAATAAATTGTTATTCACTCTGATTTATTTATGTATTATTTATTCGCAATGGGAATTGGGGTGTTACATTAGTGGTATCTGAGCAGGTCGGTCCGTCCGGCCAAGTTGTTGAGTCAGTGCTTTCTGCTTTTCTAATCCTTTCTCTTCAGGATTTAGAATGAGATAAGTGGGGGAGAAGCTAGTGCTTCTCCAAGTTTCTTCAGGTGTAGAGTGTTGGCTCAGTTTGTTGTAGATTGCAAGAGTGTAAGTGTTGTTTGGACAGTGTTGTTCCCGATTCCGGAGGAAATGCGGAGGTAAGGTTTATGTAAACTAAGGATTTGTGCCTTAGGTAGTTTTGTGCACAAGATGTAAGAAATGCTATTATAGTTTGGTAAAGACGGTTTGTGCCCCATCATGATTTTCGGCTGTCTATTGACAAATTGAGGAACTGATCACCCTTAATCTCTTGTTGATAGCAGACGAGAATTATGTTGGATGGAATAGAAGTGTCTTTCCGGCTTTGATAGGGTGTGCAATGAATTGTTTGGAATTAAGAAAATGATTACGGATTGTTTTGATGAGTCGATGAAGTTTTTTATATCGGAAGATGAGACGGATTAGAGGTTTTGGTATGTTGGTCCAGTTAGGAAGTCATTGAGAGAGAACGATTGGGTATAGTTAATGGTTGTTCTCGGAGAGTAGAGTGTGAACTCAAATTTGACGAAGGTGAAGATTTGAGGTTTGGATCTGCTAAGTAAGTAGGAGAACTTTTAGGAAGTGAAACTCAGATGTTTGTCATGTTTGTGAGGATAGTTTTCTAGAAATTGGCAGAAAGGCCACAGTGATGGACTGCCAGTTATGTGTGATTTTCAGATGTATTTCCGGATGGAATATTGGATGTTAGCATTAGAAGTACCTGGACTGATAGAGCAGATGGAAGATTTACTGGAAAGGAGAATTATGAGGCCAAGTGTGTCGTCTTGGAGAGCTCCAGTATTGTTAGTAACAAAAAGGAAGGATGATTGAACGGAATAACGGGCATGATGTGTATAATGGTATTGAGGCTATGGAAAGCAAAACTTAGAGTTCTGGTGAGGTTTGGAGTCTTTGGAGTTTTAGAGCATTAATGGAAATCTTAAGAAAACCCTTATGTGTGGATGTAATATTGATATTAAGAGTTCTTTTTGGTTGGTTGTTGATACATGTTGGAATTTGTGGAATTGGACGGTCAAGAGAAGAAATTGTGTATGGATTACTAACAGTTGAATAAGGTGACGATTGAGAATAAGTGTCCACTTTCAAGAATAGATGACCGTAATGGTTTGGTTGAGTTTGATTGAAATTATAATTGTTTGGAACGTTTGATAAGAGTGGTGAATTTGTGTGAGTTGAGGCTTTGATCGATTTCATGTGACTGGTTAAGTTTGTTATCATCGGAATAGGTTGTTATTTACTCGGTTAAGCTTGTATGTGAGTATGGACAAGTTTGGATAAGTTCGTAGTGGTTTTGATTAAGGATATTCAGATCTGTTATAAACTCAGAGGGAGAACAGGTAGAGTGTTTGAGAAATGAATTACAAGTGTTGAAAAGAGACGAAGTTTTATGCTAAATTATTCGAGTGAGAATTTTGATTGAAAGAGGTTAGTTTTCTTGGATATGTTATTTCAGATGAGAGGCTCCGACGTTGGTTAAGGAGATTAGAATCTTTTTGGACTTTAGTTGGTTATTACCGGAGGCTATGGAAGTCTTTTCCAAGTTAGCATTTTCGTTACTTCGATTGACTTGCAAAAGGGTAAGTCGTTTGTTTGGGATGTTCGTTGTGAGTAAGTTTTGGTGAGCTGAAGTAGAGATTGACTACGGCTCTAATTTTGATTCTGCCTGATCCTGATAAACTGTTTGTGAGGTATTGTGATGTGTCTTTGATGAGTGTAGTCAGTGTGTTAATGCAAGAGGGTAAAGTCGTAGCTTATGCTTTACGACAATTGAGGATTCATAAAAGGATCTATACTATTCAGGATTTGGAATTGGTTGCGGTTGTATTGTGTTGGAAAATTGGAGGTATTATCTTTATGGTTCTGGGTTCGAAGTGTTTAGTTATCACAAGAATATTGAGTACCTGTTTGGTCGGAAATAATAGAGTATGAGACAACGAGGATGGTTGGAATTCCTGATGAGTTATGACTTTAGTTGGAATTATCCTATTGGTGAAGTTAAGTCGAAGGTTTTTATACATGTCTGTTTTGATGGTCAGAGGATTAGAATTATTTGGGCAGTTAAGAGACTTGTGTCTGGTGTGTGAGATAACACTGTAGAGTGTAAGGTTGGGTATATTGGAAAGGAACTATGATTTTCTGGTGAATATTAGAGGGATTCAAAAGTTGGATATGTAATTGGTAGATTTGATTGTTGCGAGTAATCAGAGTGCGTAGCGGAAGCGTGATGCGGCATAATTCGTATATGCGTGTGTGACTGGTAAGAGTTCAAAGGTTGATCATTGGAAACATGTAGGAATGATGAGACCATTGGACGTTCCAGAATGGAAGTGTTAGGTGAAAGGTTTAAATATTATTCATGGGCTACTATGTAGATGGATGTTTTGGTTGTATGTTCGATTGGTGAATCGTAGCATTGTTGTAATGATGTTGTGTGACAAGGCTGTTGGTATTGTGGTTATGTAGAGGTTGTTGAAACGATGTTGGGTCATGGAACTTGTGTTCTTGTTTGTGTTGTTGCCTCGTTCCTATCGTGTTGGGTCGAGTGCGAGTAGCTAATTCCTGTGTGGGGAATTAGGGGAGTGTTACTTGTGGAGAGGGTAACGATCTTGTGGTGTTTCGGTTCAAGAGTGAACCTGGGTGCTCATAACTGGGGTATTCTTTGAGTTGTGAGTTGGTCGTCAGTGCATTGTATGGGCATTGCATATTGTCGTTGTCGTGTCGTTCTAGTTGTCGTCGTTGTCGTGTTGTTGTTTTAGCTGCTGTTAGCAAGGTGGTTTGTCCGTTGGTGTTATTCGTGGTGTGCCTTTTGTTGGCATGATATTTTGTTAATCGGATGCTAGAGTTGTATCTGGAGTTGTTCGTATCAGTTATATTTTCGAGGACGAAAATTTCTAAGTGGGGGAGAATTGTAACGCCCCGATTTGTTTAATTGTATTTATTTACTTCATTTATGTGAATTTTGTGAAATGTGTGAATTTATTGTATTTTATCTGCTAATTGAGTTAATTGGTTACTTTCCCTGATAGGTAAAATATTTTCTATAAATTATAATTTCTTTTCAACTTTTATTCCCCGAAATAGATTTCATCGCTGTTTATGTTTTATCGCATTTTGAGAGCGTTTGGGAGATATTTGAGCGTAAGGGCAAAATGGTCATTTGATTAGTTAGATATTTATATAAATAGAGATTTGAGAGAGAAAAGAAAGAAAACGGAAAAAAGAGAAAGAGAAGAGAAGGAAAAAAAGAGAGAAGAGGAAAAAGTGAAGAAACTCTGTTTTAAGCGCAAATAATCGAGTAAGGGTGAGAAGTTTCGATTATATCTTGCTTGTATATGTATATGTATGTATTTGTTTGAATGTTTGGTTGAAAAATACATGTTTTCCCATTTGGTTGAATTTGTGATCAATTGATAGAAATCAATGTTCTCACGGTCGGAATTCGATATAAATTGCGTTGTATGATCACACTGTGTTTATGAACAATCGTTGATACTTGTTTTGCTGTTGGAATTGATTTAGGGTGGAAAATGGGATTTTTGGGGTTTTGGAATCGTGTAACCCGCAGCAGAATTTTTCTGTTTCTGGTGTAGGGCGTCGGGCGGTGCTCAGAGCGCCGGGCGACACGAAGCGTACGCCCCCTTTTCGCCGGGCGATGGCCGAGAGGCGCAGCTTAACACGCTTCTGACTCTTTTGAGTCTTGGTTGAGGGATTTTACGCCCCTGCTTCGCCGGGCGAAGTAGAGGCGAAGGGCCACCGTCGGGCGGTTCTTGGGTAGCGCCGGGCGCTACTGGGACTTTTTCAAAAGTTCCCTTTCCTCTTAAATTCCATAACTTGTGATCCGATGATCCGTTTTGAACGTTCTTTGTACCGATGGAAAGCTAATGAGATGTTCTTTCTTATAAAAATGGTTTTGGGATTAGTGGCCAATTTAATTGGGTCGGGAATTCGGGAAACGTGTCATTTTGTCGACTTTTATCGTCGTAATGGTGTGCGATTGATCTGTTATCATGTGATATGCTTTTAATATATAACGTATAGCTTGTGTGCTGTTATGTGATGTTAATGCATGTGAGGTGAATGTTGTGATAATGATGTTGTTGTGTGGTAAAATACATTGTTTGATTGAATATCAATGTATGTTGCTATGAGGTTTTGTGGGATTGTTGTGGTTTATATGATGTTGAAGCATGTGATAAGTTGTTGTAATTGTGGTGGTTGATGGTGAGTAATTCCTGATGTGAATTGATATGGGTGTATATGCTAAAATGCTAATTGTTGTGGTTTGTGGATTATGATGAAATGCATTGTTTTGGGTTTGATTGCAATGCCTGATTATTAATGTTGAAATGGTTCACATGGATGTATATATGTGCATTGGATTGTTATGAGTCATTGTATACCAAGCATCATGATATGCATTCTTGTGATGTCGTGTGCCCTAGTGGGTGTGAGCGACGAAACGGTTTCAGAGGGAATCTGCTATAACATCGTGTGCCTTATACAAAGAGGTGTGAGCGATGATTATAGACGATCGTGTGCCTTATACAAAGAGGTGTGAGCGATCGGGTCGTGTGCCTTATACAAAGAGGTGTGAGCGATCCATAAATGTCGTGTGCCTTATATAAAGAGGTGTGAGCGACGGGGAACATCGTTTTCCCGACGGGGAGTTACACTAAGTAACAAGTGATGATTCCAATAGTTCCTGAGTGGACTGATGATGAGACTGATGGATAGATTGGTACCCGCATTTGCATAGAGTCGTTGTGTCGGTCTCTCTGCATTTGCATAAATCATGAAAGGATTGATTATGTGTTGAGCTTTTGATATGCATTGGTGATTTGATATGCACTGGTGATAAATGCATTGGTTCTGGATGGTATGTTTTATGTATAGACATATGCTATGTTTTGTGGGGATGTTGTACATTACAATGATTGTATTAATTATTTATGATATGCTATATATGAATATATGTGATGTGGTGGTGTGTTTCCATATGTCATAACTTTGGTATGCCTTATATGTGAATATGTGATTATGTTGGTATAATGGATATATGCTATGTGTATTAGTATGTGATGCTTGTGGTGAGAATAATTATGCATGTGAATTTATATGTGTTACATATTATTATGCAATCTTTATTTAGTTGTTATTTCTCACCCTTCTGCTGTGGTTTATTGCTCTATGAGGCAATTGCAGATTAGTAGTCTCGGAGGCTTTTGTGAAGATTAGTTCTCCATCCGTTTGTCAGTCTGTCTGCTTTGATACGTAACACGGGAGTCGGGGAACGCTTTTGTTATATGTATATCTCTGTTGGATCTATTTTGTATTACCTTTGTATGTATATTTTGATGTTGTAAAACAATTTATTTTGTAAAACAATTTAGTTATGGATCTTTCCGCTTTATTCCATAATTGAACTTTCCTTTTGTATGGAAAAAGTTTCCCTTTTATGTTTATTCCATTTTGTGTTATGTATCAAATGTATGAGCAGGGATTGTGTTTTCTTTCTTCAAATGTGGCATCCTTGTTTCTGTCTAAGAATAATAAATTTTTATTCACTCTGATTTATTTATGTATTATTTATTCGCGATGGGAATTGGGGTGCTACACCAATGGGCTTATTAGTGCATCTCGATTAGATTATTGTTTTGTTTTGTAATTTTGGAAGAATGTTTGGATAGCATAGATGTCTTGTGATCGTGACGCTTTGGCCATTTATAGTTGGATCGCACCCACTATAATATTCGGGCGCACCGTTATTTAGGCACACTAAATTTGTCGGATTAAAGAATGATTTTGAATTAGTTTGGTCGTTTCCATTCATTTTTGGAATATTTATTAACAACCTACAAAACAAAAATACATTAACAATAAAAATACACAAGAGAAGATGTTAATTGTCTTGTAAATCAAGTTATGTTTCTTGTAACATAAGTTACCTTAATAAGATAATTGGTTTTATTTGAGATTGTTAACATTAAATACTTAGCATTTAATTAGTGAGTCAATTAAGATAGTCAATATTCATTGATTTTGATTATGCCCTATTTGTAACCTCTATTAATACATTGCCTAATGATCAATCAAAACACATTCGTTCAATTATTATACTAGTTTTACATTCCTTTCTTCAATTTCTTTTTTCTCTCATTTTTTAATTTGTTACTAATGTCGACAATTTAGTGTCATAGTCTTATGGAATACTTTATATTGTGTTGTTTCAGTACTTTCAAGAGAAAAGCATTTGTCCCAAACAATAGTCAAGTTTTTTCTCTGGAGTTACAACAATATGATACTGATTTATTAATCGGGCTTTCTTCGCCCATCTCGACTTAGTTGTCTGTGAGATATTGGAACGATCTCTTGTATTGTCAATAGAGGTTTAGAATGTCGTTGAAGTCTGCTCACATGCTGTTGTCAAAGACCCACATGCTGTAGTCGAATTGTGTTTTAGTATATAGTTGTCGAATTGGGCCTTGTGTTAAGGATCCAATTGTTTAAGTTAGCTTGTACCCTAAGTTAGCTTATAATGGGTAATTGTTAAAAAGCTCATTAGTTTAGTATGTTAGGTTTATAATAAATAACATACTAGTCTCTCATCTTAAAAATAACAGTTATAACTCTTTTCTTGGCCATTAGGGGAAAATTCTTGCGAAAGGAAGGTAAGTTGGACAAGAAGAAAGATAAAAGTCAGCAGAAGTCTTACAGTGGCAAGACATCGGGTATTTGATGCTATCAATGTAAGAAGGGGGGTCACACAAGAAAAGTGTGTCCTGAACGCTTGAAAGATCATGGAGGTAAGGATAGTGGGAACGCAATCATTATTCAAGATGACTTCGAATCATCTGATGTTATTGTGGTTTCAAGCGGAGACTCAAGAAAAAAGTGGATTATGGATTCAGGTTGCACTTGGCACATGACTTCAAATAGAGAATTATTCGAGAAGTTATGTGATCAAGATGGTGGTTCAATTCTGCTAGGAAACAACAAAGCTTGCAAAATTGCAGGTATTGGATCTGTGAGATTCAAGCTCCATGATGAGACAAAAAGGTTATTTACTGAAGTCAGGTATGTACCTGATTTGAATAGAAATTTGATTTCTCTTGGTGAATTCGACAAGAAGGGATATCTTTTTCAAGGAGAGAAAAGTATCCTAAGAGTTATGAAGGGGTCGAAGGAAGGCCTGAGAGGCGTGAAGAAACAAGCCTTGCATACCCATGAGGATGAAGTTGTAAGTGGTTCGACAAATGTTTCATCCACGAAACCTTTTTCGGAGACAGAATCTTGGCACATGAGATTGGGTCATGTCAGTGAAAGGGGTTTGTTCGAATTGGGGAAACAAAATCTTCTTGGAGGAGACAAAGTCGAAAAGCTGAAATTTTGTGAACCCTGTGTACTTGAAAAAACTTGCAGAGTGAAGTTTAAAAAAGGCAAACACAGAACTCATGGATCCCTTGATTACATCCATGTTGATCTTAGGGGGCCTGCAAGGTGTCCATCACATTCAAGAGCAAGGTATTTTCTATCCATAGTCGATGATTATTCCAGAAAGTTATGGGAAGACTAAGGATGAAAATTTTGAGAATTTCAAAGGTTGGAAGACTCTTGTCGAAAATTAAACTGTCAGAAAGGTCAAGAGGTTGAGAACCGACAATGGCCTTGAATTTTGCAATGAGGCGTTCAACAGCTTTTGTGCTGCCTCAGGTATTGTAAGGCACAAAACTACTACAGGTACTCCACACAATATGGTTTGGCATAAAGGTTTAATTATACTATTTTGGAAAGAGTTAGATGCATGTTGACTAGTGCTGGATTAAAGAGGGTGTTTTGGGTTGAGTCTGTTTCGACAGCAACATATTTGATAAAGAGATGTCCTTCGACTGCGTTAGATATGAAGACACTCAAAGAAGTTTGGTCGAGACATCCACCTAGTCTCAACAGACTGAGAGGATTTGGTTGCGTGGCCTATGCTCACATTAGGCAAGACAAGGTCGAACCTAGAGCTCCAAAATGCATGTTCATGGGATACCCTGAAGGAGTCAAATCATATAGGCTATGGTGCCTAGAGCCAGGTCACAGGAGGTGTATCACCTGTCGAGATGTAGTATTCAATGAAGTTGAGATGGCCTTCAACAAAACTGACGATGCTGACGAAGAGCCAGAATAGGGAGATATTCTTATAGAGGTGGAGCATGTTGATGCTGAATTGCGTATCCTAGATGAAGTCGAAGAAGAAGCAGAAGATGATGTCGAAGATGAGGAGACTGATAATGACTACCTACTAGCAAGAGACTGGTCAAGGAGAGTCACCAAGCCACTTCAGAGACATGGGTATGCAAACCTTATAGCTTATGCCTTAATCTTCGCAAGTGAGGTTCTCAACTAAGAACCTAGAGACTATAAGGAAGTTATGAGGAGTCGAAAGAAGACTGAATTGCTGAAGGCCATGGATGATGAGATGAAAACTCTTCATGATAACAACACCTGGGAACTGATCAAGAAACCTGCTAGAGCCAGGTTAGTCAGCTGTAAATGAATTTTCAAAGTTAAGGAAGGAATCGAAGGAGTGGGGTCGAAGAGATACAAGGAAAGATTGGTCGCTAGGGGGTTCACACAGAAAGAAGGTGTAGACTTCAATGATATGTTCTCTCCTATTGTGAAGCACAGATCCATTCAAATGTTCCTTGCCACGGTGGCACAATTCAAACTTGAACTAGAATAGATGGATGTGAAGACTGCGTTCTTGTATGGCGATCTAGATGAAACAATCCTGATGAGGCAACCTGAAGGGTATGTCGAAAGGGGGAAGGAAGATTATGTGTGCAAGCTAAAGAGATCTTTATATGGGCAATTTCATGGCTCGCATAAGTTTCATTAGAAGTCAAATCGACCACTGTGTTTACTTCAGATTTCAACCTTGTAATTCATTTGTTATTTTGTTGCTTTACGTGGATGATATTCTAATAGCAAGCAACAATGTTGAAGATGTAATGAGGATGAAGGTTGAACTCAATAAGGAATTCGACATGAAGGATCTGGGAGCTACGTCCAGGAATCCTAGGATTGACATCTGAAGAGATAGAAAGAAGTCGAAATTATGTTTATCTCAAGCGGCATACCTACAGAAGATTCCCGAAAAGTTTGGTATGTCGAATTCAAAGCCTGTTGTGACTTAGAAAAACCCTAAACTCAAGCTGAGTATAAATCAGTGTCCCAGTACTGATGTAGAAAGAGCTTATATGAATAGCATTCTATATGCTAATATAGTGGGTTCTTTGATGTATGTTATGGTCTGTACTAGACCTGACATAGCATATGCAGTAAATCTTGTAAGTAGGTACATGGCGAATCCTGGAAAGGCTCACTGGCAAGCATTGAAGTGGATTCAAAGGTACATAAATGGGTCTCTAAAAAGAGTCCTAATTTATGGTGGTGCCTTGGGTGAAGATAGTAAAGCATCAATCGAAGAATATGTCGACTCTGATTATGCAGGGTGTATGGATTCCAGAAAATATATTTTTGGATATGTGTTCACTATGTTTCGCACAACAATCAGTTGGAAAGCAACACTTCAGAAGGTTGTTGCCTTATCAACCAGTGAAGCGGAATATATCACCCTAACTGAAGCTGTGAAGGAAGCATTTTGACTTGAAGGTTTTGTAAAGGAGCTGAAACTTCAAGGTTGAGGTATTACTGTTAAATGTATTAGTCAAAGTGCAATACACCTGTCAAAGAATTCAGCCTATCATGAGCGAACCAAGCACATCGATGTGAGGTTGCATTTCGTCAGAGGGGTAATCGAGCATGGAGAATTCCAAGTGCTAAAGGTTTCGACATATCATAATGTTGCTGATATGATCACCAAGACGTTGTCTAGTTGCAAGTTTTTCCACTGTATGCTAGTTTGTTTTTTGTTGTTATACATTTTGTTCCAAGGTGGAGATTTGTGAGATATTGGAACAGACTCTAGTATTGTCGACAGAGGTTTAGCATGCCCGCGAAGTCTGCTCACATGATGTTGTCGAAGACCCACATGCTGTTGTCGAATTATGGTCTAGTATGTAGTTTTCGAATTGGGTCTTGTGTTAAGGATCCAATTGTTTAAGTTAGCTTGTACCCTAAGTTAGCTTGTAATGGATAATTATTAAAAAGCCCATTATTATAAATAGCATACTAGTCTCTCATCTTAAGTGTGACAAATCCTAATTAGTGTGAGAGGGTTATTTGTTACTCTTGAGTACTTGTAATCTGATTCAAAGAGAAAGTAAAGAATATCAGTTATAACCAATTCTTGTTGTTGTTCTTCTTGATTTTCCGTTAACCCTAACCCTTGTGTGTGTCTTGATCATAAAGAAACCGTTTATACCTTGTTTCAAGACATCGTTTTTCACAACATTGTCGTTCCTCCATTGATTCCATAACTTTCTTCTCATAATCTTCTCGAAAAGCTTTATTATTGTTCCATTCTAACATGAACTTCCCAACCTAACTCATCAAAGAAATCAAAAAGACAAAAATAAACCCCTTTTCAAAACTTAAGCTTATTTCTTGAAAAGAAGTATACAAATATAGAACTAAACAACCTACCGACCTCTGATCTTGACAACTCATCAAGACTTCTCATATCTTTTACCTCCTCAGGATACCATTTTTTCAATTTCAAAATCTTTTGATATTTTTCACCCTGTAACTTATTCTTCTCAGTTAATTTTCCTTTCAAAGAACATAATTCTCCATTTATGACATCTAATTCTTTCAAACCATGTCTAATTCTCGTCCCATATTCCATCAACTCTCTTCTATTTCTCAAGGAGCCCTCACGTAGAACCTTTCACAATTTATATCTTTTAGATTCATTCATAACATCTTTAACACATGAATAATCTAAGGTAAATTCACAAGGCCAATTATAAGTTACTTTGATTTGTTCTTTCAAAAGTTTCTTCAAAGATTCAAAGTTGGAAATATTTCCTTTCACATAATTATTACAAGAAACTCTTTCCATATATTGGATTTGAAATATTTGAATTTCTTTTAGAAGCATCTCCCAATTCTTCAAATAATAACTTCATAATGAAGAAAAAGATATAAGTAAATAATAATTTCATAATGTAGAAAAAGATTGAAGATATTAAATTACCGTTTTCTTAAGTACTTCTAATGATTTGAATGAATCAACATCTTTCTGCTGTAAATTTATATCCCTCATAATTCTTTTCTCCTCAATCAAACTTTTGTTTCTATGTAGCATCAAAGAATTCAAATACTACACAAAAATGATTTTAAAACCAGAACCATAATATATGAACTTCATCATAAAAAAAATATTAAATTGCGTTATTTTTCTTACATTTTTATCATGTTGTTTACCAAACCATCCTCTCTTTGTTTCTTTATTCATCAAACACAATACGTCCAGCATCACATCTAAGTTCTTTAGTATCTTCTCTTTACTCGCCGCCACTTGCTTTATATGTTCCCTTCGTGGATGGTTTAACCAATTCAACAAAGAATCTAGATGCTCTTTTTCTGACTGTTAATAGAAAATAACTTTGTTCATGTCAAAGTTTTGTTTAAGATTCTAATTTATGGATAAAATTAAGAATTCCAATTTCTATACCATTTTCTTTGTGATACTTTCTGTGATTTCGGAAATATCTTGATTCATTTTCTTAACCGCGTTCTCTTCAACTTTGATTTTACATATTGAATCTGGATCTGTTGGCCAAAGCTTGACAAAGTAGATCTGACGAACAAGATTTAAAGCATGCTAAGAATTGTCATCAATAGCCTTTGGAGGTGATGTAGTTTCTTTGTTCTCCATCTCTAATGACATAGCACTTGTTTACTAGTCAGCACACGACCTTTAGGTTCTATTGCCTATGGGTCGTTTGATTTTTGTTTCTGTCATTTCTCCTTGATGAAATTATATCTATAAGTATTGGAATGAGTTGTGCTGTTCTTTTTTTCTCTTTGGAAAATATGTAATCATAGAGAAAATTCTTATTATGGTTGTGATTCTAAACAAGAGAACCCTTAAAAATCAAAGTACTACTACAAAACGCACAAATAACAACGCCCAAGTCACCACGATCCTTCCAAGCACCATGGTGACATCTCTAAACTCATGTGCTAACATTTTATTTTATTTTTTAATTATAAATTTTTATGGTATAAAAACGGTTGACGTTATAACATATGATACAATCTATGTTTTAAGAGTTCGAACCTCAACGCTCTCAAAAATTCCTTTCATTTAACGTTAAGGCGCTCCTTCCTGTTTTATTTATTTATAAATAAAATAATAAAAGGGATATCACTACGGTTATTATGCGTAACCATTGTGATATAAATATTTATTCATTTAACGTTAAGGCGCTCTTTTCTTTTTTATTTATTTTTAAATAAATCATAAAAGGAATATCACTACGGTTATTATGAGTAATCGTTGTGATATAATTTGTTATTATTTAAAATATAATTACGGTTATTCTTGTAAACCGTGACGAAAAGTGATATATTTTAATATATAAACGAAAGTATTTGTTACCCAGTTCATAACAGTTGTTTTTCTTTAAAGAAAACTCTAACACAACCCTTTCCTCTCATGAATCTTAACCAATACTGTAACAAGTGAATGGCAAAAAGAAGCTTAAAGAATATCTGACGGGAGCAACGTCCAGCTCCAACTCCTACCACTACTAAAAAAATTGAATTTAGAGAGGGTAATTTCCCGTCACAAATGCACTAAAATTGCGTCACATATGAATATAGTGACGAATTTAGTGACATCCACAAATCCATACCAAATTTCAATGTCGCAAAATTTAGTGAGGGATTTTTCATTCCGTCACAAATTGATACCGAATATATCCGTCACAAACTATATTATTTCGTCAATAAATATTGAGCCAAATATATATTCGAAAATAATATTTCCGTCACTAATTAGTGACAAAATGATAATTTCCTCTCTAATTATAAGAATTTATTCTGCCATGGAAACAATTTCCCTCAAAAAATAACAAAATATTAATATTATTAATACTAGTATAAAAAGGAGTTTTACACCCGTTTGTTTGAGAGTATCACAACTAAAAAATTGATAAGAAAAAAAATTTTGATTAAATTTTATATATATATATATATATATAAACATCATTTTATTATAGTTTACTTACCAATCACAAACATTAACAACATAATTTTAAACCAAAAACAATGCATTCAGCTCAAAAAAAATGTAAAAAAAGAACTAAATGCAAATATACAAGTTATCATTCGAGTTATCATTCAGTAGTAGTTTGAGGTTGTGGAATTCAAAAGTGTGACTTTGGTCCACAAATGAGAGTATTGATAAATTTCAATATATATAGAATATTCAGAACAAAAAAGTACACCCATAATTATTTTTACTAGTCTAAATTACATGATAATACTTATACAACATAGCCGACCCTAAATAATGGAAATATCTGATGAGTTTTCAAGGACAAAGCTCACCCTCAATTTCAAAACCATTACATGGAAGAACTTTATCAGAACTCCAATTGCCAACCGTTACCCTGAAAATAACAATATACAACTATAAATTCATTAGTTAATATAAGTTAATGACATGTTACATAGACAGATTTAAACCATGCCTCGGTTACTAAGTATTTAATAATTTTCCGCTTTTGTATATAAAAAATTATTTCTCAATTTTATATACTTTCTAGGTTAGCAACATAATAACACTTGACTTTAAACTTCCTATCATATTTTCATATAAATATTTTAGCACCACATTTGCATCATAAATACCAAAAAGTTTGTAATTGACAACTTTAACTCTAATATTAGAATACAATAAGTTCTTATTGTTATGGTGAGAATTGGATATCAAGCTATTAATTAACTTGAATCACAAATCATAATTCACCACCGGTCTTTGATTTATCCAAAGGAAAGGGTAAGGATCGAAAAACCCTAAGTGCGATATGCAGGAACACAGCTAGAGATCTAAGGTTCGGGGGTTGGTTATACCTAGGGAAGGTGTTAGCATCCTAAGTATCTGTAGTACTCTACAGGAACCTCTTGTTAGTATTTATGTTATGATAAAGTTTGATTGCTAAGGGAAATGTGCTAAGATAAAGACCTAGGGGTATATACACTAAGTATGCTCTCCAAGACATCGTATCTCGTGCCTACGTATCCTGACGGGAATGGAATCAGAGCATTCGTAGTTCCCCTGGCTAAGGGGTAAAAAGGTATAAAAGAAAAAGTGAAATCCGAGAAGGCATCGGATGTAAAGAAAAAGGTTGAAAAAAGAAAAGGTGGAATCCGAGAAGGCATCGGATGTAAAGAAAAAGGTAGAAAAAGAAAAAGGTGGCTCGCTAGGATCTCGCAATCCTATGCCTACGTATTCTCAAGATGAACTTGAGAAATCAGAGCGTCCGTAGTTCCCCTCACTACGAGGTAAAAAGGGTAAGAAGAAAGGGTGAGAAATAAAAAGGTGGAAAAGAAAAAGGTAGCTCGCTAGTGTTGTACCCCAAATTTTACCCTCATTTTCCTGCTATTTGTTATTTTATTATCTTTCTCATTATTTTAATTTAATACTTATCTTAGCTTTTATTTGTTTTATTATTAGGTTAATTTCAATTTGGCACCATTTTATGTTATTTATATTTGAGTTGTTTTAGTTTATTTAATTTAAATCAATCCTAATATTAAGTCAATTTTAATTAACTAGGCTAATTATCCATTTAGCTTCTTTTAAATTAATTCTTAATCTAAATGTTAGTTGTTTGTTTTATTTTCAATAACCATACTATTAATATTGGTAAAAGAATGTGCCCATAATGAGTTTACCGTGACCAAGTCCATTTTTGCAATCTTGGAGTTTCTATTCATTGCCATCAACCAATAAGAATTAAGCTTGTGGGAGTTTGACTTTTCAACTATTTCATGGGCCAATGAGAACATGACACGTGATATCAAAGAGACCAAAAGAGAACCAAATTCATCCTCTTCTTTCGTTCTTGCTGAAGAGTTGTGGATGAGGAAGAGAATTCAACGTAGCTTGTATCAATTCAATTCATTGAATCCATTCAACCACAATACCGTTGGCGCGAATTCTTCAATTTTGAAATCTCCAAATCCATTCCTCTTCAAGCTCTGATTTGTGTTGCGCAGAAAGTGGCTCAGAGAGGATTGCCATTTCCAGCGTACGACTGCCCCGTCTGCAAATCTGTCCACGCTACCTCCAACCTTTACTCCATTTGGTACCCCTCTCAATAGCATCAATGGGAGAGCTCTGAATTCATTCACCAAGTGATGAGTATGACCCTGCACGTCTGAAATGTCGCAGCGTATTTCTCTCCCAGAATTGGACCAAGTTTGAATTTCAAACGGAAACTCTCATTGCTCAGCTTATGCCCACCAAATGTTTGAGGAATTGACCCGGCCCATGATGTCTCTCATCAACCCAATGCTTTGCCTATTTAAAGAAGCTCATTTCAGTTCTGAAGACACCAACAATTTCTACAAAAACACACTAAGTATTTGAGTTCAAAAGAGAAAGGAGTGAGGGCTAGCATCAAGGATTAGTGGTCAATCCAAAGAGAAGCGAGCTCAGTTGGTAACCTTCTTTTCCTTTAGCTATAATCTTTTCACTTGTTCATAGTATGTTGGTTTTAATGTTGTTTTGATGACTGTTAGATGTTTATCATGGTATGTTTTTATTTTGCTTTGAGCATATAATGTATGCATAGAGTTTATTGTCATTTAAGTTTGTTCATGTTACTAACCTTAAAATGATGTTGCGCATTTCATTTTGATGTTGATACACAAGTTCTTGTTTTCTTTTGAGTATATGTGATGATATGTATGGTTTTCCTTTTGGAAATGTTTGTGGTACTTTGAGTTGGTACTAACAGTTGTTTTGAATTCGTAAGCTACCTCCCTTGGTTTTTTGCTTGTTGTTAAAGTTTTCTCTTTGATCATGTCAACTGTCTATGAAAATGAAATTACTAATCTTTATGCTAGCTATTTTGCCATTGCAAGTCTTGTTTGTTTGACATGTTAAAATGATATTTGAACTTTTTATAACCGTGCTTTGTTGTTATCTGTGAAACCAACTCTGAGTAACTTTCTTTTGATCTGAAATTGATGACTATCTTATGCTCTGCTTTACTTTTAGTGGTGTGTTTGATCCTGCCTCTATTGTGTTTGATCATTGATATACTTGGACCCTCATAAGTTTGTTTGAGGTGTATCATGCTGATTAAAAAATATGAAACTTTGATGTGTTGTTTTATGTAGCTTGTCAATGTATATTGATGCATGACTGTCTTTAGATGTTTGTGATATTGGTACTAGATGTTTAAATGAGCTTTGCATCTTGTTTGAAATTGGCATCCCATCTCTGCCTTATACATGTTTATACTGATCATACCCTGTTGCACATTTCTGGTTATATGCACCCTGCTACTATTCTACACTTGTATCATGCTGTTGTTTTAAATGTGTGAGTCATACTAATAAGTATCTCAACATGTTGTTCACATGCTCATGGTTTGATTTCATGATTTTTTCCATTGGTATGATACCTTTGTTGTTGTTTTTTGATTAAGTCTTAATGTCCCTGATTTCTGTTTATGGATGGTTACAATCTCATTGTGAAACAAACTGTCAAGATTGATACTTGTTTTTGTTGACATATTTTAATGATGTGTGTACTTGAATGTAATATAACCAACATGTGAACCTTTGCACCCTCTTGAAATGCTGGTTTACCTTTAAATTGCAGAACATTTGATTTTGTTTGTTTGTTGTTGTAATGATGGTTGAAGTTAATAAGTGATTCTTGGCATGTTTATCTTTTATCTTAATGTTGGAGCATGTTTGTATACACGATTTTAACCTTGCTTATGGATGATTGAAGTTTGATTGTCTAGTTCACAGTTGTTGTAGCATGTTTGTATACATGTTTGTCTATTTGTCATCTACATGTTGTACTTCTATTTGAATGTATGTTTGCAATAAACACTGTATTCATAAAGGGTATGTTAACCTTGATATGCTTTAACATGGTTCCTAAGCTGCCAGTACATTATATTCTCCTATGATGATTTAGTTATGTGGCTGTAACTGCTGTTAGAGTTGGTGATTACTTGAAATTTATGCCAAAATGCTATACCATGATTTGTCTTAACCTTTTGCTGAGGATTAAGTGAATTTCTAAACTTAAACTGATGTTTCATTGAGTTGCTAATTCATTGAGTATATGCTCACACAATCACACACCAATCACAAGTGTGTTCTTAGGCATGTTCATGTTGTTTTCTTTAGTTTTTTAGTGATGATGCTCTGTTCTGTCAAACCTGAGGTATTCTATAGGTGTACCAATTTAATTTGAATGTTGTCAATAAGTGTTCTATGTTTGACTGCCTGTTTGAATTTTCTCATTGATTGATCATTATCCAAGTTGCTATTCATGCTAAAGTTAGGTTTTTTTTCCTATCTATGTTAAGTGTATGTTCTGTATGCTTTTGGGCTTCTCATCGTCAATATCACTTGGTCTAGCTGCTTTGCATTAACTGTCTGCTTGCTATGACATATACTCTTGTTGCATTGATCATGAATCACTACATTGGATTTGAGTTTTTTCATTACTGATTAACTTTTTTAGCTGCCATTATGTTATTCTGTTGCATGCGAATTATGTGTATCCATGCTCATATTGCCTTGTCCTTAAATTCTCACATGACTTTGAATTAGCATGAAAGCTTTAGTGTGACATCCCTTCTCTTTTATCAGTTTTTTTCTCTACTGGTTACTATCAGGTTATTGACAGCCATATCATATTATTTTTTGCTGTCATGATGAATGTTTAGTTTCCAATAATTCCATGCTCATTGCTTTTGCTTGTGATACTTCTTTGCTGCAATTGAATGCTTCTGATCCCTCATGCTTTGTGGCTATTTTGTTGTGTCGTTGATAGAGCTTAGTGCAAACACATTGCATGTTTGAAATCTTGCTTCCTTACTGATTACATTAGTCCTTATTTTGTTTAATTTGGATGTGTATTGTTTGATTTACACTTGCTTGAACATGGCTGTGCGAATGCGTAAGGATCTGAACCTTGGTAGGAATATAGGGCGCGCATGTTTGGTTATTTGGGAACATGAACTTGTTTTGCTTTATGCATTTACCAAGTTGTATAATGAACGGATGAAACACGCCGTCCCAACGGTCACACACATGCACGCATATACGCCTTTCACCTGCCATGCCCGGGTTCGATCCTTGGATCAACCCTTTTGCTATTTTCTTGTTTTTTCGCCTGTATTGCTGTTTCTTTTCCAACCTGGGCCGTGCGCCCTTATTGTGTTATCTGCACCCCTTTTGTTCTGGCCCATTTCCTTTCCTTTTGTTTTTTAACTGAACCAGAATTTGCTTATACACCGCTGTGTGTTTTATCTTATTTCATGTCAAATCTTTTTTATCTTAAAAACCTTTTTTTATCTTATTTGTTTTGTTTGATGTTCATTTAATTTCAGTTTAATTATGTATATGGTTAATTAATATGTTTCCTAATTGTTAATTATATTTTTAATTGTTAATTGTTTTATTAACTTTTAATTTTAATTATCTATTATATCTCAAATGTATTGTTAATTTTTATTGTGTTACTAATTGTTAACCTTTAAATTTTAAATATCAATGTGTATTTCTAATTGTGTTGATAATTGTTGACCTTAATTTTTTAATTACCAATTTATGTTCTAATTTTTAATTGTATTGCCAATTAATTATCAATTTTGGTTTAATTATTAATATCATTTATAAGCATCTTTGTTGGCTTTGAGTGTCACTAAATGACTTGTTTAATTCTTGAATTAATCTTTCCATGTGGATTTTGTCATATACTTGACTTTCATATGAATGCTATTTTTCTTTAATTGTTAATCTTAATATCATCCTATATGTTTGTCTTCTTAAAGATTGAAGCATATAGATGTATTCTTATAATTATCATGTTCATCTTATCCATATCTCATCATGGAACATGTTGTCATCTTCATGCTTATGTTGTTGTTTCTTTCTTCTATGACTTACCTTCTTTTTTCTTTTTCTTTTTTCCCCATATTCCAAAGGAAGGTTAAACATGTTGACTCATAAGTCATGACCTCCCACCTTAACCTAAGTAACCTCTTAGGAGAAACTTTATTTCTTGGCCTCATCAGAGCCACAGAAATTATAACTAGCTTTAGGAGAGAGTTCCTCAACTCTTAGTGATATTCATCATAATGAATTTATCACTTCCCCCGCTAACTAACCATTAGCATAGAACCTTTAGCAAACATAAGATAACATTTAACAAGAGGCTCCCGTAGAGTACTACGGACGTTTAGGGTGCTAATACATTCCCTAGGCGTAACCAACCCCCGAACCTTAGATCTTTCCCTTTAGGTTTTTCTAACGATCTTGAACCTTTCCTTTGGATAAATCAAAGTCGGTTGTAAAAGAAAAATGATGCAAATTAATTAATAATTTGTTATCCAATTTTCACCGCAACAGAAATGGCGACTTCACTGGAGAAAGTCAGACCTATTGTTGGTCATTTCCTAAGAGAGTTAAGCCTATCTTGTTTTTATGTTTGCTTATCTCCTTGTATGCTTCCATGTATGCTTATCTGCTTGTATATATGTTCTATGTTTTGATTACCTTGTTTGATTTGGGTTGATATCTATGAGTGAGATAAATCCTATACCCGGATTTGAACGTACACTTATTATAGGACGATGGTATTCAAGGAGGCTTTGAGGGAGTCGAATCCTGAAAGGTTGAATTGATAAACACCATCACTCAGTTGAGGCCCTCTCGAGAGTCTAGTTATGTTGAACGAATTCGTTCGTGAAAGCGTGCTACTCTCGACCTAGGAGCCCGGGATATTGAGAACCGTAGTTACCAAACCCAACTTAAGCCTTTTAGATGTAGTGCGGAGACCATGATGGAGTCTATTTCTGAATTGGTTGTCACGCGATACTACACTCAGACGAGATCCTCTTGAGAATTTTATCGATTACCAAGTCATCTGGGAAATCCTTAAAATCCGAAAGATGGATTGTAGACTCTGGGAACTTCTTAGAACCCGTTCAGCAGGTGAAAACCAATAGAACACACTAATAGGAAGGGCGAACCCTTGGCTCCATGCTTAACCTTTTCCCCTTTGCCTTTGTTTGTGCTCTATGTGTGTTTGTTGCATCCATAAGCATTCATGTTGCATCTGTTTCATGGAACTCAGACTTCTTTTCTTATATCAGAGGGATATCATGGATAGCTCAAGAAGAAACACCATCAAATACACTTTCAAAAGTCCCAAATTTGATGACCTAAGGAAATTGGGAGATTTGTTAACAGACCCTGAAGGATTCCTAAGCAGATATGGAAAATTATGGGTCTTATTAAGGAAGACTATTGATGAAGGACTTCTTTCAACTCTACTTCAGTTTTATGATCCAAGATATCACTACTTCACATTCCCTGACTATCAGCTCTTTCCCACCCTTGAAGAGTACTCTCAGATAGTTGGTCTGCCTATCAAGGATGAATCCCCGTTTCCTATCTTTGAGAAGGATCCAAGAGAAGAAGAAATAATTGAGAAGACTCATCTGGAGTTAGTTGATGTCAAAGGTAATTTAACCACTAAAGGAGGAATTTTGGGATTAACTGCTAAGTTCTTGATTGGAAAGGCTCGTTACTTTGCTAAGAATTCCAACAGGGATACCTTTGAAGCTGTATTTGCATTGCTTATCTATGGACTTTTCTTGTTTCCAAACATAGACAACTTTGTGGATCTAAATGCAATCAAAATTTTCTTGAAACAAAATCCTGTACCTACCTTGCTTGCTGAAGCCTATCACTCAGTCCATACAAGAAACGCTCATAAAAATGGACAGATTACCTACTGTGTCCCTATACTGTATAGATGGTTTATTTCGCATCTACCCAAGGCAGAAGCATTCTGGGATTCCAAGAAAGGGTGGTGGTCTCAGAAAGTCATGGCACTCTCCCATGCAGATATTGACTGGTATAATAGGGTGTATGATGCAATCCTGATTACAGATAGCTGTGGAAACTATGGTAACGTACCTCTACTTGGCATTAAAGGTGGTATCAGTTACAAACCTGTGTTGGCACGACGCCAATTATGGTATCCTCTAGAAGACAAACCTCTCAGCGCTCATGTGGAGAGTATTTACTTCAAAACATATGACAAGAACGAAGAACAAAAAGAGTTGATTTTGAACGCTTGGGGTAGCAGACATAAAAGAGGAAGAAGTTCTTTAGGAAGACCTAATTGTGTGTCCTTGGAGCCCTATCTCCAATGGGTTAGAAGGAGAGCTATAGAGCTAAAGATGCCCTACAAAAGACAAGAGCCAATCACTTTGAAGAAAGAGCTTGTATTGTACTTCATGTCAAAAGAAGAAGAGCTGGAGATTTCTCTAAGACAAGCTCGAAGGTCAGAGGAAGCCTGGAAACTCAAGTATCAAGTGGTCGTTGAGGAGAATCTGGAACTCCAGAAGCAACTGCAGACCAAGGATGAGGAGCTACTCTCCTGTAAGAAGAGAAAGACCCAAGAAGATCCAAGTCCCTCAAGCACTCAACCCCCCGCTTGGAAATCCATTCTTGACAACCTCGTCGCAGAAAGAGATCAGATGGAGAAAGAAATCAAAAGACTCAACACAAGGCTTCTAGGAGAATTTCCTTAGGACTTTCTAGCTTTTATTTAGCTTCATATTTTGAGCTTTTGAAAGTGTATCAACCATTGTAATTCACCTTTTATTCAATGAAAATGAGGTCTTTTGGTATCTCTCGATATTTTTGCGAATGTCTGAATTCCATGATACATTGCATTGCATCAGCATTTTTCTTGCTAAATATTAAGAAACTGATGATATTTTTGCAGACTTTGTCGATATGGATCTAAAAAGCAAGTTTGGCCTTATTACTTCGAGCTCCCGGAACTTCAACAACGGATATGGATGTGCGACATGATTGAGGATCCTTCAGGCTTTGCTGACAAATATGGAAATCTCTCACAATTGCTAAGGGTCCCATTGACTGAGGGACCATTGGAAGTACTGGTGCAATTGTATCACCCCAATTAGCGCTGCTTCTTATTCCTTGAGTTCCAATTGGTTTCAACCTTAGAGGAATTTTCTGCTATAATTGGGATCCCCATTAACGATGCCCCAATTTTCTCCGGTTTAGAATCAATGCCATCAGCTAGAGATATTGCAACGACTACCGGAATCAGATTTGCTGATATCCAGGCGAATTTAGTTGTTAAAGAAGGATGACTTGGACTACCTTCACTATTCTTGTTTGAGAAAGCAATGTACTTCAAGAATAGAGGAAAGGAGGAACTGTATGAGGCAAAACTGGCCTTAATGATCTATGGACTGGTGTTGTTTCCAGGCGCAAAGCAGTTTGTTGATACTCAGGCAATACAAATTTTTAGAATCCATAACCCAGTCCCTACCTTGTTGGCTGATATGTATCACGCAGTTCAAACCAAATACAACAAAGGATGTGGAGAAATTGTGTGTTGTGTACCTCTTTTATATAAGTGGTTCACAGCCTACTTGCCAAAAAACCCTACTTTCTGGGAGGTAGAACATTGTCAAGTATGGATCGAAAAACTGATGAGTTTGAAGCACACGGATGTCAAAAGGCATAACCCAACAGAAGAAGGGATTGTCATAATTACCAACTGTGGGGATTGCCCTAACGTACCCCTGTTGGGAAGAAACGGCTGCATTAACTACAACCCCGTGCTCGCCCGTCGACAACTGGGTCATATGGGGAAAGGACCCATAATCAAGGAAGATTTACACATGATGTATTATGGGGAAAGAGATGGCTACGAAATGAACATGTTTCTTGAGCAAGCATGGTGTCAAATTAATAAGCAGTTGTGGAAGGCGGAGTGCCCCGTCAATGAGACGCATCTGGAATGGTCTCGTGAGATAGCCAGTGTGATGAGGAGACCCTATTCCCTTCATAAGACGCTCAGAACTAGACAGGGACTGGAGGAGACATTGACAGGGTTATTACTCGAGAAGAAAAGGATTAAGGGACGCATTGAGAAACTGATGAGGGAGATGGACGAGGAAGGGGAGACATCCACTAGCGGATCTAACTTCTAAAGATCTTACTGCTGGTTCCCATGTTATTTATTTTCGTTATTGTTGTTATCTTTTGAGTTATGGGAACAACCCACCTATGTACTAAGAGCCTGAAGTTACTCTGCTCCGAATGTAATGAATGCCAAATTTGCTTAATGAAGAAATTTTTTGAAATAACATCGTCAAAAGCTTTGCAATTTTCTGTGTTTCTTGATAGATTAGCTTTGCATCTGCATATCATTTTGCATCTTATTGCATTGTTTTGCTAAACTGTCGAGATACTAAATTTTGTTTTGCAGACGTTGTGGAAATGGACATTGCTAAGAACATAAACTGGCCCGTCACTTTCCTGATCCCTGATGTTGAGCATTTGATAGAGATCGGAGGAAGAATTGAAGATCCGCCGAGTTTTATTGACAAGTATGGGGACCTACTATCATTAATGAGATTGCAAGTAAAAGAAGGACTGCTAGAAACCTTGGTACAGAGGTATCATCCAGCATACAGATGTTTCATCTTTCCAAACTTCCAGTTGCCCCTATTTAAATATCTTCACCTGATGACATGAGAGATGAACATGTCATACTTTGGAAAGATGAAACATCTATATGCTGGATGATACATTTGTACCAAGGTTTCTAGCAGTCCTACTTTTACTTGCAATCTCATTAATGATAGTAGGTCCCCATACTTGTCAATAAAGCTCGGCGGATCTTCAATTCTTCCTCCGATCTCTATCAAATGCTCAACATCAGGGATCAGGAAAGTGACGGGCCAGTTTATGTTCTTAGCAATGTCCATTTCCACAACGTCTGCAAAACAAAATTTAGTATCTCGACAGTTTAGCAAAATAATGCAAGAAGATGCAAAATTATATGCAGATGCAAAGTTAATCTATCAAGAAACACAGAAAATTGCAAAGCTTTTGACGATGGTATTTCAAAAAATTTCTTCATTAAGCAAATTTGGCATTCATTACATTCGGAGCAGAGTATCTTCATGCTCTTAGTACATAGGTGGGTTGTTCCCATAACTGAAAAGATAACAACAATAACGAAAATAAATAACATGGGAACCAGCAGCAAGATCTTTAGAAGTTAGATCCGCTGGTGGATGTCTCCCCTTCCTCGTCCATCTCCCTCATCAGTTTCTCAATGCGTCGCTTAATCCTTTTTTTCTCGAGTAATAACCCTGTCAATGTCTCCTCCAGTCCCTGTCTAGTTCTGAGCGGCTTGTGAAGAGAATAGGGTCTCCTCATCACACTGGCTATCTCACGAGACCATTCCAGATGCGTCTCATTGACGGGGCCCTCTGCCTTCCACAACTGCTTATTGATTTGACACCATGCTTGCTCAAGAAACATTTTCATTTCGTAGCCGTCTCTTTCGCCATAATACATCATGTGTAAATCTTCCTTGATTATGGGTCATTTCCCCATATGACCCAGCTGTCGACGGGCGAGCACGGAGTTGTAGTTAATGCAGTCGTTTCTTCCCAACAGGGGTACGTTAGGGTAATCCCCGCAGCTGGTAATTATGACAATCCCTTCTTCTGTTGGGTTATGCCTTTTGACATCCGTGTGCTTCAAACTCATCAGTTTTTCGATCCATACTTGACAATGTTCTACCTCCCAGAAAGCAGGGTTTTTTGGCAAGTAGGCTGCGAACCACTTATATAAAAGAGGTACACAACACACAATTTCTCCACATCCTTTGTTGTATTTGGTTTGAACTGCGTGATACATATCAGCCAAAAAGGTAGGGACTGGGTTATGGATTCTGAAAATTTGTATTGCCTGAGTATCAACAAACTGCTTTGCGCCTGGAAACAGCACCAGTCCATAGATCATTAAGGCCAGTGTTGCCTCATACAATTCCTCCTTTCCTCTATTCTTGAAGTACATTGCTTTCTCAAACAAGAATAGTGAAGGTAGTCCAAGTCGTCCTTCTTTAACAACTAAATTCGCCTGGATATCAGCAAATCTGATTTCGGTAGTCGTTGCAATATCTCTAGCTGATGGCATTGATTCTAAACCGGAGAAAATTAGGGCATCGTTGACGGGGATCCTAATTATAGCAGAAAATTCCTCTAAGGTTGGAACCAATTGGAACTCAGGGAATAAGAAGCAACGGTAATTGGGGTGATACAATTGCACCAGTACTTCCAATAGTTCCTCAGTCACTGGGACCCTTAGCAGTTGTGAGAGATTTCCATATTTGTCATCAAAGCCTGAAGGATCCTCAATCATGTCGCACATCCAGATCAGTTGTTGAAGTTCCGGGAGCTCGAAGTAATAAGGCCAAACTTGATTTTTAGATTCCATATCGACAAAGTCTGCAAAAATATCATTAGTTTCTTGATAGTTAGCAAGAAAAATGCTGATGCAATGCAAAGTTTCATGGAATTCAGACATTCGCAAAAATATCGAGAGATACCAAAAGACCTCATTTTCATTGAATAAAAGGTGAATTACAATAGTTGATACACTTTCAAAAGATCAAAATATGAAGCTAAATGAAAGCTAGAAAGTCCTAAGGAAATTCTCCTAGAAGCCTTGTGTTGAGTCTTTTGATTTCTTTCTCCATCTGATCTCTTTCTGCGACGAGGTTGTCAAGAATGGATTTCCAAGCGGGAGGTTGAGTGCTTGAGGGACTTGGATATTCTTGGGTCTTTCTCTTCTTACTGGAGAGTAGCTCCTCATCCTTGGTCTGCAGTTGCTTCTGGAGTTCCAGATTCTCTTCAAAGACAACTTGATACTTGAGTTTCCAGACTTCCTCTGACCTTCGAGCTTGTCTTAGAGAAATCTCCAGCTCTTCTTCTTTTGACATGAAGTACAATACAGGCTCTTTCTTCAAAGTGATTGGCTCTTGTCTTTTGTGGGGCATCTTTAGCTCTATAGCTCTCCTTCTAACCCATTGGAGATAGGGCTCCAAGGACACACAGTTAGGTCTTCCTAAAGAACTTTTTCCTCTTTTATGTCTGCTACCCCAAGCATTCAAAATCAACTCTTTTTGTTCTTCGTTCTTGTCATATGTTTTGAAGTAAATACTCTCCACATGAGCGCTGAGAGGTTTTTCTTCTAGAGGATACCCTAATTGGCGTCGTGCCAACACAGGGTTGTAACTGATACCACCTTTAATGCCAAGTAGAGGTATGTTACCATAGTTTCTGCAGCTATCTGTAATCAGGATTCCATCATACACCCTATTATACCAGTCAATATCTGCATGGGAGAGTGCCATGACTTTCTGAGACCACCACCCTTTCTTGGAATCCCAGAATGTTTCTGTCTTAGGTAGATGCGAAATAAACCATCTATACAGTATAGGGACACATCAGGTAATCTATCCATTTTTATAAGTGTTTCTTGTATGGACTGAGTGATAGGCTTCAGCAAGCAAGGTAGGTACAGGATTTTGTTTCAAGAAAATTTTGATTGCATTTAGATCCACAAAGTTGTCTATGTTTGGAAACAAGAAAAGTTCATAGATAAGCAATGCAAATACAGCTTCAAAGGCATCCCTGTTGGAATTCTTAGCAAAGTAACGAGCCTTTCCAATCAAGAACTTAGCAGTTAATCCCAAAATTCCTCCTTTAGTGGTTAAATTACCTTTGACATAAACTAACTCCAGATGAGTCTTCTCAATTATTTCTTCTTTTCTTGGATCCTTCTCAAAGATAGGAAACGGGGATTCATCCTTGATAGGCAGACCAACTATCTGAGAGTACTCTTCAAGGGTGGGTAAGAGCTGATAGTCAGGGAATATGAAGTAGTGATATCTTGGATCATAAAACTGAAGTAGAGTTGAAAGAAGTCCTTCGTCAATAGTCTTCCTTAATAAGACCCATAATTTTCCATATCTGCTTAGGAATCCTTCAGGGTCTGTTAACAAATCTCTCAATTTCCTTAGGTCATCCAATTTGGGACTTTTGAAAGTGTATTTAATGGTTTTTCTTCTTGAGTTATCCATGATATCCCTCTGATATAAGAAAAGAAGTCTGAGTTCCATGAAACAGATGCAACATGAATGCTTATGGATGCAACAAACACACATAGAGCACAAACAAACAAAGGCAAAAGGGAAAAGGTTAAACATGGAGCCAAGGGTTCGCCCTTCCCATTGGTGTGTTCTATTGGTTTTCACCTGCTGAACGGGTTCTAAGAAGTTCCCAGAGTCTACAATCCATCTTTTGGATTTTAAGGATTTCCCAGATGACTTGGTAATCGATAAAATTCTCAAGAGGATCTCGTCTGAGTGTAGTATCGCGTGACAACCAATTCAAAAATAGACTCCATCATGGTCTCCGCACTACATCTAAAAGGCTTAAGTTGGGTTTGGTATCTACGGTTCTCAATATCTCGGGCTCCTAGGTCGAGAGTAGCACGCTTTCACGAACGAATTCGTTCAACATAACTAGACTCTCGAGAGGGCCTCAACTGAGTGATGGTGTTTATCAATTCAACCTTTCACGATTCGACTCCCTCAAAGCCTCCTTGAATACCATCATCCTATAATAAGTCTACACTCAAATCCGGGTATAAGATTTATCTCACTCATAGATATCAACCCAAATCAAACAAGGTAATCAAAACATAGAGCAGGTCTACAAGCAGATAAGCATACATGGAAGCATACAAGGAGATAAGCAAACATAAAAATAAGATAGGCTTAACCCTCTTAGGAAAGGACCAGCAATAGGTCTGACTTTTCCCAGTGAAGTCGTCATTTCTGTTGCGGTGAAAATTGGATAACAAATTATTAATTAATTTGCATCATTTTTCTTTTACAACCGACTTTGATTTATCCAGAGGAAAAATTCAAGATCGTTAGAAAAACCTAAAGGGAAAGATTTAAGATTCGGGGGTTGGTTACGCCTAGGGAAGGTATTAGCACCCTAAACGTCCGTAGTACTCTACGGGAGCCTCTTGTTAAATGTTATCTTATGTTTGCTAAAGGTTATATGCTAATGGTTAGTTAGCGGGGGAAGTGATAAATTTATTATGATGAATATCACTAAGAGTTGAGGAACTCTCTCCTAAAGCTAGTTATAATTTCTGTGGCTCTGATGAGGCCAAGAAATAAAGTTTCTCCTAAGAGATTACTAAGATTAAGGTGGGAGGTCATGACTTATGAGTCAACATGTTTAACCTTCCTTTGGAATATGGGAAAAAAAGAAAAAGAAAGAAGAAGGGAAGTCATAGAAGAAAGAAACAACAACATAAGCATGAAGATGACAACATGTTCCATGATGAGATATGGATAAGATGAACATGATAATTATAAGAATACATCTATATGCTTCAATCTTTAAGAAGACAAACATATAGGATGATATTAAGATTAACAATTAAAGAAAAATAGCATTCATATGAAAGTCAAGTATATGACAAAATCCACATGGAAAGATTAATTCAAGAATTAAACAAGTCATTTAGTGACACTCAAAGCCAACAAAGATGCTTATAAATGATATTAATAATTAAACCAAAATTGATAATTAATTGGCAATACAATTAAAAATTAGAACACAAATTGGTAATTAAAAAATTAAGGTCAACAATTATCAACACAATTAGAAATACACATTGATATTTAAAATTTAAAGGTTAACAATTAGTAACACAATAAAAATTAACAATACATTTGAGATATAATAGATAATTAAAATTAAAAGCTAATAAAACAATTAACAATTAAAAATATAATTAACAATTAGGAAACATATTAATTAACCATATACATAATTAAACTGAAATTAAATGAACATCAAACAAAACAAATAAGATAAAAAAAGATTTTTAAGATAAAAAAGATTTGACATGAAATAAGATAAAACACATAGGGGTGTATAAGCAAATTCTGGTTCAGTTAAAAAACAAAAGGAAAGGAAATGGGCCAGAACAAAAGGGGTGCAGATAACACAATAAGGGCGCACGGCCCAAGTTGGAAAAGAAACAGCAATACAGGCGAAAAAACAAGAAAATAGCAAAAGAGTTGATCCAAGGATCGAACCCGGGCATGGCAGGTAAAAGGCATATATGCATGCATGTGTGTGACCGTTGGGACGACGTGTTTCATCCGTTCATTATATAACTTGGTAAATACATAAAGCAAAACAAGTTCATGTTCCCAATTAACCAAACATGCGCGCCCTATATTCATACTAAGGTTAAGATCCTTACGCATTCGCACAGCCATGTTCAAGCAAGTGTAAATCAAACAATACACATCCAAATTAAACAAAATAAGGACCAATGTAATCAATAAGGAAGCAAGATTTCAAACATGCAATGTGTTTGCACTAAGCTCTATCAACAACACAACAAAATAGCCACAAAGCATGAGGGATCAGAAGCATTCATTTGCAGCAAAGAAGTATCACAAGAAAAAGCAATGAGCATGGAATTATTGGAAACTAAACATTCATCATGACAGCAAAAAATAATATGATATGGTTGTCAATAACCTGATAGTAACCAGTAGAGAAAAAAACTGATAAAAGAGAAGGGATGTCACACTAAAGCTTTCATGCTAATTCAAAGTCATGTGAGAATTTAAGGACAATGCAATATGAGCATGGATACACATAATTCGCATGCAACAGAATAACATAATGGCAGCTAGAAAAGTTAATCAGTAATGAACAAACTCAAATCCAATGTAGTGATTCATGATCAATGCAACAAGAGTATATATCATAGCAAGCAGACAGTTAATGCAAAGCAGCTAGACCAAGTGATATTGACAATGAGAAGCCCAAAAGCATACAGAACATACACTTAACATAGATAGAAAAAAAACCTAAGTTTAGCATGAATAGCAACTTGGATAATGATCAATCAATGAGAAAATTCAAACAGGCAGTCAAACATAGAACACTTATTGACAACATTCAAATTAAATTGGTACACCTATAGAATACCTCAGGTTTGACAGAACAGAGTATCATCACTAAAAAACTAAAGAAAACAACATGAACATGCCTAAGAACACACTTGTGATTGGTGTGTGATTGTGTGAGCATATACTCAATGAATTAGCAACTCAAAGAAACATCAGTTTAAGTTCAGAAATTCACTCAATCCTCAGCAAAAGGTTAAGACAAATCATGGTATAGCATTTTGGCATAAATTTCAAGTAATCACCAACTCTAACAGCAGTTACAGCAGCATAACTAAATCATCATAGGAGAATATCATGTACTGGCAGCTTAGGAACCATGTTAAAGCATATCAAGGTTAACATACCCTTTATGAATACAGTGTTTATTGCAAACATACATTCAAATAGAAGTACAACATGTAGATGACAAATAGACAAACATGTATACAAACATGCTACAACAACTGTGAACTAGACAATCAAACTTCAATCATCCATAAGCAAGGTTAAAATAGTGTTCACAAACATGCTCCAACATTAAGATAAAAGATAAACATGCCAAGAATCACTTATTAACTTCAACCAGATTACAACAGCAAACAAACAAAATCAAATGTTTTGCAATTTGAAGGTAAACCAACATTTCAAGAGGGTGCAAAGGTTCACATGTTGGTCATATTACATTCAAGTACACACATCATTAAAATATGTCAACAGAAACAAGTATCAATCTTGACAGTTTGTATCACAATGAGATTGTAACCATCCACAAACAAAAATCAGGGACATTAAGACTTAATCAAAAAACAACAACAAAGGTATCATACCAATGGACAAAATCATGAAATCAAACCATAAGCATGTGAACAACATGTTGAGATACTTATTAGTATGACTCACACATTTAAAACAACAGCATGATACAAGTGTAGAATGGTAGCAGGGTGCATATGACCAAAAATGTGCAACAAGGTATGATCAGTATAAACATGTATAAGGCAGAGATGGGATGACAATTTCAAACAAGATGCAAAGCTCATTTAAACATCTAGTACCAATATCACAAACATCTAAAGACAGTCATGCATCAATATACATTGACAAGCTACATAAAACAACACATCAAAGTTTCATATTTTTTAATCAGCATGATAAACCTCAAACAAACTTATAAGGGTCCAAGTATATCAATGATCAAACACAATAGAGGCTGGATCAAACACACCACTAAAAGTAGAGCAGAACATAAGATAGTCATCAATTTAAGATCAAGAGAAAGTTACTCAAAGTTGGTTTCATAGATAACAACAATGCACGGTTATAAAAAGTTCAAATATCATTTTAACATGTCAAACAAACAAGACTTGCAATGGCAAAATAGCTAGCATAAAGATTAGTCATTTCATTTTCATAGACAGTTGATATGATCAAAGAGAAAACTTTAACAACAAGCAAAAACCCAAGGGAGGTAGCTTACGAATTCAAAACAACTGTTAGTACCAACTCAAAGTACCACAAACATTTCCAAAAGGCAAATCATACATATCATCACATATACTCAAAAGAAAACAAGAACTTGTGTATCAACATCAAAATGAAATGCGCAACATCATTTTAAGGTTAGTAACATGAACAAACTTAAATGACAATAAACTCTATGCATACATTATATATGCATACATTATATGCTCAAAGCAAAAGAAAAACATACCATGATAAACATCTAACAGTCATCAAAACAACATTAAAACGAACATACTATGAACAAGTGAAAAGATTAGAGCTAAAGGAAAAGAAGGTTACCAACTGAGCTCGCTTCTCTTTGGATTGACCACAAATCCTTGATGCTAGCCCTCACTCCTTTCTCTTTTGAACTTTAATACTTAGTGTGTTTTTGTAGAAATTGTTGGTGTCTTCAAAACTGAAATGAGCTTCTTTAAATAGGCAAAGCATTGGGTTGATGAGAGGCATCATGGGCCGGGTCAATTCTCAAACATTTGGTGGGCATAAGCTGAGCAATGAGAGTTTCTGTTTGAAATTCAAACTTGGTCCAATTCTGGGAGAGAAATACGCTGCGACATTTCAGACGTGCAGGGTCATACTCATCACTTGGTGAATGAATTCAGAGCTCTCCCGTTGATGCTATTGAGAGGGTGTACCAAATGGAGTAAAGGTAGGAGGTAGCGTGGACAGATTTGCAGACGGAGCAGTCGTATGCTGGAAATGGCAATCCTCTCTGAGCCACTTTCTGCGCAACACAAATCTAAGCTTGAAGAGGAATGGATTTGGAGATTTCAAAATTGAAGAATTCGCGCCAACGGTATTGTGGTTGAATGGATTCAATGAATTGAATTGATACAAGCTACGTTGAATTCTCTTCCTCATCCACAACTCTTCAACAAGAACGAAAGAGGAGGATGAATTTGGTTCTCTTTTGGTCTCTTTGATATCACGTGTCATGCTCTCATTGGCCCATGAAATAGTTGAAAAGTCAAACTCCCACAAGCTTAATTTTTATTGGTTGATGGCAATGAATAGAAACTCCAAGATTGCAAAAATGGACTTGGTCACGGTAAACTCATTATGGGCACATTCTTTTACCAATATTAATAGTATGGTTATTGAAAATAAAACAAACAACTAACATTTAGATTAAGAATTAATTTAAAAGAAGCTAAATGGATAATTAGCCTAGTTAATTAAAATTGACTTAATATTAGGATTGATTTAAATTAAATAAACTAAAACAACTCAAATATAAATAACATAAAATGGTGCCAAATTGAAATTAACCTAATCATAAAACAAATAAAAGCTAAGATAAGTATTAAATTAAAATAATGAGAAAGATAATAAAATAACAAATAGCAGAAAAATAAGGGTAAAATTTGGGGTACAACAGCTAGGATCTCGCAAACCTAGGTCTACGTATTCTCAAGATGAACTTGAGCAATCAGAGCGTCCGTAGTTCCCCTAACTACAGGATAATGAACACTTGACTGTGGTCAAGGTTCTGAGGGAAAGTAGGGTGAAAAGCTTGAAAGCAAAGCTTGTGAGGATTAATTGTTTAGGAGAAGAGATTAATGGCTATCTCTTGTTTATGTTAGGTTAAAATGGAATGAAGTATTCACAGGAAAGTATGGTCTGACAGCAAGACACCTACGCGGAGCGCGGCGACTCCAAACCTAAGGCTAGGTAAAGCGGGGAAAGAAGTGTCCACAGGAAAATAGGGTCTGACAGCAAGACACCTAAATAGAGCACAGCGGCTCTAAACCTAAGGTTAGGTTAAAAGGGATGGTATGTCGGCTAAATTATGACATGGCATCAACAGTAGATCCTTTTCTTTGGAATCGAAGAATAAGTAACAGAGGAACAAGAGGAAACCTCGGGTCAAGTGTAACAGTAAACAGCAATATATGTACAACACGTGCATTAAGAAACTGAACATCAGGAATTAACTAAAGATGGAAACAGTGAAAATGTGAAGATAAAATTAAGAATAAAATAAATCCTAATTAGACCGAAAGATAATCAATTAATAAATTCTAATTAAAAAAAACTAGTTAAATAGATTCTAAATTCTAAATAAAAGCTAATAAAATTAAATTCTAATTAAAAGTTAATAAAATTAAATTCTAATTAAAAGTTAATATCTGTAAAATCTAATTAAAAGTTAATAAAATTAAAATCTAATTAAAAGATAATAAAGTTAAAATTTAATTAAAAGCTATAAAAACTAGATTCTAATTAAACTTAATTAAATTAAATTCTAATTAAAAAGTAATTAAATTCTAATCAAACTAAATTCTAATTAAAAATTAATTAAACTAAAAATCTAGTTAAAATCTAATTAACCTAATTCTAAAGAGACTAATTAAATTAAAAATCTAAAACTAATCTTGAATCTATTTTAACAAACCAATCTAATAGTTCCAGTACACTACAATATTCAAAAAGCAACACTAGTAACTATTTTTCCTTAAAAAAAAAAAGAAACGCCAATTAAACAACCGAGAAAAACTAATCAATTGAAACACTATTATAATCAACCAATAAAGCTCAAATAACGGAACATCTTAAACTAATAATTAAATAAATAATAAAACAAACTAAAAAGACTAAAAATAAATTTATGTATGTATCACTAAAAATAAGAAATATATATAAAGAAACTTATGAAAAAAAAAGTAAAAAGCTATGTTAAGCTTACACCCTTTTTCTTGACAACCTATTTTCCATTGTAGACAAGTATGAAAGAAACATATTTTTGCACAGAAATCAAAGCAAAACAAATTATTTAAAAAATAGAATTTATACATTGTATGTATAAACATACGGTGTTGATGTAAAAACAAGGTGTAAGCTTATCATAAATAGTATACCATTCCTCTCATATTATAAGAAAAAATTATTTTTTAGATACATTGAATAATTAATGTATCTGATCTATATATAGACTAAATACATAAATTATTCAATGTCTCTAAAAATAACTTTTGCTTATAATATGGGACAGAGTAGTATATATAAACTTACCGAATTAACCGTGTATATATATATATAGGTGAATTCTTATCTACCCACCTTAAAAAGTTGGGTAGAGTTATCCATAGAGTAAATTGCATTGGAAAACTACAAAATATAAACTACTAAATAAATAATTAAATATAATAAAATGATATAACATTAATTAATTGATTGAAGATACACTACCCAACTTTTTGTGATGGGTAGAGAAATTGTCCATATATATATATATATATATATATATATATAAGCTTAAGTATAGAACCGAAGCATTATATACACATTATAAAAACCAGTATGTATATATCATGGAGTTCATTATAAAAACTAACAGTATGTATGTAAAATTTAAACAAACCATATGAGAGCATTTTTTAATATACAGCATGTGACTATTCACCTTCTCCTCATATCAAAAAACGGAACCTATGCAAGTACAGTAAGAATATCCAATACCGAACGAAACCGAACACGACATGAATCTCAAACAACTCTTCTACTCAAATGAAAGCATTGTTCATGAAAATGAATCTCAAACAAGTATTCTAATTAAATGAAAACATTGCTCATACAAACACTGTAACTAAACAAACTCGTAAGATTTCGGAAAAAAAATGAGACAAGATCAATACCTATGGTCGAAAGTTCTAATATCCCTCCATGAGCCTCCTCTCCAAGTTATTCTCGTTGTTGTGTTGCGAGGTTTCGAAAGCGAACTCCTCACGGTGGCAAGCGGCAGATCTTTTCGGTTGATGTGGAGTGGCAATTGTGTTCGTTATGGTTATTGGAACGGTTTGGGCGGTTGGAGAAGAGAGTGATGTCGTCCACTGATTTTGGACTTCAAAGCTGCGCAGTCGAAACAAAAGCTGTGGATCCGGCGACAGGTTGTGAGCAGATGATGGTGGTACTACGTGATACTTCTCGGTTTCGCAGTTATTGTGGGAGTTGTCGTGAAGAGTGTTAAGGAAATGTGGTGGAAAGGTGAGTGTTGGAAGAAGAGTTGTTTTGGTAGAGTGAGAAGCTTGAAGAAGGTGGTTTATGGTGAGAAGTTTGTATAGGTGCAGCACGCAGAGGGTGGCGGTTTAGTTGTGCTGCATTTTTGTTTAATGGAGATGGTGTTTGAAAATGTGAAGAGGAGAAGGATGTGTGGTATTTTCAATGCAAAAAGTTGTTGTTACATGAAGTGTATTGGTTGAATTCATAAGCAATGTAGTCACCAGCTGATGGAGTATGTATTGGATTGTATATAAAGGAGAAGTGGTGGGGAATATAAAGATGAGGAAGGGTGTATCGTGTAGGAAAGCTTACGAGAGAGAAATATGTTGTTGATGTCTGGTTGCTTCCAATCACCAGATTTCAATGTCTTGTAGCAGGGATTTTTTTGAGCAGGTCTGCAGAACTTTGTGTCTTTGCGCAGGACAGTGGCGTGTTCAAGTGTGTTGTCTGTGCAGGAAGTCCATGACTTGTCATGCAGTATTATTTTCTTTTCCAATGCAAGTGGAGGCTAGTAAAGATTAGCTACGTGTTAGCTTGCTTTCTTCTTTTTTTGAAAATATAAAAAGTGGTGATATAAAGTTACAGTAAAGAGGAAGTACAAGTTATGTCTATTATAGTACTAGAAATTTGAACAAAAATCTATTATATATGTATTAAAAAAAAAACAGAAATTTCTAGAAATTTGAACAAAAATCTATTATATATGTATTAAAAAAAACAGAAATTTCTAGAAACTTATCTACCAAGTTGAAATAAAAATTAAAATTAAAATTAAAACTAAAACTAAGTATAAAATAGAAAAAAGTAGTAACTATTTAAAATAAGATAAATTTAAAAATCTGATTACATTCAAATTAAAAATAAACAATTACTAATCACATTATAAAGATTAGTTAATTAAAAATTACAATGAAATTGGTAAAAATAAATAAATAAATAATTGAACCGGTATCAAAGTGTTCAGAAAAATAAATAGAATACACCAAAATGATCAGTAAAAAATATACAATTCGGAAAAATACACTGTTTTGCCAGATTTTAAAATTAATTAGAACCGACTTTTAGTTTGATTGACTCGTCTGTAAATCCAAGAAGTTTATTTTAGCTGATAAATTGGGTATTATGCAAGATGATTAAACTAGAATAATATGCAAAAGATCAAAGAATCTAAGGGTAAAATTTGGGGTACAACACTTATCTTTAGATTTTGGACTTCTAACAGGATGTCATTCTAATAACAAGAACAACAATACCACGAGTCCTTAAGAACAAAGAGTGTGTACTCAAAATGATAAAATCTTAATTAATGTTTGGAAATCTAAAATCACATAACATTTGAAGGAGAAAACTATATTAAAAGACGTAAAATAGGTTGGAGTATATCGAAATGTAATTCAAAGAGTGTGTACTTTTATTAGTTCACTCATCTTAATTAAAACATAACACCAACCATTGAATAACAAATCAAGATAGATCTAAATTGATAGGACATACCATCATTTTCATTCTCATTTTCTGTGTTGGCTTCATCTTCCCTTAAATCGCATACATTTTGCTTTACATTCTACTATTTATTCAACACTATACACACTTTGTTATATAGATTGTTGTCCTAAAGGATACTTCAGAGTTGAGACTTAAGGATGCAAATCCATTTGACCTTGTTGCATACTTCTAATCAGTTGGCAAAGAAATTCTATCTGTCGACATAAACAAAATGGATAATATGTTAAATCATATGTCTACCATGTCACTAAATGTTTCATCATTCAATTCATCTATTATCTCGTTGAAAGAAAATCTGTTACAATCAAGTTACTACCACAAACATCATTGGTCAAATAATCATTCTAATCATTATAAATGTAAAGAAAGTGTAGTTAAGGATACTTTATGAAGATTATAATTAACTGACCTAAAGCTGCTTAAATGAAAAGTCATAATCTAAGTGAGCTTTCTATTGTAAAACAATAAATTAAAGGGCCAACTGTAGAAAACAAAAGAAACACTTATAAAGATGATCTTTAACATACAATGTGATTGTTGATTTTTAAGTTTATGTAGCAAAAAGAAATTACATGCCTCTTGTCTCTAGTAATGGATCTGCTACAAAACTAATTAAACAACCATGCATTTCACAATTGGCTACTGACACCGCCTACAACACAAACTTTCATTCAAACTTACTTTTCTTCGTAATGAGCTTTCCATTATACAAATCATAAGAATGGTAGAAGTAACTAAAGTATCATTATGAAAATGTATGGAACTAACTACAATTTATTTGACATGAAACTTACTTTACTATACAATCAATTTTCCTTTCAATACCATTGGGGTCCATGATAACTTATTTCCATCCGCCATCAATTATCACGAACTTAGCAGGAATTCCACCTTCCTCAAAACTGTAAATAAAAAAAAAATACACAATTAATATTTATGACTATATGATGCAAAAGTCATGTAAATTTAATCACTTTCCAATTGAAATAAAGAATACCTCTGTAATATTTGCTTCACATTCTCTGAAAAGGTATTGTAATAGAAAGCATCTTATATACACTAACCAAACCAATTCAACATATCTAGCATTTGAATTAATCAAGTAGTTTATGAGTATTAAGATGCAACAAGGCCATTAAATGTTCACTTTAAAGAGGGAAAACTGTTTACCTTCTTTCTCTTGCGATGACAAAAATGTTTTGCAAGTGTTTCCCAACAGACATTGACAAAAATGAATCAACTACACATTTATAAGAAACACAACAATGTGCGTCCAAATTTCTTGGTTAAGCTCAAAAAGCATATTAATGGGAATTAATACGTAGATAATTATTTTTGTTGTAGGATATGAATCAAATTTAAGCAGAAGATATTATTCCATCACTAATATACAAACAGAAGATATTATTCCATCACTAATATACAAACATCAGCTGATTATGAGAATATTCGACAGAAGAAAAAGTTCAAGGCCAAAACCTTTGAAGTTTATTTGGGTTCAAACTAAACTTGACGATTCACTTATGAGCAAAGAGACCTACACAACCAACTAAGAACAAAATTTACCACAAAAGAACCTTATATTCAAAAATTTTAACACTATTACTAGTTTAACTTGTAATATCAATCAATCTATCAATTATTGAATCACATAAATCTTAGCCAATAAGATCACCCTTTTAAAACATGTTTTCACCTAAATACAACCTAACAAGAAATAAAATCAATAAACTAATTCTTAAACACAACCTAAGAGAAAATAAAATCAACAAACTCATATCTTATAAAATCAAGAAAATTATATCTTATAAAATCAAGAAACTCGTACCTTTAATGTTATTAGTCCTAGAAAATGTTTTTGTTTATGTTATTTTGTATATCCAAGCTCTAAAAAAAACATTAAAATCATCAAATTTGAAAAAATATTAAATTGAAAATAGGGAGAAATTAGATTAAAAATTGCTACCTTTAAAGATGTTAGGGGAAAGTGAGAGATAATAGAGTTGTGTTCATTTTAAAAGAGAAATATGATGGGTCGTTGTGTTCCGGTATGAGGGTTTTTCACCTCAAAAATTGTTCTGAACACAATAGAAACTTCTGGGTGGTGACGATTTTCTGAATGAGAAGGAAATCGAAATCAAAATTGCAAATAGGAGATAACGGTGGTAGGGTTATGCGTGGCTTTCACATTGAGATATGACTCGTGGAAACAATTGGATTACTGAGAGGAAGAGGAAATTATGGAAAAGAAGCATACGGGTTGCAAGGATATGGAAAGTAAAAAAAATTATTAAAATATTACTAATATATAAAAATTAATGTATGAATGGGAGGGAAACTAAATTTTGTGAGTGAGAGGGAAATGAATTTGGTTTAGTGTTGGAGGGAAATTAAAAAAAATTTAGAATACTTATTTTTAATTTAATATATTATTTTTTATAACATCAGCTTTATTTATATTCTTAAAATTTTAATCTTTATTTATATTATTTTTAATTTAATATAATATTTTTTAATAAATTAATGAAAAATAAATAGATAAAGTTTAAAAAATTTAAGTTTAAATTAATTTATATAAGAAAAAATGTTAGAGAAAGAATATTTCCCTCACAAAAACATCTAACATGTTTATCAGGGGATTTGTGAAGGAAATATTAGAAAGGAAAAAATTTATCTCAAAATTCCTCACTAAATTTACTTTTATCAATTTTGTGAAGGAATTTTTGTGACGGAATAACTTCATCACAAATTTCTTCGCTGCTTTTTATTCATTCTCAATTTATCATTTATATAGTTCTCCCTCACCAAATCCATTGCAATTAGTGAGGGATTTGCTTCCCTCACTAATTTTTGTCCCTAAATTGCATTTTTTTAGTAGTGTACGGCAGCGAAGATGGTATGTTCTCCTGTTCTCTTCTTTCTACTCTTCTTCTGGATGCTGTTGATGTTTAGAATTTAGGATTATTAGTTTAGGGTTTGGTTTTAGGATGTCGTAGAAACATTATGTTGTTGATGTTTTAGGGCTAAGTTTGAAGTTTGTTGTGTTTCCTTGTAGATGCATGGTTATGATGATGGTAGCAGGCGTATGGTGGTAGCAAGAATATTGTATGGTGATGATTCATATGGTTTTTGTTGCCATGGAAAAAATATAAGAAGTATGAAGTTATTGTATAAACTTCATCCACCTTATATTTTTTCTTCATGCCATCAGAAACTAGATGAACTTGATATATCTTGATTTGTTACAGTTCCATGATTATTTTCAATAAGAGGTGTGTTATTGACTCAATGTATATTGATTTGTTACACTCCAACTTAAGGTTTTGTTTCAATTATAGCTGAATTTATTTTGAATACTAACAATTTTATTTCATTTGAAATATCTGATGCTAAATAATAAAGATGATACATGGTGATGATGATGATGGTAACAAGCATATAGTATGAGTTGATAAGGTTCATATGGTTTGTGCTAAAATGATGTATGTTTTTTTATTGTGTTGCATGGATTTGTTGTGTTGTTGTATGTTGTTGTTGTTGAAAAATGTTTTCAAAATAAGAACAAAACATTGCTAAGTCACAAGCAAGAGGCTTCTTGTGACTTAGCAATGTTTTATTCTTTATATTCTTATACATGTTGACATGAGATGAAGTTTAGTTTATAATATACTATGTCTCCCCCTTTGGCTAATTTTGGCTAAAACAATCTCTGCACTCTGCACCTTCAGAGACCTTAGCAGCGGAAAAAACTTCAATCAATAATTTTGAAACTCCAAGCAGCAGCATCAACACAACTACAATCTTCAACCAGAGCTGCACATATTTCAACATTAGCAGCAGCTTCAATTCACTTCAGCATCCAGCAGCAGCAGCAACATCATAAAAACTTCATTATGGACTTTGCTTCACAAAAACTCTGCTGCAGTACCATCTTCAACAGCTACAATTTTCAACAATGTTGCTCCCCCTCAATCATGAACCAGCAGAAATAGCTTATCAAGCAGTTCAGTAATCACTCAGCAGTTCAGTAATCACTCATTACTCCCCCTTTTTAGCCACAATTTGACAACCTTCAATCAGGAGTCCTATTAACTACAATTAGTACTACCCTAGCTCTCATTGTTAGCCTCACAGTTAGTAACCAGGCAAAACAAATCATAGAACAAAACGTAAAGAGTGCATAAACATCACAATAATCAAGTTACAAACCAAGCACCTTAAGTGCTAACAAAAACAACATTGCAGAAACAAAAACTAAAACTACTAGAAGCAAAAACAAATAAGCTAGTCTTCTTCTGAACTTGCACCATCTGCACCATCTTGTCCTTCATCTTCAGAGTCAGCATGATCATCTTGTTCCAAAGATTGGATCATCTTCTCAATCTTTTCTTTTCTAGCCAGACTGGTATTAATCACAACATCCAAGTCTTTGCGGGTTGCCTTTAGCTCTGCTAGCAAATCAGCCTTGGAAGTTTCCTCCTTGATACCTGCATTTGATGTTGAGACAATATCTGCAACATGACTTCCCATAAACAATTTCTGATGCAAGGATAATGGAGACTCCCTCTTGCATGCTTTATCAGCACAAGTCAATATTCCTGGTTGTCAACTCAGAACGGCTCCACTAATGAGAGAAGGAAATGCTATAGGCATTTTAATAGCATTTGTTGTTGCATGTTTTACAGTTTGATCAAATATGTATGTGCCATAGTCAAACTTTTTCTGTGTACCAACAGCATAGATAAGCCTTCCTAATCCCACAGCTGTGGTGGTTTTGTGATTAGTGGGCACCCAGTTTGCAGCTCCAATTCTGTGTAGTATAGCATAATTCACACTCAGTTTGCTAGTTGGTAGCTTTTCTTTTAATGTCCATACTCTAACCTGTCCAGCAGTAATTTCCTTGCACACTTCATTATCTGTATCCTCCAGTTCTGTATACTCTGCATCCTCTCTTCCTAAGTAGCTGTTGACAATCTTAGGAGAGAACTCAACACATTTTCCTCTGACAAAGACCTTCATAAAATCTGGACTGCTCTTGTCAGAGATATTTACAAGAAGATTTACTATGAATTCCTTTACCAGACCATCATAGCATCTTAAAAATCCACACACAGTTTTCATTAACCCAGCAGCTTTAATTCCTTCCATCACTTCATTAATCTCCATGGCTTCTTTGCCAATCTCTCTCTCAAGAGCAATCCTCCTTTGGAAAATGAACTTCCACATATAGGCATTGCTTGCATGGTGGTAGGAGATGTTATCCACAGGAACATCTGGGACTTTGTCTGCAATCCTTTTTGCAATAGATTTTCTGACATGAGTGATGTTCTGAACATCATCCTCATCATCATGCTCAGACTCAGATTGTTCCACAATCTTCCTCTTTCTTGGATTCACCTCGACCTTACTCCAAGCTTTTGTTGGCCCAACAACAATGTTTTTCCTCTTATCATCAGAAGACTTCTTTAGGGACGATTTAACCTGCTTTTCTTTCCTTGTCCTTAGTCTCTTAGCCAGACCAGACACTGCTCTTCCAATGACTTCATCATCAGATAAGTCATCAACATTAATCACATTAGTACTCTTTTCTCCTCCAGGAGTAGTCTCAGCATCCCTACTAGGCGATGTTCTAACATCCCCTTCAACATGAATATCATCTTCTCCACTACTTACTTCAGTATCAACTTCAACTTCCTTCTCAGCATCTTCGATTACGGAGACAGCTAATCTGTGAATATTTGTATCAGTAGATTGCATGTCACTCTTTTCTCTTGTACACTGATCAGTAGCCATTTGTCTCAGGGGTCTAGATATACCCTTAATAGGAAGTCCTTTCTCAAATATTTTTTCAACGATCTGCCCCATGCTCTTATCAACATCTACCCTTTCCTCAACAGTTTGTGGAAGAGGGTTGGTAGTCCTAGGTTTGTCTCCAAATAGCACACTCCTCACAAATGCCATACTCTCTCTATCGTCAAACTTTTTGCGAGTGGATTGATTAGAGGTACTACCTTTTGAAGCTCTCACAGGTGGATATTTCTCAGGTCTAGTATTTCCTGAGACTGGAAGCATCATAGAGATGGGTTCTACATTCAAAGCTTCTTCTGCAAATCCCTCTTCTGAGGAAACCCTAGCCACTCCTTTTGTTGAACTTTGACACGCAGATTTCTTGGATGGAGAAGCCATGAATCCGTTGAGATGGGTGAGATTTAGTGAGGATTGATTCTTGAAAGCAAAGGAGATGAACAGTCGCGAGAACACGGATTTGAAGAAGCATGATGTTGCAACACTAGGAAATGATGGTCTAAGGCAAGGAGCTTGATTTTGAGTGTAAATGACTTTCTCCCTCCATACAAACTTTCCTTTTAAATTTTTCAAAGGATCAAAATTCATTAATTCTAATTGTCCTTTCAGTATTCTTTCATGCTTGATGTTACCATCTGATGTTACAACATCATTACCACATAAGCTGACCTCTTTTGGTATCCATTGATAGCAATTATATTTGGATCTTATACCCTTTAACACAACCTGATTATGCTCATCAGAAACCACACACTCATCTTTGGTGTAGTTAACTTTGAACCCTTCATCACACAATTGACTTATGTTGATCAAATTTGTATTTAAACCGTTGACAAACAGAACATTGTCAAGTTCAGGTCTACTATCACCTTACACTTTTCCAACTCCTGCAACTACACCTTTTTCGCCATTGCCAAACATAACCTCATGAGAGGGATAATGACTGACTTCAACCAACAGAGTTTTGAACCCAGTCATATGCTTTGAACATCCACTGTCAAAGTACCATGTATTCTTATCAACCTGGCTATCTGAGGTGTGGGCTAAAAGACATCTCACCTTCTCCTTAGGAACCCATTGTTTAGCAACTTTGGGTCTGACCTCCTTCTGTCTGGTTTGAGGAACATAATTTGGATAACCATGGAGCTTGAAGTACGAGGACTGCATATGTCCGACCCTGCCACAACAGAAACATCTTACTCTGTCATATCTAAAGTGGTTAAATCTTTTGCCACTTTGATGATAATGCTGTGGCTGCCACCCATAATGTTGTCTCCTTCTTCCATAGTTGGATTATCTTCTTCTGTACTGAGGATGCTGTCTTCTTGGCTGTCTCCTATGGTGATGAGGCTTCCTTCTTCCATAGTGATGAGGCACAGCATTGTTGTATCCATATCTAAACCAGTTTTCCTAATGTTGAGACATCTGATGAGACATGTTCTGTTTGAACCTTGCAGCTTGCATGCTCTTGTGATATTGGGGAGGTATATACTGACTAGCTCCTTGAGGCTGCATCTTCCTCTGATGGGGACCATTCTTTTTCTTAACATTCTGAGGCTGAACAACCTTCTTAGGGGTAGGATCCTGTCTTTTTGTTTGAGACATTGGTTGAGACACCTCCTCCTTTGTTCCTGAAGTGCTTGCCACATATCCTATACCTGATTTATCTCCAGCCACTTTTTCTGTCTGAAGGATCTTATCAAGTGTGTCTATACCACAGTTCAGCATCCTAACAGACTTGGTCATTTGATCAAGATGAGCTTTAACTAGTACAACTTCATTTTCCAGATCAGCTTTTTCATTCTCAAGCTGAGCAATCTGTTGCTTGTGGCACTTGTTTTCTTGACAAATCTCAGCATTTTTTAAACACATCTCTTGATAAGTAGATGCTAACTCCTCATACGTTATTTCTCCATCACTAGAATCATCATCAGAAGCAACAGTTCCTGTTAAAGCTCTAACATGCTTTGCTGACTCATCTTCACTTTCACTATCAGAGTCAGACCAGGAAACTGTCATGCCCTTCTTTTGCTTTTTCAAGAAGGTGGAACACTCTTTCTTGACATGTCCATACCCTTCACACTCAAAGCACTGAACTCCTTTATCTTGGGCAGTTTTCTCTTCATCCTTCTCTTTTGACTTGCTGATGTCAGAAGATATGTTCTTGACATTAGGCCTGGAGTTATTGTTCATCCTCTTGAACACTTTGTTGAACTGCCTTCCCAACATAACAATGGCCAGAGATAAGTCCTCCTGTGATTCATTACTTTTCCCTTCCTCTTCTTGAGTATTTGAAGTCAAGGCTATACTTTTTGGCTTCTTTTCAGGTTCTTCTTCATTCAAACCAAGCTCAAAAGTTTGAAGAGATCCAATGAGCTCATCAACTCTCATCGTGCTGATGTCTTGAGCTTCTTCAATAGCAGTTACCTTCATCTTGTACCTCTTAGGAAGGGACCTAAGCATATTCCTTACAAGCTTTTCATCTGACATCTTTTCACCAAGAGCACTGGATGCATTAGCCAGCTCAAGAACACTCATGTGGAAGTCATGGATAGTCTCATCTTCCTTCATCTTCAGACTTTCAAATTTTGATGTTAGAATCTGAAGTCTTGACATTTTAACTCTAGATGTACCTTCATGAGTGGCCTTCAAAATATCCCACGTTTCCTTAACAACTTCACAGGTATTGATTAACCTGAAAATATTCTTATCCACTCCATTGAAAATTGCATTTAGAGCTTTGGAATTACCAAGGGCAAGCTCATCTTCTTCCTTGGTCCATTCTTCTTCAGGCTTTGGATTTGAGGTGCCTTATTTATCTTTGCCAGCATCATCTTTCTCACACACAACAGGTGCTTTCCACTCTTTAATAATAGCCTTCCAAGCCCTGCTGTCCAAGGATTTTAAGAAAATGGTCATCCTTGGCTTCAAATAGTCATAATTGGATTCATCCAAAATAGGGGGTCTGTTGACGAATCCTCCAACTTCTTTGTCCATCTTTACACCAGAAAGTAACTTCCCTAGATCTCACCCAGAGACAGACAGGAAACCAGGCTCTGATACCAATTGAAATTCTGGTATCAGACGTGTGATGTTAAGGTGCGATGTCACAACAACACACTCTGCACAATGGACAAAATAAACAGTAACAAATTAACACACAGAATTGTTCACCCAGTTCGGTCTAACTACCTACGTTTGGGGGCTACCAAGCCAGGGATGAAATTCACTACTTGTAGAATTAATTTACAGACTCAACAACCTAGTTGACAATCTCCTAAACTTAATTCCTACTAGTGACTTTCTACCTAAGAAACCACTTAGATATGAGAACACTACTCAATCCCTAAAACAATACTCAAGGAACAACCTCTTTGAGCAACCTTGATCGTACTTCACACATTTGATCAAGTAATAACTCTCTATTGCTTCACAGCTTCTAAGAGAGGACAGAAAACGACTCAGCAATTCAACCTAGAATTCTGCATACAAAACTCGTACAAAATACTCAAGACACTCAGCCTCTGCTCTTGATCTTCTCTCTGTATTTCTGTACCTTTTCCTTTGGTCTTGTGCGCTTTATATAGCTCTTTGAATTGGACTTGGACCCGCTACAATATCTGACCTGATTTGTTATTTAAAACTGAATATTTAAAACAGATTTTCTCCTAAAATCTTTTCAAATCTTCAACCTTTTAAATCTCCTACAAATCTGCACCAGATCTCCAATGCAGCGAAGAATATCTAACCCAAGATATTCGCAACCAATGAGACAGCTTGCTCTCCACAATTCCAGCTAACACGCGAACCCTAACAACATTACAACCTGATGTTATTAATTCTGCAGATCTAATGTCACAACATCGCCATGTGACATCAGACATCCAACTTCAGCAATTTAAATACTTAACACAGCCTAGTTTTAAGACTCAATGTTGCAACATCACCACCTTGACATCAACATTGAACATACTTTGTTTTACCAAAATTCCAGTCAATCCAAGAACTAACACTATGTATATTGTTTGTTTCACTAACCTTTTAATGAAAATGCAATAATTTAAATTGACATAGAAACTTATAATCTGAAAATTAAGATGTATTTGAAAACCAACCTATATCAATCAATGTTTTTTGAATTGCATGCATCTCATTCTGCATATTTTACGTTCCTTAACACATAATATATCGTTCAATGGTTTGATTCCTTCAACACATTGATATCTACAATTCTACTTTACCTCTTCGGCGCCGCTTATCACCGTGATTGTTAAGATTATGCTTGTTATGATGATAAGTCATCATAAAATTGTGATGATAAGCGACGATAATGAGGTAAACTATAATAAAAGATATCGATGCATTAAAGGAATCAAACCATTGAACCGTATATGTGTTAAGGAACATAAAATGTGCAGAATGAGATGCATACAATTCGGAATAAAGTGGTGTGTTTAAGTTGGTTTTCAAGAATATATAGTTTAATTTTCAGATTATATAGTTCTTTACCAATTTTAATAGTTGTATTTCTTTAATGAGGTGTATGGTAAAACAAGCAATATACGTTGGTATATAATAAACTATGGGTATGTTTCTCAACGATTTTCTATATTAACTATGATCTAATGTAATTTATTTGCTGCTGGTGGGTTTCGAACCCAGTACCATATATATCACAACAGTTGTTAAGCATAACCGTTGTGATATACCGCGCGCTTTCCAAAATACAACAACAGTACCAAGACCGTGATTATAAGTAGCGCATTTACGACAACACTCTACATAACAACGCCGTGATCTGCATGATTATATGTATATTCCAACCGTTGTTAAATGGATTTTTTGTAGTAGTGAAGAAATATACAAGTAATTTTGAGAGAGAAGTGAATTGACTGAATTAGGAATACAAATCACATAGAGAGAGGTGTTTATATAGTTGGAAAAACAATAATCAACTAACTATAACATACATGTTGAGACCTATTGATTGAATTACAAGCCACTCTTGGAGGTAATATGGAATTTGTGTATTTCGGCGAAGGTCCAAATTTTCAGCTGGAGGTTGGCTCTTGACAGATTGCCAACTAGATCGAACTTGCTTGCTCGGAGGATTATCGTTAATGATCACGATAAGGTATGTGTATTTTGTTTCCGTCATCTTGAGGAAGCCTCTCACCTTTTCTTCTCGTGTCCTAAACTATTGTGGTTTGGAACAAGATTTGTGAGTGGGTTAACATATTGAATATTCAGGAATTTTCTAGTAGTAGTCATGCAAAGGTGTGGAATAGTAGTCTTCGTGGTCGTTGTAAAGCGGTTAAGGCTAGTTCGATCTGGTCCATATCGTGTTGGGTCATTTGGAAGGTTAGGAATAACATTTTGTTTAATGATTCCTTTTTTGATGTAGATGACATAGTTTGTGACATTAAAATTTATTTGTGGAACTGGCTGATTCTCGGTAGAAAGGATAGTAAGAAGTGTAAGTTGTACGAGTGGTACAAGTTCCCGTTAGATTTTCTGTAATGCTTCTGAATATTGGTGGATGTAGTTCTTTGGTAGGAGATTTCCTTAATCTCTATTAATGAATTTGCTTATAAAAAAAAAAAACCAAAATACAAAAATAAGATATACATTTCTTATATTAGTAACAGAATTACACATTGTGCTAGATCTATAGACTAATTATTGTTTAGCAGCATTGAACATTAGTAACATTATCAGCACAAATATTTCAAATTGAAGATGTGTCTCGCATACATTGTGTCTTGTATCAACGCTTGTGAATACATTAATTTATTCATTTTTAAATTATTACCGACATTGTCCATTGTTGTGTTGGGTCTCATTATCATCTAAAGGATACTTTCATATTGGGATGCTCTGAAATTTCAACAGAATTGCATTTGTTCTTATCAATCTTCTAACATTTTGCCCACACAATTACAAAAGCATACTACTGCATGATTTATCAGGTCTTCTTCTCCCGTCACTATGTAGTTGTCGTCTCTCTAATGATTGAGGAAGCTTCTTCTCATAATCTTCTCGAAAAGCCTTATTATTGTTCCATTCTAACATAAACTTTTCAACCTAACACATCAAAGAAACCAACAAAAACAAAACCTCTAAACATGTCCAAATGAAGAAAAAAAAAGTTTTCTGATAAACTTGTTGGGAACTAAACCAAATATCAACCTCTAAATTTGACATCTCATCAAGAGCTGCTACATCTTTTTGTGCAGCCAACCGATAAACTTTATTCATAAATGAACAATGCTTATAATAGGGAAGATTCTGCAATTGACAAAAGTATCATATAAAATATGGCAAGTTGTATGTGTTTGGTGAACCGGTACATAAAAATCATATGCAATTTTAACCATGATTAATCTCAAAAAGACACCGATAAGATCACCGTCTGAATCATGAAAACGAGGAGGACAGCCCTATGCTGCTACTTCAATTATACCATCTTATTCTTACCTCATAATACAATCTGTTCGATTTCAAAAGCATTTGACGTGCTTCTTCCCTTGTCTTATACTTTTCCGCCAATTTTTCGTTCAAAGAATACAATTCTCCACTTATAGCTACTTGTTCTTTCACATTATTTTTATTTCTTACCCCAAATTCCATCCATCCTCTTCTATTTTTTAAAGAATCATTATCACATAGAAGCTACAACAAAATAGAATTATCTGTCACACTATGAATAAGTTGTATTTGAGTCAATGCCAATTAGTTATAAGTTACCTTGATTTCTTCTTTTATAGTTTTCTTCAAGGATTCATACTTGGATGCTCGTTCCTTATGCTGAATTTGGAATTGTTCAATTTCTTGTACGAGTTTCCGTCGATCACTGAAGTAACAATTCCCTCCGTTACACATTAACTGTCGCAATTGAACATTTCAACTTTCATTCCAGGAAATTTAAACCTTCATAACCAAAGGAAAAAATGAATTTAATAGATTACCGTTTCCTTAAGCACTTCTAGTGATTTAAATGGAGAAACATCTTTCTGTTGAATCTTTATGTCCCTCATAATTTTTTTCTCTTCGCCCAAACTTTTGCTTCCATGTAGTCTCAAATAATTCAAAGACTACACAAATGATTTCAAAACAAAAAAAAAAAGAATCTCATCATATGATAAAAATATTATTAAATAAATAACTTTATTTTTCTTACATTTTTATCAAGCTTTACTCCAAACCATCCTCCATTTTCAACTATAACATTTCTGAAATTCAACTCATCAAGAGCCATATTAAAATCAAGATACTCTTTTTCTAACTGTTACAAAACAAATATTTTTTGTTAATGGCAATGTATTCTACCATATTTAAATTCACTAATGAAATTAAGAGATACCAATTTCTATTTACTATATACCGTTTTCTTTGCGATCTTATCACTGATTTTCGAAATGTCATGATTCATTATCTCAATCACTTTCTCTTCCTTTTTTATTTGAGAGACTGAATCTGGAACTGTTGGCCAGCGCTTGACAAAGTAGAATTGACGAACAAGTTTGGAAACATGTCCTGAATTTTCATCTACTGCCTTATTCTTCATGATGTTAAACTTTCCTGATTTTGACATGATAAAATATCATAATTAACGAGAAAAATGAATTATAATAAGTAGTTTTGTTTGATTTAATCAAAGTAAAATATATTGAATTTAGATACTTACCACTGTGATTAGGTTTTACTTGTTGGGACATGCTGTGATCACTGATTTTATTGAGTATTTAAGTTGCTAATTAGTAATTAATTATTTGATTGTGAAAGACTTGCACCCCACGCCAAGAAAGTCAACATATGTAATTAATTAGTGGGATTTAAATATAGAAAAATAAAGTCAAGTACAATAATGCTTCTCTAATTCCCATCAAAGGACATTTTTAAACAATGCATAGTGAACTAATAATTAAAAGAAACTACGTTTGATTTTAATAATTGGTTAGTCCTTCTATCCAAAAATATCATATTTTAAGCTAATACATTAAAGAAATTGCGGTGTAATTTAAAATGACACTCGCCATCACAATTTGAACCGTGCCGAACAATTTTACCTGTGTTTATTCCAGCAATTTTATCAAACTTCAAAAATTCAGAATTCAAAAACTCAATATTTTTTAATTTAATGAAAAATCTTAACTATAAAAGTTTTTTAACGTATCTCAAGAATTTTTCAATTAAAATTCATGTCGTATTGATAGATTGTGCAAACATTGAAACTGACATTGTGCTGTTTTAAAAAAGAAAGTAAGCAGTGGATGCATGCCCAAAATATAGACTTCCATTTTTATGTCACGTAGTTCTTGAGCTTTTCTACACAAAATGGATTGTTTCATTAAGCATTTCAATTAAATTATATACGCGGGCAGGTTACATTGATAAAATGCATTGTTCATGAGATCTGGCTCAATTGCTTGACAGGAAGAAATAATTTTAATAAAAAATATTTGGTTTAACATTTTAGGAAGGAAGGGGATGGAAGAGGATGTTGGTAAAATACAGGGCCGACCCAAATAATTGGAGGCTCTATTCTGATTTTTATAATAAATCGCTAATAAAATAAAGGATAACATATATACTAAAATTTCTTTTTAAAATTATATAAATTTTTTATTAGTAGCTGGTATAATAGAAAGTTATGTAAGATAAGTTGATAGATATACAAAGACATAAGATAAGATGTAGGTGCTTGAGTTTGAATATGCCACATCCTACTTAATCATTTTTAAAGGTGAAATTCTCAACTACTAAATTACTTGATAAAAAAATTATAATTATTTAATTATTATTTTAAACTATTAGTGTTATGGATTGAACTATATACATTCAACTTCTTTTAATCATTAACTCAATTAATTAAATCAAACGAGTTAGATTTTTCACCATAGATTAGACTAGATTAAGCTAAATCAATAAAATATTTTTTAAGTTTAACAATTTAATTTATTATTTATTTAATAGTAATGATTTAATTAAAATAATTTGTAATTTACTAACTTTTTAATATATTATTATGAAATAAAATTTAAAGAATGCATTATAAAAAAATATCAAATCACTATAAAATAAAATAAAATGAATTGATGCAGCGTATAAATATTAGTGCATGATATTTGAATGAAAAATGATTTACAAAATTAAATAAATTGAATATATATTAAATACTTTCATGATAGTATTGTCAATTGAAAAAATAGTACAATGATTAATTGAAATAGTTTCAAAATAATAAATAGCATGTGAATAAAGAATAAAACCATTGAAACAGAATGATGAATTTATCTTAAAATAATAGTCAGTATATATATTAATCATAGGGATCACATACTATACATATTTTATTTTGAGGCCCCCTACTCATTTGAGGCCCTGTGCTGTGGCACTGGTTGCACATGCACAAGACCGGGCCTGATAAAATATCATAGTCGCAATGAAAACTAACACGAGCGGGTTGAAGCAAAAAATCTGACATATTTTGCAGCTTTATCATAGCTCATGCCAATAGAACACAACATTTTTTTGGCCTCATAGGTTCGATTGGGAAGAACATTATCCACCGGTAGCATTTCTCTCAAAAGGGCCAACAACTCTGTGAAAATTTTATCCGACCATCCATTGCCCGCCTTTAAGTTGTACAACTTCAATACCGCAGACAGTCTTGTGAATTTAGTGCAACCTTGATAGAGCGGTTTCTCTGCATCGCTTACCAACCTCTCAAACATTTCGGGACAATCATGAAGATCTTCTACAACTGCTTCTGCAATCTCTTCGACTCGATCACAATCGTATGTTTCCGTGTCTTTGTCATCTGAAGCATAGGTCGTATTACTTTTCCCCGTCGGTTCAACATTCTCGTTAATTTTCTCCCCATGATGTATCCAACACTTATAACTTCGATCAATTCCATTCATCAGTAAATGCGATTTCAATCCATCTGCGTCAACCCTACCCACATAACAACAACCCAAGCAAGGACATTTTATTCGATTGAGCTCTTCAGCGTCAGCGTGTTGAACAGCAAACTTAACGAAATCCAATACCCCATTCTCGTACTCTTTGGACAATCGATCGGCATTCATCCATTTTTTATCCATGGTTTTCCTACTTATTAAGGTCAACAAAATAACATTAATTCAACCATATTAATCAAGAAATGAACAAGTTTGATAGTGTTTGATATGTAACTGGTTGAATTTCTTATGTTTTAGTGAAATGTTTATGTTCATTATATTTGTTTATTAACTCAACCATCTCAAATTCTAGAATTTTGAGGCTTCAAAAACAAGCTTTGAATTCTAAAATTCAGAGGACATTTCCATCAATTTTAAGAGTTTTTTAGAAGATTTAAGAGGTGGAAAAAATAAAACTAAACTAAACTATTTCCATCAATTTTAACAAAACTCCATCAATTTTAAGAGTTTTTTAGAGTTTTTTAGAAGATTTCATCAAACATACTCATTCACTACAAAACTTCAAACATACTCATTCACTACAAAACTTCATTAATAAAACAGTCCAACATAACTTCATTAACAAAACTCATCAAACATAATCATTCACTACAACATTGTAAAGCAACAAAAGCCTACAACAACAATGTAAAGCAACAAAACCCTATTCTTCACAACAACGACGTACCTTTAACGACGGTAACAACGGCAATGCAAGAACGAAATGTATCAAAGAGCAGAAAGAGAAACGAACAACGAAGGCAATGAGCAGAAACGAAAATGACGGCAGTGAGCAGAAACGGACGGACGACAATGCAACGACGGCACGGTGGAGGACGGTTGACGGTGAAGGTTTTTCGTTCGCAAGGGTTTTGAGCTCTGTTCGCTAGCAGGGGAGAAGAAAGAGCGGAAATATGAAAATGAATACTGACTATTCATATATTTTAATTTAATTAGACCTTAGACAGCGCTTGTCATAAAAGCGCTTTCTAAGGTGGATCTTAGACAGCGCTTTTCAAAGCGCTTTCTAAAGTTGGCCTTAGACAGCGCTTTCGATTTTATTTTTATTTTTATTTTTAAGACCTTAGACATCGCTTTTAATGAAAGCGCTGTCTAATATTTTCCTTTAATTTTTTTTTTAAATTAATAAAACTTTAGAAAGCGCTTTTTACGAAAGTGCTGTCTAAGGTCTTATATTTTTTTAAATTTATAAGATCTTAGAAAGCGCTTTTGACCAAAGCGCTGTCTAAGGTCTTATATTTTTTGCGCTTTTATTTTTTTAAATGAATAGATTCCTTGTTTTTAACTTATAGCAGCGCTTTTGTATTAAAGCGATGTCTAAGGTGCGATGTTATAACTTACTTTTGTTGTAGTGTTACAATAAATTATGAATGAAGAATATGAAAGACTTACTTGTTAATATTTCCATATGCTTTCTTGATGTTCGTTAGGAATAGCGTGCACATCATCTTTATCAACTTCTTCATCTAACGTAGGCCCTTGTGTTGCGTTAGAAGGAGTAGAAGGGATTTCAAAATTTTCATCACTATTAGGAATGTATTTTCCTTGGAGAACAATTGATAATCTACTCAATAAGTCCGAAGGGTATGTCACATAAAAAAAAACTTGTTTTGCTTGAGTAGCAATGATAAATGGTTCGGTCATATAAGTTGCCTTGTCAAGGTTAACCCATGTGAATCCTAACTCATCAGTTTGTACACCATTGTTATTGGGAACCCACTTGCATTTAAATAAAGGCACTTTGACAATAACAATCAATCTCCAAAATCTCCTTAAAGACACCATAGAACGTGCTAGTTGCGAACATATGATTCTTATCTTTCGAACTTGAGAAATACATGGATTCGACCTCAACCATAATCCCAGTATTTTACTTTGTACTACGGTCATCTTTTTCGTTTATATAAAAGGAAAAATTAGAAATTTTGTATATTGTCCATGTTATCACATTAAATTTTGATATGTACAACAACCATTTAATTATCACGGATACACTATCATCATTAGAAATCCTCTTATTAAACCAACTGATGAATTTCTTGTTATGCCCTGTCAACAATCACTTGTCATTCATCCGAGGATATTTTTTCTTTATAACTATTTTGTGAGTAACTATGTAAGGTTCAATTTCACAAAGATTATTCAATATATAGAAATGTGTTTGAAGAAATACATCTCGCCATTGACTTAACATTTAACCATGAGTACCTCTAACTCCAAATTCTGTCAACATAACGAGACATTGGAATTCCTATAGACTCTGTTTCTGACAAATAGTTTGAACAAAACTCAACTGTTTCTTCTATGATGTACCTTTAAATGATTGAGGCTTCTAGTTGATGATGATTCTTTGTATTTCCTTTAAATATCTTCATGTATACATATTGGAGTCATCCGCCTTAAATAAATTGGATCACTTGATTTCTCTTACTAGATGAACAAGTAAGAGAACCATGATGTCAAAATGATGGAGGAAAATGTATCCCTGATTGACACAAGATAATTGTAGCTTCATCTTCTAATTATCTAATTTTTGGAAATCAAGAACTTTATTACATATAACATTGAATAATAATCACAATCTGGTTACAATTACTCTTACATTTTTTGGAAGGATGCCACGGATAGCCACTGGTAAAAGTTGTTGCATCAAGACATGACAATCATGAAATTTCAAGCCAATTAACTTGATATCTTTCATTGATACAAATTTTTTGATGTTTGACGAGTAACCATGGGAAAATTCTATACCATGCAAACACTCGCAAAAAAATTTCTTTTTCCTTTTTAGATAGAGTGTGACATGCCGTAGGAAAATAAGTTATTTTTCCTCTATCTTTTGTAGGCAACTGTTGTCGTATACCCATCTCCGCCATATTTAAACGAGAATTTATATTTTCTTTAGTCTTTTCTGGAATTTCTTAGAATTGTTCCTATAAAGCTATAACTAGCATTTTTCTGTACATGAATCACATCAAGACAATGTCTTACATCGAGGCTAGACCAATATAGGAGATCAAAGAACACTGATATCTTTTTCCAAATACTTCTCTCAACCGTATCTTTTTCATTCTTTCAAAAGACAACAGTAAGGTGTTATCGTTGCTTATAAGTTTCATCTCCAATTAAAGGTTTAGGAGCGATTTCAAACTTGTGTTTCCCATTAAATGTCTTCCGCAATCTATGATTAGGATGATTGGGTTTTAAAAATTTCTGATGCCCAAGGTAAACAAAGAATTGAGATAGATTTTAAATTGTGAGAAGAATAGGCCATGAAGAATGGTTAGTACGTACTCAGATTACCAAAAAAGTTCGAGCCTAAGGTTTCTTGGCTCATTGACAAAATTCGGAAATAACTAATCAATTTTCTTCCATTACAAAGAATCATCTACATAGGGAATGTTTCCATCACATTTTCTTTCATCTGTATGCCATCTAATACTCGTTGCGTCATTCACTTTAGCAAAAAGTCTCATGGATCTTAAAATTATTAGCAACTATCATGCGAGAAGAAAGGAGATGATATGTATATGCATGAGGAAAAACAAGGATGTAATGCAACAAAACATGTTAAAGTTAAAGTTGAGACACTCAAAACCATAAGAAAATAGAGAATCTCAAAAACGTTTCCAGTTCAATGAGGAATGGAAAACCTTTGAGATACATGAGAAAAGCAACTGTGTCAAGAAATATGGCTGGCGAGAAAAAAGATGTATGCATGGGAGAAGAAAAATCGTGATTTATGGATGCAGGTTAAATGTGTATGCAGATGGAATGCATAAGGAAGAATGCATGCAGGAAAAATAAAAGAGAAAAGGAGGTGCTTTTCAATTCTAGCAACAACAATACTAGATCAAGAAGATGAGCACAATTTCCTTACTCATCTCCGCGAGAGCAATCTATTGGAGAACTTGTTTTTGTATTATGTACACCCCATCATCATCAACTTTTGTTTCGGAGTGAGGCCTCATTTTTATGAATGTTTTCACGTTCCTACAACTCAATTGCTATTTGCACGGAGCTATAATTTCCCAATCCCTCACACTTGAGGTGTGTGAGTTTAGCCACTAGATTATTTAACTAAAAAAATCAATCAATTTAGGCATTTCAATAAATTACCTCCTTAGGCAGCATCCATCAAAAACAGGCTTACATATTGCTATGTCCAAATTAAATTACAATATCCAATGATCTGCCGGTTTCCATGAAGGCACATGCCACCATGTCCAGTGGGCCTTCTCACCGTCAAGAAGGGTGGTCGGAACAAAAAACGGAGAGCTTTCAGAAACTGGGTTCCTCAATGGGACGTATTTCCAGCTGGTAGGAGATTTGAGAGAGAAACTTCGACGGAATTGATTTCGATCTTCTTTTTGGAAGTTCTGGAAAGATGCAAGGCAAAGTTCTTCTTCGATATGTTCGGGTGCATCGGAGATGTAGTGGAGGTGGTCATTTCGCCCAGAAGAAATCGAATCGGGAAAAAGTTTGGTTTCACAAGGTTCAAAGATGTCGAAGACGCTAGATTATTGGCAGTGAAGTTGGACAATGTTCAAATCGAAGGTAAAAAGATTCATGCTAACTTACCTAGGTTTGAGAGGAATAGTGGAAATAAGAATAAGGGTGGAAACTTATCGAGGGAGAAGATGATTATAGGGGCGATTGATTCTCATCAAAACCGGATCGGTAGAGGCGGAGTGGAAGTAAGGTATAGAAGGGGCGCGAGGTCATATGTAGATGTTGTTTCTAACAGGGCAGGCACTACTGAAACTGAAGTTAAAGATTGGGTTCACTTCTACTCTAAGGAAGATGATAGAAATCGACTTAGTAAAGCGTACATCGGTGTTGTCAACATCCCAGGCTCAACTTACAATATTTAGTCTGTTCTTGAGATGGAAGGTTTCTTTGCATTAAAAGTGTCTCCTTTGGGCGCTAGTTTATGCTTGATCGAAGAAACGGAGGACGGGTATATTCAGGATTTATTGGGGGAGGGCGAGGCTTGGTAGAACCGGTGGTTCAAGGAGGTGAGGAGGTGGAATGGCGAAGATAGCGACGATGGAAGAATGGTTTGGATTAGAGTTTTTGGAGTTCCCGCTCACGCTTGGGATTGCGATTTTTTCGTGGAGCTGGCCAATTCTCTAGGTTCATTTGCTAGTATCGACGACAACACGGCTAAAGGGATTTGTCTGGACGTAGCGAGAATCCGGCTGCGAATCCCTTTGGTGCTCAAGCTGCCTGATAAGATGCGAATCATCATTGACGGGAAAGTTTTTTTGCTGGCAATTAGAGAAGAGTCTTACGGTTCGCCACACTTCGATTCAGGTATTTCCAAAACTCAAATTACTGTTGAAACATCTTCTGATTCAGAAGATGGTTGGTCCGATGATTTTATTGACGAAGAAATTATATCCGAAAAGAATGTTGAGATTCATAATTTAGAAGAATTCTCTAATCACTCAGTTGTGAGGGATGATGGTTCTATGATTAAGGGGAGCCATGTTTCTGAGACGGCAGAGAATTGTTGCGATATGCAGAAGGAAATGTCTTCACTTAATGATCAAAATCCTAGGAATAATGAGGGTGCCTTTGATCTTGCTTTAGCTAGTTCTAGGGGTCTGAAGCATAATGAAGTTAATTCTGCGGATTCTGGTTCTCGTATAGTTGCGGGTCAGGGGGATGGAAAATCTGTGGATTCCGTTGTTAAATGTTCAATGGAGGTGAAGACAAGGAGTAGAAGGGGAAAAAACTGAAATATCTTAATATGTCCAATTTTTGCAATAAGTTTTCTAGGAGACAGTTGAAGAATATTAAGCTTAAGGAGAAGGTTCATGCTATTCCATTGGGCACTTCTAAATCTCAGAATTTGCAGGAGCGTGGGAGACCTAAGGTGAAAAATAGTTCTTTTCTTTCAGCTCTTGTCCTTAAAAGGAGCAGCAGTAGTTTGGTTTTACATGGGGACCAGTAGGAAATTTCGGATATTAACCGGAATAATCGAAAATAGTGGGAGTTTTTGGAAAGTTTTGTGGGTGATAAATTGAGGGAAGCTATTGAGGCATTGGGGGTAGTGAATGTCGGAGGTTGGAAGGATTTTGGAACTAGAATTGAAAAATTGGAGAAGTTGGATAGAGTAAAGAAGGAGAGTAGGAAGGAGAACTCGGCCAATTTTCAATGATTATTGGCTCCATGAATACAAAGGGGGTGGCAATGCCCTAAAAAGGAGAAGAATTAGTTCTTTGATTGGCAAGGGCAAGGCGGATATTTTTTTGATTCAAGAAACGAAACTCTCTAATATTAGAGACTCTTTAGCTAAAAGTTTTTGGAAGAACGCAAATAACGGATACTCTTTCTCTAATGCGGAGGGTTAGCATGGTTTAAAACTTTGTTGGAAGTCGAATGTTTATTACGTTGTGAATGTGTATTCCTCTTGTAACTTCACAAAAAAGAAGTTGTTGTGGGGTAAGTTGTTGGATTTGAAAAATTTGTTTAATGACGGAGAATGGATTATAGGGTGTGACTTTAATGCGGTTAAAAATAGTAGAGAAAGAAGAGGAAGGGTGGAGGTGAATAGTAACATTGAAATGAGATCTTTTGTGGAATTCATAGATGAGAGCATGTTGGTGGATGTTCCGTGTAAAGGGAAGAAATTTTCGTGGTATAGCGGGGATGGCAAAGCAATGAGTAGAATTGATCGGTTCATTTTGTCAGATACCATTATTGATAGATGGGGTGTTATTGGTCAAGTTATCGGGCCGAGAGATTTATCGGATCATTGTCCAATTTGGTTAGCTATGGATAATATTAATTGGGGACCTAAGCCGTTCAAATTTAACAACGAATGGTTCACTTTTAATTCTTTTATTCCGTTTGTGGAGAAGAAGTGGAAAGAGGTCAAGGTGGAAGGGAGAGGATATTTTGTGTTAAAAGAAAAATTGAGAATCCTTAAAGATAAATTAGAGTGGTGGAATAAGGAAGTGTTTGGAAAAGTCGATTTAGAGGTAGAGGAGAGAGTTGTAAATATCAATTTTGGTGATGAAAGGGCGGAGGTCGAAGATGTGGTTTTAAATCCCGAGATCATTTTCAATCGGAAGGAAACGACAAGCCGGTTTTGGAGAGATTTGAGGATAAAAGAAAACTTGCTTATCCAAAAATCTAGATTGAAGTGGCTTAAGGAAGGAGATTCCAATAGTGTTTTTTTTCATAAGGTGATGAAAGAGAGAAGAAGACATAACCATTTAGGCCCCATTCTCACCTCTAGAGGTTTAGTGGAGTCGGTTGAGGAGGTTAAGGAGGAGGTCCGGAGCCATTTTGCAAACAAATTCATTGAACCGGAGAGAGAAAGGTCGTTGTTGGAGGGGTTCACTTTCAAAAGTATTAGTGCGGAAGAGAATATGTCTCTTGAAAAACCATTTCAAGAGGAGGAGATTAAGGAAGCTATTTGGGGGTGTGGTGGATCAAAAAGTCCGAGTCCGGATGGTTATTCTTTCCTTTTCTTCAAAAAATGTTGGTTTTTTCTTAAAGAAGATTTCATCCGGTTTTGTAATAGCTTTCATGACGGTAATGGAATGTCGAAGACTGTTACTTCCTCTTTCTTGACTTTGGTTCCAAAGTCACCTAATCCGATGTCTTTGGATGGGTTGCTTATACAAAGTCATTTCAAAAATTTTAGCGAGGAGATTGAAAGGGGTGTTAAATTCTATTATTTCTCCATGCCAAAGTGCTTTTGTGTCGGGTAGGCAATTGCTTGATGGAGTTTTAGTGGCAAATGAAGTTGTTGATTACGCAAAGAAGGAGGGAAGAAATTGTCTTCTTTTTAATGTGGATTTCGAAAAGGCATATGATAAAGTTAGTTGGAATTTTTTGCATTACTTATTATCTAAGATGGGTTTTGGACCGTTATGGAGGAAATGAGTGGAATTATTGATCTTTCAAAGCAAGATGTCGGTGTTGGTTAACGAGAGTCCTACGAAGGAGTTCGCCATTGAGAGAGGATTGAGGCAAGGTGATCCTCTTTCGCCTTTCCATTTTGTTTTGGTTGCGGAAGGGTTGACGGGGATAGTGAAAAAGTCTGATGAGAATGGTGAATTTGGTAGTTTTGTTGTTGAAAAAAAGTGTTCGGTTGACATCTGTACCAAGGTTTCTAGCAGTCCTACTTTTACTTGCAATCTCATTAATGATAGTAGGTCCCCATACTTGTCAATAAAGCTCGGCGGATCTTCAATTCTTCCTCCGATCTCTATCAAATGCTCAACATCAGGGATCAGGAAAGTGACGGGCCAGTTTATGTTCTTAGCAATGTCCATTTCCACAACGTCTGCAAAACAAAATTTAGTATCTCGACAGTTTAGCAAAATAATGCAAGAAGATGCAAAATTATATGCAGATGCAAAGTTAATCTATCAAGAAACACAGAAAATTGCAAAGCTTTTGACGATGGTATTTCAAAAAATTTCTTCATTAAGCAAATTTGGCATTCATTACATTCGGAGCAGAGTATCTTCGTGCTCTTAGTACATAGGTGGGTTGTTCCCATAACTGAAAAGATAACAACAATAACGAAAATAAATAACATGGGAACCAGCAGCAAGATCTTTAGAAGTTAGATCCGCTGGTGGATGTCTCCCCTTCCTCGTCCATCTCCCTCATCAGTTTCTCAATGCGTCGCTTAATCCTTTTTTTCTCGAGTAATAACCCTGTCAATGTCTCCTCCAGTCCCTGTCTAGTTCTGAGCGGCTTGTGAAGAGAATAGGGTCTCCTCATCACACTGGCTATCTCACGAGACCATTCCAGATGCGTCTCATTGACGGGGCCCTCTGCCTTCCACAACTGCTTATTGATTTGACACCATGCTTGCTCAAGAAACATTTTCATTTCGTAGCCGTCTCTTTCGCCATAATACATCATGTGTAAATCTTCCTTGATTATGGGTCCTTTCCCCATATGACCCAGCTGTCGACGGGCGAGCACGGAGTTGTAGTTAATGCAGTCGTTTCTTCCCAACAGGGGTACGTTAGGGTAATCCCCGCAGCTGGTAATTATGACAATCCATTCTTCTGTTGGGTTATGCCTTTTAACATCCGTGTGCTTCAAACTCATCAGTTTTTCGATCCATACTTGACAATGTTCTACCTCCCAGAAAGCAGGGTTTTTTGGCAAGTAGGCTGCGAACCACTTATATAAAAGAGGTACACAACACACAATTTCTCCACATCCTTTGTTGTATTTGGTTTGAACTGCGTGATACATATCAGCCAAAAAGGTAGGGACTGGGTTATGGATTCTGAAAATTTGTATTGCCTGAGTATCAACAAACTGCTTTGCGCCTGGAAACAGCACCAGTCCATAGATCATTAAGGCCAGTGTTGCCTCATACAGTTCCTCCTTTCCTCTATTCTTGAAGTACATTGCTTTCTCAAACAAGAATAGTGAAGGTAGTCCAAGTCGTCCTTCTTTAACAACTAAATTCGCCTGGATATCAGCAAATCTGATTTCGGTAGTCGTTGCAATATCTCTAGCTGATGGCATTGATTCTAAACCGGAGAAAATTAGGGCATCGTTGACGGGGATCCTAATTATAGCAGAAAATTCCTCTAAGGTTGGAACCAATTGGAACTCAGGGAATAAGAAGCAACGGTAATTGGGGTGATACAATTGCACCAGTACTTCCAATAGTTCCTCAGTCACTGGGACCCTTAGCAGTTGTGAGAGATTTCCATATTTGTCATCAAAGCCTGAAGGATCCTCAATCATGTCGCACATCCAGATCAGTTGTTGAAGTTCCGGGAGCTCGAAGTAATAAGGCCAAACTTGATTTTTAGATTCCATATCGACAAAGTCTGCAAAAATATCATTAGTTTCTTGATAGTTAGCAAGAAAAATGCTGATGCAATGCAAAGTTTCATGGAATTCAGACATTCGCAAAAATATCGAGAGATACCAAAAGACCTCATTTTCATTGAATAAAAGGTGAATTACAATAGTTGATACACTTTCAAAAGATCAAAATATGAAGCTAAATGAAAGCTAGAAAGTCCTAAGGAAATTCTCCTAGAAGCCTTGTGTTGAGTCTTTTGATTTCTTTCTCCATCTGATCTCTTTCTGCGACGAGGTTGTCAAGAATGGATTTCCAAGCGGGAGGTTGAGTGCTTGAGGGACTTGGATATTCTTGGGTCTTTCTCTTCTTACTGGAGAGTAGCTCCTCATCCTTGGTCTGCAGTTGCTTCTGGAGTTCCAGATTCTCTTCAAAGACAACTTGATACTTGAGTTTCCAGACTTCCTCTGACCTTCGAGCTTGTCTTAGAGAAATCTCCAGCTCTTCTTCTTTTGACATGAAGTACAATACAGGCTCTTTCTTCAAAGTGATTGGCTCTTGTCTTTTGTGGGGCATCTTTAGCTCTATAGCTCTCCTTCTAACCCATTGGAGATAGGGCTCCAAGGACACACAGTTAGGTCTTCCTAAAGAACTTTTTCCTCTTTTATGTCTGCTACCCCAAGCATTCAAAATCAACTCTTTTTGTTCTTCGTTCTTGTCATATGTTTTGAAGTAAATACTCTCCACATGAGCGCTGAGAGGTTTTTCTTCTAGAGGATACCCTAATTGGCGTCGTGCCAACACAGGGTTGTAACTGATACCACCTTTAATGCCAAGTAGAGGTATGTTACCATAGTTTCTGCAGCTATCTGTAATCAGGATTCCATCATACACCCTATTATACCAGTCAATATCTGCATGGGAGAGTGCCATGACTTTCTGAGACCACCACCCTTTCTTGGAATCCCAGAATGTTTCTGTCTTAGGTAGATGCGAAATAAACCATCTATACAGTATAGGGACACATCAGGTAATCTATCCATTTTTATAAGTGTTTCTTGTATGGACTGAGTGATAGGCTTCAGCAAGCAAGGTAGGTACAGGATTTTGTTTCAAGAAAATTTTGATTGCATTTAGATCCACAAAGTTGTCTATGTTTGGAAACAAGAAAAGTTCATAGATAAGCAATGCAAATACAGCTTCAAAGGCATCCCTGTTGGAATTCTTAGCAAAGTAACGAGCCTTTCCAATCAAGAACTTAGCAGTTAATCCCAAAATTCCTCCTTTAGTGGTTAAATTACCTTTGACATAAACTAACTCCAGATGAGTCTTCTCAATTATTTCTTCTTTTCTTGGATCCTTCTCAAAGATAGGAAACGGGGATTCATCCTTGATAGGCAGACCAACTATCTGAGAGTACTCTTCAAGGGTGGGTAAGAGCTGATAGTCAGGGAATATGAAGTAGTGATATCTTGGATCATAAAACTGAAGTAGAGTTGAAAGAAGTCCTTCGTCAATAGTCTTCCTTAATAAGACCCATAATTTTCCATATCTGCTTAGGAATCCTTCAGGGTCTGTTAACAAATCTCTCAATTTCCTTAGGTCATCCAATTTGGGACTTTTGAAAGTGTATTTAATGGTTTTTCTTCTTGAGTTATCCATGATATCCCTCTGATATAAGAAAAGAAGTCTGAGTTCCATGAAACAGATGCAACATGAATGCTTATGGATGCAACAAACACACATAGAGCACAAACAAACAAAGGCAAAAGGGAAAAGGTTAAACATGGAGCCAAGGGTTCGCCCTTCCCATTGGTGTGTTCTATTGGTTTTCACCTGCTGAACGGGTTCTAAGAAGTTCCCAGAGTCTACAATCCATCTTTTGGATTTTAAGGATTTCCCAGATGACTTGGTAATCGATAAAATTCTCAAGAGGATCTCGTCTGAGTGTAGTATCGCGTGACAACCAATTCAAAAATAGACTCCATCATGGTCTCCGCACTACATCTAAAAGGCTTAAGTTGGGTTTGGTATCTACGGTTCTCAATATCCCGGGCTCCTAGGTCGAGAGTAGCACGCTTTCACGAACGAATTCGTTCAACATAACTAGACTCTCGAGAGGGCCTCAACTGAGTGATGGTGTTTATCAATTCAACCTTTCACGATTCGACTCCCTCAAAGCCTCCTTGAATACCATCATCCTATAATAAGTCTACACTCAAATCCGGGTATAAGATTTATCTCACTCATAGATATCAACCCAAATCAAACAAGGTAATCAAAACATAGAGCAGGTCTACAAGCAGATAAGCATACATGGAAGCATACAAGGAGATAAGCAAACATAAAAATAAGATAGGCTTAACCCTCTTAGGAAAAGACCAGCAATAGGTCTGACTTTCCCCAGTGAAGTCGCCATTTCTGTTGCGGTGAAAATTGGATAACAAATTATTAATTAATTTGCATCATTTTTCTTTTACAACCGACTTTGATTTATCCAGAGGAAAGGTTCAAGATCGTTAGAAAAACCTAAAGGGAAAGATTTAAGGTTCGGGGGTTGGTTACGCCTAGGAAAGGTATTAGCACCCTAAACGTCCGTAGTACTCTACGGGAGCCTCTTGTTAAATGTTATCTTATGTTTGCTAAAGGTTACATGCTAATGGTTAGTTAGCGGGGGAAGTGATAAATTCATTATGATGAATATCACTAAGAGTTGAGGAACTCTCTCCTAAAGCTAGTTATAATTTTTGTGGCTCTGATGAGGCCAAGAAATAAAGTTTCTCCTAAGAGATTACTAAGATTAAGGTGGGAGGTCATGACTTATGAGTCAACATGTTTAACCTTCCTTTGGAATATGGGAAAAAAAGAAAAAGAAAGAAGAAGGGAAGTCATAGAAGAAAGAAACAACAACATAAGCATGAAGATGACAACATGTTCCATGATGAGATATGGATAAGATGAACATGATAATTATAAGAATACATCTATATGCTTCAATCTTTAAGAAGACAAACATATAGGATGATATTAGGATTAACAATTAAAGAAAAATAGCATTCATATGAAAGTCAAGTATATGACAAAATCCACATGGATAGATTAATTCAAGAATTAAACAAGCCATTTAGTGACACTCAAAGCCAACAAAGATGCTTATAAATGATATTAATAATTAAACCAAAATTGATAATTAATTGGCAATACAATTAAAAATTAGAACACAAATTGGTAATTAAAAAATTAAGGTCAACAATTATCAACACAATTAGAAATACACATTGATATTTAAAATTTAAAGGTTAACAATTAGTAACACAATAAAAATTAACAATACATTTAAGATATAATAGATAATTAAAATTAAAAGCTAATAAAACAATTAACAATTAAAAATATAATTAACAATTAGGAAACATATTAATTAACCATATACATAATTAAACTGAAATTAAATGAACATCAAACAAAACAAATAAGATAAAAAAAGATTTTTAAGATAAAAAAGATTTGACATGAAATAAGATAAAACACATAGGGGTGTATAAGCAAATTCTGGTTCAGTTAAAAAACAAAAGGAAAGGAAATGGGCCAGAACAAAAGGGGTGCAGATAACACAATAAGGGCGCACGGCCCAAGTTGGAAAAGAAACAGCAATTCAGGCGAAAAAACAAGAAAATAGCAAAAGAGTTGATCCAAGGATCGAACCCGGGCATGGCAGGTAAAAGGCATATATGCATGCATGTGTGTGACCGTTGGGACAACGTGTTTCATCCGTTCATTATATAACTTGGTAAATACATAAAGCAAAACAAGTTCATGTTCCCAATTAACCAAACATGCGCGCCCTATATTCATACTAAGGTTAAGATCCTTACGCATTCGCACAGCCATGTTCAAGCAAGTGTAAATCAAACAATACACATCCAAATTAAACAAAATAAGGACCAATGTAATCAGTAAGGAAGCAAGATTTCAAACATGCAATGTGTTTGCACTAAGCTCTATCAACAACACAACAAAATAGCCACAAAGCATGAGGGATCAGAAGCATTCATTTGCAGCAAAGAAGTATCACAAGAAAAAGCAATGAGCATGGAATTATTGGAAACTAAACATTCATCATGACAGCAAAAAATAATATGATATGGTTGTCAATAACCTGATAGTAACCAGTAGAGAAAAAAACTGATAAAAGAGAAGGGATGTCACACTAAAGCTTTCATGCTAATTCAAAGTCATGTGAGAATTTAAGGACAATGCAATATGAGCATGGATACACATAATTCGCATGCAACAGAATAACATAATGGCAGCTAGAAAAGTTAATCAGTAATGAACAAACTCAAATCCAATGTAGTGATTCATGATCAATGCAACAAGAGTATATATCATAGCAAGCAGACAGTTAATGCAAAGCAGCTAGACCAAGTGATATTGACAATGAGAAGCCCAAAAGCATACAGAACATACACTTAACATAGATAGAAAAAAAACCTAAGTTTAGCATGAATAGCAACTTGGATAATGATCAATCAATGAGAAAATTCAAACAGGCAGTCAAACATAGAACACTTATTGACAACATTCAAATTAAATTGGTACACCTATAGAATACCTCAGGTTTGACAGAACAGAGTATCATCACTAAAAAACTAAAGAAAACAACATGAACATGCCTAAGAACACACTTGTGATTGGTGTGTGATTGTGTGAGCATATACTCAATGAATTAGCAACTCAAAGAAACATCAGTTTAAGTTCAGAAATTCACTCAATCCTCAGCAAAAGGTTAAGACAAATCATGGTATAGCATTTTGGCATAAATTTCAAGTAATCACCAACTCTAACAGCAGTTACAGCAGCATAACTAAATCATCATAGGAGAATATCATGTACTGGCAGCTTAGGAACCATGTTAAAGCATATCAAGGTTAACATACCCTTTATGAATACAGTGTTTATTGCAAACATACATTCAAATAGAAGTACAACATGTAGATGACAAATAGACAAACATGTATACAAACATGCTACAACAACTGTGAACTAGACAATCAAACTTCAATCATCCATAAGCAAGGTTAAAATAGTGTTCACAAACATGCTCCAACATTAAGATAAAAGATAAACATGCCAAGAATCACTTATTAACTTCAACCAGATTACAACAGCAAACAAACAAAATCAAATGTTTTGCAATTTGAAGGTAAACCAACATTTCAAGAGGGTGCAAAGGTTCACATGTTGGTCATATTACATTCAAGTACACACATTATTAAAATATGTCAACAGAAACAAGTATCAATCTTGACAGTTTGTATCACAATGAGATTGTAACCATCCACAAACAAAAATCAGGGACATTAAGACTTAATCAAAAAACAACAACAAAGGTATCATACCAATGGACAAAATCATGAAATCAAACCATAAGCATGTGAACAACATGTTGAGATACTTATTAGTATGACTCACACATTTAAAACAACAGCATGATACAAGTATATCAATGATCAAACACAATAGAGGCTGGATCAAACACACCACTAAAAGTAGAGCAGAACATAAGATAGTCATCAATTTAAGATCAAGAGAAAGTTACTCAAAGTTGGTTTCATAGATAACAACAATGCACGGTTATAAAAAGTTCAAATATCATTTTAACATGTCAAACAAACAAGACTTGCAATGGCAAAATAGCTAGCATAAAGATTAGTCATTTCATTTTCATAGACAGTTGATATGATCAAAGAGAAAACTTTAACAACAAGCAAAAACCCAAGGGAGGTAGCTTACGAATTCAAAACAACTGTTAGTACCAACTCAAAGTACCACAAACATTTCCAAAAGGCAAATCATACATATCATCACATATACTCAAAAGAAAACAAGAACTTGTGTATCAACATCAAAATGAAATGCGCAACATCATTTTAAGGTTAGTAACATGAACAAACTTAAATGACAATAAACTCTATGTATACATTATATATGCATACATTATATGCTCAAAGCAAAAGAAAAACATACCATGATAAACATCTAACAGTCATCAAAACAACATTAAAACGAACATACTATGAACAAGTGAAAAGATTAGAGCTAAAGGAAAAGAAGGTTACCAACTGAGCTCGCTTCTCTTTGGATTGACCACAAATCCTTGATGCTAGCCCTCACTCCTTTCTCTTTTGAACTCTAATACTTAGTGTGTTTTTGTAGAAATTGTTGGTGTCTTCAAAACTGAAATGAGCTTCTTTAAATAGGCAAAGCATTGGGTTGATGAGAGGCATCATGGGCCGGGTCAATTCTCAAACATTTGGTGGGCATAAGCTGAGCAATGAGAGTTTCTGTTTGAAATTCAAACTTGGTCCAATTCTGGGAGAGAAATACGCTGCGGCATTTCAGACGTGCAGGGTCATACTCATCACTTGGTGAATGAATTCAGAGCTCTCCCGTTGATGCTATTGAGAGGGTGTACCAAATGGAGTAAAGGTAGGAGGTAGCGTGGACAGATTTGCAGACGGAGCAGTCGTATGCTGGAAATGGCAATCCTCTCTGAGCCACTTTCTGCGCAACACAAATCTAAGCTTGAAGAGGAATGGATTTGGAGATTTCAAAATTGAAGAATTCGCGCCAACGGTATTGTGGTTGAATGGATTCAATGAATTGAATTGATACAAGCTACGTTGAATTCTCTTCCTCATCCACAACTCTTCAGCAAGAACGAAAGAGGAGGATAAATTTGGTTCTCTTTTGGTCTCTTTGATATCACGTGTCATGTTCTCATTGGCCCATGAAATAGTTGAAAAGTCAAACTCCCACAAGCTTAATTTTTATTGGTTGATGGCAATGAATAGAAACTCCAAGATTGCAAAAATGGACTTGGTCACGGTAAACTCATTATGGGCACATTCTTTTACCAATATTAATAGTTGGTTATTGAAAATAAAACAAACAACTAACATTTAGATTAAGAATTAATTTAAAAGAAGCTAAATGGATAATTAGCCTAGTTAATTAAAATTGACTTAATATTAGGATTGATTTAAATTAAATAAACTAAAACAACTCAAATATAAATAACATAAAATGGTGCCAAATTGAAATTAACCTAATCATAAAACAAATAAAAGCTAAGATAAGTATTAAATTAAAATAATGAGAAAGATAATAAAATAACAAATAGCAGAAAAATAAGGGTAAAATTTGGGGTACAACAGCTAGGATCTCGCAAACCTAGGTCTACGTATTCTCAAGATGAACTTGAGCAATCAGAGCGTCCGTAGTTCCCCTAACTACAGGGTAATGAACACTTGACTGTGGTCAAGGTTCTGAGGGAAAGTAGGGTGAAAAGCTTGAAAGCAAAGCTTGTGAGGATTAATTGTTTAGGAGAAGAGATTAATGGCTATCTCTTGTTTATGTTTGGTTAAAATGGAATGAAGTATTCACAGGAAAGTATGGTCTGACAGCAAGACACCTACGCGGAGTGCGGCGACTCCAAACCTAAGGCTAGGTAAAGCGGGGAAAGAAGTGTCCACAGGAAAATAGGGTCTGACAGCAAGACACCTAAATAGAGCACAGCGGCTCTAAACCTAAGGTTAGGTTAAAAGGGAAGGTATGTCGGCTAAATTATGACATGGCATCAACAGTAGATCCTTTCCTTTGGAATCGAAGAATAAGTAACAGAGGAACAAGAGGAAACCTCGGGTCAAGTGTAACAGTAAACAGCAATATATGTACAACACGTGCATTAAGAAACTGAACATCAGGAATTAACTAAAGATGGAAAAAGTGAAAATGTGAAGATAAAATTAAGAATAAAATAAATCCTAATTAGACCGAAAGATAATCAATTAATAAATTCTAATTAAAAAAACTAGTTAAATAGATTCTAAATTCTAAATAAAAGCTAATAAAATTAAATTCTAATTAAAAGTTAATAAAATTAAATTCTAATTAAAAGTTAATATCTGTAAAATCTAATTAAAAGTTAATAAAATTAAAATCTAATTAAAAGATAATAAAGTTAAAATTTAATTAAAAGCTATAAAAACTAGATTCTAATTAAACTTAATTAAATTAAATTCTAATTAAAAAGTAATTAAATTCTAATCAAACTAAATTCTAATTAAAAATTAATTAAACTAAAAATCTAGTTAAAATCTAATTAACCTAATTCTAAAGAGACTAATTAAATTAAAAATCTAAAACTAATCTTGAATCTATTTTAACGAACCAATCTAATAGTTCCAGTACACTACAATATTCAAAAAGCAACACTAGTAACTATTTTTCCTTAAAAAAAAAAAGAAACGCCAATTAAACAACCGAGAAAAACTAATCAATTGAAACACTATTATAATCAACCAATAAAGCTCAAATAACGGAACATCTTAAACTAATAATTAAATAAATAATAAAACAAACTAAAAAAACTAAAAATAAATTTATGTATGTATCACTAAAAATAAGAAATATATATAAAGAAACTTATGAAAAAAAAAAGTAAAAAGCTATGTTAAGCTTACACCCTTTTTCTTGACAACCTATTTTCCATTGTAGACAAGTATGAAAGAAACATATTTTTGCACAGAAATCAAAGCAAAACAAATTATTTAAAAAATAGAATTTATACATTGTATGTATAAACATACGGTGTTGATGTAAAAACAAGGTGTAAGCTTATCATAAATAGTATACCATTCGTCTCATATTATAAGAAAAAATTATTTTTTAGATACATTGAATAATTAATGTATCTGATTTATATATAGACTAAATACATAAATTATTCAATGTCTCTAAAAATAACTTTTGCTTATAATATGGGACAGAGTAGTATATATAAACTTACCGAATTAACCGTGTATATATATATATATATATAGGTGAATTCTTATCTACCCACCTTAAAAAGTTGGGTAGAGTTATCCATAGAGTAAATTGCATTGGAAAACTACAAAATATAAACTACTACATAAATAATTAAATATAATAAAATGATATAACATTAATTAATTGATTGAAGATACACTACCCAACTTTTTGTGATGGGTAGAGAAATTGTCCATATATATATATATATATATATATATATTTAAGCTTAAGTATAGAACCGAAGCATTATATACACATTATAAAAACCAGTATGTATATATCATGGAGTTCATTATAAAAACTAACAGTATGTATGTAAAATTTAAACAAACCATATGAGAGCATTTTTTAATATACAGCATGTGACTATTCACCTTCTCCTCATATCAAAAAACGGAACCTATGCAAGTACAGTAAGAATATCCAATACCGAACGAAACCGAACACGACATGAATCTCAAACAACTCTTCTACTCAAATGAAAGCATTGTTCATGAAAATGAATCTCAAACAAGTATTCTAATTAAATGAAAACATTGCTCATACAAACACTGTAACTAAACAAACTCGTAAGATTTCGGAAAAAAAATGAGACAAGATCAATACCTATGGTCGAAAGTTCTAATATCCCTCCATGAGCCTCCTCTCCAAGTTATTCTCGTTGTTGTGTTGCGAGGTTTCGAAAGCGAACTCCTCACGGTGGCAAGCGGCAGATCTTTTCGGTTGATGTGGAGTGGCAATTGTGTTCGTTATGGTTATTGGAACGGTTTGGGCGGTTGGAGAAGAGAGTGATGTCGTCCACTGATTTTGGACTTCAAAGCTGCGCAGTCGAAACAAAAGCTGTGGATCCGGCGACAGGTTGTGAGCAGATGATGGTGGTACTACGTGATACTTCTCGGTTTCGCAGTTATTGTGGGAGTTGTCGTGAAGAGTGTTAAGGAAATGTGGTGGAAAGGTGAGTGTTGGAAGAAGAGTTGTTTTGGTAGAGTGAGAAGCTTGAAGAAGGTGGTTTATGGTGAGAAGTTTGTATAGGTGCAGCACGCAGAGGGTGGCGGTTTAGTTGTGCTGCATTTTTGTTTAATGGAGATGGTGTTTGAAAATGTGAAGAGGAGAAGAATGTGTGGTATTTTCAATGCAAAAAGTTGTTGTTACATGAAGTGTATTGGTTGAATTCATAAGCAATGTAGTCACCAGCTGATGGAGTATGTATTGGATTGTATATAAAGGAGAAGTGGTGTGGAATATAAAGATGAGGAAGGGTGTATAGTGTAGGAAAGCTTACGAGAGAGAAATATGTTGCTGATGTCTGGTTGCTTCCAATCACCAGATTTCAATGTCTTGTAGCAGGGATTTTTTTGAGCAGGTCTGCAAAACTTTGTGTCTTTGCGCAGGATAGTGGCGTGTTCAAGTGTGTTGTCTGTGCAGGAAGTCCATGACTTGTCATGCAGTATTATTTTCTTTTCCAATGCAAGTGGAGGTTAGTAAAGATTAGCTACGTGTTAGCTTGCTTTCTTCTTTTTTTGAAAATATAAAAAGTGGTGATATAAAGTTACAGTAAAGAGGAAGTACAAGTTATGTCTATTATAGTACTAGAAATTTGAACAAAAATCTATTATATATGTATTAAAAAAAAAAACAGAAATTTCTAGAAATTTGAACAAAAATCTATTATATATGTATTAAAAAAAAAACAGAAATTTCTAGAAACTTATCTACCAAGTTGAAATAAAAATAAAAATAAAAATTAAAACTAAAACTAAGTATAAAATAGAAAAAAGTATTAACTATTTAAAATAAGATAAATTTAAAAATCTGATTACATTCAAATTAAAAATAAACAATTACTAATCACATTATAAAGATTAGTTAATTAAAAATTAAAATGAAATTGGTAAAAATAAATAAATAAATAATTGAACCGGTATCAAAGTGTTCAGAAAAACAAATAGAATACATCAAAATGATCAGTAAAAAATATACAATTCGAAAAAATACACTGTTTCGCCAGATTTTAAAATTAATTAGAACCGACTTTTAGTTTGATTGACTCGTCTGTAAATCCAAGAAGTTTATTTTAGCTGATAAATTGGGTATTATGCAAGATGATTAAACTAGAATAATATGCAAAAGATCAAAGAATCTAAGGGTAAAATTTGGGGTACAACACTTATCTGTAGATTTTGGACTTCTAACAGGATGTCATTCTAATAACAAGAACAACAATACCACGAGTCCTTAAGAACAAAGAGTGTGTACTCAAAATGATAAAATCTTAATTAATGTTTGGAAATCTAAAATCACATAACATTTGAAGGAGAAAACTATATTAAAAGACGTAAAATAGGTTGGAGTATATCCAAATGTAATTCAAAGAGTGTGTACTTTTATTAGTTCACTCATCTTAATTAAAACATAACACCAACCATTGAATAACAAATCAAGATAGATCTAAATTGAAAGGACATACCATCATTTTCATTCTCATTTTCTGTGTTGGCTTCATCTTCCCTTAAATCGCATACATTTTGCTTTACATTCTACTATTTATTCAGCACTATACACACTTTGTTATATAGATTGTTGTCCTAAAGGATACTTCAGAGTTGAGACTTAAGGATGCAAATCCATTTGACCTTGTTGCATACTTCTAATCAGTTGGCAAAGAAATTCTATCTGTCGACATAAACAAAATGGATAATATGTTAAATCATATGTCTACCATGTCACTAAATGTTTCATCATTCAATTCATCTATTATCTCGTTGAAAGAAAATCTGTTACAATCAAGTTACTACCACAAACATCATTGGTCAAATAATCATTCTAATCATTATAAATGTAAAGAAAGTGTAGTTAAGGATACTTTATGAAGATTATAATTAACTGACCTAAAGCTGCTTAAATGAAAAGTCATAATCTAAGTGAGCTTTCTTTGTAAAACAATAAATTAAAGGGCCAACTGTAGAAAACAAAAGAAACACTTATAAAGATGATCTTTAACATACAATGTGATTGTTGATTTTTAAGTTTATGTAGCAAAAAGAAATTACATGCCTCTTGTCTCTAGTAATGGATCTGCTACAAAACTAATTAAACAACCATGCATTTCACAATTGGCTACTGACACCGCCTACAACACAAACTTTCATTAAAACTTACTTTTCTTCGTAATGAGCTTTCCATTATACAAATCATAAGAATGGTAGAAGTAACTAAAGTATCATTATGAAAATGTATGGAACTAACTACAATTTATTTGACATGAAACTTACTTTACTATACAATCAATTTTCCTTTCAATACCATTGGGGTCCATGATAACTTATTTCCATCCGCCATCAATTATCCAGGACTTAGCAGGAATTCCACCTTCCTCAAAACTGTAAATAAAAAAAAAAATACACAATTAATATTTATGCTATATGATGCAAAAGTCATGTAAATTTAATCACTTTCCAATTGAAATAAAGAATACCTCTGTAATATTTGCTTCACATTCTCTGAAAAGGTATTGTAATAGAAAGCATCTTATATACACTAACCAAACCAATTCAACATATCTAGCATTTGAATTAATCAAGTAGTTTATGAGTATTAAGATGCAACAAGGCCATTAAATGTTCACTTTAAAGAGGGAAAACTGTTTACCTTCTTTCTCTTGCGATGACAAAAATGTTTTGCAAGTGTTTCTCAACAGACATTGACAAAAATGAATCAACTACACATTTATAAGAAACACAACAATGTGCATCCAAATTTCTTGGTTAAGCTCAAAAAGCATATTAATGGGAATTAATACGTAGATAATTATTTTTGTTGTAGGATATGAATCAAATTTAAGCAGAAGATATTATTCCATCACTAATATACAAACAGAAGATATTATTCCATCACTAATATACAAACATCAGCTGATTATGAGAATATTCGACAGAAGAAAAAGTTCAAGGCCAAAACCTTTGAAGTTTATTTGGGTTCAAACTAAACTTGACGATTCACTTATGAGCAAAGAGACATACACAACCAACTAAGAACAAAATTTACCACAAAAGAACCTTATATTCAAAAATTTTAACACTATTACTAGTTTAACTTGTAATATCAATCAATCTATCAATTATTGAATCACATAAATCTTAGCCAATAAGATCACCCTTTTAAAACATGTTTTCACCTAAATACAACCTAACAAGAAATAAAATCAATAAACTAATTCTTAAACACAACCTAACAGAAAATAAAATCAACAAACTCATATCTTATAAAATCAAGAAATTATATCTTATAAAATCAAGAAACTCGTACCTTTAATGTTATTAGTCCTAGAAAATGTTTTTGTTTATGTTATTTTGTATATCCAAGCTCTAAAAAAACATTAAAATCATCAAATTTGAAAAAATATTAAATTGAAAATAGGGAGAAATTAGATTAAAAATTGCTACCTTTAAAGATGTTAGGGGAAAGTGAGAGATAATAGAGTTGTGTTCATTTTAAAAGAGAAATATGATGGGTCGTTGTGTTCCGGTATGAGGGTTTTTCACCTCAAAAATTGTTCTAAACACAATAGAAACTTCTGGGTGGTGACGATTTTCTGAATGAGAAGGAAATCGAAATCAAAATTGCAAATAGGAGATAACGGTGGTAGGGTTATGCGTGACTTTCACATTGAGATATGACTCGTGGAAACAATTGGATTACTGAGAGGAAGAGGAAATTATGGAAAAGAAGCATACGGGTTGCAAGGATATGGAAAGTAAAAAAAATTATTAAAATATTACTAATATATTAAAATTAATGTATGAATGGGAGGGAAACTAAATTTTGTGAGTGAGAGGGAAATGAATTTGGTTTAGTGTTGGAGGGAAATTAAAAAAAATTTAGAATACTTATTTTTAATTTAATATATTATTTTTTATAACATCAGCTTTATTTATATTCTTAAAATTTTAATCTTTATTTATATTATTTTTAATTTAATATAATATTTTTTAATAAATTAATGAAAAATAAATAGATAAAGTTTAAAAAATTTAAGTTTAAATTAATTTATATAAGAAAAAATGTTAGAGAAAGAATATTTCCCTCACAAAAACATCTAACACGTTTATCAGGGGATTTGTGAAGGAAATATTAGAGAGGAAAAAATTTATCTCAAAATTCCTCACTAAATTTACTTTTATCAATTTTGTGAAGGAATTTTTGTGACGGAATAACTTCATCACAAATTTCTTCGCTGCTTTTTATTCATTCTCAATTTATCATTTATATAGTTCTCCCTCACCAAATCCATTGCAATTAGTGAGGGATTTGCTTCCCTCACTAATTTTTGTCCCTAAATTGCATTTTTTTAGTAGTGTACGGCAGCGAAGATGGTATGTTCTCCTGCTCTCTTCTTTCTACTCTTCTTCTGGATGCTGTTGATGTTTAGAATTTAGGATTATTAGTTTAGGGTTTGGTTTTAGGATGTCGTAGAAACATTATGTTGTTGATGTTTTAGGGCTAAGTTTGAAGTTTGTTGTGTTTCCTTGTAGATGCATGGTTATGATGATGGTAGCAGACGTATGGTGGTAGCAAGCATATTGTATGGTGATGATTCATATGGTTTTTGTTGCCATGGAAAAAATATAAGAAGTATGAAGTTATTGTATAAACTTCATCTACCTTATATTTTTTCTTCATGCCATCAGAAACTAGATGAACTTGATATATCTTGATTTGTTACAGTTCCATGATTATTTTCAATAAGAGGTGTGTTATTGACTCAATGTATATTGATTTGTTACACTCCAACTTAAGGTTTTGTTTCAATTATAGCTGAATTTATTTTGTATACTAACAATTTTATTTCATTTGAAATATCCGATGCTAAATAATAAAGATGATACATGGTGATGATGACGATGGTAACAAGCGTATAGTATGAGTTGATAAGGTTCATATGGTTTGTGCTAAAATGATGTATATTTTTTTATTGTGTTGCATGGATTTGTTGTGTTGTTGTATGTTGTTGTTGTTGAAAAATGTTTTCAAAACAAGAACAAAACATTGCTAAGTCACAAGCAAGAGGCTTCTTGTGACTTAGCAATGTTTTATCCTTTATATTCTTATACATGTTGACATGAGATGAAGTTTAGTTTATAATATACTATGTCTCCCCCTTTGGCTAATTTTGGCTAAAACAATCTCTGCACTCTGCACCTTCAGAGACCTTAGCAGCGGAAAAAACTTCAATCAATAATTTTGAAACTCCAAGCAGCAGCATCAACACAGCTACAATCTTCAACCAGAGCTGCACATATTTCAACATTAGCAGCAGCTTCAATTCACTTCAGCATCCAGCAGCAGCAGCAACATCATAAAAACTTCATTATGGACTTTGCTTCACAAAAACTCTGCTGCAGTACCATCTTCAACAGCTACAATTTTCAACAATGTTGCTCCCCCTCAATCATGAACCAGCAGAAATAGCTTATCAAGCAGTTCAGTAATCACTCAGCAGTTCAGTAATCACTCATTACTCCCCCTTTTTAGCCACAATTTGACAACCTTCAATCAGGAGTCCTATTAACTACAATTAGTACTACCCTAGCTCTCATTGTTAGCCTCACAGTTAGTAACCAGGCAAAACAAATCATAGAACAAAACGTAAAGAGTGCATAAACATCACAATAATCAAGTTACAAACCAAGCACCTTAAGTGCTAACAAAAACAACATTGCAGAAACAAAAACTAAAACTACTAGAAGCAAAAACAAATAAGCTAGTCTTCTTCTGAACTTGCACCATCTGCACCATCTTGTCCTTCATCTTCAGAGTCAGCATGATCATCTTGTTCCAAAGATTGGATCATCTTCTCAATCTTTTCTTTTCTAGCCAGACTGGTATTAATCACAACATCCAAGTCTTTGCGGGTTGCCTTCAGCTCTGCTAGCAAATCAGCCTTGGAAGTTTCCTCCTTGATACCTGCATTTGATGTTGAGACAATATCTGCAACATGACTTCCCATAAACAATTTCTGATGCAAGGATAATGGAGACTCCCTCTTGCATGCTTTATCAGCACAAGTCAATATTCCTGGTTGTCGACTCAGAACGGCTCCACTAATGAGAGAAGGAAATGCTATAGGCATTTTAATAGCATTTGTTGTTGCATATTTTACAGTCTGATCAAATATGTATGTGCCATAGTCAAACTTTTTCTGTGTACCAACAGCATAGATAAGCCTTCCTAATCCCACAGCTGTGGTGGTTTTGTGATTAGTGGGCACCCAGTTTGCAGCTCCAATTCTGTGTAGTATAGCATACTTCACACTCAGTTTGCTAGTTGGTAGCTTTTCTTTTAATGACCATACTCTAACCTGTCCAGCAGTAATTTCCTTGCACACCTCATTATCTGTATCCTCCAGTTCTGTATACTCTGCATCCTCTCTTCCTAAGTAGCTGTTGACAATCTTAGGAGAGAACTCAACACATTTTCCTCTGACAAAGACCTTCATAAAATCTGGACTGCTCTTGTCAGAGATATTTACAAGAAGATTTACTATGAATTCCTTTACCAGGCCATCATAGTATCTTGAAAATCCACACACAGTTTTCATTAACCCAGCAGCTTTAATTCCTTCTATCACTTCATTAATCTCCATGGCTTCTTTGCCAATCTCTCTCTCAAGAGCAATCCTCCTTTGGCAAATGAACTTCCACATATAGGCATTGCTTGCATGGTGGAAGGAGATGTTATCCACAGGAACATCTGGGACTTTGTCTGCAATCCTTTTTGCAATAGATTTTCTGACATGAGTGATGTTCTGAACATCATCCTCATCATCATGCTCAGACTCAGATTATTCCACAATCTTCCTCTTTCTTGGATTCACCTCGACCTTACTCCAAGCTTTTGTTGGCCCAACAACAGTGTTTTTCCTCTTATCATCAGAAGACTTCTTTGGGGACGATTTAACCTGCTTTTTTTTCCTTGTCCTTAGTCTCTTAGCCAGACCAGGCACTGCTCTTCCAATGACTTCATCATCAGATAAGTCATCAACATTAATCACATCAGTACTCTTTTATCCTCCAGGAGTAGTCTCAGCATCCCTACTAGGCGATGTTCTGACATCCCCTTCAACATGAACATCATCTTCTCCACTACTTACTTCAGTATCAACTTCAACTTCCTTCTCAGCATCTTCGATTACGGAGACAGCTAATCTGTGAAGATTTGTATCAGTAGATTGCATGTCACTCTTTTCTCTTGTACACTGATCAGCAGCCATTTGTCTCAGGGGTCTAGATATACCCTTAATAGGAAGTCCTTTCTCAAAGATTTTTTCAACGATCTGCCCCATGCTCTTATCAACATCTACCCTTTCCTCAACAGTTTGTGGAAGAGGGTTGGTAGTCCTAGGTTTGTCTCCAAATAGCACACTCCTCACAAATACCCTACTCTCTCTATCGTCAAACTTCTTGCGAGTGGATTGATTAGAGGTACTACCTTTTGAAGCTCTCACAGGTGGATATTTCTCAGGTCTAGTATTTCCTGAGACTGGAAGCATCATAGAGATGGGTTCTACATTCAAAGCTTCTTCTGCAAATCCCTCTTCTGAGGAAACCCTAGCCATTCCTTTTGTTGAACTTTGACACGCAGATTTCTTGGATGGAGAAGCCGTGAATCCGTTGAGATGGGTGAGATTTAGTGAGGATTGATTCTTGAAAGCAAAGGAGATGAACAGTCGCGAGAACAGGGATTTGAAGAAGCGTGATGTTGCAACACTAGGAAATGATGGTCTAAGGCAAGGAGCTTGATTTTGAGTGTAAATGACTTTCTCCCTCCATACAAACTTTCCTTTTAAATTTTTCAAAGGATCAAAATTCATTAATTCTGATTGTCCTTTCAGTATTCTTTCATGCTTGATGTTACCATCTGATGTTACAACATCATTACCACATAAGCTGACCTCTTTTGGTATCCATTGATAGCAATTATCTTTGGATCTTATACCCTTTAACAGAACCTGATTATGCTCATCAGAAACCACACACTCATTTTTGGTGTAGTTAACTTTGAACCCTTCATCACACAATTGACTTATGCTGATCAAATTTGTATTTAAACCGTTGACAAACAGAACATTGTCAAGTTCAGGTCTACTATCACCTTACACTTTTCCAACTCCTGCAACTACACCTTTTTCGCCATTGCCAAACATAGCCTCATGAGAGGGACAATGACTGACTTCAACCAACAGAGTTTTGAACCCAGTCATATGCTTTGAACATCCACTGTCAAAGTACCATGTATTCTTATCAACCTGGCTATCTGAGGTGTGGGCTAAAAGACATCTCACCTTCTCCTTAGGAACCCATTGTTTAGCAACTTTGGGTCTGACCTCCTTCTGTCTGGTTTGAGGAACATAATTTGGATAACCATGGAGCTTGAAGCACGAGCACTGCATATGTCCGACCCTGCCACAATAGAAACATCTTACTCTGTCATATCTAAAGTGGTTAAATCTTTTTCCACTTTGATGATAATGCTGTGGCTGCCACCCATAATGTTGTCTCATTCTTCCATAGTTGGATTGTCTTCTTCTGTTCTGAGGATGTTGTCTTCTTGGTTGTCTCCTATAGTGATGAGGCTTCCTTCTTCCATAGTGATGAGGCACAACATTGTTGTATCCATATCCAAACCAGTTTTCTGGATGTTGAGACATCTGATGAGACATGTTCTGTTTGAACCTTGCAGCTTGCATGCTCTTGTGATATTGGGGAGGCATATACTGACTAGCTCCTTGAGGCTGCATCTTCCTCTGATGGGGACCATTCTTTTTCTTAACATTCTGAGGCTGAACAACCTTCTTAGGGGTAGGATCCTGTCTTTTTGTTTGAGACATTGGTTGAGACACCTCCTCCTTTGTTCCTGAAGTGCTTGCCACATATCCTATACCTGATTTATCTCCAGCCACTTTTTCTGTCTGAAGGATCTTATCAAGTGTGTCTGTACCACAGTTCAGCATCCTAACAGACTTGGTCATTTGATCAAGATGAGCTTTAACTAGTACAACTTCATTTTCCAGATCAGCTTTTTCATTCTCAAGCTGAGCAATCTGTTGCTTGTGGCACTTGTTTTCTTGACAAATCTCAGCATTTTTTAAACACATCTCTTGATAAGTAGATGCTAACTCCTCATACGTTATTTCTCCATCACTAGAATCATCATCAGAAGCAACAGTTCCTATTAAAGCTCTAACATGCTTTGCTGACTCATCTTCACTTTCACTATCAGAGTCAGACCAGGAAACTGTCATGCCCTTCTTCTGCTTTTTCAAGAAGGTGGGACACTCTTTCTTGACATGTCCATACCCTTCACACTCAAAGCACTGAACTCCTTTATCTTGGGCAGTTTTCTCTTCATCCTTCTCTTTTGACTTGCTGATGTCAGAAGATATGTTCTTGACATTAGGCCTGGAGTTATTATTCATCCTCTTGAACACTTTGTTGAACTTCCTTCCCAACATAACAATGGCCTGAGATAAGTCCTCCTGTGATTCATTACTCTTCCCTTCCTCTTCTTGAGTATTTGAAGTCAAGGCTATACTTTTTGGCTTCTTTTCAGGTTCTTCTTCATTCAAACCAAGCTCAAAAGTTTGAAGAGATCCAATGAGCTCATCAACTCTCATCGTGCTGATGTCTTGAGCTTCTTCAATAGCAGTTACCTTCATCTTGTACCTCTTAGGAAGGGACCTAAGAATATTCCTTACAAGCTTTTCATCTGACATCTTTTCACCAAGAGCACTGGATGCATTAGCCATCTCAAGAACACTCATGTGGAAGTCATGGATAGTCTCATCTTCCTTCATCTTCAGACTTTTAAATTTTGATGTTAGAATCTGAAGTCTTGACATTTTAACTCTAGATGTACCTTCATGAGTGGCCTTCAAAATATCCCACGTTTCCTTAGCAACTTCGCAGGTATTGATTAACCTGAAAATATTCTTATCCACTCCATTGAAAATTGCGTTTAGAGCTTTGGAATTACCAAGGGCAAGCTCATCTTCTTCCTTGGTCCATTCTTCTTCAGGCTTTGGATTTGAAGTGCCTTATTTATCTTTGCCAGCATCATCTTTCTCACACACAACAGGTGCTTTCCACTCTTTAATAATAGCCTTCCAAGCCCTGCTGTCCAAGGATTTTAAGAAAGTGGTCATCCTTGGCTTCCAATAGTCATAATTGGATTCATCCAAAATAGGGGGTCTGTTGACGAATCCTCCAACTTCTTTGTCCATCTTTACACCAGAAAGTAACTTCCCTAGATCTCACCCAGAGACAGACAGGAAACCAGGCTCTGATACCAATTGAAATTCTGGTATCAGACGTGTGATGTTAAGGTGCGATGTCACAACAACACACTCTGCACAATGGACAAAATAAACAGTAACAAATTAACACACAGAATTGTTCACCCAGTTCGGTCTAACTACCTACGTCTGGGGGCTACCAAGCCAGGGATGAAATTCACTACTTGTAGAATTAATTTACAGACTCAACAACCCAGTTGATAATCTCCTAAACTTAATTCCTACTAGTGACTTTCTACCTAAGAAACCACTTAGATATGAGAACACTACTCAATCCCTAAAACAATACTCAAGGAACAACCTCTTTGAGCAACCTTGATCGTACTTCACACATTTGATCAAGTAATAACTCTCTATTGCTTCACAGCTTCTAAGAGAGGACAAAAAATGACTCAGCAATTCAACCTAGAATTCTGCATACAAAACTCGTACAAAATACTCAAGACACTCAGCCTCTGCTCTTGATTTTCTCTCTGTATTTCTGTACCTTTTCCTTTGGTCTTGTGCGCTTTATATAGCTCTTTGAATTGGACTTGGACCCGCTACAATATCTGACCTGTTTTGTTATTTAAAACTGAATATTTAAAACAGATTTTCTCCTAAAATCTTTTCAAATCTTCAACCTTTTAAATCTCCTACAAATCTGCACCAGATCTCCAATGCAGCGAAGAATATCTAACCCAAGATATTCGCAACCAATGAGACAGTTTGCTCTCCACAATTCCAGCTAACACGCAAACCCTAACAACATCACAACCTGATGTTATTAATTCTGCAGATCTAATGTCACAACATCGCCATGTGACATCAGACATCCAACTTCAGCAATTTAAATACTTAACACAGCCTAGTTTTAAGACTCAATGTTGCAACATCACCACCTTGACATCAACATTGAACATACTTTGTTTTACCAAAATTCCAGTCAATCCAAGAACTAACACTATGTATATTGTTTGTTTCACTAACCTTTTAATGAAAATGCAATAATTTAAATTGACATAGAAACTTATAATCTGAAAATTAAGATGTATTTGAAAACCAACCTATATCAATCAATGTTTTTCGAATTGCATGCATCTCATTCTGCATATTTTACGTTCCTTAACACATAATATATCGTTCAATGGTTTGATTCCTTCAACACATTGATATCTACAATTCTACTTTACCTCTTCGGCGCCGCTTATCACCGTGATTGTTAAGATTATGCTTGTTATGATGATAAGTCATCATAAAATTGTGATGATAAGCGACGATAATGAGGTAAACTATAATAAAAGATATCGATGCATTAAAGGAATCAAACCATTGAACCATATATGTGTTAAGGAACATAAAATGTGCAGAATGAGATGCATACAATTCGGAATAAAGTGGTGTGTTTAAGTTGGTTTTCAAGAATATATAGTTTAATTTTCAGATTATATAGTTCTTTACCAATTTTAATAGTTGTATTTCTTTAATGAGGTGTATGGTAAAACAAGCAATATACGTTGGTATATAATAAACTATGGGTATGTTTCTCAACGATTTTCTATATTAACTGTGATCTAATGTAATTTATTTGCTGCTGGTGGGTTTCGAACCCAGTACCATATATATCACAACAGTTGTTAAGCATAACCGTTGTGATATACCGTGCGCTTTCCAAAATACAACAACAGTACCAAGACCGTGATTATAAGTAGCGCATTTACGACAACACTCTACATAACAACGCCGTGATCTGCATGATTATATGTATATTCCAACCGTTGTTAAATGGATTTTTTGTAGTAGTGAAGAAATATACAAGTAATTTTGAGAGAGAAGTGAATTGACTGAATTAGGAATACAAATCACATAGAGAGAGGTGTTTATATAGTTGGAAAAACAATAATCAACTAACTATAACATACATGTTGAGACCTATTGATTGAATTACAAGCCACTCTTGGAGGTAATATGGAATTTGTGTATTCCGACGAAGGTCCAAATTTTCAGCTGGAGGTTGGCTCTTGACAGATTGCCAACTAGATCGAACTTGCTTGCTCGGAGGATTATCGTTAATGATCACGATAAGGTGTGTGTATTTTGTTTCTGTCATCTTGAGGAAGCCTCTCACCTTTTCTTCTCGTGTCCTAAAACTATTGTGGTTTGGAACAAGATTTGTGAGTGGGTTAACATATTGAATATTCAGGAATTTTCTAGTAGTAGTCATGCAAAGGTGTGGAATAGTAGTCTTCGTGGTCGTTGTAAAGCGGTTAAGGCTAGTTCGATCTGGTCCATATCGTGCTGGGTCATTTGAAAGGTTAGGAATAACATTTTGTTTAATGATTCCTTTTTTGATGTAGATGACATAGTTTGTGACATTAAAATTTATTTGTGGAACTGGCTGATTCTCGGTAGAAAGGATAGTAAGAAGTGTAAGCTGTACGAGTGGTACAAGTTCCCGTTAGATTTTCTATAATGCTTCTGAATATTGGTGGATGTAGTTCTTTGGTAGGAGATTTCCTTAATCTCTATTAATGAATTTGCTTATTAAAAAAAAAAACCAAAATACAAAAATAAGATATACATTTCTTATATTAGTAACAGAATTACACATTGTGCTAGATCTATAGACTAATTATTGTTTAGCAGCATTGAACATTAGTAACATTATCAGCACAAATATTTCAAATTGAAGATGTGTCTCGCATACATTGTGTCTTGTATCAACGCTTGTGAATACATTAATTTATTCATTTTTAAATTATTACCGACATTGTCCATTGTTGTGTTGGGTCTCATTATCATCTAAAGGATACTTTCATATTGGGATGCTCTGAAATTTCAACAGAATTGCATTTATTCTTATCAATCTTCTAACATTTTGCCCACACAATTACAAAAGCATACTACTGCATGATTTATCAGGTCTTCTTCTCCCGTCACTATGTAGTTGTCGTCTCTCTAATGATTGAGGAAGCTTTTTCTCATAATCTTCTCGAAAAGCCTTATTATTGTTCCATTCTAACATAAACTTTTCAACCTAACACATCAAAGAAACCAACAAAAACAAAACCTCTAAACATGTCCAAATGAAGAAAAAAAAGTTTTCTGATAAACTTGTTGGGAACTAAACCAAATATCAACCTCTAAATTTGACATCTCATCAAGAGCTGCTACATCTTTTTGTGCAGCCAACCGATAAACTTTATTCATAAATGAACAATGCTTATAATAGGGAAGATTCTGCAATTGACAAAAGTATCATATAAAATATGGCAAGTTGTATGTGTTTGGTGAACCGGTACATAAAAATCATATGCAATTTTAACCATGATTAATCTCAAAAAGACACCGATAAGATCACCGTCTGAATCATGAAAACGAAGAGGACAACCCTATGCTTCTACTTCAATTATACCATCTTATTCTTACCTCATAATACAATCTGTTCGATTTCAAAAGCATTTGACGTGCTTCTTCCCTTGTCTTATACTTTTCTGCCAATTTTTCGTTCAAAGAATACAATTCTCCACTTATAGCTACTTGTTCTTTCACATTATTTTTATTTCTTACCCCAAATTCCATCCATCCTCTTCTATGTTTTAAAGAATCGTTATCACATAGAAGCTACAACAAAATAGAATTATCTGTCACACTATGAATAAATTGTATTTGAGTCAATGCCAATTAGTTATAAGTTACCTTGATTTCTTCTTTTATAGTTTTCTTCAAGGATTCATACTTGGATGCTCGTTCCTTATGCTGAATTTGGAATTGTTCAATTTCTTGTACGAGTTTCCGTCGATCACTGAAGTAACAATTCCCTCCGTTACACATTAACTGTCGCAATTGAACATTTCAACTTTCATTCCAGGAAATTTTAACCTTCATAACCAAAAGAAAAAATGAATTTAATAGATTACCGTTTCCTTAAGCACTTCTAGTGATTTAAATGGAGAAACATCTTTCTGTTGAATCTTTATGTCCCTCATAATTTTTTTCTCTTCACCCAAACTTTTGCTTCCATGTAGTCTCAAATAATTCAAAGACTACACAAATGATTTCAAAACAAAAAAAAAAAGAATCTCATCATATGATAAAAATATTATTAAATAAATAACTTTATTTTTCTTACATTTTTATCAAGCTTTACTCCAAACCATCCTCCATTTTCAACTATAACATTTCTGAAATTCAACTCATCAAGAGCCATATTAAAATCAAGATACTCTTTTTCTAACTGTTACAAAACAAATATTTTTTGTTAATGGCAATGTATTCTACCATATTTAAATTCACTAATGAAATTAAGAGATACCAATTTCTATTTACTATATACCGTTTTCTTTGCGATCTTATCACTGATTTTCGAAATGTCATGATTCATTATCTCAATCACTTTCTCTTCCTTTTTTATTTGAGAGACTGAATCTGGAACTGTTGGCCAGCGCTTGACAAAGTAGAATTGACGAACAAGTTTGGAAACATGTCCTGAATTTTCATCTACTGCCTTATTCTTCATGATGTTAAACTTTCCTGATTTTGACATGATAAAATATCATAATTAACGAGAAAAATGAATTATAATAAGTAGTTTTGTTTGATTTAATCAAAGTAAAATATATTGAATTTAGATACTTACCACTGTGATTAGGTTTTACTTGTTGGGACATGCTGTGATCACTGATTTTATTGAGTATTTAAGTTGCTAATTAGTAATTAATTATTTGATTGTGAAAGACTTACACCCCACTCCAAGAAAGTCAACATATGTAATTAATTAGTGGGATTTAAATATAGAAAAATAAAGTCAAGTACAATAATGCTTCTCTAATTCCCATCAAAGGACATTTTTAAACAATGCATAGTGAACTAATAATTAAAAGAAACTACGTTTGATTTTAATAATTGGTTAGTCCTTCTATCCAAAAATATCATATTTTAAGCTAATACATTAAAGAAATTGCGGTGTAATTTAAAATGATACTCGCCATCACAATTTGAACCGTGCCGAACAATTTTACCTGTGTTTATTCCAGCAATTTTATCAAACTTCAAAAATTCAGAATTCAAAAACTCAATATTTTTTAATTTAATGAAAAATCTTAACTATAAAAGTTTTTTAACGTATCTCAAGAATTTTTCAATTAAAATTCATGTCGTATTGATAGATTGTGCAAACATTGAAACTGACATTGTGCTGTTTTAAAAAAGAAAGTAAGCAGTGGATGCATGCCCAAAATATAGACTTCCATTTTTATGTCACGTAGTTCTTGAGCTTTTCTACACAAAATGGATTGTTTCATTAAGCATTTCAATTAAATTATATACGCGGGCAGGTTACATTGATAAAATGCATTGTTCATGAGATCTGGCTCAATTGCTTGACAGGAAGAAATAATTTTAATAAAAAATATTTGGTTTAACATTTTAGGAAGGAAGGGGATGGAAGAGGATGTTGGTAAAATACAGGGCCGACCCAAATAAATTGGAGGCTCTATTCTGATTTTTATAATAAATCGCTAATAAAATAAAGGATAACATATATACTAAAATTTCTTTTTAAAATTATATAAATTTTTTATTAGTAGCTGGTATAATAGAAAGTTATGTAAGATAAGTTGATAGATATACAAAGACATAAGATAAGATGTAGGTGCTTGAGTTTGAATATGCCACATCCTACTTAATCATTTTTAAAGGTGAAATTCTCAACTACTAAATTACTTGATAAAAAAATTATAATTATTTAATTATTATTTTAAACTATTAGTGTTATGGATTGAACTATATACATTCAACTTCTTTTAATCATTAACTCAATTAATTAAATCAAACGAGTTAGATTTTTCACCATAGATTAGACTAGATTAAGCTAAATCAATAAAATATTTTTTAAGTTTAACAATTTAATTTATTATTTATTTAATAGTAATGATTTAATTAAAATAATTTGTAATTTACTAACTTTTTAATATATTATTATGAAATAAAATTTAAAGAATGCATTATAAAAAAATATCAAATCACTATAAAATAAAATAAAATGAATTGATGCAGCGTATAAATATTAGTGCATGATATTTGAATGAAAAATGATTTACAAAATTAAATAAATTGAATATATATTAAATACTTTCATGATAGTATTGTCAATTGAAAAAATAGTACAATGATTAATTGAAATAGTTTCAAAATAATAAATAGCATGTGAATAAAGAATAAAACCATTGAAACAGAATGATGAATTTATCTTAAAATAATAGTCAGTATATATATTAATCATAGGGATCACATACTATACATATTTTATTTTGAGGCCCCCTACTCATTTGAGGCCCTCATTTGAGGCCCTGTGCTGTGGCACTGGTTGCACATGCACAAGACCGGGCCTGATAAAATATCATAGTCGCAATGAAAACTAACACGAGCGGGTTGAAGCAAAAAATCTGACATATTTTGCAGTTTTAAATAGAGATTTTGGAGAGCTTTTGAGAGTTTTGCATTTGAGATAGAAAATGGCAAATCAAATGTTCAAATAAAATAATATAATTATAGTCATGAAATCATTACAAAATCAATCACATAAAATTACACAAATCAAGTGTTTATGGTAGAATCATTTAGAAGGAACCAATTCTAAGAGAACTAATTTTTTATGCATAAGGAATGCATGGATTCATAGTTATTACAATGATAAACTAGTTATAAAGCTTACTAATGATTAATGGAAAAATCTTTTAATGGTAGCTTTCATTTTTCCCTTCCATTAGCTCCAAAGATGTTGAAAAAAATTGCAAAATTTAAACACTTGCCTCTCTGCTCTATTAATAGGAATTTTAATGGGCTTTTAATGTTTTGAGAATATTACAAATATAACACATTCTTCTAGTTTAGAGAGTCATATTTTACTTGTTCTTTTATATTTAGAATTAGACTTTTATTTCATCATAAAAGTTGCGGCCCAAGAAGTTAGCTATATTTTGTTATCGGTATTTCCTCAATCGAAGTTACGAAACTCTAAATATGATCAAAAGATTGTACATATATAAATTTGAATTTTTACCAACACACCATTATTTTGCGTTTAATCTGATGTGGCACTTTGATATCGTAAAAATCAATATGTTATGTCTTGTTGAGCTCTTCTATTATTTGGAAAAAGATTTGGATTGCACCTTTGTGTTATTGGTGCATTGCAATTAAATCCCTACTATGGAAAGCCCCTCTCACAACGGTTGGTAAAAGAATACCAACACGGTTGACCAACCGTTGTGAGGTTGGGTGTGATTGTAAGTGTGTAGTTTACAATAACGACCTATTTCCCCTTGTAGTATATAGTATAGCGCGCTACATATACCAACGATTGTTATAAACAAATGTTGGGACATAATTTAAAGGTCTTGGGTTCAATACCCAACAATGCCATTTTGGGCATTTATTATTCTGGTCGTAGTGAAATTTTTGTTTTTTTAATATATTTTTTTATATTTTACAGAATTCCAAATTTTTTATCCTAATTTTTTCTGAATCGTATCAAACCACAAACAACTAAACACCCACTTGTGAATTGAATTAGATAAAAAATTGTATTACATCAAAGGCAAAATTCCATTAAGAACCAAAAATTATATATTACATAAAATATGAAATGTCATAGAATAACATACAATTTACACATCATTACATTAAATAATAGTATATTGGTGTCTTATCTCATCGTGTCTTGACTTTAAACGCCAATAATTTCAAATAATAATACTTGTGAATAAATTACCTTAGAAAATATAACTTACACTACCACAAAAAAGACCTTAGACAGCGCTTTTTTTGCCCTTAGACAGCGCTTTTAAGAGCTGTATAAACCTGCGCTGCTATAGGTTTAGACAGCGCTTTGGGTAATACCAAAAACACTGTCTAAAGTGGGGTATATTTAATGAAAAGCGCTGTCTATGGTACCTTTAGACAGCGCTTTTTGACATTATAAGGTATACCTTAGACAGCGCTTTCAATAAAAGCGCTGTCTAAGGTCAACCTTTTTGAATTTTTCTAGGTATACCTTAGACAGCGCTTTTGTCAAAAGCGCTTTCTAAGCCCTACCTTAGACAGTGCTTTTGTTAGAAGCGCTGTCTAAGCCCTACCTTAGACAGCGCTTTCTCCAGAAGCGCTGTCTAAGGTATACGAAAAATTTTATATAAAATTTTTTAAACCACAATTTTTACCAGGTTTTTTCAACCAGAATTTTACTTGTTTTTCAACCAGCAATTTTTTTCAGAAATTGGCAATTCAAATCATTGGCAATTTACACCAAAATTATATATGCAAAACAATTGGCAATTCTAACCAATATATATATTTAAAATTACAAACCAAAATTATATATACACCTATTTATAATTACAAATCATTACATTTTTTCTACAAATGCACATATTACTTATACTAATACTTTTGCATCCAACCAAAGCATTGCTTCAAATCTACATTATAGGTCCTGAAAACACAAAGATTGTAATTCAATTAAAAGAAAATATGGATAAATCCTAAGTTTTATCAAGTAGCATCACTAATATAATAAAACATGTGATAATTAATATACCTTCACATAATTCCATGTAATAATGGGGTTGACTCTCCGCTGTGGTTAATTGCGACCAACAACCAATGTCCACTGTAAGATTAAACAAGTGTATGATTAACAGCTATATCCTTTGTTTTGGATCTTGTTGGAGTCTAAATAACATTACCATGTAAAAAATGAAAATAAAATGCTCTTTCACTAATATATAACAAATATGACATAAACCATAACAAATATAATAAAGAAATCAAGTATATAACAAATTTTACCTCTTTCACTAACATCTCTTTCTTTTCTTGGTTGGAATATGAATTACTTGTGTCTTAGCAATGCGGACGGATGAATGGATCCAAATTCCCTCGTTATGGTCATTTCTGATATATGACTCATCCGCTATAAGATCCTCATCTTGATCATTTGTATTCAACTCATTCCGTCTAATGCATGACTCATTCTCAACATCAATATCACATTGATCTACACCGCTATCATCAACCACTTTGTTATATAGAAGCACTATAGACCATTTCATACTCGTCGGGTCAGTGACATAGAACACTTGTCTAGCTTGAGATGCTAGAATAAAAAGCTCATCTTTGTACCCCACCCTATTAAGATCCACTTGCAAAAATCCAGACTTATCCATTCGTATGCCACTACTATTTACCCAGTTGCAACCAAAGATTGGAATCTGAAACTTCTCGTAATCAAACACCCAAATGTGCTCAATAACTCCAAAATATGACAGATTTGCATATTTGGGGTTTAAGTCCTTCATACTTGATATGTGCATTGCTTCAGCTAGGACGGTGACACCACTATTTTGCATAGTACTTTTATCGTCTTGGTCTTTGGTATAAAATGTGTATCCATTAATTGCGTATGCGCTATGAGAATACACATGCAAACTTGGACCATATGCCAAACATCTCAACCTTTCTGTTACTGAAGCAGGATCTGAAGAGCGCTTCGAATAAATATGATCCTTTAACCATTGTATGAAACTTTGATTGTGCTCTCGTACTATCCAATTTTCATTTCTGTTCTGATTTAACCCTCGGAGTACATCCTTGTGCATCTCAACATATGGCTCAACCTCATTATCATTGTGCAGAACATACAAATGCACTTGATCCCGTTCATCCCTTGATACTGTCACAATTTTATTTCCAATTAATTTTTTACCATCCTTTTTTTCAAAAATATAAGCTTTGGGGAGTCCAATCGACTGAACATTGGACAAATATTCAGTACAAAACTCAACCGCTTCTTCAACAATGTATCGTTCAACAATACACCCCTCTGGTCGACTTCGACTTTTCACGTACCCTTTTAATATTTTCATATAACGTTCAGCAGGGTACATCCATCTCATATAAGCTGGTCCACACAACTGTGTCTCTTTCACAAGATGAACAACTAGATGTACCATTATGTCAAAAAAAGAGGGAGGAAAATACATTTCAAGCTCACACAAGGTAATAACTATCTCTTTTTGTAGTGTTGGTAAGATATCGGGATCGATTACCTTACTACAAATTGACCTAAAGAAAAAACACAAATTAGTTATGGCGCTTCTTACTTTCACTGGCAAAATAGAACGTATACCTATTGGTAGAAAGTGTTCCATTATAACATGGCAGTCGTGTGTCTTTAAACTCTTCAACGTGAGGTCTTTCATAGACACAAGTCTTCTGACATCTGAAGAGTATCCTTCTGGAACTTTAACTCCACTCAGAAACTTACACAATATTTTCTTCTCCTCTCTAGACAGAGTAAAAGCAGCAGGTGGTAGATATGTTCGTCTTCCTTTCTTCACGGGTGCTAATTCAGGTCTAATCCCCATCGCTTCCAAGTCTTTTCTTGCTTTAAGGCCATCCTTAGTCTTTCCTTTTATATTGAGTAACGTACCAATAACACTTTCAAATACATTTTTCTCAATATGCATAACATCGAGAAAATGTCTCACATACAAAGACTTCCAATATGGCAATTCAAAAAATATCGACCTCTTTTTCCACCCACCTTTGACAACCTTATGTGCAAAAGGTTTGCCAAACTCAGTACGCATATCTTTCACCTTTTTAAAAACTTGGTCACCTGACAACATAGGTGGAGCTCTACCTTGTTCGATGTCTCCATTGAATTCTTGTCTCCACCCACGGTAGTTATGTTTGGCATTTAAGAATCTACGATGACCGAGAAAGACATTCTTATGACCAAACTCCAATCGCTTCGAAACTGTTTTATCTTCACAAATAGGACACGCTTTTTCACCTTTTATGCTGTACCCTGATAGATTCCCGTAAGCTGGAAAATCATTAATTGTGCCAAACAACATCGCCCTCAAATTGAAACTTTCTTTCCTATATCCATCATAAACCTCCACACCGTTCTCCCACAATATCTTTAAATCTTCGATCAAAGGTGTCAAGTATACGTCTATGTCATTCCCTGGTTGTTTAGGCCCAGAGATTAACATAGATAACATCATGTACTTACGCTTCATGCATAGCGACGGAGGTAGGTTATAAATCATAAGAATCACAGGCCATGTGGTATATGAGATACTTTGAAGACCATGCGGGTTCATTCCATCAGTAGATAATGCCAAGCGAAGGTTTCTTGCTTCTTCTCCAAAGTCAGGATAATCATTATCAATTTTCGACCACTGTGGTGAATCAGCCGGATGTCGCAACTTTCCATCAATAATTCTTTCATCTGCATGCCAAGTCAGGTGTCTTGCATCGGTTTCACTACGAAACAAGCGCCTAAATCTCGGTATTATAGGAAAATACCATAAGACCTTGGCTGGAGACAATTTTTTCTTATATCAAGACAAACCGCATTTAGGGCACTCAGTTAACGATGCATATTCGTTTCGAAACAAAACGCAATCATTTAGACAAGCATGTATTTTATCATAGCTCATGCCAATAGAACACAACATTTTTTTGGCCTCATAGGTTCGATTGGGAAGAACATTATCCACCGGTAGCATTTCTCTCAAAAGGGCCAACAACTCTGTGAAAATTTTATCCGACCATCCATTGCCCGCCTTTAAGTTGTACAACTTCAATACCGCAGACAGTCTTGTGAATTTAGTGCAACCTTGATAGAGCGGTTTGTCTGCATCGCTTACCAACCTCTCAAACATTTCGGGACAATCATGAAGATCTTCTACAACTGCTTCTGCAATCTCTTCGACTCGATCACAATCGTATGTTTCTGTGTCTTTGTCATCTGAAGCATAGGTCGTATTACTTTTCCCCGTCGGTTCAACATTCTCGTTAATTTTCTCCCCATGATGTATCCAACACTTATAACTTCGATCAATTCCATTCATCAGTAAATGTGATTTCAATCCATCTGCATCAACCCTACCCATATAACAACAACCCAAGCAAGGACATTTTATTCGATTGAGCTCTTCAGCGTCAGCGTGTTGAACAACAAACTTAACGAAATCCAATACCCCATTCTCGTACTCTTTGGACAATCGATCGGCATCCATCCATTTTTTATCCATGGTTTTCCTACTTATTAAGGTCAACAAAATAACATTAATTCAACCATATTAATCAAGAAATGAACAAGTTTGATAGTGTTTGATATGTAACTGGTTGAATTTCTTATGTTTTAGTGAAATGTTTATGTTCATTATATTTGTTTATTAACTCAACCATCTCAAATTCTAGAATTTTGAGGCTTCAAAAACAAGCTTTGAATTCTAAAATTCAGAGGACATTTCCATCAATTTTAAGAGTTTTTTAGAAGATTTAAGAGGTGGAAAAAATAAAACTAAACTAAACTATTTCCATCAATTTTAACAAAACTCCATCAATTTTAAGAGTTTTTTAGAGTTTTTTAGAAGATTTCATCAAACATACTCATTCACTACAAAACTTCAAACATACTCATTCACTACAAAACTTCATTAATAAAACAGTCCAACATAACTTCATTAACAAAACTCATCAAACATAATCATTCACTACAACATTGTAAAGCAACAAAAGCCTACAACAACAATGTAAAGCAACAAAACCCTATTCTTCACAACAACGACGTACCTTTAACGACGGTAACAACGGCAATGCAAGAACGAAATGTATCAAAGAGCAGAAAGAGAAACGAACAACGAAGGCAATGAGCAGAAACGAAAATGACGGCAGTGAGCAGAAACGGACGGACGACAATGCAACGACGGCACGGTGGAGGACGGTTGACGGTGAAGGTTTTTCGTTCGCAAGGGTTTTGAGCTCTGTTCGCTAGCAGGGGAGAAGAAAGAGCGGAAATATGAAAATGAATACTGACTATTCATATATTTTAATTTAATTAGACCTTAGACATCGCTTGTCATAAAAGCGCTTTCTAAGGTGGATCTTAGACAGCGCTTTTCAAAGCGCTTTCAAAAGTTGGCCTTAGACAGCGCTTTCGATTTTATTTTTATTTTTATTTTTAAGACCTTAGACATCGCTTTTAATGAAAGCGCTGTCTAATATTTTCCTTTAATTTTTTTTTTAAATTAATAAAACTTTAGAAAGCGCTTTTTACGAAAGTGCTGTCTAAGGTCTTATATTTTTTTAAATTTATAAGAACTTAGAAAGCGTTTTTGACCAAAGCGCTGTCTAAGGTCTTATATTTTTTGCGCTTTTATTTTTTTTAAATGAATAGATTCCTTGTTTTTAACTTATAGCAGCGCTTTTGTATTAAAGCGATGTCTAAGGTGCGATGTTATAACTTACTTTTGTTGTAGTGTTACAATAAATTATGAATGAAGAATATGAAAGACTTACTTGTTAATATTTCCATATGCTTTCTTGATGTTCGTTAGGAATAGCGTGCACATCATCTTTATCAACTTCTTCATCTAACGTAGGCACTTGTGTTGCGTTAGAAGGAGTAGAAGGGATTTCAAAATTTTCATCACTATTAGGAATGTATTTTCCTTGGAGAACAATTGATAATCTACTCAATAAGTCCGAAGGGTATGTCACATAAAAAAAAACTTGTTTTGCTTGAGTAGCAATGATAAATGGTTCGGTCATATAAGTTGCCTTGCCAAGGTCAACCCATGTGAATCCTAACTCATCAGTTTGTACACCATTGTTATTGGGAACCCACTTGCATTTAAATAAAGGCACTTTGACAATAACAATCAATCTCCAAAATCTCCTTAAAGACACCATAGAACGTGCTAGTTGCGAACATATGATTCTTATCTTTCGAACTTGAGAAATACATGGATTCGACCTCAACCATAATCCCAGTATTTTACTTTGTACTACGGTCATCTTTTTCGTTTATATAAAAGGAAAAATTAGAAATTTTGTATATTGTCCATGTTATCACATTAAATTTTGATATGTACAACAACCATTTAATTATCACGGATACACTATCATCATTAGAAATCCTCTTATTAAACCAACTGATGAATTTCTTGTTATGCCCTGTCAACAATCACTTGTCATTCATCTGAGGATATTTTTTCTTTATAACTATTTTGTGAGTAACTATGTAAGGTTCAATTTCACAAAGATTATTCAATATATAGAAATGTGTTTGAAGAAATACATCTCGCCATTGACTTAACATTTAACCATGAGTACCTCTAACTCCAAATTCTGTCAACATAACGAGACATTGGAATTCCTATAGACTCTGTTTCTGACAAATAGTTTGAACAAAACTCAACTGTTTCTTCTATGATGTACCTTTAAATGATTGAGGCTTCTAGTTGATGATGATTCTTTGTATTTCCTTTAAATATCTTCATGTATACATATTGGAGTCATCCGCCTTAAATAAATTGGATCACAAAAATTGATTTCTCTTACTAGATGAACAAGTAAGAGAACCATGATGTCAAAATGATGGAGGAAAATGTATCCCTGATTGACACAAGATAATTGTAGCTTCATCTTCTAATTCATCTAATTTTTGGAAATCAAGAACTTTATTACATATAACATTGAATAATAATCACAATCTGGTTACAATTACTCTTACATTTTTTGGAAGGATGCCACGGATAGCCACTGGTAAAAGTTGTTGCATCAAGACATGACAATCATGAAATTTCAAGCCAATTAACTTGATATCTTTCATTGATACAAATTTTTTGATGTTTGACGAGTAACCATGGGAAAATTCTATACCATGCAAACACTCGCAAAAAAATTTCTTTTTCCTTTTTAGATAGAGTGTGACATGCCGTAGGAAAATAAGTTATTTTTCCTCTATCTTTTGTAGGCAACTGTTGTCGTATACCCATCTCCGCCATATTTAAACGAGAATTTATATTTTCTTTAGTCTTTTCTGGAATTTCTTAGAATTGTTCCTATAAAGCTATAACTAGCATTTTTCTGTACATGAATCACATCAAGACAATGTCTTACATCGAGGCTAGACCAATATAGGAGATCAAAGAACACTGATATCTTTTTCCAAATACTTCTCTCAACCGTATCTTTTTCATTCTTTCAAAAGACAACAGTAAGGTGTTATCGTTGCTTATAAGTTTCATCTCCAATTAAAGGTTTAGGAGCGATTTCAAACTTGTGTTTCCCATTAAATGTCTTCCGCAATCTATGATTAGGATGATTGGGTTTTAAAAATTTCTGATGCCCAAGGTAAACAAAGAATTGAGATAGATTTTAAATTGTGAGAAGAATAGGCCATGAAGAATGGTTAGTACGTACTCAGATTACCAAAAAAGTTCGAGCCTAAGGTTTCTTGGCTCATTGACAAAATCCGGAAATAACTAATCAATTTTCTTCCATTACAAAGAATCATCTACATAGGGAATGTTTCCATCACATTTTCTTTCATCTGTATGCCATCTAATACTCGTTGCGTCATTCACTTTAGCAAAAAGTCTCATGGATCTTAAAATTATTAGCAACTATCATGCGAGAAGAAAGGAGATGATATGTATATGCATGAGGAAAAACAAGGATGTAATGCAACAAAACATGTTAAAGTTAAAGTTGAGACACTCAAAACCATAAGAAAATAGAGAATCTCAAAAACGTTTCCAGTTCAATGAGGAATGGAAAACCTTTGAGATACATGAGAAAAGCAACTGTGTCAAGAAATATGGCTGGCGAGAAAAAAGATGTATGCATGGGAGAAGAAAAATCGTGATTTATGGATGCAGGTTAAATGTGTATGCAGATGGAATGCATAAGGAAGAATGCATGCAGGAAAAATAAAAGAGAAAAGGAGGTGCTTTTCAATTCTAGCAACAACAATACTGGATCAAGAAGATGAGCACAATTTCCTTACTCATCTCCGCGAGAGCAATCTATTGGAGAACTTGTTTTTGTATTATGTACACCCCATCATCATCAACTTTTGTTTTGGAGCGAGGCCTCATTTTTATGAATGTTTTCACGTTCCTACAACTCAATTGCTATTTGCACGGAGCTATAATTTCTCAATCCCTCACACTTGAGGTGTGTGAGTTTAGCCACTAGATTATTTAACTAAAAAAATCAATCAATTTAGGCATTTCAATAAATTACCTCCTTAGGCAGCATCCATCAAAAACAGGCTTACATATTGCTATGTCCAAATTAAATTACAATATCCAATGATCTGCCGGTTTCCATGAAGGCACATGCCACCATGTCCAGTGGGCCTTCTCACCGTCAAGAAGGGTGGTCGGAACAAAAAACAGAGAGCTTTCAGAAACTGGGTTCCTCAATGGGACGTATTTCCAGCTGGTAGGAGATTTGAGAGAGAAACTTCGACGGAATTGATTTCGATCTTCTTTTTGGAAGTTCCGAAAAGATGCAAGGCAAAGTTCTTCTTCGATATGTTCGGGTGCATCGGAGATGTAGTGGAGGTGGTCATTTCGCCCAGAAGAAATCGAATCGGGAAAAAGTTTGGTTTCACAAGGTTCAAAGATGTCGAAGACGCTAGATTATTGGCAGTGAAGTTGGACAATGTTCAAATCGAAGGTAAAAAGATTCATGCTAACTTACCTAGGTTTGAGAGGAATAGTGGAAATAAGAATAAGGGTGGAAACTTATCGAGGGAGAAGATGATTATGGGGGCGATTGATTCTCATCAAAACCGGATCGGTAGAGGCGGAGTGGAAGTAAGGTATAGAAGGGGCGCGAGGTCATATGTAGATGTTGTTTCTAACAGGGCAGGCACTGCTGAAACTGAAGTTAAAGATTGGGTTCACTTCTACTCTAAGGAAGATGATAGAAATCGACTTAGTAAAGCGTACATCGGTGTTGTCAACATCCCAGGTTCAACTTACAATATTTAGTCTATTCTTGAGATGGAAGGTTTCTTTGCATTAAAAGTGTCTCCTTTGGGCGCTAGTTTATGCTTGATCGAAGAAACGGAGGACGGGTATATTCAGGATTTATTGGGGGAGGGCGAGGCTTGGTAGAACCGGTGGTTCAAGGAGGTGAGGAGGTGGAATGGCGAAGATAGCGACGATGGAAGAATGGTTTGGATTAGAGTTTTTGGAGTTCCCGCTCACGCTTGGGATTGCGATTTTTTCGTGGAGCTGGCCAATTCTCTAGGTTCATTTGCTAGTATCGACGACAACACGGCTAAAGGGATTTGTCTGGACGTAGCGAGAATCCGGCTGCGAATCCCTTTGGTGCTCAAGCTGCCTGATAAGATGCGAATCATCATTGACGGGAAAGTTTTCTTGCTGGCAATTAGAGAAGAGTCTTACGGTTCGCCACACTTCGATTCAGGTATTTCCAAAACTCAAATTACTGTTGAAACATCTTCTGATTCAGAAGATGGTTGGTCCGATGATTTTATTGACGAAGAAATTGTATCCGAAAAGAATGTTGAGATTCATAATTTAGAAGAATTCTCTAATCACTCAGTTGTGAGGGATGATGGTTCTATGATTAAGGGGAGCCATGTTTCTGAGACGGCAGAGAATTGTTGCGATATGCAGAAGGAAATGTCTTCACTTAATGATCAAAATCCTAGGAATAATGAGGGTGCCTTTGATCTTGCTTTAGCTAGTTCTAGGGGTCTGAAGCATAATGAAGTTAATTCTGCGGATTCTGGTTCTCGTATAGTTGCGGGTCAGGGGGATGGAAAATCTGTGGATTCCGTTGTTAAATGTTCAATGGAGGTGAAGACAAGGAGTAGAAGGGGAAAAAACTGAAATATCTTAATATGTCCAATTTTTGCAATAAGTTTTCTAGGAGACAGTTGAAGAATATTAAGCTTAAGGAGAAGGTTCATGCTATTCCATTGGGCACTTCTAAATCTCAGAATTTGCAGGAGCGTGGGAGACCTAAGGTGAAAAATAGTTCTTTTCTTTCAGCTCTTGTCCTTAAAAGGAGCAGCAGTAGTTTGGTTTTACATGGGGACCAGTCGGAAATTTTGGATATTAACCGGAATAATCGAAAATAGTGGGAGTTTTTGGAAAGTTTTGTGGGTGATAAATTGAGGGAAGCTATTGAGGCATTGGGGGTAGTGAATGTCGGAGGTTGGAAGGATTTTGGAACTAGAATTGAAAAATTGGAGAAGTTGGATAGAGTAAAGAAGGAGAGTAGGAATGAGAACTCGGCCAATTTTCAATGATTATTGGCTCCATGAATACAAAGGGGGTGGCAATGCCCTAAAAAGGAGAAGAATTAGTTCTTTGATTGGCAAGGGCAAGGCGGATATTTTTTTGATTCAAGAAACGAAACTCTCTAATATTAGAGACTCTTTAGCTAAAAGTTTTTGGAAGAACGCAAATAACGGATACTCTTTCTCTAATGCGGAGGGTATGTAGGGGGTCTTTTAACACTTTAGAGGGAGGATATAGGAGAATTGTTATCTAGTTTTCGTGGGGATGGTTAGCATGGTTTAAAACTTTGTTGGAAGTCGAATGTTTATTACGTTGTGAATGTGTATTCCTCTTGTAACTTCACAAAAAAGAAGTTGTTGTGGGGTAAGTTGTTGGATTTGAAAAATTTGTTTAATGACGGAGAATGGATTATAGGGTGTGACTTTAATGCGGTTAAAAATAGTAGAGAAAGAAGAGGAAGGGTGGAGGTGAATAGTAACATTGAAATGAGATCTTTTGCGGAATTCATAGATGAGAGCATGTTGGTGGATGTTCCGTGTAAAAGGAAGAAATTTTCGTGGTATAGCGGGGATGGCAAAGCAATGAGTAGAATTGATCGGTTCATTTTGTCAGATACCATTATTGATAGATGGGGTGTTATTGGTCAAGTTATCGGGCCGAGAGATTTATCGGATCATTGTCCAATTTGGTTAGCTATGGATAATATTAATTGGGGACCTAAGTCGTTCAAATTTAACAACGAATGGTTCACTTTTAATTCTTTTATTCCGTTTGTGGAGAAGAAGTGGAAAGAGGTCAAGGTGGAAGGGAGAGGATATTTTGTGTTAAAAGAAAAATTGAGAATCCTTAAAGATAAATTAGAGTGGTGGAATAAGGAAGTGTTTGGAAAAGTCGATTTAGAGGTAGAGGAGAGAGTTGTAAATATCAATTTTGGTGATGAAAGGGCGGAGGTCGAAGATGTGGTTTTAAATCCCGAGATCATTTTCAATCGGAAGGAAACGACAAGCCGGTTTTGGAGAGATTTGAGGATAAAAGAAAACTTGCTTATCCAAAAATCTAGATTGAAGTGGCTTAAGGAGGGAGATTCCAATAGTGCTTTTTTTCATAAGGTGATGAAAGAGAGAAGAAGACATAACCATTTAGGCCCCATTCTCACCTCTAGAGGTCTAGTGGAGTCGGTTGAGGAGGTTAAGGAGGAGGTCCGGAGCCATTTTGCTAACAAATTCATTGAACCGGAGAGAGAGAGGTCGTTGTTTGAGGGGTTCACTTTCAAAAGTATTAGTGCGGAAGAGAATATGTCTCTTGAAAAACCATTTCAAGAGGAGGAGATTAAGGAAGCTATTTGGGGGTGTGGTGGATCAAAAAGTCCGGGTCCGGATGGTTATTCTTTCCTTTTCTTCAAAAAATGTTGGTTTTTTCTTAAAGAAGATTTCATCCGGTTTTGTAATAGCTTTCATGACGGTAATGGAATGTCGAAGACTGTTACTTCCTCTTTCTTGACTTTGGTTCCAAAGTCACCTAATCCGATGTCTTTGGATGGGTTGCTTATACAAAGTCATTTCAAAAAATTTAGCGAGGAGATTGAAAGGGGTGTTAAATTCTATTATTTCTCCATGCCAAAGTGCTTTTGTGTCGGGTAGGCAATTGCTTGATGGAGTTTTAGTGGCAAATGAAGTTGTTGATTACGCAAAGAAGGAGGGAAGAAATTGTCTTCTTTTTAATGTGGATTTCGAAAAGGCATATGATAAAGTTAGTTGGAATTTTTTGCATTACTTATTATCTAAGATGGGTTTTGGACCGTTATGGAGGAAATGAGTGGAATTATTGATCTTTCAAAGCAAGATGTCGGTGTTGGTTAACGAGAGTCCTACGAAGGAGTTCGCCGTTGAGAGAGGATTGAGGCAAGGTGATCCTCTTTCGCCTTTCCATTTTGTTTTGGTTGCGGAAGGGTTGACGGGGATAGTGAAAAAGTCTTATGAGAATGGTGAATTTGGTAGTTTTGTTGTTGAAAAAAAGTGTTCGGTTGACATCCTTCAATTTGCGGATGACACTTTATTGGTGGGTGAGGGGACTTGGAGACACGTTTGGGTGGTTAAGGCGGGTTTGAATGCTTTTGAGATAGTATCTGGTCTTGGAATTAATTACCATAAAAGCAAGTTGATAGGAATGAATTCTAACACCAATTTTTTGGAGGCGGCCTCTTTTAATCTTTCTTGTAAGTTGGAAGATAGTAAATTCATCTTTCTTGGTATCCACATTGGTTATAATCCAAGGAAGCTCTCAACTTGGAATCCTCTCATTTTGAAAATGAAGAAGCGCTTATCGGGGTGGAAAATCATTTTCTCAATCTTGGTAGTAGGATCACTCTTTTAAAGTCTATCTTATGTTCTTTAACTATTTTTACTATGTCTTTCTACAAGATGCCATTGAAAGTTGTGAAAGAATTCATCAAGATTCAAAGCAACTTTTTGTGGGGCGGTATAGAGGACAAAAGGAAGATTCATTGGGTTTGTTGGAAGGATGTTTGCTTACCTCTTGCGAGAGGGGGATTGGGAATCAAAAATTTGGTGGATTTTAACCTAGCTTTTCTTAATAAATGGAGATGGCGAATTCTTCAAAGACATAATGCGTTTTGGTATGATTTGTTGGGAGCTCGTTATGGTGATATTTCTACAAAGATTTTTTGTGGAAGAAACATCAAAATTGCTTCTTTTTCGTCATCTATGTCTTTTTGGTGGAAGGACATTTCTTTGATATGTAAGAATTCTTCCATTGACCCCATTGTTTCTTTTAGTAAGTTTAATGTTAGAAGTGGTTACTTTATTCCGTTTTGGGAAGCAATTTGGTCGGAAGGCAAAATTTTGAAAGAAGAATTTCCGGAGTTATATGAGGCTTTGGGTTTGAAGGGAGTATCGATAGCGGGTATGGGGGGTTGGAGCGAAGTTGTTTGGAAGTGGGGAGATTTTGGTATTGGCGGGTTGGTAGTGCATGATCCGGTTCTAGCGACCGAGTTGATTGCTTTGAAGGAACGGTTACTTACTCATGGCATAGTAGAGGATGGCATAAATAGTATTTCTTGGGACTTAAAATCCAAAATTAGCTTTTCGGTGGCTTCATGTTATGCTTACTACGCTTCTTTTCGTATTCCTTTTTGTCCCTTTAATAGGAATGACGAAGCTTTGAGTTTATTATGGAAAACGGAGGTTCCTTTCAAGATAAAGGCTTTTGATTGGAGACTCCTAGTGAATAGACTTCCAACCAAGGATCTTTTGACGTATAGAGGTATAAATTTCCCTATTGACTCTTTGAAGTGTGTTTTTATGGGGTTGCTTTAGAAAGCATGAATCATTCTTTTTTTATTGTAATGTGGTGAAGACAATATGGAGGGAAATAGCCATTTGGATAGGTACGCTACAAAAAAAAAGGTCATCCGCCACGGACAGAAAACTGCGGTTATATGTAAAATAACCGTGGTTGAAAGCTTTCGCCATGGTTTGACCACGAGAAAGCGACTGTGGGATATGCAGACGTGGCCTAAAGAATAAGCCGCGAATTTTGTGTTTGTGCCACATTTTATATACATCTGTGGCTTGAAAAGGCCACGGTTTAGGTATCTAGGTTAAGACCGCGGTTTATCATGCGTCGGGGTTCTTAACAGTGGCCGAATCTTGCCACAGTTCTTATTTAATGAACAGGGTTTTAATTTATGACCACTAATTAAAACCGCGGCTACATTTTGCTCATGGTTTTACACCATTTAAGTAGGCTACGGTTTCTTTTTGTGCCGCATAGTTGTAACCATGTTGTTCTTCATGACATGGCGTAAATAACCATTTTAGATCAATATAATGTATAAACACCCTACCAATTTTGCACGAATCCTTGCAAAGTTTGTTGGTCCCATAAGATGCATTTGCAATTATTTGGATCAATGAGTATCCGTTTTATTGTTTATGCCCATACACTTTAAAAACAAAAAAAAATGTTTTACTAAGTGAAAACAGTAGTCATTACATAGTTCTCATGGCCTAAAGAAACTTTGAATTAAGATCATAAGTTTTTACATAAGCTCCATTACGATCATGTGCAAGTTCCTTCGCCCTATCCATCAAGCCATCATCCACAATTCGTCTTCACGCCACGGCCAAGAATTCACCAAGTCCTCCACCTACAAATAACAAGTGCATAAAGATCAAATCAGTAAAAAAAAAGGGTGATATCAAGAGGTGTTTTAATGTCGAAATCTTGACACATGAATTGAGTTGGAATTGTTGCTAATAAGTTGAAAAGCTGCCCTAAATATCTTGATGTATTTCTTGTAGTCAACAAGTTTAGAGCGGACTTTTAGGCTACATTATAGTGGTAGAATCTAGATTTATTTCTAACATACCAAATAGTAGAAATGACATCAATAATAGCAGCAAGAATGAAAACTTTACAATGAAGTGACCAATTTCAGTTGAAAAGATACTAAATAGCTTTGAAGCTGGATAAGTCAATCTTCAAATTCAACAAAGAATAAACCAAAAAAGGCATATAGATTAGCATACCATGGATAGCGTTGGGTACAATCTTAACCAACCTATCTGCAAGGATCTTGGTAATTGCCTTGAATTTGATGTTTTCGAGCTATAGATTTCTACATTATTTACTTATGGACAATATTATTAGTACTAAAGACGGACTTAAAATGTTGAACATTATCTACTTATGGACAATATATGCTTTAAGAATGCTACTAACAAGAATGGAAATTTTTAGACATGAAATTGAAAGACAGTAAGAAATTAGCAATGTATTTCTTTCTTGAATTGATCAGAACTTTGGTGGTGAAGCATTCCTTCACATTCCACTTCAATATAGGTATTTCGCCAATTTCTTATAGCTGCGACGAATACACGACATATTCTAAAAAAAGGACTCTTGTCATTACCTTAATGTTAAACCTATATGTCATTGTTCCAAGCATGAAAACAAACAAACCAATTGTCATTACGGCACAAGGGATTCCAAATCCAAGAACCCAACTATAGTTATCTTGTATATAGTTCAAGATTGCGAGTGTCGCTGCGCAAAAAGTGCCAATTTCATTGTCTTCAACGGAGTTTAATGTGCCTGAAAAGAAACCAAACCATAAGTGCTTACTTAAGAGGATCCACAGTGCTTTCCCCTACGTATGCAACACCAGCAAAGTGCATGACGACATCGAATTTGTTCTCCAAAAATATTGTATTAACCTGATAATGAGATAATAAAACAAATTATCATGAGATTTCCCTACATATGCAACAAAATATTTCTTGTGATAAAATAGTGTAATTACCGATTGTTGATATCCACAAAACAATTCTTTCATTAGCGGCGGGTTGTTGATATCCTAATCTCAGGTTATGTCCTAGTCACCGATTCAATAACATATGCAAATTAAACCATAAAGCTTCACGAGGCGTCTATAATGGACTCATCACTCACCATTCTTGCACCAACGGACTTCCCCAAGTTCTTACGATCTTTAAAGGGTCTTAGCCCAGGTTTGGATCAGAGATTCTTTGTTGCAATGTATAAATAGAAACATTCAAAATGGAATCAAAATCGTCATAATTAGAAGCAATGAATCATGGAAAACTAAGTTGCTTAAGGCGTTTGTTTGTCTTACGTGTGGCGATGAAGGTTTTGAAGAGGAAATAGTATATTGCGGCAAATTTGGAGATTATACAATGCATAGATACTATTTAGCTGGTCCTGTGACTTCTACCGACAAGGTTACTTGGTTTTGTGTGGATTGTGAAAAAATGATAGTACAAGCAGATCATCCTAAACAACGTTCATTGTGGCCTTTGACAATGCATTCTTGACCATACTTCTCTTTCTTCTTAGAAGACCATTTAGATTTAACAAAACCCATTCCGGCGTGAGTGTTCTTTATTTCACAGTATGGTGAGTCTGTCTCAATCATCATTCTCTCAACAGGAATACCCTTAACAACATCAAGGTTCTCAGTTCCCTTCAAAGAGCACCCATTTATGCCTGTCAGAGTACCAAAAAATGTGAATCATTCATGGGATTTAACTAATGTTAGCATTCAATCATCACAATCCCACACCATTAATGTGTCTATCTTTATATTTTGATATCAAAACAGTAAAAATAACTTTGAACATAGCTTTCCTCAAGTGTGTTTATCTTTTTGCCTCATGAAGCTTGCAATAGCATGATAAAAGTTCATTTATAGTTGTATTTTCAGAAAACAACACCTAAAATTAAACATACCAGGGTGCCATTTGTCCACATTAGCCTGCCCTAAAGTTCGTGAGGAGGATAGACATCTCCCAGACATGCTTTATGCCAATTTACTTCAAAGATCAACAAGAATGTCAAGCAACAGCCGAGTTAACTTCTTGGAAAATAGGCTAGCATCCTGCAAGTCCATGAATTAATCAGTCTCAGTCTCATTCAAATCAAGATAATCACAGCGAATTAATTTGTTCCAAAACCATGCTCAGACACAATCACAACACAATCCAAACACAATAAAATGCTTACGGCAGGTTCGAACATGATCAACCAAAAATATCAAGTTTCCATCATCTTTAAAGCAAGGATCACACGTCCTTATTACATATTCCAAAAAAAAAATCAACAGACGGATTCAAATTCTTTCCAAAACCAAACCACAATCGGTTTCAAGCCAAAATGGAAATTCAACATCATATTACAGCACACAAGATTACACGCAATAAATTGAACAAGAAGTGTGAGCAAATTGTCGTCCAAAGAAATCTTTCTCCAAGCCAACATGACCTTGCAAAATAAAACTTGTTCAAAACGTACACAATGCTACCACAAAATCCATGCGCAAAACCATGATTCAAATTCTTTCACTAAACCAAAACCAAGGTACCAAGCCACTAAACTTCACAATCCACTTCATCTACCTCCCTTGATTCACAACCAAATTGATAACTGACCATAACACTCAACAAGCCATGACCCACGCAAACATTGCATATATGAACTACAGCTTTACACAAAACAACAACAAAACCATTTTCACAACAAGAAAGAAACGAGAAACAAATTGTCACAGGATAAAAGGAAATTAATGGAAAATTGCGAAAATACCTCGAAAATAGTTTTCAGAACCTTTCCTAATGCCACTATTTTTTCTTCTTTCTAACCAATTTCCATCAGCCAAGCCTCCAATATTATGCCAGTACTCATTTTTCGTACGAGCCAGAAAACGTATAACCCCAAGCTTCAGCCACAACACATTCCAACAGCCACTATGCAAATTGCAACCTGTCCAAAGCAATAAACCGTACGCAGCAGTAACCTAAACGACGGAGAAATGTTCACAACAAATGGCCAAAGGCACAGATAACAGAAAAAGGCATTGGAAAACGTAGAAATTGGAACAAAACAACTTGCATAAACCCTACCTCTCACGTCGGCTATAAAATCGGACCTCTCTTTCATCTTTAAAAAGGAGATTTTCATCATAAACAACACGCATCATTAGCAGCAAAGGGACATGTTATGGACTGGGCCGGGGTCTGCCCCTCAATCGAGCAGGCCCAACCCACACGCCCCGGGATGGCCCAACAAGGGCCTCTTAGCACGACCTATGTCGGGCATACGCCCTTCTTAACATTGTCGGGCACACGCACGATATAGAGCGTCGGGCAGGGCGCTAAGCCTCCCCGGCATCTCTCCTCCCTGACACTCAGGTTCTCCTCCCCCGAGGAGTCTTCTCCTCATGCACATAAGTTCCTCCCCGCAAGGACATGTATGTCCCCGACACGCAAGACTCCTCCCCGCGAGGACACGTTCTCATGTAACCACCCGCTCCGATGGAATCGGTCTGTCCTAATTCCGGAGATCTAGGAACGGTTACCCCAGGGAAAAGACCATGTGCTGATCTTCATTACGCCACGTAAGCCCTGGCAGTTACTTGAATGGGCCTGGCAATCCAGACCAATGCAAGTAACCGTTGGCCCCACGCTGGGGGCTCTCTATAAATACCCTCCCACTTGAGAGGGTCAGGTTACACACTCTTTTACACTTTAACCTTGTACTTGCTTTTACTTGACCTTTGCCTTACTTGAGCGTTGGAGTACCTTGCAGGTACACCCCCACCCCCCCTCCCCCCCCGCGGGCCGTCTTTCAACCTCACCGGAGCTGAAGTCCACAAGATGTTGCTGGCCACCAAATACTGTCTGATCCAGGTACGATCAGTGGCGCCGTCTGTGGGAACCCTTGCTTCCCAGTGTTTCCTCCGATAAACCAAAGCAATCCTCTCGTTCATCACCAACATGGCCAACAACCCATCTGCTAACAAAGCTCTGGACACCGTCCTCGCGCAACTCTAGAACGGGAACCACCGCGAAGACGCTGTTATCCTCCAGGTCAAAGAAGACGACGTGAGAGACTGGCAGACCTCCTCCCCAGACTCCCAAGACGCGGGTTACGACGCTGCCCAGCAGGACGACCAACAAGCCGTCTTTCAGCCAGTTGCTCCTCCGCCCAATGCAGATGCGAGCACCGTGGCCCTATTTTCCTTGATCAATTAGACCAATCAACTGATAGCACACCAGAATACTAGAATTGAAGCACTAGAGCAAGGGCGGACACAACGATCTTCCCCGCGAAAACATCGTCGTCCACCCTCACCTCGCCGCTCCCCTTCCCCGCGAAGGACTCCATCCAAAGAATCTCGAACCCCTTCGCCGGTGCGCGAGGGCCGTCGTCCACGCCTTGAATGCCCCCAGTCGGCGATCTCCCAGAAGCGCCATTGCTCCCCGCCTCGGAAGGAACCCAGGCCCTCCGCAACTACCAAGAAGTCCAAAACCATCGAGGAGAGACAGAGGAACCGTTCGAGGAATTCCCCTCCACGGCATCACCGATCCCCTTCGAGATCCCTGGCCGGAAGCGACGACGACGACCAGAGGACCCCTCTGTCGTGGGAGATCATGAACGCCCCAATTCCTGCGGGCATGGAGAAACCCCCGCCATTGGGGACCTACGACGGCCTGGCCGACCCAGACGATCACGTCGAAAGTTTCGAAGCCGTGCTCGACTTCAGAAGCGTCAGGGGAGCCATTAAGTGCAGGCTTTTCCCCACCACCTTGCGGAAGGGAGCCATGACATGGTACAAGGGTCTGGCACCCAGGTCGATTACATCCTGGAAGCAACTAAGACAACGCTTCACCAAACACTTTACTGCGCCTTGTTGACACCCGAAGACGGAGGCTGCCCTAGAGAGCATTTTCCAGGGGAAGAACGAATCTCTATGGAACTACATTGAGAGATTCAACAGAGAAGCTGTCGAGGTTCATACGACCGACGACATGAAGAAGTATTTGATCATCCATGGACTACGTTTTGGATCTAATTTTGCCAAGTCCGTGGGCCTCCGCAGACCCCGCCGTCTGGAGGACCTCCTCTAACGAGCTCAGTCGTACATCAAGCTCGAGGAGTCGGAGGCAGCACAGATCACCCTTGAGTCGAGACGCAAGGAAGGCCCCCACGGCCACAAAGATGAAGACTCTCCTCCCCGACGAGGAGGAGAAAGAAAGAAAGAAAATCGCCCCCGTGATCCTCGCGAACTGCGCAGACCAGCTAGCCGGTTCACTGAATACACCCCGCTCAACGCTCCCCGCGCGCGAATCCTCTCCGAGTGCCAGAACTCAGAATTTCTGAAATGAGGCGTCCGTTTTTCGAAGCCGACTACTCCCAAATCAAACACTGACAAGTCAAAGTACTGCAGGTTCCACCAGAGCCACAGGCATGTCACAGAAGACTGCATCCATCTCAAGGATGCAATTGAAATCCTCATTAAGGAAGGACACTTGAAGAAATACGCCTAGAAGAATGATACTCCACGTCCCAGCTCTCGGGAAGCCCAGAACTTCGAGGAGGCGACACCTCCTCCCGACGAGAGTCGGCTTCAGGTCGCCCTCAGTGTCACTCGACCCGAAGATTTCTTTGTCCCCGTAATCATTGAAGGCCAAGAAGTAATTCGCAACATATGGACAACCATCCCCCACGAGGACCCCGTCGCTGCCCGTAGCACCTGGGAAGGCTTCCCCAAGGCAATGGTCATCTCCGGCGGTGGTTATGAGAAGTTGTCTGTCGGGTCGATCAAGAGGAAATTTGATGAACTGGAATCAGCAACGTCGGCGAAGACAACCACTCTCGAGAAGGTGCGAGGGAACTCAAACCCTATCACCTTATAAACGCGCTGTCTAAAGTATACTTTTAAAATTAAAATTTTTTTTTTATAAACTTTAGAAAGCGCTTTTTCCTTCAAAAGCACTCTCTAAACGTGCTTTTAGACAGCGCTTTTGAAAGCGCTGTCTAATGTATACTGAAAATGATTTTTTTGTATACCTTTAGAGAGCGCTTTTCCCTAAAAGCGCTCTCTAAAGTGTACTTTAGAGAGCGCTTTTTCCTTAAAAGTGCCCTCTAAAGTATACCTATAATTTTATTGGTTTTTTCTACGTATAAAAAATCCCATTTTAGCCATTTTTTTAATGCAGAAACCTGCATAGTTTCAAACCAGCATGTCTTATATAATTTCTTGCAACAACTGAATTCTTATACATTTCAAGAAATAGAATTCTTGCAACAACAGAATTCATATATACATTTCAATAAAATTAACATTCATAAGACTTACAACAGAATTCACAAAAGTTACAAAATTCACAAAATTCTTGCAACAACAGAATTCATATATATACATTAACAGAATTCACAAAATTTACAACAGAATTCTTCTTGCAACAGAATTTTCTTATATTCACAAAACTAAAATTTACATTCACAAAACTATACATTCAAATAATTTTTTTTAGAAGAAAGAATTCGCACAATTCTTCTGTAATATAATTCAATTGTTTCTTTGTGTAAGAAGAACACGCCATATCTTCGAAATACTGCATAACAAAACAAAATACGCATTATTTAGTTAAAAATAATAAATTATATGACATATACGATATTAAAATCCTAAGTTATAAAACCATGCATACCCTAATAGGAATCTCCAATTGTTCCATTTGAATGATTTCTCTCATGAACCTCAAAACGAAGTACCCGCAGTCTATGCCATTACGCTGACGAGGGCACTACACATAGACAAACAAATAAGAAATAATATATAGATGTTTTGTGTTATTAAGTAGCATCACTAATAAGCAATATTGTGAAAATTAATATACCTCCACTTTGACCCATGTAATATTGGTTGATCTAGCCCGTGCTACTCGAGTCTCTCTTTGTGCACGGTATAGTAGTATAGCTCTATAAAAGAAAAACGTAAGAACAATGTCATAGAAATAATTAGATATACAAATACACACGAATATTTTGAACAGTCTCACTTACGTGTCAACCACATCCTTCATATTCTGATATGTGGACCAATCAGTATCCAATGAATTAAGATAATAGACCACTTCTGTTATAGGATTAATGGCAACCAACAACCAGTGTCCACTGTAAAGTATAACAAAAGTTTAGATGGATAATTTCTACGCAAAAGATACAAATTAAAGATTAGAATGAAATTATAATGAAAATATTACCCGTTTCCAGTATTATACGGTAAAAGAAATAGACATTCTGTGTGGCTGGCCGTAAATCGCTCAAGTAAGTGGTCTCTTACTTCAATTGCATTCATACCAATTCTCGGTGCATTAACAAGGCTGCAAGAGAAGAAACGGAATTTGTTTGACAAATCCGTCCCCCGCATAAATTTTTCATACATGCACCTTAAATAAAAACATAATAAACATTAGACTATTATCATTGAAATGTGTAAATAAATTGTTCAACTAAATAAATAATAGATTGATTGGAGTACCAGATGTATGAATGCATAACACCGATGCCTAAATTAGTATGATTGAAAACCTGCTCCATGTCCTCTTTTCCGATTATCTCGGAATGAGGAAAACCAAAAACACCTTCGTCCATGTTGATTTGACGAATAGCACCTTGCATCAAATCAGACATTTCCAAAAGTGTACCTAGACACGTCTGAAAGTGAGGTCTACTTTTTTCCTTCACGGTCCTTGTAGGCGCTTTTTTCTTGTCGGTCTGTTGTGAAGGTTGAGCAGTAACCTAACAATCATATAAGTTAGGTAAAGTAGAAAATCATGAATTCGGATAATAGAATAACACTTAAAAGCTACCTCTCTGTGTGATTCAACAGACTCATTTTGCAGCAAAACCCCTTTATTCTTTGCTGCGGGTTTTGTAGGAGTCTAACATTACCATGTAAAAAAAAGTAAGTAATGGTTCAGAATAATTTTCATAATCGTTAAGAATTGACATTTGAATACTAAGAGATTCGTAATGGTTTTCAACATACCTCATCACCTATGCAAATGAGGCCTAACGGCCATGCAACAAACGAACCTATTGCATCCCGCAGCAATGTAACCTCTGAAATCGAGTCTGGTATCGGTAGTAACGCATCCGTATCTAAAGCGATATCAACCGACACTTTCAGATAACCTTGTGGGAGCGGATGATGGTGAAGTAATGCTCCCGCAAAGTTATGCACTTTTCCCTTGCCAACCATGCGATAAGTCGGAAACGACAAATACAGCTGGCAAGATGAAATACCCTGAAGCAATGATAAATATGTAACTGTTAATATGTATAAAGGTCAAATAAAATAAATGTGTCAATTTAATTAAAATAAATATGTGCTAATTACCTTGGGAATTTTATTTGGAGAATTGATACTAGCTTTGTCACTAGCATCTTTCAAACCGGACCCGCGCCTTTCCGCCTCATATCTCTCTTTATCCTGCTGCAATGCTTGGACTTGCGCTTGTAGTGCCATCACAGTTTGCATGATTTCTTGGGTGGTGGGATTTTTTTTTCCTTGATTGCTTATACAAGGATGATGGAGTCACACCAAATCCTTTACCTCTCACCCGACCGGGATACTCAGGAACATTTAGTACTCGACTAAGAATGCTCCTGCAATCATCCTCACCTGCGGGTATGGATTTAGATAGATTCTCCTGAAATTTATCGAAAATTATTAGTGGGGATTAAAAATTAATTATAATTTAATAAAATTTCAATTAACTTTGAGACATAATGTTATACTTACACATTCTTCATAAACATGTTGAACATCTTCTGTAACAGCTCCACCCTTACCCACGCGAGCTTCCTTCCACAAAACATGGTCCGGAAGTGATGATTCTTCACTTTTAGACTCTTCTAACTACACATTTAGTTAAATAATAAGTTCATCAATTATAACACAATAATACAATTAATAAAATCATAGCATTAATATATACTTACCAATTTTTGTTGTAATCGTGCATATCCCAAACGCCCTTTTCTGTATGGATATGCGGGGTTTGATGCTCTTTCGCGATTAATGGCACTCAATTTATGGATAAAAAAATGCCCTTTAAGTCATATCAAAACAAACTAATGAAACACATATATAATACAATCAATAGACATGACAAGACAACATTACATTGAATTCTTCGGTTTTCCGTTTGTCTACAAAAATGCCCCATTCTTGCGGTGTAATCACATCCGCATACAACGGTGGAAGTTCTGCTTCAACAATTTTTTTTTTCTCGTCCCTAAGATATTTGTTTGATAATAAGGCTCTAAACCCTCTGTGTCTCTTTCCGGCCAATTGAAGACAATACTTTTGTCGGCTTTCTTCAATATTAAAGGACCTCTACGAAAAAACATACACATATAAACATAAAGTGTTTTAGTATAAGTAAATTAAAGACTTAATCGTCAACAAAAATCTAATAACATCAATCATATTTGGTAACTACCTGTATCTCAGTCCATATCTTTTCTTTACCGGCATCCAACGATTTACTCCTCCAATTATCACTAGTGATTGGAATGTGCTGACGGACAAGTGAACCAATGTATGAAGATAACATTGAACCGTTAGGCTCAACTAGTTGGTTCTGTTCACTCCAATGTACATCAAATCTCATCCCTTTATCTCTAGCACGGATGATTCTCTTCATAATGGTTTTTCCTCTTTTTATTTCATGTTCTAGATTCGAAGCTTCATTCTGAGATTCCTGTGTATCTTGTGTCTCGTGGATGTCTTCCTGGTTATTAGACATTTTACCTCTAAGCAAGAAAAAAACAAAAAGTAAATGACAAATATAAACTCATAAATAATTAATACTTCACTGTTAATGAATACTTACAACTTACAAAGCCTAAGCAAGTTAAAGTGATAATTAATAAACACTGAAATTGATACTTGTTAGTAACAGGTACCAAGTAAATAAACAAACACCCTTATAAAAGAATGATAAGATTCTGAGTTTCTAATTCTAACAAGAAATTGATACTCCTTCCATTTTTAATTAACAGGTTACTTTCACTTCATTCTCAACCCTTTATCTAATATTCCTTCCATTTTAATAAACACTAAAATTGTAATTGAAAACATCTAACAAGATTATGAGTTGCTGAAAACATCATTAACAGGTTACTTTCACTTCATTCTCAACCCTTTATCTAATATTCCTTCCATTTTAATTATCATATATAGTTGTTTGTTACTATAAAATAAGTATCTAAATAAAAACATGGCTAAGTTGGTACACAAACATCATTAACAGGTTACTTTCACTTCATTCTCAACCCTTTATCTTATATATACCAAACAAGAACAACAATAATAGTTTAAAAATCAAGAGAAATAAATTTATAAACAAAAAACATCAACAAAAACAACGAACAATAGTAACAACGAACAACAGTAACAACGAACAACAGTAACATGCAAGAACGATTTACGGCCAGCAACAACGAACAACAACAACAACGAACAACAGTAACAACGAACAACAGTAACAATGAACAATGCAAGAACGATTTACGGCCAACAACAACGAACAACAGTAACAACGAACAACAGTAACAACGAACAACAGTAACATGCAAGAATGATTTACGGCCAGCAACAACGAACAATATTAGAAGTAAGAACAGCAACACCAATGTTAGAAGTAATGTACCTTTTCTTCGTCACGACGACAATGGCAAAGGGTTTCAGCAGAGAAGAAAGGGAGCAAGCGTCGCGAGAAGAAAATGATTAGAAGCAGTTTCAGAAAATGAAATGAAATGTGTTTTATATTTTAATTAATAATGACCTTAGAGGGCGCTTTACTTAGAAAACGCTTTCTAAGGTGAGGAGACTTAAAGACCTTAGAGGGCGCTTTTCTTAAAGCGCTTTCTAAGGTTAAACTTTAGACAGCGCTTTTCAAAAGCGCTCTCTAAAGGCTATTTTTAGAAGCCTTATAACAACGCTTTGTCCTTAAAAGCGCTGTCTAAGGTTTACCTGAAAATGTCAAAAAATATAAAAATGAGTCTGGGGCGAGGGGGATTCGAACCCCAGACTCAAAGCATGGCAAACAAACACACAAACCTCCTTAACCAGCGGTACTACGCCCTCATCCATTGCTTAGACTGACTCCATAAATATATAAAATAAGTTCACAACATATATATTTAAATATATTATTTGAATAATTTTAATTATAATTTAAAATAATTTAAATATATTAAATATAATTTGATATATTAATATAATTTAAAGTATATTTTAAATTATATGTTAATATAATATATATATATTAAATATAATTTAAATAAGTTAAAATGTTTGTATTTAAAACATATATATTTAAATATATTATTTGAATAATTTAAAATATAATTTAAATATATTAAATATAATTTGATATATTAATATAATTTAAAGCATATTTTAAATTAATATATTTTAAATTATATATTTATATAATTTATATATATTAAATATAATTTAAATAAGTTAAAATGTTTGTACTTAAAACATATATATTTAAATATATTATTTGAATAATTTAAAATATAAGTTAAAATAAATTAAAATATAATTTAATATAATTTAAATATATTAAATATAATTTGATATATTAATATAATTTAAAGTATATTTTAAATTAATATATTTTAAATTATATATTAATATAATTTATATATATTAAATATAATTTAAATAAGTTAAAATATATAATTTAAATATATTAAATATAATTTGAAATATTAATATAATTTAAAATTCGTTTCCATACATAAAGGGCGTGGGTTCGACCCCCCCTTTTGCCAAACAACAAATACAGCGCTGTCTCAGAAAATGTTTAGAATTATTTTATATTTTAATTAGTAAATGACTTTAGAGGGTGCTTTTCCTTAGAAAGCGCTTTCTAAAGTGAAAAGAAATTGAGCCCTATTAGAGCGCTTTCTAAGGTCATACCTATAGCAGCGCTTTTTAAAAGCGCTCTCTAAAGGGATACCTATAGCAGCGCTTTTTGGAAAGCGCTGTCTAAGGTGACACTCTTTTACATTCTTTTACAGCGCTTTTGAAAAGCGCTTTCTAAAGCCTTTCTTTTAAGGCGCTTTTTTTTAGCGAAATTTTTTTATTCTTTTTAGCAGCGCTTTTGCATAAAACCGCTGTCTTTTTGGTGCTGTCTAATCATATTTTTGGCGTAGTGCGTCGGGTCGATCAAGAGGAAATTTGATGAACTGGAATCAGCAACGTCGGCGAAGACAACCACTCTCAAGAAGGTGCGAGGGAACTCAAACCCTATCACCTTCTATCTCGAGGAGCTCCCCGGCGGAGCGCCCAAAGCCACTATCCCCCTCCTGGTCAGGGCACAGATGGCGAATTTTAACGTTCGAAGGATCCTTGTCAACCAGGGCAGCTCGGTCGACATCATGTACGCTCATCTTTTTGGGACTCTCCAACTTGACGAGAGACATCTGACCCCATACGTCGGCTCAGACCTGCAGAGATTCAACGGAACCACCACCAGACCATGGGGCTACGTTGAGCTGATGGTCACATTCGGGGCCAAAGACACTGCCCGACAGGTGAAGACCCGCTTCCTGGTGGTCGAATGTTCATCCCTTTACAACTGCATCCTCGGGAGGACCACCCTGGCCGAGCTTACGGCGGTACCATCAATGGTCCACCTCAAAATGAAGTACTACACGGCCAGGGAACGAGTAGTGACGATGCACGGGGACATAGACGCGGCCAGGAGATGCTTCGATGCCGCCATCAAAGGCATGAGTTCCATCGGTACCAAACCCAAGACCGTGGCAAAGCCACCCCGAACACCGAACAGGTACCTCTCCCGCGCGTCAACACGGTCGAACTCGACAGCAGGTTCCCGGGCGAACCCGATGAAGACGGGGAAGAAGACCTCGACCTCCAGGCGGAAAACAACGGGCGGCCTCTCCACCCAATGTGCCCAATCCCAGACGGAGACTTTGACCTCGTGGTCCTCGGGGACGATCCAGACCGTAACGTGAAGATTGGCACCGGGATCCCCGACCTGGAGAAGGAGCAGCTGAAGGCATGTCTAAGGGAGAACAATGATCTATTCGCATGGATCGCCTCCGAGATGCCTGGCCTTGACCCCGAGGTGGCTTGCCATCAGCTCGCAGTAGATCCGGCCGTTAGGGCCATAGCTCAACGTAGTCGTAAGTGTAACAGCCCCTTTCTATACCCCCAAATAATCACATAAATCATTTAGGCACATATTCAAAATTTCGCCAGAGTACGGTTAAAGCATGGCATAAAAGAGGCATGTCACATCATACACAAATTTACAACATACAACACCTGCTCAAACATTGATATGCAACAGTGGGGTAACTTTGCAACAGAGGAACTTTGTCCTTACACCCACATTTCAATATTTAGAATAATAAGTGGAAAATCTAAACATTGAACCACAATCAAACATATATATATACATAGATATATACATCACCAAGTATTATCCACCAACACAATTCATGTTTACATAAACATTTATCCACTAGATACATATACAAATGTATCCCAAAATAATAATGTACATCCTAGCTACCCGATGCTACATATCAGAGCCAACCGACCAAAAGAATGAAGACACGCTTCACAAAAAGACCTCCAGCATACCTACTCTGCAATGCCTCATAGAGCATCATAAAACAGCAGAAGGGTGAGAAATATTATCATAATAACAATGCATATAATTATATATATAAACATAAAAATATACATATTCCACATTTTCACCGCAATTCACCACAATTCATTACCGTTCATCACAATACACCCATATACATTACTATGTATATCTATATATCAACCAAGCATATTCATCATGCATACTTTCACAATTCCCAATCATTCCACATAAACATACACCATTATGTTTACTCAATAACACATCATTATAAAGATGATAAATGCAAATCATAGAGACCGACTCACGACTCTATGCAAATGCAATGCCGTACCGACTCAATCATCTCAAGTTCACTCAGGAACTTCTCCTGGAACCATCGCTAGTTACCAAAGTAACTCCCCGTCAGGCCTACGATGTTCACCCATTGCTCACACCCCACATGGGCACACAATGTTTATGGATCACTCACACCCCACCCGGGCACACGACCCGATCGCTCACACCCCACATGGGCACACGATCGTCTATAATCATCGCTCACACCCCACCTGGGCACACGAGGTTATAGCGGATTCCCTCTGGAACCGATCTGTCGCTCACACCCCACATGGGCACACGACGTTTATGGATCGCTCACACCCCACATGCGGGCACACGATCCGATTGCTCACACCTCACATAGGCACACAATCATTCGTAATCATCGCTCACACCTCTCATAGGCACACGATGTTACCACGGATTCTCATTAGAATCGCTAAACACAAGAATGTATTTCATGATGCTTCTCAGGCAAAATGACACAGGACATTCTTGAAATGCATACATATTCACAATATATTCATGCATTCATCTCATACAATCACATACAATCTATATACATTCACATCAATGCACTATTGTGTGATTCACATTCAAACACACCGTCCAAACGGTAAAAATCGCTAAATAAAACTATTCCTGACTTTCCGACATAATAAAATAGGCCAACAGTTTCCACACCATCATAATCATAAAGTACAGCTCAACCGCTTTCCAACGATATAAAGAACGCCTAAATCGGAGTTACGGTTCGAGAATTATGAATCTTTAAAAGAAACGAAAATTATAAAAAAAAATGAAAGCGCCCGGCGACAGGAACGTTTCGCCCGGCGACGCTTCCATTTTGCCTTCGCTTCGCCCGGCGAAGAAGGGGCGAAGGAAATCCCCATAAACGTGAACCAAACCAGTAGCTTGACACCCTCTCGCCTCTCAATTTCGCCCGGCGAAGGCTCGAACCGCCCGGTGCTCTGGGCCTTTCGCCTGGCGCTTCACACCAGAAGCAGAATTTCTGCTTCGTTTCCACTGTTCCAAAACCCTCAAAAACTCCATTTTCTCCCCCAAATCACTTCCATCAGCAAAATAATGAATAGCAATGATTCATAAACATATGGAGATTATACAACACAAATTATATCGATTTCTATCCGCGAAAACATCGATTTCTACCATTTTCTACACCAATGGGTTTATACCCAAAAACTCATGAAAATCAACAATATCAACAATACAATCATACATAATCATACACATTGCTAAGATAACAAGATTTCACACCCTTACCCGGATTCCAAACTCGCTAATTGATCGATCTTGATGATTTTCCTAGTTTTCCCAAACTTTCTCCTCTTCTTTTCTCTTCTTCCTTTTTCTTTCTCTTCTTTTTCTCTAATTCTCTTTTCTTACTATTTTTCCTTCTATTTTTCCTTTCTATCTCTTTTCTTTCTATTTCTTTCTTTTCTATTTCTTTACTCTCATTTTCCAAACAATCAATTAATTCATTTTTCTCACAAATTCTAATTCCACTTAATTTCTAATTTATCATTAATTGAGAAAAGTCTAAAATACTCTCCATTCTAATTTCCCCGAAAACTCTCAAAATGGTAAAATAACATTTAACACACCAACTTCACAATTAAAATAATTTATCACCCAATTAAAATAAAAGACTCCACATAGTTGGGAAATAATCAAAATCGGGGCGTTACAAATCTCCCCCACTTTAGAAATTTTCGTCCTCGAAAATAATACCTGATTCAAACAACTCCGGATACGACTCTCGCATCCCACTCTCTAGTTCCAAAGTCATATTGCCTTCCGCAGCTCCTCCCCACGCTACCTTCACAAGCGCAATATCCTTGCCTCTTAGCTTCTTAACTTCACGGTCCAAAATCCTAACCGTTAAGGCTTCCACCGTAAGGTTATCTCTCACTTCAACCTCATCCATAGGAATAACATGTGACGGATCCGGAACATACTTCCGAAGTTGCGAAACATGGAATACATCATGCAAATTCGAAAGGTTTGGAGGCAACGCCACACGGTAAGCCACAACACCAACTCGGGAAGTAATCTGATACGGACCAATAAAACGAGAAGTCAACTTCTTCGACTTCAAAGCACGACCCACACCTGTAATCGGTGTAACTCTCAAAAATACATGGTCGCCGCCTTGAAATTTAAGATCTTTCCTTCTCTTGTCATGATAGCTCTTTTGCCTACTTTGAGAAGCTCTCATCTTCTCCCGAATAAACTTCACTTTCTCCGTCGTTTGTTGTACCATCTCCGGTCCAACTATTGTTCTCTCACCCGTTTCATGCCAACACAAAGGTGTTCGACATCTACGACCATACAAAGCCTCAAATGGTGCCATACTTATACTCGAATGAAAACTGTTATTGTAAGTGAATTCAATCAACGCCAAATAATCATCCCAAGCACCACCTTGCTCGAACACACAAGCACGCAATAAATCCTCCAACGATTGAATCGTCCTCTCGGTTTGACCATCTGTTTGTGGATGATAAGCCGAACTCAATCTTAGCTTAGAACCCAGAGCCCTTTGTAAACTCTCCCAAAACCTCGATGTAAATCTAGGATCTCTATCCGATACAATACTCTTAGGAACTCCATGTAACTTCACCACCACAAGAATATAAATCTCGGCTAACCTCTCCAAAGGATAACTAATATCAATTGGAATGAAGTGAGCAGATTTAGTAAGCCTATCAACAATTACCCAAATAGCATTATGTCCTCTTTGCGTATTCGGCAATCCCGTAACAAAATCCATCGATATACTATCCCATTTCCACTCCGGAATGTCCAACGGTTGCATCAATCCACTAGGCTTTTGATGTTCTACCTTCGACTTTTGACAAGTTAAGCACGCATACACAAATTGAGCCACATCCCTCTTTAATCCGGACCACCAAAAGATTTTCTTCAAATCTTGATACATTTTATTCGCTCCCGGATGAATACTTAAGTTACTTCGGTGTCCTTCTTCCAATATCATCTTTTTCAACTCCGCATCATCGGGAATACAGATACGACCACGGAATCTCAAAACTCCAAAATTATCAACCTTGAAATCCTCATTCTCATTCAACATCAAATCAACGAATTTCAAGTCCAACCTTTGCTTTTCACCTACCGTTGCAAGAAAATCATTCGTAACATGTAGCATACCAAGTCTCACACTTCTCGGCGTCATTTCACAAACCAAACTCAAGTCTCTAAAATTCTCCAAAAGTTCCCATTCTCTCATCATCAATGTGGACATATGTAACGACTTCCGACTCAAAGCATCGGCCACCACGTTTGCCTTACCCGGATGGTAATTCAAACCAAAATCATAATCCTTCAAAAGCTCTAACCACCTTCTTTGTCTCATGTTCAATTCTTTTTGATCAAATAAATATTTTAAGCTCTTGTGATCACTAAAAACTTCAAATCTCGTACCATAAAGATAGTGTCTCCAAATTTTCAAAACAAACACCACGGCCGCCAACTCCAAGTCATGCGTAGGATAATTCTTTTCATGTACTCTCAATTGTCTTGAAGCATAAGCCACAACTTTTCCATCTTGCATCAAAACACCACCTAAACCAACCAATGAAGCATCACAATACACAACAAATGGTTCCGTAGGATTTGGAAAAATCAAGATCGGAGCCGTTGTCAACCTTCTTTTTAACTCATTGAAACTCTCTTCACAATGAATATCCCAAATGAAAGCCTTTTCCTTACAAGTCAATTGCGTTAACGGAAGTGCCAACTTTGAAAATCCCTCAATAAATCTCCGATAATAACCCGCAAATCCTAAAAAGCTTCGAATCTCCGTAACCGATCTAGGAGCCTCCCATTGCATCACCGCATCAATCTTGGATGGATCAACACTAATACCACTACCGGAAATAACATGTCCAAGGAAACTTACTTCCGACAACCAAAATTCACATTTTGACAACTTAGCATATAATTGTTTCTCTTTCAAAATTTGCAACACAACTCTCAAATGCTCTTCATGCTCCTCTTTGGACTTAGAGTAAATCAAAATGTCATCGATGAACACAACCACAAAACGATCTAACTGCTCATGAAAAATACGATTCATGTATTCCATGAACACACCCGGCGCATTAGAAACCCCGAATGGCATCACGGAATATTCGTAATGACCATACCGTGTCCTAAAGGTCGTCTTTTGAATATTCTCTTCTTTCACACGAATCTGGTGATATCTCGATCTCAAATCAATCTTGCTAAAAACACGCGCACCAACCAATTGGTCCATCAAATCATCGATCCTTGGAAGCGGATACTTGTTCTTAATTGTCACCTTGTTCAATTGTCGATAATCAATGCATAACCGCATACTCCCGTCCTTCTTCTTCACCAACAATACCGGAGCACCCCAAGGAGAAACACTTGGTCTTACAAATTTCTTGTCCAACAAGTCATTCAATTTCTTTTTCAATTCTACCAACTCCGATGCTGACATACGATACGGTGCCATCGAAATCGGTCTAGTACCTGGAACTAGATCAATAGAAAATTCAACTTCTCTTTCCGGCGGCACATCCGTAATATCCCCCGGAAACACTTCTGGAAATTCACACACCACTGGGAACACATTAAGCTCAACTTTACTCTCCACCGACAATGATGCAAACAAACCAAACAATTGAGCTTTGTCCGCTAAAAGTTTCTTCAACTCTTTAATGGATAGGAAACTCTCAAATTCATCATCTTCCAAAGAAGGAAACCTCACTAACTTGTGATAGCAATCTATATGAACTCGATTAAATCGTAACTAGTTCATACCCAAGATTACGTCTAAACCTTCCAACGGAAAACACACTAAATCCATCTCGAAGTCTTTACCATAAATGGTCAAAGGACAACTCACACAAACCAAAGAAGTAGTTACTAACCCCATCGTTGGAGTGTCAATAACCATCTTACCATCCATCAGAGACAACACAAGATTCAAACGCTTCGCGCACTCAGACGAAACAAACGAATGAGTCGCTCCCGTATCAATAATAGCGACTAAAGGCGTACTATTAATAAAGCAAGTACCTTTAATCAGACGGTCCGTACTAGTAGTTTGAGTCCCCGCCAATGCAAACACCTTTCCGCCCGCTTGAGCTTGTTTCGGCTTAGTACACTTAGTACTAATGTGACCAACTTCTCCACAATTATAGCACTTCACCATATTCCTTCTACAATCTGTAGCAGCATGCCCAATACCTCCACAATTAGAACATTTCACCACTGGCTTCCTACACTCAAATGATTTATGACCCAATTCACCACATTTGTAACACCTAATAACACTGGAACCTCCTCCTCCTGACCTCCTATCAAAGTTTCCCCTATGCTTGCCCTTATCAGCGGGTGTCACATAAGGTCCACTTCTAGCTTGTTTCTTTCCCTTCCTCTCATTCACACTTTTGTAATGTGTGGAACGAGCCTTACTATCTTCCTCGAAGATTCTACAACATTCTGTCAAATCGGAAAACCTCCTTATCCTTTGATATCCCACAACTTGCTTAATCTCGGGACTTAAACCATTCTCATATTTAATACACTTTGAGAACTCAGCAGTAATCGCAGCATAATGAGGATGGAATTGAACCAACTCCACAAATTTAGCAGTATAGTCCACCACCGACATACTACCTTGTTTCAGTTCAAGAAATTCCATCTCCTTCTTTCCCTTCACACTCTCAGGGTAATACTTTCTCAAGAATTCAGTACGGAATAAATTCCAAGTTATCTCTTCATCATCCACCTCAAGAACTTTACGTATACCGACCCACCAATCGTCGGCCTCTTCCTTCAGCATGTGAGATCCAAGCCTCACCTTATTCTCCTCCGCACAGTCCATGACTCTAAAGATTCTTTCAATCTCTTTCAACCAATTTTGAGCCCCATCGGGATCAAATTTTCCTTTGAAAACAGGTGGTTGATTCTTCCTGAATTTTTCATTAGCATTCACATTCGGCGCACCTTGCACCGCCCTAGCCATTGACTCCAAAGCAGCAGCCACGACATTGTCGTTTCTACCAGACATATTCTGATCGTTCCCAAAAATAACAACAAGGTTAAACAACAGTTCAACCAACACAATCAACAAGACAGACACAACTGACTCAACTCTGGCTCTGATACCACTTAATGTAACACCCCCTTTCTATACCCCCAAATAATCACATAAATCATTTAGGCACATATTCAAAATTTCGCCAGAGTACGGTTAAAGCATGGCATAAAAGAGGCATGTCACATCATACACAAATTTACAACATACAACACCTGCTCAAACATTGATATGCAACAGTGGGGTAACTTTGCAACAGAGGAACTTTGTCCTTACACCCACATTTCAATATTTAGAATAATAAGCGGAAAATCTAAACATTGAACCACAATCAAACATATATATATACATAGATATATACATCACCAAGTATTATCCACCAACACAATTCATGTTTACATAAACATTTATCCACTAGATACATATACAAATGTATCCCAAAAGAATAATGTACATCCTAGCTACCCGGTGCTACATATCAGAGCCAACCGACCAAAAGAATGAAGACACGCTTCACAAAAAGACCTCCAGCATACCTACTCTGCAATGCCTCATAGAGCATCATAAAACAGCAGAAGGGTGAGAAATATTATCATAATAACAATGCATATAATTATATATATAAACATAAAAATATACATATTCTACATTTTCACCGCAATTCACCACAATTCATTACCGTTCATCACAATACACCCATATACATTACTATGTATATCTATATATCAACCAAGCATATTCATCATGCATAATTTCACAATTCCCAATCATTCCACATAAACATACACCATTATGTTTACTCAATAACACATCATTATAAAGATGATAAATGCAAATCATAGAGACCGACTCACGACTCTATGCAAATGCAATGTGGTACCGACTCAATCATCTCAAGTTCACTCAGGAACTTCTCCTGGAACCATCGCTAGTTACCAAAGTAACTCCCCGTCGGGCCTACGATGTTCACCCATTACTCACACCCCACATGGGCACACAATGTTTATGGATCACTCACACCCCACCCGGGCACACGACCCGATCGATCACACCCCACATGGGCACACGATCGTCTATAATCATCGCTCACACCCCACCTGGGCACACGAGGTTATAGCGGATTCCCTCTGGAACCGATCTATCGCTCACACCCCACATGGGCACACGGCGTTTATGGATCGCTCACACCCCACATGCGGGCACACGATCCGATTACTCACACCTCACACAGGCACATAATCATTCGTAATCATCGCTCACACCTCTCATAGGCACACGATGTTACCACGGATTCTCATTAGAATCGCTCAACATAAGAATGTATTTCATGATGCTTCTCATGCAAAATGACACAGGACATTCTTGAAATGCATACATATTCACAATATATTCATGCATTCATCTTATACAATCACATACAATCTATATACATTCACATCAATGCACTATTGTGTGATTCACATTCAAACACACCGTCCAAACGGTAAAAGTCGCTAAATAGCACTATTCCTGACTTTTCGACATAATAAAATCGGCCAACAGTTTCCACACCATCATAATCATAAAGTACAGCTCAACCGCTTTCCAACGATATAAAGAACGCCTAAATCGGAGTTACGGTTCGAGAATTATGAATCTTTAAAAGAAACGAAAATTATAAAAAAAAACGAAAGCGCCCGGCGACAGGAACGTTTCGCCCGGCGACGCTTCCATTTCGCCTTCGCTTCGCCCGGCAAAGAAGGGGCGAAGGAAATCCCTACAAACGTGAACCAAACCAGTAGCTTGACACCCTCTCGCCTCTCAATTTTGCCCGGCAAAAGCTCGAACCGCCCGGCACTCTGGGCCTTTCGCCCGACGCTTCACACCAGAAGCAGAATTTCTGCTTCGTTTCCACTATTCCAAAACCCTCAAAAACTCCATTTTCTCCCCCAAATCACTTCCATCAGCAAAACAATGAATAGCAATGATTCATAAACATATGGAGATTATTCAACACAAATTATATCGATTTCTATCCGCGAAAACATCGATTTCTACCATTTTCTACACCAATGGGTTTATACCCCAAAACTCATGAAAATCAACAATATCAACAATACAATCATACATAATCATACACATTGCTAAGATAACAAGATTTCACACCCTTACCCGGATTCCAAACTCGCTAATTGATCGATCTTGATGATTTTCCTAGTTTTCCCAAACTTTCTCCTCTTCTTTTCTCTTCTTCCTTTTTCTTTCTCTTCTTTTTCTCTAATTCTCTTTTCTTACTATTTTTCCTTCTATTTTTCCTTTCTATCTCTTTTCTTTCTATTTATTTCTTTTCTATTTCTTTGCTCTCATTTTCCAAACAATCAATTAATTCATTTTTCTCACAAATTCTAATTCCACTTAATTTCTAATTTATCATTAATTGAGAAAAGTCTAAAATACTCTCCATTCTAATTTCCCCGAAAACTCTCAAAACGGTAAAATAACATTTAACACACCAACTTCACAATTAAAATAATTTATCACCCAATTAAAATAAAAGACTCCACATAGTTGGGAAATAATCAAAATCGGGGCGTTACAGTAAGCAGTCTCCCGAAAAAGAGGAGGCTGCTGAAAAAGCTGTAAAAGACCTCCTAGAGGCGAATTTTATTTCAGAGGCCGGGTACACGACCTGGGTGTCCAACGTTGTACTCGTAAAAAAAAAAATGGAAAATAGAGGATGTGTGTTTATTATACTGATCTTAATCAGGCTTGCCCGAAAGACTGCTATCCTTTGCCTAACATCGACCAGTTCGTCGACAATTCTACAGGTTACAAACTATTATCCTTCTTGGACGCATACTCGGGATACAACCAAATTCCCATGGACAAGGTCGACAAACAGTACATGGCTTTCATGACCGAATCGGGCAATTACTACTACAACGTGATGCCCTTCGGTCTGAAGAATGCCGATGCGACCTACCAACGGATGATGAATAGGGTTTTTCGGGCTGAAGACATGCTCGAAGTCTACATTGACGACATGATCGTCAAATCCGCGGAAGAGGTCGACCATGCCGCACACCTCAAGAAGGTGTTTGACACGGCGAGGAGGTGCCGCATGAGGTTCAATCCCGACAAATGCACCTTCGGCGTTCGGGCAGGCAGGTTCCTCGGTTACTACCTCACAGAGCGATGAATCGAAGCCAACCCCGACAAGTGTAGAGCTTTTTCCGAGATCCCTACTCCGGACTCAAAGAAGTCAATACAATCATTGAACGGGATGCTCACCACCCTCTCCCGCTTCATCGCCAAGTCTGCGCAGTACGCACTCCCATTTTTCAAACTTCTTCGACAAAAAGAGGAGTTTGAATGGAGCGAAGAATGCGAGCAGGCGCTCTTCCACCTAAAACAAGTCTTATCGCAACCCCCGGTCCTCTCACGGCCGGAGAGCGGGGAGACACTTTTCTTGTATCTTGCAATCACGAGTGAAGCAGTCAGCGCCGTCCTCATTCGGGAAACCCCGGATGGACAGAAACCATTTTATTTCACGAGCAAAGCCCTCCAAGGCCCCGAGCTCAAGTATCAGCAGATAGAGAAAGTCGCCATGGCCCTCGTCACCGCGGCCAGGAGGCTACGCCACTACTTCCTCGCCACACTGTCGTCATCAGGACCGAACAGCCTATAAGGCAACTCCTTGGACGACCGGATACGGCGGGGAGGATGCTCAGGTGGTCGCTCGAACTCGCCGAGTTTGACATCCAATACGAGGGAAGGAAAGCCCTGAAGGCTCAGGTATTGGCCGACTTTGTGGCAGAGATGACCGTCCCGGAACCTTCGACCAACGGATCCTAAAAGTGGACGATCTATGTCGACGGAGCATCCAGCCCGAAGGGAAGTGGGGCGGGCATCATCCTCGAAAACGAGGAAGGAATTTTGATCGAGGTATCCATCGAACTATCCTTCCCGACGTCGAACAACCAAGCGGAGTACGAGGCTTTCCTCACCAGACTTCGGCTGGCCGAGGACCTCGGTGCCAAGGAGGTCAAAATATTCACCGACTCCCAGCTCGTGGCCTCGCAAGTCCGAGGAGAGTACCAGGCCAAGAACGACAACCTCGTCGAATACTTAACCTTGGTGAAAGAAAAGATGAAAATGTTCACCTCCGCGGAAGTAACTCACATCCCCCGCGAGCACAATACCCGAGCAGATGTCTTGTCCAAATTGGCAAGCACAAAGAAGAAAGGCTGGAACAAATCCGTCATACAAGAAGTGCTTTCCTGGCCGAGCATCGACAAACCCGCTCCAACGGCAGACGTAAACGCCGTTGGTGACGGCAATTGCTGGATGACCCCTGTGTACGAGTACCTCACGACGGGCAAACTGCCCGAAGATCCCAAGGAAGCAGGAATGGTCAAGCGGCGGGCATGCTCATACACGATAGTCGAGGACAAGCTATACCGACGAGGGTTCTCTATCCCCCTCCTCAGGTGCGTCGAGGAGACTAAGATCCCCGACATCCTCCAGGAAATCCACGAGGGAATCTATGCACAGCACCTCGGCGGGCGATCGTTAGCCCAGTAAGGCGCTTTGAGCAAGGTATTACTGGCCCACCATGCAACAGGACGCCAAGGAACACGTCAAGAAGTGCGATAGATGCCAGCGACACGGGGACATGCACCTCGCTCCTCCTAGCGAGCTCAAAACACTGTCCTCCCCGTGGTCGTTTGCGTGGTGGGGGATGGATATCCTCGGACCTTCCGTCCAGGGGTCGTATCAAAACAAATACCTCATCGTCGGGGTGGACTACTTCACGAAGTGGATTGAGGCGGAAGCATTGGCCAAAATCACGGCCTTCAACATATTGCGTTTTTACAAAAGAAACATCCTCGCCCGATTCGGCTTGCCTTAAGCTATTGTCACCGACAACGGAACACAGTTCATCGTCAGGAACTTCCAAGACTTCGTCACCAAGCTAGGCACGAAGCAGCACTTCACGTCTGTCGAGCACCCTCAAACGAACGGGCAGGCTGAAGCAGCTAACAGAGTAATCCTCCGAGGATTGAAATGTCGACTAGGCGACGCCAAACAACGGTGGGTCGAGGAGCTACACAGCGTTCTCTGAGCCTACTGGACAACCCCGCATTCCACGACCGGGGAGACCCCTTTCCGTATAACCTACGGAACGGAAGCCGTGATCCCTGTGGAGATCAGGGAACCCTCTAGGAGGAAGGAAGCCCACCTCGACAGAGACGCGAACGACGAAGCCCTGCGGGAAGAACTCGACTTCGTCGAGGAGACTCGATCGGGTGCTTCTCTTCGAGAAGCTTCACTTAAACAGAAAATAACTTTGCATTATAATGACAAAGTCATCAAATCTGATTTTCCAGTAGGCACCCTCGTCCTTTGAAGGAACTAGAAAGACTCGCGAGAAGGAAAACTCGCCGCGAACTGGGAGGGCCCGTACCGCGTCCGCACGAAAACGGGGACAAGAGGCTACTTCCTAGAAAATCTGCACGGGGAAGAACTTGCTCGACCATGGAACACGGAAAAGCTAAAATAATATTACAGTTAAGCACTGCCCGCGACACACTAGCGTTGCGGTCACAGGGACGTACTAAGGTACAAGCGCGACACCCCTGTACGAAACACGATGGTCAAGGGTTACGTTGTGTGTGCGCGAGCACTTTGAACCGAAGAGGACACCTCGATCGAGCTCCTGCATCGTCGTACCAATTAGGCAGAACACCCAGCTCGGGATGGGAAGTTCACGCCACGAAGCTAAGACCTCGACCGAGTTCTTAGCCTCGTTGAAGGTCGGAATACGTCTCCGACCACCCGGCCAGCTCTCCACGCGGTCAAGGACTATCAAAGTCAAGCAAATCCCCCAAAGTCTATTTACTTAGACAAAAATAAACAATGTATAGCAAATGCAGTAACATCACACACAATTAAAACCATACTAATAACACACTAGCAGATAAACAAAAATGCATTAAAGCGGGCAGAAGCCCAGTGTACAGGTATTACAAAGGTATCAAAAGCCCCTGGCACACAGACCGGGCATAAATCATTACAAAGAAACAATGGCACGTAGGCCAAACAGAACGATAAAGGAAAAACCTACTCGGCGACGGTCCCCTCGGGCTGTTCGTGTTCGACAACCTCGTCCTCCTGCATCGGCTGCACGATCTAACCATCGACCACCTCGTAGTCGGGATCAGTCCCTTCTGTTATGAGGTTGGGGTTGAGAACCTGAAGCTGCTGCACGACATTTTTGAAACCTATGTCAGTTTCCACGAGGTTATCTTACTCGGCTTCCCTTAGCTTCGCTATCAGCGCTGCCCGCGAAGTCAGCAACCTGTCTTCTTCAGTTTCTTCATCAGCCGGGCGGACAACCTCCTCCAACTCGGAGTTCCTCGCCAAGAGACGATCCCTCTCCTCTTCAAGCTCGACGTCCCTCGTCAAGAGACGCTTCCGCTCCTCCTCATCATTCTTCAACCTTTCCTCCAACTTCCCTTGAAGCTCGACCTGGGCCTGGTTCTGGATTTTGCAGTCAGCCAGCTCCTTGCCCACCTTCTCCATTTCGGCTGAGATGGACCTGAAACTCTCTCGTAACTTGTTCAGCTCGTCTTCGGAGCATGCCTCGTCGTTCAGAACCAAGGCATCCACACAAACCCACATCACCGTGGACACATCCTCCACCAGCGCCTATCTCCGAGAAACCTTGTCAACGCCTAAGATGGCCTGAGCTTCGGGGGCACCCACGCATAGGGAATTATTCCCCATAAAGAAATTCGGCCTCGAGTGACAAGGCGAGAGCACAAAATTCACAGCAGGGGGGCTCTCGTTCTCAGTAAGGTTGATCTCCACTGTGCTTACAACCCGCTGCCTCTTTGGGGAGCTCTGAGGGCTGGGAGAATCACTATCCTGGTGAGAGCCAGGGGAACCTCCGGTTGTCGGGGTGGGAACGGATTCCTGCGCTCGGAGCTGCTCGATGCGGCCTTTGCCTCCTTTCTTCGCAATGCGGTTAGCCTTCAACTTTTTGAAATGCTCCTCAGCAGTCGACATCTTGCCTGCAAAAAGAAAATAAATATGTCAGTAAACCAAAGATCAAGACGCGAGGAAAAAAGTAAGTCAAAGAGGATGTCACCACCTAGCAGCTCGAGAGCATCCTCATCGGAGAACGTCTCGAGGAGGGCCCTCGTATTAATCAAACGACGTTTCGTCAACACCTGCCCGTCGTCTCCCCGGACGAATTCCCCATCCATCGTCACGAGCTTGGCTTTATTAAAACCGTTGACGAAAGCGACTATCAGCTCGTAGGCCAAGCGATCCCCCTCGTCGAGACGGCCACGACTGACTTTGTAACTGTTCGTCCCCTTTTTGAAGTGTTGTTCCGTCCAGAACAAGGGGAATCTCGGCTCGAGGACCTCCTCCGTCTGCCCGCCCACCACACGGGAAACTCGGCGATACACTGAATTCACAGCTTCAAGCGTGACCGGCCTCATGGTATAATACCGGTATTTAAAGTCGCGAACAGAATCCAAGTAGGTGTGGAAGAGACTGCTCGTTTGTTTAAAAGACACCCAGCCATGTCTGCCGTCGGAGGCCTGTCGCTGGAGGTGGAAGATGCAAAAGAAGAGAGGCACGGTTGCCCTGATTCAGAGATATTTATAGACGAGCTCGAAGGCTCGGATAAAAGCGAGGGAGTTGGGGTGAAGCTGCGAAGGCGCCAAGCGCAGCCAGACGAACACTGCTTGTTGGAAGTCCGTGAAAGACAAACGCCACCCCGCCTCGTCAAACATGAACTCGTAAAGAGGGAACCTCATCCCTCGGTAGGTCGAGCATATGCGATGGTGTGCTTGGGGACGGAACACCTTCCACGACTTCGGAGAACCCACCAGCCGATGCTCGACAGTACAAAACATATCATCCTCGTCACCGTCAACGAACTGGGAAGCCATAATTAGCGGTTCTTCGTTAACCCACTCCGCAAGGGGACGTTCCTCGACAGTAGTGATTGGCCCCATTGGAGAGTCGGGCTGGTCGTCGACGTCCAACGTTCCCACGGCCACAGAAACGGACAAAGCTTCCATATACCTGAAAAGCAGAAGGAAACGGTGCATTCGATGATCCATATCAAATTCACCCCTCCACCGCTGTTCAAGTGAAAGGGCGAAGAGTGGGCGTCGGGGTTACGAGACTGTCGCGCTCGTCCACGCCCCCGAGGAAACCGACGAGCCTCCCCGTGACCATCCTCAGGTCACCGGCATGCCGTGTTGGGAGCATTCCCTCGCACAGATGAAATATTGGCGAGGACCCCGAGAGTTTCATCTCGTGTCCTCGGGACATTCTTCGTGTCCCCGAGTTACTCATCCCTTTTCCCGCGATATGCAACAAGAAACTAAGAAATCCCGCCGTTTTCACCGGAGATTTCGTGATGTCCATGAAGAACTTCATCAGTTCACCATAGAACCACCCTATAAATGCAAACTAAAGGAGAAAAAAGAGAGAAACTTACTTGAAAAACGCTTCCGGTAGGGTTCCGACACGGCAGTTGGTGGCGGCGTACGGTGGGGAAATAGAGAAGGAAGAAAAGAGTGGATCTGAGCAAAATGGGAGCAAATGTGCAAACGAGACGAGATGACCCCTATTTATAGGGCTCTCACAAGTCTCGAGGGCTCCTAAGCAATCGATTACGCTGCCCTAGCGTAGCCGCCCTAGGCAATGATGAGTGGCGACACGTGGCACACTTTCCCACGCGTGTCTTTTAATTTCCCAACATGCGTCCTTCCATTCGCCTCGCTTCAGACTTCTCATATTCCCGAGACGTCGTTCATCCGCGGCCAGTCTAGCCCGAGCAGATCGATTCATTTCTCCTCGTTTGACCAACCGCTCCTCGTTTAGAATCCCTTCCCCGACTAGATAAGTCCTCGACATAGCTGGCCCTTAAGTCATTACTCTGACACCTCAGAGCAACGACTTAGGGGGCTCCTGTTCTGGACTGGGCCGGGGTCTACCCCTCAATTGAGCAGGCCCAACCCACACACCCCGGGATGACCCAACAAGGGCCTCTTAGCACGACCTATGTCGGGCATACGCCTTTCTCAACATTGTCGGGCACACGCACGGTATAGAGCGTCGGGCAGGGCGCTAAGCCTCCCCGACCTCGCTCCTCCCCGACACTCAGGTTCTCCTCCCCTGAGGAGTCTTCTCCTCCTGCACATAAGTTCCTCCCCGCGAGGACACGTCTCTCCCCGACACGCAAGACTCCTCCCCGCGAGGACACGTTCTCATGTAACCACCCGCTCCCGATGGAATCGGTCTACCCTAATTCCGGAGATCTAGGAACGGTTACCCCAGGGCGAAGACCACGTGCTGGTCTTCACTACGCCACGTAAGCCCTGGCAATTACTTGGATTGGGCCTGGAAATCCATCCCAATGCAAGTAACCGTTGGCCCCGCGCTGGGGGCTCTCTATAAATACCCTCTCACTTGAGAGGGGGTAGGTTACACACTCTTTTACACTCTAACCTTGTACTTGTTTTTACTTGACCTTTGCCTTACTTGAGCGTCGGAGTACCTTGCAGGTACACCCCCCGGCCGTCTTTTAACCTCACCGGAGCTGAAGTCCACAAGACGTTGCTGGCCACCAAATACTGTCTGACCCAGGTACGATCAGGACCAAAAAGAAATTAACTTTTTTTTGAAGAACAAAATCATAAACAAAACCATACGCATAGGAAGTTGGAAGAACAACAGCCATACATACACGCGCAACAACCTTGATTCAGGAAGATGATTGAAGAGGGAGAGAAGTATAAGGAGTTACCTTTGAAGTCGTTGTGTCGAAACCGCCACGTCGTAATATTTCAGAGGTACGTGATTCCATTGCTTAATTTCTATAATATTCACTCCAGTTCCGCCATTGTTGGTCCAATTAGTGTGATTCGAAATAAAGGGTGTGCGGTGGGGTGTGCGGGAGAGAAAGTCATGTGAGAATGAGTGGGATTCTGGCGAGCAAAGGGTGTGCGGTGGAGAGAGAGTTGGGAGATTGAGGGAAGATGATGAAACGATGCGAAGATAGAGGTGATGGTGAGAAGAAGCACGGCGGAGGCAGTAACGGAGAGATAGACGGAGACAGGCGAGGAAGGGAAAGAGAGTGAGCTGAGATAGAGAATTGTGACCTAATTTACTTTTTCAATTTTTTTTAATCTAAAAAAAATTAGAAAAAAAAATAATTAACGAGAGGGAAACTAAAAAACGAGAGGGAAATTCTAGCGGGGTATATTTTTTAAGTGAAAATTATAATTCCGCGGTTTTTTTTTTGTGGCTTAAAATATCTACAATTTGCTGACCGTGGCTTAAATATAAATGTGATTTTGTAACCGTGGCAATTGAAGAAAAGGCCACAGTTTCACACTCCGGATTTAATGTTTCTAAACATATGTCTACGATTTGAAAACCCTGGCCAAAGCTTGTATGTGGCCACAGTTTTTGAGTTGTGGAAAAATTTAGCGTGGCCGTAGGCCAAAAATGTTGTAGTGGCAAATCGGTAGAGATGGAGGAAGAGTGCCTATCAAATTTTATGGATTGGTACTTGTTTTACCGTGTAAAAAAAGTAAAAGAGGGCAAAATGGGAGTTGTTTGGCTAGCCATTACTTGGAGCTTATGGTTATTAAGGAATAGAGTGTGCTTTCGGTCGGAGGAGTGGAATTTCAACAACACGGTTTAGGGTATAAAAAATTTGGTTTGGAGGTGGTCTTTTTGCGGAGAAATTACTCATTCCAATTGTACTTTTTACGAATTTAGTAAAGACCCTTTGTCCTTTCTTTCGTAATTCTAATTGGTGGGTAATTTCTCTCTTGTATCGGTGTTCCCGTCCTTGTTGTAAACAGGTTGGAGAACCCTCAGTTCTCCCTTTTATATGATAACTTGCTTAAAAAAACATGATTAAAGAATGTATTGCATTCTTTAATTTCGCCTTGCCAAAGTGCTTTTGTGCCGGGTAGACAATTACTCGATGGTGTTTTGGTGGCTAATGAGGTGGTGGATTTTGTGAGCAAGGAGAAAAAAGAGTGCACTCTTTTCAAGGTGGATTTTGAGAAAGCTTATGATAAAGTAAGTTGGAACTTTCTTAGATATATCATGAGGAGAATGGGGTTCGGGGAGTTGTGGATGAAGTGGATGGAGGCTACTATTTTTTCTAGTAAAATGTCCGTATTGGTTAATGGTAGTCTAACTAGTGAGTTTGTGGTGGAAAGAGGTTTGAGACAAGGTGATCCTCTTTCGCCGTTTCTCTTTGTCATGGTGGCGGAGGGATTGACGAGCTTGGTTAAAAGATCGGTGTCGAATGGTGAGTTTTCCGGGTTTGATGTTAATGGTAAATGCTTCATTGATATTCTCCAGTTTGCGGATGATACTCTATTGGTGGGAGACGGTAATTGGAAGCATATTTGGGCTCTTAAAGTGATTCTCCGCGGTTTTGAGTTAGTCTCGGGCCTCGGTATTAATTTTCATAAGAGCAAGTTAATCGGAATCAATGTTTCGTCTAATTTTCTTCAAGCGGGAACTACTTTCCTTGCTTGTAGATCGGAGTCTAAAGAATTCACCTTCCTCGGTATTCCTATTGGCTCTAACCCGAGAAGGGTGTCTTCTTGGGCCCCTTTGGTTAAAAAGTTGGAGAAAAGGCTCTCTTGTTGGCATGGTAGATTTTTGAGCTTCGGAGGTAGAATTACTCTACTCAAATCGGTGCTTAATAGCTTGTCAATATTTCATCTATCCTTTTTTAAAGCACCGGCTAAGATTAGGAAGGAGATAATCAAACTTCAAAGTGCTTTTCTTTGGGGCAGCTCGGGAGTGAAGAGAAGAATTCATTGGATCAATTGGGATTCCTTATGTATGCCTTTTGATAGAGGTGGCCTTAGTTTGAAAAGGATCGGCGATTTTAATATAGCTCTTCTAAACAAGTGGAGATGGAGAATTTTGGTTGGGTCGGTTAATTTGTGGTTTAAAATATTACAAGCTCGGTATGGGGACATTAAGTTGAAGATGTCTAACCGGGATTTCTCTTTCTCCCGGGGTAAGTCTTGTTCGCATTGGTGGAAGGATTTATTAACTCTCTCAAGGCACTACCCGGAAGATATTTTAATCAATAACTGTTTGTTTCGTATTGGGGACGGTTTCTCAACCTCTTTTTGGAGTGCTAGGTGGATTGGTGATGAGTGCTTAAAGGTCACATATCCTCGGCTTTATGAGGCTTCAAAGCTTAAGGATGTTGCTGTGGCGGCACTTGGAGGTTGGTCGGAAGGAGAATGGTTGTGAGGGGACTTGGGAATTAATGATGTAGGAGGCAGCGCTGTGTATGGCAATGGGGGAGACAACGCTGTGTATGGCCATGACAGTACTGAGGATAGGGAAATTGAGTTTTTATCTAATGGTTTTATTGCAGGTACTTTTAGAGAGGAGGAATCCAGTTTATTACTTGGTTGTCCTTCTATTTTAAATAGGGATGACACTATCATGGTGGATCACAGCAGTGTTAATTTTGGAGGTTCAGCGCCTATTAATGATGTGTCGGACTGTGGCTTGATTGGAACGGAGGTGCTTCTGTGTCCATCCACGAGTGTGTCTGCTGCTGCTTCTATTGGCAGCGCGTCTGTTCCTCAATTTGAAGAGGAGTTTCTATGCACTGTCACGTATGAGAGGGAAGCTGCTTGCTCTGGCAGCCTTACTGCTCCGATAATTGATGATGATTATCAGGAGTTGATTCTTTCTAATGGGGCTGAGCAGTTAGGATTTAGGATGGCAAGTGACATGTATGGTTTGGTGCAGTTATTAGGCAACATTCAGATGGATACGAAGGTGAAAGATAGTGTTAAATGGGTGCAGGGAAATGAGAATTCTTTCACTGTTAGTTCCTTTTATCGGTTAACCGATGCTTATCGTTTACCGTATGGTCCGGCAAATAGGGACGACAGGGCAGTGGAGTTGGTTTGGAAAGTGGCGGTTCCTCAGAAGATCAAGGTGTTTGGTTGGAGGTGCTTGCTCAATAAATTACCGACGAAGGATTCTTTGGAGTTTAGAGGTATTTTACCCTCATCTTGTGATTTTAAGTGTGTATTTTGTAATTTTTCCTCTGAAACGTCGCAACACGCTTTTTTAACCTGTCCGGTGACTCGTTTAGTTTGGAGGGAGGTGGCGGAGTGGGTTGGAAAGACACTTTCTGATGGTAACAACACTAAGAGTAGTTTCTTGGACTGGTATAAATTTTGTAAGTTGAAGCGAGTCAAGGCGGGGAGAGAAGGATGTATTTGGTTAGCAGTTTTCTGGAATTTATGAAGGCTTAGAAACAGAATCATTTTTAGGAAAATTGATTGGAATGTCGTAGACACGGTTTGGGCGATAAAGTTTACGGTATGGAGGTGGTCCTTTATAGGAGATATTACTCATTCCAATTGTAACTTGTACGAGTTTGACAAAGACCTTTTGTTTTATTTGTCTTAAGTTTCAATTGGTGTGTAATCTCTTTGTGCTCTCGAGCGGAATTTTATTTGTTGTAATCAGGTTCGAGTACCCTTTGTACTCGCTTAATATTATTATTTCTTGATTATCAAAACAAAAAAAAAAAAAAAAAAAAAAAAGAAGTTGAGTCTTCAGCCTTGTGAAACACGGCTCGAGACACGGCATAAAAGAAAAATCTAAATAGCGATTCACTATTTGATTTTGTTTGAATAGACAACTTAATTTATAACGTAGAATTATTACTAATTTAACTTAATTATCCAAGCAAAAACAAAGGATATATAACTGAATTATTGTAAAGTATTAAATCAGTGTACTTCTACAACGGACACATGAAGACACTTAATCATATGAAGTAAACACCTAATGAAAAATTAGGGCAAATATATATAATTCTGCAAATTATCAAAATCCATGATATATGTTGTTCTAGATTCATAAAAACCACAATCATCAGTTCATTTGATGTATCTCTTCTTGTTCTTCATAAAGAATGTGGTAAACACTTGTTTACTATAGAACTTAGATCCCAAGTGTCATTTCCAATCTCATAATCCCACAATCGAGGCAGTATTTGCACCTCTCCAACAGATTCGTTTACAAACCTTTTCAATCTCTCACCTACTTTGGTTGCTCCAAATTGAAGCAATGATTGCAGAATCTACACAATAGTCAAAGAAGACAAATCATTCATGAGTTTCTTTATGCTGAGAGGCTAATGGATTAATTACCTTTGCAAAACATTGCTAAGATAAAGATTAAAGAATTGATATGCATGATTTCTTCAACTGTAATTAACAACCACAATATAGCACTTCAAAAAGTTTATACAATTAGTGTTGTTAGAAAAAAGAATTATAAAAACTGAGTTGTGTTGTGATTAACCATTTGCACGCCAAAAAAATTGACTATTCCTATCACTTTGGTTAAGATATCCATATTAGGATTAAGGTTCTTAAAGTCTTCATGCTTTCTTTAAAGCTTCTTTATATTTTATGACACGTTATCGAACTTTTTATTTATGGAGCTCCCTAAGTGAACATTATGAGAACCTGGTCATAACAAACAGAGTTAGAGTTAGATAATCATTTTTTGTATTTGTAACTAGTAACCTTTTGAAGTTTTTAAATTCAAAATATTGAAAGCTAAAGAGTTGTTTAAGTCATTAGACATGATTTTAAATTGCGGTTGCGAGTGTTGCGATTGCGGTCATTTGTTGCAACGTGCAGCCATTGCAACGTGAATTTTGACTGAAAAATGTTTGAAATATATAATTAAAAAATGCTTAAAGTTTAAAAAATATTATTATCACACCGCAATTGTGGTCCAATGCATTTGATGAAGCTATCACATCCGCACTATTGCGGCCGCAACTGTGGTTGCAGATGTACCCTTGGGTCGGCCCCAACATAAACCTATATAATATTTTGGCTTGAGACGGAGCACTAAGAGTACAGTTTAGTTTTTCACACTAATTTTTTCAATGCTTTTAAATTGCTATCCGCAACTGCAATTACAACCATAATATTGATGATGTGGTAGCCGCTGTTACTTCTTAGAACTGCAATTGTGGCATGAATTAAAATCATGTGTTTGACTACCATTACAAATCAATCAGACAATTTCCCTCATGTTTATTCAAGTATTTCATAACCTAAAACTCTATTTACTTCTTTGGTAATGAAAAATCTTAACATCAAGTGTTTTTTAAGGTATATTTCAAACACTTCCCAATTAAAATGCACACTGCAACGACCATAATGTGCATCACAACAACCGCAATAACTGCAATCGCAAAACTATCAACCGTAATCTCGTTTGCAATCGCAACCGCAATTTAAAACCATGATTTTTTTCTAACCCGAACGGCAAATCATGGTTAAAAACTGCAGTCTAAATTCGCAATTGCGAGCAAAATATTATTTCCAATATGTGGTAGCTTCCATAACGGCATTATGAACACAATTGCAATTCGATATAATATCTTGTTTGTGACCGGCATCGAGAACGACAGACAATTTCAGCCATATTCGTTTAGTTCTTCTCACCAAAAATTTCATAACCCTAATTTTCACTTGTCATCCTTTATATTCAAAAGTCTTAACATTACTTGTCTCAATTGTGTATTTTGAAAACTCTAAATCGGTAATCACACCGTGACAACCGAAATGTATATAGCAACAATCGCAATGTCTACAATTGCACGCAACATCGACAACTGTAATAGGATAGTATCTATGACCACAACCGCAATTTAAAACTATGTCGCGGATATTAAAAATCCCAATTGCAATACAATTGCAATCGTGAGTGCATTTTAATTTTTTTTAATCACAATATATAAAACTTTGTGGTGTAGTCACAACCGCAATTTATAACCATAGATCCATGTATATATATACCTCTGCATGCACAACATGTATAACGGAATCTCCAGCCATTGAAGAGTTTGCAGAAATGACCTCCACGTGATCTTCATGCAAAATTCTTATAATTTCATAGAAAATGAACTTATTATCAACCCCGCATGTTACAATGACTTGTAGAGACGAACCATTTTCATGAATCTCGATTTTTGGTGATTTTATGCTTCCTTTTGCTCCAAAAGAATTGGAACAATCACTACGTGATCTCTTGTTTGTAATTAAACCTTCTTTCTTCTGCTTCGCCAATTTCAACTTTGTCTCTAAGCTCTTTATGTAGTTTATAGCATTGTCTACTTGATCACATAATGATAAAGCTTTCTGCATGAAATGAAAAGTAACACTAAATTATATAGTATTATCACACAATAATATAATATTTTCTGAATTATTACAAGAAGAAATGATGGATGCACCTTGGGATCATAGTTAGGGCAAAGAGAATTGAGGTTGGAAAAGAGGCTCTTCATCTCATTTCTTCTATTTTTCTCAATAACCTTTCTTTCCACTTTGGTTGAAGAAGGTTGAAATCCTGGTTGGTAGTGATCCATTGGAAAACAACCTTGAAATTTACTGAGTTAGGATTGTGATAATTCGAGATGAGGTGAATGTGAAGCCTATATAAAAGAACTGAGGAAACGATGACAAGTCAAACATGTCATCTATTCTATATCCACACTGTATCTTCAATGTATTGTTGTTTCTAGAAGGTACAAAATATTCAACTTTCGCGTGGTTTCAAATCTAATCACAATAATATTGCTTTCATTACAATGTATCATAATTTCAATGTGAATAATTGGTCAACAATGGGGTCCACCTCGATGTTTCCCTAGATTTTCAATGACATTTGTAATCTTAGGGCTTAGAGTTGTAAAAAGGTTGTGAATAAAGAAGAGGGATATCTGCATTTTCTAAAAGTGGAATCCACCATTTATTTAAAGAGAAAAGGGAATTGGACCTACTTTCAATTTTGGTCCATCTGAAATTTAAAAGGTTATCAAAATCTATTTGTACACTAATAACATAGCAATAAAATAGAGAAAAAGACAAACAGTAGCAGAGAAAAAAAGTAACAGACAAAGAGGCACTTTGAGAGACAAGAAGAAAAAGAAAACTGCTTTCAGATTATCAATTTGAGGTATAAATTTAGCATGTTGTTTTTATCATCTAATTAACTATATTTATATATTTATGCATCAGTTGAGTAGACTTACATTCTCTTATAATTCTTTTGATATATTCACATTTTGTGGAAGTATTCATTAGAGTGTGTTTCTCATTTTTTGTTTTTATGAAATTGGTATTCTCTAGGGTAGGGATATAAATGGATATTTATGAGGAGGGATATCATGATATCCGTATCTGTTCTATTGGATAAATATGATATTCATATTCGTCTCATATCAATGCAGGTATTTGTTAAGCATGTAATCTGCGAGTTTTACGGTATCCATGGATATTTACAAATATCCATGAATAATATTTTTTTAGAAAAATTATTTAAAAAAAAAATATTTTAAACTTCTTTTAAAGACACAAAAAGGAATTATCACATAACATCCATATAATTCACCCTTAATTTAACAATAAAATTTTATCACATTAATTTTCTTCTTATTCAAAAAACATAATTAGATTCAAACATAATATCCATACATTTTATTTTTAATCAAACAAATAAAAGATATTGTGATTGTGAGTTATGATGGAAGAGCGGATGACATAGGAGTAGGAAGGGAGACACTGGTTCAACAGAGGAATGATGACAATAGTTGGTTGGATTGTGAAATTGTTGAAGTGAGGTATGAAGTATTGAAGAGTTTAAATATGAAATGGTTAATAGAATTTAAATAAAATGTGAAAGGTTTTCTTCAAAGAAAATTAAAAAAAAAAAAAAAGAAAATAATATAAGAGACTAATTTTTTTAGAAGAAAATATAAGGTATAATAAACGAATGATATTTAAATGATTTTTATAATTTATTAACGAATATGGATATCCGCGGGCACAGATATCATTAAATCCGTATCCATATCCATTAACAAACGAGTATTTAAATATCCATTTATATTATCTGTGGATATCCATTAAGCTACATGTCCCATATCTGTGATGAATTTTATCCACAGATATCTGTGGGTACTGATTTTTTTGTCATCCCTACTCTAGTGTTATTTAGAAGACTTTTGTATATTTATTATTTATATAATGGAAGATTTTGTCTAGATTAAATCTCATGGTTTTTATTCTTTCACTTAGAGAAAAGTTTTCCACGGGAAAATTTTGGTGTCATTGTTATTTTATTTTTCTATTATTATTATCGTGCTCTTGAATTGGTTTTGTTAGGTGTCTGCTTAAATTGCACAAGTTTGAGAAAAATATTCCGCTTTAAAGAGATTGATTATTGGGTTATTTTCTAACAAAGTAGTTTTGTTATTTTTATTTAAGGCCACTTTACAAAAGTGTGGGTTTTTATTTTGAAATCTAAAGACCATGTACTCTGTCATTCATACAAGTGTTAAATGATAAGACATGTCTAAGGGAAAATTCAATATTTGATAATACAAAACAAATCTCAAAAGTACTAATTAATAGAAATTACATAATAAAACATCAAAATCTTGACACACCGCATGATTAAACCCCCATAAATTCAAAGCATATCAACAATTTTTTTAGCGTTTAACCATTCCAAACAAGCATTTTATCCTCACCTTTGTTACAATGTTATTGTTACGTTCAATAATCAGAAATGGACGCAGTTGGTGAATTAAACCTCTTGAATCAGAGGTGCCGATCTCCGTTACAACGGTTTTGAGTAGACCTCCATGGTTAGCACTACAACGTCCAAGTCAGTTCAAAATTCAAGACTAGTATGATGAAAATGGAGATCAGAAAGTGTATCTTGTTTCTTGTGTTGACTAACTTTATACTTTGGGTCGAGTGAAGTGGGTTTGAGATGAAATAGGCATCAACTATTTGGTCCTTTGGTTAGCTCAGAACAGTTGGACCCAAGACTTGTCCAACTACTGAGTGAGCATGTGAAACCTTTGGTTATTTTGGCCAGTCTCCAAGACGTTGTCCGAGTTGAGCTAAACCAGAAATATTTGGAGTCAGTTGAAAAAGTAGTGGGAAAGAAGTGCAATAAATGTGTTTTCATCATTGAAATGTTTCGTCGCATTTTTCTCGCTTTTGCTGATGCAACAAGTTATGGAGTCACGGGGTTCATAGTGCATTTTAGTGCACTCAAGTTTACATGTATCCTTGAGGAGGAATCTATTTGTTGATTTTGTAATTCCTTTCTATAGCTGATATAGGTCATTCAACAGTTCTTGCCTATAAAAAGGAAGAGTTTAGTGTTTTGGAAACTTTTCGTAATTCTTGTCATTCGGGTTGGTTCGTATTCACCGTGTTAGTAAACTCCTTTGCTTCTTCTTCCTTGAAAGAACTAATCAGGACGGTTGCAACTATTTAATTAAAATCTCTACTTTTTCCATTCATTCCACTTCATCAACCTCGCATCTCTGGTACCACCCTAGACTCAAGCTTTTTCTTCAGCATTTCTTGTTTTTTAGTCAGGATGGGTGATAGTACAGTTAACTCAATGAATGATTCTAAGAGTGAAATTTATTTTTCCTCCAGAATCGGGATATCCCCTGATTATCACCTTCCTCCTCTTTATTATGATCACTTGGAACTAGAATTCATACCTTTACCTGACGATTTCGTCTCCGAAAGGGTATCTCATGATCCTCAAGAGGAAGGAATATCTTAATTAAACTCGTTAAAATCCATTATATCAAATATCGATAGAGGTAGAAATCCTATTAAGGTCCATATTATCCCTTCAATCTTAACCAAAGAGGAAATACAAGACAACTATAGGATGATAAAATACGCTAAAGTTTCATCCGGCTTCACTTGAGAACCAATAACTGTGAACTCAGCGACGCTGAAGTAAAACCTACTTGGATCTTCAAGGTCGACCAGATGCAATATCTTGGATCACGCTCAAAGAACATTTTAAGATGACCAATTGGCCTGGAAAGGATTGACGCAGGTGGATTTGACCGACGCAGTTATGTAAGGTTAGGTGGAGGCCAAGGTGATAGGTACCATGTATGTTCTGTACAATAAGGCAACAATAGGGGGTCTTGGCCTCGTGGTCGGTGATTCTCAAGACAAGTCGGTTCTTCTCGTGGGTCAAGAAAATAGGATATATAACTCTTTTAACAACTGCATGGTCCCACTTTATGAGTGTCTATTCATAAGTATAGGATTGCGGCTGCCTTTCTCTGCCTTCAAAGTTGTCGTCCTAAAACATTTAAAAGATTCTCCTTCTTAGACTCATCTGAGATCCTGGGCTTTCATGAGGGTATTAAAGTTGTGTCCTGAACATAAGTCTTGGAAGTCCTCACTCAGGATGTTTTTAAATATATTTACCTCGTCTGAAACTCTTGGGACGACTACCGCGACCAAGGGCTCATTAGCGTTCACACGGACAACCCTTGGTTTTGTCATTAAACACAAAATTGAGGTGATTTCCTGGGGTGCATTTCGTGTTCGCCAGTGGCCCATTTTACTTTTTTATACTCCCCTGTCGGGTCTTCCTACTTTTTCAAGGGCTCATTTTTGAAGTATCGATCTTGAAATCATTTCGTAAGAACATTTTTTCCTATTGTACTAAACAAGAGTTGATTTCCCATGATGAGGAAATGATAAAGAAATAACTCCACTCCTAGTTTCAAGGTCTCGACTGTGAGGAAGGGTTCATCACCACTGAGGTGCCCTATACCGATATGAGGAAGAGGTTGATTGTTACTTACCTCATTGTGAGTGCGGTCAGCCGGGAAGAAAGGAAAAAGCTTGTCAAACAACGTAGATGTATCTAATGTCAATAGGTTTTTAGCTTCCTTGATGGCAGTGACCTTAGGTTGTCATTCCCTATTAAGACATCTCAAAATTTTGTTAGTAGCAATATCATTGGAAACCGGCTTACAAAGTGCATTCAAACGGTTTACAAGATGAGTGGATCTCTTTTGCATTTTGGAAATGGTTTCACCATGCTTCATGTGAAAGAGTTCAGACTCTTGATTTAAAGTATTGATTCTTGCTTTTTTGACTTCATTTGTACCCTCATGGGAAACTTATAATGCATCTCACATAGCTTTAGCGGTTTCGGAATGAGAAACAACATAATATTCATCAACTCTTAAAGCGAACATTAGAACATTCCTTGTTCTCAAATCACTAGACCACTTTTTCTCATCTTCCTCGTTCCATTGTGCTTCCAGTTTAGGTACAATAACACCATTCGCATTGGTCATGGTAATTTCAAATGGATCATTTTAGATGGCACTCCATACTTTTCTATCAATAGAATACGCATACAATCCTTCCAATTACCATAGTTCTCACCATTAAAAAAGGACGCTTTATTATACGCCCCATTTGGTTTGGAAGCCATAATCTAATAAGCGAATTTAATGCACAAGATAAACCGGTGCTCGTGATACAAATTGTTAGACGAGGGCAACGATCTAGAAGGGGGGGTTAAATATATCGCTTAATAAAAAATTTCTTATTAAAATTCTGTTTTGAAAATTATTTTTCTATGGCAAGCGGAAGCGAATCCAGATCGACTCTCGTATATCCGAACCGTTATTGGGAGAATCATATATGCATACAACCGTAGTAGAATGTACGCCAAAGACGAGAAAAGCTAATCAACAAGTTCAATATAATTTATTTGAATATAAACCACACTAAAGATAAAAAAATTTCCAATGACAAGTAAAATAAAACTTGACTAAGGAATTTTGTCGAACACTTAGTGTGCAATAATTTTATCGAACATTTGGTGTGAAATACACCAAGCTTGATTTTATTTGTGTTGAAGTTATAACAAATCAATTGCAATGGCTTAGATTGCAACATTTTCACAAAAACAGTTTATAACACTGTTGAATGCAGAATAGGGAAAGCAAGCAAAAATATTTATTTTCGGAAGAATTCCCTCTGGGATTTATGTCGTGTCCACAGAGATCGGTTCGAGGGAAAGAATGTCCTTCGACAATCTCTCGCGTTTATGAGTTTGGTTTTAAATGGTTTCAAACAAGAAAAAAGAAAAGTAAACATTAAAACATAAAAATATTCATTCTTCAGCAAGACAAACTTATCCGGCATGCACATAATCGACTCCTCACAAACTTAAATTTACCGACCAGTTATACTCAACCTACAATACTCCTCAATATCACCCAGCATTGCCCACAACACAGGTTATGTCTAACGCAAAGTTGAGAGAACAACCGTGTTACCATTGTCGGTACTTTCGTACGCTAGCTCAAGGCACGGAGGCAATAAGTTTCAACGCCTATTGAAGATTGCTAGCCCTAAATCTATCTCTAGAATCCAGAAACTAACAGATAATCATCCCTAATCGAAGTTTACGAAGGTTATGTCTAACGCAACCCAAACCCCGCGCATAAAACAAAAATCAGAGACAATCACCAATAAAGATTTGTAAAGCAAGTTTTATACAACGCCATGGGCGACAAATATACATGAGATCATAGTCAATACATCTACAAAACCCAACAAAGAAGAAAAACACAAAGAAGAAGAGAAATGAACCAAAAATCTCGAGGTTTGTCAATGCCGGTCGACGATCAATCCACCCCAGATCATCCGTGTGCAAGCTTCCATGTTGTTTTCAAAGCTAATCTACTGAAAAAAAATGAAGTTTGATGGAGTTGGAGCAAGAAACCCCAAAACCATCCTCTAAAAAATGCTGAAAAATGAAGTTTATAGGTGGTTTTTGCTACCCAGGTTCGCACTGCGAACATATGCCGCCTTAACTTCCTCCAAAAAGGTGTTTTTCATGCTTCCAGGCACTTTTTATTCGCCCCGGGTTCGCAGTGCGAACTCGCTAGCGAGTGCTCGCCACGGGGGTTCGCAGTGCGAACATGACAGCAAACCAGAATATTTTGTTTTGATCATAACTCATGAACCGTAACTCCGACTGATGCACGATTTAAAGCATTGGAAAGCTTATTCAATACTCTTTATGAATATGGAAAAATCCCATTGCTGGAACACCTGTAAAAATAAATGAAAATCAATTAAACTCAATGATATTTACACGGTACTGCACTATACACCGAAAACGTAAAGTAAACTTATTTACGAACAAAGCGGGGTTTATTCAACCAATTTTAACACAAAGTAATGATAAGTGCAACAAAACTTATATACAAAAATAGGTACATTTTGCACTTATCAAACTCTCCCCAACTTACATAATTGTTTGTCCACAAACAAGAATCAAACAAACTTGAACATGCACAAGCAATATCCAAAGAATGACGAATCAACAGGTTTTAAAAAACGGAAACGAATGAATGGTTCAAATGAAAACGGTACACACAAAAAGTAAATACTTACCACTAAACTACGACGACAACATAGTCACGAAACAAATGCAAAATACAAAAATTCATGCTGAACATTCTTAAACAACACAAGTTCCAAAGTGAATCACACCTAGCAAAAACAATCATCGGTAGATGAAAAACACACAATAAGGTACTTTACACTCACACAACACTCATGCAAATGAAAGACTAAATTATGCATACATCCACAAATTCACATTGAAAATACAAAGGCAAGAATCACAAGGGCTTTTCAAGGTTGTAGCATGGTCGGGTAAACAAACAAGGGGCAATTTCTAAAGGTAATTGAAACAAAAACTTGCCTAAACCTAAGAGAGTGATCAACTCACAAAGATTCACACACAAAATTTCAACCAACTTCTTCCAAAATCCCAAGTGCTACACAACACACAATACTTATTTTGCACAATTATTGAAACTCTTTTTGTTTCCTTTTTCAAGGATTTTCTTTTTCTTCTTTTTCACTTTTTTCTTTTCTTTTCTTTGTCATATTTTTCTCTTTTTTTCTATCTTTTTTAATCCTCATAGAATCCACCAAATGAGTATACAATCATCCTCTCCCCAACTTGAATTCAACCTCACCATCATGTGAATACTCCCTACTTTCTGAGGCAAGGAAAAAATCCATACAAAAACACATAATTGAGGTCCAAGAAAAAACAAAATCCATTCAAAAATAAGTGAACTAAATACTCATAGACAAGCATTAAGTTCAAATAGAAACATGGATCAAAAAGCTCAAAGGGGTTATGAATTCTCACACACTCACAAGGTGAATTGACTATTTGGCTAGGGTGGTTATGCTCAAAATGAAACAATTGCCTTGATCCTTTTCATGCATTCATATAATCATCACAAACAAAAGATTCAACATAATAAAATCCAGTTAGAACAAGAATGTTGGTTCTCCACGCATATATGATCAATGGAAAGCCACCTCACAAAAAGGTTGGGAACTAAAGTGATTCACAATAGAACAAGTATACAAAAGAATGGATGGCATGGAAGTTTGTAAAATGCCTAAGTATCATGAATATGCTAAAGTATAGAAAGCGATAAATACATACCTCAGACGTGTACAAAACTTAACAAGATTATTACCACGCATTCGCAAGTTGAAACGATAAAAAATGGAACATCACCAAAAGTTCCTCAAGCAACTCAAAACAAGCTCATTGACAAACACAAAGACCATTAATATAAACAAACTAAAAAACCGGCAAAAATCTATTAAACAAGTTGTAAAGTGAAGATTTGAGAATTTTACGAAAAATACGAGTACAACTTGTTTAATGAATACTCACCATACTACCTAAACTAAACAACAACAAAAGAGAAGAATACACCATGCTTGTTTTACGTCGTAAGCTCGACGCCTTTACAATGCTTAGCTAGTAACTTCCTTCATTCATGCCATAGTGATGCCTCACCGCGCAAACCAAAAGCAAGTGTCCTAACCAAACACTTAAACAAACGTTACGGGAACAAAATGTATACAACACTTGAACAAACATAATGGAAATAGACAATATATACGATATATACAAAACTCAAAAATAAAGAAACTATCGCAATGCGATTCAATATCAAAACCAATCTCCGGCAACGGCGCCATTTTGTTGAATGCATAATAGGGCAAGGAAGCAAAAATATTTATTTTCGGAAGAATTCCCTCCAGGATTTATGCCGTGTCCACAGAGATCGGTTCGAGGGAACGAATGCCGTTCAACAGTCTCTCGCGTTTATGAGTTTGGTTTTGAATGGTTTCAAACAAGAAAACAGAAAAGTAAACATTAAAACATAAAACAAATTCATTCTTCAGAGAGAAAAACTCGTCCGGCAATGCATATAAATCACTCCTCACAAACTTAAACTTACCGACCAGTTATACTCCACCTACAATACTCCTCAATATCACCCAGCATTACTCACAACAAAGGTTATGTCTAACGCACAGTTGAGATAACAACCGTGTCACTCTCTTCGTCACTCTCGCGAGCGAAGCCTCGAAACACGGAAGGCATTAAGTTTCGATGCCTATTGAAGATTGTTAGCTCTAAATCTATCTCTAGAATCCAGAAACTAACAGACAATCATCCCTAATCGAAGTTTGCGATGGTTATCTCTGGCATCCCCGGCAACGGCGCCATTTTGTTGAATGCAGAATAGGGCAAGCAAGCAAAAATATTTATTTTCGGAAGAATTCCCTCTGGGATTTATGTCATGTCCACAGAGATCGGTTCGAGGGAAAGAATGCCGTTCGACAATCTCTCGTGTTTATGAGTTTGGTTTTAAATGGTTCAAACAAGAAAATTGAAAAGTAAACATTAAAACATAAAACAAATTCATTCTACAGCAAGACAAACTTATCCGGCATGCAGATAATCAACTCCTCACAAACTTAAACTTACCGACCAGTTATACTCAACCTACAATACTCCACAATATCACCCAGCATCCCTCACAACACAGGTTATGTCTAACGCAAAGTTGAGAGAACAACCGTGTTACCATTGCCGATACTTTCGTACGCTAGCTCAAGGCACGGAGGCATTAAGTTTCGACGCCTATTGAAGATTGCTAGCCCTAAATCTATCTCTAGAATCCAGAAACTAACAGATAATCATCCCTAATCGAAGTTTACGAAGGTTATGTCTAACGCAACCCAAACCTCGCGCATAAAGCAAAAATCAGAGATAATCACCAATAAAGATTTGTAAAGCAAGTTTTATACAACGCCATAGGCGACAAATATACATGAGATCATAGTCAATATATATAGAAAACCCAACAAAGAAGAAAAACACAAAGAAGAAGAGAAATGAGCCAAAAATCTCGAGGTTTGTCAATGCCGGTCGACGATCAATCCACCCCGGATCATCCGTGTGCAAGCTTCCATGTTGTTTTCTAAGCTAATCTACTGAAAAAATGAAGTTTGATGGAGTTGGAGCAAGAAACCCCAAAACCATCCTCTAAAAAATGCTGGAAAAATGAAGTTTATAGGTGGTTTTTGCTGCCCAGGTTCGCACTGCGAACCCCCGTTCGCACTGCGAACATATGCCGCCTTAACTTCCTCCAAAATGGTGTTTTTCATGCTTCCAGGAACTTTTTATTCGCCCCGGGTTCGCAGTGCGAACTCGCTAGCGAGTGCTCGCCACGGGGGTTCGAAGTGCGAACATAACAGCAAACCAGAATTTGTTTTGATCATAACTCATGAACCGTAACTCCGACTGATGCACGGTTTGAAGCGTTGGAAAGATTATTCAATGCTCTTTATGAATATGGAGCAGATGTCTTGTCCAAATTGGCAAGCACAAAGAAGAAAGGCTGGAACAAATCCGTCATACAAGAAGTGCTTTCCTGGCCGAGCATCGACAAACCCGCTCCAACGGCAGACGTAAACGCCGTTGGTGACGGCAATTGCTGGATGACCCCTGTGTACGAGTACCTCACGACGGGCAAACTGCCCGAAGATCCCAAGGAAGCAGGAATGGTCAAGCGGCGGGCATGCTCATACACGATAGTCGAGGACAAGCTATACCGACGAGGGTTCTCTATCCCCCTCCTCAGGTGCGTCGAGGAGACTAAGATCCCCGACATCCTCCAGGAAATCCACGAGGGAATCGATGCACAGCACCTCGGCGGGCGATCGTTAGCCCAGTAAGGCGCTTTGAGCAAGGTATTACTGGCCCACCATGCAACAGGACGCCAAGGAACACGTCAAGAAGTGCGATAGATGCCAGCGACACGGGGACATGCACCTCGCTCCTCCTAGCGAGCTCAAAACACTGTCCTCCCCGTGGTCGTTTGCGTGGTGGGGGATGGATATCCTCGGACCTTCCGTCCAGGGGTCGTATCAAAACAAATACCTCATCGTCGGGGTGGACTACTTCACGAAGTGGATTGAGGCGGAAGCATTGGCCAAAATCACGGCCTTCAACATATTGCGTTTTTACAAAAGAAACATCCTCGCCCGATTCGGCTTGCCTTAAGCTATTGTCACCGACAACGGAACACAGTTCATCGTCAGGAACTTCCAAGACTTCGTCACCAAGCTAGGCACGAAGCAGCACTTCACGTCTGTCGAGCACCCTCAAACGAACGGGCAGGCTGAAACAGCTAACAGAGTAATCCTCCGAGGATTGAAATGTCGACTAGGCGACGCCAAACAACGGTGGGTCGAGGAGCTACACAGCGTTCTCTGAGCCTAATGGACAACCCCGCATTCCACGACCGGGGAGACCCCTTTCCGTATAACCTACGGAACGGAAGCCGTGATCCCTGTGGAGATCAGGGAACCCTCGAGGAGGACGGAAGCCCACCTCGACAGAGACGCGAACGACGAAGCCCTGCGGGAAGAACTCGACTTCGTCGAGGAGACTCGATCGGGTGCTTCTCTTCGAGAAGCTTCACTTAAACAGAAAATAACTTTGCATTATAATGACAAAGTCATCAAATCTGATTTTCCAGTAGGCACCCTCGTCCTTTGAAGGAACTAGAAAGACTCGCGAGAAGGAAAACTCGCCGCGAACTGGGAGGGCCCGTACCGCGTCCGCGCGAAAACGGGGACAGGAGGCTACTTCCTAGAAAATCTGCACGGGGAAGAACTTGCTCGACCATGGAACACGGAAAAGCTAAAATAATATTACAGTTAAGCACTGCCCGCGACACACTAGCGTTGCGGTCACAGGGACGTACTAAGGTACAAGCGCGACACCCCTATACGAAACACGATGGTCAAGGGTTACGTTGTGTGTGCGCGAGCACTTTGAACCGAAGAGGACACCTCGATCGAGCTCCTGCATCGTCGTACCAATTAGGCAGAACACCCAGCTCGGGATGGGAAGTTCACGCCACGAAGCTAAGACCTCGACCGAGTTCTTAGCCTCGTTGAAGGTCGGAATACGTCTTCGACCACCCGGCCAGCTCTCCACGCGGTCAAGGACTATCAAAGTCAAGCAAATCCCCCAAAGTCTATTTACTTAGACAAAAATAAACAATGTATAGCAAATGCAATAACATCACACACAATTAAAACCATACTAATAACACACTAGTAGATAAACAAAAATGCATTAAAGCGGGCAGAAGCCCAGTGTACAGGTATTACAAAGGTATCAAAAGCCCCTGGCACACAGACCGGGCATAAATCATTACAAAGAAACAATGGCACGTAGGCCAAACAGAACGATAAAGGAAAAACCTACTCGGCGACGGTCCCCTCGGGCTGTTCGTGTTCGACAACCTCGTCCTCCTGCATCGGCTGCACGATCTAACCATCGACCACCTCGTAGTCGGGATCAGTCCCTTCTGTTATGAGGTTGGGGTTGAGAACCTGAAGCTGCTGCACGACATTTTTGAAACCTATGTCAGTTTCCACGAGGTTATCTTACTCGGCTTCCCTTAGCTTCGCTATCAGCGCTGCCCGCGAAGTCAGCAACCTGTCTTCTTCAGTTTCTTCATCAGCCGGGCGGACAACCTCCTCCAACTCGGAGTTCCTCGCCAAGAGACGATCCCTCTCCTCTTCAAGCTCGACGTCCCTCGTCAAGAGACGCTTCCGCTCCTCCTCATCATTCTTCAACCTTTCCTCCAACTTCCCTTGAAGCTCGACCTGGGCCTGGTTCTGGATTTTGCAGTCAGCCAGCTCCTTGCCCACCTTCTCCATTTCGGCTGAGATGGACCTGAAACTCTCTCGTAACTTGTTCAGCTCGTCTTCGGAGCACGACTCGTCGTTCAGAACCAAGGCATCCACAAAAACCCACATCACCGTGGACACATCCTCCACCAGCGCCTATCTCCGAGAAACCTTGTCAACACCTAAGATGGCCTGAGCTTCGGGGGCACCCACGCATAGGGAATTATTCCCCATAAAGAAATTCGGCCTCGAGTGACAAGGCGAGAGCACACAATTCACAGCAGGGGGGCTCTCGTTCTCAGTAAGGTTGATCTCCACTGTGCTTACAACCCGCTGCCTCTTTGGGGAGCTCTGAGGGCTGGGAGAATCACTATCCTGGTGAGAGCCAGGGGAACCTCCGGTTGTCGGGGTGGGAACGGATTCCTGCGCTCGGAGCTGCTCGATGCGGCCTTTGCCTCCTTTCTTCGCAATGCGGTTAGCCTTCAACTTTTTGAAATGCTCCTCAGCAGTCGACATCTTGCCTGCAAAAAGAAAATAAATATGTCAGTAAACCAAAGATCAAGACGCGAGGAAAAAAGTAAGTCAAAGAGGATGTCACCACCTAGCAGCTCGAGAGCATCCTCATCGGAGAACGTCTCGAGGAGGGCCCTCGTATTAATCAAACGACGTTTCGTCAACACCTGCCCGTCGTCTCCCCGGACGAATTCCCCATCCATCGTCACGAGCTTGGCTTTATTAAAACCGTTGACGAAAGCGACTATCAGCTCGTAGGCCAAGCGATCCCCCTCGTCGAGACGGCCACGACTGACTTTGTAACTGTTCGTCCCCTTTTTGAAGTGTTGTTCCGTCCAGAACAAGGGGAATCTCGGCTCGAGGACCTCCTCCGTCTGCCCGCCCACCACACGGGAAACTCGGCGATACACTGAATTCACAGCTTCAAGCGTGACCGGCCTCACGGTATAATACCGATATTTAAAGTCGCGAACAGAATCCAAGTAGGTGTGGAAGAGACTGCTCGTTTGTTTAAAAGACACCCAGCCATGTCTGCCGTCGGAGGCCTATCGCTGGAGGTGGAAGATGCAGAAGAAGAGAGGCACGGTTGCCCTGATTCAGAGATATTTATAGACGAGCTCGAAGGCTCGGATAAAAGCGAGGGAGTTGGGGTGAAGCTGCGAAGGCGCCAAGCGCAGCCAGACGAACACTGCTTGTTGGAAGTCCGTGAAAGACAAACGCCACCCCGCCTCGTCAAACATGAACTCGTAAAGAGGGAACCTCATCCCTCGGTAGGTCGAGCATATGCGATGGTGTGCTTGGGGACGGAACACCTTCCACGACTTCGGAGAACCCACCAGCCGATGCTCGACAGTACAAAACATATCATCCTCGTCACCGTCAACGAACTGGGAAGCCATAATTAGCGGTTCTTCGTTAACCCACTCCGCAAGGGGACGTTCCTCGACAGTAGTGATTGGCCCCATTGGAGAGTCGGGCTGGTCGTCGACGTCCAACGTTCCCACGGCCACAGAAACGGACAAAGCTTCCATATACCTGAAAAGCAGAAGGAAACGGTGCATTCGATGATCCATATCAAATTCACCCCTCCACCGCTGTTCAAGTGAAAGGGCGAAGAGTGGGCGTCGGGGTTACGAGACTGTCGCGCTCGTCCACGCCCCCGAGGAAACCGACGAGCCTCCCCGTGACCATCCTCAGGTCACCGGCATGCCGTGTTGGGAGCATTCCCTCGCACAGATGAAATATTGGCGAGGACCCCGAGAGTTTCATCTCGTGTCCTCGGGACATTCTTCGTGTCCCCGAGTTACTCATCCCTTTTCCCGCGATATGCAACAAGAAACTAAGAAATCCCGCCGTTTTCACCGGATATTTCGTGATGTCCATGAAGAACTTCATCAGTTCACCATAGAACCACCCTATAAATGCAAACTAAAGGAGAAAAAAGAGAGAAACTTACTTGAAAAACGCTTCCGGTAGGGTTCCGGCACGGCAGTTGGTGGCGGCGTACGGTGGGGAAATAGAGAAGGAAGAAAAGAGTGGATCTGAGCAAAATGGGAGCAAATGTGCAAACGAGACGAGATGACCCCTATTTATAGGGCTCTTACAAGTCTCGAGGGCTCCTAAGCAATCGATTACGCTGCCCTAGCGTAGCCGCCCTAGGCAATGATGAGTGGCGACACGTGGCACACTTTCCCACGCGTGTCTTTTAATTTCCCAACATGCGTCCTTCCATTCGCCTCGCTTCAGACTTCTCATATTCCCGAGACGTCGTTCATCCGCGGCCAGTCTAGCCCGAGCAGATCGATTCATTTCTCCTCGTTTAACCAACCGCTCCTCGTTTAGAATCCCTTCCCCGACTAGATAAGTCCTCAACATAGCTGGCCCTTAAGTCATTACTCTGACACCTCAGAGAAACGACTTAGGGGGCTCCTGTTCTGGACTGGGCCGGGGTCTACCCCTCAATTGAGCAGGCCCAACCCACACACCCCGGGATGACCCAACAAGGGCCTCTTAGCACGACCTATGTCGGGCATACGCCTTTCTCAACATTGTCGGGCACACGCACGGTATAGAGCGTCGGGCAGGGCGCTAAGCCTCCCCGACCTCGCTCCTCCCCGACACTCAGGTTCTCCTCCCCTGAGGAGTCTTCTCCTCCTGCACATAAGTTCCTCCCCGCGAGGACACGTCTCTCCCCGACACGCAAGACTCCTCCCCGCGAGGACACGTTCTCATGTAACCACCCGCTCCCGATGGAATCGGTCTACCCTAATTCCGGAGATCTAGGAACGGTTACCCCAGGGCGAAGACCACGTGCTGGTCTTCACTACGCCACGTAAGCCCTGGCAATTACTTGGATTGGGCCTGGAAATCCATCCCAATGCAAGTAACCGTTGGCCCCGCGCTGGGGGCTCTCTATAAATACCCTCCCACTTGAGAGGGGGTAGGTTACACACTCTTTTACACTCTAACCTTGTACTTGTTTTTACTTGACCTTTGCCTTACTTGAGCGTCGGAGTACCTTGCAGGTACACCCCCCGGCCGTCTTTTAACCTCACCGGAGCTGAAGTCCACAAGACGTTGCTGGCCACCAAATACTGTCTGACCCAGGTACGATCAGAACCAAAAAGAAATTAACTTTTTTTTGAAGAACAAAATCATAAACAAAACCATACGCATAGGAAGTTGGAAGAACAACAGCCATACATACACGCGCAACAACCTTGATTCAGGAAGATGATTGAAGAGGGAGAGAAGTATAAGGAGTTACCTTTGAAGTCGTTGTGTCGAAACCGCCACGTCGTAATATTTCAGAGGTACGTGATTCCATTGCTTAATTGCTATAATATTCACTCCAGTTCCGCCATTGTTGGTCCAATTAGTGTGATTCGAAATAAAGGGTGTGCGGTGGGGTGTGCGGGAGAGAAAGTCATGTGAGAATGAGTGGGATTCTGGCGAGCAAAGGGTGTGCGGTGGAGAGAGAGTTGGGAGATTGAGGGAAGATGATGAAACGATGCGAAGATAGAGGTGATGGTGAGAAGAAGCACGGCGGAGGCAGTAGCGGAGAGATAGACGGAGACAGGCGAGGAAGGGAAAGAGAGTGAGCTGAGATAGAGAATTGTGACCTAATTTACTTTTTCAATTTTTTTTAATCTAAAAAAAATTAGAAAAAAAAATAATTAACGAGAGGGAAACTAAAAAACGAGAGGGAAATTCTAGCGGGGTATATTTTTTAAGTGAAAATTATAATTCCGCGGTTTTTTTTTTTGTGGCTTAAAATATCTACAATTTGCTGACCGTGGCTTAAATATAAGTGTGATTTTGTAACCGTGGCAATTGAAGAAAAGGCCACAGTTTCACACTCCGGATTTAATGTTTCTAAACATATGTCTACGATTTGAAAACCCTGGCCAAAGCTTGTATGTGGCCACAGTTTTTGAGTTGTGGAAAAATTTAGCGTGGCCGTAGGCCAAAAATGTTGTAGTGGCAAATCGGTAGAGATGGAGGAAGAGTGCCTATCAAATTTTATGGATTGGTACTTGTTTTACCGTGTAAAAAAAGTAAAAGAGGGCAAAATGGGAGTTGTTTGGCTAGCCATTACTTGGAGCTTATGGTTATTAAGGAATAGAGTGTGCTTTCGGTCGGAGGAGTGGAATTTCAACAACACGGTTTAGGGTATAAAAAATTTGGTTTGGAGGTGGTCTTTTTGCGGAGAAATTACTCATTCCAATTGTAGTTTTTACGAATTTAGTAAAGACCCTTTGTCCTTTCTTTCGTAATTCTAATTGGTGGGTAATTTCTCTCTTGTATCGATGTTCCCGTCCTTGTTGTAAACAGGTTGGAGAACCCTCAGTTCTCCCTTTTATATGATAACTTGCTTAAAAAAACATGATTAAAGAATGTATTGCATTCTTTAATTTCGCCTTGCCAAAGTGCTTTTGTGCCGGGTAGACAATTACTCGATGGTGTTTTGGTGGCTAATGAGGTGGTGGATTTTGCGAGCAAGGAGAAAAAAGAGTGCACTCTTTTCAAGGTGGATTTTGAGAAAGCTTATGATAAAGTAAGTTGGAACTTTCTTAGATATATCATGAGGAGAATGGGGTTCGGGGAGTTGTGGATGAAGTGGATGGAGGCTACTATTTTTTCTAGTAAAATGTCCGTATTGGTTAATGGTAGTCTAACTAGTGAGTTTGTGGTGGAAAGAGGTTTGAGACAAGGTGATCCTCTTTCGCCGTTTCTCTTTGTCATGGTGGCGGAGGGATTGACGAGCTTGGTTAAAAGATCGGTGTCGAATGGTGAGTTTTCCGGGTTTGATGTTAATGGTAAATGCTTCATTGATATTCTCCAGTTTGCGGATGATACTCTATTGGTGGGAGACGGTAATTGGAAGCATATTTGGGCTCTTAAAGTGATTCTCCGCGGTTTTGAGTTAGTCTCGGGCCTCGGTATTAATTTTCATAAGAGCAAGTTAATCGGAATCAATGTTTCGTCTAATTTTCTTCAAGCGGGAACTACTTTCCTTGCTTGTAGATCGGAGTCTAAAGAATTCACCTTCCTCGGTATTCCTATTGGCTCTAACCCGAGAAGGGTGTCTTCTTGGGCCCCTTTGGTTAAAAAGTTGGAGAAAAGGCTCTCTTGTTGGCATGGTAGATTTTTGAGCTTCGGAGGTAGAATTACTCTACTCAAATCGGTGCTTAATAGCTTGTCAATATTTCATCTATCCTTTTTTAAAGCACCGGCTAAGATTAGGAAGGAGATAATCAAACTTCAAAGTGCTTTTCTTTGGGGCAGCTCGGGAGTGAAGAGAAGAATTCATTGGATCAATTGGGATTCCTTATGTATGCCTTTTGATAGAGGTGGCCTTAGTTTGAAAAGGATCGGCGATTTTAATATAGCTCTTCTAAACAAGTGGAGATGGAGAATTTTGGTTGGGTCGGTTAATTTGTGGTTTAAAATATTACAAGCTCGGTATGGGGACATTAAGTTGAAGATGTCTAACCGGGATTTCTCTTTCTCCCGGGGTAAGTCTTGTTCGCATTGGTGGAAGGATTTATTAACTCTCTCAAGGCACTACCCGGAAGATATTTTAATCAATAACTGTTTGTTTCGTATTGGGGACGGTTTCTCAACCTCTTTTTGGAGTGCTAGGTGGATTGGTGATGAGTGCTTAAAGGTCACATATCCTCGGCTTTATGAGGCTTCAAAGCTTAAGGATGTTGCTGTGGCGGCACTTGGAGGTTGGTCGGAAGGAGAATGGTTGTGAGGGGACTTGGGAATTAATGATGTAGGAGGCAGCGCTGTGTATGGCAATGGGGGAGACAACGCTGTGTATGGCCATGACAGTACTGAGGATAGGGAAATTGAGTTTTTATCTAATGGTTTTATTGCAGGTACTTTTAGAGAGGAGGAATCCAGTTTATTACTTGGTTGTCCTTCTATTTTAAATAGGGATGACACTATCATGGTGGATCACAGCAGTGTTAATTTTGGAGGTTCAGCGCCTATTAATGATGTGTCGGACTGTGGCTTGATTGGAACGGAGGTGCTTCTGTGTCCATCCACGAGTGTGTCTGCTGCTGCTTCTATTGGCAGCGCGTCTGTTCCTCAATTTGAAGAGGAGTTTCTATGCACTGTCACGTATGAGAGGGAAGCTGCTTGCTCTGGCAGCCTTACTGCTCCGATAATTGATGATGATTATCAGGAGTTGATTCTTTCTAATGGGGCTGAGCAGTCAGGATTTAGGATGGCAAGTGACATGTATGGTTTGGTGCAGTTATTAGGCAACATTCAGATGGATACGAAGGTGAAAGATAGTGTTAAATGGGTGCAGGGAAATGAGAATTCTTTCACTGTTAGTTCCTTTTATCGGTTAACCGATGCTTATCGTTTACCGTATGGTCCGGCAAATAGGGACGACAGGGCAGTGGAGTTGGTTTGGAAAGTGGCGGTTCCTCAGAAGATCAAGGTGTTTGGTTGGAGGTGCTTGCTCAATAAATTACCGACGAAGGATTCTTTGGAGTTTAGAGGTATTTTACCCTCATCTTGTGATTTTAAGTGTGTATTTTGTAATTTTTCCTCTGAAACGTCGCAACACGCTTTTTTAACCTGTCCGGTGACTCGTTTAGTTTGGAGGGAGGTGGCGGAGTGGGTTGGAAAGACACTTTCTGATGGTAACAACACTAAGAGTAGTTTCTTGGACTGGTATAAATTTTGTAAGTTGAAGCGAGTCAAGGCGGGGAGAGAAGGATGTATTTGGTTAGCAGTTTTCTGGAATTTATGAAGGCTTAGAAACAGAATCATTTTTAGGAAAATTGATTGGAATGTCGTAGACACGGTTTGGGCGATAAAGTTTACGGTATGGAGGTGGTCCTTTATAGGAGATATTACTCATTCCAATTGTAACTTGTACGAGTTTGACAAAGACCCTTTGTTTTATTTGTCTTAAGTTTCAATTGGTGTGTAATCTCTTTGTGCTCTCGAGCGGAATTTTATTTGTTGTAATCAGGTTCGAGTACCCTTTGTACTCGCTTAATATTATTATTTCTTGATTATCAAAACACAAAAAAAAAAAAAAAAAAAAAGAAGTTGAGTCTTCAGCCTTGTGAAACACGGCTCGAGACACGGCATAAAAGAAAAATCTAAATAGCGATTCACTATTTGATTTTGTTTGAATAGACAACTTAATTTATAACGTAGAATTATTACTAATTTAACTTAATTATCCAAGCAAAAACAAAGGATATATAACTGAATTATTGTAAAGTATTAAATCAGTGTACTTCTACAACGGACACATGAAGACACTTAATCATATGAAGTAAACACCTAATGAAAAATTAGGGCAAATATATATAATTCTGCAAATTATCAAAATCCATGATATATGTTGTTCTAGATTCATAAAAACCACAATCAGCAGTTCATTTGATGTATCTCTTCTTGTTCTTCATAAAGAATGTGGTAAACACTTGTTTACTATAGAACTTAGATCCCAAGTGTCATTTCCAATCTCATAATCCCACAATCGAGGCAGTATTTGCACCTCTCCAACAGATTCGTTTACAAACCTTTTCAATCTCTCACCTACTTTGGTTGCTCCAAATTGAAGCAATGATTGCAGAATCTACACAATAGTCAAAGAAGACAAATCATTCATGAGTTTCTTTATGCTGAGAGGCTAATGGATTAATTACCTTTGCAAAACATTGCTAAGATAAAGATTAAAGAATTGATATGCATGATTTCTTCAACTGTAATTAACAACCACAATATAGCACTTCAAAAAGTTTATACAATTAGTGTTGTTAGAAAAAAGAATTATAAAAACTGAGTTGTGTTGTGATTAACCATTTGCACGCCAAAAAAATTGACTATTCCTATCACTTTGGTTAAGATATCCATATTAGGATTAAGGTTCTTAAAGTCTTCATGCTTTCTTTAAAGCTTCTTTATATTTTATGACACGTTATCGAACTTTTTATTTATGGAGCTCCCTAAGTGAACATTATGAGAACCTGGTCATAACAAACAGAGTTAGAGTTAGATAATCATTTTTTGTATTTGTAACTAGTAACCTTTTGAAGTTTTTAAATTCAAAATATTGAAAGCTAAAGAGTTGTTTAAGTCATTAGACATGATTTTAAATTGCGGTTGCGAGTGTTGCGATTGCGGTCATTTGTTGCAACGTGCAGCCATTGCAACGTGAATTTTGACTGAAAAATGTTTGAAATATATAATTAAAAAATGCTTAAAGTTTAAAAAATATTATTATCACACCGCAATTGTGGTCCAATGCATTTGATGAAGCTATCACATCCGCACTATTGCGGCCGCAACTGTGGTTGCAGATGTACCCTTGGGTCGGCCCCAACATAAACCTATATAATATTTTGGCTTGAGACGGAGCACTAAGAGTACAGTTTAGTTTTTCACACTAATTTTTTCAATGCTTTTAAATTGCTATCCGCAACTGCAATTACAACCATAATATTGATGATGTGGTAGCCGCTGTTACTTCTTAGAACTGCAATTGTGGCATGAATTAAAATCATGTGTTTGACTACCATTACAAATCAATCAGACAATTTCCCTCATGTTTATTCAAGTATTTCATAACCTAAAACTCTATTTACTTCTTTGGTAATGAAAAATCTTAACATCAAGTGTTTTTTAAGGTATATTTCAAACACTTCCCAATTAAAATGCACACTGCAACGACCATAATGTGCATCACAACAACCGCAATAACTGCAATCGCAAAACTATCAACCGTAATCTCGTTTGCAATCGCAACCGCAATTTAAAACCATGATTTTTTTCTAACCCGAACGGCAAATCATGGTTAAAAACTGCAGTCTAAATTCGCAATTGCGAGCAAAATATTATTTCCAATATGTGGTAGCTTCCATAACGGCATTATGAACACAATTGCAATTCGATATAATATCTTGTTTGTGACCGGCATCGAGAACGACAGACAATTTCAGCCATATTCGTTTAGTTCTTCTCACCAAAAATTTCATAACCCTAATTTTCACTTGTCATCCTTTATATTCAAAAGTCTTAACATTACTTGTCTCAATTGTGTATTTTGAAAACTCTAAATCGGTAATCACACCGTGACAACCGAAATGTATATAGCAACAATCGCAATGTCTACAATTGCACGCAACATCGACAACTGTAATAGGATAGTATCTATGACCACAACCGCAATTTAAAACTATGTCGCGGATATTAAAAATCCCAATTGCAATACAATTGCAATCGTGAGTGCATTTTAATTTTTTTTAATCACAATATATAAAACTTTGTGGTGTAGTCACAACCGCAATTTATAACCATAGATCCATGTATATATATACCTCTGCATGCACAACATGTATAACGGAATCTCCAGCCATTGAAGAGTTTGCAGAAATGACCTCCACGTGATCTTCATGCAAAATTCTTATAATTTCATAGAAAATGAACTTATTATCAACCCCGCATGTTACAATGACTTGTAGAGACGAACCATTTTCATGAATCTCGATTTTTGGTGATTTTATGCTTCCTTTTGCTCCAAAAGAATTGGAACAATCACTACGTGATCTCTTGTTTGTAATTAAACCTTCTTTCTTCTGCTTCGCCAATTTCAACTTTGTCTCTAAGCTCTTTATGTAGTTTATAGCATTGTCTACTTGATCACATAATGATAAAGCTTTCTGCATGAAATGAAAAGTAACACTAAATTATATAGTATTATCACACAATAATATAATATTTTCTGAATTATTACAAGAAGAAATGATGGATGCACCTTGGGATCATAGTTAGGGCAAAGAGAATTGAGGTTGGAAAAGAGGCTCTTCATCTCATTTCTTCTATTTTTCTCAATAACCTTTCTTTCCACTTTGGTTGAAGAAGGTTGAAATCCTGGTTGGTAGTGATCCATTGGAAAACAACCTTGAAATTTACTGAGTTAGGATTGTGATAATTCGAGATGAGGTGAATGTGAAGCCTATATAAAAGAACTGAGGAAACGATGACAAGTCAAACATGTCATCTATTCTATATCCACACTGTATCTTCAATGTATTGTTGTTTCTAGAAGGTACAAAATATTCAACTTTCGCGTGGTTTCAAATCTAATCACAATAATATTGCTTTCATTACAATGTATCATAATTTCAATGTGAATAATTGGTCAACAATGGGGTCCACCTCGATGTTTCCCTAGATTTTCAATGACATTTGTAATCTTAGGGCTTAGAGTTGTAAAAAGGTTGTGAATAAAGAAGAGGGATATCTGCATTTTCTAAAAGTGGAATCCACCATTTATTTAAAGAGAAAAGGGAATTGGACCTACTTTCAATTTTGGTCCATCTGAAATTTAAAAGGTTATCAAAATCTATTTGTACACTAATAACATAGCAATAAAATAGAGAAAAAGACAAACAGTAGCAGAGAAAAAAAGTAACAGACAAAGAGGCACTTTGAGAGACAAGAAGAAAAAGAAAACTGCTTTCAGATTATCAATTTGAGGTATAAATTTAGCATGTTGTTTTTATCATCTAATTAACTATATTTATATATTTATGCATCAGTTGAGTAGACTTACATTCTCTTATAATTCTTTTGATATATTCACATTTTGTGGAAGTATTCATTAGAGTGTGTTTCTCATTTTTTGTTTTTATGAAATTGGTATTCTCTAGGGTAGGGATATAAATGGATATTTATGAGGAGGGATATCATGATATCCGTATCTGTTCTATTGGATAAATATGATATTCATATTCGTCTCATATCAATGCAGGTATTTGTTAAGCATGTAATCTGCGAGTTTTACGGTATCCATGGATATTTACAAATATCCATGAATAATATTTTTTTAGAAAAATTATTTTAAAAAAAAATATTTTTAACTTCTTTTAAAGACACAAAAAGGAATTATCACATAACATCCATATAATTCACCCTTAATTTAACAATAAAATTTTATCACATTAATTTTCTTCTTATTCAAAAAACATAATTAGATTCAAACATAATATCCATACATTTTATTTTTAATCAAACAAATAAAAGATATTGTGATTGTGAGTTATGATGGAAGAGCGGATGACATAGGAGTAGGAAGGGAGACACTGGTTCAACAGAGGAATGATGACAATAGTTGGTTAGATTGTGAAATTGTTGAAGTGAGGTATGAAGTATTGAAGAGTTTAAATATGAAATGGTTAATAGAATTTAAATAAAATGTGAAAGGTTTTCTTCAAAGAAAATTAAAAAAAAAAAAAAGAAAATAATATAAGAGACTAATTTTTTTAGAAGAAAATATAAGGTATAATAAACGAATGATATTTAAATGATTTTTATAATTTATTAACGAATATGGATATCCGCGGGCACAGATATCATTAAATCCGTATCCATATCCATTAACAAACGAGTATTTAAATATCCATTTATATTATCTGTGGATATCCATTAAGCTACATGTCCCATATCTGTGACGAATTTTATCCACAGATATCTGCGGGTACTGATTTTTTTGTCATCCCTACTCTAGTGTTATTTAGAAGACTTTTGTATATTTATTATTTATATAATGGAAGATTTTGTCTAGATTAAATCTCATGGTTTTTATTCTTTCACTTAGAGAAAAGTTTTCCACGGGAAAATTTTGGTGTCATTGTTATTTTATTTTTCTATTATTATTATCGTGCTCTTGAATTGGTTTTGTTAGGTGTCTGCTTAAATTGCACAAGTTTGAGAAAAATATTCCGCTTTAAAGAGATTGATTATTGGGTTATTTTCTAACAAAGTAGTTTTGTTATTTTTATTTAAGGCCACTTTACAAAAGTGTGGGTTTTTATTTTGAAATCTAAAGACCATGTACTCTGTCATTCATACAAGTGTTAAATGATAAGACATGTCTAAGGGAAAATTCAATATTTGATAATACAAAACAAATCTCAAAAGTACTAATTAATAGAAATTACATAATAAAACATCAAAATCTTGACACACCGCATGATTAAACCCCCATAAATTCAAAGCATATCAACAATTTTTTTAGCGTTTAACCATTCCAAACAAGCATTTTATCCTCACCTTTGTTACAATGTTATTGTTACGTTCAATAATCAGAAATGGACGCAGTTGGTGAATTAAACCTCTTGAATCAGAGGTGCCGATCTCCGTTACAACGGTTTTGAGTAGACCTCCATGGTTAGCACTACAACGTCCAAGTCAGTTCAAAATTCAAGACTAGTATGATGAAAATGGAGATCAGAAAGTGTATCTTGTTTCTTGTGTTGACTGACTTTATACTTTGGGTCGAGTGAAGTGGGTTTGAGATGAAATAGGCATCAACTATTTGGTCCTTTGGTTAGCTCAGAACAGTTGGACCCAAGACTTGTCCAACTACTGAGTGAGCATGTGAAACCTTTGGTTATTTTGGCCAGTCTCCAAGACGTTGTCCGAGTTGAGCTAAACCAGAAATATTTGGAGTCAGTTGAAAAAGTAGTGGGAAAGAAGTGCAATAAATGTGTTTTCATCATTGAAATGTTTCGTCGCATTTTTCTCGCTTTTGCTGATGCAACAAGTTATGGAGTCACGGGGTTCATAGTGCATTTTAGTGCACTCAAGTTTACATGTATCCTTGAGGAGGAATCTATTTGTTGATTTTGTAATTCCTTTCTATAGCTGATATAGGTCATTCAACAGTTCTTGCCTATAAAAAGGAAGAGTTTAGTGTTTTGGAAACTTTTCGTAATTCTTGTCATTCGGGTTGGTTCGTATTCACCGTGTTAGTAAACTCCTTTGCTTCTTCTTCCTTGAAAGAACTAATCAGGACGGTTGCAACTATTTAATTAAAATCTCTACTTTTTCCATTCATTCCACTTCATCAACCTCGCATCTCTGGTACCACCCTAGACTCAAGCTTTTTCTTCAGCATTTCTTGTTTTTTAGTCAGGATCGGTGATAGTACAGTTAACTCAATGAATGATTCTAAGAGTGAAATTTATTTTTCCTCCAGAATCGGGATATCCCCTGATTATCACCTTCCTCCTCTTTATTATGATCACTTGGAACTAGAATTCATACCTTTACCTGACGATTTCGTCTCCGAAAGGGTATCTCATGATCCTCAAGAGGAAGGAATATCTTAATTAAACTCGTTAAAATCCATTATATCAAATATCGATAGAGGTAGAAATCCTATTAAGGTCCATATTATCCCTTCAATCTTAACCAAAGAGGAAATACAAGACAACTATAGGATGATAAAATACGCTAAAGTTTCATCCGGCTTCACTTGAGAACCAATAACTGTGAACTCAGCGACGCTGAAGTAAAACCTACTTGGATCTTCAAGGTCGACCAGATGCAATATCTTGGATCACGCTCAAAGAACATTTTAAGATGACCAATTGGCCTGGAAAGGATTGACGCAGGTGGATTTGACCGACGCAGTTATGTAAGGTTAGGTGGAGGCCAAGGTGATAGGTACCATGTATGTTCTATACAATAAGGCAACAATAGGGGGTCTTGGCCTCGTGGTCGGTGATTCTCAAGACAAGTCGGTTCTTCTCGTGGGTCAAGAAAATAGGATATATAACTCTTTTAACAACTGCATGGTCCCACTTTATGAGTGTCTATTCACAAGTATAGGATTGCGGCTGCCTTTCTCTGCCTTCAAAGTTGTCGTCCTAAAACATTTAAAAGATTCTCCTTCTTAGACTCATCTGAGATCCTGGGCTTTCATGAGGGTATTAAAGTTGTGTCCTGAACATAAGTCTTGGAAGTCCTCACTCAGGATGTTTTTAAATATATTTACCTCGTCTGAAACTCTTGGGACGACTACCGCGACCAAGGGCTCATTAGCGTTCACACGGACAACCCTTGGTTTTGTCATTAAACACAAAATTGAGGTGATTTCCTGGGGTGCATTTCGTGTTCGCCAGTGGCCCATTTTACTTTTTTATACTCCCCTGTCGGGTCTTCCTACTTTTTCAAGGGCTCATTTTTGAAGTATCGATCTTGAAATCATTTCGTAAGAACATTTTTTCCTATTGTACTAAACAAGAGTTGATTTCCCATGATGAGGAAATGATAAAGAAATAACTCCACTCCTAGTTTCAAGGTCTCGACTGTGAGGAAGGGTTCATCACCACTGAGGTGCCCTATACCGATATGAGGAAGAGGTTGATTGTTACTTACCTCATTGTGAGTGCGGTCAGCCGGGAAGAAAGGAAAAAGCTTGTCAAACAACGTAGATATATCTAATGTCAATAGGTTTTTAGCTTCCTTGATGGCAGTGACCTTAGGTTGTCATTCCCTATTAAGACATCTCAAAATTTTGTTAGTAGCAATATCATTGGAAACCGGCTTACAAAGTGCATTCAAACGGTTTACAAGATGAGTGGATCTCTTTTGCATTTTGGAAATGGTTTCACCATGCTTCATGTGAAAGAGTTCAGACTCTTGATTTAAAGTATTGATTCTTGCTTTTTTGACTTCATTTGTACCCTCATGGGAAACTTATAATGCATCTCACATAGCTTTAGCGGTTTCGGAATGAGAAACAACATAATATTCATCAACTCTTAAAGCGAACATTAGAACATTCCTTGTTCTCAAATCACTAGACCACTTTTTCTCATCTTCCTCGTTCCATTGTGCTTCCAGTTTAGGTACAATAACACCATTCGCATTGGTCATGGTAATTTCAAATGGATCATTTTAGATGGCACTCCATACTTTTCTATCAATAGAATACGCATACAATCCTTCCAATTACCATAGTTCTCACCATTAAAAAAGGACGCTTTATTATACGCCCCATTTGGTTTGGAAGCCATAATCTAATAAGCGAATTTAATGCACAAGATAAACCGGTGCTCGTGATACAAATTGTTAGACGAGGGCAACGATCTAGAAGGGGGGTTAAATATATCGCTTAATAAAAAATTTCTTATTAAAATTCTGTTTTGAAAATTATTTTTCTATGGCAAGCGGAAGCGAATCCAGATCGACTCTCGTATATCCGAACCGTTATTGGGAGAATCATATATGCATACAACCGTAGTAGAATGTACGCCAAAGACGAGAAAAGCTAATCAACAAGTTCAATATAATTTATTTGAATATAAACCACACTAAAGATAAAAAAATTTCCAATGACAAGTAAAATAAAACTTGACTAAGGAATTTTGTCGAACACTTAGTGTGCAATAATTTTATCGAACACTTGGTGTGAAATACACCAAGCTTGATTTTATTTGTGTTGAAGTTATAACAAATCAATTGCAATGGCTTAGATTGCAACATTTTCACAAAAACAGTTTATAACACTGTTGAATGCAGAATAGGGAAAGCAAGCAAAAATATTTATTTTCGGAAGAATTCCCTCTGGGATTTATGTTGTGTCCACAGAGATCGGTTCGAGGGAAAGAATGTCCTTCGACAATCTCTCGCGTTTATGAGTTTGGTTTTAAATGGTTTCAAACAAGAAAAAAGAAAAGTAAACATTAAAACATAAAAATATTCATTCTTCAGCAAGACAAACTTATCCGGCATGCACATAATCGACTCCTCACAAACTTAAATTTACCGACCAGTTATACTCAACCTACAATACTCCTCAATATCACCCAGCATTGCCCACAACACAGGTTATGTCTAACGCAAAGTTGAGAGAACAACCGTGTTACCATTGTCGGTACTTTCGTACGCTAGCTCAAGGCACGGAGGCAATAAGTTTCAACGCCTATTGAAGATTGCTAGCCCTAAATCTATCTCTAGAATCCAGAAACTAACAGATAATCATCCCTAATCGAAGTTTACGAAGGTTATGTCTAACGCAACCCAAACCCCGCGCATAAAACAAAAATCAGAGACAATCACCAATAAAGATTTGTAAAGCAAGTTTTATACAACGCCATGGGCGACAAATATACATGAGATCATAGTCAATACATCTACAAAACCCAACAAAGAAGAAAAACACAAAGAAGAAGAGAAATGAACCAAAAATCTCGAGGTTTGTCAATGCCGGTCGACGATCAATCCACTCCAGATCATCCGTGTGCAAGCTTCCATGTTGTTTTCAAAGCTAATCTACTGAAAAAAAATGAAGTTTGATGGAGTTGGAGCAAGAAACCCCAAAACCATCCTCTAAAAAATGCTGAAAAATGAAGTTTATAGGTGGTTTTTGCTACCCAGGTTCGCACTGCGAACATATGCCGCCTTAACTTCCTCCAAAAAGGTGTTTTTCATGCTTCCAGGCACTTTTTATTCGCCCCGGGTTCGCAGTGCGAACTCGCTAGCGAGTGCTCGCCACGGGGGTTCGCAGTGCGAACATGACAGCAAACCAGAATCACTAGCGCAAAAACGGTTTTAGACAGCGCTTTTTTAGCCTTTAGACAGCGCTTTAAAGCGCTGTATAAACCAGCGACGCTATAGGTTTAGACAGCGCTTTTGGTATTACCAAAAGCGCTGTCTAAAGGGGCGTGTATTTAATGAAAAGCGCTGTCTATGGTACCTTTAGACAGCGCTTTTTCACATTATATGGATTACTTTAGACAGCGCTTTCGTCAAAAGCGCTGTCTAAGACCTTCCTTTTTTGACTTTTTTAGTACACCTTAGACAGCGCTTTCACCATAAGCGCTGTCTAAGACCTTCCATTTTTGACTTTTTTAGTACACCTTAGACAGCGCTTTCACCATAAGCGCTGTCTAAAGTGGACCTTAGACATCGCTTTCACCAAAAGCGCTGTCTAAGGTGTACGAAAAATTTTATATAATTTTTTTTTAACCACAATTTTACCAGGTTTTTTCAACCAGAATTTGACCTGTAATTTTCAACCAGCAATTTTTTTCAGAATTGGCAATTCAAACCATTGGCCTTTCTACACCAAAATTATATATCCAAAATTGGCATTTCATACCAATATATATATTTAAAATTACAAACCAAAATTGTATATACACCTATTTATAATTACAAATCATTACATTTTTCTACAAATGCACATTTTACTTATTCACCAAAATTGCATCCAACCAAAGCATTGCTTCCAACCAAAGTTATTGCTTCCAACCAAAGCATTTTTTCTACAATGCACATAACTTATACACCAAAATTGTATATACACCAAAATTGCATCCAACCAAAACATTGCTTCAATCTACATTATAGGTCCTGAAAACACAAAGATTGTAATTCAAAGTATTAAAATTCAAAGTATATACACCAAAAATTGTAATTCAAAGTATATACACCAAAATTGTAATTCAAAGTTTGTAATTCAAAGTATATACACCAAAATTGCAATTCAAAGTATATACACCAAAATTGTAATTCAAAGTATATACACCAAAATTGCATCCAAAATTGTAATTCAAAGTTTGTAATTCAAAGTATATACACCAAAATTGCAATTCAAAGTATATACACCAAAATTGCATCCAACCAAAGCATTACTCCAACCAAAGTTACACATATTAAAATTCTCATCAATTAAAGTAAGAGTATAATATTATACCTTAAGTTTAGGGATATAGAAATATTTGGTCTTATCTAACACAAACTTATGATTGGAACCAGAATACCATATCAAAGTGCAAGGTCTTCCAACAGCTTCACTAAACCATGCATTGGTCTCATTGCTGTAACTATATACCTTGTACCTAAGCAACAAAATGAAAAAGATAATAATACAAAATAAATAAATCCATGTAACAATCATCAAACTAAAACAGTGTGTAAGCCAATTTAGAATTTCCTTAAACTTTAGCGTTAGCAAATACAATAACAAACTACTTATCTGCATGTGATTCTTTTTGTAAGATTCCATTAGTTTACCCAGTGTACCAGTGGATATATAAAATCAATGAAGTCATCCTTAACAATACATAAGAACATATTTATAAAAAATATATATATTAATAATGCAAAACTAGACATTTAACACTTACGTTGTGCTGATTCCTATAAACATTTGTGGTAAATTTTATAAATTGAATTATATTGGAAGTGTATGTTTTTTTAACAGCAAACAGAAAGTGTGTGGTAGATAATAATTGGGCCAGACAACTTAGCTTGTGACAACTAATGCAAACTAATTCCTACTAATCTCAATGATTATTTACAACACATATTATAAGAAGATCCACGTCAGCACCTTAGAATTAGATGCCATGTTTTGGTTACTAGTAAACTAATTCAATAGAAAGCACATCTTGCAGGTCCAAAAGCTGTCAAATGAGAAGAGTAAACATATCATCAACAACATGGAAAATTGCTTATCATTTTGGTTAGTAGTAAACAAGCGGTGACTGCAGTGAATCATGATCCCAGACGAAAACATATATTTTAATATTCGAAAAATAAAATGAAGATGTAACTTTATTATATTTCTAGAAAGAGTACCTTCACATGTTGCATAACCATCACCCTTATACTGAACAGCTTCCACAACAGGACACTCACAAACTCTTCCCCTGAAAGTATCCTGAGAAACAATAAAATGTTCAATTTGCAGCCAATCAGAGAAAGACTATGGACCGTTATATATGTCCATAGTGCTTATATTTTGTAAGAAAAATTGGCAACAGAAATTGCTTATGTATACCTTGCACGCAGTTACATTAGCACTTTTGTCTTGCCGACATCCTCCATTTCTTCTTCCTAGACACTCATTAGTTTCAATATCTGATAAATCGAAACCAGAATAAAGTTGAACTCACTCTAACATTAGAAATTTTAATCTAAAATAATCAATCATTAGTTCGGTTCATATGATGAAATATTAAGCACACTAACCTCCACTTATACAAACTTGAGGTTCGGTAGTTTCCTTAAATCCAGCACATATCGCCTTCAAAACAGATGTTCTCTCCAATTTTCCTAGACAAAATATAAAAAATTTAGAATTTTGTTATATCAAATATGTTCATGAAAAGGATAGTCAAAGTTGAAACCGAAGTCAAAGAAACAAAAATATGTGTCCATTACAGTAACTAACCTCTATACTGATCATCATTTAAAATCAATGTTAGCAAGATGGTTACATCGCCAAGAGATCCTCCCCCGATCTTTTACACCACAAATTGACCAACACAATATAAGTTATTAGATCTATGCAATTTCAAAAGTCATATGATCATATCAGTAAGAATTAAACATTAATCCAATCACAATTCCAGCAATTGCTCCAGCAGATAAACCATTTGAAGGAATTTTAAAGTCTAAAGAAAAGTATAAATGTTTTTAAGAATATGAAATACAATGTAGCTTACTCAGTATATTTAGCAGAAGGTTATGAAATCAAAACAATATGAAAACTAGTAGTTACTTAGGGTCACGGTGATAGCAGATATAAGAGGTCCGTATACACCTCTCATAGGAATTGCATTAGTTCTTTTTCCTGCCCATGATAAGTGGATTTGCAAGGTGCTATCATTAACATCAACGTTAAAGTCCCAAGCAGTTCCCTTACTCCACCAGCTTCTTCCATAATGTTAAAGTCTTTTAAATAGTATATTACACTCACAGAAAATATCAAAGGTGCTGAAGAAGGCACACTACAATAATCCAAGTAAAAAAGAATATAGTTAGCTTCAATTTTACATGTTACAAGAATACTACACTAACACTAACACTAACACTAACCTAACACTAACACTAACACTAACCTAAACTAAACTAAACAAACACATTATATAGCAATAGTTAACAATGTAGAAAAATGTTAACAAGAACAAACTAAACTAACACATTATATTGATTCTATTCCTATATCACCAAAAATGAAGTTAGCACATATTTTATTCTTATATCCAACAACAGTCCAACATTAGCAACAACATTAACAACATTAGCAACATTATCAACATTAGCAACAGTCCAACATTAGCAACAACATAAACAACATTATTATCAACATCAACAACAACATTATTATCAACATCAACAACAACATTATCAACATTATCAGCAACATTATCAACTGAAACTCTGAAACTCTGAAACTTCCAAACTGAAACTCTGAAACGTGTAAAATGTGTAATACTCTGAAACGTGTAAAATGTGTAATACATCAACAACAACATTATTATCAACATCAACAACAACATTATCAACAGCAACATTATCAGCATACCTTATAAAATGTGTAATAATCTGAAACTCTTAAACTTCCAAACTGAGTGACGAAAACGCGAAATGAGAGAGGAACAGACGGTCACGGTGGAGTAAAGGTCGTCGGAGTCGCGAAATGAGGGAGGAACGGTGGACGACGGCGCGGTGGACGACGGCAAGGGTTTAGCTCAGGTTCGCAAGTATCCGTTCGCAACAGGGGAGGGAGAAGAAAGAGCGCAAAACTGAAAATGAAAACTGAGTATATTCATATATTTTAATTTTATTAGACCTTAGTCAGCGCTTTTCAACAAAGCGCTTTCTAAGGTGGCCCTTAGACAGCGCTTTAAAAGCGCTTTCTAATATTGGCCTTAGACAGCGCTTTTGTTTTTATTTTTTTAAATATTTAAGACCTTAGACAGCGCTTTCCTTAAAAGCGCTGTCTAAGGTCTTATATTTTTTTTAAATTTAAAAGGCCTTAGACAGCGCTTTTAAGGAAAGCGCTGTCTAATATTTTCCATTAAATTTTTTTAAAAATTTAAAAGGCCTTAGACAGCGCTTTTCACTAAAGCGCTGTCTAAGGTCTTATATTTTTTTGCGCTTTTCCTTTATTAAATTAATAGATTCCGTGTTTTTGACCTATAGCAGCGCTTTTGTAATAAAGCGCTGTCTAAGGTGAGATGTTATAAGTCCTTTTTGTTGTAGTGAATTTGTTTTGATCATAACTCATGAACCGTAACTCCGACTGATGCACGATTTAAAGCATTGGAAAGCTTATTCAATACTCTTTATGAATATGGAAAAATCCCATTGCTGGAACACCTGTAAAAATAAATGAAAATCAATTAAACTCAATGATATTTACACGGTACTGCACTATACACCGAAAACGTAAAGTAAACGTATTTACGAACAAAGCGGGGTTTATTCAACCAATTTTAACACAAAGTAATGATAAGTGCAACAAAACTTATATACAAAAATAGGTACATTTTGCACTTATCAAACTCTCCCCAACTTACATAATTGTTTGTCCACAAACAAGAATCAAACAAACTTGAACATGCACAAGCAATATCCAAAGAATGACGAATCAACAGGTTTTAAAAAACGGAAACGAATGAATGGTTCAAATGAAAACGGTACACACAAAAAGTAAATACTTACCACTAAACTACGACGACAACATAGTCACGAAACAAATGCAAAATACAAAAATTCATGCTGAACATTCTTAAACAACACAAGTTCCAAAGTGAATCACACCTAGCAAAAACAATCATCGGTAGATGAAAAACACACAATAAGGTACTTTACACTCACACAACACTCATGCAAATGAAAGACTAAATTATGCATACATCCACAAATTCACATTGAAAATACAAAGGCAAGAATCACAAGGGCTTTTCAAGGTTGTAGCATGGTCGGGTAAACAAACAAGGGGCAATTTCTAAAGGTAATTGAAACAAAAACTTGCCTAAACCTAAGAGAGTGATCAACTCACAAAGATTCACACACAAAATTTCAACCAACTTCTTCCAAAATCCCAAGTGCTACACAACACACAATACTTATTTTGCACAATTATTGAAACTCTTTTTGTTTCCTTTTTCAAGGATTTTCTTTTTCTTCTTTTTCACTTTTTTCTTTTCTTTTCTTTGTCATATTTTTCTCTTTTTTTCTATCTTTTTTAATCCTCATAGAATCCACCAAATGAGTATACAATCATCCTCTCCCCAACTTGAATTCAACCTCACCATCATGTGAATACTCCCTACTTTCTGAGGCAAGGAAAAAATCCATACAAAAACACATAATTGAGGTCCAAGAAAAAACAAAATCCATTCAAAAATAAGTGAACTAAATACTCATAGACAAGCATTAAGTTCAAATAGAAACATGGATCAAAAAGCTCAAAGGGGTTACGAATTCTCACACACTCACAAGGTGAATTGACTATTTGGCTAGGGTGGTTGTGCTCAAAATGAAACAATTGCCTTGATCCTTTTCATGCATTCATATAATCATCACAAACAAAAGATTCAACATAATAAAATCCAGTTAGAACAAGAATGTTGGTTCTCCACGCATATATGATCAATGGAAAGCCACCTCACAAAAAGGTTGGGAACTAAAGTGATTCACAATAGAACAAGTATACAAAAGAATGGATGGCATGGAAGTTTGTAAAATGCCTAAGTATCATGAATATGCTAAAGTATAGAAAGCGATAAATACATACCTCAGACGTGTACAAAACTTAACAAGATTATTACCACGCATTCGCAAGTTGAAACGATAAAAAATGGAACATCACCAAAAGTTCCTCAAGCAACTCAAAACAAGCTCATTGACAAACACAAAGACCATTAATATAAACAAACTAAAAAACCGGAAAAAATCTATTAAACAAGTTGTAAAATGAAGATTTGAGAATTTTACGAAAAATACGAGTACAACTTGTTTAATGAATACTCACCATACTACCTAAACTAAACAACAACAAAAGAGAAGAATACACCATGCTTGTTTTACGTCGTAAGCTCGACGCCTTTACAATGCTTAGCTAGTAACTTCCTTCATTCATGCCATAGTGATGCCTCACCGCGCAAACCAAAAGCAAGTGTCCTAACCAAACACTTAAACAAACGTTACGGGAACAAAATGTATACAACACTTGAACAAACATAATGGAAATAGACAATATATACGATATATACAAAACTCAAAAATAAAGAAACTATCGCAATGCGATTCAATATCAAAACCAATCTCCGGCAACGGCGCCATTTTGTTGAATGCATAATAGGGCAAGGAAGCAAAAATATTTATTTTCGGAAGAATTCCCTCCAGGATTTATGCCGTGTCCACAGAGATCGGTTCGAGGGAACGAATGCCGTTCAACAGTCTCTCGCGTTTATGAGTTTGGTTTTGAATGGTTTCAAACAAGAAAACAGAAAAGTAAACATTAAAACATAAAACAAATTCATTCTTCAGAGAGAAAAACTCGTCCGGCAATGCATATAAATCACTCCTCACAAACTTAAACTTACCGACCAGTTATACTCCACCTACAATACTCCTCAATATCACCCAGCATTACTCACAACAAAGGTTATGTCTAACGCACAGTTGAGATAACAACCGTGTCACTCTCTTCGTCACTCTCGCGAGCGAAGCCTCGAAACACGGAAGGCATTAAGTTTCGATGCCTATTGAAGATTGTTAGCTCTAAATCTATCTCTAGAATCCAGAAACTAACAGACAATCATCCCTAATCGAAGTTTGCGATGGTTATCTCTGGCATCCCCGGCAACGGCGCCATTTTGTTGAATGCAGAATAGGGCAAGCAAGCAAAAATATTTATTTTCGGAAGAATTCCCTCTGGGATTTATGTCATGTCCACAGAGATCGGTTCGAGGGAAAGAATGCCGTTCGACAATCACTCGCGTTTATGAGTTTGGTTTTAAATGGTTTCAAACAAGAAAATTGAAAAGTAAACATTAAAACATAAAACAAATTCATTCTACAGCAAGACAAACTTATCCGGCATGCAGATAATCAACTCCTCACAAACTTAAACTTACCGACCAGTTATACTCAACCTACAATACTCCACAATATCACCCAGCATCCCTCACAACACAGGTTATGTCTAACGCAAAGTTGAGAGAACAACCGTGTTACCATTGCCGATACTTTCGTACGCTAGCTCAAGGCACGGAGGCATTAAGTTTCGACGCCTATTGAAGATTGCTAGCCCTAAATCTATCTCTAGAATCCAGAAACTAACAGATAATCATCCCTAATCGAAGTTTACGAAGGTTATGTCTAACGCAACCCAAACCTCGCGTATAAAGCAAAAATCAGAGATAATCACCAATAAAGATTTGTAAAGCAAGTTTTATACAACGCCATAGGCGACAAATATACATGAGATCATAGTCAATACATATAGAAAACCCAACAAAGAAGAAAAACACAAAGAAGAAGAGAAATGAGCCAAAAATCTCACGGTTTGTCAACGCCGGTCGACGATCAATCCACCCCGGATCATCCGTGTGCAAGCTTCCATGTTGTTTTCTAAGCTAATCTACTGAAAAAATGAAGTTTGATGGAGTTGGAGCAAGAAACCCCAAAACCATCCTCTAAAAAATGCTGGAAAAATGAAGTTTATAGGTGGTTTTTGCTGCCCAGGTTCGCACTGCGAACCCCCGTTCGCACTGCGAACATATGCCGCCTTAACTTCCTCCAAAATGGTGTTTTTCATGCTTCCAGGAACTTTTTATTCGCCCCGGGTTCGCAGTGCGAACTCGCTAGCGAGTGCTCGCCACGGGGGTTCGAAGTGCGAACATGACAGCAAACCAGAATTTGTTTTGATCATAACTCATGAACCGTAACTCCGACTGATGCACGGTTTGAAGCGTTGGAAAGATTATTCAATGCTCTTTATGAATATAGAAAAATCCCATTGCTGGAACACCTATAAAAATAAATGAAAATCAATTAAACTCAATGATATTTACACGGTACTGCACTATACACCGAAAACGTAAAGTAAACGTATTTACGAACAAAGCGGGGTTTATTCAACCAATTTTAACACAAAGTAATGATAAGTGCAACAAAACTTATATACAAAAATAGGTACATTTTGCACTTATCAAACTCTCCCCCAACTTACATAATTGTTTGTCCACAAACAAGAATCAAACAAACTTGAACATGCACAAGCAATATCCAAAGAATGACGAATCAACAGGTTTTGAAAAAGGGAAACCAATGAATGGTTCAAATGAAAACGGTACACACAAAAAGTAAATACTTACCACTAAACTACGACGACAACATAATCACGAAACAAATGCAAAATACAAAAATTCATGCTGAACATTCTTAAACAACACAAGTTCCAAAGTGAATCACACCTAGCAAAAACAATCATCGGTAGATGAAAAATACACAATAAGGTACTTTACACTCACACAACACTCATGCAAATGAAAGACTAAATTATGCATACATCCACAAATTCACATTGAAAATACAAAGGCAAGAATCACAAGGGCTTTTCAAGGTTGTAGCATGGTCGGGTAAACAAACAAGGGGCAATTTCTAAAGGTAATTGAAACAAAAACTTGCCTAAACCTAAGAGAGTGATCAACTCACAAAGATTCACACACAAAATTTCAACCAACTTCTTCCAAAATCCCAAGTGCTACACAACACACAATACTTATTTTGCACAATTATTGAAACTCTTTTTGTTTCCTTTTTCAAGGATTTTATTTTTCTTCTTTTTCACTTTTTTCTTTTCTTTTCTTTGTCATATTTTTCTCTTTTATTTCTTTTCTTTTTCAATCCTCATAGAATCCACCCAATGAGTATACAATCATCCTCTCCCCAACATGAATTCAACCGCACCATCATGTGAATACTCCCTACTTTCTAAGGCAAGGAAAAAATCCATACAAAAACACATAGTTGAGGTCCAAGAAAAAACAAAATCCATTCAAAAATAAGTGAACTAAATACTCATAGACAAGCATTAAGTTCAAATAGAAACATGGATCAAAAAGCTCAAAGGGGTTACGAATTCTCACACACTCAGAAGGTGAATTGACTATTTGGCTAGGGTGGTTGTGCTCAGAATGAAACAATTGCCTTGATCCTTTTTATGCATTCATATAATCAACACAAACAAAAGATTCAACATAATAAAATCCAGTTAGAACAAGAATGTTGGTTCTCCGCGCATATATGATCAATGGAAAGCCACCTCACAAAAAGGTTGGGAACTAAAGTGATTCACAATAGAACAAGTATACAAAAGAATGGATGGCAAGGAAGTTTATAAAATGCCTAAGTATCATGAATATGCTAAAGTATAGAAAGCGATAAATACATACCTCAGACGTGTACAAAACTTAACAAGATCATTACCACGCATTCGCAAGTTGAAACGATCAAAAATGGAACATCACCAAAAGTTCCTCAAGCAACTCAAAACAAGCTCATTGACAAACACAAAGACCATTAATATAAACAAACAAAAAAACCGGCAAAAATTCATTAAACAAGTTGTAAAGTGAAGATTTGAGAATTTTACGAAAAATCCGAGTACAACTTGTTTAATGAATACTCACCACACTACCTAAACTAAACAACAACAAAAGAGAAGAATACACCATGCTTGTTTTACGTCGTAAGCTCGACGCCTTTACAATGCTTAGCTAGTAACTTCCTTCATTCATGCCATAGTGATGCCTCACCGCGCAAACCAAAAGCAAGTGTCCTAACCAAACACTTAAACAAACGTTACGGGAACAAAATGTATACAACACTTGAACAAACATAATGGAAATAGACAATATATACGATATATACAAAACTCAAAAATAAAGAAACTATCGCAATGCGATTCAATATCAAAACCAATCCCCGGCAACGGCGCCATTTTGTTGAATGCAGAATAGGGCAAACAAGCAAAAATATTTATTTTTAGAAGAATTCCCTCCGGGATTTATGTCGTGTCCACAGAGATCGGATCGAGGGAACGAATGCCGTTCAACAGTCTCTCGCGTTTATGAGTTTGGTTTTGAATGGTTTCAAACAAGAAAACAGAAAAGTAAACATTAAAACATAAAACAAATTCATTCTACAGCAAGACAAACTTATCCGGCATGCAGATAATCAACTCCTCACAAACTTAAACTTACCGACCAGTTATACTCAACCTACAATACTCCACAATATCACCCAGCATCCCTCACAACACAGGTTATGTCTAACGCAAAGTTGAGAGAACAACCGTGTTACCATTGCCGATACTTTCGTACGCTAGCTCAAGGCACGGAGGCATTAAGTTTCGACGCCTATTGAAGATTGCTAGCCCTAAATCTATCTCTAGAATCCAGAAACTAACAGATAATCATCCCTAATCGAAGTTTACGAAGGTTATGTCTAACGCAACCCAAACCTCGCGCATAAAGCAAAAATCAGAGATAATCACCAATAAAGATTTGTAAAGCAAGTTTTATACAACGCCATAGGCGACAAATATACATGAGATCATAGTCAATACATATAGAAAACCCAACAAAGAAGAAAAACACAAAGAAGAAGAGAAATGAGCCAAAAATCTCGCGGTTTGTCAACGCCGGTCGACGATCAATCCACCCCGGATCATCCGTGTGCAAGCTTCCATGTTGTTTTCTAAGCTAATCTACTGAAAAAATGAAGTTTGATGGAGTTGGAGCAAGAAACCCCAAAACCATCCTCTAAAAAATGCTGGAAAAATGAAGTTTATAGGTGGTTTTTGCTGCCCAGGTTCGCACTGCGAACCCCCGTTCGCACTGCGAACATATGCCGCCTTAACTTCCTCCAAAATGGTGTTTTTCATGCTTCCAGGAACTTTTTATTCGCCCCGGGTTCGCAGTGCGAACTCGCTAGCGAGTGCTCGCCACGGGGGTTCGAAGTGCGAACATGACAGCAAACCAGAATTTGTTTTGATCATAACTCATGAACCGTAACTCCGACTGATGCACGGTTTGAAGCGTTGGAAAGATTATTCAATGCTCTTTATGAATATAGAAAAATCCCATTGCTGGAACACCTATAAAAATAAATGAAAATCAATTAAACTCAATGATATTTACACGGTACTGCACTATACACCGAAAACGTAAAGTAAACGTATTTACGAACAAAGCGGGGTTTATTCAACCAATTTTAACACAAAGTAATGATAAGTGCAACAAAACTTATATACAAAAATAGGTACATTTTGCACTTATCAAACTCTCCCCCAACTTACATAATTGTTTGTCCACAAACAAGAATCAAACAAACTTGAACATGCACAAGCAATATCCAAAGAATGACGAATCAACAGGTTTTGAAAAAGGGAAACCAATGAATGGTTCAAATGAAAACGGTACACACAAAAAGTAAATACTTACCACTAAACTACGACGACAACATAATCACGAAACAAATGCAAAATACAAAAATTCATGCTGAACATTCTTAAACAACACAAGTTCCAAAGTGAATCACACCTAGCAAAAACAATCATCGGTAGATGAAAAATACACAATAAGGTACTTTACACTCACACAACACTCATGCAAATGAAAGACTAAATTATGCATACATCCACAAATTCACATTGAAAATACAAAGGCAAGAATCACAAGGGCTTTTCAAGGTTGTAGCATGGTCGGGTAAACAAACAAGGGGCAATTTCTAAAGGTAATTGAAACAAAAACTTGCCTAAACCTAAGAGAGTGATCAACTCACAAAGATTCACACACAAAATTTCAACCAACTTCTTCCAAAATCCCAAGTGCTACACAACACACAATACTTATTTTGCACAATTATTGAAACTCTTTTTGTTTCCTTTTTCAAGGATTTTATTTTTCTTCTTTTTCACTTTTTTCTTTTCTTTTCTTTGTCATATTTTTCTCTTTTATTTCTTTTCTTTTTCAATCCTCATAGAATCCACCCAATGAGTATACAATCATCCTCTCCCCAACATGAATTCAACCGCACCATCATGTGAATACTCCCTACTTTCTAAGGCAAGGAAAAAATCCATACAAAAACACATAGTTGAGGTCCAAGAAAAAACAAAATCCATTCAAAAATAAGTGAACTAAATACTCATAGACAAGCATTAAGTTCAAATAGAAACATGGATCAAAAAGCTCAAAGGGGTTACGAATTCTCACACACTCACAAGGTGAATTGACTATTTGGCTAGGGTGGTTGTGCTCAGAATGAAACAATTGCCTTGATCCTTTTTATGCATTCATATAATCAACACAAACAAAAGATTCAACATAATAAAATCCAGTTAGAACAAGAATGTTGGTTCTCCGCGCATATATGATCAATGGAAAGCCACCTCACAAAAAGGTTGGGAACTAAAGTGATTCACAATAGAACAAGTATACAAAAGAATGGATGGCAAGGAAGTTTATAAAATGCCTAAGTATCATGAATATGCTAAAGTATAGAAAGCGATAAATACATACCTCAGACGTGTACAAAACTTAACAAGATCATTACCACGCATTCGCAAGTTGAAACGATAAAAAATGGAACATCACCAAAAGTTCCTCAAGCAACTCAAAACAAGCTCATTGACAAACACAAAGACCATTAATATAAACAAACAAAAAAACCGGCAAAAATTCATTAAACAAGTTGTAAAGTGAAGATTTGAGAATTTTACGAAAAATCCGAGTACAACTTGTTTAATGAATACTCACCACACTACCTAAACTAAACAACAACAAAAGAGAAGAATACACCATGCTTGTTTTACGTCGTAAGCTCGACGCCTTTACAATGCTTAGCTAGTAACTTCCTTCATTCATGCCATAGTGATGCCTCACCGCGCAAACCAAAAGCAAGTGTCCTAACCAAACACTTAAACAAATGTTACGGGAACAAAATGTATACAACACTTGAACAAACATAATGGAAATAGACAATATATACGATATATACAAAACTCAAAAATAAAGAAACTATCGCAATGCGATTCAATATCAAAACCAATCCCCGGCAACGGCGCCATTTTGTTGAATGCAGAATAGGGCAAACAAGCAAAAATATTTATTTTTAGAAGAATTCCCTCCGGGATTTATGTCGTGTCCACAGAGATCGGATCGAGGGAACGAATGCCGTTCAACAGTCTCTCGCGTTTATGAGTTTGGTTTTGAATGGTTTCAAACAAGAAAACAGAAAAGTAAACATTAAAACATAAAACAAATTCATTCTACAGCAAGACAAACTTATCCGGCATGCAGATAATCAACTCCTCACAAACTTAAACTTACCGACCAGTTATACTCAACCTACAATACTCCACAATATCACCCAGCATCCCTCACAACACAGGTTATGTCTAACGCAAAGTTGAGAGAACAACCGTGTTACCATTGCCGATACTTTCGTACGCTAGCTCAAGGCACGGAGGCATTAAGTTTCGACGCCTATTGAAGATTGCTAGCCCTAAATCTATCTCTAGAATCCAGAAACTAACAGATAATCATCCCTAATCGAAGTTTACGAAGGTTATGTCTAACGCAACCCAAACCTCGCGCATAAAGCAAAAATCAGAGATAATCACCAATAAAGATTTGTAAAGCAAGTTTTATACAACGCCATAGGCGACAAATATACATGAGATCATAGTCAATACATATAGAAAACCCAACAAAGAAGAAAAACACAAAGAAGAAGAGAAATGAGCCAAAAATCTCGCGGTTTGTCAACGCCGGTCGACGATCAATCCACCCCGGATCATCCGTGTGCAAGCTTCCATGTTGTTTTCTAAGCTAATCTACTGAAAAAATGAAGTTTGATGGAGTTGGAGCAAGAAACCCCAAAACCATCCTCTAAAAAATGTTGGAAAAATGAAGTTTATAGGTGGTTTTTGCTGCCCAGGTTCGCACTGCGAACCCCCGTTCGCACTGCGAACATATGCCGCCTTAACTTCCTCCAAAATGGTGTTTTTCATGCTTCCAGGAACTTTTTATTCGCCCCGGGTTCGCAGTGCGAACTCGCTAGCGAGTGCTCGCCACGGGGGTTCGAAGTGCGAACATGACAGCAAACCAGAATTTGTTTTGATCATAACTCATGAACCGTAACTCCGACTGATGCACGGTTTGAAGCGTTGGAAAGATTATTCAATGCTCTTTATGAATATAGAAAAATCCCATTGCTGGAACACCTATAAAAATAAATGAAAATCAATTAAACTCAATGATATTTACACGGTACTGCACTATACACCGAAAACGTAAAGTAAACGTATTTACGAACAAAGCGGGGTTTATTCAACCAATTTTAACACAAAGTAATGATAAGTGCAACAAAACTTATATACAAAAATAGGTACATTTTGCACTTATCAAACTCTCCCCCAACTTACATAATTGTTTGTCCACAAACAAGAATCAAACAAACTTGAACATGCACAAGCAATATCCAAAGAATGACGAATCAACAGGTTTTGAAAAAGGGAAACCAATGAATGGTTCAAATGAAAACGGTACACACAAAAAGTAAATACTTACCACTAAACTACGACGACAACATAATCACGAAACAAATGCAAAATACAAAAATTCATGCTGAACATTCTTAAACAACACAAGTTCCAAAGTGAATCACACCTAGCAAAAACAATCATCGGTAGATGAAAAATACACAATAAGGTACTTTACACTCACACAACACTCATGCAAATGAAAGACTAAATTATGCATACATCCACAAATTCACATTGAAAATACAAAGGCAAGAATCACAAGGGCTTTTCAAGGTTGTAGCATGGTCGGGTAAACAAAAAGGGGCAATTTCTAAAGGTAATTGAAACAAAAACTTGCCTAAACCTAAGAGAGTGATCAACTCACAAAGATTCACACACAAAATTTCAACCAACTTCTTCCAAAATCCCAAGTGCTACACAACACACAATACTTATTTTGCACAATTATTGAAACTCTTTTTGTTTCCTTTTTCAAGGATTTTATTTTTCTTCTTTTTCACTTTTTTCTTTTCTTTTCTTTGTCATATTTTTCTCTTTTATTTCTTTTCTTTTTCAATCCTCATAGAATCCACCCAATGAGTATACAATCATCCTCTCCCCAACATGAATTCAACCGCACCATCATGTGAATACTCCCTACTTTCTAAGGCAAGGAAAAAATCCATACAAAAACACATAGTTGAGGTCCAAGAAAAAACAAAATCCATTCAAAAATAAGTGAACTAAATACTCATAGACAAGCATTAAGTTCAAATAGAAACATGGATCAAAAAGCTCAAAGGGGTTACGAATTCTCACACACTCACAAGGTGAATTGACTATTTGGCTAGGGTGGTTGTGCTCAGAATGAAACAATTGCCTTGATCCTTTTTATGCATTCATATAATCAACACAAACAAAAGATTCAACATAATAAAATCCAGTTAGAACAAGAATGTTGGTTCTCCGCGCATATATGATCAATGGAAAGCCACCTCACAAAAAGGTTGGGAACTAAAGTGATTCACAATAGAACAAGTATACAAAAGAATGGATGGCAAGGAAGTTTATAAAATGCCTAAGTATCATGAATATGCTAAAGTATAGAAAGCGATAAATACATACCTCAGACGTGTACAAAACTTAACAAGATCATTACCACGCATTCGCAAGTTGAAACGATCAAAAATGGAACATCACCAAAAGTTCCTCAAGCAACTCAAAACAAGCTCATTGACAAACACAAAGACCATTAATATAAACAAACAAAAAAACCGGCAAAAATTCATTAAACAAGTTGTAAAGTGAAGATTTGAGAATTTTACGAAAAATCCGAGTACAACTTGTTTAATGAATACTCACCACACTACCTAAACTAAACAACAACAAAAGAGAAGAATACACCATGCTTGTTTTACGTCGTAAGCTCGACGCCTTTACAATGCTTAGCTAGTAACTTCCTTCATTCATGCCATAGTGATGCCTCACCGCGCAAACCAAAAGCAAGTGTCCTAACCAAACACTTAAACAAACGTTACGGGAACAAAATGTATACAACACTTGAACAAACATAATGGAAATAGACAATATATACGATATATACAAAACTCAAAAATAAAGAAACTATCGCAATGCGATTCAATATCAAAACCAATCCCCGGCAACGGCGCCATTTTGTTGAATGCAGAATAGGGCAAACAAGCAAAAATATTTATTTTTAGAAGAATTCCCTCCGGGATTTATGTCGTGTCCACAGAGATCGGATCGAGGGAACGAATGCCGTTCAACAGTCTCTCGCGTTTATGAGTTTGGTTTTGAATGGTTTCAAACAAGAAAACAGAAAAGTAAACATTAAAACATAAAACAAATTCATTCTTCAGAGAGAAAAACTCGTCCGACAATGCATATAAATCACTCCTCACAAACTTAAACTTACCGACCAGTTATACTCCACCTACAATACTCCTCAATATCACCCAGCATTACTCACAACAAAGGTTATGTCTAATGCACAGTTGAGATAACAACCGTGTCACTCTCTTCGTCACTCTCGCGAGCGAAGCGTCGAAACACGGAAGGCATTAAGTTTCGACGCCTATTGAATATTGTTAGCTCTAAATCTATCTCTAGAATCCAGAAACGAACAGACAATCATCCCTAATCGAAGTTTGCGATGGTTATCTCTGGCATCCCCGGCAACGGCGCCCTTTTGTTGAATGCATAATAGGGCAAGCAAGCAAAAATATTTATTTTCGGACGAATTCCCTCCGGGATTTATGTCATGTCCACAGAGATCGGTTCGAGGGAAAGAATGCCGTTCGACAATCTCTCGCGTTTATGAGTTTGGTTTTAAATGGTTTCAAACAAGAAAATAGAAAAGTAAACATTAAAACATAAAACAAATTCATTCTTCAGCAAGACAAACTTATCCGGCATGCAGATAATCGACTCCTCACAAACTTAAACTTACCGACCAATTATACTCAACCTACAATACTCCTCAATATCACCCAGCATCGCTCACAACACAGGTTATGTCTAACGCAAAGTTGAGAGACCAACCGTGTTACCATTGCAGATACTTTCGTACGCTAGCTCGAGGCACGGAGGCATTAAGTTTCGACGCCTATTGAAGATTGCTAGCCCTAAATCTATCTCTAGAATTCAGAAACTAACAGATAATCATCCCTAATCGAAGTTTACGAAGGTTATGTCTAACGCAACCCAAACCTCGCGCATAAAGCAAAAATCAGAGATAATCACCAATAAAGATTTGTAAAGCAAGTTTTATACAACTCCATGGGCGACAAATATACATGAGATCATAGTTAATACATATAGAAAACCCAACAAAGAAGAAAAACACAAAGAAGAAGAGAAATGAGCCAAAAATCTCGCGGTTTGTCAACGCCGGTCGACGATCAATCCACCCCGGATCATCCGTGTGCAAGCTTCCATGTTGTTTTCTAAGCTAATCTACTGAAAAAATGAAGTTTGATGGAGTTGGAGCAAGAAACCCCAAAACCATCCTCTAAAAAATGCTGGAAAAATGAAGTTTATAGGTGGTTTTTGCTGCCCAGGTTCGCACTGCGAACCCCCGTTCGCACTGCGAACATATGCCGCCTTAACTTCCTCCAAAATGGTGTTTTTCATGCTTCCAGGAACTTTTTATTCGCCCCGGGTTCGCAGTGCGAACTCGCTAGCGAGTGCTCGCCACGGGGGTTCGAAGTGCGAACATGACAGCAAACCAGAATTTGTTTTGATCATAACTCATGAACCGTAACTCCGACTGATGCACGGTTTGAAGCGTTGGAAAGATTATTCAATGCTCTTTATGAATATAGAAAAATCCCATTGCTGGAACACCTATAAAAATAAATGAAAATCAATTAAACTCAATGATATTTACACGGTACTGCACTATACACCGAAAACGTAAAGTAAACGTATTTACGAACAAAGCGGGGTTTATTCAACCAATTTTAACACAAAGTAATGATAAGTGCAACAAAACTTATATACAAAAATAGGTACATTTTGCACTTATCAAACTCTCCCCCAACTTACATAATTGTTTGTCCACAAACAAGAATCAAACAAACTTGAACATGCACAAGCAATATCCAAAGAATGACGAATCAACAGGTTTTGAAAAAGGGAAACCAATGAATGGTTCAAATGAAAACGGTACACACAAAAAGTAAATACTTACCACTAAACTACGACGACAACATAATCACGAAACAAATGCAAAATACAAAAATTCATGCTGAACATTCTTAAACAACACAAGTTCCAAAGTGAATCACACCTAGCAAAAACAATCATCGGTAGATGAAAAATACACAATAAGGTACTTTACACTCACACAACACTCATGCAAATGAAAGACTAAATTATGCATACATCCACAAATTCACATTGAAAATACAAAGGCAAGAATCACAAGGGCTTTTCAAGGTTGTAGCATGGTCGGGTAAACAAACAAGGGGCAATTTCTAAAGGTAATTGAAACAAAAACTTGCCTAAACCTAAGAGAGTGATCAACTCACAAAGATTCACACACAAAATTTCAACCAACTTCTTCCAAAATCCCAAGTGCTACACAACACACAATACTTATTTTGCACAATTATTGAAACTCTTTTTGTTTCCTTTTTCAAGGATTTTATTTTTCTTCTTTTTCACTTTTTTCTTTTCTTTTCTTTGTCATATTTTTCTCTTTTATTTCTTTTCTTTTTCAATCCTCATAGAATCCACCCAATGAGTATACAATCATCCTCTCCCCAACATGAATTCAACCGCACCATCATGTGAATACTCCCTACTTTCTAAGGCAAGGAAAAAATCCATACAAAAACACATAGTTGAGGTCCAAGAAAAAACAAAATCCATTCAAAAATAAGTGAACTAAATACTCATAGACAAGCATTAAGTTCAAATAGAAACATGGATCAAAAAGCTCAAAGGGGTTACGAATTCTCACACACTCACAAGGTGAATTGACTATTTGGCTAGGGTGGTTGTGCTCAGAATGAAACAATTGCCTTGATCCTTTTTATGCATTCATATAATCAACACAAACAAAAGATTCAACATAATAAAATCCAGTTAGAACAATAATGTTGGTTCTCCGCGCATATATGATCAATGGAAAGCCACCTCACAAAAAGGTTGGGAACTAAAGTGATTCACAATAGAACAAGTATACAAAAGAATGGATGGCAAGGAAGTTTATAAAATGCCTAAGTATCATGAATATGCTAAAGTATAGAAAGCGATAAATACATACCTCAGACGTGTACAAAACTTAACAAGATCATTACCACGCATTCGCAAGTTGAAACGATCAAAAATGGAACATCACCAAAAGTTCCTCAAGCAACTCAAAACAAGCTCATTGACAAACACAAAGACCATTAATATAAACAAACAAAAAAACCGGCAAAAATTCATTAAACAAGTTGTAAAGTGAAGATTTGAGAATTTTACGAAAAATCCGAGTACAACTTGTTTAATGAATACTCACCACACTACCTAAACTAAACAACAACAAAAGAGAAGAATACACCATGCTTGTTTTACGTCGTAAGCTCGACGCCTTTACAATGCTTAGCTAGTAACTTCCTTCATTCATGCCATAGTGATGCCTCACCGCGCAAACCAAAAGCAAGTGTCCTAACCAAACACTTAAATAAACGTTACGGGAACAAAATGTATACAACACTTGAACAAACATAATGGAAATAGACAATATATACGATATATACAAAACTCAAAAATAAAGAAACTATCGCAATGCGATTCAATATCAAAACCAATCCCCGGCAACGGCGCCATTTTGTTGAATGCAGAATAGGGCAAACAAGCAAAAATATTTATTTTTAGAAGAATTCCCTCCGGGATTTATGTCGTGTCCACAGAGATCGGATCGAGGGAACGAATGCCGTTCAACAGTCTCTCGCGTTTATGAGTTTGGTTTTGAATGGTTTCAAACAAGAAAACAGAAAAGTAAACATTAAAACATAAAACAAATTCATTCTTCAGAGAGAAAAACTCGTCCGACAATGCATATAAATCACTCCTCACAAACTTAAAGTTACCGACCAGTTATACTCCACCTACAATACTCCTCAATATCACCCAGCATTACTCACAACAAAGGTTATGTCTAATGCACAGTTGAGATAACAACCGTGTCACTCTCTTCGTCACTCTCGCGAGCGAAGCGTCGAAACACGGAAGGCATTAAGTTTCGACGCCTATTGAATATTGTTAGCTCTAAATCTATCTCTAGAATCCAGAAACGAACAGACAATCATCCCTAATCGAAGTTTGCGATGGTTATCTCTGGCATCCCCGGCAACGGCGCCCTTTTGTTGAATGCATAATAGGGCAAGCAAGCAAAAATATTTATTTTCGGACGAATTCCCTCCGGGATTTATGTCATGTCCACAGAGATCGGTTCGAGGGAAAGAATGCCGTTCGACAATCTCTCGCGTTTATGAGTTTGGTTTTAAATGGTTTCAAACAAGAAAATAGAAAAGTAAACATTAAAACATAAAACAAATTCATTCTTCAGCAAGACAAACTTATCCGGCATGCAGATAATCGACTCCTCACAAACTTAAACTTACCGACCAATTATACTCAACCTACAATACTCCTCAATATCACCCAGCATCGCTCACAACACAGGTTATGTCTAACGCAAAGTTGAGAGACCAACCGTGTTACCATTGCAGATACTTTCGTACGCTAGCTCGAGGCACGGAGGCATTAAGTTTCGACGCCTATTGAAGATTGCTAGCCCTAAATCTATCTCTAGAATCCAGAAACTAACAGATAATCATCCCTAATCGAAGTTTACGAAGGTTATGTCTAACGCAACCCAAACCTCGCGCATAAAGCAAAAATCAGAGATAATCACCAATAAAGATTTGTAAAGCAAGTTTTATACAACTCCATGGGCGACAAATATACATGAGATCATAGTCAATACATATAGAAAACCCAACAAAGAAGAAAAACACAAAGAAGAAGAGAAATGAGCCAAAAATCTCGCGGTTTGTCAACGCCGGTCGACGATCAATCCACCCCGGATCATCCGTGTGCAAGCTTCCATGTTGTTTTCTAAGCTAATCTACTGAAAAAATGAAGTTTGATGGAGTTGGAGCAGGAAACCCCAAAACCATCCTCTAAAAAATGCTGGAAAAATGAAGTTTATAGGTGGTTTTTGCTGCCCAGGTTCGCACTGCGAACCCCCGTTCGCACTGCGAACATATGCCGCCTTAACTTCCTCCAAAATGGTGTTTTTCATGCTTCCAGGAACTTTTTATTCGCCCCGGGTTCGCAGTGCGAACTCGCTAGCGAGTGCTCGCCACGGGGGTTCGAAGTGCGAACATGACAGCAAACCAGAATTTGTTTTGATCATAACTCATGAACCGTAACTCCGACTGATGCACGGTTTGAAGCGTTGGAAAGATTATTCAATGCTCTTTATGAATATAGAAAAATCCCATTGCTGGAACACCTATAAAAATAAATGAAAATCAATTAAACTCAATGATATTTACACGGTACTGCACTATACACCGAAAACGTAAAGTAAACGTATTTACGAACAAAGCGGGGTTTATTCAACCAATTTTAACACAAAGTAATGATAAGTGCAACAAAACTTATATACAAAAATAGGTACATTTTGCACTTATCAAACTCTCCCCCAACTTACATAATTGTTTGTCCACAAACAAGAATCAAACAAACTTGAACATGCACAAGCAATATCCAAAGAATGACGAATCAACAGGTTTTGAAAAAGGGAAACCAATGAATGGTTCAAATGAAAACGGTACACACAAAAAGTAAATACTTACCACTAAACTACGACGACAACATAATCACGAAACAAATGCAAAATACAAAAATTCATGCTGAACATTCTTAAACAACACAAGTTCCAAAGTGAATCACACCTAGCAAAAACAATCATCGGTAGATGAAAAATACACAATAAGGTACTTTACACTCACACAACACTCATGCAAATGAAAGACTAAATTATGCATACATCCACAAATTCACATTGAAAATACAAAGGCAAGAATCACAAGGGCTTTTCAAGGTTGTAGCATGGTCGGGTAAACAAACAAGGGGCAATTTCTAAAGGTAATTGAAACAAAAACTTGCCTAAACCTAAGAGAGTGATCAACTCACAAAGATTCACACACAAAATTTCAACCAACTTCTTCCAAAATCCCAAGTGCTACACAACACACAATACTTATTTTGCACAATTATTGAAACTCTTTTTGTTTCCTTTTTCAAGGATTTTATTTTTCTTCTTTTTCACTTTTTTCTTTTCTTTTCTTTGTCATATTTTTCTCTTTTATTTCTTTTCTTTTTCAATCCTCATAGAATCCACCCAATGAGTATACAATCATCCTCTCCCCAACATGAATTCAACCGCACCATCATGTGAATACTCCCTACTTTCTAAGGCAAGGAAAAAATCCATACAAAAACACATAGTTGAGGTCCAAGAAAAAACAAAATCCATTCAAAAATAAGTGAACTAAATACTCATAGACAAGCATTAAGTTCAAATAGAAACATGGATCAAAAAGCTCAAAGGGGTTACGAATTCTCACACACTCACAAGGTGAATTGACTATTTGGCTAGGGTGGTTGTGCTCAGAATGAAACAATTGCCTTGATCCTTTTTATGCATTCATATAATCAACACAAACAAAAGATTCAACATAATAAAATCCAGTTAGAACAATAATGTTGGTTCTCCGCGCATATATGATCAATGGAAAGCCACCTCACAAAAAGGTTGGGAACTAAAGTGATTCACAATAGAACAAGTATACAAAAGAATGGATGGCAAGGAAGTTTATAAAATGCCTAAGTATCATGAATATGCTAAAGTATAGAAAGCGATAAATACATACCTCAGACGTGTACAAAACTTAACAAGATCATTACCACGCATTCGCAAGTTGAAACGATCAAAAATGGAACATCACCAAAAGTTCCTCAAGCAACTCAAAACAAGCTCATTGACAAACACAAAGACCATTAATATAAACAAACAAAAAAACCGGCAAAAATTCATTAAACAAGTTGTAAAGTGAAGATTTGAGAATTTTACGAAAAATCCGAGTACAACTTGTTTAATGAATACTCACCACACTACCTAAACTAAACAACAACAAAAGAGAAGAATACACCATGCTTGTTTTACGTCGTAAGCTCGACGCCTTTACAATGCTTAGCTAGTAACTTCCTTCATTCATGCCATAGTGATGCCTCACCGCGCAAACCAAAAGCAAGTGTCCTAACCAAACACTTAAACAAACGTTACGGGAACAAAATGTATACAACACTTGAACAAACATAATGGAAATAGACAATATATACGATATATACAAAACTCAAAAATAAAGAAACTATCGCAATGCGATTCAATATCAAAACCAATCCCCGGCAACGGCGCCATTTTGTTGAATGCAGAATAGGGCAAACAAGCAAAAATATTTATTTTTAGAAGAATTCCCTCCGGGATTTATGTCGTGTGCACAGAGATCGGATCGAGGGAACGAATGCCGTTCAACAGTCTCTCGCGTTTATGAGTTTGGTTTTGAATGGTTTCAAACAAGAAAACAGAAAAGTAAACATTAAAACATAAAACAAATTCATTCTTCAGAGAGAAAAACTCGTCCGACAATGCATATAAATCACTCACAAACTTAAACTTACCGACCAGTTATACTCCACCTACAATACTCCTCAATATCACCCAGCATTACTCACAACAAAGGTTATGTCTAATGCACAGTTGAGATAACAACCGTGTCACTCTCTTCGTCACTCTCGCGAGCGAAGCGTCGAAACACGGAAGGCATTAAGTTTCGACGCCTATTGAATATTGTTAGCTCTAAATCTATCTCTAGAATCCAGAAACGAACAGACAATCATCCCTAATCGAAGTTTGCGATGGTTATCTCTGGCATCCCCGGCAACGGCGCCCTTTTGTTGAATGCATAATAGGGCAAGCAAGCAAAAATATTTATTTTCGGACGAATTCCCTCCGGGATTTATGTCATGTCCACAGAGATCGGTTCGAGGGAAAGAATGCCGTTCGACAATCTCTCGCGTTTATGAGTTTGGTTTTAAATGGTTTCAAACAAGAAAATAGAAAAGTAAACATTAAAACATAAAACAAATTCATTCTTCAGCAAGACAAACTTATCCGGCATGCAGATAATCGACTCCTCACAAACTTAAACTTACCGACCAATTATACTCAACCTACAATACTCCTCAATATCACCCAGCATCGCTCACAACACAGGTTATGTCTAACGCAAAGTTGAGAGACCAACCGTGTTACCATTGCAGATACTTTCGTACGCTAGCTCGAGGCACGGAGGCATTAAGTTTCGACGCCTATTGAAGATTGCTAGCCCTAAATCTATCTCTAGAATCCAGAAACTAACAGATAATCATCCCTAATCGAAGTTTACGAAGGTTATGTCTAACGCAACCCAAACCTCGCGCATAAAGCAAAAATCAGAGATAATCACCAATAAAGATTTGTAAAGCAAGTTTTATACAACTCCATGGGCGACAAATATACATGAGATCATAGTCAATACATATAGAAAACCCAACAAAGAAGAAAAACACAAAGAAGAAGAGAAATGAGCCAAAAATCTCGCGGTTTGTCAACGCCGGTCGACGATCAATCCACCCCGGATCATCCGTGTGCAAGCTTCCATGTTGTTTTCTAAGCTAATCTACTGAAAAAATGAAGTTTGATGGAGTTGGAGCAGGAAACCCCAAAACCATCCTCTAAAAAATGCTGGAAAAATGAAGTTTATAGGTGGTTTTTGCTGCCCAGGTTCGCACTGCGAACCCCCGTTCGCACTGCGAACATATGCCGCCTTAACTTCCTCCAAAATGGTGTTTTTCATGCTTCCAGGAACTTTTTATTCGCCCCGGGTTCGCAGTGCGAACTCGCTAGCGAGTGCTCGCCACGGGGGTTCGAAGTGCGAACATGACAGCAAACCAGAATTTGTTTTGATCATAACTCATGAACCGTAACTCCGACTGATGCACGGTTTGAAGCGTTGGAAAGATTATTCAATGCTCTTTATGAATATAGAAAAATCCCATTGCTGGAACACCTATAAAAATAAATGAAAATCAATTAAACTCAATGATATTTACACGGTACTGCACTATACACCGAAAACGTAAAGTAAACGTATTTACGAACAAAGCGGGGTTTATTCAACCAATTTTAACACAAAGTAATGATAAGTGCAACAAAACTTATATACAAAAATAGGTACATTTTGCACTTATCAAACTCTCCCCCAACTTACATAATTGTTTGTCCACAAACAAGAATCAAACAAACTTGAACATGCACAAGCAATATCCAAAGAATGACGAATCAACAGGTTTTGAAAAAGGGAAACCAATGAATGGTTCAAATGAAAACGGTACACACAAAAAGTAAATACTTACCACTAAACTACGACGACAACATAATCACGAAACAAATGCAAAATACAAAAATTCATGCTGAACATTCTTAAACAACACAAGTTCCAAAGTGAATCACACCTAGCAAAAACAATCATCGGTAGATGAAAAATACACAATAAGGTACTTTACACTCACACAACACTCATGCAAATGAAAGACTAAATTATGCATACATCCACAAATTCACATTGAAAATACAAAGGCAAGAATCACAAGGGCTTTTCAAGGTTGTAGCATGGTCGGGTAAACAAACAAGGGGCAATTTCTAAAGGTAATTGAAACAAAAACTTGCCTAAACCTAAGAGAGTGATCAACTCACAAAGATTCACACACAAAATTTCAACCAACTTCTTCCAAAATCCCAAGTGCTACACAACACACAATACTTATTTTGCACAATTATTGAAACTCTTTTTGTTTCCTTTTTCAAGGATTTTATTTTTCTTCTTTTTCACTTTTTTCTTTTCTTTTCTTTGTCATATTTTTCTCTTTTATTTCTTTTCTTTTTCAATCCTCATAGAATCCACCCAATGAGTATACAATCATCCTCTCCCCAACATGAATTCAACCGCACCATCATGTGAATACTCCCTACTTTCTAAGGCAAGGAAAAAATCCATACAAAAACACATAGTTGAGGTCCAAGAAAAAACAAAATCCATTCAAAAATAAGTGAACTAAATACTCATAGACAAGCATTAAGTTCAAATAGAAACATGGATCAAAAAGCTCAAAGGGGTTACGAATTCTCACACACTCACAAGGTGAATTGACTATTTGGCTAGGGTGGTTGTGCTCAGAATGAAACAATTGCCTTGATCCTTTTTATGCATTCATATAATCAACACAAACAAAAGATTCAACATAATAAAATCCAGTTAGAACAATAATGTTGGTTCTCCGCGCATATATGATCAATGGAAAGCCACCTCACAAAAAGGTTGGGAACTAAAGTGATTCACAATAGAACAAGTATACAAAAGAATGGATGGCAAGGAAGTTTATAAAATGCCTAAGTATCATGAATATGCTAAAGTATAGAAAGCGATAAATACATACCTCAGACGTGTACAAAACTTAACAAGATCATTACCACGCATTCGCAAGTTGAAACGATCAAAAATGGAACATCACCAAAAGTTCCTCAAGCAACTCAAAACAAGCTCATTGACAAACACAAAGACCATTAATATAAACAAACAAAAAAACCGGCAAAAATTCATTAAACAAGTTGTAAAGTGAAGATTTGAGAATTTTACGAAAAATCCGAGTACAACTTGTTTAATGAATACTCACCACACTACCTAAACTAAACAACAACAAAAGAGAAGAATACACCATGCTTGTTTTACGTCGTAAGCTCGACGCCTTTACAATGCTTAGCTAGTAACTTCCTTCATTCATGCCATAGTGATGCCTCACCGCGCAAACCAAAAGCAAGTGTCCTAACCAAACACTTAAACAAACGTTACGGGAACAAAATGTATACAACACTTGAACAAACATAATGGAAATAGACAATATATACGATATATACAAAACTCAAAAATAAAGAAACTATCGCAATGCGATTCAATATCAAAACCAATCCCCGGCAACGGCGCCATTTTGTTGAATGCAGAATAGGGCAAACAAGCAAAAATATTTATTTTTAGAAGAATTCCCTCCGGGATTTATGTCGTGTGCACAGAGATCGGATCGAGGGAACGAATGCCGTTCAACAGTCTCTCGCGTTTATGAGTTTGGTTTTGAATGGTTTCAAACAAGAAAACAGAAAAGTAAACATTAAAACATAAAACAAATTCATTCTTCAGAGAGAAAAACTCGTCCGACAATGCATATAAATCACTCACAAACTTAAACTTACCGACCAGTTATACTCCACCTACAATACTCCTCAATATCACCCAGCATTACTCACAACAAAGGTTATGTCTAATGCACAGTTGAGATAACAACCGTGTCACTCTCTTCGTCACTCTCGCGAGCGAAGCGTCGAAACACGGAAGGCATTAAGTTTCGACGCCTATTGAATATTGTTAGCTCTAAATCTATCTCTAGAATCCAGAAACGAACAGACAATCATCCCTAATCGAAGTTTGCGATGGTTATCTCTGGCATCCCCGGCAACGGCGCCCTTTTGTTGAATGCATAATAGGGCAAGCAAGCAAAAATATTTATTTTCGGACGAATTCCCTCCGGGATTTATGTCATGTCCACAGAGATCGGTTCGAGGGAAAGAATGCCGTTCGACAATCTCTCGCGTTTATGAGTTTGGTTTTAAATGGTTTCAAACAAGAAAATAGAAAAGTAAACATTAAAACATAAAACAAATTCATTCTTCAGCAAGACAAACTTATCCGGCATGCAGATAATCGACTCCTCACAAACTTAAACTTACCGACCAATTATACTCAACCTACAATACTCCTCAATATCACCCATCATCGCTCACAACACAGGTTATGTCTAACGCAAAGTTGAGAGACCAACCGTGTTACCATTGCAGATACTTTCGTACGCTAGCTCGAGGCACGGAGGCATTAAGTTTCGACGCCTATTGAAGATTGCTAGCCCTAAATCTATCTCTAGAATCCAGAAACTAACAGATAATCATCCCTAATCGAAGTTTACGAAGGTTATGTCTAACGCAACCCAAACCCCGCGCATAAAGCAAAAATCAGAGACAATCACCAATAAAGATTTGTAAAGCAAGTTTTATACAACTCCATGGGAGAAAAATATACATGATATCATAGTCAATACATATACAAAACCCAACAAAGAAGAAAAACACAAAGAAGAAGAGAAATGAACAAAAAATCGCGCGGTTTGTCAACGCCGGTCGACGATCAATCCACCCTGGATCATCCGTGTGCAAGCTTCCATGTTGTTTTCTAAGCTAATCTACTGAAAAAATAAAGTTTGATGGAGTTGGAGCAAGAATCCCCAAAACCATCCTCTAAAAAATGCAGAAAAATGAAGTTTATAGGTGGTTTTTGCTGCCCAGGTTCGCACTGCTAACCCCCGTTCGCACTGCGAACATATGCCGCCTTAACTTCCTCTATAATGGTGTTTTTCATGCTTCTAGGCACTTTTTATTCGCCCCGGGTTCGCAGTGCGAACTCGCTAGCGAGTGCTCGCCACGGGGGTTCGCAGTGCGAACATGACAGCAAACCAGAATTTGTTTTGATCATAACTCATGAACCGTAACTCCGACTGATGCATAGTTTGAAGCGTTGGAAAGCTTATTCAATGCTCTTTATGAATATGGAAAAATCCCATTGCTGTAACACCTGTAAAAATAAATGAAAATCAATTAAACTCAATGATATTTACACGGCACTGCACTATACACCGAAAACTTAAAGTAAACGTATTTATGAACAAAGCGGGGTTTATTCAACCAATTTTAACACAAAGTAATGATAAGTGCAACAAAACTTATATACAAAAATAGGTACATTTTGCACTTATCAAACTCTCCCCAACTTAAATAATTGTTTGTCCACAAACAAGAATCAAACAAACTTGAACATGCACAAGCAATATCCAAAGAATGACGAATTAACAGGTTTTGAAAAACGAAAACAAATGAATGGTTCAAATGAAAACGGTACACACAAAAAGTAAATACTTACCACTAAACTACGCTGACAACATAGTCACGAAACAAATGCAAAATACAAAAATTCATGCTGAACATTCTTAAACAACACAAGTTCCAAAGTGAATCACACCTAGCAAAAACAATCATCGGTAGATGAAAAACACACAATAAGGTACTTTACACTCACATAACACTCATGCAAATGAAAGACTAAATTATGCATACATCTACAAATTCACATTGAAAATACAAAGGCAAGAATCACAAGGGTTTTTCAAGGTTGTAGCATGGTCAGGTAAACAAACAAGGGGCAATTTCTAAAGGTAATTGAAACAAAAACTTGCCAAAACCTAAGAGAGTGATCAACTCACAAAGATTCACACACAAAATTTCGACCAACTTCTTCCAAAATCCCAAGTGCTACACAACACACAATACTTATTTTGCACAATTATTGAAACTCTTTTTGTTTACTTTTTCAAGGATTTTCTTTTTCTTCTTTTTCACTTTTTTCTTTTCTTTTCTTTGTCATATTTTTCTCTTTTTTTCTTTTCTTTTTCAATCCTCATAGAATCCACCCAATGAGTATACAATCATCCTCTCCCCAACTTGAATTCAACCGCACCATCATGTGAATACTCCCTACTTTCTAAGGCAAGGAAAAAATCCATACAAAAACACATAGTTGAGGTCCAAGAAAAAACAAAATCCATTCAAAAATAAGTGAACTAAATACTCATAGATAAGCATTAAGTTCAAATAGAAACATGGATCAAAAAGCTCAAAGGGGTTACGAATTCTCACACACTCACAAGGTGAATTGACTAATTGGCTAGGGTGGTTGTGCTCAAAATGAAACAATTGCCTTGATCCTTTTCATGCATTCATATAATCAACACAAACAAAAGATTCAACATAATAAAATCCAGTTAGAACAAGAATGTTGGTTCTCGGCGCATATATGATCAATGGAAAGCCACCTCACAAAAAGGTTGGGAACTAAAGTGATTCACAATAGAACAAGTATACAAAAGAATGGATGGCATGGAAGTTTGTAAAATGCCTAAGTATCATGAATATGCTAAAGTATAGAAAGCGATAAATACATACCTCAGACGAGTACAAAACTTAACAAGATCATTACCACGCATTCGCAAGTTGAAACGATCAAAAATGGAACATCACCAAAAGTTCCTCAAGCAACTCAAAACAAGCTCATTGACAAACACAAAGACCATTAATATAAACAAACTAAAAAACCGGCAAAAATTCATTAAACAAGTTGTAAAGTGAAGATTTGAGAATTTTACAAAAAATCCGAGTACAACTTGTTTAATGAATACTCACCACACTACCTAAACTAAACAACAACAAAACAGAAGAATACACCATGCTTGTTTTACGTCGTAAGCTCGACGCCTTTACAATGCTTAGCTAGTAACTTCCTTCATTCATGCCATAGTGATGCCTCACCGCGCAAACCAAAAGCAAGTGTCCTAACCAAACACTTAAACAAACGTTACGGGAACAAAATGTATACAACACTTGAACAAACATAATGGAAATAGACAATATATACGATATATACAAAACTCAAAAATAAAGAAACTATCGCAATGCGATTCAATATCAAAACCAATCCCCGGCAACGGCGCCATTTTGTTGAATGCAGAATAGGGCAAACAAGCAAAAATATTTATTTTCGAAAGAATTCCCTCCGGGATTTATGTCGTGTCCACAGAGATCGGATCGAGGGAACGAATGCCGTTCAACAGTCTCTCGCGTTTATGAGTTTGGTTTTGAATGGTTTCAAACAAGAAAACAGAAAAGTAAACATTAAAACATAAAACAAATTCACTCTTCAGAGAGAAAAACTCGTCCGGCAATGCATATAAATCACTCCTCACAAACTTAAAGTTACCGACCAGTTATACTCCACCTACAATACTCCTCAATATCACCCAGCATTACTCACAACAAAGGTTATGTCTAACGCACAGTTGAGATAACAACCGTGTCACTCTCTTCGTCACTCTCGCGAGCGAAGCCTCGAAACACGGAAGGCATTAAGTTTCGACGCCTATTGAAGATTGTTAGATCTAAATCTATTTCTAGAATCTAGAAACTAACAGACAATCATCCCTAATCGAAGTTTGCGATGGTTATCTCTGGCATCCCCGGCAACGGCGCCATTTTGTTGAATGCAGAATAGGGCAAGCAAGCAAAAATATTTATTTTCGTAAGAATTCCCTCCGGGATTTATGTCATGTCCATAGAGATCGGTTCGAGGGAAAGAATGTCGTTCGACAATCTCTCGCGTTTATGAGTTTGGTTTTAAGTGGTTTCAAACAAGAAAATAGAAAAGTAAACATTAAAACAAAAAACAAATTCATTCTTCAGCAAGACAAACTTATCCGGCATGCAGATAATCGACTCCTCACAAACTTAAACTTACCGACCAGTTATACTCAACCTACAATACTCCTCAATATCACCCAGCATCGCTCACAACACAGGTTATGTCTAACGCAAAGTTGAGAGAACAACCGTGTTACCATTGCCGATACTTTCGTACGCTAGCTCAAGGCACGGAGGCATTAAGTTTCGACGCCTATTGAAGATTGCTAGCCCTAAATCTATCTCTAGAATCCAGAAACTAACAGATAATCATCCTTAATCGAAGTTTACGAAGGTTATGTCTAACGCAACCCAAACCCCGCGCATAAAGCAAAAATCAGAGACAATCACCAATAAAGATTTGTAAAGCAAGTTTTATACAACTCCATGGGCGACAAATATACATGAGATCATAGTCAATACATATACAAAACCCAACAAAGAAGAAAAACACAAAGAAGAAGAGAAATAAACCAAAAATCTCGCGGTTTATCAACGCCGGTCGACGATCAATCCACCCTGGATCATCCGTGTGCAAGCTTCCATGTTGTTTTCTAAGCTAATCTACTGAAAAAATGAAGTTTGATGGAGTTGGAGTAAGAATCCCCAAAACCATCCTCTAAAAAATGATGAAAAATGAAGTTTATAGGTGGTTTTTGCTGCCTAGGTTCGCACTGCGAACCCCCGTTCGCACTGCGAACATATGCCGCCTTAACTTCCTCCATAATGGTGTTTTTCATGCTTCCAGGCACTTTTTATTCGCCCCGGGTTCGCAGTGCGAACTCGCTAGCGAGTGCTCGCCACGGGGGTTCGCAGTGCGAACATGACAGCAAACCAGAATTTGTTTTGATCATAACTCATGAACCGTAACTCCGACTGATGCACGGTTTGAAGCATTGGAAAGCTTATTCAATGCTCTTTATGAATATGGAAAAATCCCATTGCTGTAACACCTGTAAAAATAAATGAAAATCAATTAAACTCAATGATATTTACACGGTACTGCACTATACACCGAAAACTTAAAGTAAACGTATTTACGAACAAAGCGGGTTTTATTCAACCAATTTTAACACAAAGTAATGATAAGTGTAACAAAACTTATATACAAAAATAGGTATATTTTGCACTTATCAAACTCTCCCCAACTTACATAATTGTTTGTCCACAAACAAGAATCAAACAAACTTGAACATGCACAAGCAATATCCAAAGAATGACGAATCAACAGGTTCTGAAAAACGGAAACGAATGAATGGTTCAAATGAAAACGGTACACACAAAAAGTAAATACTTACCACTAAACTACGCTGACAACATAGTCACGAAACAAATGCAAAATACAAAAATTCATGCTGAACATTCTTAAACAACACAAGTTCCAAAGTGAATCACACCTAGCAAAAACAATCATCGGTAGATGAAAAACACACAATAAGGTACTTTACACTCACACAACACTCATGCAAATGAAAGACTAAATTATGCATACATCCACAAATTCACATTGAAAATACAAAGGCAAGAATCACAAGGGTTTTTCAAGGTTGTAGCATGGTCAGGTAAACAAACAAGGGGCAATTTCTAAAGGTAATTGAAACAAAAACTTGCCAAAACCTAAGAGAGTGATCAACTCACAAAGATTCACACACAAAATTTCGACCAACTTCTTCCAAAATCCCAAGTGCTACACAACACACAATACTTATTTTGCACAATTATTGAAACTCTTTTTGTTTCCTTTTTCAAGGATTTTCTTTTTCTTCTTTTTCACTTTTTTCTTTTCTTTTCTTTGTCATATTTTTCTCTTTTTTTCTTTTCTTTTTCAATCCTCAGAGAATCCACCCAATGAGTATACAATCATCCTCTCCCCAACTTGAATTCAACCGCACCATGATGTGAATACTCCCTACTTTCTAAGGCAAGGAAAAAATCCATACAAAAACACATAGTTGAGGTCCAAGAAAAAACAAAATCCATTCAAAAATAAGTGAACTAAATACTCATAGATAAGCATTAAGTTCAAATAGAAACATGGATCAAAAAGCTCAAAGGGGTTACGAATTCTCACACACTCACAAGGTGAATTGACTATTTGGCTAGGGTGGTTGTGCTCAAAATGAAACAATTGCCTTGATCCTTTTCATGCATTCATATAATCAACACAAACAAAAGATTCAACATAATAAAATCCAGTTAGAACAAGAATGTTGGTTCTCGGCACATATATGATCAATGGAAAGCCACCTCACAAAAAGGTTGGGAACTAATGTGATTCACAATAGAACAAGTATACAAAAGAATGGATGGCATGGAAGTTTGTAAAATGCCTAAGTATCATGAATATGCTAAAGTATAGAAAGCGATAAATACATACCTCAGACGAGTACAAAACTTAACAAGATCATTACCACGCATTCGCAAGTTGAAACGATCAAAAATGGAACATCACCAAAAGTTCCTCAAGCAACTCAAAACAAGCTCATTGACAAACACAAAGACCATTAATATAAACAAACTAAAAAACCGGCAAAAATTCATTAAACAAGTTGTAAAGTGAAGATTTGAGAATTTTACAAAAAATCCGAGTACAACTTGTTTAATGAATACTCACCACACTACCTAAACTAAACAACAACAAAAGAGAAGAATACACCATGCTTGTTTTACGTCGTAAGCTCGACGCCTTTACAATGCTTAGCTAGTAACTTCCTTCATTCATGCCATAGTGATGCCTCACCGCGCAAACCAAAAGCAAGTGTCCTAACCAAACACTTAAACAAACGTTACGGGAACAAAATGTATACAACACTTGAACAAACATAATGGAAATAGACAATATATACGATATATACAAAACTCAAAAATAAAGAAACTATCGCAATGCGATTCAATATCAAAACCAATCCCCGGCAACGACGCCATTTTGTTGAATGCAGAATAGGGCAAACAAGCAAAAATATTTATTTTCGGAAGAATTCCCTCCGGGATTTATGTCGTGTTCACAGAGATCGGATCGAGGGAACGAATGCCGTTCAACAGTCTCTCGCGTTTATGAGTTTGGTTTTGAATGGTTTCAAACAAGAAAACAGAAAAGTAAACATTAAAACATAAAACAAATTCATTCTTCAGAGAGAAAAACTCGTCCGACAATGCATATAAATCACTCCTCACAAACTTAAACTTACCGACCAGTTATACTCCACCTACAATACTCCTCAATATCACCCAGCATTACTCACAACAAAGGTTATGTCTAATGCACAGTTGAGATAACGACCGTGTCACTCTCTTCGTCACTCTCGCGAGCGAAGCGTCGAAACACGGAAGGCATTAAGTTTCGACGCCTATTGAATATTGTTACCTCTAAATCTATCTCTAGAATCCAGAAACGAACAGACAATCATCCCTAATCGAAGTTTGCGATGGTTATCTCTGGCATCCCCGGCAACGGCGCCATTTTGTTGAATGCATAATAGGGCAAGCAAGCAAAAATATTTATTTTCGGAAGAATTCCCTCCGGGATTTATGTCATGTCCACAGAGATCGGTTCGAGGGAAAGAATGTCGTTCGACAATCTCTCGCGTTTATGAGTTTGGTTTTAAATGGTTTCAAACAAGAAAATAGAAAAGTAAACATTAAAACATAAAACAAATTCATTCTTCAGCAAGACAAACTTATCCGACACGCAGATAATCGACTCCTCACAAACTTAAACTTACCGACCAGTTATACTCAACCTACAATACTCCTCAATATCACCCAGCATCGCTCACAACACAGGTTATGTCTAACGCAAAGTTGAGAGAACAACCGTGTTACCATTGCCGATACTTTCGTACGCTAGCTCAAGGCACGGAGGCATTAAGTTTCGACGCCTATTGAAGATTGCTAGCCCTAAATCTATCTCTAGAATCCAGAAACTAACAGATAATCATCCCTAATCGAAGTTTACGAAGGTTATATCTAACGCAACCCAAACCCCGCGCATAAAGCAAAAATCAGAGACAATCACCAATAAAGATTTGTAAAGCAAGTTTTATACAACTCCATGGGCGACAAATATACATGAGATCATAGTCAATACATATACAAAACCCAACAAAGAAGAAAAACACAAAGAAGAAGAGAAATGAGCCAAAAATCTCGCGGTTTGTCAACGCCGGTCGACGATCAATCCACCCCGGATCATCCGTGTGCAAGCTTCCATGTTGTTTTCTAAGCTAATCTACTGAAAAAATGAGGTTTGATGGAGTTGGAGTAAGAATCCCCAAAACCATCCTCTAAAAAATGATGAAAAATGAAGTTTATAGGTGGTTTTTGCTGCCTAGGTTCGCACTGCGAACCCCCGTTCGCACTGCGAACATATGCCGCCTTAACTTCCTCCATAATGGTGTTTTTCATGCTTCCAGGCACTTTTTATTCGCCCCGGGTTCGCAGTGCGAACTCGCTAGCGAGTGCTCGCCACGGGGGTTCGCAGTGCGAACATGACAGCAAACCAGAATTTGTTTTGATCATAACTCATGAACCGTAACTCCGACTGATGCACGGTTTGAAGCATTGGAAAGCTTATTCAATGCTCTTTATGAATATGGAAAAATCCCATTGCTGTAACACCTGTAAAAATAAATGAAAATCAATTAAACTCAATGATATTTACACGGTACTGCACTATACACCGAAAACTTAAAGTAAACGTATTTACGAACAAAGCGGGTTTTATTCAACCAATTTTAACACAAAGTAATGATAAGTGTAACAAAACTTATATACAAAAATAGGTATATTTTGCACTTATCAAACTCTCCCCAACTTACATAATTGTTTGTCCACAAACAAGAATCAAATAAACTTGAACATGCACAAGCAATATCCAAAGAATGACGAATCAACAGGTTCTGAAAAACGGAAACGAATGAATGGTTCAAATGAAAACGGTACACACAAAAAGTAAATACTTACCACTAAACTACGCTGACAACATAGTCACGAAACAAATGCAAAATACAAAAATTCATGCTGAACATTCTTAAACAACACAAGTTCCAAAGTGAATCACACCTAGCAAAAACAATCATCGGTAGATGAAAAACACACAATAAGGTACTTTACACTCACACAACACTCATGCAAATGAAAGACTAAATTATGCATACATCCACAAATTCACATTGAAAATACAAAGGCAAGAATCACAAGGGTTTTTCAAGGTTGTAGCATGGTCAGGTAAACAAACAAGGGGCAATTTCTAAAGGTAATTGAAACAAAAACTTGCCAAAACCTAAGAGAGTGATCAACTCACAAAGATTCACAGACAAAATTTCGACCAACTTCTTCCAAAATCCCAAGTGCTACACAACACACAATACTTATTTTGCACAATTATTGAAACTCTTTTTGTTTCCTTTTTCAAGGATTTTCTTTTTCTTCTTTTTCACTTTTTTCTTTTCTTTTCTTTGTCATATTTTTCTCTTTTTTTCTTTTCTTTTTCAATCCTCAGAGAATCCACCCAATGAGTATACAATCATCCTCTCCCCAACTTGAATTCAACCGCACCATGATGTGAATACTCCCTACTTTCTAAGGCAAGGAAAAAATCCATACAAAAACACATAGTTGAGGTCCAAGAAAAAACAAAATCCATTCAAAAATAAGTGAACTAAATACTCATAGATAAGCATTAAGTTCAAATAGAAACATGGATCAAAAAGCTCAAAGGGGTTACGAATTCTCACACACTCACAAGGTGAATTGACTATTTGGCTAGGGTGGTTGTGCTCAAAATGAAACAATTGCCTTGATCCTTTTCATGCATTCATATAATCAACACAAACAAAAGATTCAACATAATAAAATCCAGTTAGAACAAGAATGTTGGTTCTCGGCACATATATGATCAATGGAAAGCCACCTCACAAAAAGGTTGGGAACTAATGTGATTCACAATAGAACAAGTATACAAAAGAATGGATGGCATGGAAGTTTGTAAAATGCCTAAGTATCATGAATATGCTAAAGTATAGAAAGCGATAAATACATACCTCAGACGAGTACAAAACTTAACAAGATCATTACCACGCATTCGCAAGTTGAAACGATCAAAAATGGAACATCACCAAAAGTTCCTCAAGCAACTCAAAACAAGCTCATTGACAAACACAAAGACCATTAATATAAACAAACTAAAAAACCGGCAAAAATTCATTAAACAAGTTGTAAAGTGAAGATTTGAGAATTTTACAAAAAATCCGAGTACAACTTGTTTAATGAATACTCACCACACTACCTAAACTAAACAACAACAAAAGAGAAGAATACACCATGCTTGTTTTACGTCGTAAGCTCGACGCCTTTACAATGCTTAGCTAGTAACTTCCTTCATTCATGCCATAGTGATGCCTCACCGCGCAAACCAAAAGCAAGTGTCCTAACCAAACACTTAAACAAACGTTACGGGAACAAAATGTATACAACACTTGAACAAACATAATGGAAATAGACAATATATACGATATATACAAAACTCAAAAATAAAGAAACTATCGCAATGCGATTCAATATCAAAACCAATCCCCGGCAACGACGCCATTTTGTTGAATGCAGAATAGGGCAAACAAGCAAAAATATTTATTTTCGGAAGAATTCCCTCCGGGATTTATGTCGTGTTCACAGAGATCGGATCGAGGGAACGAATGCCGTTCAACAGTCTCTCGCGTTTATGAGTTTGGTTTTGAATGGTTTCAAACAAGAAAACAGAAAAGTAAACATTAAAACATAAAACAAATTCATTCTTCAGAGAGAAAAACTCGTCCGACAATGCATATAAATCACTCCTCACAAACTTAAACTTACCGACCAGTTATACTCCACCTACAATACTCCTCAATATCACCCAGCATTACTCACAACAAAGGTTATGTCTAATGCACAGTTGAGATAACGACCGTGTCACTCTCTTCGTCACTCTCGCGAGCGAAGCGTCGAAACACGGAAGGCATTAAGTTTCGACGCCTATTGAATATTGTTACCTCTAAATCTATCTCTAGAATCCAGAAACGAACAGACAATCATCCCTAATCGAAGTTTGCGATGGTTATCTCTGGCATCCCCGGCAACGGCGCCATTTTGTTGAATGCATAATAGGGCAAGCAAGCAAAAATATTTATTTTCGGAAGAATTCCCTCCGGGATTTATGTCATGTCCACAGAGATCGGTTCGAGGGAAAGAATGTCGTTCGACAATCTCTCGCGTTTATGAGTTTGGTTTTAAATGGTTTCAAACAAGAAAATAGAAAAGTAAACATTAAAACATAAAACAAATTCATTCTTCAGCAAGACAAACTTATCCGACACGCAGATAATCGACTCCTCACAAACTTAAACTTACCGACCAGTTATACTCAACCTACAATACTCCTCAATATCACCCAGCATCGCTCACAACACAGGTTATGTCTAACGCAAAGTTGAGAGAACAACCGTGTTACCATTGCCGATACTTTCGTACGCTAGCTCAAGGCACGGAGGCATTAAGTTTCGACGCCTATTGAAGATTGCTAGCCCTAAATCTATCTCTAGAATCCAGAAACTAACAGATAATCATCCCTAATCGAAGTTTACGAAGGTTATATCTAACGCAACCCAAACCCCGCGCATAAAGCAAAAATCAGAGACAATCACCAATAAAGATTTGTAAAGCAAGTTTTATACAACTCCATGGGCGACAAATATACATGAGATCATAGTCAATACATATACAAAACCCAACAAAGAAGAAAAACACAAAGAAGAAGAGAAATGAGCCAAAAATCTCGCGGTTTGTCAACGCCGGTCGACGATCAATCCACCCCGGATCATCCGTGTGCAAGCTTCCATGTTGTTTTCTAAGCTAATCTACTGAAAAAATGAGGTTTGATGGAGTTGGAGTAAGAATCCCCAAAACCATCCTCTAAAAAATGATGAAAAATGAAGTTTATAGGTGGTTTTTGCTGCCTAGGTTCGCACTGCGAACCCCCGTTCGCACTGCGAACATATGCCGCCTTAACTTCCTCCATAATGGTGTTTTTCATGCTTCCAGGCACTTTTTATTCGCCCCGGGTTCGCAGTGCGAACTCGCTAGCGAGTGCTCGCCACGGGGGTTCGCAGTGCGAACATGACAGCAAACCAGAATTTGTTTTGATCATAACTCATGAACCGTAACTCCGACTGATGCACGGTTTGAAGCATTGGAAAGCTTATTCAATGCTCTTTATGAATATGGAAAAATCCCATTGCTGTAACACCTGTAAAAATAAATGAAAATCAATTAAACTCAATGATATTTACACGGTACTGCACTATACACCGAAAACTTAAAGTAAACGTATTTACGAACAAAGCGGGTTTTATTCAACCAATTTTAACACAAAGTAATGATAAGTGTAACAAAACTTATATACAAAAATAGGTATATTTTGCACTTATCAAACTCTCCCCAACTTACATAATTGTTTGTCCACAAACAAGAATCAAATAAACTTGAACATGCACAAGCAATATCCAAAGAATGACGAATCAACAGGTTCTGAAAAACGGAAACGAATGAATGGTTCAAATGAAAACGGTACACACAAAAAGTAAATACTTACCACTAAACTACGCTGACAACATAGTCACGAAACAAATGCAAAATACAAAAATTCATGCTGAACATTCTTAAACAACACAAGTTCCAAAGTGAATCACACCTAGCAAAAACAATCATCGGTAGATGAAAAACACACAATAAGGTACTTTACACTCACACAACACTCATGCAAATGAAAGACTAAATTATGCATACATCCACAAATTCACATTGAAAATACAAAGGCAAGAATCACAAGGGTTTTTCAAGGTTGTAGCATGGTCAGGTAAACAAACAAGGGGCAATTTCTAAAGGTAATTGAAACAAAAACTTGCCAAAACCTAAGAGAGTGATCAACTCACAAAGATTCACAGACAAAATTTCGACCAACTTCTTCCAAAATCCCAAGTGCTACACAACACACAATACTTATTTTGCACAATTATTGAAACTCTTTTTGTTTCCTTTTTCAAGGATTTTCTTTTTCTTCTTTTTCACTTTTTTCTTTTCTTTTCTTTGTCATATTTTTCTCTTTTTTTCTTTTCTTTTTCAATCCTCAGAGAATCCACCCAATGAGTATACAATCATCCTCTCCCCAACTTGAATTCAACCGCACCATGATGTGAATACTCCCTACTTTCTAAGGCAAGGAAAAAATCCATACAAAAACACATAGTTGAGGTCCAAGAAAAAACAAAATCCATTCAAAAATAAGTGAACTAAATACTCATAGATAAGCATTAAGTTCAAATAGAAACATGGATCAAAAAGCTCAAAGGGGTTACGAATTCTCACACACTCACAAGGTGAATTGACTATTTGGCTAGGGTGGTTGTGCTCAAAATGAAACAATTGCCTTGATCCTTTTCATGCATTCATATAATCAACACAAACAAAAGATTCAACATAATAAAATCCAGTTAGAACAAGAATGTTGGTTCTCGGCGCATATATGATCAATGGAAAGCCACCTCACAAAAAGGTTGGGAACTAATGTGATTCACAATAGAACAAGTATACAAAAGAATGGATGGCATGGAAGTTTGTAAAATGCCTAAGTATCATGAATATGCTAAAGTATAGAAAGCGATAAATACATACCTCAGACGAGTACAAAACTTAACAAGATCATTACCACGCATTCGCAAGTTGAAACGATAAAAAATGGAACATCACCAAAAGTTCCTCAAGCAACTCAAAACAAGCTCATTGACAAACACAAAGACCATTAATATAAACAAACTAAAAAACCGGCAAAAATTCATTAAACAAGTTGTAAAGTGAAGATTTGAGAATTTTACAAAAAATCCGAGTACAACTTGTTTAATGAATACTCACCACACTACCTAAACTAAACAACAACAAAAGAGAAGAATACACCATGCTTGTTTTACGTCGTAAGCTCGACGCCTTTACAATGCTTAGCTAGTAACTTCCTTCATTCATGCCATAGTGATGCCTCACCGCGCAAACCAAAAGCAAGTGTCCTAACCAAACACTTAAACAAACGTTACGGGAACAAAATGTATACAACACTTGAACAAACATAATGGAAATAGACAATATATACGATATATACAAAACTCAAAAATAAAGAAACTATCGCAATGCGATTCAATATCAAAACCAATCCCCGGCAACGGCGCCATTTTGTTGAATGCAGAATAGGGCAAACAAGCAAAAATATTTATTTTCGGAAGAATTCCCTCCGGGATTTATGTCGTGTCCACAGAGATCGGATCGAGGGAACGAATGCCGTTCAACAGTCTCTCGCGTTTATGAGTTTGGTTTTGAATGGTTTCAAACAAGAAAACAGAAAAGTAAACATTAAAACATAAAACAAATTCATTCTTCAGAGAGAAAAACTCGTCCGACAATGCATATAAATCACTCCTCACAAACTTAAACTTACCGACCAGTTATACTCCACCTACAATACTCCTCAATATCACCCAGCATTACTCACAACAAAGGTTATGTCTAATGCACAGTTGAGATAACGACCGTGTCACTCTCTTCGTCACTCTCGCGAGCGAAGCGTCGAAACACGGAAGGCATTAAGTTTCGACGCCTATTGAATATTGTTAGCTCTAAATCTATCTCTAGAATCCAGAAACGAACAGACAATCATCCCTAATCGAAGTTTGCGATGGTTATCTCTGGCATCCCCGGCAACGGCGCCATTTTGTTGAATGCATAATAGGGCAAGCAAGCAAAAATATTTATTTTCGGAAGAATTCCCTCCGGGATTTATGTCATGTCCACAGAGATCGGTTCGAGGGAAAGAATGTCGTTCGACAATCTCTCGCGTTTATGAGTTTGGTTTTAAATGGTTTCAAACAAGAAAATAGAAAAGTAAACATTAAAACATCAAACAAATTCATTCTTCAGCAAGACAAACTTATCCGACATGCAGATAATCGACTCCTCACAAACTTAAACTTACCGACCAGTTATACTCAACCTACAATACTCCTCAATATCACCCAGCATCGCTCACAACAAAGGTTATGTCTAACGCAAAGTTGAGAGAACAACCGTGTTACCATTGCCGATACTTTCGTACGCTAGCTCAAGGCACGGAGGCATTAAGTTTCGACGCCTATTGAAGATTGCTAGCCCTAAATCTATCTCTAGAATCCAGAAACTAACAGATAATCATCCCTAATCGAAGTTTACGAAGGTTATGTCTAACGCAACCCAAACCCCGCGCATAAAGCAAAAATCAGAGACAATCACCAATAAAGATTTGTAAAGCAAGTTTTATACAACTCCATGGGCGACAAATATACATGAGATCATAGTCAATACATATACAAAACCCAACAAAGAAGAAAAACACAAAGAAGAAGAGAAATAAACCAAAAATCTCGCGGTTTGTCAACGCCGGTCGACGATCAATCCACCCCGGATCATCCGTGTGCAAGCTTCCATGTTGTTTTCTAAGCTAATCTACTGAAAAAATGAAGTTTGATGGAGTTGGAGTAAGAATCCCCAAAACCATCCTCTAAAAAATGATGAAAAATGAAGTTTATAGGTGGTTTTTGCTGCCTAGGTTCGCACTGCGAACCCCCGTTCGCACTGCGAACATATGCCGCCTTAACTTCCTCCATAATGGTGTTTTTCATGCTTCCAGGCACTTTTTATTCGCCCCGGGTTCGCAGTGCGAACTCGCTAGCGAGTGCTCGCCACGGGGGTTCGCAGTGCGAACATGACAGCAAACCAGAATTTGTTTTGATCATAACTCATGAACCGTAACTCCGACTGATGCACGGTTTGAAGCGTTGGAAAGCTTATTCAATGCTCTTTATGAATATGGAAAAATCCCATTGCTGTAACACCTGTAAAAATAAATGAAAATCAATTAAACTCAATGATATTTACACGGTACTGCACTATACACCGAAAACTTAAAGTAAACGTATTTACGAACAAAGCGGGTTTTATTCAACCAATTTTAACACAAAGTAATGATAAGTGTAACAAAACTTATATACAAAAATAGGTATATTTTGCACTTATCAAACTCTCCCCAACTTACATAATTGTTTGTCCACAAACAAGAATCAAACAAACTTGAAGATGCACAAGCAATATCCAAAGAATGACGAATCAACAGGTTCTGAAAAACGGAAACGAATAAATGGTTCAAATGAAAACGGTACACACAAAAAGTAAATACTTACCACTAAACTACGCTGACAACATAGTCACGAAACAAATGCAAAATACAAAAATTCATGCTGAACATTCTTAAACAACACAAGTTCCAAAGTGAATCACACCTAGCAAAAACAATCATCGGTAGATGAAAAACACACAATAAGGTACTTTACACTCACACAACACTCATGCAAATGAAAGACTAAATTATGCATACATCCACAAATTCACATTGAAAATACAAAGGCAAGAATCACAAGGGTTTTTCAAGGTTGTAGCATGGTCGGGTAAACAAACAAGGGGCAATTTCCAAAGGTAATTGAAACAAAAACTTGCCAAAACCTAAGAGAGTGATCAACTCACAAAGAATCACACACAAAATTTCGACCAACTTCTTCCAAAATCCCAAGTGCTACACAACACACAATACTTATTTTGCACAATTATTGAAACTCTTTTTGTTTCCTTTTTCAAGGATTTTCTTTTTCTTCTTTTTCACTTTTTTCTTTTCTTTTCTTTGTCATATTTTTCTCTTTTTTTCTTTTCTTTTTCAATCCTCATAGAATCCACCCAATGAGTATACAATCATCCTCTCCCCAACTTGAATTCAACTACACCATCATGTGAATACTCCCTACTTTCTAAGGCAAGGAAAAAATCCATACAAAAACACATAGTTGAGGTCCAAGAAAAAACAAAATCCATTCAAAAATAAGTGAACTAAATACTCATAGATAAGCATTAATTTCAAATAGAAACATGGATCAAAAAGCTCAAAGGGGTTACGAATTATCACACACTCACAAGGTGAATTGACTATTTGGCTAGGGTGGTTGTGCTCAAAATGAAACAATTGCCTTGATCCTTTTCATGCATTCATATAATCAACACAAACAAAAGATTCAACATAATAAAATCCAGTTAGAACAAGAATGTTGGTTCTCCGCGCATATATGATCAATGGAAAGCAACCTCACAAAAAGGTTGGGAACTAAAGTGATTCACAATAGAACAAGTATACAAAAGAATGGATGGCATGGAAGTTTGTAAAATGCCTAAGTATCATGAATATGCTAAAGTATAGAAAGCGATAAATACATACCTCAGACGTGTACAAAACTTAACAAGATCATTACCACGCATTCGCAAGTTGAAACGATAAAAAATGGAACATCACCAAAAGTTCCTCAAACAACTCAAAACAAGCTCATTGACAAACACAAAGACCATTAATATAAACAAACTAAAAAACCGGCAAAAATTCAATAAACAAGTTGTAAAGTGAAGATTTGAGAATTTTACGAAAAATCCGAGTACAACTTGTTTAATGAATACTCACCACACTACCTAAACTAAACAACAACAAAATAGAAGAATACACCATGCTTGTTTTACGTCATAAGCTCGACGCCTTTACAATGCTTAGCTAGTAACTTCCTTCATTCATGCCATAGTGATGCCTCACCGCGCAAACCAAAAGCAAGTGTCCTAACCAAACACTTAAACAAACGTTACGGGAACAAAATGTATACAACACTTGAACAAACATAATGGAAATAGACAATATATACGATATATACAAAACTCAAAAATAAAGAAACTATCGCAATGCGATTCAATATCAAAACCAATCCCCGGCAACGGCGCCATTTTGTTGAATGCAGAATACGGCAAGCAAGCAAAAATATTTATTTTCGGAAGAATTCCCTCCGGGATTTATGTCGTGTCCACAGAGATCGGTTCGAGGGAACGAATGCCGTTCGACAGTCTCTCGCGTATATGTGTTTGGTTTTGAATGGTTTCAAACAAGAAAACAGAAAAGTAAACATTAAAACATAAAACAAATTCATTCTTCAGAGAGAAAAACTCGTCCGACAATGCATATAAATCACTCCTCACAAACTTAAACTTACCGACCAGTTATACTCCACCTACAATACTCCTCAATATCACCCAGCATTACTCACAACAAAGGTTATGTCTAACGCACAGTTGAGATAACAACCGTGCCACTCTCTTGGTCACTCTCGCGAGCGAAGCGTCGAAACACGGAAGGCATTAAGTTTCGACGCCTATTGAAGATTGTTAGCTTTAAATCTATCTCTAGAATCCAGAAACGAACAGACAATCATCCCTAATCGAAGTTTGCGATGGTTATCTTTGGCATCCCCGGTAACGGCGCCATTTTATTGAATGCAGAATAGGGCAAGCAAGCAAAAATATTTATTTTCGGAAGAATTCCCTCCGGGATTTATGTCATGTCCACAGAGATTGGTTCGAGGGAAAGAATGTCGTTCGACAATCTCTCGCGTTTATGAGTTTGGTTTTAAATGGTTTCAAACAAGAAAATAAAAAAGTAAACATTAAAACATAAAACAAATTCATTCTTCAACAAGACAAACTTATCCGGCATGCAGATAATCGACTCCTCACAAACTTAAACTTACCGACCAGTTATACTCAACCTACAATACTCCTCAATATCACCCAGCATCGCTCACAACACAGGTTATGTCTAACGCAAAGTTGAGAGAACAACCGTGTTACCATTGCCGATACTTTTGTACGCTAGCTCAAGGCAGGGAGGCATTAAGTTTCGACGCCTATTGAAGATTGCTAGCCCTAAATCAATCTCTAGAATCCAGAAACTAACAGATAATCATCCCTAATCGAAGTTTACGAAGGTTATGTCTAACGCAACCCAAACCCCGCGCATAAAGCAAAAATCAGAGACAATCACCAATAAAGATTTGTAAAGCAAGTTTTATACAACTCCATGGGCGACAAATATACATGAGATCATAGTCAATACATATACAAAACCCAACAAAGAAGAAAAACACAAAGAAGAAGAGAAATGAACCAAAAATCTCGCGGTTTGTCAACGCCGGTCGACGATCAATCCACCCCGGATCATCCGTGTGCAAGCTTCCATGTTGTTTTCTAAGCTAATCTACTGAAAAAATGAAGTTTGATGGAGTTGGAGCAAGAATCCCCAAAACCATCCTCTAAAAAATGCTGAAAAATGAAGTTTATAGGTGGTTTTTGCTGCCCAGGTTCGCACTGCGAACCACAGTTCGCACTGCGAACATATGCCGCCTTAACTTCCTCCAAAATGGTGTTTTTCATGCTTCCAGGCACTTTTTATTCACCCCGGATTCGCAGTGCGAACTCGCAAGCGAGTGCTCGCCACGGGGGTTCGCAGTGCGAACATGACAGCAAACCAGAATTTGTTTTGATCATAACTCATGAACCGTAACTCCGACTGATGCATGGTTTGAAGCGTTGGAAAGCTTATTCAATGCTCTTTATGAATATGGAAAAATACCATTGATCGAACACCTGTAAAAATAAATGAAAATCAATTAAACTCAATGATATTTACACGGTACTGCACTAGACACCGAAAACGTAAAGTAAACGTATTTACGAACAAAGCGGGGTTTATTCAACCAATTTTAACACAAAGTAATGATAAGTGCAACAAAACTTATATACAAAAATAGGTACATTTTTCACTTATCAAACTCTCCCCAACTTACATAATTGTTTGTCCACAAACAAGAATCAAACAAACTTGAACATGCACAAGCAATATCCAAAGAATGACGAATCAACAGGTTTTGAAAAACGGAAACGAATGAATGGTTCAAATGAAAACGGTACACACAAAAAGTAAATACTTACCATTAAACTACGACGACAACATAGTCACGAAACAAATGCAAAATACAAAAATTCATGCTGAACATTCTTAAACAACACAAGTTCCAAAGTGAATCACACCTAGCAAAAACAATCATCGGTAGATGAAAAAAACACAATAAGGTACTTTACACTCACACAACACTCATGCAAATGAAAGACTAAATTATGCATACATCCACAAATTCACATTGAAAATACAAAGGCAAGAATCACAAGGGCTTTTCAAGGTTGTAGCATGGTCGGGTAAACAAACAAGGGCCAATTTCTAAAGGTAATTGAAACAAAAACTTGCCTAAACCTAAGAGAGTGATCAACTCGCAAAGATTCACACACAAAATTTCAACCAACTTCTTCCAAAATCCCAAGTGCTACACAACACACAATACTTATTTTGCACAATAATTGAAACTCTTTTTGTTTCGTTTTTCAAGGATTTTCTTTTTCTTCTTTTTCACTTTTTTCTTTTCTTTGCTTTGTCATATTTTTCTCTTTTTTTCTATCATTTTTAATCCTCATAGAATCCACCCAATGAGTATACAATCATCCTCTCCCCAACTTGAATTCAACCGCACCATCATGTGAATACTCGCTACTTTCTGAGGCAAGGAAAAAATCCATACAAAAACACATAGTTGAGGTCCAAGAAAAAACAAAATCCATTCAAAAATAAGTGAACTAAATACTCATAGACAAGCATTAAGTTCAAATAGAAACATGGATCAAAAAGCTCAAAGGGGTTACGAATTCTCACACACTCACAAGGTGAATTGACTATTTGGCTAGGGTGGTTGTGCTCAAAATGAAACAATTGCCTTGATCCTTTTCATGCATTCATATAATCAACACAAACAAAAGATTCAACATAATAAAATCCAGTTAGAACAAGAATGTTGGTTCTCCGCGCATATATGATCAATGGAAAGCCACCTCACAAAAAGGTTGGGAACTAAAGTGATTCACAATAGAACAGGTATATAAAAGAATGGATGGCATGGAAGTTTGTAAAATGCCTAAGTATCATGAATATGCTAAAGTATAGAAAGCGATAAATACATACCTCAGACGTGTACAAAACTTAACAAGATCATTACCACGCATTCGCAAGTTGAAACGATCAAAAATGGAACATCACCAAAAGTTCCTCAAGCAACTCAAAACAAGCTCATTGACAAACACAAAGACCATTAATATAAACAAACTAAAAAACCGGCAAAAATTCATTAAACAAGTTGTAAAGTGAAGATTTGAGAATTTTACGAAAAATCCGAGTACAACTTGTTTAATGAATACTCACCACACTACCTAAACTAAACAACAACAAAATAGAAGAATACACCATGCTTGTTTTACGTCGTAAGCTCGACGCCTTTACAATACTTAGCTAGTAACTTCCTTCATTCATGCCATAGTGATGCCTCACCGCGCAAACCAAAAGCAAGTGTCCTAACGAAACACTTAAACAAACGTTACGGGAACAAAATGTATACAACACTTGAACAAACATAATGGAAATAGACAATATATACGATATATACAAAACTCAAAAATAAAGAAACTATCGCAATGCGATTCAATATCAAAACCAATCCCCGGCAACGGCGCCATTTTGTTGAATGCAGAATACGGCAAGCAAGCAAAAATATTTATTTTCGGAAGAATTCCCTCCGGGATTTATGTCGTGTCCACAGAGATCGGTTCGAGGGAACGAATGCCGTTCGACAGTCTCTCGCGTATATGTGTTTGGTTTTGAATGGTTTCAAACAAGAAAACAGAAAAGTAAACATTAAAACATAAAACAAATTCATTCTTCAGAGAGAAAAACTCGTCCGACAATGCATATAAATCACTCCTCACAAACTTAAACTTACCGACCAGTTATACTCCACCTACAATACTCCTCAATATCACCCAGCATTACTCACAACAAAGGTTATGTCTAACGCACAGTTGAGATAACAACCGTGCCACTCTCTTGGTCACTCTCGCGAGCGAAGCGTCGAAACACGGAAGGCATTAAGTTTCGACGCCTATTGAAGATTGTTAGCTCTAAATCTATCTCTAGAATCCAGAAACGAACAGACAATCATCCCTAATCGAAGTTTGCGATGGTTATCTTTGGCATCCCCGGTAACGGCGCCATTTTATTGAATGCAGAATAGGGCAAGCAAGCAAAAATATTTATTTTCGGAAGAATTCCCTCCGGGATTTATGTCATGTCCACAGAGATCGGTTCGAGGGAAAGAATGTCGTTCGACAATCTCTCGCGTTTATGAGTTTGGTTTTAAATGGTTTCAAACAAGAAAATAGAAAAGTAAACATTAAAACATAAAACAAATTCATTCTTCAACAAGACAAACTTATCCGGCATGCAGATAATCGACTCCTCACAAACTTAAACTTACCGACCAGTTATACTCAACCTACAATACTCCTCAATATCACCCAGCATCGCTCACAACACAGGTTATGTCTAACGCAAAGTTGAGAGAACAACCGTGTTACCATTGCCGATACTTTTGTACGCTAGCTCAAGGCAGGGAGGCATTAAGTTTCGACGCCTATTGAAGATTGCTAGCCCTAAATCAATCTCTAGAATCCAGAAACTAACAGATAATCATCCCTAATCGAAGTTTACGAAGGTTATGTCTAACGCAACCCAAACCCCGCGCATAAAGCAAAAATCAGAGACAATCACCAATAAATATTTGTAAAGCAAGTTTTATACAACTCCATGGGCGACAAATATACATGAGATCATAGTCAATACATATACAAAACCCAACAAAGAAGAAAAACACAAAGAAGAAGAGAAATGAACCAAAAATCTCGCGGTTTGTCAACGCCGGTCGACGATCAATCCACCCCGGATCATCCGTGTGCAAGCTTCCATGTTGTTTTCTAAGCTAATCTACTGAAAAAATGAAGTTTGATGGAGTTGGAGCAAGAATCCCCAAAACCATCCTCTAAAAAATGCTGAAAAATGAAGTTTATAGGTGGTTTTTGCTGCCCAGGTTCGCACTGCGAACCACAGTTCGCACTGCGAACATATGCCGCCTTAACTTCCTCCAAAATGGTGTTTTTCATGCTTCCAGGCACTTTTTATTCACCCCGGATTCGCAGTGCGAACTCGCAAGCGAGTGCTCGCCACGGGGGTTCGCAGTGCGAACATGACAGCAAACCAGAATTTGTTTTGATCATAACTCATGAACCGTAACTCCGACTGATGCATGGTTTGAAGCGTTGGAAAGCTTATTCAATGCTCTTTATGAATATGGAAAAATACCATTGATCGAACACCTGTAAAAATAAATGAAAATCAATTAAACTCAATGATATTTACACGGTACTGCACTAGACACCGAAAACGTAAAGTAAACGTATTTACGAACAAAGCGGGGTTTATTCAACCAATTTTAACACAAAGTAATGATAAGTGCAACAAAACTTATATACAAAAATAGGTACATTTTGCACTTATCAAACTCTCCCCAACTTACATAATTGTTTGTCCACAAACAAGAATCAAACAAACTTGAACATGCACAAGCAATATCCAAAGAATGACGAATCAACAGGTTTTGAAAAACGGAAACGAATGAATGGTTCAAATGAAAACGGTACACACAAAAAGTAAATACTTACCATTAAACTACGACGACAACATAGTCACGAAACAAATGCAAAATACAAAAATTCATGCTGAACATTCTTAAACAACACAAGTTCCAAAGTGAATCACACCTAGCAAAAACAATCATCGGTAGATGAAAAAAACACAATAAGGTACTTTACACTCACACAACACTCATGCAAATGAAAGACTAAATTATGCATACATCCACAAATTCACATTGAAAATACAAAGGCAAGAATCACAAGGGCTTTTCAAGGTTGTAGCATGGTCGGGTAAACAAACAAGGGCCAATTTCTAAAGGTAATTGAAACAAAAACTTGCCTAAACCTAAGAGAGTGATCAACTCGCAAAGATTCACACACAAAATTTCAACCAACTTCTTCCAAAATCCCAAGTGCTACACAACACACAATACTTATTTTGCACAATAATTGAAACTCTTTTTGTTTCGTTTTTCAAGGATTTTCTTTTTCTTCTTTTTCACTTTTTTCTTTTCTTTGCTTTGTCATATTTTTCTCTTTTTTTCTATCATTTTTAATCCTCATAGAATCCACCCAATGAGTATACAATCATCCTCTCCCCAACTTGAATTCAACCGCACCATCATGTGAATACTCGCTACTTTCTGAGGCAAGGAAAAAATCCATACAAAAACACATAGTTGAGGTCCAAGAAAAAACAAAATCCATTCAAAAATAAGTGAACTAAATACTCATAGACAAGCATTAAGTTCAAATAGAAACATGGATCAAAAAGCTCAAAGGGGTTACGAATTCTCACACACTCACAAGGTGAATTGACTATTTGGCTAGGGTGGTTGTGCTCAAAATGAAACAATTGCCTTGATCCTTTTCATGCATTCATATAATCAACACAAACAAAAGATTCAACATAATAAAATCCAGTTAGAACAAGAATGTTGGTTCTCCGCGCATATATGATCAATGGAAAGCCACCTCACAAAAAGGTTGGGAACTAAAGTGATTCACAATAGAACAGGTATATAAAAGAATGGATGGCATGGAAGTTTGTAAAATGCCTAAGTATCATGAATATGCTAAAGTATAGAAAGCGATAAATACATACCTCAGACGTGTACAAAACTTAACAAGATCATTACCACGCATTCGCAAGTTGAAACGATCAAAAATGGAACATCACCAAAAGTTCCTCAAGCAACTCAAAACAAGCTCATTGACAAACACAAAGACCATTAATATAAACAAACTAAAAAACCGGCAAAAATTCATTAAACAAGTTGTAAAGTGAAGATTTGAGAATTTTACGAAAAATCCGAGTACAACTTGTTTAATGAATACTCACCACACTACCTAAACTAAACAACAACAAAATAGAAGAATACACCATGCTTGTTTTACGTCGTAAGCTCGACGCCTTTACAATACTTAGCTAGTAACTTCCTTCATTCATGCCATAGTGATGCCTCACCGCGCAAACCAAAAGCAAGTGTCCTAACGAAACACTTAAACAAACGTTACGGGAACAAAATGTATACAACACTTGAACAAACATAATGGAAATAGACAATATATACGATATATACAAAACTCAAAAATAAAGAAACTATCGCAATGCGATTCAATATCTAAACCAATCCCCGGCAACGGCGCCATTTTGTTGAATGCAGAATAGGGCAAGCAAGCAAAAATATTTATTTTCGGAAGAATTCCCTCTGGGATTTATGTCGTGTCCACTGAGATCGGTTCGAGGGAACGAATGCTGTTCGACAGTCTCTCGCGTTTATGAGTTTGGTTTTGAATGGTTTCAAACAAGAAAACAGAAAAGTAAACATTAAAACATAAAACAAATTCACTCTTCAGAGAGAAAAACTCGTCCGACAATGCATATAAATCACTCCACACAAACTTAAAGTTACCGACCAGTTATACTCCACCTACAATACTCCTTAATATCACCCAGCATTACTCACAACAAAGGTTATGTCTAACGCACAGTTGAGATAACAACCGTGTCACTCTCTTCGTCACTCTCGCGAGCGAAGCCTCGAAACACGGAAGGCATTAAGTTTCGACGCCTATTGAAGATTGTTAGATCTAAATCTATTTCTAGAATCCAGAAACTAACAGACAATCATCCCTAATCGAAGTTTGCGATGGTTATCTCTGGCATCCCCGGCAACGGCGTCATTTTGTTGAATGCAGAATAGGGCAAGCAAGCAAAAATATTTATTTTCGTAAGAATTCCCTCCGGGATTTATGTCATGTCCATAGAGATCGGTTCGAGGGAAAGAATGTCGTTCGACAATCTCTCGCGTTTATGAGTTTGGTTTTAAGTGGTTTCAAACAAGAAAATAGAAAAGTAAACATTAAAACATAAAACAAATTCATTCTTCAGCAAGACAAACTTATCCGGCATGCGGATAATCGACTCCTCACACACTTAAACTTACCGACCAGTTATACTCAACCTACAATACTCCTCAATATCACCCAGCATCGCTCACAACACAGGTTATGTCTAACGCAAAGTTGAGAGAACAACCGTGTTACCATTGCCGATACTTTCGTACGCTAGCTCAAGGCACGGAGGCATTAAGTTTCGACGCCTATTGAAGATTGCTAGCCCTAAATCTATCTCTAGAATCCAGAAACTAACAGATAATCATCCCTAATCGAAGTTTACGAAGGTTATGTCTAAAGCAACCCAAACCCCGCGCATAAAGCAAAAATCAGAGACAATCACCAATAAAGATTTGTAAAGCAAGTTTTATACAACTCCATGGGCGAAAAATATACATGAGATCATAGTCAATACATATACAAAACCCAACAAAGAAGAAAAACACAAAGAAGAAGAGAAATGAACCAAAAATCTCGCGGTTTGTCAACGCCGGTCGACGATCAGTCCACCCCGGATCATCTGTGTGCAAGCTTCCATGTTGTTTTCTAAGCTAATCTACTGAAAAAATGAAGTTTGATGGAGTTGGAGCAAGAATCCCTAAAACCATCCTCTAAAAAATGCTGAAAAATGAAGTTTATAGGTGGTTTTTGCTGCCCAGGTTCGCACTGCGAACCCCCGTTCGCACTGCGAACATATGCCGCCTTAACTTCCTCCATAATGGTGTTTTTCATGCTTCCAGACAATTTTTATTCGCCCCGGGTTCGCAGTGCGAACTCGCTAGCGAGTGCTCGCCACGGGGGTTCGCAGTGCGAACATGACAGCAAACCAGAATTTGTTTTGATCATAACTCATGAACCGTAACTCCGATTGACGCACGGTTTGAAGTGTTGGAAAGCTTATTCAATGCTCTTTATGAATATGGAAAAAAAAACCATTTCTGGAACACCTGTAAAAATAAATGAAAATCAATTAAACTCAATGATATTTACACGGTACTACATTATACACCGAAAACGTAAAGTAAACGTATTTACGAACAAAGCGGGGTTTATTCAACCAATTTTAACACAAAGTAATGATAAGTGCAACAAAATTGATATACAAAAATAGGTACATTTTGCACTTATCAAACACTTCAACACAATTAGAATTTCCAACAATTTAAATTACACACTAATTGTTCTCGAAATCAAGAGAGGGAGAGAGAGAGAGAGAGAGAGAGAGAGAGAGAGAGAGAGAGAGAGAGAGAGAACCAAGACTTGCTTAGGCAGTTCCCCAATTGTCCTCGCTATGGGTACGTCTTCCCTCAATTCGAAATCTAATTAAGATATTGTAATTAACCTTTGCAATATCACTTTACAAGAGAAGTTGTATAAATTAAAACCCCTCAAACCCTATGTTTGATGTTGATCTTACCTCCTTTTCTACCCTTGATCTTAGCAAGATCAAGTCACACAAGATCTCCAATATGATCCTCTGGTTATCATTACTCCTTTGACTGAACCACCCGTTCTTTAAAGCCTTCACTCTGTTGAATCCAAGTTTACAAGACTTGTGCAAAAACCTCTAAATCAACCCTTGATCTTGGAATAAAAACCTTAAATGTTTTATCTTTGAATCCCCCAAAGAAAACCTCAACCCAATTTGATTACATAACCTAAATTAGAACTTATCAATCTTGTCTTGACAACAAACAATAAAAAATGATTATGTGTAGTTGATGAATGCGTCAAACAAAGGTTGAAGATGATGAAAACTCTTTGAATCTTTCAGGTATTAATGTTTAGAAATGATGCATGAATGAGTATTTATATGTATGTGTGTGTAGAAAAGAAATGAGAAAAATAGATTAATGTATCGACCCACACCTTCAATGTATTGATACATTGAAGGCAGTTGTAATACCCCGTAAATTTATAAACACTCTGGTGAATATTATTATGATCAACTGGGTTCCGGAGTACTCTGAGCAATTATTTGATAAAATAATTAGAGTAAACTGACGAACTCATAGTTGATTTAATTAATAGTATTTATCGTTGAATTTTTATTAATTGGTGCATTTGAGCTAATTTGGACATTTAGTAGTATTGCTAATTGATGGAAATTAATTTCTTTACTATGTCTCATTTCCATTTGGAAAACAAACAAAAGTTAGAAAAAAAAGAGAAAGGAAAAGAAAAGGAAAAGAGAAGGAAGGGAAAAAGGAGAGAAAATTCCACAAAGAGCTCAAGATCATCATCAAGCATCAATCTTCATCCAATCTTCTAAATTTCATCATCCTCATCTTGTTGTCCAGGTGGGTTTTAGTTAGACTCTTTAGAGTAGAGTTTATTTTGAGTTTAGAGTTAGGTTGGAATTGTGGAAATTGAGTTTTTTGCATAAAATCATGAATCTAACTGTTGAAATTCAATGTTTGATTGTATGTTATACTGCTTGTTATGTTATAACATGTTTTGATGCTTTGTGATTGATCAAAAAATGGGATTTTGGGGTGATTTTGGATCAACCCGTAGCAGGAAAATTCTGCTGGTTTTTCTGCATTTTTCTCTGCCCATACGCGTATGGCATGGGGCAATACGCGTATGGGGCATGTCAATACGCGTACGGCAAGGGCATTACGCGTATGGCAATTTTAAAAGGAATTTCAAGGGAAAAATGTCTCTTCCCATACGCGTATGGCCTTGGGCAATACGCGTATGGCTGGGCAAGAATTTTGGGCGATACGCGTATGGGGTGTGCCAATACGCGTATGGCCAGGAGAATTGCAGAAATTCTGCTGTTGTGATTATCTTTCCGATCGTTTATTTCCAATGCCGTAACTTTTTGTACGTAACTCGGATTGGAACATTTTTGGTATCGTTGGAAAGATAATAAAATGTACTTTCTTATTCCAATGGTTTTAAGATTGTCGGCCGATTTAATTAAGTCGGGATTTCTGAAATAGCTTCGTTTTGTCGACTTTTATCTGTTAATGGTGTGTAATTGTTGTTGACAATGTATGCATATTAAAATATGGAATAGGCAGAGTGAGGATTATTACCCTAATTGTGTCGGAGTGTGAATTTTCCATATGTGGCAACGCTCGTGCCTGAAAGGTCGAGGCGTGTGCATTTTAATCATAACCACTGTTTCTTGCGGTGTAGTTTCATGAGACTCGAGCACCTCCTCTGAAACGTTATGCACAACTACTTGGCAGGTTTGATTCCCGTAGTAAGTACGATTGGAGCCTACGGGTAAAGAAACTTGTGACGGTGTACGGGCCGTGAGAAGTGACGGATCACGGTGTACGGATCGGTGATCCCGAATCCAATTCGTATGTCAAGTAGCTACAAGGATCCATGACTCGGGTCGTCTTCTAGACGTAGAAGCGGACGGGAATAGGGGATACCTTGGTATTGGTTATTGATTTGTGAATCCTTGAGTTTACAGGCTCAGGAGGTACTTCGGTACTAGTGTGAGTTTACAGGCTCACCGTGATGGTTACTTGTGTGTGTGTACTCATGGTCTTTCCCCTTTCCCCTTTGACATGAGTTAGGTTTATTTAGAACCTTATAAAGCCGAGAGGACTTTAAGATAGGGAACTCACTGAGATTTAATGTATCTCACTCCATTGTTGTTGTTTACATCATAGGTTCTGCAGGTTCCGTGAAGGGTAAGGATAAGGCCGTGTGATTATCCTTTCTTATCTGATGGCTTTGCTTTCGTTGTGGAGTTTTGAGATCCTTAGTGATCTAGTTCTTATTGTTTTGTCTTTTGAAACATCTTGTAGATATACGATGCCGTAGTTTTTTTGTATTAGGCTTTTTGGGCATGTATATGTATAATGTGTGACTAAGAACTTATTGTATATTTCAGTACCAAACGTACCTTCCATGTATAATATATGATTTGATGCATGTATGTATATGTGGGAGTTACAGTTGGTATCAGAGCAGGTCGTATCCTCGACCTAGCCATGAAATAGAATGAGTAATTCTTTCCGTTTCAGATACGTGGTGTCGCCTTTGGTCTTACGTGTTATATTTATGGTATTGAGCCTGATCAACTTAATCCTATTTGTATGACATTCAGGAACATGGCCGACGGACGTAGAAACAACCGTGGAAGACCAAGGACTCCGAGGACTACTCCGGCTGGGACGGTTCCACAGGGTTCTGAAGGGAACGCCCCTTTGTATCAATTCATGCAACAGATGCAGCAGCAGCAAAATCAGTTCATGCAAGGGATGGTACAGCAAATGGCTGATGGTCTGCATCCTCCAGTGGTTGTTCCTGAAGTTACAGGGGGAACCTATAGGGAATTCATTCGTATGAATCCTCCAGAGTTTCAGGGTGGGTTAGATCCGGTGAAGGCGCATGAGTGGATATTAGGTATGGAACGGATTTTCTTGATAGTGCATTGTAGTGAGGAAAATAAAGTGGTATTTGCTTCTCACTTGCTGAAGGGTCCTGCCATGAGGTGGTGGGAGAACACTTCAGCCTTAATGACAATCCAAGAGGTACCAAAAGTGTGGGAGCAGTTTAAGGTAATTTTTATGGAGAAATATTTTCCGAGTTCTTTAAGGTCTCAGAAGGAGTTTGAGTTCCAACAGTTGAGACAGGGCAATTTATCAGTGGCTTCCTATGCGGAAAAATTTGAGATCCTGGCTGACTATTCTAGACAGGCCATGTATGCTCCTGATGAGACGTGGAAGATTGATCAGTTTTTGTTTGGTTTGAGGGCTGAAATTTCACATAGCGTGTCTCAACGGGAATTTACTACTTATGCTGAAATGTTAAGACAATGTTATGTGGCGGAGAATAGTTTGAAAAAGGTGCAATTGGAGGTGGATTTGAACAGGGCAACTCAAAGTGACCGTGGAAGGTCGAATCAACAGTTTAGGCAAAGGCAACAGTCTTCCAAAGGGAAGCAAGTACAGAGTTCTAGAACTAGTGTGCCTCCGGTATGTCGTACTTGTGGAAGGAATCATTATGGTAGGTGCAATTCGGATGGAATACGATGTTATCAGTGTAACAAGATGGGTCATGTATCGAGAGATTGTCCTCAGGGTAGAAATCAGACACAAGGGAAGACTACTGGCCGAGTGTATACCTTGGATGCAAGGAAAGCAAAGGGTGACAACTCCTTGATTGCGGGTACGTGTTTCGTAAATGGACATCCTTGTTTTGTTTTATTTGATTGTGGGGCAACGCATTCTTTTGTGTCCACGCGTTGTGTGAAGCGACTTGGGTTGCAAACTATTCCTTTGTTTCCTCCTATGGTGGTTACTACTGCCATGGATGAATTGGTTGAAACACCGCTGATGTATGAAAATTGTGTGTTATCGGTGAACGAATGAGTCTTCCAGATTGATCTTATTTGTTTGCCGCTTAAGAAAGTGGATGTTGTTCTGGAAATGGATTGGCTTTCAGCTAATTCGGTTTTTATCGGTTATGAGGAGAAGCTAATCATTATTCCATCTGCTGAGGCTACTCTGAAAGATGTATTATCAACGATTTTAGAAGGTACGGTGGGAATGGTAAATTTCTTGCTTGAGAAGGAGAAATCTGTTTTATTGGTTCTTACTAAGGAAGAAAGTAGTGAACAGCAAGTTCTGAGTATTCCTATAGTATGTGAGTTTCCTGAAGTTTTTCCTAAGGATGTTTCTTCTCTTCCTCCGGAGAGAGAAGTTGAGTTCTCTATTGACCTGGTACCGGGAACGGCTCCTATATCTATTTCTCCTTATCGGATGGCACCGCTTGAATTAAGAGAATTAAAGGACCAATTGGAGGACTTGATGTCTAAGCATTTTGTTAGACCTAGTGTTTCACCTTGGGGAGCTCCAGTGTTGTTGGTAAAGAAGAAAGATCGGGGAATGCGTTTGTGCATTGATTATCGTAAGTTGAATAAAGTCACCATTAAGAACAAGTACCCCTTACCCAGGATAGACGACTTGTTAGATCAATTGAAGGGAGCCTGTGTGTTCTCGAAGATTGATTTACGGTCGGGTTATCATCAGATCCGAGTGAAAAGTTCCGATGTGCCAAACACGGCATTTAGAACCCATTACGGTCATTATGAATTCTTAGTGATGCCTTTCGGTGTGACTAATGCTCCAGCTGTCTTTATGGATTACATGAACCGTATATTTCAGGCTTACTTGGACCAATTTGTGGTAATCTTTATTGACGACATTCTTATTTATTCTCGTACTCCACAAGAGAACGGAGAACATCTGAGAATTATCTTATCGGTATTGCAAGAGAAGAAATTGTTTGCTAAGTTGAGTAAGTGTGAGTTTTGGATGTCGGAAGTAAATTTTCTTGGACATGTTATATCTCAAGGTGGTGTGGCAGTGGATCCATCGAAAGTGTAAGCAGTGATTAATTGGGAGAGACCGAGAAATGTTTTAGAGGTTAGAAGTTTCTTGGGATTGGCAGGTTACTATAGAAGGTTCATTAAGGGTTTTTCTCAATTGGCCTTACCAATGACGAAACTTACTCGGAAGGATTTTGCTTTTGAGTGGGATCCGGGTTGTGAACAAAGTTTTATGAAATTGAAGGAAAGTTTGACGAGTGCTCCGGTATTAATTATTCCTGATCCTAACAACTCTTACGAAGTATTCTGTGATGCTTCTAAGAGGGGATTAGGAGGTGTTCTGATGCAAGGCGGTCAAGTAGTAGCTTATGCTTCTCGACAGTTGAAAGTTCATGAGAAGAATTATCCAACTCATGATTTGGAACTAGCTGCAATGGTGTTTGCACTGAAGGTGTGGCGTCATTATTTATATGGTGTACGCTTTGAGATGTTCAGTGACCACAAAAGTTTGAAGTATTTGTTTGACCAAAAGGAGTTGAATATGCCACAAAGAAGGTGGATGGAGTACTTAAAGGATTATGACTTAGAATTGAAGTATCATCCAGGAAAAGCGAATAAAGTAGCAGATGCTTTAAGTCGGAAAATGGTTCATAGTGCAGAATTGATGATTTTGGAGTATTCGTTGTTGGAAAAGTTTAGAGATCTTAATCTCCAGTTTGTGTGGACTCCGAATGGTGTAATTATGGGAAATTTGAATGTCAATTCTACTTTAAGAGTTGAGATTCAACAAGAACAAATGTTAGAGGAGGAGTTACAAGAATTGTTACTTCAACCGGGTTTTTCACGAGCAACATATGGGATTATTCTGTTTAATCAATGGATTTGTGTTCCGAAGGATGAGGCATTGAAAAGGAAGATTTTAGAGGAAGCTCATAAAGGTACTTTTACGATACATCCTGGTTCTTCGAAGATGTATCAGGATTTAAAGAGGGATTATTGGTGGTCTGGGATGAAAAAGGATATAGCAAAATATGTGTCAGAATGTGCGGTGTGCCAACAGGTGAAGATTGAACACCAAAGACCGGGCAGTCTGTTGCAACATTTGGATATTCCAGTTTGGAAGTGGGATAGTATTTCTATGGATTTTGCAGTGGGTTTACCCCGTACACAAGGTGGTTATGATTCTATTTGGGTAATTGTAGATCGACTAACGAAATCGGCGCATTTCTTAGTCGTGAAGACTACTTATAAGGAAAGTCATCTTGCAAGGTTTTTTATTGCTGAGATTGTAAGATTGCATGGTATTCCTTCCAGTATTGTGTCCGATAGAGATCTGAAGTTTACTTCGAGGTTTTGGAAGGTGTTCCAACAAGCTATGGGTACGAATTTGCGTTTGAGCACGTCGAATCATCCTCAGACGGATGGTCAGACTAAGCGAACAATACAGACGATGGAGGATATGTTAAGAGCTTGTGTGCTAGAGAATAGAGGGAATTGGAAAGAACTTTTACCGTTAATTGAGTTTTCCTATAACAATAGTTACCATGCGAGCATCGGTATGGCTCTTTATGAAGCATTGTATGGGAGGAAGTGTCGAACACCTTTGTGTTGGACTGAAATTGGCGAAGATAGGATTTTGGGACCCGAGATTATCCAAGAGACTACGGAAAAGATTCGAATGATCCGTGAGAAAGTTAAACAAGCACAAGATCGTCAAAAGAGTTACGCGGATAATCGTAGGAGACCTTTGGAATTTGAGGAAGGTGATCATGTATTTCTGAAAGTTACTCCGAGATTGAGATTGAAAGGACCGTTTAAGTCACGCAAATTAAGTCTGAGATACGTGGGACCGTATCAGATTTTAGAAAGGATTGGGGAAGTCGCTTATAGATTAGCCTTACCACCCTCTCTATCTGAGATGCATGATGTTTTTCACGTATCTCAGCTCCGTAAGTTTATTCCTGATCCTCTTCAGCCAATTTTACCAGAATCAGTGGAAATAGAAGCGGATTTGACTTTTGAACCACAACCGAGTTGTATCGTGGGAAGAGAAACAAAAGTGTTAAGGAACAAAGACATTCCTCTCGTTAAGGTGCAATGGGATATGACGCATCCGGGTGATGCTACTTGGGAGCTAGAATCGGAAATGCGAGATTCTTATCCGCATCTGTTCAGGTAATCTTCTAAATTCGAGGACGAATTTCTATTTAAGGGGGGAGGATGTAATACCCCGTAAATTTATAAACGCTCTGGTGAATATTATTATGATCAACTGGGTTCCGGAGTACTCTGAGCAATTATTTGATAAAATAATTAGAGTAAACTGACGAACTCATAGTTGATTTAATTAATAGTATTTATCGTTGAATTTTTATTAATTGGTGCATTTGAGCTAATTTGGACATTTAGTAGTATTGCTAATTGATGGAAATTAATTTATTTACTATGTCTCTTTTCCATTTGGAAAACAAACAAAAGTTAGAAAAGAAAGAGAAAGGAAAAGAAAAGGAAAAGAGAAGGAAGGGAAAAAGGAGAGAAAATTCCACAAAGAGCTCAAGATCATCATCAAGCATCAATTTTCATCCAATCTTCTAAATTTCATCATCATCATCTTGTTGTACAGGTGGGTTTTAGTTAGACTCTTTAGAGTAGAGTTTATTTTGAGTTTAGAGTTAGGTTGGAATTGTGGAAATTGAGTATTTTTCCATAAAATCATGAATCTAACTGTTGAAATTCAATGTTTGATTGTATGTTATACTGCTTGTTATGTTATAACATGTTTTGATGCTTTGTGATTGATCAAAAAAGGGATTTTGGGGTGATTTTGGATCAACCCATAGCAGGAAAATTCTGCATTTTTCTCTGCCCATACGCGTATGGCATGGGGCAATACGCGTATGGGGCATGTCAATACGCGTACGACAAAGGCATTACGCGTATGGCAATTTTAAAAGGAATTTCAAGGGAAAAAATGTCTCTGCCCATACGCGTATGGCCTTGGGCAATACGCGTATGGCTGGGCGAGAATTTTGGGCAATACGCGTATGGGGTGTGCCAATACGCGTATGGCCAGGAGAATTGCAGAAATTCTGCTGTTGTGATTATCTTTCCGATCGTTTATTTCCAATGCCGTAACTTTTTGTACGTAACTCGGATTGGAACATTTTTGGTATCGTTGGAAAGATAATAAAATGTACTTTCTTATTCCAATGGTTTTAAGATTGTCGGCCGATTTAATTAAGTCGGGATTTCTGAAATAGCGTCGTTTTGTCGACTTTTATCTGTTAATGGTGTGTAATTGTTGTTGACAATGTATGCATATTAAAATATGGAATAGGCAGAGTGAGGATTATTACCCTAATTGTGTCGGAGTGTGAATTTTCCATATGTGGCAACGCTCGTGCATGAAAGGCCGAGGCGTGTGCATTTTAATCATAACCACTGTTTCTTGTGGTGTAGTTTCATGAGACTCGAGCACCTCCTCTAAAACGTTATGCACAACTACTTGGCAGGTTTGATTCCCGTAGTGAGTACGATTGGAGCCTACGGGTAAAGAGACTTGTGACGGTGTACGGGCCGTGAGAAGTGACGGATCACGGTGTACGGACCGGTGATCCCGAATCCAATTCGTATGCCAAGTAGCTACAAGGATCCATGACTCGGGTCGTCTTCTAGACGTAGAAGCGGACGGGAATAGGGGATACCTTGGTATTGGTTATTGATTTGTGAATCCTTGAGTTTACAGGCTCAGGAGGTACTTCGGTACTAGTGTGAGTTTACAGGCTCACCGTGAGGTTACTTGTGTGTGTGTACTCATGGTCTTTCCCCTTTCCCCTTTGACATGAGTTAGGTTTATTTAGAACCTTGTAAAGCCGAGAGGACTTTAAGATAGGGAACTCACTGAGATTTGATGTATCTCACCCCACTGTTATTGTTTACATCACAGGTTCTGCAGGTTCCGCGAAGGGTAAGGATAAGGCCGTGTGATTATCCTTTCTTATCTGATGGCTTTGCTTCCGTTGTGGAGTTTTGAGATCCTTAGTGATCTAGTTCTTAGTGTTTTGTCTTTTGAAACATCTTGTAGATATACGATGTCGTAGTTTTTTTGTATTAGGCTTTTTGGGCATGTATATGTATAATGTGTGACTAAGAACTTATTGTATATTTCAGTACCAAACGTACCTTCGATGTATAATATATGATTTGATGCATGTATGTATATGTGGGCATTACAGCAGTGGCAAACCCTTGAAAACACCTTTCACATAGAGTCGACTCAAACCAAGAATGAGTCGACCCATTCCCAGGATGTATTGACCCATTTCTCCTTTGTGTCGATCCATTAGAGGTAGATCCAGATTCTTTCAAATCTCACTCAGTATGTATTGACCCAAACTAAAGGTGTACGACCCATGTATTACTTTTTGTTAAAAACTCATATTTTGGCATTGATGGCTTATGTCATCTAGTCTTACATGTTCTATGATGATGATGCACATTTAGACAAAGATTATAAAGTCAAAATACTCAAAGATCTAAGATTCCTGATTTTGACATCATTCAAAATACATTTAATAGCATATTACACTCACAATAAATATATGAAAATTATTTGTTGTGGCAAAAACAACCTGACAGTCATTCTTGTGGATATTATGTTATGAGACAAACGTATTGTATTGTCTCCGAAGGCATTACAAATGGATGGACTAAGCATAAGGTATTAGCGTAATCTATATACATGTAATTTATGTATATTTCTTAAGTTAATGGTGTTGTTGTTAGCTTATCATAATTCAAATTTTGTTCAAATTATACGTGTTTAGCGACATATCACCATATTCCAAAGAAGATATCAATTACATTTGATCACGTTGAGCCGGTGTCTTCTTATCTTGTTATGAACCTCAACAACAATATATTTTCTTGGTTGTTCAAATATGTAAATTTTGTATTCTGTGTTGATGAGAATAATGTAAATTTGTACATTTGATTTTGAATACAACAAAAATCGTGTATATTGTTTTGATGAGAATAATATAAATTTGTACATTTGATTTTGACAACAATATAAATCTTGTATTATGTGTTGATGAAAACAATGTTAATTTGTGCATTTAAAATGATCTGATTCTTATTTTTTCAATATATTGTTTCTTTGTTAAAAATTATATAAACCAGTCAAAATGAGCTCTAAAACGAATTATAACCTAAGTTTTCAAATAATCGAGAAGTAAAGTGGCTAATTTTCATGTCGTCCTTCGTTATCTCAGTTGTGTAATAGAAGTAACATCTATTTTGTATCTGAAGTGAGATATGTTATTTGTAGTAGTATCTACATCCATTGTCATAATTTTTTCAAGAACTTTCTGCATTTTTTTCAACATTTTTTTCAAATCATTCAGAGATAAGTTCTTGAGCACTCGTAATATATATTTTGAATTGTTAGATTTTAAAGGAAAGAAACCTTGTTGAAATTTTATTGTGATTAAAAGGGAAGAAACATTGGTGAAATTCCGATGCTGTTAAAGCATCCTTTAGCTATGAGCAATCACCAAAATGTAGTGCATGGCTAAGGTTAAAACTTCCTCATCAACAACTATATTTAAGGGTCAAATCATTTATTCAAGAACTTGGACTTAACTATGTCGCTGGCTATTAGAAAGGCGGGCATTAGGAATGGTAGTAGTACAAATTTGTAACAAAACAAATACCAGCACTGCGCATTTGCTCAACCTGCAAGATATTTTAAAGCAGGGTATCAGGTGTTAGTTGCATGGTATCAAACATGCACAACTAAACTAATAGGTTCAACAAGTAAGAAAAGAGGAAAAAGATTTAACAGCCAATCAAATGATGGATTCTATTGATACAATTCCAATCAGGGTGACCAGAACCAATAGAATACACCGCTGATGAAGACTGATCTGAGAGCTCCTCAACAGTGTTATCGATGGCAGGTTCTTAGGTTGTTGCCTATCATGGAATTTGGCGACAAAGTTTCTTTCTTCTCAATTCTGTTTGTGCAGCCCATTGAAGGTAAAATCATTCGACGAGCTAATCCAGTGGACCGTCGCAACAATCGAAGGTGGTTGAGCTATTACGCCAAAAGAGTTAAAAGATAAGTATTATATTTATTATGAACATTCTTATAAGTGGTTAACTGTCGAAGCTAAACGTCTAGGAGTTTTAGTGATGTATTCATACTATCATAGACCATTAGATTATTACAAGTGAAACGAAAACACATGGAAAGCTCACTGGGGTTTGAATAAAGTGTCTGGAAACGTGCACAAGCTTTAGAAAGAGGCCACGGATGTGTTGGTTTAGGGAAAGTGTGGGAATATTAGAGGCTTAAAGAAAAACTTAATAGATAGGAGAATTTTTTATGGAAAAAAAAACTTTGTATTTTTGTTTGATATAAAAGTGTAGAATTACATATCTATTTATAGTACTCTAAGGAGAATTCTAGATAACCTAATTCTAGAGAGTTCTTAACTTTAGAAATTTCAAGAGCATTCTAGAAAATATTACAACCCTAAGAAATATCTAGACACTCCAAACACTACAAGAGTTTTCTAGAAACATTACTCAAAATTACCAAAGCCCAAAATAACTAAGCCCAAAAATCCAAGACACAAATAATAAGATTAGGCCAAAATCAAGTTTAATATTTCAACATCCCCACTTAAACTTGATTTGTGATTCCAAGCATACTCCTTAGCTTCACGAAAGTTTCCAGCTTGAGTGGCTTTGTGAAAATGTCGGCAGCTTGATCTCGAGACATCACATACTTCAACTTCACCTTGTACACCCATCTTATTCCGATTTCTTTTTGTCATCGTGGAAGTGTAGTAAGTTCACATGTATAATTCTTCGTGATTAACTTGATTTCTTCGTCCATGGCGTCTCTCCACTTTACATTTTCAACCACTTCTTGAAAGCTTGGAGGTTTGCAATCACCAAAAAGACAAAAGGGGTTAACGTTGTTTTGGTTTTCGGTTACCTCATAAAGCTCTTCAATACTCCTTAGTCTTGGTGTCCTCTCACTTGAGCTTGTTTCATCCAACCTTGGTGTCGATGAGACAGGTGGTGTAATATGTTCCTCTATCATTGGTTGTTCCATTTCATTTTCTTCTTCTTCAAAGTAAGGAAGAAAATCGTACATGTCTTCTTGAACACTCTAATCCCAACAGTCTTCTTCTTCGAACTCCACGTCACGACTTATGACAATATTTCCACTATTTGGATTATAGAGCTTGTACACTTTGGAGCTTGAGTTGTAACCCTTGTACTTCTCACTTTTATCATTGAGCTTTGTTCTCCTTTCATCTGAAACGTGGGTATAGGCAATGCTTCCAAACACTTTGAGGTGAGAGATCCCTGGCTTCCTTCCACTACATGCTTCTTGTGGTGTCTTCTCATGCACACTTCTTGTTGGGGAACGGTTTGTCAGGTAACCGAACATGCCACTGCTTCGGCACAAAACTCTTTCGGCATCTTCTTGCTCTTAAGCATGCTTCGTACCATACTAAGTATGGTCTGGTTCTTTCTCTCCGCTACTCCATTTTGTTGTGGCAATCTTGGCACTATTAGTGGGCGGCAGATTTCATGGTCTTCACAATATTTGTTGAAATCATTTGAAAAAAACTCTCCTCCTCGGTCAGATCTCATGACCTTAATGGAAATACCACTTTCTTTCTCCACAAGGGCTTTAAACTTCTTAAAGTTTTCAAACACTTCTGACTTCTCCTTCAATAAATAAACCCAAGTTTTTCTGGAATAATCATCAATAAAGAGGAAAAAGTATTTACTCTTACCAAAAGAGTTTGGATTGATTGGTCCACAAACATCGGCATGTATGAGCTCTAGCGGTCTTGTCGCTCTTGACGTTGATTCCTTTGGAAAGCTTTTTCGGAACTTCTTCCCAATTAGACATCCTTCACATAGTTGGTCTGAGTGGTTTATACTAGGTAAGCCTCTCACCATCTCCTTCTTTGACAAACATTCTAGACTGTCGAAATTGAGGTGTCTAAATCGTAGATGCCATAGCCACGAAGAGTCAGTACAGCAAGCCTTGAGACACTTTGCCACATCATTTTGAATGTTCCAGAGGAACATTCTATTCTTTGACATAGGCACCTTAGCAATCAAGTTATGTACACAATCTCTTAAGAAAATACTATGTTCTTTCAAGTGGATGTCATAGCCTTTCTCTAATAGTTGTCCCAAGCTCAAAATATTATTTTTCATGTTAGGAACATAGTAGACATTGGATATGAATTGATGACTCCCATTCTTCAAGCGTATGAGAATCTTACCTTTGCCTTTGACCGGTATCTTTGAGTCATCTCCAAATCAGATATTTCCATTTGTCGCTTCTTTGATCTCTACGATCTTGCTTTGATCGTCGTACATGTGGTTGCTTGCACAGGTGTCAAGGTACCACTTGTTTCTTTTCTCTTCAACTAGGTTTTGGCACGCGAGCAGCAAAGTTTCTTCTTCTCCACCTTTTTCTTCTACAAAGTTAGCTTTCTCCATAACCTTCTTCGAGAATATACACTCAGATGCGTAATGACCAATCTTGTTGCAGTTGAAGCACTTGATTTGTGACTTGTCGCACCTTGACCATGAATTTCCTCTTTCACGACCTCATGTTGCTCGTGGATTCCCACTTCTTTCTCCATTGTTGAAGTTGTTAGAGTAGTTGTTGTAACTGTTTCTTCCTTCTCCTTCATGTCCTCGTCCACGTACACGATCTTGGCCACGACCTCGACCTCTTTGTCTCTTGTAATTTGGATAGTTTGCTTCCTTTGTGTTGAGTTGTAGTAATTGCTCAATAGCCTCCTTTTGTTTAATTTTTCTCTTTTGTTTTTCTTCGTATGCTTGTAAGGGACCCATGAGTTGCTCAATAGTCATGGTCTTTAAATCCTTGTTTTCTTCAATGTTGGTAACAATGAATTCAAAACTTGGATTTAAAGTGTGAAGTATTTTCTCCATGACTTTAACCCCGTCAACATCTTCACCATTTCTTTTAAGTTGATTGACTACGGACAATACTCGAGAAAAATAATCATAAATAGACTCAGACTCATCCATAATTAAACGTTCAAAGTTACCTCTAAGATTTCGAAGACGGATCTTTTCACCTGCTCCACTCCTTTGTTGCAAATTTGAAGTATGTCAGATGCTTCTTTGGTTGTCGTTGCATTGGAGGTTTTCTCAAATGTATCTTCATCCACCGATTGATAAATGAGGAAGAGAGCTTTCTTGTCTCTCTTTCTTGACTCCTTCAATGTTTCCTTTACACCTTGGTTTAGTAGGGCTTCATCTTGACCCTTGAAGCCTTTCTCAACGATATCCCACACATCTTGAGCTCCTAGTATAGCCTTTATCTTGATACTCCAATTGTCATAGTTGTCCTTTGTGAGCATCGGCATTTGAAAAGGGAAATCCCCATTTGCCATGTTTTGAGGACCTTGAAGCTCTGATACCACTTTGTTGGAAATAAAGCTTTTGTGTTTAGGGAAAGTGTGTGGGAATATTAGAAGCTTAAAGAGAAATTTGATAGGTAGGAGAATTCTTTATGGAAGAGAGAACTTTGTACTTATGCTTGATACAAAAGTGTAGAATTTCATATCTATTTATAGTACTCTAAGGAGAACTCTAGATACACTAATTCTAGAGAGTTCTCAACTTTAGAAATTCCAAGAGCATTCTAGAAAATATTACAACCCTAAGAAATATCTAAACACTCCAAACACTGCAGGAGTTTTCTAGAAACATTATTCAAAATTACCAAAGCCCAAAATAACTAAGCCCAAAAATACAAGACATAAATAATAAGATTAGGCCCAAATCAAGTTTATTATTTCAACAAGATGCATGTAGTCAACCTTGTGCTGGATCATAACTGGATACTAAAAGACCTTGCAAGATGTTGGTAGTTTACTAGATTAATTAAAATTATACATACTATATAATGAAAAACACATCATTCACCACTGAAACTGATACTCCAATTTTCTTCAAATTATTTGGCAAAAATATTGTTTTAGTCCTTTAAGTTATTTTAAAATCTCAAGTTAGTCCTTTAAGTTTTTTTTGTAACGCTTCGGTCCTTTATGTTAAGTAACGTTTGCATCGTTGACCTTTTTAAAAATCTCCATTACAATAAATTGCAAACTCATATGCCATTTGAACTAGTTTTTCGCGCTGATCACAAATATGTAATCAGTTTTGCGGTTGATTGTGTATTTTGGTCGAATCGAACGATTTTTCATTATGTATTTGTCCATTTTTTCCCTGATTCTCATGAACCATAACTTGTTTGATAAATTTGATTGCATATTCGTGATCAGCCCGAAAAACCAGTTCAAATGGTATATGAGTTTACAATTTATTGTAATAGAAATTTTTAAAAAGGTCAACGACGCAAACGTTATTTAACATAGAGGACCAAAGTGTTACAAAAAAACTTAAAGGACTAACTTGATATTTTAAAATAACTTAAAGAACCTAGACAGTATTTTTGCCAAATTATTTTAAACAATCATGGATATATTGCTTCAAAGTGAATGGGATAACATTAAGCATTGCAAACAACTTATTCCAAGAGAATTTATCTCCTCAACACTTATACATAAATGTCTTCCATGCATAAACAATATGGTTACCATATTATGATATTTATATATTGTTATCCCATTTATCATCCAAAGTTAAAATTACGTGGAAAACCGAATTTAAAACACATATGCTATGATTGCATTCTAGTGATCTAAATATCTATCATTTAAATATTATTAAGATGATCAACATGAACATGATTGAATGCATGAAAGGGAATACTCTAAGAAGAATAAGAGTACAGTGTGTGTATATATATATATATATATATATATAAGTGTGATGCAGTTGTATGATAACTACCTATACCATAGTGCACCATATAGTTTCTTAGGGTTCAAGTAAATAACAATAGCAACCCTATAACTAACTAAACTAACATGTTCCTTGTTTTCATGAGATGTAATACTTCTTATACTGCTTTATCATCATCATCTGTACACTTCAATATCCCCTCATAAGTTGAAGGGTGGTAGATGTCTACCATCTTCAACTTGACCAATAAGGCATTGAAAGGTTGAGAATGTAATGACTTGGTGAATAAGTCAGCAAGTTGATCTTTGGACTTAGAAGCTTTAGAACACCTTTGCTTTGTTTCTCTCAAACGATATGGCAATCTATCTCCAAGTGCTTTGTCCTCTCATGAAAGACATGATTAGAAGCAATGTGGATGGCACTGTTATTGCACGGTAAATCACAAGTGTTCTACTACATTTGATGTGTAGGTCTTGGATGAGATACACAAGCCATTGGAGTTCACAAGTGGCTTCTGCAAGAGCTCTATAGTCAGCTTCTCAGGAAGATTGATAAATTGTGAGTTGTTTCTTTGTGCGCCAAGATATGAGTGATCTACCAAGGAAGAAGCATTGGCGAGACTGATCTTCTAGTGCTTTTGCATCCTACCCAATCAGCATCAGAGTAACCATTCAAATGCATTCTTGAGTCTCGTGGGAAGAAAATGCCTCGAGCTGGACAAGCTTTGAGATACTTCCAAATTTTGCAAGCAGCATTGAAGTGTGTGACTGTATGTGTAGCAAGAAATTGGCTAAGTTGCTGTGTAGAAAATTTTATGTCAGGTCTTGTTGCATTTAAATACAACAGTCGACCTACAAGCCTTCTGTATGAAGAAATATCATGATAAGGCATGCTTGAGTCTTTGTGTAGTTTAACAACAGGGTCAGATGGAGTTGTGACTGGTTTTTACTCAATGAAGTCTGAGTCTTCCAACATATCAAGACAATATTTTCTCTGATTCAAGAATATGCATGCTTTGGATTGAGCTACTTCAATGCCTAGGAAGTATTTCAATGTGCCTAAATCCTCGATCTTGAATTTGTTATCCAATGTCAATTTTATTGAATTAAACTCATTCATGTCATTGCCTGCTAGAATGACATCATCAACATATACTATTAAAATAGTAATGTTGGATGAAGCATTTTTCACAAACAAGGAATGATCTGAATTAGCTTGTTTGTAGTGATGTTCAAGGAGGATGTATGTAAGCCTTTCATACCATCTCCTGCTAGCTTATTTAAGACCATAAAGGGATTTAACAAGCTTACACGCTTGGTTATGCTTAGTGTTATAGACACCGGTGGAATAACCATGTAAACATCCTCTTGAATATCACCATGTAAGAAAGCATTGTTTACATAAAGTTGATGTAAGTTCCAATTCTTGCATGAGGCCAAGGAAATGATGGTTCTGACAGTTGTGACTTTAGCAACTGGTGAATAGATGTCAAAGTTATCCAGACCCTCAATGTGTTTGTAACTTTTGGCGACTAGTCTTGCTTTAAATCTGTCACTAGAGCCATTAGCAAGATACTTGATCTGGTAAACCCATCTACAGCCAATTGGTGTAACACCAGGTGACTGATCCACAATTTTCCAAGTACCAATGTTCTCAAGGGCCAAGAGTTCAAGTTGCATAGCCTGTTTCCAACACTCAGGCTTAGAAGCTTCAGCATAAGTTTTGGGTTCAGTGGGAGTAACAATTGATAATGCATAATGAGAGTTACAAAGGGACAGATGTTTATGTGAAATGAAATTGGATAGAGGATAAAGAGTACTTATGGAAGATTAATCAGAAGTATCAAGATAATTGCATATAAAGTCTTGCAAGTAAGAGGGTTGATGACTCACCCTTGAAGGGGTTCTTATTGGTCTTGTGGGGTGGTCAATGTTTGTAGATTATATGAGTTTGGATCTGGTAACAACTTGTGTGTTGGAGGGTCAATAATAGGAATGGGGGTAAGAGGAGCAGTAGTAGGTTGAATGTTATGATCTTGAGAAGTGTGGTATGTGATGTTATGGTCATGATGTGTAGCAGGTTCAGAAAGTTGGTGGACAGATTTATCATTCAAAGATGGAAAATATTACTATGAAGTGGATGATGATGAGGTATTGGATGTGTAAGGAAGGATATGTTCGTGAAATATGACATTTCTATAAGCAAATATATCATTGGTATGAAAGTCAAGCTAAACATACCGTTTCATACCAGGTTTGTAACCTAGGAAGATAGACTTTCTAGCCGTAGGATCCAACTTAGTTCTATGTACTTGAAGAGTATAGGCATAACATGGGTATCCAAAGACCTTGAAAGAGGCGAGGTCAAGAATTTGGTTATAAAGAACTTGATATGGTGACTAATATTTAAGGATGGGAGTAGAAACTCAATTAATTATAAAGGTGGAAAATTGAAGGGCATAATATCAAGAGGGTTTGGGAAGTTTGGATTTGTACAAAATGACTCGACCAACATTCAATAGGTGTTGATGTTTTCTCTCAACTCTGCCATTTTGTTTAGGGTTTTCAACACAAGATCTTTGGTGTAAAATTCCTTTAGAGGCATAGAATTGATGTAGCATGAATTATGGCCCATTGCCATTTCTAACAATTTAAGGAGTGAGTTGAAATTCGTTATGGATCATGGTTAAGAAATGTTGGACTTGTAAAGATGCCTCAGATTTGGATTTTATGAAAATGATCCATACAAATCTGGTGTGGTCATCAAGGGACGCGAGGAAGTATCTATGATTGTGTATGGATGGTGTGGCTAGGGGCCCCTAAATATCAACGTGTAACAGTTCAAATTTATGTGAAGCAATGGAAGTACTTAAATGATAAGCTAATTTTGTTTGTTTAGCCAAATGGAAAATGTCACAAGTAGCAATACTACCATATTCAAAAGAGGAATACAATTTGGACATTTGTGTTATTCTATTGGAAGATACTGTAAGTTCTGTGATTTTTGGATTGGCTACATTTTGGTAAAACAACATGCTATTAGCAAGATGTTAAACCAGATGTTCTGCCATGACAATCAGACATCATGTTCAGCATGATGTTTTGAAATGTGTCAGGACATGTTATACCAGAAAGTTAGGGCATGACAGTATTGGTATTTTTAGCGTGATTTGTGAGTGTGTTTTAATTCACACGGTTGCGTTATCCAAGGGGGGATATTATGGGAACTTCTGTTTTGACAGATTCTATTAGTTTTCATAAAAGGGGTCCTTGAGCCTTATTATGACACTTTGTATTTTGTTCTTATTATTGTGCAGGATGCTTTGCATTGAGATAAAATTTATTGCTGTTGTTTTTGCGCGTAAAAGAAGCCCATGTCCATTAGGTCTGAAGGCTATTTAAAGAAAGGAGTTAAACCTAAAGAAGGCGGATTTAAAGACTGTAAAATTTGGAGAATTAGGATTAGCCGTGTTTTGGTTGGTCTTTAGGGTTTAGTGCTTGTTAATTGTATGTCAGTCATGTATCTTCTAATGCATTTAGGTAGACTGATTGTTAATTGTTAATTGTCCACTCTAATGCTTTTAAGAAAGAGTGTATTATTCTTGGTTGAACTTTTAAGCAAAACCAAGTATTGTCTTGGAAGTGTGCTACTTCTATTGTTGGTTATTATTGAATTGTCACTGGGACTGTGACTGATTAGAAAGTGAGAGGGGGTCTCATATCTAGAAGGTTTCTTGGTAGAAGTTACACAAGGTAGGGATTAGATGATAAGTTGTAAACGGGGGAGTTTAGCTTTGAACTAATACTATCATAGTGAATTTCCTTCCTGGCTTGGTAGCCCCTAGATGTAGGTGAGTTACACCGAACTGGGTTAACAATTACTGGTGTTAATTTTACTTTTCTGTCATTTAAATTTTGGCATATTTATTTGTGTGTTCAAGCTATTTTGATCCCAGTGTTGTGACATTTATCTCGACATCTAGTATCTGCGTGCCAAAATTTCAACTGGCATTAGAACAGGTCACCCTGTTTTGTTTTTGGGTGAGCTCCGGGGAGTATTTTTCTGGTACCATGGACAAGGAAGAAGGATACAACAACAGGTCACCTCTTTTGGATGGATCCAATTATGATTGGTGGAGGGATCGTATGATGGCCATCCTAAAATCTATGGACAGCAGATCATGGAAAGCTGTCTGTGAAGGTTGGGATCACCCCATTGTGAAGGACAAGGATGTCAATGAGTCCTTGAAGCCAGTAGAAGATGGGTCAGAAGAGGAAGATGAATTAGCTCTTGGAAACTCCAAATCCTTGAATGCCCTATTCAATGGAGTTGACAAGAATACTTTCAGGTTGATCAGTACCTGTATTGTGGCTAAAGAGGCTTGGGAAATCCTCAAGACAACTAATGAATGCACAACTAAAGAAAGGATGTCTGACGAAAAGCTGGTTAGAAAAATTCTCAGAGCTCTACCTAAGAGATCTGATATGAAGGTGACAGCTATTGAAGAAGTTAAAGACATCAGCGGCATGAGGGTTAATGAACTTATTGGATCTCTTTAACCCTTTGAACAGACCATCTGTGACAAGTCAGAGGATAAAAACAAGAGCTTAGATTTTCTATCCAATGTTGAAGATATAGAGACTCAATATGATCTTGACACTAAGGAAGGAATGTGAAATATTATTGGCAATCAAGTACTGGAGAATATGGAAAGAAGAACAAGACTAAATGTCAAGAACATCTCTCTTGACACCAGCAAGAACTGTGATTCTCAAGAAAAAGACAAAAGTGTTCACTGTTATGAGTGTCAAGGAATGGGACAGTTTAGTGTAGAATGCTCAACATATCTCGAGAAACAACAAAAAGGAATTATTATTTCTTGGACTGAGGATGACTCTGAAGGTGGAAAGGATAATGAAGATATCAAGCTTGTTAAAGCCTTCTCTGGGAAATGTGACTCTGTAGGAGGAAAAGAAAATGTCGTATGAAGACCTAGCTGTCATGTACAAAGACTTATGTGTCAAAATTGAAGAAGTGTGCAAGGAGGGTGAAAAACAAAAGTTTGCCATAAGACAACTGCAGGTTGAGAAGAAGGAATTGCTTATTAAAGTGTCTGATTTCCAGAGTGAAGTATCCCTAGTGACCTCTAAGCTAGAACACATGAACAAGGCTATTAGAATGTTAAACAATGGAACATATGAGTTGGATGGTATACTCAAAGCTGGAAGAGATGCTGGAAGTCCAACAGGAATTGGATATAACAAAAAGGAAAAATCTTCTATGGCTAGACATATCTATCCTGAAAAGAGAAATGACACCTTGGTTACAAAGAGGAAGTTCCAACAGCATACACAACATCAGGAAGCTTTCACCGTACCTAAGTTCCAACCCAAGAGATGTCCCAATTGTGGAAAGTAGTGTCATATAGGAGCCTTCTGCTACAGGTTGTATGGTTATCCTAAACCTAATAGCAATCAAGTAAACAAGGCAATGGTCAAGTGGAAAGTCAACGATATAAAGCTATATCTCATGGCTCATGGTTCTCTCAAGACTTATACCAAAGAAGATTGGTATCCTGATAGAAAATGTGATAAGTATAATTTAATGAAGAAAATCATATTTGAACAAGTTATAGAAGGATTGCCAAAGCTCAAGATTGAAGAGAGCAGAGTTTGTGATAGGTGCCAATTTGGGAGGGAAATCAAGATGTCACATACAGAGTCACAACATTAGAATGCTTCCAAAGTTCTAGAACTTCTTCATATGGACATAATGGGGCCAATGCAAGTTGAAAGACTTGGTGGAAAGAGGTATGAATTTGTGGGTGTTGTTGATACTTCTGGTTTAAATGTTGTTGTTTCAAATGTTTCAAATGTTGTTACCTCTGAAATTGTGAGTCTAGATAACCCTAAAGCGGAAGAAACTCTAAGTCAATCTAGTTTGAATGTTGTTGTTAATGACATTGTTGATACAAGTATTCATATGTCTCTCTCTAAAATCTTGGTTACTGACCTTGAGTCTGATGTTGTGTCTGATGTCGCAACATCCTTGGCCCGACCTGATCATTCTGTTGAAACCACACAAGAAAACCTTCAGAGTAAGTCTCCTGAAAAATCTCATGAGAAAGTGGCTGAAGATGATTATGTTGGTGGTAAAAGAGATTATTCTTATGATAATAGTATGTCTGCTGAAGATAAAGAAGATAGTGCTAGTGTGAAAAAGGATCAGTCTACTGACATTGTCAATGTAGATGGTTTAGATTCTGATAATAAGCCAATAGTTAAGAAACTGGCTCCTAGTATTGTTAAAATATTGAGAAACAAAAAGGGGAAGGTTGTTGTGTCTACAAGCAAGCATTCTAAGGCGTCCAAGAAAAGTACTAAGCTTGGACCTGACAAAGGATGGAGTAAAGGTATGGCCCATGCTACCAAGAAAAGGTCATTGACAAGATAGGAAGTGCCATCAAGTGACTCTGAGTATGATGTCGAACAAGATGTTCCAGACATCATGTCTTCTTCTAAGAAAAAAGGTGTTGGTGTGGATTAAATTTTATACATGAATATGATTGGTTGTCTACTGTATCTTACATCTAGATCAGAATTCACTTGTGTTGTAGGAGTTTGTGCTAGATATCAGGCTGAGCCTAAAATGAGCAACATTACTCAAGTGAAGAGGATCTTGAAATATATCAATGGTACTAGTGATTATGGAATGTTGTATTCTCATAGTCCAAATTCCATGCTTGTAGGGTATTGTGATGCAGACTGGGCAGGTAGTGCTGATGATAGAAAAAGTACTTCTGGAGGATGTTTCTTCTTGGGAAACAATCTTATATCTTGGATCAGCAAAAAGAAAAATTGTATGTCTTTGTCTGAATATATTGTTGCAGGAAGCAATTGCTCTCAATTGATTTGGATGAAACAAATACTAAAGGAATATAAAGTCGAACAGGATGTCATGACATTATATTATGACAATCTGAGTGCAATCAATATATCTAAGAATCCCATCCAACATAGCAGGACAAAGCATATTGGCATTCATCATCATTTTATTAGGGATCTTGTTGAGGACAAAATTGTTACCCTTGAGCACGTGGCCACTGAGGAACAGCTGACTGTCAAGTTTACTCCTCATATGCAAATCAAATTGAGGACAAAAGTTATGATGTAGGAACTTGCACTATTAAGGAGTTATAGCAATTACAGATATAGAGGAATGCAATAGATGATGCATCCTTCCTCTTTGTGCTGATGCTTGGTAAGCCTAAGTAAGTTACTATTGTTAAGGGATGGAGCAAAAGATCTGTGTCGTATTAAAAGGATGATTTGAAGAAAATATGTGACAGCAACAAAGAGTGCAGAAGGATCTTTGACAGGGGCAAGATGTGGTAGATCACCTGAAGATGATCAAAGTGTGTGCTTCCATTTTCAGATATTTGTACTTCCATCTGTTACCTTTGTGTTTCCATTAGTGTTTATGCTTTATGCATTTTTTTTGTGCTTCCATTTCTGTGGTTCCATTTATGATTGTTTACATTTACTCTGTTTTTATTTTTGTCAATTTTTGGCTAAAAAGGGGGAGTAAAGTGTTATTATGTTTGGTGTTTCTGATGTTGGATCAGATGTCATGACTTCATGTCATGTGTTTTACTACTGCTTATGAAGAGTAGTTTTCATTGTTTTTGCTGCACTTTTTAGGGAGAGCATGATAGTTTGTCATGCTTGCTGCTACTACTGATGTGGATCCATATGTCGTGTCTTAGAGAATGCATTTTCTCTGTAGTAGGTTGTGATGGTCAGGGGAGAGTGCTTATGTTTGTTGTTTTTTTGTTTTGGTTTTATTGTAAGAACTTGCAAGAGTTCATGTGTATTTTTTTGTGATTTTGGTTTTCCCCTTCAAGGGTAGTACTGGTTATGTATGACAGGGGGAGTTGTGTAGCTGTCTGATCTGTTGCTGCAAAGTTACAGTTTGTACAAAGCTTACATGTTCTCATGTAGCTTGTGTTGTTTTGATTGTTCTGTGATGTCAGACCAGGTGTCTTGACATTGTGCTGTCAGGTGTGCTCTATTATTGTTTTGACAGCATTGTGCTAGGGTTTGTGGTTCTTGTTGTCTGTTTTTCTGTTTGTTTCCTCTGTGTATGCCTTTGATGTGTGCTAAGGTTGTTTTAGCCAAAATTTTCCAAAAAGGGAGATTGTGAGTTCTGTGATTTTTGGATAGGCTACATTTTGGGAAAAAAACATGCTGTTAGCAAGACGTTAAACCAGATGTTCTATTATGACAGACAGACATCATGTTCATCATGATGTTGTGACATGTGCCAGGACATGTTATACCAGAAAGTTAGGGCATGACTGTTTTGGTATTTTTAGCGTGATTTGACAGTTTGTTTTAATTCACACGGTTGCGTTATCCAAGGGAGGATATTGTGGGAACTTCTAATTTGACAGATTCTGTTAGTTTTCATAAAAAGGATCTTTGAGCCTTTTTATGAAACTTTGTATTTTGTTCCTATTATTGTGCAGGATGCTTTACAGTTAGATAAAACTGGTTGCTGCTGTTTTTGCGTGTAAAATAAGCCCAGTTCCATTAGGTCTGAAAGTTATTTAAAGAAAGGAGTTAAACCTAAAGAAGGCGTATTTGAAGATTTTAAATTTTGGAGAATTAGGATTACCCGTGTTTTGGTTGGTCTTTAGGGTTTAGTGCTTGTTAATTGTATGTCACTCATGTATCTTATGATGCATTGAGGTAGACTGATTGTTAATTGTTAATTGTCCACTCTAAAGCTTTTAAGAAAGAGTGTATTGTTCTTGGTTGAAGGTTTTCAGCAAAACCCAGTATTTTCTTGGAAGTGTGCTACTTCTATTGTTGGTTGTTTTCGAATTGTCACTGGGACTATGACTGATTAAGAAGTTAGAGGGGGATCTCATATCTAGAAGATTTCTAGGTAGAAGTTGCCCAGGGTAGGGATTAGGCGAGAAGTTGTAAACGGGGGAGTTTAGCTTTGAACTAATATTATCTGAAATTATGGTAGCAGCTCTCAAATGTCCTGAGAGATGTCGAGACACTTGATCTCTGCTTGAAACACAATGGCAATAAAGAGCACAATACAAATTGCAAAAAGTAAACGAACACACTGTAATTGTTAACCCAGTTTGGTGTACAGCAACACCTACGTCTAGGGGATACCAAGCTAGGAATGGAATCCACTAGATAGTATTAATTCTAAGCTAAACAACCTCTGGTTTACAACTTATCACTTAATCACTAGCCGTACTTAATTTCTACCTAAGACACTCCTAGGTATGAGACTCTTCTCAATTCCCTTTCAATCACAACAGTGACAGAAATTACAACTCAATGCAAACAGTCCAGCTCTAGTATCCACACGACACAAGAGAGGCTCACAAATACAAACCCTAGAACTTACTAAGCAACAATGTATTTTCCGCACCTTGATTAGGTTAAATCCATCCTATTTATAACCATAAACTAGACATGATTTGGGCTTCAAAAATGCAGCAATTATGTTACACAGAATCTGCAACTTATTCTCCTCAAGAATAGTTTCTTCAATCCAAAGTTTCCTAAAATGTCTCCACACTTAGATAACGGCATCTTCAAATTCAAACAGAATCTCTGATTCCTCAATCTTGATCGCCACCTAGGATAAACAATTATTTCCACAATATTTTGAAATCTGGAAATAAAATAACAGAATCAAAAAATGTAAAGTAACAGACAAAGATTTTGAATCATCATGATAGGACATCTAGTTCAACATCTTGTTCTTCAGTTTGTTCTTCATGTTAGGACATCTTGTCCAACATCTTGTTGTCAAGTTAGTTTTACCAAAATTGATTCGAATCTCAAAAGCTTGGACTTATCAATCTCCCCCTTTGGCAGATTTTGGCTAAAACTAACCAAATAACCCTTACATACAAAAACACAAAGTCAGAGGCAAAAATCAGAACAACAGCGGAAAAATATAGCCTCCCCCTCAATCTGTTCCTTCTTATGCAACAAGTGGTTAGCACTCTCCCCCTCAATAGCAGCAGCCTGTGGTTAACAGAGGTTAGTTAAGTTAGTATTACTCCCCATTTTTAGCCATAATATGACAAAGGTAGTTAACTAACTAAATAACTAAACAAACACAAGCAGAACAAGAGTTTGAAGTTCATATCAAGCACATGAAGTGCCAAAAATATCTTGGGCATTTAGCCCTTACATAACCACAAAAATGAATAAAACTAGAATCAGATATCATCTTTAGTAGCCTTATCATCCTCTTCCTCTTCTTCCCCATCAAGATCATCATCAGCCTCATCTTCAGCATCAGCATCAGCCTCATCATCTTCTGCTGAATCGTTTTCAGTATTATCTGTATCACCAGTAACTTCACCTCCCTTGTCCTATTCAGCTGTCAAGGCATGTATCAACTGTTCAAGCTTTATCTTTCTAGCTATGTTGGACTTGATGATGGCATCTAGATCCTTGTAAGTCTCCTTCAGCTGAGCAATAATATCATCCTTTGAAGTTGCAGGAGCAGATGTTGAAACAATATCTGGGACATGATTCCCAACAAACAACTTATGATGTAAAGTCAAAGGAGATTCCCTTTTCATTGCATAATCATCAGACACCAAGATACCGGGATGCTAATCTAGGATTATACCACAAATGAGGGAAGGAAAATAGATAGGCAGTTTAACAGGAGTTGATGAAGCTTGCTTTAGAATTTGGTCAAAAATATAAGAACCAAAATCAAACTTCCTCCCTTTACCAACAACATATATGAACTTCCCAAGCCCAGCAAAGATGGTTGAGGTATGATTGGTAGGAACCCAGTTGATAGTACCAATTCTATGAAGAATTGCATACTTCACACTAAGCTTCCCAGTTGAAAGCTTTCCTTTGCTGGGCCAATGCTTCAAAGAATTACAGGTGATCTCCTGACACACCTGATTATTTGTATCTTCAAGCTCAGGTTGAGGATCTTTTGATCTGCCCAGAAACTTGTTGATCACAGTGGAAGAAAATGTTACATTTCCTCTGACATACACCTTCTTGTAGTCTTCACTGCTTGCATCATCACATCTTTCAGGAATGTTCACCACAAATTTCTTGACTAGCTTCTCATAGCAAAGACCAAATTTAATGACATTTTTTATTAAGCCAGCAGCTTCAATCAGCTTCATCACATCTTTGCATTGTAGGGCATTCTTCCCTAACTCCCTTTCCAAAGCAACCCTCCATTGGTACATGTATTCCCACCTTTCTACACTTTCAGCAGCATGAAATGACACATTGGCCAAAGGATCCTTAGGAATAGTAGCAGGCTTCTCCTTAGAAACAGGTTTCTTGACATGTATGATGTCCTGGACATCTTCTTCAACATCACAGTCTGTCTCATTATCAGACACAACCTTTCTCTTCTTGGATACAATCACAACCTTGCTCCAAGGTTTAGGGGGACTAGTAACAGGTTTCCTGGTGCTCTTGTTAGGGGTGTTCTCCACAGCCACAACCTTATCTTTTCTGCTTTTCAGTCTCTTGGCAACACCAGGGTGAAGACCATTGGCAATAACCTCATTATCAGAGGGCATGTCATCAACATCGATAACCTGATCAGCAGTCTTTCCACTGTCTTCAGCAATTACCTTAGATGCTTGACCCTTTGAATGAGATTCTTCTACAGGAGGGGATGTTCCACCATCTGTTTCAACATCTCTTACTACAGAATCAGCAAGAGTGTCCAGATTCCCTTCTGACCCTTCATGATCAGGCACTTCAACCCTATCTTTTTCAACCTCAATCTCATCATCAACATTTTCCTCAGTCTCTACCTCTGGTTCAGTATCAGAAACCGTGGTAGTAGGGAGAATTTGAGCCAGAGGTCTAGTAATCCCAACAATATTAAGATGACTCCCTATATTTAAAGTTCTAGCTACTAATTTTCTGACTCTCTTATCAGTGTAAAATTTTTCTCTCTCAGTCCTAGGGTTAGAGAAAGCATCAGAGATCTTTGAGACATTACCTACAAGAAGGTTCTTGGATCTTCTCACTGGAAGTTTGTCAGGCTTACACGGAACCATGGCCAAGGGAGCAACATTAATCGCGTCTTCAACAGACAACTTCGCAGACTTAGCCCTAGTTGAGGATGATGAAACATTCATCTTCCTGGTTACACCTTTTGACGATTGTTGGTGAGACATCTTAGAACACTTGCGAGTTGGAGAAGGGTAGACAAGATTAGGTCTTCCTCAGAGCTGGAAGATGAAACAATTTGTGAGGAATGGTACAGTATGAAGGAAGCGTGCGTGAGAGAGGTTTAGGTATATTTGAAATAATTGACTTTGAAACCCTCTCTTTATTTGTTGGGAACACACATACACTTAAATAGTATTCCCACAAAAAATTAATTGCTATAAAAAAGGTCTAGAGGTCAAATTAGAGACAGTTGCACAATGAATATAACATAGAAAGGAGGGAACCTGCCAGAAATCTTGAACCCTCAATAATGGTGATCATGAACCTTATCCCCATTACACACATTCTAGCCAATCGTTTAAGGTTCTCCCTGACTAATAACAGGGAAGTCAATCTTTTTATGTTTCTATCAAGATTAAAGAAGCCATGACAACTTTATCTGAAAGTGATAGTGCTTCTAGCACTTCTGAAAAATAATAATGAACATGATTGTCATGGAATCATAGACCTTTAAAATTAGAATACTGCATTCAATTATATTGAAGATAAGTTCAATTATGGTGAAGATAAGATTATGAATATTTCTCTTGTCAGCATTATTTTTAAGATAAAATCAATTATGGTGAAGATAAGAAGTTAAATACAACAGCCACCCCCTTTGTTGGCTTCAATTATCTTCCACTCATAATTGCTTTTGAATTATTGACTCTCTTTTGTTAAAGTTTTTTTTTTGTTTTATTTCAATTATTCATGCCATGTGGGTCATTACCTTTTACAAAGTTTATGCTTCGTTTATTTTAGTTTTAAGTCCGGGTGGATCCTTGCCTATAAAAGGATCATTTGTGTGTTGTGAAAGGTATTCGAATTTTAAGTCTTAGAACTTGTAATTCTTGATTTGGAATCCTTTGTAAGTATTTTTCATAAATAAAAGCATGTATTTTAATATTTTAAACATGTCTTCCGCATATTACTTTACTCTTATAAATATTTTTACCAAAATTATTATCCTTACCTTTATCTTTAATAATATTTTCACCATTATGTTTACCTTTGTTATGTTAACCATTATGCCTCTACGACTCTAGTATCAGAGCCAGGTTGGTGGTGAGATAGTTACTTGCATTATCTTTTAATAGATTTTTTTATTAAAAAATGTTATTTTAAAAGTTATTTCTTTTTTTACTGTTTATTTTCAACCATAACTCTGAACTTTGAATTTCTTTAAGGGTACCTGCTAGTAGTGTGTAGCCCAGGTCGTAAGTTTAGAGAGGCGAGGCAGCAAAACCGTTGGTTAGCACATTGTAGTTGTCGTTAAGAAAACAAACAATAAGGGGGAGGATAGAGATAGAAAGTAATTAGTGAGAAAACTGAAAAATAACTAGTTTGATAATATAAAGTTAATTGTATAGATATTGTTTGGTAACCATGTCTCAAATCATTAAGGCTTTTAGTGAGTTAGGGTGCAGTTCACGTAGTAAAATTAATAACCGAACCTTAGTTCCTACTACCTTAAATAATTATAAAATTGAATTAGATCAAGATACCTTCCAAAACCAAGAATTAGAAATTCAGTAGATGGAAAATACATTAGTTAACTGGTCTATGCCAGAAATTAAATTAAAAGAAATATATAAGATTGGTCTTTTGATTTTAAAAGTCAAAAAATTATTCATACTACCGAATCTGCTAAGTCTATATCTAAAGCATGAACGATTAATTTATTAGACAGAAAATTGTTAGAAACTCATTATAGAGAAGGTTATCTCTATATTCATCTAGAATTAATTCAAATCGCTGTTAGTTAGGACATAACACTCCAATACTATTAGTTCTTCGTGATACTCATATTAAGGACTTTCATAATTCAACTATTGCTATAGTTGAATCAAATCTTAATGATGGCCCAGTCTACTTTAATTGTCATCCTAATTACTCTATGAGCTTAGCTGATGAATTCACTAAGAACCCGGTAGTTATATATGTTCAAGGTTTAAGTGATAATTTTAATCCTGGAGTTGCCAATATTGACGTTATTAGTAGAATTACCTACAAAGTCTAAACTGTTAATTATGATTTTAAATCACTTAAAACTACTCCAAGAAATGAAACTTGTGTTATTGAATCAAATCTTAGTAGGTCTAATGTTATGACCCCTAAGATACTGACTGCTTCAGAAACTATTGAAAAATTTCCTCAAGAATGGATAATACAAGATGTGGTTAAACATGAAAATATTGAGGCCTGAGCTACTAGAGATGTTATTCATGATATTGATGGATCAGTTAGGATTAGGATGAATTGAAGCCAATCTTATCGCTATCATCAATCTAGCAGTATTGGGTCGACATCCAGTGCTAGACATTTGGTTGATTCAACAATTAGGGTAAATCTTGCAGAAGTAAGCTTTGCTCCTACAATTCCCCAACCAATATACTCTGAGAGAACTTCTAGGCCACGGTTTCCTACCGAATCCCAAATACTAGGTGTTATTAGAAATGATGAACCCTTTGTCATAGACAAAGCTTGGCTTAGAGCTGACTTTGAGGCAGTTTACAATTTAAAGAAGAGAAATTAGTATTTCTCAATTTTCTCTAAATATCAGACTCAAATTTATTTGCAAAATTTTTATAGGTTTTTAGAACCACTTGAAATTAATATTTATTTCTTTACATGGTTTGAATGACTGCGTTTAGAAGAATAGATAGAAAACCATTATGTTGTTAAGATATACTTAGATTCTAATGTTAGGATAAGTAACAAATGGAAAACTTCTAGGAAAGAAATTATAGAATCGATTCATTCACCTTTGGAAGCTATTAAAATTACCCCTTCTAAGGAAAACATAGAAATATATGCTTCACCATTTAAATTTATAACTAATCCTATAAATCAGAGAAAAGACATTAATAATCTGCATAATCAAATAAATTATTCAAACCAAATACATCACACTATGTCCCAACAATTAGATAGGATAGGAAACTCTATCCCTCAACCTAAGGATGTTAAAGACTATAAATTAGATCCTACTCGACCTATTTATATATACCATACTCCTTCTAACTAGGAGTGGAAAGGAATAAGTTTAGGTCGTGATACTAATCATAAAATAGAGGAGTCATAAATACTTTATCTCGAGATGAAGAATACGAAAATATGGTGAGCAAATTAGGTGGTAAAGCCCCAAGATCTAAAACCCGAAACTATTATCCTAGGCCTTCATTTGCTGATGTACAATTTGAAGAAAGAAGTATTTTTGTAAAAAAAAATTATTCAGGAGAGTCCATTTTCGAGTGGGACATCGATAGTGCATCTGAACCACAATTTTTAGATACAATACAAAAAATGACTATGGTTGCTACTGCCTTTAAACTCAAAGGAAATACGGACAAACGTACTAAAGAAATATTAGTTATGGGGTTTACATGAGAGTTAAAAGGATGGTGAGATAAACTCCATAGTCTAGAAGATAAATACCAAACAGATTTAGCTATAAAAACATAATCTAACGAAGAGATTTGTGTTCCAACTCTCTTATACGCTTTTACTAATTTCTTTCTATAAGAACCTCTAAAACTCCAACAAAGAGCAGCAGACCAGTTACTAAACCTTTATTATCCAACTGTGTCTGATTAAATCCTCTAAATCCTATGTCTAAGGCGTCAATTTCAATAATAAGGTTGGCTCTAGGATCAGTTATTCCTAAACAAAGTAATTTTTTAACTATTTGCTTTAATTGCAAAACACTTATGGTCATTGAATCATCCCAAGAAGGAGGATTCTTCATAAGTATCTTGAATAATGGTATATAAATGGTTCTTAAGTTGGGTATGAAGTCAACCATATAATGTATAAAACCTAAGAATGTTTGCAACTGGGTTTTATCTTTTAATTCTTCTGGAAATTTATTAATGAATTCCAAAGACTTGCTAATGGGGGTATACGTTCCTTGGAAATATCAAAACCCAAAAATCTTACTTTAGATTGAAATATTTTAAGTTTCTTTTCAAATAAGACTAACCCATTGTCTTTAATTATCTCATAAAATTGGTTCATATGTTGTATATGCTGATTTATAGAATCTGAAAATACTAATATATCATCTAAATAAACTATGGTGAAGTGAGACTAGTCATTCAATATGGTGTTTATAATATTTTAGAACTCAGAGGGAGCATTTTTTAATCCTAATGGAATGACATTCCATTCATTGTGGCCAAAGGGCGCCACAAAAGTGGTTTTATACTTATCTTCTTCTTTTAATTGTATTTGATAGTATCCAGATTTAAGATCAAACTTTGAAAATATCTTTTATAATGTAATATGTTAGTAATTTATTACTAATCGAGGACTTCTGATAATGTGAAAATATATCATTTATTTCAACTCGATTCGCATGCAATTTAATGTCGTTTTACTTGTTTTTCGTATTATTATGTCGTGTTATGTTTGTGTTTCAGGTATTTGTCGAATAAGAGCATCCGTACGAGAAAACCAAAAAAAGAGCAAGAAAATGAAGAAAAAGAGCAAATTCTGCCAATTTACTGATATGGCGTTCTTCGTGAGCATATGTCGTTCGCCATTGCCCTTACCATCCACGTCATTTAAGTATCAAGGCAATGGTGTTCGCCATTTCCCTAATGGCGTTCGCCATTACGCTGCAGACAGCAGTTCTGCGAAAGTGGATAGTTTTCAGCAGTTTTTCAACCGCTCTTCCCTCCACTTCTCTAACACGACCAAGGGAAGTTACAAGGGGATGATGATCTATAAATAGGACCTAAAGGGGTGTTTCTTGTAACACCCCAATTCCCATCGCTGATAAATAATACATAAATAAATCAGAGTAAATAAAAATTTTATTCTTAGATAGAAACAAGGATGCCACATTTAAAGAAAGAAAACACAATCCCTGCTCATAAATTTGATACATAACACAAAATGGAATAAACATAAAAGGGAAACTTTTTCCAACAAAAGGAAAGTTCAATTATGGAATAAAGCGGAAAGATCCATAACTGAGTTGTTTTACAAAATAAATTGTTTTATAACATCAAAATATTCATACAAAGGTAATACACAATAGATCCAACAAATGTACACATATATAACAAAAGCGTTCCCCGACTCTCCTGTTACGTATCAGAGCAGACAGACCGACAAAAGGATGGAGAACTAATCTTCACAAAAGTCTCCAAGATATTAATCTGCAATTGCGTCATAGAGCAACAAACCACAGCAGAAGGGTGAGAAATAACAACTAAATCAAGATTTCATAATAATATGCAAACACATATAAATTCACATGCACAATTATTCCCACCACAAGCATCACATACTAATACATATAGCATGCCACAGATACATAACATATTTCTAATAATCCAACCACATAGCATATATCAATTATACCAACATAATCACATATTCACACATAAGGCATACCAAAGTTATGACATATGGAAACACACCACCACATCACATATATTCATACATAGCATATCATAGATAATTAATACAATCATTGTAATGTACAACATCCCCACAAGACATAGCATATGTCTATACATGAAAAATATCATCCATAACCAATGCATATCAAATTACCAATGATATCACGAGCTCAACACATAATCAATCAATTCACAATTTCCCACACATAATCAATCCATTCACAATTTCCCACACATAATCAATCCATTCATGATTATGCAAATGCACAGAGACCGACACAACGAATCTATGCATGCGGTACCATTCCATCCATTATTCTCATCATCATTAATTCACTCAGGAATTATTGGAATCATCGTTTGTTACTTAGTGTAACTCCCCGTCAGGCAAACGATGTTCCCCGTCGCTTTAGGTCCTCTTTGTATAAGGCACACGACGTTTATGGATCGCTTTAGGTCCTCTTTGTATAAGGCACACGATCCGATCGCTTTAGGTCCTCTTTGCATAAGGCACACGATCGTCTATAACGTCGCTTTAGGTCCTCTTTGTATAAGGCACACGACCGTTACAGCAGATTCCCTCTGGAATCGTTTCGTCGCTCACACCCCACAAGGACACACGACATCACAAGGTGCATATCATGATGCATGTCATATCAACGACTCATGACAATCAAATTCACATTCACAAATCAACAATATAAATTATCTCATCATCATTATTCATGCATTGGAAATCAATTCAAACAATGCCTTTACTTGCCATAAGGCCACCAAATAACACACATTGAATTTCACATAAACAATGCATTTCATCATAATCCACAAACCACAACAATTAGCATTTTAGCATATACACTATATCAATTCACATCAAGAATTACTCACCATCAACCACCACAATCCTGCCATCATACAATGATACTCACAACACTAGGATTCACGCCACGAAGGCTACCCACAACAACATACATTAATACCATACATTTGTATTCAAGTCAACAAAGTATTTTTCCATATGGCCACAACAATTACAACAACTTATCACATGCTTCCACATCATATAACAGCACACAAGCTATACATTGTATATCAAAGCATATCGCATGATAACACATCAATCGCACACAATTACGACGGTAAAAGTCGACAAAATGACACGTTTCCAAATCCCCGACACAATTAAATCGGCCACTAATATCAAAACCATTTTTATAAGAAAGAACATCTCATTAGCTTTCCGACGGTACTAAGAACGTCTCGATCCGAGTTACGGATCAAAACTTATGGATTTTAGAAAAACAGTTTTATTTTTGCTCCAGGTCGTGCTAAGCGGGCTCCACCCCGCGCTAAGAGCGCTCCTCACTGCCTGGAGAGGTTGCAAATTCTCCAGATCGCGCTAAGTGCGCAGACCCGCGCTAAGCGCGCACTGCGATATGCAGAAAAATAAACCCTTCGACAGTCCTTCCCAAAAATCACCATTTTCATCTCAAATCAGTTCCAAACAGCATAACAAGTATCAACAAATGTTCATATGCATAGTGTGATCATACTACGCGATTCATATCGATTTTCGACCGTGAAAACATCAATTCTATCGAAATGATCACAATTCCAATCAAGTGGAAAACATATATTTTTCAACCAAACATTCAAACAAATACATACATATACATATACAAGCAAGATATAATCGAAACTTCTCACCCTTACCCGATTAATCGCGCTTGAAACGGAGTTTTCTTCGATTTTCCTCTTCTCCTCTCTTCCTTCCTCTTCCTTTCTTTCCTTTCTCTTTCTTTTATCTCTTTTTCTCTCAAATCTCTATTTATAAAAATATCTAATTTTTTCTAAAATATCTAACCCCTCAAAATGACCATTTTACCCCTCAGGTCAAATATCTCGCAAACGCTCTCAAAACGTGATAAAACATAATAACGATGAAAAATAACATATTGTCAAATAAAAGTCAAGAATAAAATAATATAAAAATAAAAATAATTAAATCGACTCGATTAAATAAATCGGACAAAACGGGGCGTTACATTTTTGAGGCATCCAATTCGTGCGGAAGCACTGCCAAATTGCTTCCTAGTATTAGGCAAAAAAAACTATTTGTAAAAGTGAAAATACCTCACATCGAGGGATTGTCACACAAGTTCTGTTTTTATTTACTTCTTGTACTCTTGGATCAACAACAATCTTGCCGGAATTAATAGAAGTTTGTTTACTCATTCAAATATAGTTTCTGTTACTGTTTTACAGGTTTTTATCGCTTTAAATTATTTACTGTTATTGCATTATTATTTTGGTTAGTATGTTGTCCTTGAATTCAATTGTTATGTTCATGTTATTTTCATCTGAATTAATGTCTTGGTGAATTATGTCTGATTTCGACGTATAAGGACTGTCGTTACCGACGGGACTCAATAGAAAATAATAGGCGCGAAACATTAATAAACTCTGTTTTAGTTTTAGCTTCTAATTGTAAGTCTTACTGTTTCGACACGAGAGTGAGGAACAAACTAAGGTTCGAGCCGATAGCGTGAGAGTGTAGGATTGAATCGGATAGTTAAAACTATGCATCGATCCTAAAAACTGCGACAGCGCTTTAGGTATCGATTAGGATCTAATTGGTTTTCAAAATATGTTTTCTAATTAAAACGTGCGAGCGATAGAAAAATCCTATGGTTAGGGAGTGTGGCTTTAGTCAATAGCGCGAGAGTGTGAGACGGAGTCTTTAAATTAATATTTTCTACGAAACGTAGTTTAATTATAATTAGTGCCTAGAAATCTACAGAATCTCTTAGGAACACGAAATCCATATTCCGGCCTCTCCTTATTGATATATTTTCTAAGTTTCATTTTAGTTTTCGTTTTAATTCCGTTTAAACCCAGTAATCATTAGCCTTAGCTTTACATTGCAGCAATAGATAACGGTAGGTTGACATTGGTCTCTGTGGGTTCGACAATCTTTTATATTACTTTGATATATCTCTGCACTTGTGGACCATCAACTTCCTCTTTCTAACTCAGATGCATTAATAACATAAAAAGCGGAGCAACTCTGAGGAGAAATACTAGGCTTAATCAATCCCTTGTCCAATAAATCTTTTATTTATTTTTTACAGTAATCTAAATGTTGTTTATTCATTTGTATTGGTTTGGCTTTAGTAAGGATATTTGCTTCCTTAAAGTCAGGTTCATAGGGTAAAGAGATAATGTGCACTTTTCTTTTCCATAAAGCATTAGGTTGTTCTGAACAAAGATCTTTTATAAATTTATTTTGTATATCTTTAATTTTTCTTGAACACTTGGAAATTGAAGTTGATCTTCTATCTTTTTATAGTGTATTTCCTTATTAATAAAATTAATTTGTTTTATTTTATTGTTAATTTGATAAATAAATGATATAACCTTACTCTGTATAGAGTTAAGATCTCTAATCTTAGGCGGTTCTAAGAATTTAAATTTAACTTCACGCCCTTAAGCATTAGTGGTTATATCTGTATTATTAACACTGAAAGGGTAAAGTAAAGGTAAAAAAGGGGTTCCTAAAATAATTGACTCATGAATATATTTTACTAAAAGAAAAGAGGTTGTATAACAAATTTGATCTTTACAGATTTTAGCACTTGATAATTTGTAAGAAACATGTAATTTATTACCATTTTATCCTCTGAAGGATTCTTTGATTTTTTTTTCATAATATTGGGTTGGGATCATCAACCCTTCTTGGATGCAGTTTAAATCTGCTCCTGAATCAATCAAAGCAATTAATTCATAAGTTTTATCTTTGACAGTGAGATTTATTTTACTATACCATTTGTGTGATATTAATTTTTGTTTTTATAGTCATCTTCATTATTCAAAACAATAGTTTCCATATTATTTCTGGTTGGGTTAGATGAGGCTAATAAATTTTGATTGGCTTGATTCTGAATAGTCATGTTTCCTTGTAACTCTAAAAGTTTAATTTCTATCTCATCATCCCATATTTTTAGAGTTCTAATTTCATGTTTTAAATTACTAATTTCTTCTTGTAACTCTTTAATAGATATATTTTTTTCAATTGGTTTCTTAAATAAATCCATAACATTTTAAAATTCTACTTTGAGAATATTCTTTTTATAAATATCATTTTCATCTATAATATTTTTAATTTGTCTCATGAAAGCATTCTTGCTTTCTGAATTTTCCATTTTGTCTAATATTCCTATCAAAGTATTAGCTTGATTATTTGTTAAAACATTAATTATTTTCTTACAATTGTCACAATTGCAGAAATCTGGACCTAAACATTCATAAGAATCAGAATCTGATTTTTCAAAATTATTGATTTGATGTATTTCTGTGTAAGAAGATTCTTCATAGAATGAAGAGTTTTCTTCCTCTGAGTTTAATAAGATATTATTTAAAGTAGTTATTAAATTTTCTTTTAATTCTTCTGAAATGTCTAAGTTACTCAGTTGATTAATTTTTCATTGATCCTTGCACTTATTAGAATAATGGTCAAAACGATCACACTTATAACATTTAACATCTTTGTCTCTAGGTTTAGATTTATTATTGTGTTTTTTATAAGGTTTCTTACCATAACTTTTTTTTTAAGGTTCTTTATAAACTTATGAATTTTCTTTGTAAGATTTCTTCTTATGATAACGGAAGTTTCTTCTTCATTTACTAGCAGTTTTTTTTATTCTTTGAGTTACTCAGAGCTCTTAAAGAAGTAGCTCCATATTACTCGCTAAATGATCCTATTTTGCGCCTATTACTAGCCTTTTCATTTTTAATCTTATTTTGTAATTTATAGTCTGTACAAATTTGTATACCAATTTCAATTACATAATTAGATAATTCTTCTATGGTTAATGACTGATAGGAGATTGTTTCATTAAAATTTTATTTAATATTAATTTTTACCTTTTCTGCAAATAACCTAGGTAAACCACTAATAAATCTTTCTTTCAATTAATCTGCAACACCATTCAACCTAAGGCAGAGTTTGAATAAAAATATATCTCTATACCACCTATAATTATACATAATTAGATAATAAAGATTTCGTAATTATTCTGCTGGTCTTTGTTGATATATACACGCGCACTACACAATTGATAAAACATTTGTCTAAAGCGGCCAATTAAAGCATTTAGAGTCATTAACCTTTGTGCAAGGTAATTAAAATTTGAAGTTTAATCCATCAAACAATCCTTTTCCATAAAATAGTTCACTACCATAACACTTTAACTATCAACCCTTCAAAATTTAATTGCATGCCTTGACCATATTACCCTTCTAAGTATTTTATTTTACACTATAATTTGAACAATTTGGTAATTAACAAATCACTCAAATAATGTTGACCTAAACTTCCACCTTGATGCCAAATGTCCATCAATTATTGCCATCTTCAAAAAAATTTCCCCTTCACACCAAAACCATTTCACACACCTATGTAGCGTGCGATTTTTGTCGGTGACGCGACCACCTTACCACAATGGTTGGAATTAGGTGCTACTTTTTGATTTCTTATTTATCCTATAAAGCTGGAAAGGAAAGGGAAGCTATCTAAAACTAACCTTGCACACAAATGTTTTCTTTAACAAATGCTAAGAGATTGGGGGGTCAGGGTCAGGTTATACAAAGGGAAGTTGTCAATCACCCAGTGTATATATGGTTATCCATAGACCTTTTATGGCATGTTTTTCTGTTGGTTTAAATACTTTTTAGTGTTTATCTGCTGTGGGTCGGGAAAGTTTCTCCTTTGGGAGTGTTGAGAGAGTGTTTTTGTTGTTTTCGGGTTTTCTGATGTTTATAGGAAGGTGCTGGACCTAAAGTTTTTTATTTGTGTGCTCGCTAAGATTTCGCAATATTATGCCTACGTATTCCCGTAAAGATACTCGGGAAATCAGAGCAATCGTAGTTCCTCCTATTTCTATGGGAGGAAAGATGTTTGATGTCTTGTTTAAAGCCCAAGATTGAAGCTAAAGGTTGGCTGAGAGAAAATTTGTCATCTCTAAAGGGAGAAAATCTCACTTATTCATCACAAAATGTTGGGAAATTGATTATAAGGGAAATTACTTTAACTAGGATATGTGAATCCAGCAATGCCATAATTTCCTTTATAAGGGGGGTGTCCTGAAGGAAGAAACTTTAACTCAGTGTAGAGCAGTTCCATTTTTCCTTAGGAGTCTTCCATGCTAAGAGAGGGACATTGGCTTGGATGTAAATAATCCAGAGGCTTGCCACTTACAGCAATTAGATGAAAGATGATTTTTGACCAAGATAAGAGAAGGACCACAACTTGGATTTTTGAATCAACAAGTGTGCCACTTACAACAGTTATTTGGAATTAGGGTTTTTTGATTATCTGTTTTGATATCCGATGTACAGAGAAATGTCTTCCTACAGAGAGAACTCTTAATATCCTCTGAGGGAATGTTGATTTTTGTGTGCCTTGATCAAAGCCCAAGGTTGAAGCTAAAAGAATGGACTCTACTTAGGGAGTTTTATATTTGTCTTGTATAAAGCCCAAGATTGAGGCTGAAAAGAGATTGACTCAGCTGGAGAGTATGATCTGTCTTGTACAAAGCCCAAGATTGATGCTGAAAAGAGATGGACTCCACTGGGGAGGTTTTATCTATCTTGTACAAAGCCCAAGATTGAGTCTGACTCTACTGAAGAAACATCATTATATAAAGCCTAAGAGGAGGTTGGCTGGGGAAATTCTTATATGAAGCCTAAGAGGAGGATAGCTTCTGCTGAGGACTGTTGAAATCCAGAGGCAGGTCCCATATGTATTGGGGAATCCAAAGGTTTTATTCTTTCTGGGGATTTGAAGAAGAGTTGAAATATCAGAGACCATGAGGCTCTGATTTTGTTAGGGTTTTATTGATGGTAAAGATTTAAACCTTGAGTATGAAAACCTATGGAGGTTTCAAACTCTGCTGGAGATTGATGAAATGATCAGGGTTTTTTCCTGTGCTTTTAGGAAACTTGAGGGTTTCTTTGAGATCCAAGAGGAGATGAGACTTTCCAAGTCTACTGGTATGAAGAGGTTGACTCTTAGTTGGAGAATAATCTTTGTATGATGCCCAAGAGGAGGCTGATGTTTAAAGGGATGAGAATCAACCCTAGAATGGTTTGATGTTTTGGAATTCTGACTCTCTAGAGGATTGAACTAGTTGAGATGACTAAGTTCTGTCATATACCTGTAGGAGGTCTTCGGGTCCTTGTACTAAGCCCAAGAGGAGGTTGAGAACTTCTAAGAAGCCTGTGGGTCCTTGTACAAAGCCCAAGAAGAGGCTGGGATGCTTTTAGGAAGCCTGTGGGTCCAAGCCTAAGAAAAGTTCAAGAAAGGTTTTACCGGGAATAAGTCCTTTCTTTGCAGAACAGATCTAAGGTTTGAAGAAATTCAAGAGAGGTTTCACCGAGAATTAGTCCTCTCTGGGAAAATGAATTTCTTGTACATATATATTTCTAAGTTGGCACAGTCTTGAGAAAAGTTTCACCGGGAATAATGTCTTTCTCGGTTCCATATTGTATAAGCCCAAGAGGAGGCAAGACTGTATCTGGAATTTCCTATGGGGAACTAGTTTTGACTGTGTTAAAAGAGTAACCACTAGTTTGATCTAGACCTAGACCTAATTGTTGGGGAAAACTATAAGCAAGTATATACAAGCATATATATATATATATATATATATATATATAAACAAGTATGTATTGAGGAGATAGTGGAACTTACAGTTGTGCAAGCCCAAGCATAGTAACTGCAGCTGTATGGTTAGTTATTCAAGAAATTGAAGAAAGTGTAGATAAAACTTTGAATTTGAATCTAAATAAAAAATAAAGTTGTTTTTAAAAGGAAGTTTGGAGCTTACACTCACAGGGAGGCCCAGATGAATTCTTTTGAAAAGGTGACGATCGCGTCGTAGTTTTGAAAACCACAGAGAGACTTATACAATGTCTGAGGCCCAAATTATCTATTAGAGACCCAAAAATGTTTAAAACAAATAAAATTAAATTAAATTCAAAAAATCAAACTATATTAAATAAATAATATAAATGTGATTTTTTGTAGAATAAAATAATTTAACATTTTTATGACTTTTTAAAAAAAGAATCAATCAAAAATGATAAAAAATGAGATAGAAATTAATTTTTGAAATCAATTAATAAAACATAAAAATTCAAATATTCAAAAATTTAAAAAAAATGGCGCCAAGAACACATGTTCTTGGTCGCGCGTGTTCTTCCTCCCCAGATTTACAAAACTTCTCACATCTCTCTGATTACTCAATAATTTTGCACAATTCAAACATCAATCTCACTCGTTTTTGAACAAGGAACAAGATGGTACCATTTAATTTTATTTCTATTAAGTGTGGAGAGAGTTATCATGTATGAACATAGAAACCCTAGAATTTGCAAAAACTATCATCAAATCCTAAACACGAATGAATCATGGCAATTGATTCAGGGTTATCACTCTATGAACTACCAGAAACAAGTTGGTAACTTGAAAATAAATTGATGATGCATGTAGTGTAGAGTTTGAAGGTTTCAGGCTTACCTCTTGTAGCTGGTGATCGAATTTGATGATGGAGATGTTACAGATGTTATGCAATGATTTAGACAGCTTCAGTGGACCTTATATAAGGTGTATGAATGCTTGGAATGGATGGAAATCACCTGGATCACTCTGTGGTACCTCAACTGCAAATGACCTCTAGGATGGCTTTGGAGGTTTGTGATTTTGGTGTTACAGATGAAGGATGAGTGCTTGGATAGTTCATATATGATGTATATGAGGTGTTAGCATCATTGGTTTTGGCAGAATTACTTCCTATTTCAAAATTCGATAGTGACTTGAAATAGAAGTAAAATTTGTCCTAGAGAGAGTGAAATGTGAGAAAGCATGTGTTGCTATGCTTTGGGGTACTCTAACTGATCACAAAGGAGCTCTATTTAAAGTGCAACAAGTTTGCTTTGGCAGCAATAGTGAATGGTGGCTGGTACAGACCTTTGTCCAATGGTTTTCAAAAGGAATCTCAAGTCTTCTCTAGCCATTGACTTGGGTCAATCTTGCAGGCCTATGGTCTTCTGTTGCAGGGTTAAGGCTTGACTCATTTGCAATGTTGTGGATTGATACATTCTAGCTCTATGCATCCATTCAATGCCTCATGACAAATTTTAAAGTTTTGGATTTGAACTTTGAATGTCACATGCCAAATGATGAGGTTTTAGATTTGCAAGGCTCTATGGTGTTGTAGCTCTGCAGAGATCATGTTCATTGCACTTTAGAAACTTGTCTTGTATGGTGACAAGGCTTGCCAAGTCATTGAAATGACAAAATCGTGGGGCAAGTGCAAGACTGTCTTGCAAAACCAGTCTTGGATGTGTCATGTTTCCATGCTCATAACTCCCTACTCAAGTTGAATTAGGATGATTTCTGGTACTCTTTGGAAAGCTTGTATATCCTACTTTGACTTTGATATCCAACAATGATCTTGAATCAACTTGGATCAAGGTGAAAAATGGACTCAAAGTTGGTGAAAATCCAAGACAGATTTTGTCCAAAATTTTCACTAAGTGTTGGAAAAAGTGGTCATTTTCATGTTTTTGTTATTTTGATCAATCCATAACTCAAAATCCATGAGGTTTTGGAATCTTTCGTAGTTGACAATTTTGAAGTATGTCATGTGAACTTTCATTTGAGCTTTGGATGGAAGAAAAAGGCATTGTGGTTTGGAAGTTATGACCTTGCAAAGTTGGTACCAAATCACTTTTGTTCCATAACTTAGAAAATTTTAAGTTTCCTATGGTTGCCCCTTTTGCAAGTAACCCTATTTTTCTTGATTTTTCTGGATGGATGATGATCAAAACCATGTATTAACATTGTTTTTTTACTTAGGGGAGCCATATTTGTGAAAAAATTCAAAAAGTCAAACTTGATTTTGGGCACAGTTGACTTTTTATCAGATGAAATCCAAACTGTGCGATCCTTTGTGCAATCAAGTTCTTGACCTAATTCAAACTTAATGGATGGAATCCATAGGTGTTTTAGGGTGTCTTGAATCATGTCCCAAGGTTTGGGAATATGTCTTGGTCCAAAGTCAAAGGTACAGTTGACTTTTTCTTCAAAACCCTAATTGTGGTCCAGATGAATTTGAAACTTATGAATCAAGCTTCTTGGATCAATCCATTGTTGTAAATGGATCAATGTGGTGTATTTGAGGCCATTAAATCATGTCTTGAGGTCTTGGTTCATGTCTTGCCTCAAAAGTCAACTTAGGGGTGAATTAGGTCAAGAAACCCTAATTCCTTATTTTTTTATGAATACTTCCTTTGAGGCTATTTTGACTTGATTATTGGACTCATAAGGTCCCTTTGAGCATTTTGGATCATTTTTGCTCATGCCCAGATGAAAATTTTCCTCTTGAGGCCTTGGTCGACCAAAACCCTAATTTGGTGACAATGTGGATCTCGAGGCTTGATCAGCTTGAGATGTTGCACTCTTGTGCTTGATTCATGATATAGGAGACCTCTTGATCCTTCATGGATGTTTGAGAGGCTTGACAAGTTGAAGATCATGTCAATTCTTGATTGATCCTTTGTCTCAGTGCTCTGAGAGGGCTCAAAACCCTAATTTTTGATTATAGTGAATGCTCAATAATCCTTGAGGAGATTGATGAGGTATGATGGTACATCCATATTGTGGTAATGATCTTCACAATGATGGGAAATCTTGTGGCCAAAACTTGGGGTATGGCAACTAACCTATCTCATTTCAAACAACACTCTTCTTTTGTCACTATCACGCTAATCTCTTCTCTGTCATTCACATTTTCTCTCTCCCTTTTCATTTATTTCTCCCCATAAACCCTAAATTATCGCAGCCCCTTTCTCCACCCTTTCTCATATCACTTTTTCTTTTCTTTATTGAATTATATTCAATCTTATTGGTTGTTTACATGAAGTCTTCAAATCACAAAGTGGATGTTATTGCCTTGTGTCAACTTTGCACTAAGTGATGGAAGTGGAAGCATCATTAATTGCACGCTTCAGGAGGATTTATATTGCAAATTAATGAGCTTTAAACCATCCAATAGTATGACATCTTGTAAGTTTATTATTTCAGAGTATTATCCACATAAACTTTGAATGTACATGTGATATTGTTGAAGCATTAACAAACTTTTTTCATTGCATCGTATCTGATACTTATAGAACATGAAATCTTCAACTCAATCCAATAGAGTGCTGAATAAGTATTGGATTCAGAATGTCAGTTTCACTACTTTTACATAACAGAGAATTTTATGACATTATTTGTTTTGTTTTGTTTTCACTGTTTTTCATTTTGGATATGTTGTTTTTAGGTAATATTGAGTCAATTTCAGCACTTCTGTAACATGTCATTGATCACTTTATTCAAAGGCACTTACTTACAGAGTACCAAAGGCCAAATGGTTGTATTATCAACTTTTTTGATGAGGTAAGTTTTGCACCATTTTCTTCTTACAAGTTATACACCTCTTCTTAAGTATTTCTACTTGTAGTAGTTACATTGGTATTATGATAATTTGTAGTGTTTAATGAAATATCCATTTGACAATATTTAAATATTTGGCATACGTCAGTATATAAATTCAAAGTCAATCCAAATTTATTGATAGCTACAAATGAAAGGTGAAGTCGGGGAAGGGCATGCCCATGAAAACAATATTGTGATTTATTTGTTATCCTTTAAAAACTTGGAAAACCGCTACTTTATGGAAGGGGTTGAATCTGAAATTTGTTCAGTGTATGGTTAGTTATTGTTTATAATTTTAAGGACATGGCATGGTTAGCTTTATGCATGTTGGAAAAAATTTGGACGCAGATGAACTCAATGGGTTTGAGGATGTGATTATGAATGGTAGTTGTTTGCTCGTCCATCTCCTTTTGCTAAGCAATGTTACTTAGAAAAGGGTAAAACTTCCCCACGATCCTGGTTTCAGCCACGGAACTGGTCTCAGTTTCTTTTGAAATAAACTTCCCCTCGATCCTGGTCTTCAGCCACGGAACCAGTCTCAGTTTCTTTTGAAATAAACTTCCCATTGATCCTGGTCTTCAGCCACGGAACTGGTCTCAATTTCTTTTGAAATAAACTTCCCCTCGATCCTGGTCTTCAGCCACGGAACTGGTCTCAGTTTCTTCTTGTCGAGTTTCTTTCTTGACAAGGAACGCTATTTGTAGCGGTCTTTATCAAACTTCTCACCGAGTTTTACTAGGGAGACGCCATTTGATGGAAAAAGTTTGAGGTCAGACTTGTTGGGGAAACTCATTACTCTGAGCTTTAGAGGTGTGCAAACTTCTCTGTTGAAGATGCCATTTGTCGACTCTACCTGGGAAAACGAATCTCTTGAGAGACCGGATTTCACTTGGTGAGGTTACATCATACTTTTCTTCGAGATCTTTCTCGGAGAAATGAAATGTGATGTGATCCAATTTTGAGGTGTTGATGACTTCATTAACATCAAATTTCTTGGGAGAAAAATCGATGTATTGCCGAGAGTCTTTTAGTGGAGAGGCTTTCTCTGGGGATTTTCTTTAATCCGGGAAAGCGAAAATATCATCTTCAATGGTGAAGAGTGATGTTCCAAAGGTGTCAATCGAATGTCTTCTTGCCTTTCAGAGGTACAAGTTATCAAAGTGGTCGAGGACAGTCTCCAATCCAGAAATAAACTGGGGAGAGATTGCTTAGACGGCACTTTTCCGAACGAGGAAAGAACTGACAACTCTATTAGTGAGAGGACTTTATCAGTTGGGGATGAAAATGACCAGAGTGATATTAATGCAACATATGTATGAACATGAATCAATCATGCATGATGTATGTATGTTTATACTGATAAAATAGACACAACATGCGGACTGGTGAATGAATACGACTGGATACTCGGCCACTATGGGGGGACAAAAAAAGTATCATTGGTTCAGTGATAGTAATCCTTTCTTGCTTAGGAGGGGTAGACCCTACTGGGAAGAAAAACCATCAATTGGTCTTCTGAGGTAAGAACTCTGTCAGGGATATCAGATGGGACATTACATCTGAAATAGTTAATCCTTCATTCAGGTGTACTGGTTTAAAAGGAGTACTTTGATTCTGCATTTTGAGGTTTAATCACTTCCGGAGAAGCCATCGATGTTCCTTTTTGTATTCAGTACTCAAAAAAAATTCCCATCTTTATTTTTAAAAGTAGGAGAAAATTTGACAAGTAAATTCATTTTTGTTTTGTTTCAAGAATCGTTGATCATATTAAAAAATGTCATTCTATAAAGCAAAATAAACGAGAATTGCAAAAAAAAGCACTAGGGCTCAGATTTTATTGATAGAATGGTAATCAGCCAAGCGCGTGATCCCATGGAGCATTACAAAGTTTAGAAAATAATAATTTAAAGGGAAAGGGGCTACATTGAAACATAACGACCGATATCCTTCTACCAACTTTGAATTCTGGACATTTTGAGCTTCTGTCGAAGGTGACCTTGACTGAAGTTTTTTTTGACGGATGGTCACCGCTGGGGATCTGAACTTTGTCAGACGTAGTTACTTTCCATGAATCCCTAACTTTTTCCTGGATTGCCTTTTGAGGTTTTTAATCCATCGGGATGATTTTTGCTTGTGTCTCTAATTTTTGCTTGGACTGCCCTTTCAGGTTTTCAATCCACCGAGACGTTTTTTTTATTATTTAGGTGAAGTATTTCTTGACTACATCAACATTCGTGGGGTAGGTAAACTCCTCTCCATCCATGGTTGCGAGTCTCAAGGCACCACCTGAAAAGGCTTTCTTAACCACATAAGGGCCACCATAATTCGGAGTCCATTTGCCCCGGGAATCAGTGAGGAATGATTGTATCTTCTTGAGCACGAGGTCTCCTTTTCTGAAGACACAGGGTCGGACTTTTTTGTCAAACGCTTTCTTCATCCCTTGTTGATATAACTGACCATGGCATAAAGCCGTCATTCTCTTTTCTTCAATCAGGTTCAGTTCATCGTGGCTGCTTTGACACCATTCAGCTTCTGTTAGCTCGACTTCCATCAATACCCTAATTGATGGTATCTATACTTCTATGGGGAGCACTGCTTCCATGCCATATACTAGAGAGAAAGGGGTTGCCCCTGCTGAAGTGCGGACAGATGTGCGATAACCATGAAGAGCAAAGGTTAGCATCTCGTTCCAGTCTTTGTAGGATACAACCATCTTCTGAATGATCTTCTTGATATTCTTGTTAGCCGCTTCTATCGCTCCATTCATTTAAGGTCGGTAGGGAGATGAGTTATGGTGTTCGATCTTGAACTCAGCACACAACTCTTTCATTATCTTGTTATTCAAGTTCGATCTAATATCCGTAACGATCTGGCTTGGAACACCATAACGACAGATAAGATTGTTCTTGATAAATCGAACCACTACTTGTCTGGTTACATTGGTGTATGGCACTGCTTCGACCCACTTGGTGAAGTAATCAATGGCTACCAGGAGGAACTGATGTCCGTTTGAAGCTTTGGGTTCGATCATGCCAATCATGTCAATTCCCCATATATAAAAAGGCCATGGAGAAGAAATAACTTTGAGATGCGTCGGCGGTACATGGATTTTGTCAACGTATATCTGACACTTGTGACATCTCCTCATGTACTTGTAGCAATCAGATTCCATTGTCAGCCAATAATATCCTGCTCTCAGAATTCTTCTCGCCATCGTGTGTCCATTGGCATGAGTGCCAAAGGAGCCTTTGTGAATTTCTTTCATCAACAGGTTTGCTTCTTGTCTGTCTACGTATCTGAGCAAAACCATGTTGAAGTTTCTCTTATAGAGTGCATCACGGTTCAAGAAGAAGTTGCCAGCCAGTCTTTTGAGGGTCTTCTTGTCTTTTCTAGATGCCCCAGGCGGGTATTCTTGTCTTTGAAGGAAGCACTTGATATCATGATACCAGGGTTTGTCGTCTATGACTGCTTTAATCATGAAGATATAAACGGGCCTTTCAAGGTGCATTATGTCGATCTTAGGTACGTCATTCCAATGATTTACAACAATCATGGAAGAGATAATGGCTAGTGCATTAGCCATGTGATTTTCTTCACGAGGGATATGATGGAACTCGATTCTATTAAAGAATGGTAACAACCTTCTCGCGTAGTCTTTGTAAGGAATCAGTCTTGATTGGTATGTATTCCACTCTCCTTTGATCTGATTGATAACCAGGGCTGAGTCTCCATACACATCCAAGTTCTTTATCCTTAAGTCAATTACTTCTTCGAGACTCATGATACAAGCTTCGTATTCGGCCTCGTTGTTTATGCATTTGAATGTCAGTCTGGCAGTGAAAGGAATATAGGTACCCCGAGGTGTTACGATGATTGCCCCAATTTGATTCCCATAAGTGTTGACGACTCCTTCGAATATTAGTCCCCATTGAGAACCTGGTTCTGTCCCTTCACTGGGTAGCGGTTCATCGTAATCTTTCATTTTTAAGTACATGACATCTTCATCTGGGAAGGAGAATTTGACTGATTCCTGATCGTCAATCGGTTGGTGAGCCAAATGATTGGCTAAAATACTTCCTTTGATGGCTTTCTGAGCATGATACTCGATGTCGTATTCTGATAACAACATCTGCCAACGGGCAATCCTTCCTGTGAGAGCAGGCTTGTCAAAGACGTACTTGATCAGATCCATTTTGGAGATTAACCAAGTAGTGTGACAAATCATGTATTGGCGAAGACGTTTGGTTGTCCAAGCCAGAGCACAACCAGTTTTCTCGAGCATAGTGTATCGAGTTTCACAGTCCGTGAACTTCTTGCTTAAGTAGTAAACGGCAGACTCTTTTCTTTTTGTCTCATCTTGCTGGCCAAGTACACAACCCATGAAGTCTTCCAAGACTGTTAGGTAGATGATCAGTGGTCTTCCTTCCACTGGAGGAGACAGAATAGGTGGATTCAACAGATATTCTTTGATGTTGTTGAAAGCCTTTTGGCAGTCTTCTGTCCATATACAGCTTTGGTTCTTTCTGAGTAGTTTGAAGATCGGCGCGCATGTCGCGGTCATGAGGGATATGAATCTTGAGATGTAATTCAGACGTCCCAAAAATCCTCTGACCTGTTTTCAGTCTTTGGTGAAGGCATTTCTTGAATGCCCTTAACTTTGTCAGGATCAACCTCAATTCCTTTCTGGCTAACGATGAATCCTAAGAGTTTTCTTGAGCGAACACCGAATTTGCCCTTATTAGGATTCAAGCGGAGTTTGTATTTTCTCAGACGCTCAAATAACTTTGATAGATGTGTCACATGCTCTTCTTCTGTTCTAGATTTGGCGATCATGTCATCGACGTACACTTCAATCTCCTTGTGCATCATGTCGTGAAACAGAGTTGTCATGGCCCTTTGATAGGTTTCCCCTGCGTTCTTCAGACCGAACGGAATTGCCTTGTAACAAAAGGTGCCCCATGGGGTGATGAATGAAGTTTTCTCCATGTCTTCCGGTGCCATTTTGATTTGATTATAGCCTGAAAATCCATCCATGAAGTAGAAGACTTTGAACTTTGTCGTACTGTCTAGCAACATGTCAATGTGTGGTAGGGGGAAGTCATCCTTTGGACTAGCTCTGTTCATATCCCTGTAGTCTACAAACATTCTGACTTTTTTGACCTTTTTCGAAACTGGCACTATGTTGGCTAACCATTGAGAATATTCTGAGGTGGCGAGGAAACCTGCGTCGATATGCTTCTGCACTTCCTCCTTTATCTTGATGGCCATATCCGGATGAGTCTTTCTCAGTCTTTGTTTTACTGGCGGACATTCTGATTTCAGCGGTAAGTGATGTTCCACGATGCTGGTATCCAACCCTGGCATGTCCTGATAGGACTAAGCAAATACATCTGGAAACTCTTTGAGAAGTTTTATCAAGTCTTCTCTGACAGTTGGGCTAAGCAGTGCTCCAATCTTAACTTCTTTCTTTTCTTCTTCTGAACCTAAATTGAATGTTTCCAATGGCTCTTTGTAAGGCTCAATAGACCTTTCCTCTTGCCTGAGTAGTCAGGAGATCTCTTCAAGAATTTCTTCAGCTTCAAATACCGGGAATTTAAAGATGGGGGAAGGCATTGGATCGTATGTTTCAATAGGGTTTAAAATAAGCAATCTGCATGACGTGATGATTCATTTTTTAGCAAAGACAGAGAGAGAATGCAAGAGTGTGTGCAGTGTATTTTCTGAAAAATGCTTGTTTTTATTTTGGGTTATTTTTAGGATTCCCATTTTCTGAAAAAAAAAACAAAAAGTGAAAATAGCAATAAATGCGGGAATGACAGAATGACATTATTTATTCATGATTTGTCAATTCTTGAAACACAACCCTATAAAACAAAACTTTGTCACTTTAGACGAAGCGAAGAGGGACATTTACAGAAAAGTGAGCCCTTATAAAAACATCCATTTCACCCGGGAAAGGTGAAAGGTTTAAAACAAGGATGGTAATTACTTCGACTTATGGACGACTTTTGGGACATCGACTGCAACCCAGTGGCGACAAACTCCTCTGTGAATCATAAAGTCGGGTACCTTCCTTCTTGGTTTATCTTTAGAAATGACACTGATTTCTGGCGTAGTAGGATCATTGGAGTCTTCTTCCCATGCAGAGTTGTCATAGGAGAATTCTTCTGTTGTATCTTCCCTAGAATTTTCACTTTCAAGGGGATCTCCCCATCCAGTCGGCTGGATGTCCTCAAGCCTGATACAAGAGCTTTCGGGAGCAGTGTATTTGACTAAGAAGTCATACTTGCCGCTTAGCTGTCCCAAGGTGTCCCATGTTTCTGTGGGAATAGATGAGTCATCTTCCTCGATGACGTTGACCTCGGGAAATGCATAGTTAATGAATTCTTGTCCTGCAATCTTTACGAATTCATTAGCCTGGTGTTGGATACTCTCGGAGTGTTCTGGGTAAGGATTCCATGACTCTGGGGGAACCTGTGTATTCTTTTCAAGATCATTCAGCCGATAAACATTGTATGGCTGACTCTTTTGCCCCAAGTCTTCCGTGTATGGCTTCAAGATAGGCAAGTCATCCAGGGGAACATAATAGTCATAGTCAAAGTTATTTTTCATTAGATTGTTTTCCTCTAATGAATTGGGTGGAGCACGGCATCCTTCAGGATCACAATCTCCATAGATCATCCGGACGTCTGATCTTGGTATATATCTCAGCCTCTGCTTTGGAAAATAGAATGGCATACGTGCTTCTTCCTGAGACATATAACCGTTATGGTTAAGGTAAGATTTCCACTCTTCATCCACATCGGAGGAGTTGTTTCCGTCGATGGTGTGTACTTCTTGAGATACTGGGTGGAGGAAGCCTCCACTGTGGAAGAAATCCTGAATGAGACAAAAACTTTCGTCTTTCTTTGTAGTCTGGGCCCAGGCCGAAGAGAAACCAAGACCTTTTCTTGTCTTGTTATCCGTAGGAGTTATAATCTGTCCCCATCCTTTTACGTCATTACTCCCGATCGCTTTGAGAGCGTCCTTGTATGAGGAAATCGATGTCCCTCTTTCTAGTTGATTCTCATTGCTCACCGAGAGTGCTTGGAACTGGGTTCCAATAACCTCCTCTGGTTCTACACAGGAGAAGGATGATAAGTTGCTCACAATTAAGGCTTGCTATCCACATATTGCGACTAACTTGTCATTCTTGACGAACTTCAGCTTCTGGTGAAGTGTCGAAGTGACTGCCCCAGCTTCGTGTATCCAAGGTCTTCCTAATAAACAGCTGTATGCTGCTCGGATGACCATGACTTGGAAAGTGTGAGAACTGATGGTTATGGGAAGATCGACTTCGCCGATAACTGTTTTTCTAGATCCGTCAAAGGCTTTGACGATGATCTCACTGCCTCTCATCGGAGCTCCTTGAAATGATAGTCGTATCAAAGTTGATTTTGGCATAACACTCAAAGATGATCCTGTGTCCACCAGTACGCTGGCTAAAGCATCGTCTTGGCAGTTGATTGTAATGTTGAGCGCCATATTATGATTCTTGCCTTCCTCCAGCAGTTCTTCATCACTGAATCCCAAGTTGTTGCAGGAAGTGATGTTGGAGATGATGCTGTCAAATTGCCCTACCGTCACATCTTGTTCCACAAAGGCTTGTTCTAAGACTTTCTGTAGAGCTTCCCTGTGAGCTTCTGAACTAAGCAGGAGAGATAGTACAGAGATTCGGGACGGAGTTTGCAACAATTGGTCCACAATGTTGTACCTACTTTTCTGGATAAGCCTCAGCATTTCATCGTTGTTCTTTACAGGTTCTGGATTACTGGATTGACCGACTTGTTGGTTGGGAACTTCCGTTTGAGGTTCCTTTTCTTTAGCAGATTCTCCAACTCCTCTGTTGAAGATCCGACCTCTCCAGATAACTCGACTGATGTCGGCAATGTTCACAACGGAGGGTAGTGGAGTTTCTTTTCCATTTTCGATGGTCATTGCACTGTACTTGTAAGGGATAGCCTTTTTTGACTTGTACGGTATTGGACCTGGGAAGTAGATAACCACATGGGCTTTTTGGTTTTTCTAACCGTCATAGGCAACCTCAATCAACTCCTGGTAGGGAACTTTCCTACTATCAAGAGGGATCTTTGATTCATTGTGTAGAGGGATTATAGCGCAGACGTTCTTGGTTATTCCATGATCGGAGATTACAACAACGTTTTTGCTCTGACCAGGGAGGTAATCTTGTATCATGTTGATTGACCCAAAACTCGATCATGGTCAAATCTCCTTCTGGTCCAACTGATTTTGGAGGGCTGCTCGTACGAGATAACATCCTTGATTATTTTCTGAGCATACTCTACAGCGCTCATAATTATGCGGTGGTACCCGACCGTACCCGCTTTGTATGCAGTGCATATTTACTAGATCTGTTTCTATTGAGCGGATATCACGACTTTGATATCTACCAGGATTCCCGCCAGTCATGCTAATCAGTTGTGTGTCTTCATCTAGGTAAATCGGAAGCCACTAGTGGTCCAACAGATGTTGAAGAGTCCTTTGCACAAGCGCACACCCTTGGTCGTTTTTGCAATATTCTTTACAGTCTAGATAATCATGTGAAGCCAGAAAAATGAGTCTGGCCTGTTTAGTATGTAATTCCACAAGACTGGTATTCATTAGGCGTATGTCGAAGATTTGAACCATATTGACTTGATGGTCACTTCTTCAAGGCGTACTCCCATGTTCACCATTTCAGTGAAGTCACTGGGCGCACTGGCAACCATTCGTCCGTAATAGAATGAGCTTAACGTTTTCAGGAAGATCTTTGTCATTTCCTTTTCCTCAAGAGGGGGACAGATCTGAGTGGCAATTTCACGCCATCTCTGAGCATATCCTTTGAAAGTTTTTTTGTCCTTTTGTGACATTGCCCTGAGCTGATCCCTATCCGGTGCCATGTCTAAATTTTATTTATACTGCTAAACGAAGGCTGCCCCGAGATCTCTGAAAGTACTGATCTTGGTGCCGTTTAAACCCATGTACCATTTGAGTGCGGCACCGGTTAAACTGACTTGGAAGTAATGGACCAGTAGCTGTTGATTGTCTGTCTGGGTTGATATTTTTCGAGCGTACATCACCAAATGACTTTGAGGGCAAGAGTTGCCTTTGTATTTTTCAAAGTCGGGCACTTTGAATTTGTGCGGGATCTTTACATTAGGGACCAAACAGAGGTCAGCGACGTCCTTTCTGAATAAGTCTTGACCGCGAATGACATGTAGTTCCTTCTGCATTTCCAAGAATTGTTCCTGGAACTCATTCATCCTTTAGAGATGTCTTTGTTTCCGCCAGCAGTGGCTTGCAGAACCTGTTCTTCCGGGACAGTGTGTACCATTGGTTGCGGTATACACATTACAGCGATGACTCTTGGCGCTTCAGTGCCCTGAAGTTTGTAACCTTTATGAGTAGCTGTCGTAACCCTTGCATCTTAATTTTCCTGAAGTTTGTAACCTATAGGTCCAGCGGTTCCTACTACGGCTTCCGGGTCTTCAGTGATCGGTGGGATATATCCTTCAGGTATAAAGTTGAAAGGCATGCCCCAAGGGCGACCCTTAGGCATGTCGTACCATGGATGATTATCATGTGTCTCCAATAAGATTGTAGATGTAATCTCTGAGATCACAGTCCTTTGATGCTGTTGTTCCTGGGCTGCTACCGGGTTTGTAGGTTGCTGTGAAGTTTTTCCAAACTTTCCTTTAGAGCGTCGATTTCTTCTCTCAGCTCTGTGTTCTCTTCCTCGAGATCGTCCATTTTCTTTTGTCGATTGGCCCGAGTATTGTACGAATAAGACAGTTTGACTCTAGGATTTTGACACATACGTGAGACTCAAAGATAACAAATGCGTTATGTGAGAATGATGAATGATATGTAAAGACATATTTTTTAATTTTTTGTTTTTACAAAAGAAACTTCAACTACTAGATTGCAAATATCACACAGTGGGGGAAGACCCCTTTTATTGAATTCGAAATATTGCAGTATTTTACAAAGAAAAGTACAGTATTTTACAAAGTGCTATAAGGAAAATGTCTAAGCTCATGGATCCTGAGTTCTCTCTCAAGAGAGATCAGATGTCGGTTCCTGTATTTTTCTTTTCTTTGATCGAGCCTTTTCAGCCGTTGTCGGGTCGACGATTCTATGCCAAGTGAAAGGAGTGAGTAAATTTCTTCGTTCTTCCTGACTTTCTATGGCATGTTGCTCTAATATCTCAATCAGAGCATCCTTTTCCTTTAGTAGTTCTTGAAATTTAGTACATTCCAAATTAAGGATCTGGTATTTGTTCTTCCAAGAGTTCTTCTCACGTTGAACTTTGTTAAGAGCGACCTAGAGTTTTTCCGTTTCAGACATGAAATAAAGGACAGATTCCTTTAAGGGAAAAACTTCTTAATGAGGGTAAGGCATCCTCAGCTTGAGGGCTCTAGTTTGCACCCAGTGGAGATAAGGTTCCATGGAGGTACAGTTTGGTCTTCCCATAAACTCTCTGCCTTTCCTATGAATATGTTGCCAGGCATGCACTATTTCTTTCTTTAGTGCCCTGTCATTTTCTCCTTCCTTGAAGAAAAGACCTTCCAGATGAACATTATGTGGGATATTCTTCATCGGGTATCCGAGTTGACGGCGAGCTAAAATTGAATGATAATTGATTCCTCCTTTAGTACCAATGAGGGGTACATTGGGGAAATTTCCACATCTGTCGATGATCTCCATCCCTTCGTAAATCCTATTGTACCAATCTATGTCAGAATTGGTAAGAGACATAATCCTCTGTGAACAACGTAGAGTACTCTTGTGATCCCAAAAAGCAGTAGACTTGGGCAAATGGGAAATGGATTATTTCTAAAGTAATGGTACACAACACGTGATCATTCCTCCACTGTACAAATTCCTTAATTGTACAGAATGATAAGCATCTGCGAGCAAGGTTGGTATGGGGTTTCCTATTAAGAAAATCTTAACAATATTGGTATCGACGAAGTTGTCAATGTTGGGAAAGAGGAATAACCTATATATCAGCAGAACAAAGACGTCTTCGAAGGCAGTTATGTTTCCTACACTAGCAAAGATAGAGCTTTCTCTATCAGGAATTTAGCCGGTAAACCCTGAATTCCTCCCTTAGTGGTCATGTGAGTCCTAACTTCTGACTCATCCAAAGAGATTGCTCTTGCAATGGCTTGATCTTTTGGAATTTCTTCCAGTCCAGAAAATGGAGCTTGATCAACGATGGGTACATCAACCAGGTGGGAGTACTCTTCCAGTGTTGGTGCAAGTTGGTAATCCGGGAAAGTGAAGCAGTGGTAAACCGGATCGTAGAACTGTACCAGTGTAGACGGGATTCCTTTAACTACGTTGACCCTCAATAGAGACAATAGTCCTCCGTGGTTAGCTCTGAAAGCCTCGGGATTGGTAATCATCCTTCCCAATTTCCTTAAGTCTTCTAGTTTCGGAGCCATGAAGGTGTACTTGTGCGTTTTTCTTCTACCGAAATCTATAACACAACCTCTGTTATTTGCAATTATTGTTTTAGTTCTTTTGAAAAAAATATTTTTTTTTCTTGTTTGAAAAGAGTTTTTTAATGAATGCATGAATGCAGCAAACAAAAACATTTGAAAACATGGGTTTAGGGGTTCAACGTCACGAGAATGGAATCATGGCTCTACCCATCCCCAAAGGTTGTACTATTTTGGACAATTTTTGTACCTGTAGAACGGGTTCTAAAAGGTTCCCAAAGTCATTGACCCCTCTTAGGGATATCAACAGCAAGCTGATTCACTCGAGCGAGCTGTAATATCCTAGGATGAATCTCTTTTGAGTGTAGTATCGCATGTCAACTATTCCCAATAGTCACCGCACTACCAAATGGCCATATGGTTAAATGTCTACTAAATCCTTAGGGTCATAAGTACCGCACTGGGATAAACGATGCTTTCACGACAATTGGTCGTTCAACATCAATATTTCCACACGGGTACCTCGCCTGATTCGGTGGACTGCCAAGTTAGCTTGGTCGGGATTCACTCCCTATAAGCGTTTCCCGGATATGCCACCACTTATCTTAATGTTCTCTCAAACTTTCCACATGTGTATTAATCGCATTCCCAGTTAACAGAAATTTAAACACAGGTATCAAGTATATATATATATATATATATATATAGCAGAAAGTATAGAAAAATAAATGCCAAGCAAAGCCAAGACCTCTTAGGAACTCTAATCCTAAATACTCCCCTGCAGAGTCGCCATTTTTCGGTAGCATGCGATTTTTGTCGGTGACGCGACCACCTTGCCACAATGGTTGGAATTGGATGCTACTTTCTGATTTCTTATTTATCCTATGAAGCTGGAAAGGAAAAGGAAGCTATCTAAAACTAACCTTGCACACAAATGTTTTCTTTAACAAATGCTAAGAGATTCGGGGGTCGGGGTCAGGTTATACAAAGGGAAGTTGTCAATTACCCAGTGTATATATGGTTATCCATAGACCTTTTATGGCATGTTTTCTATTGGTTTAAATACTTTCTGGTGTTTATCTGCTGTGGGTTGGGAAAGTTTCTCCTTTGGGAGTGTTGAGAGAGTGTTTTTGTTGTTTTTTGGGTTTTCTGAAGTTTTTGGGAAGGTGTTGGACCTAAAGTTTTTTATTTGTGTGCTCGCTAAGATTTCACAATCTTATGCCTACGTATTCCCATAAAGATACTAGGGAAATCAGAGCAATCGTAGTTCCTCCTATTTCTATGGGAGGAAATATGTTTGATGTCTTGTTTAAAGCACAAGATTAAAGCTAGTTGAGTATTTGTGTCTTGTTCAAAGCCCAAGATTGAAGCTAAAGGTTGACTGAGAGAGAATTTGTCATCTCTAAAGGGAGAAAATCTCACCTATTCATCACAAAATATTGGGAAATTGATTATAAAGGAAATTACTTTAACTGGGATATGTGAATCCAGCAATGCCATAATTTCCTTTATAAGGGAGGTGTCTTGAAGGAAGAAACTTTAACTCAGTGTAGAGCAAGGCCATTTTTGCTTAGGAGTCTTCCATGCTAAGAGATGGACATTGGCTTGGATGTAAATAATCCAGAGGCTTGCCACTTAGAAAAATTAGATGAAAGATGATTTTTGACCAGGATAAGAGAAGGACCATAGCTTGGATTTTTGAATCAACAAGTGTGCCACTTACAGAAGTTATCTGGAATTAGGGTTTTTTTATTGTTTGTTTTGATATACGATGTACAGAGGAATATCTTCCTACAGAGAGAACTCTTGATATCCTCTGAGGGAATGTTGATTTTTGTGTGCCTTGATCAAAGCCCAAGGCTGAAGCTAAAAGAATGGACTCTACTTAGGGAGTTTTATATATGTCTTGTATAAAGCCCAAGATTAAGGCTAAAAAGAGATTGACTCATCTGGAGAGTATGATCTGTCTTGTACGAAGCCCAAGATTGAGGCTGAAAAGATATGAACTCCACTGGGGAGGTTTTATCTGTCTTGTACAAAGCCCAAGATTAAGGCTGACTCTATTGAAGAAACGTCATTGTATAAAGCCTAAGAGGAGGCTGGCTGGGGAAATTCTTATATGAAGCCTAAGAGGAGGCTAGCTTCTGCTGAGGACTGTTGAAATCCAGAGGCAGGTCCCATATGTATTGGGGAATCCAAAGGTTTTATTCTTTCTGGGGATTTGAAGAAGAGTTGAAATATCAGAGACCATGAGGCTCTGATTTTGTTAGGGTTTTATTGATGGTAAAGGTTTAAACCTTGAGTATGAAAACCTATGGAGGTTTCAAACTCTGCTGGAGATTGATGAAATGATCAGGGTTTTTTCCTGTGATTTTAGGAAACTTGAGGGTTTCTTTGAGATCCAAGAGGAGATGAGACTTTCCAAGTCTACTGGTATGAAGAGGTTGACTCTTAGTTGGAGAATAATCTTTGTATGATGCCCAAGAGGAGGTTGATGTTTAAAGGGATGAGAATCAACCCTAGAATGGTCTGATGTTTTAGAATTCTGACTCTCTAGAGGATTGAACTAGTTGAGATGACTAAGTTCTGTCCTATACCTGTAGGAGGTCTTCGGGTCATTGTACTAAGCCCAAGAGGAGGCTGAGAACTTCTAAGAAGCCTGTGGGTCCTTGTACAAAGCCCAAGAGGAGGCTAGGGATGCTTTTAGGAAGCCTGTGGGTCCAATCCTAAGAAAAGTTCAAGAAAGGTTTTACCGGGAATAAGTCATTTCTTTGCAGAACAGATCTAAGGTTTGAAGAAATTCAAGAGAGGTTTCACCGGGAATTAGTCCTCTCTGGGAAAATGAATTTCTTGTACACATATATTTCTTGGTTGGGACAGTCTTGAGAAAATTTTCACCGGGAATAATGTCTTTCTCGGTTCCATATTGTATAAGCCCAAGAGGAGACAAGACTGTATCTGGAATTTCCTATGGGGAACTAGTTTTGACTGTGTTAAAAGAGTAACCACTGGTTTGATCTAGACCTAGTCCTAATTGCTTGGGAAAACTATAAGTAAGTATATACAAGCATATATATATATATATATATATATGTGTGTGTGTGTGTGTGTGTATAAACAAGTATCTATTGAGGAGATAGTGGAACTTACAGTTGTGCAAGCCCAAGCATAGTAACTGCAACTGTATGGTTAGTTATTCAAGAAATTGAAGAAAGTGTTGATAAAACTTTGAATTTGAATCTAAATCAAAAAGAAAGTTGTTTTTAAAAGGAAGTTTGGGGCTTACACTCATTGGGAGGCCCAGATGAATTCTTTTGAAAAGGTGACGATCGCGTCGTAGTTTTGAAAACCACAGAGGGACTTATACAATGTCTGAGGCCCAAATTATTTATGTACAAAGAAGGTTGGGTCTTACACTTTATTAGAGGCCCAAAAGTTTATTTTTATACAAGAGATGGGACTTATAGCTCAAGGAGAGGCCCAGATGAAAAACAGTGATCGCACCGTTATTTTGAAAATTGCGTAGGGACTTATACAATGACTAAGGCCCAAACTATTTATGTGTGATAAGGGATGGGTCTTACACTCTATTAGAGGCCCAAAATTGTTTAAAAATGAAGGAAAATGGGACTTACAATCAAAGGGAGGCCCAGATGAAAATTGTTTTTGAAAACGGCGATCGCGCCGAGATTTTTAATATCGTATCGGGACTTATACAATGACTGAGGCCCAAAATGGTTTATTTACAAAGGGATGGGACTTACACTCTACCAAGAGGCTCAAAAATGATTTAAATAAAGTTTGAGAAATTAAAATTGAGAACAACCCTAATTTTAATTCAAAAATACAATTTTTCAAAGAAAATTAAATAATAAATGATATAAAATATCAAATATATTTAAAAATAAGTTGTAAGCTTTGAAAAATATTTTGAAAATTCATGTTTAATCACATGAAAGCTTGAAATCCAATTGGTTTTGAAAAATCAAGGTGAGAATTTCATTTTAAAAATGTTTAAAACAAATTAAATTAAATTAAATTCAAAAAATCAAACTATATTAAATAAATAATATAAATGTGATTTTTTTGTAGTATAAAATAATTTAACATTTTTGTGGCTCTTTAAAAAAAGAATCAATAAAAAATGATAAAAAAATGAGAGAGAAATTAAGTTTTGAAATCAATTAATAAAACATAAAAATTCAAATATTAAAAAATTTTAAAAATGGCGCCAAGAACACATGTTCTTGGTCACGCATGTTCTTCCTCCCCAGATTTGCAAAACCTCTCATATCTCTCTGATTACTCAATGATTTTGCACGATTCAAACATCAATCACACTCGTTTTTGAACAAGGAACAAGATGGTACCATTTAATTTCATTTCTTTTAAGTGTGGAGAGAGTTATCATGTATGAACACAGAAACCCTAGAATTTACAAAAACTATCATGAAGTCCTAAACACGAATGAAACATGGCAATTGATTGAGGGTTATCACTCTATGAACTACCAGAAACAAGTTGGTAACTTGAAAATAAATTGATGATGCATGTAGTATAAAGTTTGAAGGTTTCAGGCTTACCTCTTGCAGCTGGTGATCGAATTTGATGATGGATATGTTACAGATGTTATGCAATGATTTAGACAGCTTCAGTGGACCTTATGTAAGGTGTATGAATGCTTGGAATGGATGGAAAGCACCTGGATCACTCTGTGGTACCTCAACTGCAAATGACCTCTAGGATGGCTATGGAGGTTTGTGATTTTGGTGTTACAGATGAAGGATGAGTGCTTAGATAGTTCATATATGATGTATATGAGGTGTTAGCATCATTGGTTTTGGCAGAATTGCTTCCTATTTTAAAATTCGATGGTGACTTGAAATAGAAGTAAAATCTGGCCTAGAGAAAGTGAAATGTGAGAAAGCATATGTTGTTATACTTTGGGGTACTCTAACTGATAAAAAATGAGCTATATTTATAGTGCAACAAGTTTATTTTGGCAGCAATAGTGAATGGTGGCTGGTACAAACATTTGTCCAATGGTTTTCAAAAGGAATCTCAAGTCTTCTCTAGCCATTGACTTGGGTCAATCTTGCAGGCCTATGGTCTTCTGTTGTAGGGATAAGGCTTGACTCATTTGCAATGTTGTGGACTGATATATACCAGCTCTATGCATCCATTTAATGCCTCATGACAAATTTGAAAGTTTTGGATTTGAACTTTGAATGTCACATGCCAAAGGATGAGGTTTTGGATTTGCAAGGCTCTATGGTGTTGTAGTTCTGCAGAGATCATGTTCATTGCACTTTAGAAACTTGTCTTGTATGGTGACAAGGCTTGCCAAGTCATGGAAATGACAAAATCGTGGGGCAAGTGCAAAACTGTCTTGCAAAACCAGTCTTGGAGGTGTCATGTTTCCATGCTCATAACCTTCTACTCAAGTTGAATTAGGATTAGTTATGGTACTCTTTTGAAAGCTTGTATATCCTACTTTAACTTTGATGTCCAACAATGGTCTTGAATCAACTTGGATCAAGGTGAAAAATGGTCTCAAAGTTGGTGAAAATCCAAGACAGATTATGTCCAAAATTTTCACTAAGTGTTGGAAAAAGTGGTCATTTTCATGTTTTTGTGATTTTGATCAACCCATAACTCAAAATCCATGAGGATTTGGAATCTTTTGTAGTTGACAATTTTGAAGTATGTCATCTGAACTTTCATTTGAGCTTTGGATGGAAGAAAAAGGCCTTGTGGTTTGGAAGTTATGACCTTGCAAAGTTCGTACAAAATCACTTTTGTTCCATAACTTAGAAAATTTTAAGTTTCCTATGGTTGCCCCTTTTGCAAGTAACCCTATTTTTCTTGATGGATGATGATCAAAACCATGCATTAACATTGTTTTTTTCTTAGGGAAGCCACATTTGTGAAAAAATTCAAAAATTCAAACTTGATTTTGGGCACAGTTGACTTTTTGTCAGATGAATTCCAAACTGTGTGATCTTCTATGCAATCAAGTTCTTGACCTAATTCAAACCTAATGGATGGATTCCATAGGTGTTTTAGGGTGTCTTGAATCATGTCCCAAGGTTTGGGAACATGTCTTGGTCCAAAGTCAAAGGTACGGTTGACTTTTTCTTCAAAACCCTAATTGTTGTCCAGATGAATTTGAAACTTGTGAATCAAACTTCTTAGATCAATCCATTGTTGTAAATGGATCAATGTCGTGTATTTGAGGCCCTTAAATTATGTCTTGAGGTCTTGGTTCATGTCTTTCCTCAAAAGTCAACTTAGGGGTGAATTAGGCCAAGAAACCCTAATTCCTGATTTTTGATGAATGCTTCCTCTGAGGCTATTTTGAGTTGATGATTAGACTCATAAGGTCCCTTTGAGCATTTTAGATCATGTTTGCTCATGTCCAGATGAAAATTTTCCTCTAGAGGCCTTGGTCGACCGAAACCCTAATTTGGTGACACTGTGGATCTCGAGGCTTGATCAGCTTGAGATGTTGCACTCTTGTGCTTGATTCTTGATATGGGAGACCTCTTGATCCTTCATGGATGTTTGAGAGGCTTGACAAGTTGAAGATCATGTCAATTCTTGATTGATCGTTTGTCTCAGTGCTCTGAGAGGGCTCAAAACCCTAATTCTTGATTGTAGTGAATGCTCAACAATCCTTGAGGAGTTTGATGAGGTATGATGGTACATCCATATTGTGGTAATGATATTCACAATGATTGGAAATCTTGTGGTCAAAATTTGGGGTATGACAACCTAACCTATCTCATTTCAAACAACACTCTTCTTTTGTCACTGTCACGCTAATCTCTTCTCTGTCATTCTCATTTTGTCTCTCCCTTTTCATCAATTTCTCCCCATAAACCCTAAATTGTCGCAGCCCATTTCTCCACCCTTTCTCAGATCACTTTTTCTTTTCTTTATTGAATTATATTCGATGTTATTGGTTGTTTACATGAAGTCTTCAAATCACAAAGTGGATGTTATTGGCTTGTGTCAACTTTGTACTAAGTGTTGGAAGTGGAAGCATCATTAATTGCATGCTTCAGGAGGATTTATATTGCAAATTAATGAGCTTTAAACCATCCAATAGTATGACATCTTGTAAGTTTATTGTTTCAGAGTATTATCCACATAAACTTTGAATGTACATGTGATATTGTTGAAGCATTAACAAACTTTTTTCATTGCATCGTGTCTGATACTTATAGAACATGAAATATTCAACTCAATCCAATAGAGTGCTGAAATAACATGAATAAGTATTGGCTTCAGAATGTCAGTTTCACTACTTTTACATAACAGAGAATTTTATGACATTATTTGTTTTGTTTTGTTTTCACTGTTTTTCATTTTGGATATTTTGTTTTTAGGTAATATAGAGCCAATTTCAGCACTTCTGTAACATGTTATTGATCACTTTATTCAATGGCACTTACTTACAGAGTACAAAAGACCTAATGGTTGTATCATCAACTTTTTTGAAGAGGTAAGTTTTGCACCATTTTCCTCTTACAAGTTATACACCTCTTCTTAAGTATTTCTACTTGTTGTAGTTACATTGGTACTATGATAATTTGCAGTGTTTAATGAAATATCCATTTGACAATATTTAAATATTTGGCATACGTCAGTATATAAATTCAAAGTCAATCCAAATATACTGATAGCTACAAATGAAAGGTGAAGTCGAGGAAGGGCATGCCCATGAAAACAATATTGTGTTTTATTTGTTATCCTTTAAAAACTTGGAAAATCACTACTTTATGGAAGGGGTTGAATCTGAAAGTTGTTCAGTGTATGGTTAGTTATTGTTTTATTGTTTATAATTTGAAGGACATGGCATGGTTAGCTTTATGCATCTTAGAAAAAATGTGGACGCTGCTGAACTCAATGGGTTTGAGGATGTGATACTTGATGCCTACTTCCAAAATATAACTTTTGATGATGAAATATGGCATTATGTAGTTGAAGCATCAATAACTCTCATGTCTCTTACTCATAAAAGCAATCTGCAGTCCATGGTATCTTGATTTATTTCCATCCCATTTTAACTTAAATGGTTTAGTTACATCGGAATTTTTAATATCTTCACATGTTAAATACAATATAAGTATGGTAGGATGGTTGTATGATACAAAGGATAACCAAATATACTTCTGTTTTATATTAAACACATTTCAACTGATACTGAGACCTTTGTATATATTTTTGTCTCAGCATGTTCCTATTACTCTCCTTGAAGCCGGGTTCGTGGACTCAACAGGGTGTTCCTATTACTCTCCTTGAGTGATGCTTCGTTGTGAAATTCAAATTCATTCTCTAGAGGAGCTCATGGATTGAACCATTACAAGAGGGGGCTGAACTTGATTATGAGATTGATTGTTTTGCTAGGTATTATTTCTATTTCGGCAATTTTCTTCTATTTTCTATTTGATTGTTTAATTAGTGTGGTCTGAGATAAGATGTATCTTCTACAATGGATTCTTGCTTTTTTTTTCTTTGAATATATATATATATATATATTCTCCAAAAATATGAATAAACATTCCATGACCTTAATAACCATATCATTCATCTAAATAACAGGGAACATTTTAGACATGTAAAACTTATAATCCATAATTCATTTAGTTTCATTTCCAGTTTGATATTTAATTAATTGAACAAATATCCGCCATGCTTATCATCCATCAATGCACTGTCATTAATTTAATAAATTTTTTGAATGTGTTTTTGAATTTACATATCTATTCAATAAACAATTTGTTGTACATAAAATATCATGATTTTGTTGGTCTTTTACTTATAGCCCATGATTATCTAAGAATAACTTTAGTGTCTCTGTCACTGCACTCATAATGTTCCTCTCTATACTAACATCTCGAAAAGAAGCCAAAGATTTCAGAATTTATTTGCCAAGGAAGCTTCTTTTGGGATTGAGCTCTCTTTTCTTGTCAATTGTTGCATTGTTCATTACTTTTTGTTATGGCCATTTCTTTTTTATTGACCAAAAGTTCAAGCCCATTGTGTTTCGGATTTATGGAGTCACTTGCCTCCCTGTGAGTTTGTATGTAGTAGCACAACTTCCTCTATACATTGATCTTCTAAAAGGTATTGTAACCATAGTTCCAAAGACAAGTGATAAGGGAGAGGGCTTTTAAAGGTGCAAAATATACTGAAAATGCATTTGGTTTGTTGAAATATTGAAGACAGTGGCCTGAGTTCTACATACTACCTATGTTTGGAGCAGTTTATATATTTATTTATATGTCTAATGTTGGATTGTGGTTATTATAGTGAGATTCTTTTATTATGTACTCACTCATATTTAAGCAACTGAGATTTCATACTTTTGTTCTGAAGGTTAGTTGATTGAAGATAAAAAAAACTACTTTTTATTTCTACACGGTTGTTCTTTATAAAAGTAAAATTGGTTAATTTTAAAGAACTCAACCTGTTACCTACATGAGTTCATTCAATGGTGTTTTTTAGTTTATATCTATTCAATAAACAATTTGTTGTATATAAAATATCATGATTTTGTTGATCTTTTATTTATAGCCCATGATTATCTAAGAATAACTTTAGTTTGAGCATTAAATATTGACTATTTAAAATGTTTATCACTTTCAGACTTGGCTTAATGTTAGAGAGGTAGATAAACATTTATGAGATGAGGGATGTCTCCCACGCATAAACTCAATCTCAGGCCATATCTTGAGATTCTTATATTATATCTTTTGGATTTGAACTTGAATTTTTATAATAACATGTTTAAGCAACAAATTGGTGATTACATTTAGTAAATTTTAGGGAAGAAATGGAAAAGGTTTTTATTTGTTTTCACATGTAATGAATGTTAGAGTAGGGCCAAAAGAAGACAAGGAGCTGATCATAGGTCTTCATACATACTTCAGAAGTCTAAAATTGTTATGGAAAATTAGTAGTTGTTGGTTGAAGAAGCCACAAATTAAGGATTTGTTTTAAATGCGGTAACTGTGTCGTTATTGATTTCGACCATTTGATCTTAAATTAACGGGAAGATGGTTCACTGATGATTTAGTAAAGATTTAATGTGAGTTGGTCTATCTAAGATCGATGGCTAAGATCGACTAATGCATTTAATTGTTTGCTTTGTTTAATCTCATTCTATGTATAGGTTAATATATTCTATATGTTAACCAAGCGGTTGTGCTCCAGTGGCAAAGGAGCCCCGTCCAAGGACGTATTCGGGGACGGGTTTGATTCCCAAGTACGGAACAACATGCTTGGTCAGTGCGCATGTCTCTCCGCACGGGCTCTGGATTACTAGGACCCCTTTCCCCTAAAAACCAGAGTGCGATAAGAATATATATATATATATATATATATATATATATATATATATATATATATATATATATATATGTTAAATTTTCATTTGAACATTATTTAAATTCAATCATTTGTGAAATTTCCAAACTTTTGAAACATTATAACAATTGGTTGAAATAAATGCTATATTTTCATTTATTTTTTTCTTTTTATTTTGGATCATTGATATTCTTTGTCAAAAATAAATTATATTTTGTGTAATCATATTGCAAATTTATAATTAAAAATTGTTCATATTATAATTTTTTATTATACATTCTTCATTTAAAATAAATGAATTTTTTTACAAATATATCTCAATTTATTATTTCTACAATACCAAAATAAACTTACCGCACATGTATTTTACTGGTTTATAGTAATATAATTCATTAACAATAGACTATCCTTTAAATCCATAAATTTTGTGGGACTAAAATATAGTATTAGTTACGTTGAAATCCAACAATGTTGTTAGTAGTGTACCTTTCTAGTTTCAAATATAGGCTGACACAATAAATAAACTTAACCTAATATCTTAGAGCATCTCTAATGGTGTAATTTATTTTTGGATTTTTTGTAAGACTCATTACATAATGTTATTTTAAAATAACTTATCTAATTTTTACTCTAATAGTACAACTCTAAAAAACTAAAATTGGGTACCACAACTTTATCTCATATACTAATATTTTATTCATATTTATTGTTTTAAAACTTAAAAAAAATTAAATTTAAATATTTGAATGTAAAAACTTTTAATTATCATAAGTTAAAAGCAAAAGAATTATTAAAACAACATAAAACAACTAAAAGGAAAATGAAATAAAATATATAAAACTAGTTATTTGTTGTGTTTAGTATTATTCTGTATGAAGCAACGTTGCATGTTGCATCATGATGCAACGGTCCGCCAAGCTGTTCAATTCCAATAGCATTTTGTTGAAAAAAACAACATTCTACCCATTCCATGCTGGCAAACCAAGTTGAAGAACCTACGTTGAAGATGCTCTTACATATTTTAACATAAAACGAGGATGCGAAAAGCTCAGAAAGCATAAAGTGTGTTTTTTAATAAGCAATTTGAACCCAACAGAATTTAAATTTGAGACCTTGAGAGGAGCACACTCTTAAAACTCAAGCGTTTCACCACTAGACTACACACACAGAAAGCATAAAGTGTAAGTAGATGTAACTTTTACCATTTTTACACGTATTAAAAAATATAATAAAAAAAAGAAAGAATAATAATTTTATTAAATTATTTTTATTAATTATTGATGTATTTGAAATAACATTCTTACAAAAATGAGAAAATAATAAATTATAAATATTAATTAGAAAATATAATTGAAAGATAAAAATTAAAATTGCATAGATAAGATAAAATGTCAAATATATTAAGACAAATAATTTTTACAAATAGAAAAATTATTTTGGGATGGATGGATTAGCATTTATTACCAAGGATATTGACAGATTCCAAGTCCAAAATAAAAGGAACTGTATTGGGTTTGGGAGCAATACTTCCTTGATCACATACCCAAACATAACTGATATGGGCATAGACTCATAAAGCTATATCAATTATTTTTAAAATATATATTTTTTAAATTTTTTTTCAATCGCTTATTTTTTTTATTGAGTTAAATATACAAAAGTCTTATAACATAGACGAATTTTGATTTATTTTTGGTAAAATAATTTAGAATTATTTTTGAAATATTAAAATTTTATGTTTTTAAGTTAGAAACGTCAAAGTTACTTCTATAATATTTTTTTTTGTATCCCTCAAATTTAGTATTTAAATTATACATTTAGGAGTAAAAAACTTACAGAAGGAGATATGTTATATATTTAATATTTTTTAATTTATGTGAGTGTGCCTAATATTGTGTCCAAATCTTTTATGCCTATATAAGACTAAGTCACTGTATTGGACATGTAAAATGTGGTTGCTTGAGGACATAATAGCACACCGACATTTTTTCTTACGTGGCAAAGACTAAATTACGCCATCATTTTTACCCGAATAAATACATTTATTCCTCCCAGACTTTGTCTGTTTAATGAACTCATTGTTCTTCCTCTATTCTACAATGAGTGACTTTTTTGAAATAATAATTATAATTGACAATGCAAATTTTTTTTTTAATTGTACATTTTAATTATTATCACTTTTATCACTTCTAATACATAATAAAGAATATTTTAATAAAAACACCATCCTCTTTTTAATTATTATTTTTTGTTTAATATATGTGAATAATCAACTGAGTCAGTCATTATACTACAGAGGGAGTAGTTATATTACAGCCCATATATGATAATATGACGAGCAACGAGAAACGCGTCCTAATGGGGTTTACCCAAAGATTTAGGGGCAATTGCTAATACGTACCGCGTACTATTGTTATTACACTTGGATTTTTTTAATTAATTATACCGTCATTATTTCACAGTAATGACCAAACTTTAATAGTTTAAAAAATAATAATTTAATGGATCACACTGTCGAATGTTCTCGAAACATTTTTTAAGAATTTCATATTAATTTTTTTTTTAATTCAAACAATTCAATTTTCAATATATTGGATATACAAACTTTTATAAAAATTCATTATTAAAATTAAAAAAAAATACCCGTTAGTATTTCTCTAATTTAATATATTTTTTATGAAAATCAAATAAAACATTCAACCATTCCAATAATAAACGATTACGACTAATTAATATGCATGACTTTTCTGTTGGAATTAACCCAATCTTGGATAATTCTGAATCAATCATGATGAATAAGATTCAATCAATTCATTGAATTTCTCTCTTGTTTTTCACTCTTCACTCGAGTGAATCAATCATACTTTAATTGCAAGAATTAAGATTTGAACTAAATATGAAAGAAGAGAATTTCTGCAGAGTTTTTCTCTTTTATTCAAAACCAAATATTATTCTTTTGCAACTGCAAAAATTGTTGTACAATAATAGGGGTTACTCCCTATTTATAGATTTCTGAGTTTGTTTGCTCCCTAAGCAAAGCCCAAAAATACAATGCCCAAAATACCTAATTTTGTTAACACTACAAAATTAGGCCTAAGTTGAAATCCATGTCGAGACTAACTTCTTCGACACTTTGACAACTACACAACTCAGACACAATAGATTATTTCGACATTACCTTGTTTCTATCGAGCAATCTGCTTCGACACAAGGAATTACATACTCAACACACTACCGAATTCATTGTGTCTAAGCTATCTATATTCATCATTGACCATAACTTCTTAAACACTTCGACTTGCACTTATTTCGTCATGATATCTACAATCTGATTCTCAGTTCTGCAGTGTTCCAAGTTCATCTTCCCTTCTGCTAGCTGCTCTCGAAGATAGTGGAATCTCATTTCGATGTGATTGCTTCGTTCACGTGCCATCAGATTCTTTTCCAGATTGATAAAAACACATGTTGTCGATCTTCATGGTAATTGCTCCATGATTCTTCGCTATTATCTCTTCGACCAGGTTCATCATCCACGTTTCTTGACATGCACAAAGAGAAGCAGATATGTACTATGCTTCACATGATGATAGCGTCACTGCGAGTTCCTTTCTTGAACTCCAAGCAATTGGTGCACCACCTAGCATAAACACATAACCATCTGTGGATTTTCGATCCTCAGCATCATTACACCAGCTTGAGTCAGTGTAACCCACTAGCTTGCATTCTTTTCCTTCATCAATCGCAGGAAACAAAATGCCATAGTCGAGAGTTCCTTTCAGATACCTCAGTATCCTTTTTGTTGCTGCTAGGTGAGATACATTTGGCTTCTATATGAATCTACTCACTATACCTACATTGTATGCTAAATCGGGCCTTGTTTGACAAAGGTATTGAAATGTTCCAATGAGTCTTCTGTACTGCGTTGGGTCGACATCATCTTCATCTGTGTCTTTTGATAGTTGCATTATGGGCTCAGTTAGAGTCGAAGTTTGGTTGCAATCTTGCATCTCAAATCTCTTGAGTATTTCGCCTTCATATCTTCTTGATGCATCATCAAATCTCTACTGCTCTTGTAGAATTCAATGCCAAGAAAGTATGAGATATTTCCCAAGTCTGTTATTTCAAACTCCTCACTTAGGTCATGTTTGAAATCTTTGATCTCCTTCTTGAAACTTCCTGTTATCAACAGGTCATCGATATAGAGAGATAGTATAAGCAATTCACTATTGCTTCTTATTACCTATACTCCATGCTCAGTTGTGCACTTCAAAAATTCTTTCTCCCTTAGAAAACTACCTATATTCTTATTCCAAGCTCTTAGAGTTTGCTTAAGTCCATATAGGGCTTTATGCAGCCTATACACCTTTCTTTCTTTGCCTTGTTTCACAAATCCAACTGGTTGTGCATCATAAACTTCTTCATCTAAGGGGCCATTTAGAAATTCACATTTTACATCCATCTGACACATGTACCAGTTGTTCATCTTTTCTTTGAAGGTGAGGAAAATACACAAGAAGGGGGTTGAATTGTGTTCATTAAAGACGTTTATGCTTCTGAACAGAGTTCATATTCTAAATTTTAGTTCAGAATCTGATAACAAGTGCAACAGAAGATATATCAGAAGTAAACCAACCAGAATAATGAACATAACAGATTTATCATGGTTCCTCTCCAACAGATAGTAGTCCAGTCCTCTTGCAACACAAGAGATTTTCCACTATAATCAACACATGATTACAACTGCTTGTGCACTTAAGCACAAGACTTTAGCCTAAGACTTCCTTTCTTAATCAGCACTTAATCAAGACTTCTCTGCTTAGATCCTTAGATCCTAAGACTTTCCTTACTTAAACCCTCCTGGTTCAAGACTTCCTTGCTCAGACCCACTGTCTAAGACTTCTTTTCTTAGATCCTCGATCCAAGACTTCATTGCTCAGATGCACCGTCTAAGTCTCCTTTTCCCATATCCTCGATCCAAAACTTCACTGCTCAGACGCACTGTCTAAGTCTTCTTTCATCAGATTCTCAATCAAAGACTTCACTTGCTTAATCAAGACATATCAAGACTTTCAATGCTCAAGCACATAGCAAGAAACTAACTTGGCTAAAGATTTTCAACTATAGATTTTTATGCTTAAGGACATAGCAAGAAACTTTAATCTAAAATGCTAAACTCTTCTGAACTATCATCAGAAACTAATACAATCACCAAATGTAGAGAAAATGTGTTGTTTCTTCTGATGTTGAGGCCTTCAACTTCAGAGTATACGTCAGACATCACTTAGAGAATGTTCTTCAGATTCTGTACCATTAGGAACAAGTAACTCAGCTTCTCTCTGTAAGAACAAAAGATTGGTTCTGCATTAATACCTTTAAGTTTTGATGATATCAAACAAGTATGTTTGTATGAACAATTTTATAAGTCTAATGTTTGTTATTTGTGAGAATCTAACAAACAGGTTCTGCTTCCGTTAAATGGCGTGAATATGTTGTTAAAAGAAAATACTTCGCCTACGCGTTACACTCGATGAGCTATATAACAGAAATTGCTTCAGGAGAATCTGAAGATTGCAAGACTCTGATATAATATGTAAAGAGAACAAGTTCTGAAGATCTGAAGACTGAGGTTCTGATGAACGAAGTTCAGATGCTGAAGACTTACGCTCTTTTGATAAAGGTTCTGAAGACTCAACCATAGTCTCTACTCATGCTTCAACTAAATACCATCAGAAGCCTCTGAAGATATGATGACAACATTCTAAGCGAACAAGGTTCTGAAGATCAAGTGCTAAAGACTCCAAAGGCGCAGCTCTGAGGACTCCAAGACTTGAATTTCTTAAGAACCAAGCTACGTTTTCCCTTCTTACTCATGCTTGCAAAAGCCTCTGAAGTTAAGAAGATTTAAAGACTAAGCAACGAAGATCAAACGAAGATATCTTGTGCAAAACGAAGATATACTGACAAGACAGGACACAAAAGGTTTTATCTGTCCTCACGTTTCTACCAAACTGTCGTCAATAGTCATGATTATTTTGCAATAGTTACTTTTACCCGGCTATAGAAGGACTTGAAGACTCAAAGAATGATAATAACTTCTACGATTCCAATACGCTCTATTCTGCTATTATCATTCAAAAAGTCATTTTCTGTGTCGTAAAATAGTTTACATATTCAGCTTATGCTGGAAGCAATACCTTGTAAACAAAACCTTTTCAACTGTTGTTTGAAGTTCCTTGAGAAAAACCTGGTGAGGTTAGATTTCTTGAGAAGTCTAGGACTAGTGAGAGTCTTAAAGGCTGTTCCTTAAGAGAGACCAGTGTGGTTAGATCTCTTGAGAAGTCTAGAACTTGAAAGTTTTAGAGGTTGTTGTTAGTCACCAGCAGTTAGGCTTGTGCATTGTATTAATCTGATTCATTAGTGTATTAAGACCTCGATTGAGAGAGGCGAAATCACCTTGGCGGGTGGACTAGATTAACTTGAGAAATTCTCAAGTGAGCTAGTATAAACATACTGTGTTATCTCTTTCAAGCTTCATTAAGATTATCACTCATAAGTTAAAGAGTTGTTAAAAAGGGGTTAGTATACAAGAAAAATTTTATTTTGAAAAACCAATTCAAACCCCCCTTTCTTGTGTTTTTCACACCTTCAATTGGCATCAGAGCTCCGGTTCTGAGGTGATAAAAAGGTTGAATTTTTATCAAGCACTTAACAGTGTTCAGTACCGATCCAACTGTGAAAAACAATGGCTGCACCTGAATCAAATGTTACTGCAAATGAAAGAGATTCTTATAGTGTAAAACCTCCTATCTTTGATGGGGAAAAATTTGACTATTGGAAAGACAGAATTGAAAGTTACTTTCTGGCTTTTGACTTAGACCTATGGGATCAGGTAGTTGATGACTACAGTTACCCTGTAGATTCCGAAGGCAAAAAGATTACCAGAAGTGCATTAACAGATGCTCAAAAGAAGATTTACAAGAATCATCACAGAGCAAGAATGATTCTATTAAATGCAATTTCATATACGGAATTGAAAAGATCACAAATAAAGAAACTGCAAAGTCTATTTTTGACTCTCTCCGAATGACTCATGAAGGCAACGCTCAAGTCAAAGAGACAAAGGCTATTGCACTAATCTGGAAATATGAAGTCTTCAGGATGGAAGACGATGAATCTGTGGAAACTATGTTTTCAAGATTCTAGATGCTTGTTGCAGGACTCAAAGTTCTGGATAGAGGCTATTCTACTGCTGATCATGTCAAGAAGATTATCAGAAGTCTACCTGTCAAATGGAGACCAATGGTAACAACCTTGAAACTAGCAAAGGATTTAAACAACATAAGTCTTGAGGAACTCATTAGTTCTTTAAGGAGTCATGAAATAGAACTTCAAGAAGATGAACCTTAGAAGAAAGGTAAATCTATTGCTCTAAAGGCTAAGTCTACAAAGAAAAAGGCTTATCAAGCAGAGGAAGAATCTCGAGAATCTGAAGAAGATTCAGACGAAGATGATATATCTCTCATATCAAGAAAGATAAGTCAACTATGGAAATACAAAAAGAATAAGTTCAAAGGACCAAGAAGAAGATCTGAGTCTACACATGGTCAAAAGAAAACTTATGGAAGAGAAGTTACATGTTTTGAATGCAAGGAGCCTGGACATATCAAGAATGATTGTCCAAAGTTCAAGAAAGATGAAAGACCTAAGAAAGCTAAAAAGGGTCTTATGGCAACATGGGATGATTCAGAGTCAAAAGAAGATTCTGATGGAGAACATGCCAACATGGCATTTATGGCTAAGACGAACACAAACAATGTCCTATCAGAAGGAGAACTATCAGAATCCGACGACGAAAGAGAGGTACTTTCTTCCTTATCTCGTTCTGAACTTGAAATAGGATTATCTGAACTTATGGAAAGATATCAACTCCTTCTAAGAAAACAAAAAACTCTGAAAAAGACTTTTGTGGTTCCTTCAGAGGACCTTACTAAAAACAAGCAAACTATTTCTGAATTAAACGAAAAATTATTTCTCTTAGAAAACTCAAACGCTGCTTTAAAAAGTAAAGTCTTTAAGTTAGAAGAAGAGATCACTTCCAACATAACCAACACTAATGAAGTAGTCAGATATGATAGAGCTTTTCAACACTTCCTTGCTAAAAGCATAGATAGAAGTAAAATGGCTTCAATGATCTATGGAGTTAGCAGAAATGGAAGTAGAGGTCTAGGATATTCAAGACCATCACAACCATATGATGAAACCAAGAATATCAAACTAATACCTCTATCTAAACATTTTGTGCGTGCTGACACTAAACTAAAACGTCCAGAACCAGAAGGTTCTAAATCTATTGCAACACAAACACAGACACGGAAGAAAACTTCTAAGCTTAAATATTATGCACAAATTCCACACTATTATTCTACTGCATGGAAATCCAAAGGTGTCAGAACCTCTGGAAAGGCTAATGTGAAAGGACCCACAAAATGGGTACCTAAGAATAAGATAATTTATGTTGCAGATATCCTTAATGGCGCCACTGAAACACCAGTCATGGTACCTGGACAGTGGATGCTCGCGACACATGACGGTAGAAAGGCATATGTTCCAAGATCTGAAACTTAAGCTTGGAGGCGTCGTCGGTTTCAGAGGAAATCAGAAAGGAAGAATCATTGGCTCCGAAACTGTTGGTAATGGTAAACTTCCCTCTATAACTAATGTTCTTTTAGTTGAAGGTCTAATGCATAATTTGTTGTCAATTAGCCAACTTAGTGACAATGGTTATGACGTTATTTTCAATCAAACGTCTTGTAAGGCTGTTAGTCAAAAGGATAAATCTGTTCTGTTCAATGGTAAAAGGAAGAACAATACTTACAAAATTAAATTATCAGATTTAAAACATCAAAATGTAAAGTGTCTTCTGTCTGTCAATGAAGAGCAATGGGTCTGGCATAGACGTCTGGGTCATGTTAGCTTGAGAAGAATCTCACAGCTAAACAAGCTTGGACTTGTCAGAGGTTTGCCAAATCTGAAGTACTCTTCAGATGCTCTTTGTGAAGCATGTCAGAAAGGCAAGTTTTCAAAAACTTCTTTTAAAGCAAAAAATATTGTTTCTACCTCCAGATCATTGGAACTTCTTCACATTGATCTATTTGGACCAGTGAAAATTGCTTCTATCAATGGTAAGAAATATGGACTAGTCATTGTTGATGATTACAGTCGTTGGACATAGGTAAAATTCTTAAGACACAAGGATGAGTCACATTCTGTGTTTTCTTCTTTCTGCACCCAAGTGCAAAACGAAAAGAATTGCAAAATCGTCAAGGTCAGAAGTGATCATGGTGGAGAATTTGAAAAGAAAGATTTTGAAAATCTTTTTGATTCACATGGGATATCTCATGATTTTTCTTGTCCTAGAACTCCACAATAAAATGGAATTGTAGAAAGAAAGAACAGAACTTTACAAGAAATGGCTCGCACCATGATCCAAGAAACTGACATGGCTAAGCATTTTTGGACAGAGGCAGTTAATACAACATGTTATATTCAAAATAGAATCTCCATAAGACCTATTTTGAGTAAAACTCCCTATGAATTGTGGAAGAATAAAATTCCCAACATTTCTTATTTTCACCCTTTCGGGTGTATCTGTTTTATGTTAAACACTAAAGAGAATATTGGCAAGTTTGATTCCAAAGTACATAAGTGTCTGTTGTTAGGATACTCTGAACACTCAAGAGACTACAGAGTTTATAACACAGAATCACATATTATGGAAGAATAAATTCATGTCAGATTCAATGATAAGCTTGACCCTGAAAAGTCAAAGCTAGTTGAAAAGTTTGTAGATTTGGAAATCAGCTTCTCAGAACCTAAAGAAAAGGCAGAAGAAGTTAAAACTCCATAAGTTCCTACTCTCGATATCACTGATGTATCGTCTAACACTCCACAACAAAAGAAAAGGAGAATCTCAACTTCACACCCTGAAGAACTAATTCTGGGTAGCAAGGACGCTCCTATATGAACCAGATCAGCTTTCAAACCCTCTGAAGAAACGCTTCTGGGATTGGTGTCGTTAATTGAGCCAACAACAGTTGATGAAGCTCTTATGGACAAGGACTGGGTTCTGGCAATGGAAGAAGAACTTAACCAGTTTTCAAAGAACGATGTATGGGATCTTGTCCCAAAACCTAAAGATGTCCATGTAATTGGGACTAAATGGGTATTCAGAAACAAACTCAATGAAAAGGGAGAAGTCGTCAGAAACAAGGCACGACTTGTTGCACAAGGTTACAGTCAACAAGAAGGGATAGATTACAATGAAACCTTTGCTCCAGTCGCCAGACTAGAAGCTATACGCCTGTTAATTTCCTTTTCAGTAAATCATAACATCATCTTATATCAAATGGATGTTAAAAGTGCATTTTTGAATGGTTATATATCAGAAGAAGTTTATGTCAAACAACCTCCTGGATTTGAAAGCTCAGAAAAATTAGATTTCGTTTTTAAACTCAAAAAATCTCTCTATGGTCTGAAACAAGCTCCCAGAGCTTGGTACGATAGATTGAGCAGTTTTCTTTTAGAAAATAACTTCCCCAGAGGCAAGGTTGACACCATTCTATTCTGTAAATCGTACAAAAATGATATACTCATAGTTCAGATTTATGTTGATGATATTATTTTTTGTTCTGCTAATCCCTCTATATGCGAGGAGTTTTCAAAATTGATGCAAGTAGAATTTGAAATGAGTCTTATGGGTGAGTTGAAGTTCTTTCTGGGAATTCAAATTGATCAAAAACCAGAAGCTACTTACATTCATCAAAGTAAGTACACTAAAGAACTTCTGAAGAGATTCAACATGATAGATTGTAAGATAGTAAAAACTCCAATGCACCCAACATGCGTCATGGAGAAAGCAGAAACAAGTGGTAAAGTTTGTTAGAAGACCTATCATGGTATGATAGGGTCTCTTTTGTATTTAACTGCTTCTAGACCTGATATTTTATTCAACGTTCATCTGTGTGCTAGATTTCAATCAGATCCCAGAGAATCTCATTTAACTGCTGTTAAAAGAATTCTAAGTTATCTGAAAGGAACTACTAACCTTAGCTTAATGTATGAGAAAACATCAAAGTACACTCTATCTGGTTACTGTGATGCAGACTATGTTGGAGATAGATTGGAAAGAAAAAGCACATCTGGAAACTATCAGTTTTTAGGCAAAAATCTGATCTCATGGTCAAGCAAGAGGCAATCTACGGTCGCTCTCTCTACAGCAGAAGCAGAGTACATTTCCGCTTCTCTATGCAGTACGCAGATGCTCTGGATGAAAAATCAGCTAGAAGATTATCAGATACATGAGAGTAATATCCCTATCTATTGTGATAATACTGCTGCTATCTGTTTAAGTAAAAATCCAATCTTGCATTCTAGGGCTAAGCACATAGAAATTAAACATCACTTTATTAGAGACTATGTTCAAAAGGGAACTCTATGTTTAAAATTCATCGATACAGACCATCAATGGGATGACATTTTTACAAAACCCTTGGCTGAAGATAGATTTCAATTTATTCTGACGCATCTGAAAATGGATTTTTGTCCAGAGTAAGATCGTATCAGAATCATATGTGTTTAGTTAGAATTTGAAGAAATTAGTTTTTTTTCAGATACACTTGTTTAATCTCAGTTATTAGAAGCTACTTCGGTCAGAATTATCTCTGATCAGATGGAAACTCTTGAGTTGTCCAGATTCTGAGAATATCAAAACGTTGCACTTGAATTAGAAGATGATTAACGCGTGTAACCTCGGTTATATCCAAATCATTACATCTATTTTAAAGTACACAATGAATAGTAATCTTTCTTGAAATTTATTTAAAATCATAATTGCGTTCATTATTTAACTCCCAACACATTATTTAAGCTTTTCAAATTTCAAAAACACTTTATAAATCTACTCACACTACCTCACATTCACTCCCACACTTTAAGAAACCCTAAAACTCCAAATCACTTCTCTCTCTCTCTCTCAACTTCTCATCTATTGTTCTCATCTCGATCAATCACAAACTTCATCATGATGAATCACATTTAAAAAGAAACAGCCAAATACTCCGGAAAATTGGAAGCATCTTTGAATCCATCGAAAGGGTTATCATCTTCATCAGTTGTTCCTGCTACCACCTCCACAACCACTGCAACTGTTGGGTCGACTTCATCGCCTCCTCCTGAGATTGATGAAAACCACGTTACTCAAAGAAATGCAGTTGTTACGTGTGTGCGTCCTGCGGACGAACTAACAGTTCTCAAGGAACTGCATGTGGATTTCCTGAATCTTGCAAACAATGGGGTTGATCTTTCTGCCGAACTCGAATGTCAAGGATGGAATAACTACTTTGAAAGGCTTAAAGGTCCTATCTATGAATCCCTTGTAAAAGACTTCTGGAGAATGCTCGATACTGACGATTTTTATGTCGTCTATTTTGTTATGGAAAAGAGGATTATCATTACTGAAAAGTCGATTTCAGATCTTCTAGGAATAAATTTCTTGGAAGGGAAACAAGTCTATGGAAAGCTCGAAAAATCTGACATTGCCATCAGCAAAGAAATTTTTACGAACTATCAATCTAAGAAAACAGATTATAAAAGTGTAGAATTGCATGATAAACTTAGAATGTGGCACAAGATCATTCTTGGTTGTATCAACCCAAGACCCTTGAAGATTTCCGCAGACTACTTCAATACTACTCAAAGGAACATGTTGTACTGTTTGCATAAAAAAAAGAAAATGAATTTGCCCTTCATCCTGTTTTCCTATCTAAGAGACAAAGTGCGCAAGTCCAGAACAATGGCTTCACCTACAAAGAAGATTCCAACCTACATTCGTTTCGGGAGATTGCTCTCTGACATTTTTGTTGAAAGCGGCCTAGTGGATTATCTGATTAAAGAAGCCAGATATACAGAATATTTGGTTGCAAGCATTGGAGAGTCTTTAAATGCCACTACCCTAAAATATATGAAAATAATCAAACATGTTCAACTTAAACCTACGGTTATCCCTCATGAAAATGTGATACAAAGCAGAATTCAGGTGAAAGACTATGCCTCTTTTGACAGTTGTGAAAATAAGGCAGTTATTGCTGCACTTGTTGCTATAATGGAAAAGGAAGGACAAGACGTGTCTAAGGTCAGAATTAAAGAAGTTGAGACCAGTAGAGGAAAAAGGAAGCTAATCGAAGAGGATCCTGAACCCAAGAAAAAGAAGAAGGCTAACAAGTCAGAGACCTCCAAGATTTCTGTTCAAGATTCTCACTCTAAAAGAGCTAGTAAGTCTGCCATCACTTCTTCTGTTTCAATAGTTAATGCTGAACCTGTCATTGTTTCATCATCGTCTCAACAAACTACCTACATTCCCACTTTAAATCCACAAGTCAGCTTTCAGTCACCATCTTTTTCAATTCCACCACCAACAATCTCTATTCCTGTAATTGAAACAACTACTATTCCACAAACTTCCTTTCCATAAATCAGTACACCTATTCAACCTGAAGCCATTCCTACATACACTTCATCAACAACCACCTCACTCATCCAACCAAATATACCTGTCTCACCAATGTTATACGCTTTTCATCAGAAAACCATGGCTGAATCCTCTATCCAACACTCTGATCCTCCTGAACCAGCATCTGAAGAAACAAGAGTTGAACCCCTTGAGATTGCCACTTCTGAATCTTCTTCAGAATTAGAAACTTTTGAGCTCTCTTCTCATACTACTGAAACCAATTCATCTCAACTAAATCCTGAACCCACTCAACCTGAAATTAATTCATCTGATGAACCCAACCCTTCTGAAACAAGTTCTGTTGAATCCAACCTGGCCATGGTCATCTATAAAAGACCCCTTCCAAAAACCATTGATGAATGCATTAGCAATTTTCACGAAAAGGCGTTGGAGAAAGTAGCAAAGCTACTAGCAGAGGCCAGGACAAGTGTCCGGCCTATGGAGCTTGTAAATTCTTGGGACGCATTTCAGAAGTGGTTAGACTCTGAATTTGCAAGGATGTTTATGTTCTCTGAAGCTGCTAAAGCTGCTGGAGTTGAACTGGTGAAGGCAAGAGAAGAGGCTGAGGAAAGGATAAGAAAATTCAATCTTCTGATGACTAAGCAAAGAGAGGCTGAAGAAAAGGCTACAGAAGAAGCGAGACTTCTTGCAGAAGAAGAAGCCAAGCTGGCAAAAGAAGCTGAAGCTATAGAAAAAGCTACGCAAGATGCCTTAGTTGTTTCCTCAACTGAACCTAATGTGGTGCGTTTGGAAAACGCAATTAAAGAAATCAGAGGAGAGCAACAGATTTTCAGAGAAAACTTTGCAGAATAGAAGGTTGTCAATGCAAATGTTCAAAACCTGGTTCAAAAGATTTTGGACAAAATGTCCTCTGGAAGTACCTAACTTTTTCCTTGTTTCGTTCTGTTTCTATGACTTTAGGATTTAGGACTTTGTTTTTCACCCTTTGTTCACAAAACTTTTTGATAATGACAAAAAGGGGGAGAAGTAATGAATGCGAATTTTTGGTTCTTATAGTCAATCTGTGAATAACAAGCTGTTTACAGTCTAACCAGTAAATTGCTATTTCTGTTAGATGTTTTTCTTTGTCCCTCTTTTCAGGAATCCTGATCTAATTAGTCATCATAAAGTCGATAAAGAAATCAAAAATCAAGCAAATCATAACTTTTGATGGCAAATTCGTGTCAAACTCTGAAGGATCGAGTTTATAGTTGAATCAAGTCTATGAAGATTTCAGTATCTGACCCTTTGGAATCAGGGGGAGTCCATCTCGAAAAAAATTCAAGTCAGGATATTTAATCTTCACCCAATCTGAGAATCAGGGGGAGTATCTCGTGTGTGAAGGATAAGTATTTCTTAACCTTCTTATTTCGATTACTCTAGTGTTATGTACAAAAATGTGTCATCAAAATACATAGTTTTGTCATCATAAAAAAGATGGAGATTGTAAGAACAAGAGATTGGTTCTGCATTAACTCTTCTTAACTCTTATAAATTATCATCAGAAACTAATACAATCACCAAATGTAGAGACAATGTGTTGTTTCTTCTGATGCTGAGGCCTTCAACTTCAGAGTATACGTCAGACATCCCTTAAAGAGTGTTCTTCAGATTCTGTACCATCAGGAACAAGTAACTCAGCTTCTCTCTGTAAGAACAAAAGATGGTTCTGCATTAATACCTTTAAGTTTTGATGATATCAAACAAGTATGTTTGTATGAACAACTTTATAAGTTTAATGTTTGTTATTTGTGAGAATCTAACAAACAGGCTCTGATTCCGTTAAATGGTGTGAATATGTTGTTAAAAGAAAATACTTAGCCTACGCGTTACACTCGATGTGCTATATAACAGAAATTGCTTCAGGAGAATCTGAAGATTGCAAGACTCTGATATAATATGTAAAGAGACGAGTTCTGAAGATCTGAAGACTGAGGTTCTGATGAACGAAGTTCAGATGCTGAAGACTTACGCTCTTTAGATAAAGGTTCTGAAGACTCAACCATAGTCTCTACTCATGCTTCAACTAAATACCATCAGAAGCCTCTGAAGATATGATGACAACATTCTAAGCAAACAAGGTTCTGAAGATAAAGTCCTAAAGACTCGGAAGGCGCAGCTCTGAGGACTCCAAGACTTGAAGATCTTAAGAACCAAGCTATGTTTTCCCTTCTTACTCATGCGTGCAGAAGCCTCTGAAGTTAAGAAGATTAGAAGACTAAGCAAAGAGGTTCAAACGAAGATATCTTGGTAACTGTGCAAAAGTTCAAATGAAGATATCTTGGTAACAGTGCAAAACGAAGATATACTGACAAGACATGACACAAAAGGTTTTATCTGTCCTCACGTTTCTACCAAATCGCCGTCAATAGTCATGATTACTTTGCAACGGTTACTTTTACTCGGCTATAAAAGGACTTGAAGACTCAAAGAATGATAACAACTTCTCCGATTCCAATATGCTCTATTCTGCTATTATCATTCAAAAAGTCATTTTCTGTGCTGTAAAATAGTTTACATATTCAGCTTGTGCTAGAAGCAATAACTTGTAAACAAAACCTTTTCAACTGTTGTTTAAAGTTCCTTGAGAAAAACCTGGTGAGGTTAGATTTCTTGAGAAGTCTATGACTAGTGAGAGTCTTAGAGGTTGTTCCTTAAGAGAGACCAGTGTGGTTAGATCTATTGAGAAGTCTAGAACTTGAAAGGTTTAGAGGTTGTTGTTAGTCACCAGCAGTTAGGCTTGTGCATTGTATTAATCTGATTGATTAGTGGATTAAGACCTCGATTGAGAGAGGCGAAATCACCTTGGCGGGTGGATTAGATTAACTTGAGAAATTCTCAAGTGAACTATTATAAACATACTGTGTTATCTCTTTCAAGCTTCATTAAGATTATCACTCATAAGTTAAAGAGATGTTAAAAAGGGGTTAGTATACAAGAAAAATTTTATTTTGAAAAACCAATTCAAACCCCCCTTTCATGTGTTTTTCACACCTTCACTCTCAAGTGCGCTTTCATATCAAATTCTGAATATATGTATGTATATATATATATATATATATATATATATATATATATATATATATATATATATATATATATATATATATATATATATATATATATATATATATAAGCATAAGAACCTGCATACTTGAACACACATTAGATAACACCATTGTTCTTTTAATACTTTTGTTATCATCAAAACCAAGGATATATATATCATTAACAAATCTTGTTCTAACATTATAGACCAACAACCAACCCGCTTGTTTTGATTCTAGCAACTGGTGCAAAGACTTTGTCAAAATCAATTCTTTCTTTCTGAAGAAAACCTTTTGCTACAAGTATTTCCTTGTGTTGAGTTACTTCTCCTTTGGGATTCAGCTTCACCTTGTATACTCACTTCACATGGATTGCCTTCTTGCCTTGAGGCAATTTGACAAGTGACCAAGTGTTGTTAACTTTGATGGACTCTAGTTCTTCATTGATTGCTTTCACCCTCTTCGAATCTTTCAATGCCTCAGTTACATTGAATGATTCGACATCTGCATAGAAAGCATAATGTACCATCTCACCTTCTTTGTTGACCACATCATCTGATGTAATTACACATTTTTGCAACCTTGCAGGCATGTGTCTTGTTCGTTGAGGTCTGCTTGGGCCTGCTTCACCTCTGACTTCTTCTTGTCGAACTTCTCTTTCAACTTCACTAGCTGGTTCTTCACATAAGATTCTAACTGAATCCTTCTTAACATTCTCAGTACAATCTTATTCCTTAAGCTCATCTTGATCACGTCCGTGCTTATCACAACTTGTTTGTTCACTGGATTGAACAATTTGTATCCTCCAATCGAATGATATCCTATAAAGATCATTTGACTCGACTTGTCATCAAGTTTTCTTATCAATTGATCTAGCACATGTCTATGTGTTATAGATCCAAACACCTTCATATGAATTAGGCTAGGCTTGACACCAGACCAACATTCTTCTTGTGTGATTCCTTCTAGATTTTTCGTCAGAAATCTATTCAAGATGTATGTTGCAGTCGACATAGCTTCTCCCCATAATTCGTTGGGTAGATGTTTGTCTCTCAACATACTTCTCACCATGTTCATGATGGTTATATTCTTCCTTTCTGTAGTTCCATTTTGTTGTGGAGTGGAAGGTGACACCATTTCATGCACAATCCCTTCTTTCTCACATAATGCATCAAAATATTTCGAAACATACTCTCCACCGCCATCGATCCTCAGAATCTTTAGCTTTCGACCACTTTATCTTTTGACTATATATTTAAACCTGGTCAATACCTCGATCACTTCACTTTTCTTTTTGATCAAGTAAGTCTACAGTTTTCTACTAAAATCATCTATGAATATGACCAAGTATTTATTACCTCCAATTGAGTCCACCTGGATAGGACCACACACATCAGAGTATATGACTTCAAGAATTGCCTTCGACTTGCTTCATGCATCCTTGCTGAAGCTATTTGTTAGATGTCAAACATGCCTTATATTTCTTATTAATACTTGGCATTTTTCAAATCTTTTATGTTGAATTGTTGGATTTTATTCTTGAATGTTGTCAAAGAAGTAAGACACAAAGAAAGTGACCCAAGTTGCCAAATAAATGAATAAACTTCAGTAAGTTCGCTTTGCGAACTTGCCAGTGAATGTTCGCTGGGCGAACATCAGGCGAAGCTCCAGCGAACACTCCCAGACTTGGGCAGTAAGAAAAGGCACCTAAGTTCGCTTTGCGAATTTTCCAGCGAATGTTCACTGATTCAACGCTCCAGCAAAGGCCTGTCGAAGGACATCATGGATGAGGCAGTGGCTAAAGGGACCTAAGTTCGCTTTGCGAACTTGTAGGCGAATAGTTCGCTTTGAGAATAATTGTTTGCATTGCGAACTTATGCAGAAAATCAGAGGCGGTTTAACAGATCAGAGGAACCTCAGGTGCCTATTTGGCAGTTCGCTAGGCGAATAAAAAGTTCGCAGTGCAAACTTGGCAGATTTCAAGTGATGTTTAAAAACACTTTTTGTTATTTCTTGAGATCATAACCTATTTTTCTCACACCATAACCTAAGTTTCTGACTTTTCTTCATCCAAGAGTGGTATTTCACCAAGAGAAGCTGGATTTGCATCTGATCTCAATTATTTGACGCGGATGCTTTTTCATCTCCTCCCGATACTTGTGAAACAAGCTACCATGACAATGTGTAGCTAAACACCTCTTGTGTCAAGATTAGTGGTAGGTAATCCTATATTTTGTATGTATTGATCTTGATATTTAGTTTGTGAACTTTGTTGAAGATTAATATATGGTGAAAAACTTTGTTTGTATGGTTTATACTTTGTTTTTGTTCATGATTGAGAAATATGTTCTAAGACTTGACCTAAGTTTTAATCCATCAACAATCATGAGGCTAGAGATAGTTTTGAGAGTTGATGTTCATAAATATTGATCTTTGAATATTATCATATTGATAGTTAGAGTGAGAGATCATCTAAGGATCAATATGATAAATCCCACAACAAGTGTTAGAGATAAACTTGTTAAGAGGATATGTGATTATATTCATTGTTAACAAGTTCACATACTCTATCGAGTAAATACGTATGAAACTGATTATCGGACCATAATCTTGGTATGCTTTTACCAAACCTTTAAAACCAATTTCTTTACCATTGTTATTAAATTCTTATGTAAACGATCCGTTACAAATCAACTAAACTCTTTGTTACTTTAAGTTTAAAACGATTCCAACTATAGAACGGAAGTAATATCCATACAATCCCTGCGGATACGATAACAAAAACCCCCCACTAAAATACTTTTCAACAAAATGGCGTCGTTGTCGGGGATTGTTGTTTGATATTGCAAGCATTGCAATAATTGTTAAGTTTTAAGCTTTTATAACTTTTTCCTGAGCTTCTTAATTTGTTTGGTTAAGTTTTACAGACTCTGTTTATGCGAGGAAAGTTACCTGCATATCAACTTCTTTTCGATCCTGAGATTGGGAGAACTGCACGTAAGTTAAATAGTAAAACTAGACGGAGGAGGCAACTTGCCAAAGAAAGACGAGAAAGAGGAGAGAGTTCAATTTCTACACCAACACCACAGTTAACGCCAACCATGGCAGCACCACCTGCTTCAGTTCCATGTACTAACAGTCTGAGGCCCACAGCTCAGTTTGCACGCAATGTCCACAACGGTAGGCACTCAGAAATGAAGACCGGCATCCTTGCTCTTCTATACCAAAATTCATTCACCGGTTTGGATCACGAGGATCCCTTCATTCATTTGACAAAATTTTATGAAATTGCGGGTGCAACTGGAGCGTCTGAAGCTGAAGAAGAGTCCTTGTTCAAGAGATTGTTTCCTCATTCCTTAATAGGGAAGGTGAAGGAATGGTACCTTGATCAGTCGACTGCTATTATGACAGATTGGAACATGTTGGAAGAGGAGGTACTAGAATGATTTTTCCACATAATCGTTTTATGGAAGCGAAAACGGCGATCGTGGTTTTCTCACAAGGTGGAAATGAATCCCTCAATGAAGCTTGGGAGAGATTCAAATCTATGCTAAGAAAATGCAAAGGACACGGTTTTGATGAACTTACACAAGTTCATATTTTCAGAAATGGTCTCCAACCCGTTTATAAGACCTTTTTGCATGCTACTTCGGGTGGGTCTTTAATGTCGAAAAGCACCGAGGAAGCAATTACTATCATTGATAAAATGGCACTCACTGACTAACAAGGGAATCATAATCGTGGCACTACTCAAAAGAAATTGAGAATGCTTGAATTGGGGACTAATGATGCTATTCTTGCCCAAAATAAATTGCTATATCAACAAGGGGAGTTGTTAACACAACAAATGTCAAAGCTCCCTCAATAACTTAAAGAGATGCAAGACATTCCGAGCAAGAATGTGCAAATAGCCATATGTGAATTGTGCAAAGGAGATCACCCCACCGACTATTGTCCTCCAGAGTATGAAGAAGTAAATTACATGGCAAATCAAAATCAACAACAAGTTTATCAAAGGCAACAACAACCTTATCAAAACAATTCTCAACAACCTTATCAAAACCTTCAAGGATACCAACAAAGAGGGAATTATCAAAATCAACAAGGATACCGTCAAAATCCTTATCAACCTACACAACCTCAAGGTCGAAGTTCAAACTTAGAAGAAACTCTCAACCAATTCATTCAAATGTCAATGGCCAACCAAAAGACTAATGAGGCATCAATAAAAAATCTTGAAAACTAAGTTGGGCAACTTGCAAAACAATTAGCTGATCAACAACCGGGGCCATCTTTTTTCGGAAATACTCAAACCAACCCGAAGGAACATTGGAAAGCCATTGTGACTAGGAGTGGAAGAGATTTGGGTGGAGGAGAAAAAAAAGAGAAAAATGTTGATGTTAGAATTGATGAGATTGTGGAGAAAGACAAAAATAATGAGGTAGAAGTTGAAAAGAATGATGTGGAAGAAGTTGAAAATGAAAATGAGAAGTTAGTTGAAAATGAGAACCTTGAGAAAGAAAAGATAGAAGAAAAAAAGAGAAGAGTCAAAAAGGGGAAGGAGAAAGTGAATCCTATTCCTATTCAAAATCTACCTTACCCTCATGTACCCACCTGTCATACCCCAAATTTTGACCACTAAGATTCCCCATCATTGTGCAAATCATCATCATAATATGGATGGACCATCATGCCTCATTAATCTCCCCAAAGATGAGTGAGCATCCACTATAATCAAACTTAGGGCTTCAAGCCCTCTCATAGCTCTTAGACAAACGATCAATCAAGGAATGACATGATCTTTAACTTGTATAACCTCTCCAACATACAATGGATCAAGAGGACTCCCACAACAAGAATCAAGCACAAGGTTGCAGCATTCTAAGTGGATCAAGCCTCAAGATCTCCAGTGTCACCAAATTAGGGTTTTGGTCGACCAGGGCCTCCAGATGGAAATTTTCCTCTGGGCATGAGCCAATGCTTCAAAGCATAACCTAAAATCCTCCATGGAACATCAGGAACCCAATCATCAAGTCAATTTGGCCTCAGGGGATGCATTCATAAAAAATCAGGAATTAGGGTTTCTTGACCTAATTCACCCCTAAGTTGACTTTTGGGACAAAACATGAGCCAAGACCTCAAGGCATGATTTGAGGGTCCCTAACACAGTACATTGATCCATTTGTAATAATGGATTGATCCAAGAAGCTTGAGCAACAAGTTTCAAGTTCATCAGAACCATAGTTAGGGTTTCGCGGGAAAAAGTCAACTGTGCCTTTGACTTTTAACCCAAGCATGCTCCCAAACCTTGGGATATGATTCAATACACCTATAACACCTATGAAATCAATCCATCAAGTTTTATTTAGGTCAAGGACTTGATTTCATAGAGGATCACACAGTTTGGAATTCATCTGACAAAACGTCAACTGTGCACAAAAGTCAACCTTGACTTTTTGAGATTTTTCACAATTATGGTTCTTTGACCCTAAAATGATGTTAATGTATGATTGGAATCATCATTCATCAAGAAAAATCAAGAAAGGTGGGATAACTTGTAAAAGGGGTAACCATAAAAACTTAGAAATTTTTCTAAGTTATGGAATAAAGTGGCAATGGTACCAACTTTGGAGGATCATAACTCCTAAACCACAAGGCCATTTTCCCCATCCAAAGCTGGATTTGTAGCTCTCATGGCCCTCTACAAAAGCTTCAAACACAACTAATTCCAATTCCTCATGGATTTTAACTTATGGAATGATCAAAATCATAAAAAGTGAAAATGTCACTTTTTTCCAACACTTAGTGAAATTTTCACTAAGTCAGAATCTGCCTTCACTTTTTTCCAAATGTAGGGGCATTTTTCACTTGGATCCAAAAGGTATCAAAACCAACTATGATCAAACAGTTGTTGTATCATATGAGGGCTTTCCAAAATGGCCAAGAACTCCATCAAAGTCCACTTGAGCCATGAGATATGACAATGCCAATATGCCTTGCTGCAAACTGTCATGGCAAGCTAGATTTGGGAGTTTTACTCTATTTGCTCAAAAATTTTGCAAAGGGCAAGCAACTCTATCCATCTGAACATCTCAAGGGGAGACTAAGGAGGGACAAACACTGATCCATCAGCCCCCCAAGTGTTTGGAACCAAAAGTAGCATGCCAAACCTAGAAATGCCTAAAAGAGGGACAAGACTCCAATTTTGGATTGGAGCATTTAATGGATGCACCAAGGTGGCATGGACTGAGCCATTTCCAACTGAATTCAGTCAAGACTTATCCATGACCAAGGGAACCAGTGGCCTGTGCCCTAACCTCTAGTCAATGGCTAGAGGAGACTTGGATTCTCATTGCTCAACATTGGCCAAACCTCTGCTGCAGTTGCCATTCACTGTTGTAGCCACAACAAACTTGCTCTACTATAAATAGAGCTCAATTGTGTTCAGTTTGAGTACACCAAAGCACTACAACACTTGCTTTCCTCAAAATCTCTTTCTCTAGGCAAAAATACCTTCTTTAGCAAGGTAACTCTAAGTTTTTGAGTTAGAGAGCAATCCCACCACAGCTTATGATCCAAACACATCCAATATGTCATATCTAAGCTGTCCAAACTCTCACCAATGACCTGTAACACCAAAATCACAAAGTCGCCTCTCAAAACCTCAAAATAGGACTTTTGTGCATTTTTCAAGCCATGTCTTGATTCAGTCACTTTCCAAACTAGATAAAACCTCAAACACACTCCAAATATCATCCTTGAACTATCTCAAATGGTGCCACACATCTGGAACACCATTTGAGAGAGTTGCTATTTTGGCCATTTTTGCCCCTTTTGCAAGAAAGAGCTCAAACTTGTTCCTGAGCTTTCCAGTTGATTCCAATCATTCTGAAAGCTTCTGAGAGATCATTTAAGGGTTTCCAAAGCATCAAATCATTTCTGGAACAAAGCACTTGGCAGATTGCATAAAAGCTCCAAAAAGAGGTAAGCATCACAACTTGGATTCTTTGAATCATGCTTTCTTTTGATGTCCACTGATCATGCATCTCTTCTACATGTTATATGTGTTGTGTTTGCACCAATTTATCATGTAATTCATGCTTGTACCAAGAGATGGCACAGAAAATGCAAGTCATGGCCTATTTCAAAACTACTATCAGGTTTTTCAATAGGAGTATGATCTGAAAAAAACACCACCACCATTGGATTCCTTGTGAAATTCTAGGCAGGATAGACCTAAATTTTGTCCCAATCCATGGAGAAATTAGAAAGTTATGGCCTTCACATTTTCAACCAAAATCTTGCCTTGCCTTGCCTTGGGCCAGGCCAAAAACAAGGCCTCAATTTTAAAAAATTAATAACTTCCTCAATTTTAATTATTTTTGATTGGTTCTTTTTGCAAAAAATCACAAAAATATTGAAATATTTTATTCCACAAAAAATCAAATTTATATTAGTTATTTAATATAATTAGTATTTTTGTGATGAAATTCATTTTTAATTGTTTTTAAACATTTAAAAGTAAATATTTACTTTGAAAATCAAAACCAAATGAGTTTTAATTCATCTTGTGATTAAAACCTTATTTTTCAAATCTTAAACAAAAATCACAAGTGATTTATTCAAACTTATTTGGTATTTTTATCATTTTTATTTGATTTTTTTTTAAATATTTACCTTTAAAGGAAAACAAAATTAGGGTTTCTTTGATTTTCACCCTCACAAATCATTTTCAAACTCTTTGGGCCTCTATTAGAGTGTAAGACCCAATCCCTTTGTAAATACACCACTTTTTGGGCCTCAGTCATTGTATAAGTCCCACTGTATTTTCAAAAACAACGGCGCGATCGTCGCCTTTTTAAAAAATCAACTGGGCCTCTCCTTGAGCTGTAAGCCCCATCACTTGTACAAAACATCTTAGGGCCTCTAATAGAGTGCAAGACCCAATCCCCTTTTAACCAAAACAATTTTGGGCCTCAGATATTGTATAAGTCCCTATGCGTTAAAAGAAAATCTTGGCGCGATCGCCATTTCAAAATCAAATTACCTGGGCCCACCCTCGTGTTATAAGCCTCATTCCTTTTCTTTAAACTCTTTGGGCCTCTTGAGAGAGTGTAAGACCCATCCCTTTGTACAAAAAACCTTTTTGAGCCTCAGTCACTTGTATAAGCCCCTCTGTATAAATTCAAACAACAGTGCAATCACTTATAAAACCCTGGGCCTCTCCTTGAGCTGTAAGCCCCAACAATCTTTTCAAAGCACGTTCTCCTTTGATTTTGAATATAATATTGTTATCAAAGCTTTCTTTCTTGAACAACTAACAAAACAGCATGAAAGCTCTAACACCCGAGTAAGTGTTTACCCGCTTTCTTTATCCGCTTTCATATATATATATATATATATATATATATATAACTGTATTGTGGGGCTGCTCACTATAAGTCTTCTTTCACAAACTTTTATATACTTGTCAAATATCAACTGTGTAATACTAGTATAGTTATTTAGAGTTTTCCCCGGCAACTATGTCTAGCACTAGGTAAAGCCCTGTTGGTCACTCTTAAATACAAACAAAACTAGATCCCCATAGGATTACCAGATATAGTCTTCCCTCCTCTTGGGGTTAAATAATATGGAGACGGAAAGGCAGCATTCTCAGTGAACCTTTTCTCAGACTGTCACCCTTAGACATTGTCAAAGAAACTCTACTCCCCAGAGATGATCTTTTCTCCGTGAATGGCATCTCTTGAGTTTCTTCCAAATTCTCGGACTTTCCTGGCTTGATCTATTCTCAGTGAATGGCATGTCTTGAACTTCTCGGGGTTTGGGGACCCACAGGCTTCTTAAAAGGATCCCCGCCTCCTCTTGGGCATTGTACAAGGACCCTTCGGCTTCTTAAAAGCTCTCATGCCTTCTCTTGGACTTAGTACAAGGACCCAGAGACCTTTACAGGTATAAGAACAGAACCTAGTCATCAATTTGCTAGAGCTGTCTTTCTGAGTCAAGTGTCAGACCAGTTAATGGGTTGACCTTCATCCCTTAACATACCAGCCTTCCCTAGGGCATCATACAAAGATCATTCACGATCCGAGAATCGATTTCTCAAAACACCAGTAGACTTGGACAGTCTTAATACCCCTTTGGATTTCCCATTTCCTTAAAGAACAGGAAATAAACCCGATCTTTCGATCAATACCAAAGCACAGCCTTACCTTTAATCAGTCCCTTTATAAGAACTGATTTTCTCTTTTATCCAACATACTTGACCTGTCACTGAACTGAAACAGTCACCAACAATCATAGCCTCCTCTTGGGCTTTATACAATGATCCTCTCCAGCAGAGCTAACACTTTCAGCCTCCATCTCGGGCTTCGTACGAGATACAAATCACTCTCTTATTGAGTATAAAAGACTCTCCATTTGAGTCAAACACTTTTAGCCTCCATCTCGGGCTTCGTACGAGATAGAAAATCACTCTCTTGTTGAGTATAAAAGACTCTCTTGTTGAGTCAAACCCCTTTTTAGCCTCCGTCTTAGGCTTTATATAAGACACATTTAAACCACTCTCTTGTTGAGTATAAAAGACCCTCTTGTTGGGTCACTTACCTTTTAGCCTCCATCTCGGGCTTCGTACGAGATAGCAAAACACTCCCTTGTTGAGTATAAAAGACCCTCTTGTTGGGTCACAAACCTTTTAGCCTCTATCTCGGGCTTCGTACAAGACATATAAAAAACACCCACTTGTTGGGTCAATAGCCTCCTCTTAGGCTTTGTATAAGGAAAACCCTGGTTGAGTCAATCAACCTTTTAGTATCAAACCTGTGCCTCACACACGGCATACAAACATCAACAACTCCTCCTTAGAGATGACAAATTCTCTCTAGAACCCTTTAGCTTTACATCTTGGGCTTTGAACAAGATACAAACCACCTTTAGCTTCACATCTTGGGCTTTGAACAAGATACAAATCACCTTTAGCTTCACGCCTTGGGCTTTGAACAAGACACTAAAACAACCTTTTTCCTCCCATAGAATAGGAGGAACTACGATCGCTCTGATTTCCCTGTTTCGTTAAACGGGAATACGTAGGCATAAGATTGAAAAATCTTAGCGAGCATACTAATCAAAAACCCAAAATCCCATACCTTCATATATCAATCGAAAAGCATTCGACTTAATCCCTTACCAAAAACCTCGCAAATAGTCCAGACATTCTAATCTTAACAAAATAACTGAAGAGGGGCCCACATCTTAATAGCATCTGTAAACCAACAGTTTTGACTGTTTAGACTCAGTTTGCAAGCAGGGTTAATTGGAGACACCTATTTCCCTTCCTTAATCAGCTCAATAGGATAAAAAATGAATCAAACTGTAGTACCCAAGCGATCGTGATTCAAGACCACAAAAATCGTGCTACAGAAAAATGGCACCCACCGTGGGGCCCTTCTCTTTATTACAATATTCGGTAGAAAACCTTAAGTTCTCGAGGTATCACAGAAATGGCAACTCTGCTAGGGGAGTCATTGTCTGTTAGGATCATAAGACTAGAGGTCTAGGATAATTAAGACAAATATATATACTGCTTTTCCTAATTGATATCCATGTTTATTTTTCTGCTAATGGGAATGTGTGTGATGCCGCATGCGGAAAGATCGAGTATACACCTAAGATAGGTGATGGCAATGCGGGTAATCTTGCAGGGAGTGAATCCCAGTTAAGAGCCCCTGATCGACCATCAAACTCACTGGAGACTCCCTTTGCAGATACATTGCCTATACGACTTCGGTTGTTGAAAGTAGTGTGGTCGACTGGGTTATCTGAGAAGCTGAGGTTTTTAGTAGACTGAAACCATTTTGTAGTGCGGAAGCTATCAAAAATAGTTGTCACGCGATACTACCCTCATTTGAGATCACTCTAGGATACATCAGCTCGCTGGCGATCCGCTTGCTGTTGTTATCCCAAGAGGGATCAATGATTTTGCGGACAGGTACAAAAAATCACCAGTATAAATCTTTGGGGGGGGGGTGTAGAGCCTTGACTTCATGACACCGACCCTTTGACCCCATGTTTTTTCTATGTTTTTGTGTGCTGCATTCATACATTCACTTAAAAAAACATTCAAAAAAGAAAATCTTCTCTTCTAGTCTCTCTTTTTCAAATTAAACTAAGACAATGATTGCAAATGTCAGATAAAGGGATTGCGCTAATGGATTTCGGTAGAAGGAAAACTCATAAGTACACCTTCAAGGTTCCAAAGTTAGAGGATTTAAGAGGTTTGTTGAGAATGATCACCAACCACGAGGCTTTCAGAGCCAAGTATGGAGGACTACTGTCTCTAATAAGGGTTCATGTAATCGAAGGAATTATGTCCACACTAATCTAGTTCTACGATCCGGTCTATCACTGTTTCACATTCCCGGATTACCAGCTAGCACCTGCATATCACTGATCAAGCTCCCTTTTCTGGACTGGAAGAAATTCCAAAGGATCAAACCATTGCACGAGCAATTTATTTGGACGAGTCAGAAGTCAGGACTCACGTGACCACTAAGGGTGGCATCCAAGGTTTGCCAGCCTAATTCTTGACAAAGAAAACCCTGTACTTTGCCAGTATAGGGAACGTGGCCGCTTTCGAGAGCATCTTTGTTTTGCTCACCTACGGGTTATTTTTGTTTCCCAACATTGATAACTTCGTAGATATCAACGCCATTAAGATTTTCCTGATTGGAAACCCTGTACCAACCTTACTCGCAGATGTGTATCATTCGGTACACTTAAGGAATCTATACAGCGGAGGAATCATCACATGCTGTGTACCCTTGCTTTACAAATGGTTCACTTCCCATTTGCCCAAGTCTGCAGCATTTTGGGATCAAAAGAATACTTTACGTTGGTCGCAGAGAATCATGTCTCCTACCAACTCAGATGTCGATTGGTACAATCAAATCTACTACGGGATCAGGATCATTGACCGTTGTGGAAATTTCCCAAATGTACCCCTTATAGGAACTAAGGGAGGAATCAACTATCATCCGGTGTTAGTTTGTCATCAATTTGGATACCCGATGAGGCATGTCCCGCGGAATGCTCATCTGGAAGGTCTTTCCTTCAAGGAAGGAGAAAATGACAGAGAACTAAAGACAAAAATAGTGCATGCTTGGAAATATGTTCATAGGAAAGGACGAGAGTCTCTAGGAAAACCAGACTGTGTCTCGGTGGAGCCTTATCTCCACTGGGTACAAACTAGAGCTCTCAAGCTGAGGATGCCTTACCCTCGTCAGGAAGTTCTTCCATTAAGGGACTCTGCCCTTTATTTTATGTCAGAGATGGAAAAACTTCAGGTTACTCTCAGCAAAGTTCAGCAGGAGAAGAGGTCTTGGAGGAACAAGTACCTTATACTCAATGTGGAGTGTAAGAAAATATAGCAGCTATTAAGAGAAAAGGATGCTCTGATTGAGATTTTTGAGCAACACGCTGTAGAAAATTAGGATGACCAAAGAAATTTGCTCGCTCCTTTCACTTGGCAAAGGAATGACAACCCGACAACGGCTCAAGAGCCCCGGTCAAAGAAAAGGAAAGCACCAGAACCAGCACCCGAGTTCTCTTCAGAGAGGACTCAGGATCCATTAGTTTAGATTTCCTTTTTCAGCACTTTGTAATCTATTGTATTTCCGTTTCCGTAATCCTTTGAGTTCAATATAATGGGGAATCTAATTGTCGAAGTTTACTTTGAATAAACAAAAACATACAATTAATATACTCATTGCATATCATTCATCATTCTCACGTAAACGCATTCTTCTTACCTACGAATCTCACGTTTGTGTCTCGATTCTAGAGTCAAATTGTATCATTCGTACAATACTAGGGCCAATCGTCAGAAAAAGATGGATGATCTCGAGGAAGAGAACAGAGTGTTGAGAGAAGAGATCAACACTCTGAAAGAAGATCTGAGAAAGCTTCATAACGACATGCAAGCTCTAGCAGAAGCTCAGATGCAGCAACAACGAACTGTGATCTCAGAGATCACATCAACGCCCATAGTGGAAAGTATGATCCTAGGTACAAAATGCCGAAAGATCGTCCCTGGGGCATGCCACTTAACTATATCCCGGAAGGATATGTTCTGCCGATCGCTGAGGATCAGGGAACCGCAGCAGGAACCGCTGGGCCTGAAGGTTAAAAACTTTGGGAAAGCGAAGATGCCAGGGGCATGACAGCAACTCCTGAAGGTTACAAACTTCGGGAGGTACCTAGAGTCTCAGCCATAATGACTATACCACCGCCCGTGGTATACATTGTCCCGGAAGGACAGATTCCACAGATACCTTCTGGTGGAAACGACAACATGTTCGACAGAATGAATGAGTTCTAGGAACAGTTCTTGGAAATGCAGAAAGAGCTACAGGCCCTTCACTGTCAGGACTTATTTGGAAAGGACGCCACAAACCTTTGTTTGGTCCCCAATGTAAAAGTTCTGCACAAGTTCCAAGTACCCGACTTTGAAAAGTACAAGGGTAACTCTTGCCCTCAGAGCCATTTGGTGATGTATGCTCGGTGAATGTCAGCTCAGACAAAGAACCAGGAGCTGCTCATTCACTACTTTCAGGATAGTTTAACCGGTGCCGCATTAAAATGGTACATGGGTTTAAACCGCGCCACGATCGGCACATTCAGAGATCTTGGCGCTGCTTTCGTTCAGCAATATAAATACAACCTGGACATGGCATCAGGCAGAGATCAACTTAGATCGATGTCACAATAGGACAAGGAAACCTTTAAGGAGTACGCTCAGAGATGGCGTGAAATTTCCGCTCAGATTAGTCCACCTCTTGAGGAAAAAGAGATTACAAAGATCTTTTTGAAAACCTTAAGCTCATTTTACTACGATAGAATGGTCGCCAGTGCGCCCAGTGACTTCACCGAGATGGTGGGCATGGGAGTTCGTCTTGAGGAAGCCGTCCAAGAAGGACGTTTAGTTAAAGACGTTGGACCATCAAGTAGTACAAAACGATACGGTAGTGCTCTCCCTAAGAAAAAAGAGCAGGATATTAGTAATATCTCTCTCGGAAAGCAAAGGAGACGTTACCAACCAGTGGCAGTAGTAACTCCTGCTATCAACCCTGTGCTTGTTCCTACGTATCAACCTCAGGTTGCTCAGAGCCAACCGAATCAACAACAATATCAACAAAGGACACAACAGCCTCTTCAGCAGGCTCGTCCTCAGTACAACAACAAGCGTACAACGCGACCACCAGGGTTTGACCCTATACCAATGTTGTACGCAGAACTGTTTCCATTATTACTGGTCAAGGGGCATGTCCAAACTAAGTCTCCTCTTACAGTACCGGAAAATCTGCCTTTCTGGTTCAAAACGGATCAGACTTGTCCCTACCATCAAGGAGGACTAGGGCATAGCATAGAAAACTGTCTCAATTTCAAATTCGACGTACAAAAGCTTGTTAGGAGCGGGGTCTTATCTTTCAAAGATACGAATCCGAATGTTCTCACGAACCCGTTGCCTCAACACGAGAAAGCTGCAGTCAATTTGATAGAGGGAGAGTCTAGCGGCAGTTATCAAATTCATGATGTACTCTTATTAAGGGCCAACTTGGTCAAGATGCATTGTAGACAGAGTGGATATGGCCATGTGCCACCTCATAATTATCACCAGTGTGATATCTGTTCTAAAAACAATTAAGGATGTTCTGTGGTGCAATCAGCTCTACAGGAACAGTTGGATCTCGGATGGATCCAAGAGCACCGAATTCGTGAAGTTAACATGACTTATACGAGTTCCAACATCATTCAGAACCATGACATTCGTGCAATGAATGTTAACTTGGTGGCGATGCACTCAAGGCAAAGCCAGTACCATAATTTGCCGCGACATGATTACAATTTCTGTCTGACTTGCTCGGTAAACAAACAGGGGTGCTCCGTTATATAAGAGGCCCTCCAGTGTCAGATGGATCTTGGGTGGATCCAAGACTACCATGATAGAAATCCTTATCAGATCAACATGATCCAAATCTTTGATATTCGTTTGATGAATACCAGCTTGGCGGAGTTACACGCCAGGCAGGTCCAACTCGGTTTTCTCACCTCTCACGATTATCTAAGCTGTAAAGGATGTTATGAGAGTAACCAAGGGTGCGCTCTCATTCAAAGAACTTTGCAACACTTGTTAAACCACTGGTGGCTTCTAATCTATATGGATGAAGACACGCAATAAATCAGTGTGACTAACGGGAACCCTACTAGACGTCAAAGTCAGGATGTCCGATCTGTGGAAATTGACCTAGTAAGGTTACACTGTATTCAAAGCGGACGTGGCCAGGTGCCACCACACAACTATGAACGCTGTAGAGTCTGCTCTGAGAATAACCAAGGATGCTACCTTGTGCGAGCAGCTCTTCAAGGTTAGTTGGATCGTAAAAATATTCACCCATGTTCGAGTTCCGAGCCAATCAACTGGACGCTGAACTACTTTGCTGATCAAATCAGAGACGTTGTCATAATCTCTAATCATCAATAAAACAAGGATGTTTGTACCATCATCCCTCTATTGGACGAATCAAAGGTTCCTAGCCAGGAACTGATTGAAGTTACTTACGACAGTCAGAGGAATCAGAAGGCTCCTGTAGTTGTTTATCTGCAAGGACCATTACCGTATGAATTAGCTAAGGCGATCCCTTACAAATACGGTGCAACAATAATCGAGAATGGAAAGGAAATTCCATTACCCTCCGTCTTGAATATTGCAGACATCAGTCGAGTAACCCGGAGCGGTCGAATCTTCAACCGAGGAGTCGGGGAACCTAACAAAGAAAACAAACTTCAGATAGAAGTTCCTAATCCGCCAGTCGGTCAGTCCAGTATTCCCGACCTTTCGAAAAACAACGATGAGATGCTGAAGCTCATCCAAAGAAGTGAATACAACATTGTTGATCAGCTGTTACAAACTCCTTCAAAGATCTTTGTGCTATCGCTTTTACTCAGTTCCGAAGCCCACAAAGAAGCTCTACAGAAAGTCTTAGAGCAGGCCTTTGTGGAACAGGATGTGTCAATATGACAGTTCAATAGCATCATCTCTAACATCACTTCCTGCAACAACTTAGGGTTCAGTGATGAGGATTTACCAGAGGAGGGCAAACGCCACAACATGGCGCTCAATATTAGAGTTAACTTCCAGGACGATGCTTTAGCCGGTGTACTGGTAGACACCGGATCGGCCATCAACGTTATGCCGATGTCCACTTTATTGCGACTATCATTTAAAGGATCCCCGATGAGGGGCAGTGAGGTCATCGTCAAAGCTTTTGACGGATCTCGGAAAGCAGTTATTGGCGAAGTCGACCTTCCCATAACCATCGGTCCTCACACCTTCATAATCACCTTCTAGGTCATGGATGTCCGGGCAGCGTACAGCTGTTTATTAGGAAGACCTTGGATACACCAGGCTTGGGCAGTCACTTCAAGGCTGCACCAGAAGCTGAAGTTAGTCTAGAACGATCAACTCGTCATGGTTTGTGGAGAACAAGCCTCTATCGTGAGTAACCTATCATTATCTACTTGTATAGAACCTGACGAGGTTGTTGGGACTCAGAGAAAGGAACCTCTATTTTCTCATACAAAGATGCCCTCGAGGCAATTAAAAGTAACAATACGAAAGGATGGGGACATCTTGTCATTCCTACTGATAATAAAACAAAGAAGGGTCTTGGTTTTTCTGCGACCTGCACCTAGACAGCTGCTAACGATGAATGTCTTCATCCCATTCAGAACTTCTTCCACAGTGGAGGTTTCCTTCACCTTATGCCTCAAGCAGTCCATACCATCAACGAGGGGGATTCCTCCGACACAGACGAGGAAGAGTGGAAGTCCTATCTTAACGAGGACGATTATATGTCTCAGGAGGAGGTGCCTATGCCATTTTGCTATCCCGCACAGAGTCCGAGATTTATACCCAGGTCAGATGTTAAAATGATGTACAAAGATTGTGATCCGAAAGGATGTCGTGCTCCACCGAACTCATTAGAGGAGGACACTCTAATGAAAGAAAACTTTGACCACGACTATTATGGCCCGATGGATGGCCTGCCTATCTGGCAGCCGTATCCAGGAAACTCGGGGCAAGAAAATCAGCCGAACAATGAAAATCAGCTGAGCATCATTGAATAGAATACCTGCGTCCCCACCATGTCATGGGATCATTACTCAGGGCATTCAGAAAATATCTAGTACGACGATGAATTGGCAAAGCTTGCCGGACTAAAATTCATCAACTATGCTTTTCCCGAGGTCAATGCCATCGAGAGAGATGACTCCTCCAGTCCCAAAGAAGTGTGGGACACCTTGGGACAACCGAGTGGAAAATATGACTATATGGTAAAGTACACTGCTCCTGAAAGCTCTCGTATCAGGCTCGAAGACATCCAGCCAACTGGAAGGGGAGATTTTCCTGAGAGCACAAATGCTATGAAAAATACAACTGAGGAATCCTCCTACGACAACTCTGCCTGGGAGACAGATTCCAATGATCCTGCTCCGCCAGAAATCAGCGTCATTTCTGAAGACAGATCAAGGAAGGTACCAGACTTTGTGATTCACCGAGGAGTTCGCCTCCAATGGGTTGATGTCGATGTTCCGAAGATCGTTCATAAGTCAAAGTAATTGTCGTCTTTATCTTAACCTTTCACCCTACCCAGGTGAAACAGATGTTTTGATAGGGCTCACTTTCTGTAAATATCCATCTTCGCTTTCCCCAAAGTGACAGAGTTTTGTTTTATAGGGCTGTAGTTTCAAGAATCGACTTGTTCATAAATAAAATAATGGCGTTCTGTAATTTCCGCATTAATTGTTGTTTTCTCTTTTCGCTTTTCTTAGAAAATGGTAATCCTAAAAAACAATTCAACAATAAAAATAAGCAGTAAAAAATACACTGCACGCACTCTTGCATTCTCTCTATCTCTTCTAAAAAACAAATCATCATGTCATGCAGATTGCTTGTTTTAAACCCTGTTGAAACATACGATCCGATGCCTTCTCCCGACTTTGAGTTCCCGGTATTTGGGGCTGAAGAAGAAGTTGACGACGAAAATCTAGAAGAGATCTCCCGACTACTTAGACAAGAGGAAAGGTCTATTGAACCTCACAAAGAGCCGTTGGAAACGGTAAACTTGGGTTCAGAAAAAGAGAGAAAAGAAGTCAGGATTGGGGCATTGCTCAGTCCAACTGCCAAAGAGAGTTTGACAAAGCTTCTCAAAGAGTTTCCCGATGTGTTTGCTTGGTCCTATCAGGACATGCCAGGTTTAGATACCAGCATCGTGGAACATCATTTACCATTACGGTCGGAATGTCCGCCAGTAAAACAAAGGTTGAGAAGGACTCACTCGGACATGGCCATCAAAATCAAAGAGGAAGTACAAAAATAGATTGACGCGGGTTTCCTCGCCACGTCAGAATATCCTCAATGGTTAGCCAACATCGTACCCGTTCCAAAAAAGGACAGAAAAGTTAGAATGTGTGTCGATTACAGGGATCTAAATAAGGCTAGTCCAAATGACGACTTTCCTTTACCACACATTGACATGCTGGTAGACAGTACAGCAAAGTTCAAAGTCTTCTCCTTCATGGATGGATTCTCGGGCTATAATCAGATTAAAATGGCACTGAAAGACATGGAGAAAACTTCGTTCATCACCCCATGGGGTACCTTTTGTTACAAGGTAATGTCGTTCGGTTTGAAGAATGTCGGGGCAACCTATCAAAGGGCCGTGACTACTCTGTTTCATGACATGATACACAAGGAAATCGAGGTATATATTGATGACATGATTGCTAAATCTAAAACAGAGGAGGAGCATGTGACCCACCTGTCAAAACTATTTGATCGGTTGAGAAAGTATAAACTCCGACTGAATCCCAACAAATGCACATTCGGTGTTTGTTCGGGGGAACTCTTAGGGTTCATCGTCAGCCAGAAAGGAATTGAGGTTGATCTTGACAAGGTCAAGGCCATTCAAGAAATGCCTTCTCCGAAAACTAAAAAACAAGTCAGAGGATTCCTGGGATGTTTGAATTACATCTCCAGGTTTATATTCCTTATGACCGCGACGTGTGCGCCGATTTTCAAATTACTTCAAAAGAACCAGGATTGCGTTTGGACAGAAGACTGTCAAACCGCCTTTAACAGTATCAAGGAATACATGTTGAACCCACCGATTCTATCACCTCCAGTGGAAGGAAGACCACTGATCATCTACCTAACAGTCTTGGAGGACTCAATGGGTTGTGTACTTGGCCAACAAGACGAAACCAAAAGAAAAGAGTCTGCCATCTACTATTTGAGCAAGAAATTCAACGACTGTGAAACTCAGTACACTATGCTTGAGAAAACTTACTGTTCTTTGGCTTGGGCAGCCAAACGTCTTCGCCAGTACATGATTCGTCACACTACTTGGTTGGTCTCCGAAATGGATCCAATAAAGTACGTCTTTGAAAAACCTTCTCTCACGGGAAGGATTACCCGTTGGCAGATGTTGTTATTAGAATATGACATAGAATACCACGCTCAGAAAGCCGTTTAGGGAAGTATTTTAGCCGATCATTTAGCTCATCAACCGATTGACGATCAGGAATCAATCAGGTTTGACTTCCTAGACGAAGATGTCATGTATTTAAAAATGAAAGACTGCGATGAATCGCTACCCAGTGAAGGGCCAGAACCAGGTTCCCAATGGGGACTTATCTTTGACGGAGCTATTAATCATTACAGAAATAGGATTGGGGCAATCATTGTTACCCCTTAGGGTACCCACATTCCTTTCACAGCCCGACTGACATTTAAGTGTACAAACAACGAGGCCAAATACGAAGCTTGTATCATGGGTCTCGAAGAAGCGATCGACTTAAGGATCAAGAACTTGGATGTATATGGAGACTCAGCCCTGGTTATCAATCAGATCAAAGGAGATTAGAACACATACCAATCAGGACTGATTCCTTACAAAGATTACGCAAGAAGGTTGCTACCCTTCTTCAATAGAATCGAGTTTCATCATATCCCCCGTGAGGAGAATCACATGGTTGATGCATTAGCCACCATCTCTTCCACGATTAGTGTAGGTCAATGGAACGACCTACCTAAGATCGACATAATGCTCCTTGAAAGGCTCGCTTATATCTTCACAATTGAAGCAATCATAGACGACAAACCTTGGTATCACGATATCAAATGCTTCCTTCAGAAACAAGAGTACCCACCTGGGGCATCCAGAAAGGACAGAAAAACCCTCAGAAGGCTGGCTGGCAGTTTCTTCCTGAGCAGTGATACACTCTATAAGAGAAACTTTGACATGGTCTTGCTCTGATGTGTAGACAGACCAGAAGCAGACATGCTGATAAAAGAGATTCACGAAGGATCCTTTGGCACTCATGCCAACGGACACACAATGGCGAGAAAAATTCTGAGAGCAGGGTACTACTGGTTGACCATGGAATCCGACTGCTACAAGTACATGAGGAGGTGTCACAAGTGTCAGATATACTCCGATAAAATTCATGTACCGCCAACACATCTCAAAATTCTCTCTTCCCCCCATGGCCTTTTTCCATATGGGGAATCGACATAATTGGCACGATTGAGCCCAAGGCTTCAAACGGACATCGGTTCATTCTTGTAGCCATTGATTACTTCACCAAATGGGTCAAAGCAGCGTCATACGCCAATGTAACCCGACAAGTGGTGGTTCGATTTATCAAAACAATATCATCTGTCGTTATGGTGTTCCGAGCCAGATCATTACGGATAATGGATCCAACTTGAACAATAAGATGATGAAAGAGTTATGCGCAGAGTTCAAGATCGAACACCATAACTCATCTCCCTACCGACCCAAGATGAACGGAGCGGTAGAAGCGGCTAATAAGAACATCAAGAAGATTGTTCAAAAGATGGTCGTAACCTATAAAGATTGGCACGAGATACTACCATTTGCTCTTTACGATTATCGTACATCTGTCCGCACTTCAACAGGGGCAACCCCTTTCTCTCTAGTATATGGCATGGAAGTAGTGCTCCCCATAGAAGTAGAGATCCCATCAATCCGGGTATTGATGGAAGCTAAGCTTACAGAAGCTGAATGACATCAAAGTCGACACGACGAACTGAATCTGATAGAAGAAAAACGAATAACGGCACTATGCCACAGTCAGTTGTATTAACAAAAAATAACTACGTCCAGGCAAAAGTTAGGGATACTGGCAAGTAACTACGTCCAACAGGGGCAAATCCCCTAGTAGCAGTTATGTCGTCCATCAGAAATCTCGATCAAGGTCATCTTCGACGGAAGTTCAGGATGCCTGGAATTCAAAGTTGGTGGAAGGATAACAGTCTTTATGTTTCAATGTAGCCTTTTTCCCTTAAATTACCATTTTCTAAACTTTGTAAATACTCTATGGAATCACGTGTTTGGGTGATTTCCATCCTATCAATAAAATTTGAGCCCTTGTGCTTTTGTTTGCAATTCTTACTTGTTTTAGCTTTATAGAATGACGTTTTAACATGATCAACGATTCTTGAAATAAAACAAAAATGAATTTACTTGTCAAACTTTTTCTGCTTTTAAAATAAAGATGGCAATTCTTTTGACTGTTGAACATCGAAAGAACATTGATCGCTACTCCAGAAGTAATCGAGCTTCAAAGTGCAGAATCGAAGTACTTCTTCTAAGCCAGTACGCCTGAATGAAGGATCAGCTATGTCAGATGCGAATACTCCATCTGACATCCCCGACATAGTTCTTACCTCCTAAGCCCGACCAACGGTGTTCCCCGCGTGGACTATCTCTCCTAAGCAAGGCAGAATTGCTATCGTGAACCAGTGGTACTTCTCATCTCCCATTGTGGCCGAGTATCCAGTCGTGTTCATCTACTAGTTTGTATGTCGCGTTAGTTTTGTCAGCATAAACATACATACATCATGCATAATTTATTACATCACTATCACTTTAGTCGGTCTTGTCCCCTAGTGATAGAAGTCCTCACAATCGAGTTGTCAATCATTTCCTCGTCAGGAATTGTTGCGTCTGAACAATCTCTCTCCTCCAGTTTATTTCTGGATTAGAATTGGTCCTCAACCACTTTGATAACTTGAACCTCTGAAGAACAAGAGAACCTTTAGCCAACGTCACTCTTCGCCATTGAAGATGATGTCTTCGCTTTCCCGAATTAAGGAAAACCCCCAGAGAAAGCCTCGTAATCAAAGATTCGGCAATACAGCAGTTTTTCTCCGAAAAATCCGCTGACGAAAAGGTCATCGGCACCTCAAAAAAATTGGATCATATCATATGGCATTTCTCCGAGAAGATCTCCGAGGAAAGTATGATGTAATATCCCTAAGCTGGAAGCAGTTTCTCAAGAGACCTGCTTTCCCCAGTAGAGCCGACAAATGACATCTCCAACAGAGAAGTTTGTGCACCTCTACAATTCAGAAGACTGGGTTCCCCAGCAACTCTGACATCAATTTTTTTTTCTTTTTCTTTCTTTTCCATCAAATGGCATCTCCCCCGGGAAATTCGGCGAGAAGTTTGAGGAAAAAACCGCTACGAACAGCGTCCCTTGCCAAGAAGTTTATTGACAAAAGAAACTGAGATCAGTTCCTTGGTAGGAAACCAGGATCGAGGGGAAGTTTATATCAGAAACTAAGACCAGTTCCTTGGTAGAAAACCAGGATCGAGGGGAAGTTTATATCAGAAATTAAGACCAGTTCCTTGGTGTCGCTCCTGGGATTTTCATCCTAGTACAAACGCGAAAGTGGCACCGAAACAGAGTCGCCAGCAATGTGTATTTATCCCAAGAGAGGGAAAGGAAACACTGCGTAAACCTGAAGGAAAGGAAAAGCATGGTCTTACGACCAAGAGAAAGGGTAAGGGAGTCGGTTACGCGAGAGGAAGGTATTAGCACCCCCTCGCGTCCATCGTACCCGATGGGATCCGCGCTTGCTTGTCTCGATCAAAGGGTGATAGAAAAGAATACTGAGAAAGAACTGAAAGAAAGAAAGGAGAAAGAAAAACAAATGTAGGGAAAATAAAAGAAGTGCTCGGATGGGCCCTACCCCACTGCCTACGTATCTCATCGGGAGCATGAGAATCAGAGCGACGTAGTTCCCCTCACTAGGGATGGATTGTTTGTGTTTTTTAAGGAACGGCTGACGTTCTAGCTCAGGTGTTGCAGGCTCGCTGGTCCGAGTGCGTTACCATCTTGCACGAGAACGAGTAGGAGCACGTCCGTACGCTGAGAATGAATGAGGTGAGAAAAGAATTCCCGAAGGAAAGACGTTATTGTTTGTTTTGTCTTTTAATAGTTTTTTCATTTGTTTGCATATGAAAGTGTATCCGAATCTTAGTCATTGGAATGTGTACATTCTCACATTCCAAGATGGAATGAGCAAGAAAACACACTAAGAGCGAAGAAGACCCCCACACTTAGTTCCAATTGTCAAGGTTCAACCACACTAGCATACTTGTGTTTATTAAGTGTTTTGTTGATTATGAAATGAATAAGTGTTTTTTATTATTTGCACCTTCAACAAGTATTGCATTTAAGTCCATCATACAAGATCAAATGTCTAACACATTGACCCAAGATGGGCTATATGCTACACATTCTAAGATTATAAGAGAAGACCCCTTATAATCTTTTCTTTATATGAAAGGCCTAAATGCAATAAATGTTTACCTTTATTAGATATTTTGAATTTTATTTTGAGATGAGAAGAGAGACTCAAGAGAGGAGAAAGGTAAAAATCTATGTGAACTAAGACTCAAACCTAATTGATTATTAAAGGGAGTGATCCTATTGGTTTGTGAGGTTTAAACCTAAAGTCTAAAGAAAGAATGAATTAAACAATTCACTTCTAAGTTAGAAGATGAATTGTAATTCAAAAAGGGAAAATGATGAGTTATTAAAAGAAAGCACATAAGTGCTTATCAAAACACAAAATTGAATTGTAAAAGAGAAGGGATAGAAGTTTGAATGTGGATTCCTTATCCACACTCAATTGCAACTTACCAAAGCCCCTACATGGTTAGTAAACATGTATAAGAAATACAAGAAGTAAAAGAACATTTAATGCACCATAAAACTCAAAAGAATTAGATGAGACATCAAATCCTATAACCACAACTAGAATGTACATCATATGGAAAACAAATGATCATTATCATGCAAGTCCAAGTGGATAGGCAACAAACATCATCCATGACATTAGAACATGCTACCATAAGAAAAGGGAGGATGAAAGATGGAAAGAAATGAACAAACATGCATGAATGGAACATGTAATCTAAGGATCAGAATTGAAATGAAATGAAAAATGATTCATAAACATTTCACAAGTGTTCATGCACAACACATCAAGACATTTAAGAAGCAATAGAAGAAGAAATGAAATGGAAATTCAAAAGAAAACACAAGTACTTCATATTAAGGACACACAAAGTTCAAATGAAAATGAACATGCAATGATGACACACAACATGTACCAATGACCTATAATGTCAAATGGATGGTTCACAAAGTAGGCAAATGATCATGCAAGTATGTACAAAAGAAATCATGTAAACATGCACAAATATTAAGATGATCTGACATGTTATTATGCTTCAAAGGTAATGCATTAAACAAAAATTAGATGGCCTCATGGAAATTAAGCAAGCATGGTTTAAAGATGCACAAATCAGAAGTGAATCATATACCAAAATATCATGCAAGAAATCAAGACAAAAAGGCTTTATGCAATGCACTTAGGTCAAGTATACACATCATACAAAGTAACACAAAAATGAACACCAAACATGCCATAAACTAACTAAAAAAAATCAAATAAAAATCACTTAACATACCTCAAGATGATAATGACTCAATACAAAAAGAAAAGCATCAAAACAATTTTTAATGATCAAGAACAAAAATGTACAAATTTATGTATCACATTAAGCATGCATACAAATTGAAATTCAAAGAATATTATAGGACAGGGGTAAAAATGTCATAAAATCAAGAAATAAAATCATGAAAAATTTTCTAAATGTTTTAAGAAGGCTCATGAATTTTTGTGGAATTTTAGGATGAAGTTTGGTATTTTTAAAATTCAATTATGAAACGTGTAGAAAAAATGAAAATAAAATAAAAATGCAATATGAATGGGGGTGTGAACTTAGCAAAACATCATATCAATATGATTGGGCCTTAAAATGAGGAGGTGCAGATAGCATAAAGGCTCATGTCCAATTCAGAAATTGTGCACATGATTTGCACATGAATTTTAATGTGCTGTCAGCTCTTGGACCGCACGATCATGAAACTTGGACGGACAAGATTGAAACCTGGTAAACCCTAACAATTGAAACCAACCGGCCGGAGAGGGACCTCCGGTCACCTTCTCCGGCGAGAACCACCACCTGCAAACTTTGGATCTCACAAAAATGCACAAATATTACACCAAAATGATGCTGAACTTATGTAGAACACGAATTCAAAGACAAAATGCACAAAACATTCATGAGATGAGAGAATCGAATAGAGGAAGATTTGCCCTAACATTTCAACTATGCCTCTAAAGGCCTATCAACTAGCCATACAAGTTCTTGAGCTTATAGGAAGCATCAAGAACCTGATAACATCTTCACATTATGTCTATAATGGAAGAAATTCGTACCTGAAGATTTATGATCTTGATATGTTCTTCAGAAAACCAGAGATATTGCTTCCTCTTTGAGCTTCTTTTGGCCAAATAAAGGCTTAGATGCAAAAATGGATGATGCTTCAGTGGAGAAGAGCTGAAATCCAAGCTTCAAAATAGTTGCAATGCGATGAAAATGGAGAGAGAATCAGAGAGATTCTGAGATGAAGATGAGGAAGATGAATGAAATGGAGCTCAAAAATCAGTTGCAATATGGAGAAATTGAGAGAGAATGGAGAGAGTTTCTGAGTTGAATGTGAGAAAATGAAGTTAGAACTGAAGTTAGAGTGTGTGATTTGTTTTATAGTAAGATTTAACCATGGTTTAGTGAGCCAGTTAAATGAGTCACAGCTTGGTTAATTGAGTGCACCCTAACTAACTGAGTCAAGTTAGTTAGGGGCGAGTCATTGAGGATTGTGATAGGGTGAGGTTGGTTCATGACAGTTATGGTGGGAGCAAGGAGAAAGTGAATTGGCATGGTTGTGTAGCAGGAGCTTGTGCATCAGAAACTTGCTAAGCAAGTTTGTTCTTTCTATTCCTATGTATGGCACGTGATAGTGTGTATTGTGTAGATGATATGTTTGACCAAATGTGGAAATAAAGTATGGAAGTGTTTGTAGTATGAGTGAACCAAATTGTGCAACATGCTGTCAATGTACCGGTGCCAACATAGGGTAGTTTGTTGAGGTTTTTCTCTCTACTCAATGAAGGACTTGGTGAGTTTATGAGTTCTTTGGAAAGAGGACACCTTGGGGAACAATGTTGGTTTGAAAATTGGAGTGAAATGATGCCTCAAATATGTCTAAAAATGACCACCAACAGATGGAAAACAAACTGGCTCATATGCGTGCAAAGCAAGCCATGGCATGGCAAGTGACATGCATGAAAGTTCAGCCTAATCAACCTATCTTGAGACCACTATAACCCACTCATAACTTGATCAATTCAAAATTTTCCCAACATCAATATTGAAGATGACACTACAAAGAACAACTTTGATGTTGAAAATTTTTCCATTTGAGGCTTTTATCTTGATGAAAAATGGGTGGACATTTGGCTCACCACATGCTTTTGAAAATGACTGCGCGCGTGCCTTGAAAATCCTTGGTCATGACATGGTTTTGGCCTACTTTCCTCCAACTTTGATCATCCATATCTATCTCAATATTTATCCAATGGGGATGTTCTACACATGGATTTGAAGCTTAAAGCAAGACCTTTTGTTGTGGCCTGGTGGAATTTTCATTTGATGCTTCAATTTTAAATGGCCTTGGTTCAAAGTGTAGTGCAAAGTGGTCCAAAATTACTATTTTTAGCAACCCTACTTCACCCAAAAATGGCAACTCTCTACATCTTGATTTTTTCATGATTCTTTTGGAATTTCTTGATCAAATTTTGTACATTGGTCACATATAACATGAATTTCATGAATTTGTCCTCAAAAAGTCAAGAGTTGACTTTTTCCTCTGATTATTTGACTTGGCCCCAATTTCCCTGATTTTTTTATCTTTCTTCCAATTGAACCACTTCTAAAACCAATTGAGAAGCAATTTTCCACATACATACACTTAAAGACATGTAGAACCTCATGACATCAAGTTTTGTCCAAAAAAACAAAGATTCCCTGATTTAATTGGAAACCCTATTTTTGGTCCCCTCCTCCTAGGAGAAAAATGTGCAGTATTCAATTTCAAATTCCTGAGAGTATGTTGTGTATCCTCTTAAAGGATGATTAGATATGCCACTTGAGGATGATTTTGGATCAATGAGCTATCTCTTTTGAGGGTTTTCCTTCAGTTTTTGAACCTCTTGCATAATGAAAGATGTAGTGCTTCAATCTCCTATTGAATCTCACCTTCTTGAGGTAGTGGATGATCAATTAAGGTAGTATGAGACATGAAAGACCTCTTGGCTTGCCTTGAAGAAACTTGATTGACCTTTTTTTGTGCTTTGAAGGATTCATTGATTGTCCACCTTCCACCTGATCACATGCCCTGATGGTAAGAGGGATGTTATGCTTCATTTTTCTATGTTAAATGCAATGCAATGCTAATGAGATAGATATGATATGATATACGATAATGCTAAACTATGATGCCAAAAGGGGAGAGCAAATTTTGGGGTATTACAGCTGCCCCTATTCAAACGATGTAGACCTGAATGCCTAAAAGCGATTGCTTTCAGACTTTCAAGGTATATAGTGATTGAATACCAAATATAACCAAAAATTTGCTCTGGGTGATGAAGAAGAAAAGGGATATAAACCCAACGATACTTCTGGATTGAATCGGCAAATGAACGTCATCGGAGTGATCTGTCTTTTAAACGACGCCAGGTGACTACTGGCTTGCCATACTATTGATGGACTTTAATAAATGTCTTTTTAAACGACGCCAGACGACTACTGGCTTGCCACACTGCTGGTGGACTTTAGAAATGTCTTTTTGAACGACGCCAGATGACTACTGGCTTGCCACACTGCTGGTGGACTTTAGTTGCTCTGCCATTCTAAACAATGGACTTTTACCAGTTCGTGCTGGATTTTTGCCAATCTGTCGTTGGACTTCAATGATTACCAAACAGGCTTTGGAATCTCAAAATTGCCATCCTCGGATGGACTTTTGCAGCTTTTCCAAATTAAACTTGGACTTTGATGCTTACCAAACCGGCTCTGGAAGCTTCGCCAGATGATCATCCCACCTGCTGGAACAACCACCTGCAATATTATCCCACATGCTGGAATAAGATGAACAAACTGTATATAATGATCATCCCACTGGCTGGAACAACCATCTGTCATACTATCCCACCGACTGGAATAATACGAATAAACCGTATATAACAATTATCCCACTGGCTGGAACAACCATCTGCCGTACTATCCCACTGGCTGGAATAATACGAAGAAACTGTATATGACGATTATCCCACTGGCTGGAACAACCATCTGCCATACTATCCCACTGGCTGGAATAATATGAACAAACTGTATAATATGATCATCCCACTGGCTGGAACAACCATCTGCCATACTATCCCACCGGCTGGAATAATATGAACAAACTGTATGCCAAAAATAAATTGGACTTTGGATTGTAACTGAGCAATGTTGAGAATTACACCACCTGCTGGGTAATATCATATGCTGACACTTTGCTGAAAAAGAGATTCCGTTGATCCATATAGACCATGCTGGGGAAATTACCGCGACTCTGCTGGGAAGTATAGCGGACAAGATTCAATGCTGAACTCTGTGGGGATATCATTACCAAAGATATGATCTTGCCGGGGATCAGGGCTGCTCTGCGGGGGATATCCAAATTTTGGTTGAAAGACAATCTGTTGCAACATACTGAGAAAGAGTCCCTAGAGATTTGTTAGGGAAACCCAAAGCAATTCCTCGGTAACCTGCTGAGGAAGATGACTGTCGAGCTTAGGGTAAATGTCACAATGCCCCATGTTGGGCGACCTTTCCCTTTGACGACTCCACTGGGGATAATGAGTTTATAACACACTCTGCTGGAGAAAAACCGCTTTAAAGCGTCTCTTGTTGGGGCTGCCCTTCGAGAGGATTTTACAGAAGACCAAATGTCTTCAAACTCTACTGGGAATTATAGATCGGGAATATCCTTTGCTGGGGAGGTTACATGCCCCATGCATGGGATGGTCAATAACTCCGCTGGGGATTATTCCTTGACAAATTTCACATGCTGAAACCTGCGGGAGACATGATACTACCACTTGCTGGTACATCCTGCCAAGAGTAAACTCCACAAGGGATGTTGGTACTAAAAATTTCGTCTCTTAAGAGGATTTTATAGAAAACCAAGCATTTTCAAACTCTTAGACAAACACTCTGCCTTGAACTACCTTTCACATCGTCTGCAAGGTACTGGAGGATTGGCACTTGTTGTCGACCTGGAGTATTCACTGCATTAGTAACCGTTATCAACACAGAAGAAATCCATCTTCGAACACCGTTGCCGTCACGAAACTTAGTGGGAACTCTTGAATGAAAGAATCGACTTAATAAGATACAACAGTATCAAGTCATAGCAAATATCTGCTCGTGGTTACGATCATGCTGTTTGGATCGATCGTGCTCATTACCTGCAACAGAAAAAGAATATGCACATGCCCCAGGATATTGCGTGGTCTTTTGGGTCCACCATCCAAGGTTGTCCAACAAGCAAAGTAATTTCAATTGTCTTTGTGCATGTTTTTGCAAGGCCAAGATATTTTCAAAGTAACGTTTTATTATCAAAAATCGGACGTTTTTGCAAACAAAACAGTAAAATGAAAATAAAAGCTCGTGACTGAATATCCAATTTTATTGGTGAAATGCCAAAATTGGCGAATTTACAATCATAAGCAAACCCCTGAAAGAGGCGATTGCCATAAAATTGAGAAAAGAAATCTATCCTAATGATAATGCAGAAATTGGTTTCCAACTGGTTTTTGATTCTGTTATAGCCAGTATGTCTTCCAATTCTCCTGATTATCTTCGCCTTCGGAAGCTCGTGGTCGGACCAATTCCTCCTTTGGAATTTTTACAGTTTGCTGAAGAGTAGAGAACATACAGATCAATTCAGATTATAGTCATTCGCTTTAATCCCTCTTTTGCGTGGATCGCCTTTTCAGGTTTTCAATCCACAGGGATACCCTTTTTTGCCTAAGTTGCCCTTTCGGGTTTTCAACTTACCGGGTGTACAATTCTTTTCAATTATATCCCTAATTTTTGCCCGAACCTTTATTCTATTTTTGGTTCGCCGGGATGCCCTTTTTTGCCTGGATTCTTTTTTCTTTTATCCAGCGGGTCTCTTTATACGAAGTATTTTTTAACTGCATCTGAATTAACAGGGGATGAAAAGTCTTCACCATCCATGGTTGTCAGCAATAAAGCTCCACTTGAGAAAACCTTTTTAACCACGAATGGACCTTCATAATTAGGAGTCCATTTACCCCTGTGATCTGTACTCGGAGGAAGTATTCTCTTGATTACCACATCTCCAACCTTGTATACTTGAGGTCGAACCTTTTGATCGAATGCCCTCTTCATTCTGCGCTGGTATAGCTGGCCATGACATACTGCTGCTAGTCGCTTCTCCTCAATAAGGCCCAGCTGATCAAATCTGGCTCGTACCCATTCAGCTTCATCTAGCTTAACATCCATCAATACTCGGAGAGAAGGAATCTCCACTTCTATCGGTAGAACTGCCTCCATACCATATACAAGCGAGTATGGTGTTGCCCCAGTGGACGTGCGGACTGATGTTCGATACCCATGCAAAGCCAGTGGTAACATCTCATGCCAATCTTTGTACGTGACAACCATCTTCTGCACAATCTTCTTGATATTTTTGTTGGCCGCTTCGACTGCGCCATTCATCTTCGGGCGGTACGGAGAAGAATTGTGATGCTCGATTTTGAAGTCCCGGCATAGTTCAGCCATCATCTTGTTGTTCAAATTAGAACCATTATCAGTAATGATTCTTTCGGGCACTCCATATCGACAAATGATGTCCCTTTTCAAGAAACGAGCCACTACTTGCTTAGTGACATTGGCAAAGGATGCTGCTTCAACCCATTTAGTGAAGTAATCAATGGCGACCAAGATGAAACGATGGCTGTTTGAAGCAGTAGGCTCAATTTTCCCGATCATATCAATGCCCCACATTGCAAATGGCCACGGAGAGGACATGATAATCAACGGATTGGGAGGAACGTGCACTTTGTCTGCGTAGATCTGACATTTGTGACACTTACGAGCATACTTGCAGCAATCTGACTTCATGGTCAGCCAATAATACCCTAATCTCAACAATTTCTTAGCCATCGCATGTCCTCCAGCATGGGTACCGAAAGAGCCTTCGTGCACTTCAATCATCAACAGGTCTGCCTCGTGTCTATCCACACATCTGAGCAGAACCGTGTCAAAATTCCTTTTATACAGCACGCCATCTTTGTTCAAGAAGAAACTACCAGCTAGCCTTCTTAACGTCTTCTTGTCATTGGAAGATGCCCCAGGCGGGTATTCTTGATTTTTTAAGAAGCATTTGATGTCATGGTACCAAGGCTTATCGTCAGACACTGCATCAACCTCAAACACAAAAGCAGGCCTATCAAGACGAGATACATCAATCCTGGGCACAAAGTTCCAACCATGCACTTTGATCATCGAAGAGATAGTGGCCAAGGCGTCTGCAAACTTATTTTCATCTCTAGGAACATGGTACAACTTGACAGTTGTAAAGAATGTCAGCAATCTTCTCGTATAATCTCTATACGGAATCAAATTCTGCTAGTGTGTGTGCCAAGTTCCCTTTACTTGATTGATTACCAGTGCTGAATCACCAAAGATATCGAGGGTCTTGATTCGTAAATCAATAGCTTCCTCAATCCCTAGTATGCAAGCTTCGTATTCTGCTTCATTGTTGGTGCACCCGAAAGTTACTCGGGCAGTGAAGGGCATGTGAACACCTTCTGGCGTAATAAGGACTGCACCAACTCCGCACCCATTCATATTAACTGCCCCATCAAACATCAAACTCCATTTGGATTCAGGGTCAGGCCCCTCCTCCAGAAGTGGTTCCTCGCAGTCTTTCGCTTTGAGAAACATGATGTCCTCATCAGGGAAATCAAATCTCATGGGCTGGTAATCATCAAGAGGCTGTTGCGCAAGATAATCTGACAGTATACTTCCTTTGATTGCCTTTTGCGAAGTAAATTGAATATCGTACTCTGTCAGTACCATCTGCCACCTTGCAACTCTGCCTGTAAGTGCTGGTTTCTCAAAAATATACTTGACCGGATCCAACTTTGAGATCAACAGGGTTGTATGTGTGAGCATGTATTGTCTCAATCTCTTGGCGGCCCATGCGAGTGCACAACATGTCTTCTCAAGCATTGAATAACGCGATTCATAATCTGTAAATTTCTTGCTCAGGTAGTAGATAGCATGTTCTTTCCTACCTGTCTCGTCGTGTTGACCGAGAACACAACCCATGGATCCTTCGAGCACTGTCAAGTACATAATCAGTGGTCTCCCTTGAACTGGAGGTATCAGAATTGGAGGTTCCTACAAATATCTTTTTATTTTATCGAATGCATTTTGACAATCATCATTCCACCTGACCGTTTGATCTTTTCGTAGCATTTTAAATATCGGTTCGCAAGTGGCAGTTAGGTGAGATATGAACCTTGAAATGTAGTTCAATCTTCCTAGAAAGCCGCGAACTTCTTTCTCAGTCCTTGGTACAGGCATATCTTGTATAGCTTTCACTTTAGCAGGATCAACCTCTATCCCTTTTTCACTGACAATGAAACCAAGCAATTTTTCGGACCGCACGCCGAAAGTACACTTGTTAGGATTCAGTCTCAACCTGAATTTCCTCAGCCTCTCAAACAACTTCTTCAAGTTGATCAGATGTTCCTCTTCTGTCTTTGATTTAGCAATCATGTCATCCACATAGCACTCGATCTCTTTATGAATTAGATCGTGGAATAACGTCACCATTGCTCTTTGATAAGTTGCCCCTGCGTTCTTCAACCCAAAAGGCATTACTTTCTAACAGAAGGTACCCCAAGGGGTAATGAATGTCGTCTTCTCCATGTCTTCAGGCGCCATCTTTATCTGATTGTACCCGAAGAATCCATCCATAAATGAGAACACTGAAAACTGAGCGGTATTATCAACCATCACATCAATATGAGGGAGTGGAAAGTCATCTTTAGGGCTCGCCCTATTGAGATCTCTGTAATCCACATACATTCTGACTTTGCCATCTTTCTTCGGCACCGGTACTATATTGGCCACCCAGGGAGGATAGTTAGTTACTGCCAGAAAACCTGCATCCAACTATTTCTGTACTTCTTCCTTGATCTTCAAAGCCATTTCTGGTTTTGTCCTGCGCAGCTTCTGCTTGACCGGTGGGCAGTCCTCTTTCAATGGTAGTCTATGCACAACTATGTCTATATCTAAACCCGGCATATCTTGATATGACCAAGCGAAGATGTCAACGTATTCCCGTAGCATGACTATCAGCTCTTGCTTTACATCAGCCCGCAGACTCGCACCAATCTTGATCTCTTTCTTGCTTTCCTCTGACCCAATATTGATGATCTCAAGAGCTTCCTGATGAGGCTGAATGGTCTTCTCTTCCTGTTTCAACAACCTAGCCAACTCTTCCGGGAGTTCATAGTCTTCATCACTTTCTTCCTCAGCTTGATAGATCGGATTGTCGAAATCATACGTGGGCATAACAGAATCATTTTCAGAGAAATCCACAGAATCCAGTCTGCATGATTGGATTTATGCTTTATTTTAGATTATTTTTAGCTTGAAAACAAAAGAAAAGAAAGTGCATTATCATTTTTAATTTTCTTTGTGCAAAAATAAAATAAAGAAAGAGTAAAGGAACACAAATTTGTAAACAAAAACGTCCTTTTATTGATATTTGAACATTATATGAGAAAATATGGTGGCCCTACAAATGGATCCTCACACCTTGGGCAGAGTGTGGGATTTTATGCATTATGAAAGACAAGAATTATTACTCTGAATGGTGTACAACATGAACGATTTCTTCACTAGACCAATTTTGCAACGCCTCGCCCGGAGCCAGTGCATATACCCATTTGTCCAGATAATCTGAGCTTTCAGCACCATCTTCTATTGCTGAGCAGGACTGATTGGGGTTGATAGTTCCTCCACTGTTGAAACTAATTGGCCCACGGAATCGGGGAATTGGCGTCCGGCCCGGCTGGTATCCAATGCCAAACTTATCTTCTTTCACAAACACGTCAATAGCTTTACCCCAACCTTGGGCATTTCCTCTTTCGACCACTTCTCTGGCCTGCTTGTATGACGCAATTGATGCACTCGGCCCACCTGGCACATTCGACACCACTACTGCTGAAGTAGACTCTGGTAAGTTATTGATATTCAGGGCTTCAAAAGATTGGCACAAAGTTTCATGAATTTCTCCATCCATTTCCACATATTTGAAAGTGGATAGATGACTCAGGAATATATCTTCCTCGCCGCAAACAGTAACCACCTGACCCTCGAACACATATTTGAGCTTCTGATGAAGTGTGGAGGTAACTGCGCCTGCTGCATGAATCCACGGTCGGCCCAACAAACAACTATAAGCAGGCTGAATGTCCATAACATGAAAGATCGTCTTGAATATCTATGGACCAACCTGTATTGGTAGTTCAACCTCCCCAAACACCGATCTTTGGGATCCATCAAAAGCTCTCACAATCAGATCACTGGGTCTCAGAACCAATCCATCTACTTCAATCTTCATCAGGGCCTTTTTGGGTAACACATTCAAGGAAGAACCTGTGTCAACCAGCACATGCGACAAAACTGCTCCTTTGCATTCAAGTGTGATGTGCAATGCTTTGTTATGGTTACGTCCGTCCGGTGTCAAATCCCTGTTCGTAGATCCCAACCCGTGGCTCACATTCACATTAGAAATTACTCCCTCCAACTGATTCACTGTAATCTCTTGGGGAACGTATGCCATATTCAGAACTTTCAACAAAGCAGCCCGGTGTGCATCTGAACTCATTAACAGGGATAATATCGAAATTTTAGAGGGTGTCTGATTAAGTTGGTCAATGATCTTGTAATCACTCTTTTTGATAACCCTCATAAATTCCTCAACATCATTATCAAAATTGACTTTAGGGTCCTCTTCCTGAGCAGGCACCTTATCATCAATAACCTGTTTTCCTTTCGCTCTTGCAGCGGCTTCAGCCTATTTATCATTCCTTAGAGTCTGGGGAGCAAACAGTCGACCGTTCCTAGTGAAACCACTTGGTCCACTGACATTCTCAATGCTAGTACCAATAGCCTCTGCCTTCTGCCGACTTCCTCCTTGACGAGTATCAGTTCCATACTGCCACGGAACTGCCCTATTAGACACATAAGCAGCCGATTCAGGAACTATAATCGTAACTGGTCTCGGCCTCTCAGGCACGATGATAGCAACAGGCTCCTCAACAGGCACCTGTATCTCGACTGGATTATAGTAAATGGTAACGGCAGAAACATCCTGTTCTTTCTCTACTTTATCAAACTGAAGACTTCCCTCGTCCATAAGATCATGCAGTCCAGCTCTCAACTTACTGCAGCCATTAACCTGCTTTGAACAATCCTCGCAATCAGATGTGCATCCAGGAAATACCTTTCCTTTTAACAAACGTTCTTTTACAATCAACAGCGAAGTCTTCACCAAATTAACATCAGTAATCAAATTCAACTTCTCGCCATCAAAAATAGCATTTGTGCCTGCACCTCCATGATGAGGCATTGGATTGTCACGAACATTCGGCGGCCTAGAGAAGTTAATAGCCTTTGCGTCGATCAGATATTGAACCTTATGTTGAAAGGCCCAACACTTTTCTATTGAATGACCTGGCGCACCAGAATGAAATTCACATCGGACATTAGCATCGTAACCTTGAGGCAATTTTCCGGAATCCAGCGGCTTCATAGTTCGAAGTTCAACCAACTTCTCTTTGAGCAGTTGTGGTAACAAAGCAGCATATGTCATATGCAAGGGATCAAACTTACGGTCCCTTTGTCTATTGTTCTGGAATCGGGGTCTACCTTGCTGATCTGGAGTTTGCTGTCCAGCTGGAACCGGAATGGTTACCGCATCCACCTGATGATAGGACTGATTCCTTCCTCTGCCCCCTCCTCTATACACAGCGCTGGACTCCCCTTCTCTTTTCCTTGGTCCATTGGCAAAGGGTTTCTTCGAACTTGAAGCAACATCTTGAATCTTACCCAATTTCAGCAGACTTTCTATTCGTTCCCCAGCAACGACGATATCGGCAAACCCCGTGGAGGGACATGCAGCCAGTCTATCCAAATACGTCCCTTGAAGTGTGCTCATGAACATATCAGCCATCTCACGATCACCCAAAGGTGGTTGAACTCGAGCAGCCAATTCTCTCCATCTCTGTGCGTACTGCTTAAAGCCCTCCTTGTTATCCTGAGTCATACTCTGCAATTGAGTACGCTTAGGTGCCATGTCCAAATTATATTGATACTGCTTCAGAAAAGCAGCGCACAAATCTTTCCAACTCCTTATATGAACCCTGTCCAGCTTAATGTACCATTCCAGGGAAGCGCCTGACAGGCTATCCTGGAAAAAATACATCCAGAGCTTTTGGTCCTCGGTGTAAGCGGCAATCTTGCAATTGTAAGCTTGCAAATGTGTTTTGGGACAGGTACTGCCGTTGTACTTATCCAAAGCAGGAAGCTTGAACTTGGGAGGAATTCGCACACCCTGCACGAGACCCATGTCTTCTACATCAATTCCAAGAGGATTTTGGCTCTCAATAGCCTTGAGTCTTTCATCCAGCCCTTCATACTTCCGGTCGTCATTGTAGAAACCCATGTCATTGTTGAATGCAGTGAACTGGTCCTCCTGACCATCCTCATTGTTATCAAATCCCAGATGTACCCCACCAGCAGGGATTGTGCCAACAGGAGGAGTGCGCACGTTGCGATTTGGGATTTCATTTTCCAGCCTCTGGATAGTGGTTCTCATAGCTTCTTGTCCTATCCTCATGTTTTCTTGACCGGTCCTCAGCTCTTGCTGACCTTGAGCAATCCCCTGCATGAGGTTCATGAACTGCTCCATCCTTCCCCTCAAATTGGCTAACTCTGTCTAAACTTGCTCCATTACTCTTGCTTGATTGCGTCGGGTAGAATATCGGTGAACTGGGGTATCAGCTATCATGCCTGAAAACTAAATAAAGGTTAGCAGGTGCCTGCAAAAGGAGAAAACCTGCAATGCAAAAATGATATGCTATGCAAATGCAAATGCACAGTTATGTTTGTCATTTCAAGATACTTTTCATATCCTGATTCCAATCATAACCACAAATTCCTGACGACCAGAAATCATGATTAGTGAGTTTTGCTCTGAAGAGATATTCATATACATCGATCACAAATATCTGGAGACCAGAAATAGTGACTTTGTAGTGTGCCCGTGTGCAGATAACACATCACATATATCTAAAAACCAGAAATTGTGAACAGAAATAGCTCTTTTCGTACAAATTTCCAGAAGTTTTCCAGTACATTAGTCATAGTTTCAGCAACAAAATAAGAAACAAGCAGTCAAATGGATCCATCAACAATCCTGATGGTAACCATTACCAATTACAAAGAAACGGCAAAAATCGCTAATCTGATAGCTCTACGTCTTTCAGCTTCTGGCTGGAATATTTAATCTCTTCAAATAGGATGCGGGTACGCTGATGATGTAGCTTCTCAATCAGCTCTTTGATTACGACGTCCCTTTTTTCCAACGCATCCTCTAACGAACCCACGTGCATCAGCAAGGCTTCATCTTCATCGGCTCCTTTGCGCCTCTTAATTCCAGCTTGAATTTTAACCAGCTTCAGGTCCGCTGTGACATCTTCAAGCTCTTTGTTAGCGATTTTCAGCTTATCTTCAGCGTTCCTTGCCTGTTCTTGGCTTCTGTCAAGGTCTTCTCGATGCTTTCTTCTTGCTTCATGTGCTTTCTTCAGCTCTTCATTTTTATCTTTTAACTGGGTCATTAATTCAGAGTTCTCAATTCTGACTTCATCCCAAGCTTGACGGAGTTTAGCTAACGAATCTTGGCTTCGAGCTAGAGCCTGCTTTGTAGCCTTATGAGCCTGACTAGTATCATCTGCTCCCAAGGTAAGCTTCTGGAAGTATCGAGCTCTCTCATCAAAATCTTCTTCTTTGTCTGCCAGGGTTTTTTCTGCTTTCAATGCTCTCTTTTCCAACTCTTTTTTGTCCGCTAGAGCTTTCTGAAGACATCTACTCATCCCAGAGTTCTCTATCTGCAGCTCTCTAACCTTTTTCTTCCATTTCTCGCACTCCTCAATAGCCACTATGGTGGGTTGTTCAGGCTGTACTGAACATACAAGAGGTCTCCTTGAAAAGGGCAAAAGCAATTCCTTTACTTTCGTCTCAATCCATTTGTCATATTCAGGATAAGACCTACAATCTCCTTTCCCAAAAACCGCTTTTCCAATTTTATGCTTATCTTTCCAAGCATTCACTACCTCTATCACCTTCTCATCTTTAGTTCATGTGAAGAACAAAGATTCTTCCATGTCTTGCTTTGTAGGAGGACCCCTAGAAGCATACCCGAACTGTCGGATGGCCAAAATTGGATTATAATTGATCCCTCCTTTTCTGCCAATCAGAGGTACATTTGGAAAACTTCCGCATCTTGTGATAAGCTCAATTCTCAATAATCGATGATCGAACCAGACAATATTATCAGCTGTTAAACCTATCATTCGCTCGGACCACTTCGCAACATCTATGGTTTCCACAAAGGCACCTGTTTTAGGCAAATGCTTGAAAAGCCAATGACATAGCAGTGGAGTGCAACAACTAACAGGGCCTCCCCTTCTTTTCTCATTCTTGTAGTGCACGGAATAATAAAAATCCCCCAACAAAGTAGGGACTGGATTTTTAAGAACGAAAACTCTCGTAGCTTGCATATCCACAAAGTCTTGTTGATTGGGAAAAAGAACTAGGCCATATATGCAAAGAGCCAAAATGGAGTTGTAAACCGTCTAGTTTTTAGCATTAGCGGCCTCTTGGGCTTGATCAGAAAGGAATTCCAGATGAAATCCGTCAACTCCGTTTTTGTTACTCACACCACTTTTTATCACTGACTGGTCCATTTGCGTTGCAGCGGCAATTTCTTTTACACTAGGAGAGCTACCATAAAAGAATGGTATTGTTGACATGATCGGAACCCCCAAAATAAATGAGAATTCTTCTAGCGTCGGCATCAAAATGTAATCTGGAAAGAGGAAGCATCTCAGCGAAGGCTCATAGAACTGCAGCAGGGTGTGTAGAGCATCGTGTTCATACTTCGTGATAGTACGGACCATCCTAACCAAATTCCCATACTTCTTTTGAAACCTATCAAGAACATCGGGGCCGGCCATGTCTATTACTTTGAGCAATGAATCCAAGGTAGGGTCTGAAAACTTGTAAGAAACATTGTTCTTCCTTCTCTCGTCATTCTCTGTTGAACCCATGGATTGGAATCAGAAGTATATTAGGCACCTGAAATTGACAAACATAACCGTTATGATATGATAATGCAATGCAAAGGGCAATGTGATCAGGTAATCAGGTGTCTGTGCTGAACTGTGTGCAGTGTCAGTGTAGCCCTGGGAACAATATGGAACCACAAATAGGAACTGTCTGAATATAATAGGATGAACCCTTCCTTTGTGTAAAGTCAACAGAAAACTGGGTATGTAGGAAGTCATGGTCACCTGCAAACCTGCAAATAACCCCCCATTCTCACATGTGGGTTCTAGGATGTTCAGTATCCCGGGCTTTCAGGTCGAGAAATGATGATACGTTCACCATTTCTGGTTTGGCATCATCATCAATCGAGGAGGCCTCAACTAATTCTCCAAGACGAAAGGTCCTCAGCTTCTGGCACTGAGGTCGAGAAGTAATAGTACATTCATCCCTCGGGGTACAGTACTATCGCCAATCGAGGAGTGCCTCCACTGATTCCCTTTCCCAAAAGGAACACCTATGGCAAGTTCCCAGCATTGGGTCCTCGGATCGAGAGTGTGCAATGGGTTTGCCACAGAATGTGGTCTGCCACTGTCACATCTCGGGAGGAGTTCCGCAACTGAGTCCTCGGGAATGGTCACCAGAGTCGACAACTCTCTAGATCGACATCCAGGAATACGCAAGATGCGTACGCCATGATGGGTCCCAAGATAGCCTCGTCTAGCTGTGAATTTCGTGAATACCCAACGCACTCCAGACGGCACGTAGGTCCCACTACTCTCCACTCTAATCCTAAGTGTATACTCAAGCCTATGTAATGGGCTTATCTCTCAGAAATCCCATCCCGCCAAACAGAAAACAGCACAGTCCAGCACAGTATAATATACGAAATGTAAATGCTAACATGCTGTAAATATGGTAATGTACAGTAAAACAATAAATAACCATACAATAAAACGGTAAATACAGCACAACAGTAAACACCCAATGAAAGAAAAACAGACAAGCGCTAGGATTGACTCGCTTCGGATGGACCAGCAATAGGTCAATCTGTCCCCAGCAGAGTCGCCAGCTGTTGCTCCCGGGATTTTCATCCTAGTACAAACGCGAAAGTGGCACCAAAACAGAGTCGCCAGCAATGTGTATTTATCCCAAGAGAGGGAAAGGAAACACTGCGTAAACCTGAAGGAAAGTAAAAGCATGGTCTTGCGACCAAGATAAAGGGTAAGGGAGTCGGTTACGCGAGAGGAAGGTATTAGCACCCCCTCGCGTCCATCGTACCCGATGGGATCCGCGCTTGCTTGTCTCGATCAAAGGGTGATAGAAAAGAATACTGAGAAAGAACTGAAAGAAAGAAAGGAGAAAGAAAAACAAATGTAGGGAAAATAAAAGAAGTGCTCGGATGGGCCCTACCCCACTGCCTACGTATCTCATCGGGAGCATGAGAATCAGAGCGACGTAGTTCCCCTCACTAGGGATGGATTGTTTGTGTTTTTTAAGGAACGGCTGACATTCTAGCTCAGGTGTTGCAGGCTCGCTGGTCCGAGTGCGTTACCATCTTGCACGAGAACGAGTAGGAGCACGTCCGTACGCTGAGAATGAATGAGGTGAGAAAAGAATTCCCGAAGGAAAGACGTTATTGTTTGTTTTGTCTTTTAATAGTTTTTTCATTTGTTTGCATATGACAGTGTATCCGAATCTTAGTCATTGGAATGTGTACATTCTCACATTCCAAGATGGAATGAGCAAGAAAACACACTAAGAGCGAAGAAGACCCCCACACTTAGTTCCAATTGTCAAGGTTCAACCACACTAGCATACTTGTGTTTATTAAGTGTTTTGTTGATTATGAAATGAATAAGTGTTTTTTATTATTTGCACCTTCAACAAGTATTGCATTTAAGTCCATCATACAAGATCAAATGTCTAACACATTGACCCAAGATGGGCTATATGCTACACATTCTAAGATTATAAGAGAAGACCCCTTATAATCTTTTCTTTATATGAAAGGCCTAAATGCAATAAATGTTTACCTTTATTAGATATTTTGAATTTTCTTTTGAGATGAGAAGAGAGACTCAAGAGAGGAGAAAGGTAAAAATCTATGTGAACTAAGACTCAAACCTAATTGATTATTAAAGGGAGTGATCCTAATGGTTTGTGAGGTTTAAACCTAAAGTCTAAAGAAAGAATGAATTAAACAATTCACTTCTAAGTTAGAAGATGAATTGTAATTCAAAAAGGGAAAATGATGAGTTATTAAAAGAAAGCACATAAGTGCTTATCAAAACACAAAATTGAATTGTAAAAGAGAAGGGATAGAAGTTTGAATGTGGATTCCTTATCCACACTCAATTGCAACTTACCAAAGCCCCTACATGGTTAGTAAACATGTATAAGAAATACAAGAAGTAAAAGAACATTTAATGCACCATAAAACTCAAAAGAATTAGATGAGACATCAAATCCTATAACCACAACCAGAATGTACATCATATGGAAAACAAATGATCATTATCATGCAAGTCCAAGTGGATAGGCAACAAACATCATCCATGACATTAGAACATGCTACCATAAGAAAAGGGAGGATGAAAGATGGAAAGAAATGAACAAACATGCATGAATGGAACACGTAATCTAAGGATCAGAATTGAAATGAAATGAAAAATGATTCACAAACATTTCACAAGTGTTCATGCACAACACATCAAGACATTTAAGAAGCAATAGAAGAAGAAATGAAATGGAAATTCAAAAGAAAACACAAGTACTTCATATTAAGGACACACAAAGTTCAAATGAAAATGAACATGCAATGATGACACACAACATGTACCAATGACATATAATGTCAAATGGATGGTTCACAAAGTAGGCAAATGATCATGCAAGTATGTACAAAAGAAATCATGTAAACATGCACAAATATTAAGATGATATGACATGTTATTATGCTTCAAAGGTAATGCATTAAACAAAAATTAGATGGCCTCATGGAAATTAAGTAAGCATGGTTTAAATATGCACAAATCATAAGTGAATCATATACCAAAATATCATGCAAGAAAATCAAGACAAAAAGGCTTTATGCAATGCACTTAGGTCAAGTATACACATCATACAAAGTAACACAAAAATGAACACCAAACATGCCATAAACTAACTAAAAAAAATCAAATAAAAATCACTTAACATACCTCAAGATGATAATGACTCAATGCAAAAAGAAAATCATCAAAACAATTTTTAATGATCAAGAACAAAAATGCACAAATTTATGTATCACATTAAGCATGCATACAAATTGAAATTCAAAGAATATTATAGAACAGGGGCAAAAACGTCATAAAATCAAGAAATAAAATCATGAAAAATTTCCTAAATGTTTTAAGAAGGCTCATGAATTTTTGTGGAATTTTAGGATGAAGTTTAGTATTTTTATAATTCAATTATGAAACGTGTAGAAAAAATGAAAATAAAATAAAAATGCAATATGAATGGGGATGTGAACTTAGCAAAACATCAGTTCAATATGATTGGGCCTTAAAATGAGGAGGTGCAGATAGCATAAAGGCTCATGTCTAATTCAGAAATTGTGCACATGATTTGCACATGAATTTTAATATGCTGTCAGCTCTTGGACCGCACGATCAAGAAACTTGGACGGACAAGATTGAAACCTAGTAAACCCTAACAATTGAAACCAACCGGCCGGAGAGGGACCTCCGGTCACCTTCTCCGGCAAGAACCACCACCTGCAAACTTTGGATCTCACAGAAATGCACAAATATTACACCAAAATGATGCTGAACTTATGTAGAACACGAATTCAAAGACAAAATGCACAAAACATTCATGAGATGAGAGAATCGAACAGAGGAAGATTTGCCCTAACATTTCAACTATGCCTCTAAAGGCCTATCAACTAGCCAGATAAGTTCTTGAGCTTATAGGAAGCATCAAGAACCTGATAACATCTTCACATTATGTTTATAATGGAAGAAATTCGTACCTGAAGATTTATGATCTTGACGTGTTCTTCAGAAAACCAGAGATGTTGCTTCCTCTTTGAGCTTCTTTTGGCCAAATAAAGGCTTAGATGCAAAAATGGATGATGCTTCAGTGGAGAAGAGCTGAAATCCAAGCTTCAAAACAGTTGCAATGCGATGAAAATGGAGAGAGATTCTGAGATGAAGATGAGGAAGATGAATGAAACGGAGCTCGAAAATCAGTTGCAATGTGGAGAAATTGAGAGAGAATGGAGAGAGTTTCTGAGTTGAATGTGAGAAAATGAAGTTAGAGTGTGTGATTTGTTTTATAGTAAGCTTTAACCATGGTTTAGTGAGCCAGTTAAATGAGTCACATCTTGGTTAATTGAGTGCACCCTAACTAACTGAGTCAAGTTAGTTAGGGGCGAGTCATTGAGGATTGTGATAGGGTGAGGTTGGTTCATGACAGTTATGGTGGGAGCAAGGAGAAAGTGAATTGGCACGGTTGTGTAGCAGGAGCTTGTGCATCAGAAACTTGCTAAGCAAGTTTGTTCTTTCTATTCCCATGTATGGCACGTGATAGTGTGTATTGTGTAGGTGATATGTTTAACCAAATGTGGAAATAAAGTGTGGAAGTGTTTGTAGTATGAGTGAACCAAATTGTGCAACATGCTGTCAATGTACCGGTGCCAACATAGGGTAGTTTGTTGAAGTTTTTCTCTCTACTCAATGAAGGACTTGGTGAGTTTATGAGTTCTTTGGAAAGAGGACACCTTGGGGAACAATGTTGGTTTGAAAATTGGAGTGAAATGATGCCTCAAATATGTCTAAAAATGACCACCAACAGATGGAAAACAAACTGGCTCATATGCGTGCAAAGCAAGCCATGGCATGGCAAGTGACATGCATGAAAGTTCAGCCTAATCAACCTATCTTGAGACCACTATAACCCACTCATAACTTGATCAATTAAACATTTTCCCAACATCAATATTGAAGATGACACTACAAAGAACAACTTTGATGTTGAAAATTTTTCCATTTGAGGCTTTTTTCTTGATGAAAAATGGGTGGACATTTGGCTCACCACATGCTTGTGAAAATGACTGCGCGCATGCCTTGAAAATCCTTGGTCATGACATGGTTTTGGCCTACTTTCCTCCAACTTTGATCATCCATATCTATCTCAATATTTATCCAATGGGGATGTTCTACACATGGATTTGAAGCTTAAAGCAAGACCTTTTGTTGTGGCCTGGTGGAATTTTCATTTGATGCTTCAATTTTAAATGGCCTTGGTTCAAAGTGTAGTGCAAAGTGGTCCAAAATTACTATTTTTAGCAACCCTACTTCACCCAAAAATGGCAACTCTCTACATCTTGATTTTTTCATGATTCCTTTGGAGTTTCTTGATCAAATTTTGTACATTGGTCACATATAACATGAATTTCATGAATTTGTCCTCAAAAAGTCAAGAGTTGACTTTTTCCTCTGATTATTTGACTTGGCCCCAATTTCCCTGATTTTTTATCTTTCTTCCAATTGAACCACTTCTAAAACCAATTGAGAAGCAATTTTCCACATACATACACTTAAAGACATGTAGAACCTCATGACATCAAGTTTTGTCCAAAAAAACAAAGATTCCCTGATTTAATTGGAAACCCTAGTTTTGGTCCCCTCCTCCTAGGAGAAAAATGTGCAGTCTTCAATTTCAAATTCCTCAGAGTATGTTGTGTATCCTCTTAAAGGATGGTTAGATATGCCACTTGAGGATGATTTTGGATCAATGAGCTATCTCTTTTGAGGGTTTTCCTTCAGTTTTTAAACCTCTTGCATAATGAAAGATGTAGTGCTTCAATCTCCTATTGAATCTCACCTTCTTGAGGTAGTGGATGATCAATTGAGGTAGTATGAGACATGAAAGATCTCTTGGCTTGCCTTGAAGAAACTTGATTGACCTTTTTTTGTGCTTTGAAGGATCCATTGATTGTCCACCTTCCACCTGATCACATGCCCTGATGGTAAGAGGGATGCTATGCTTCATTTTTCTATGTTAAATGCAATGCAATGCTAATGAGATGGATATGATATGATATACGATAATGCTAAACTATGATGCCAAAAGGGGAGAGCAAATTTTGGGGTATTACACTTGGTGGGAAACCAGGATCGAGGGGAAGTTTATATCAGAAACTAAGACCAGTTCCTTGGTAGGAAACCAGGATCGAGGGGAAGTTTATATCAGAAACTAAGACCAGTTCCTTGGTGGGAAACCAGGATTGAGGGGAAGTTTATTTCAGCAACTAAGACCAGTTCCTTGGTAGGAAACCGGGATCGAGGGGAAGTTTTTACCTTTTCTAAGTATCATTGCTTAGCAAAAGAAGATGGATGAGCAAGCTGCCATTCATAACCACCATCAAAATTTCGGGTATTCCGATATTTAATCCTCTTGCACCCCGAATGCCCGAATATCTTCGCCATTCACACCTTCGGGTCCAAGAAGATTAAATAGGGGCATCTGTCATACCCCAAATTTTGACCACTAAGATTCCCCATCATTGTGCAAATCATCATCACAATATGGATGGGCCATCATGCCTCATTAATCTCCCCAAAGATGAGTGAGCATCCACTACAATCAAACTTAGGGTTTCAAGCCCTCTCAGAGCTCTTAGACAAAGGATCAATCAAGGAATGACATGATCTTCAACTTGTCTAACCTCTCCAATATACAATGGATCAAGAGGACTCCCACAACAAGAATCAAGCACAAGGTTGCAGCATTCTAAGTGGATCAAGCCTCAAGATCTCCAGTGTCACCAAATTAGGGTTTTGGTCGACCAGGGCCTCCAGATGGAAATTTTCCTCTGGGAATAATCCAATGCTTCAAAGCATAACCTAAAATCCTCCATGGGACATCATGAACCCAATCATCAAGTCAATTTGGCCTCAGGGGATGCATTCATAAAAAATAAGGAATTACGGTTTCTTGACCTAATTCACCCTTAAGTTGACTTTTGGGACAAAACATGAGCCAAGACCTCAAGGCATGATTTAAGGGTCCCTAACACACTACATTGATTCATTTGTAACAATGGATTGATCCAAGAAGCTTGAGCAACAAGTTTCAAGTTCATCAGAACCACAGTTAGGGTTTCGCGGGAAAAAGTCAACTATGCCTTTGACTTTTGACCCATGCATGCTCCCAAACCTTGGGACATGATTCAATACACCCTATAACACCTATGAAATCAATCCATCAAGTTTGATTTAGGTCAAGGACTTGATTTCATAGAGGATCGCACAGTTTGGAATTCATCTGACAAAAAGTCAACTGTGCACAAACGTCAACTTTGACTTTTTGAGATTTTTCACAATTATGGTTCTTTGACCCTAAAATGATGTTAATGTATGATTGGAATCATCATTCATCAAGAAAAATCAAGAAAGGTGGGATAACTTGTAAAAGGGGTAACCATAAAAACTTAGAAATTTTTCTAAGTTATGGAATAAAGGGAACCAACTTTGGAGGATCATAACTCCTAAACCACAAGGCCATTTTTCCCCATCCAAAGATGGATTTGTAGCTCTCATGGCCCTCTACAAAAGCTTCAAACACAACTCATTCCAATTCCTCATGGATTTTAAGTTATGGAATTATCAAAATCATAAAAAGTGAAAATGTCACTTTTTTCCAACACTTAGTGAAATTTTCACTAAGTCAGAATCTGCCTTCACTTTTTTCCAAATGTAGGGGCATTTTTCACTTGGATCCAAAAGGTATCAAAACCAACTATGATCAAACAGTTGTTGTATCATATGAGGGCTTTCCAAAATGGCCAAGAACTCCATCAAAGTCCACTTGAGCCATGAGATATGACAATGCCAATATGCCTTGCTGCAAACTGTCATGGCAAGGCAGATTTGGGAGTTTTACTCGATTTGCTCAAAATTTTTGCAAAGGGCAAGCAACTCCATCCATCTGAACACCTCAAGGGGAGACCAAGGAGGGACAAACACTGATCCATCAGCCCCCCAAGTGTTTGGAACCAAAAGTAGCATGCCAAACCTAGAAATGCCTAAAAGAGGGACAAGACTCCAATTTTGGATTGGAGCATTTAATGGATGCACCAAGGTGGCATGGACTGAGCCATTTCCAACTGAATTCAGTCAAGACTTATCCAAGACCAAAGGAACCAGCAGCCTGTGCCCTAACCTCTAGCCATTGGCTAGAGGAGACTTAGATTCTAATTGCTCAACATTGGCCAAACCTCTGCTGTAGTTGCCATTCACTCTTGCAGCCAAAACAAACTTGCTCTACTATAAATAGAGCTCAATTGTGTTCAGTTTGAGTACACCAAATCACTACAACACTTGCTTTCCTCAAAATCTCTTTCTCTAGGCAAAAATACTTTCTTTAGCAAGGTAACTCTGAGTTTTTGAGTTAGAGAGGAATCCCACCACAGCTTATGATCCAAACACATCCAATATGTCATATCTAAGCTGTCCAAACTCTCACCAATGACCTGTAACACCAAAATCACAAAGTTCACCTCTCAAAACCTCAAAATAGGACTTTTGTGCATTTTCCAAGCCATGTCTTGATTCAGTCACTTTCCAACCAGATAAAACCTCAAACACACTCCAAATACCATCCTTGAACTGTCCCAAATGGTGCCACACATCTGGAACACCATTTGAGAGAGTTGCTATTTTGGCCACTTTTGCCCCTTTTGCAAGAAAGAGCTCAAACTTGTTCCTGAGGTTTCCAGCTGATTCCAATCATTCTAAAAGCTTCTGAGAGATCATTTGAGGGTGTCCAAAGCATCAAATCATTTCTGGAATAAAGCACTTGGCAGATTGCACAAAAGCTCCAAAAAGAGGTAAGCATCACAACTTGGATTCTTTGAATCATGCTTTCTTTTGATTTCCACTGATCATGCATCTCTTCTACATGTTATATGTGTTGTGTTTGCACCAATTTATCTTGTAGTTCATGCTTGTACCAAGAGATGGCACAGAAAATGCAAATCATGGCCTATTTCAAAACCACTATCGAGTTTTTCAATAGAAGGATGATCTGAAAAAAACACCACCACCATTGGATTCCTTGTGAAATTCTAGGCAGGATAGACCTAAATTTTGTCCCAATCCATGGAGAAATGAGAAAGTTATGGCCTTCACATTTTCAACCAAAATCTTGCCTTGCCTTGCCTTGGGCCAGGCCAAAAACAAGGCAAGCCTTGTATATTTATGGTTGTGTTTCAATCAACGGATGTATCACCACCCCAGTGGTAAGGCGCGCGCCCTATACACAAGAGGTCTGGGGTTCGAATCCCCCTCGCCCCAGATCCTCTTTTTGTTATTTTTTTCACTTTTTATTGTTTTTCTTATTATTTTTAATGATTTGAAAAATTAATAACTTCCTCAATTTTAATTATTTTTGAAATATTTTATTCCACAAAACAATCAAATTTATATTAGTTATTTAATATAATTAGTAATTTTGTGAAGAAATTTATTTTTAATTGTTTTTAAACATTTAAAAGTGAATATTTACTTTGAAAATCAAAACCAAATGAGTTTTAATTCATCTTGTGATTAAAACCTCATTTTTCAAACCTTAAACAAAAATCATAAGTGGTTTATTCAAACTTATTTGGTATTTTTATCATTTTTATTTGATTTTCTTTAAATATTTACCTTCAAAGGAAAACAAAATTAGGGTTTCTTTGATTTTCACCCTCACAAATCATAAGTAATTTATTCTCTCTATCTATATCTCTCATATGTATTATATTTGCTACTCATATAGACATAATAAACTATAAAATATTATATAAAAATAAACACATAAATATAAAATCTACTCATATACACAAAATAAACTATAAAATAATGTAAAAAATAAACACATAAATGTAAAATTCAATTCATCTAAGAAAGTTTATGTTTAATGTCTTAAATTCTCAATAATATCACATTGTAGAAATTATACAAATTATAAACAAATATAAAATAACAAAAATTTAATCTACATATTTCATAACTAAAGCCATCAATATTGTAGCTATTATTTTTCATGTTTGATGTTGTGTCCAATAAAAAGGTCATACGCAAAAAAGAAAATAACGTGTCACGAGTTATTTATTTTTGTAACTTACAATATAGACATTACAATTAAGTCTATAATATTTGTACCTGTTTTTTTTTAACTTTTCCATCAATCATGTAAGCATTTAATTGGTTTCCTGTATTTTTCGCCTTTAATAATAGTTAGAGTTTTTTTTTTTTAAACTAGATAGAAAATAAAACTTATTGATAATGAAAAATAAATACACAATTATTGTACCGATCAAGAAAAAAAATAAAGATTTGTCATATTTAATAAAAAAAATGCCATAATATTCACAATTCTTTTGATATGATCATATTATTAATTGATAAGTTTAAATAGTTTTTTGGTTTCTTTAAGTTAGCGTGATTTTTAATTTGGTCTATAAATCTTTTTTAATTTTGGTCAGTCTCTATATTTCACTTTCTTGATTAAGTTAGTCCTTGAAGTTAGAAGTTTGTTAAAAAAATGCTGAGATGTCTAACTTTGCTGATGTGAAAATGAATTTATATGTTCTTTTGTTTAATAAATTACACATGTGGCCATTAAAATGTTCCCACAAAAAATTCCACTATGTTCATAATTAGTCTTTTACGTTTAGTCCTTGTAAATTAGAGTTTTGTCTACTAGGAGAAAAAACAAACTATGACATTATGGGAGGGAGGCGACGAACGAAGACGATGAGAAGCTCTGTTGCATGACCAACTAATGCAACTTCATCATATTCAAGCACGATTCAATAAGTGATGAATTTCAATTTGATTTTTCATTATGGGGGTAGGTATTTTAGGGACTATATAATATATTACATGAGGGGACATAAGCATGGAGTAGAAATTGATCTAGACAGGTGAAGCTTATTTGAAGTAACTGGTATTGTGAAAGAGATGACTCAGCTTGAACATTCAGAATATTGGTTATGGTGGTATAACAATGATGCTTATAGGTATAGTAGAATGGTTAGTGATAATGATGCTAAAAAGTTATATCAATATGCCATTGAAATGAAAAGTACATTGCACGTATATGTCAAGCATACAGGTAATATTCAAGAAGTTGAAGTCGGTGATGTTCAAGAAGATAAAGTAGGTGATGTTCAAGAATATGATGTAGGTGATGTTCAAAAACATGATGTAGGTGATGTTCAAGAAGATGAAGTAGGTGATGTTCATACAGATGATGTAGGTGATGTTAATATAAATGATGTAGGTGATGTTCAAGAAGATGAAAATGAGGATAATGGTAGTAGTGAGGATAGTGACTTTGAAGTTGATCGTTTATCATTTGATGATAGTTTGGATGAGAGAGCTTGGGTTGGATGATTGCTTTGAAGACCAGGGCAGAATCAGTGGGGTAAAAGTTGTAGCAAAGAAGCACAACCTCACTCTAAAGAAAGTTCCAACTGTTGTTGATAATGCAGGTTCATCTAGTGGAGTGGATAATGAGATGTATATCAATTATGCTAGTGAAGAGCTTGGCAGCAATGACCCTGATGGTTCTAATGAAGAGAAAGATCCAAAATATCCAAGGTTTAAGATGGAGGATTTTGACAAAAATCACAAGTTCCAAGTGGGATTGGAGTTTGTATCACTTGATGAATTTAAAGAAGCCATTATTGAATGGTTAGTGCTCATTGGGAGAGAGATAAAGTACATGAAAAATGACAAAGTTAGAGTAAGGGTAATTTGCAAGGGCAAGTGTGGGTTTTGGGCACTAGTGATAAAGTTGGGAATAAGCACACATATAGGATGAAGACATGGGTTGGAACTCACACGTGTGGAAGAGTATTGAATAATAGTTCAACCAATTCCAAGTGGGTAGCTAAAACTGTGGCGGCTAGAATGACATCTTCTAATGGTGTTAATATTCGGGATACTCTGCAGAGTTAATGAGAATCAGTTATGTAACACTTGTAAATTAATGTGGCAAGGGTTGGAGCAACAATACAACGAAGGTTTGGCTGTTTTTAGTTTTTCTTTGATGGGCTTAAAAAGGGATTCATAACATCTTACAGACCATTCATTGGAGTTGATGGATTTAATCTTAATACTAAATATGGAGGGACTCTTGTTATTGCTGTTGGTAGAGATCCAAATGATCAATACTATCCATTAGCTTTTTGTGTATGTGAAACTGAGGCAAATGAGTTATGTAGGTGGTTTCTTACCTTACTTTTAGAGGACATTGGTCAAGAAAAAAGATGGGTTTTCATTTATGATTAAAAAAAGGAACTTTCAAATGCATTTCACTTCAGTAAACCTTTTAGATCTCATCCTAACTATGTTTGGCAATTTTGGATTTCATTCCTAAATGTTTTTTGAATTTTTTGGATTTCATCCTTGATTTCTATTGGGTTCTTTGTCATCGATATATGTATGTTTTGTTTATTTGAAACTGGTTGAATTTTTTTATTCATATGATGTGTTACATTCTAGTTCATCATGCCATATGAATAGCTTGCAACCTGACATTACACCCGAATTTGAACATTTCCAGAATCATCGTTTAAGGTTTTCAATTGAATTTGAGATGAACATCCTCATTTCTCTATTGCAACCACAAACTGGGATTTGAGACTGGGAGCAATTACCTACTGATGATTTTTCCATGGATGAATGTGCAGTGACCTTAACACTAATGTTGTCTAGAGAAGAAGAATTTGAAGAAAAGAAGAAGATGATGTAAATTGTATACATTTTTGGATTTACTCCTCCTTTTTAACCCCCTCCATTAAGTATTCCACATGTGTAATTTATTAAACAAAAGAACATATAAATTCATTTTCACATCAGCAACGATAGACATCTCAACATTTTTTTGACAGACTTTTAATGCCAGGGACTAACTCAATCAAGAAATTGAGATATAGGAACTCTGACAAACAAAAAGATTTAGGGAACAAATCAAAAACACAGTAACTTAGAGGAACCAATAGACCCTTTAAACCTAATTGATTTCTTTTATAGGCAAGCAATTCAATAACAAAAAAGAGTACAAGGGGTACTCTAACCCTTACAAAAGAGGCAAGCACAAATTACATACAAAATGAAGGAACCGTGCACCAACTGTACTGGCTGAAAAACCAGGGCAACTAAACTGCCATCGCCAATCCAGTTCCAAGTCAATAACTTGATGGAATGAATGGCTTTGTCGACACTGAACTTTATTCTGTTAAAAACCACATCGTTCCTCCCCTTCCAAATTACCCAACAAGCTGCAATCCAGAAAATCCCAGCCTTATTTTTCTCGAAGGAAAAACGCAAAGATTCCCAGGAAAATGAAAAAGAAAATGACTGACTATCCTTCGAAAGAACACCCCAGCCAAACCCCAAGAGTCCTCCAAACCGAAAGAACCGCCGAATAAGAAAAGAAAAGGTGTAGAAGATTCTCGCCACGAGAGGAACATAACAAGCAAGAAGAATCAACAATATCAGACATACCTCTACGTAACAAGTTGTCCTTCGTCGGTAATCTATTAAGAAAAAGCCTCCAACAAAATTTTTGAAACTTAGAGGGAACATAGGTTGACCAAATCAAAGCAAGGGCTTTGGATAACACATCATCAATCTCGACCAAATGATAATTCAGTAAAGCCGCATAGCAGAAGGAAACAGAGTACAAAGAAGATTCTTTCGGATCCCAAGTGAATTTATCACGACCATAAAGTGAAGGCTGCCATGACTCAAGCTTCTCCATAAGGTCCTCCTTCATAAAAACGAATATGTCAATAGAGCTAGATTCCGCCAAGTGAAGGTTCCATATCCACAATCTGTCAAACCAATAACCTATTCCATCCACACTACTAACAGGCCTATTAGTGATTTCGAATAACTCCGGATACGCCTCCTTAATGCTTTGATCGCCCAACCACTTCGACGACCAGAATTCAATGTCCTTTCCGTTGCCTAGAGTGCACGCCATGTTGTCTCGAAAATAGTTGAATCCCAAACCATTATCACACCCAATTTTAGTCAGATCTCTCCACCAAATTGAATCTCTATTCCCCCCTCGTTTAACACTTCCGTTTAGGATAGGGGTGCCAAAAGAACGATACCTGAAATTGATAAAATTGTACCAAAAAGCGCCCCCGGTTCGTTGACACACCTCCACTTCCACTTTAACAACATATCCGAATTAAATAAACCGATGTACTTAACCCCCAGACCCCCGTGAATTTTCGGCGTACATACCTTATCCCAATTTACCCAATGAATGGTCCTCTTTTGAGAAACTCCACCCCACCAAAAGTTTCTCTAAACTCTCACAAGCTGGTTTAAAACCTTCGACGGGATTTTGTAGAAAGAAAGCATGTAAGACGGGATAACGTTCATAACCGAATTAATCAAAATAACCCTTCCTCCCATGGACAAACCTCTACCTCTCCAAAATGATAACCTGTTACTAACATTCTTGATCACCCCTTTCCAAGAACTCAATAGTGACAACAGTTTGTTTAAGTCTCAAATCATAAACTTCTTCCATTTAGATGTCCTTAAAAAATTGTATGGAAAATAAACAGGTATACTTAAAAATAGTCTAAAGAGAGGTAATTTTTTCCCAATAAAAAGCAGGAAGTTTTAGTATACTCAATATGTATTGATCTAGAAGGAAAACATAATTAAACCTTATTTTACCTCAATTTCCATAACCAATTTTTCTAGTAACTTGTTTCTCTTTATTTTCTGTTGGTAGTTGATTAGTCGATAGTTGATAAAAGATAGTTTTAGAGAATTGTTTAGAAAGAAGGTTATGTCATTGATTTCTTAGATGATAAATTACAAGATACCAATTGCCTATTTATAGACTCAAGTGACCAACCTCTTAATGATAGTGGATATTTCTACATTACATTAGTTCTTTCTAGAGTTTTCATGATAGATTAGTATCATGATAGTTCTAGGTTCTTCTATCATTTTCATATACTTATAGTTCTAGATTGTTCTACCATATTCATAAACATTATAGTTCTAGGATCTTCTACCATTTTCATACATATTATATTTAACAATATTCTAGAAATTTGTAGCAATTTCAACACTCCTCCTTGATGCAAATTTCTGTGACTCCAGGCATAGCTCGTAGCTCTTCAAATCTTGGTCTCGGAAACACCTTCGTGAATATGTCTGCAATTTGATCTTCTGTTCTGCAGTAGTCGAGTTTGATCTCTTTAGTTGCGTCAGCTTCTCTGATAAAGTGATACTTGATTGCTATGTGTTTTGTTCTGTTGTGATGTACTGGATTTTTCGCCATTTCAATTTCTGATTTGTTGTCGCAATTAATTTTAGTAGGCCATCATGTTTTTATCCCATGTCTTCAAGTATCCTGCGAAGCCATATAGCTTGACTCGTTGCTTCAACTGCTGCCACATACTCTGCTTCTGCTGTGGATTGTGCAATCGTACCTTGCTTCTTCAATGCCCAAGAGAAAATTCCTTATCCTAGGGAGAAAGCATAGCCAGAGGTGCTCTTCATGTCATCTACCAAACCTGCCCAATGACTGTTGGTGTAGCCAAGTAATTCTAAGTTGGTTTCGGTAGTGTACCATATACCTAATTCTTTTGTTCCTTGTAGATACCTCAAAATTCTTTTTCCTGCTCCAAAGTGTATTTGACTTGGGATTTGCATGAATCTTGATAGAAGACTTGTAGCATACATTATGTCTTGTCGTGTAACTTTCAAATATAGGAGGCTTCCAACTAGACTTCTGTATATGGAAGCATCAGCTTCTGGTGCTCCACATTCTTATGTAGTTTCTCATTTGTTATGAGTGAAGTAGCGACAGGTTTGCAACCATACATCTTGAATTTCTTAAGTAAGCCTTCTGTGTATTTCTTTTGCGAGATGAATATCCCTTCATTTCTCTGACTTACCTCTATACCGAGGAAGTAACTCATCAAACAAAGGTTGGTCATCTCAAAGGTCTTCATCATGTCTTCTTTACACTCCATCATCATCTTAGTATTATTTCTCGTGTAGATAAGATCATCTACATATAGAGAGAGTAAGAGAGTGTACTGACCTTGAGACTCAATGTAAAGTGTAGGCTCACTCTTTCTCCTCCTGAATCCTCGACCCATGAAATACTGATCGATTATGCTATACCATGCTCGAGGTGCTTGCTTCAAACCGTAGAGTGCTTTTCTTAGTCTTAACACTTTGCTTTTTTTCTCCTTCAGACATGAATCCTTGCGGCTGCTCCACATAGATCTCTTCTTCAAGTACGTCTTTGAGGAAGGCAGATTTGACATCTAGTTTATGGATACTCCATCCTTTTTGTAAGCAAGAGCTATTAGAGCTCTAATGGTATCAAGACGAGCTCCTGGTGCAAATGTCTCATTGTAGTCAATCCCAAGTTGTTGTGAGTAACCCTTAGCTACTAGTCTCGCCTTGTGTATCTGTATGGTGCCATCAGGGTTGAGCTTTCTCTTATAGACCCACTTAACCCCAATGATATATTTTCCAAGGGGACGATTTACTAACTCCCATGTGTTGTTTTTTTCGATCATCTTTATCTCTTCTTCCATTGCCTTGGCCCATACTTCCTGCTTTGACGCTTCTTTAAAGCTTCCAAGTTCAAGTATGGCCAAGTTACAGGTTTCATATATGTCCACCAAAGATCTTACTCGTCTTGGAGTAGACTCTGGTGATGATAGTTCTTGATCTTGTTGTTGTGGTTGAGGTGAAGCAGATTCACCTGGGTCTTCTTCCTCAGCTTCTTCTTGAGGTAGTTGAGCTGGTATAAGGATATTCTTCTCCTCTTTTTCTTCATCCCAATTCCAAGAAGCATTCTCATCAACTTCAACATCTCGAATGATTATGAGTTTTTGTTTGCAAGTTGTAGACACGGTAGCCTTTAGAGATTGTGCTATACCCCAGGAAGATACCTTGTATAGTCTTGTCTTCAAGCTTGTGCCTCTTCACGTCTAGAATATGAATGTAGCATATAGATTAAAGACCCTTAGGTGCTTTGGTGATGGCTTCTTTCCGTTATAAGCTTCAATTGGAGTCTTATCTTGTACTGCCTTAGTTGGACATCTGTTGAGTATGTAAACAGCAGTGTATATTGCTTCAACCCAGAATGTGTTAGGAAGTCCCTTCTCCTTGAGCATCGATCTAGCCATTTCCATAATTGTACGATTCTGAAATTCTGGTTAAGCAGATCACTAAGATGTCAGACAGAATGTCGTGACACTTGATCTCTGCTTCTCACACAAGGATAATAAAGAACAAAATTCAAAAATCAGAAAGAAAACAACACACCAGAAATGTTAACGCAGTTCGGTGATCAACAACACCTACATTTGGGGGCTACCAAGCCAGGAATGAAATCAACTAAGTAGAATTAGTTCTAAGCTAAACTCCAACATTTACAACTTAGCACCTAAAAACTACCCTTCCTAGATTTCTACCTAAGACACTCCTAGGTATGAGACCCTTCTCAATTCCCTTTCAACCACAGTAGTGACTGAAAAATTACAACTCAATAAACTGTCCTACTCAGGTATTCACGCAATACAAGATAGGCTCACAAAAGTACAAACTCAAGTACTCTACAACAGCTGTAAGCTGCCACACTTATTTTAGGTTAAATCCATCCTATTTATATTGCAAAACAGAACTGGATTTGGGCTTCAAAATCGCAGCCATTCAGCTCCACAGAATCTGCGACCTATTCTTCTTTAGAATAGTTTCTTCAATCCTAAGTTTCCAAAAATGTCTCCTTACATGGAAACCGCATATTCTTTTTAGAATCAGAATCCCCGATTCCTCAATCTCAGATGCCACCTAGGACCAAATTATACTCCAATCACACCTGGAAAACAGACACAGTTATTCCAAACTATAACAGACAAAGATGTCGAATTAACATGATAGGACATCTTATCTAACACCTTAACCTGCAGTTAGTTCATCATGTCAGGACATCTTGTCCAACATCTATATGCTAAGTTAGTTTTACCAAAATTGATGCCAACCTCAAAGGCTTGGACTCATCAATCTCCCCCTTTGGCATATTTTGGCTAAAACTAACTGCACTTGACCTGCAAACAGAATTATTCAGAACAGGGAGACCAAAACATCATCAGAACAACAGCGGAACAGACACAACTTTGTCTCCCCCTCAACCAGTACCTTCTACAAGCAGCACAAGTACTAATCCCCCTCAATGGTTAGTAGCATATCAGCAGTAATGGTTAGTAAAGTTAGTATTACTCCCCTTTTTAGCCATAATATGACAAAGGCAGAAAGACTAACTTAATAACCAAATAAACAGTATAGAGTAATTAAAGTACACACCCAAACAAAAGTTAAAATTATCCTAGGCATTCAGCCCTTACACACCCAAAAATTAAACTAGAAGTTGAGAGAATGCTTGACAACCCTCTCATCTCTGATGGGAATACATATTCAGATATTTGAATAGCATTCCCATATCCAATGGAATGGTATGCCTCTTCAGATAGGCAAACTCCAAGCTTGCCTCTCAATACTTCAAATTGATTTGCGTCCAAAGCTTTAGTAAAAATGTCAGCTAGTTGATTTTCTGTGGCAACATGCTCCAGGGTTATGATTTTGTCCTCCACAAGGTCTCGAATGAAGTAGTGTCCGATGTCAATGTGTTTAGTTCGGTTGTGCTGAATGGGATTCTTTGAAATATTTATTGTACTCAAGTTGTCACAGAAGAGTGTCATAACCTCTTGCTTGACATTATATTCAGTCAGCATTCGCTTCACCCACATCATTTGCGAACAGCTACTCCCTGCTGCAATGTATTCAGCTTCAGCAGTAGACAAAGAGACACGGTTTTGCTTTTTACTGAACCAAGAGATTAAATTGTTCCCTAGAAAGAAGCATCCACCAGAAGTGCTTTTTCTATCGTCTAAATTTCCAGCCCAATCAGCATCACAATATCTTATTAATACAGAGTCAAAGCTATGTGTATAGAGTAGTCCATAGTCACATGTACCATTTACATACTTCAGAATTCTTTTGACCTGATTAATATGGATAACTTTGGGTTCAACCTGATACCTTGCACAGACCCCTACAGGAAATGTTATATCAGGTCTGCTGGCTGTAAGGTATAAAAGACTTCCGATCATGCTTCTATAGAGACTCTGATCAACACTTACTCCTTTTTCGTCTTTAGACAGTTTCAGGTGAGTAGGAGCAGGTGTCCTCTTGTGTTTTGCATTCCCCAAACCAAACTTTTTAACAATATTTTTGGCATATTTCCCTTGACAGAGAAATATAGAATCTTCCATTTGTTTGACTTGGAGACCAAGGAAGTAAGTTAATTCTCCAACTAGGCTCATTTCAAACTCAGATTGCATTTGCTTAACGAAGTCTTGAACCATCTCTTCTGACATTCCGCCAAAGACAATATCATCGACAAAAATTTATGCTATCATCAGTTTGCCTTCTCTTTCTCTGACAAAGAGGGTTTTTATCAATTCCTCCCTTTCTGTAGCCATTTGTGACAAGGAAGTCATTTAACATTTCATACCAGGCCCTTGGAGCTTATTTCAACCCATACAATGCTTTCTTTAGCTTGTATACATGATCTGGGAATGTAGGATCAACAAAACCTTTGGGTTGTTCCACATACACTTCTTCGTTCAGGTATCCGTTTAGAAAGACGCTATTGACATCCATTTGAAAAAGCTTGAATTTCAGCAGACATGGTATTCCAAGTAGCATTCTCATAGACTCCAGTCTAGCTATAGGAGCAAAAGTTTCATCAAAATCCACCCCGTCTATTTGAGTGTACCCTTGAGCAACAAGTCTAGCCTTGTTTCTTGTGACTACACCATGTTCATCAGACTTATTCTTAAACACCCACTTTGTACCAATCACATTTGATCCTTCTGGACGGGGTACAAGATCCCAAACATCATGCCTCTTGAACTGCCATAATTCTTCTTGCATCCCATTAATCTAGAATTCATCTGTCAAGGCCTCTTTGACATTCTTGGGTTCCATTTTTGAAACAAAACAGACACTTGCAACAACATCTCGTGATCTGGTCATTCTTCCTCCATTTGGGTCCCCTATTATGAGTTCTTTGGGATGATCTTTCTGAATTCTGATGGAGGGGCCTTTGTCAATCCTCTCAGTCACTATAGGTTCATGATTGTCATCATTGGTTTGTGCAGCACCCTCAGAGTTATCTTGGGGTGTTTCAACATCCTCTGTGACATCTTCCTCCCCCATGGGAAAGAATGCTCCAATATCATTTGTAGCTTTGACTTCTATAGGTGAGTCATCAACCACAACATTTATGGATTCCAGTACCACTTGAGTTCTTGAATTGTAGACTCTGTAGGCTCTGCTATTGGTAGAGTATCCTAGGAAGATTCCTTCTTCACTCTTGGGATCCATCTTCCTTCTCAGCTCACGGTCTGCCAGGATGTAGCATTTGCTTCCAAAGACATGAAATTACTTCACAGTTGGCTTTCTACCCTTCCATAATTCATACAGTATGGCAGATGTTTCAGACCTGATGGTTACCCTGTTTAAGATGTAGCAAGCTGTGTTCATTGCTCCAACCCAAAAGTAATAAGGAAGTTTTTTGGCATGAATTATGACCCTAGCACATTCTTGAATAATTCTATTCTTTCTTTCAACCACACCATTCTGTTGAGGAGTGATGGGTGAAGAAAACTCATGACTGATTCCTTCTGATGAGCATAACTCGTTAAACTTACTGTTTTCAAACTTCTTCCCATGATCGCTTGTGATTCTGACAATGCCACAACCCTTCTCTCTTTGTAGTTTCTGACACAGTCCTTTGAAGACTTCAAATACCTCTGACTTCTCTTTGATAAAATTCACCCAAGTGTACCTTGAGAAATCATCTACTACAACTTACGCATACCTTTTCCACCAAGGCTTTCAACCTGCATAGGTCCCATTAAGTCCATATGGAGAAGCTCTAAGTTTTAGAGGGGGTTTGATGTTGAAGCCTTTTATGTGACATTCTAGTTTGTTTGCCAATTTGGCATTCCCTTCATATCTTGCCTTCGTCTATCTTCAGATTGGGAATACCTCTGACAGTCTCCTTGGATATGACTTCTTTCATTCCTTTCAGGTGCAAATGACCAAGTTTCTGATGCCATATCTTCACTTCGTCTTCCCTTGACACCAGGCAAGTGGATGGACACTTAGTTTCATGAGGAGCCCATAGGTAACACTTATCCTTAGATCTGGTACCTTTCATGATAAGTTCCTCTTTATCGTTTGTTACCAGGCACTCAGATTCATAGAATTTAACCTTAAGACCCTGATCACACAATTGGTTAATACTTATCATATTTGCTGTCAATCCTTTGACATACAAAACCTTATCAAGATTGGGCTGACCATCATACTTTAACTTGCCAACACCTTTTATCTCTCCTTTTGAACCATCTCCAAAGGTAACATGACCAGTGGAATGGGGTTTAATGTCCAACAAGAACATCTTGACACCTTTCATGTGTCTGGAACACCCACTGTGAAAATACCAGTCTTCTTTAGCAGAGGATCTCAAGGAGGTATGAGCTATGAAGGCGACAGTTTGTTCCTTAGGGACCCACTTCTTCTTTCCTTTAGGAACCTTCTTCCTTCTTCTGGATCGAGTTGATGATTTAGGATAACCATTCAACTTGTAGCAGTGAGCCTTTAAGTGACCGTACTTACCACAGTAATAACATTGCTTGTCCTATTTTGTTCTTTCTTGAGAGATGTTCTGAGGTCTTTGTTGATGTTGAGACATTCTTCTTGACATCACTTGAGCTGAGTTTCCTCCAGTCCTTTGTCCTTTGATCTCAACCTGATCATTGTAGCCGAGACCTCTTCCACTTCCAGTATTTCTTCCTGGCATTAGGATTTTATCTAGCACATCTGAGCTATTGTTCATTATCCTTATATACTTGGTCATGTTGTTAAGTTTGGAGTTTAACAACACCGCTTCATCCTCCAAATCAGAGATTGTTCCCAAATGATTTAGTCTTTCATCACAAAGTCGAGAAATAAGATTTTGTTGATCTTGTCCTAATTGACACAGTTCAGCCCTTTGAATGTATACCTCCTTATATGAGGCAGCAATGTCACCAGGGTTGGGATTTCCAATATCCAAGTCCTTGTCAGAATCATAAACTCCAGTGAGTGCAGACACCTTTTTAGCAGACTCTCCATCGCTTAAGGAGTCATCCTCAGACTACGAGGTGGATAGACCTTTTTTCTCCTTCTTGTGGAAGGTGGGACATTCACCTCTTGCGTGTCCAAAACCCCCACACTCAAAGCATTGAATTCCCTTTCCTCGATTTGGTTTTTTATCATAGCTAGGTCTTCTTCCAAAGTTTCTTGATCTATAGATGTCAGAAGTCTGGGCCTTGACATTGTTCTTAGACTTCTCATCCAGTTTCTTCACCAGTTGGTGATACTGTTTTTCAAGAAACCCCACAGCTTTGGACATGTCCTCATTGGAGTCACCTTCTTCTTGGTTAGTCACCAAAGCCAGACTTTTCTTCTTTTCATCTTTCTCGATGATAGCCATCTCAAAAGTTTGAAGTGATCCCATAAGCTCATCTACTTTCATAGTAGTTATATCCTGAGCTTCTTCTATAGCCGTCACCTTCATATCAAATCTCTTGTGAAGAGACCTTAGAATTTTCTAAACCAACTTGGCTTCAGGAATTTTCTCTCCAAGGTCACGAGATGTGTTGGCAATATCAACAATATTCTTGTGAAAGTCATGTATACTTTCATCCTCTTTCATCCTCAAGTTCTCAAACTTAGTGGTGAAAAGCTAAAGTCTTGATGATTTAACTCGAGAGGTTCCTTCATGAGCAGTCTTCAAGATTTCCCAAGCATCCTTTGCAATAGTGCAATTCTTGATGAGTCTGAAGATGTTATTGTCCACACCATTGAACAAGGCATTCAAGGCTTTAGAATTTCATTGAGCAAGCTTATCATCTTCATCATCCCAGTCTTCCTCAGGTTTCAGCTCATCAGTGAGCTTCCCATCTTTGTCTTTGGTCTTTGGTGGATCCCACCCTTTAACCACAGACTTCCAAGCTTTACCATCCATGGACTTGATAAATGCCACCATGCGCACTTTCCAATATTCATAATTGGAACCGTCAAGTATGGGTGGTCTATTTAGAATTCCTCCTTCTTTATCCATCGAACCAGAAAGTATCATCTCAGAATCTCACCCAGATACAGAGCAGGATGCCTGCTCTGATACCAATTGAAATTCTGGTTAAGAAGATCACTAAGATGTCGGACAAAATGTCGTAACACTTGATCTCTGCTTCTCATACAAGGATAATGAAGAACATAATGCAAACAGCAGAAAGAAAACAACACACCAGAACTGTTAACCCGGTTCGGTGATCAACAACACCTACGTCTAGGGGCTACCAAGCCAGTAATAAAATCAACTAAGTAGAATTGGTTCTAAGCTAGACTCCAACGTTTACAACTTAGCACCTAGAAACTACCCTTCCTAGATTTCAACCTAAGACACTCCTAGGTATGAGACCCTTCTCAATTCCCTTTCAACCATAGCATTAACTGAAAATTACAACTCAATAAACTGTCCTACTCAGGTATTCACGCAATACTAGAGAGGCTCACAAAAGTACAAACCCTAGTACTCTACAACAGCTGTAAGCTTCCACACTTATATTAGGCTAAATCTATCCTATTTATATTGCAAAACAGAACTGGATTTGTGCTTCAAAATCGCAGTCATTCAGCTCCACAGAATCTGCGACCTATTCTTCTTTAGAATAGCTTCTTCAATCCTAAGTTTCCAAAAATGTCTCCTTACATGGAAACCGCATATTCTTTTTAGAATCAGAATCTCTGATTCCTCAATCTCAGATGCCACCTAGGACCAAATCATATTCCAATCACACCTGGAAAACAGACACAATTATTCCAAACTGTAACAGACAAAGATGTCGAATCAACATGATAGGACATCTTGTCTAACACCTTAACCTGCAGTTAGTTCATCATGTCAGGACATCTTGTCCAACATCTATCTGCTAAGTTAGTTTTACCAAAATTGATGCCAACCTCAAAGGCTTGGACTCATCAGATTCTTTCTCTCTGACACACCATTTTGTTGAGGAGAATATGCGACCATAAGTTGTCTCTCAATGCCTTCATCCTCACAAAATCTATCAAACTCGCGGGAGGTGTACTCTTTGCCTCGATCACTTCTCAGTACTTTTATCTATTTTCCACTTTGATTTTCAGCAAGGGTCTTGAACTTTTTGAATACTCCAAAAACTTCTGATTTTTCTTTTAGGAAATAGACCAATGTCATTCTAGAGAAGTCATCAATGAATAGTATGAAGTACCTATTGTTCTCGTCTAATGGCGTCCTCATTGGTCCAAAGACCTCCGTATGTATCAGCTCCAATAGATCTTTCGCCTTCCATGCTCCGCTTCTTGAGAACGGAACTCAATGTTGCTTACCAAGGAGACATCTTTCACACACTTCATTATTCTCCTTTATGCTTGGAAGATCTCTCATCATGTTCTTCTCATGTAACAACTTCAAGGCATGTGTGTTGAAGTGGCCAAATCTTCGATGCAAGAGCCATGAATCATCACCTTGTACCTTTATGGCAATGTTAGTTGTATATTTTAAATTTAGCGGGAAGCTTCTATTGCTCTTATTCATCTTCACTTGGGCTATCTCAGACCTTTTATTTTTGTTCTCTAATATTTTGCATACCCCTCCTTCAAAATGAAGTGTGTAGCCTCTCTCCATCATTTCGCCAATGCTTAGAAGATTTTCTTTTAGGCTGGGAACTAGTAAAACATCATGGATGAGTCGCGTACCTTTATTTATCTCCACCATGACAATGCCTTTGCCTTTTGATTCAACCACACTTCCATTTCCTAGTCGAACTTTGACTTTGACAGACTCGTCAATGCTTTTGAAAATAGTCTCATCCTTGGCCATGTGATTGCTAGATCCATTATCCAAGTACCAACTTCCACCTTTTTTTTATTGAGTCTTGAGTGGCATAGCACATACATTGTTCTTGATCATGCTCCTCTGGGATATTAGCTTGATGCCTCTTTTGTTGCGACAATTTTTCTCCACATGCCCGAACTTCTTGCAATGGTTGCATTGTGGCATATTACAGTACCAACAAATTTTCTATGTGTGGCCTAGTCTTTTGCATATATTGCATGGAAGATTTTTATCTAGCTTGTTCTTAAGGAAATTTCTAAAAACTTCTCTTCTTCTGGAAGTTTCTCCATAATTTTTCTTTCCTCCATTTTCTTTATTTGGGGCTGAAATTTTAGCTTTGAATGTAAGGCATTTTCTAGTGTATCTTTTTTATGCCTATAGAGTCTTTACTCATATGCTTCAAGAGAGCCCACAAGTTCTGTCACTAATAGAGTGGACAGATCTTTGGTTTCTTCAATCGTTGTCACGATTGGGTCAAACTTTGGGGGCATAGTAATTAGAATTTTTTCACGATTTTCTTGTCAAGAATTTCCTCCTTAAAAGCACTCATTTGATTAACTATTTCTTTAACTGTCTCAGACTACTTCATCTTCAATAGTTCGAAATATCTTCTTAGAGATTCAAGTTTAATGGCACGTACCTTATCGCTTCCTTGAAACTCCTCCAGCAACGTGTTCCATGCTTCTTTGGCAGTCTTAGTTCCCATAATTTTGGGAAAAATTGCATCAGTCACCGCTTGTTGCAAGGTGAACAACGCCTTTGAATTTTTTTGTTTATTTTTCTTCAACCATTTTTCTTGAGTTGCATTAAGAGTTGAAATATTCGCTGGAACGGTGAAGCCTTTTTCTACTATGTCCCATAAATCTTGAGATGAAAAAAAATGTTTCCATTTTAACACGCCAAAAATCATAATTTTCACCATTGAAAAGAGGAACAGAAATAAATGATGATTGAGTGGTGTTATCCATAGTTAAATTTTTTTTTTGTGGGTTAATAGTACAAAGGAAATTTTTGTAGTAGTTTGGAGGATTTTAGACTGTTAGGTAGGTAATATAACTACGCCCAATATATGACCGAACGTAGCAATGATGCCACTGTTGGTAGTTGATTAGTCGACAGTTGATAAAATATAGTTTTAGAGAATTGTTTAGAAAGAAGGCTATGTCATTGATTTCTTATATGATAAATTACAAGATACCAATTGCCTATTTATAGACAAAAGTACATAAGAATATATTAAATAAACACCTAAAAGCATTCACATCCATGCCACCCAACTTGGTGTTATAAATGGACCCCACCTAATATAACATATTATTTTACATTTCTCAATTAATTAAACCACTCAACAATATTTTTCAAATATCCATATCACTTATAAAAAATTTTAAACTGGGTCCCATTAAACTTATAATATATTCCAAATTTATATTTTATACTAATATATATAAATATATAATTTAAACAAATTTATTCAATTATATCAAAATTTATTAAAAAGGAAACAACATATATTTAGAATGAATTAAAATATCCAAAAATAAATTATTAATATTATTGTTTCAAAATTATTAATATTATATATTTTTAATATTATTGTCATACACTTATTATAAATATTATATATATATATATATATATATATATATATATATATATATATATATATATATATATATATATATATGGGAAATGCTAACATACACCCAAAATTGGTGGGTCCCACACAAAAATACACTACATCTATTTTCTTTCTATTTTTTTTTCTTCATCTTCACTACAACAGATAAGACCTTAGACAACGCTTTTTTTGCCCTTAGACAGCGCTTTTAAGCGCTGTCTAAACCTGCGCTGCTATAGGTTTAGACAGCGCTTTGGGTAATACCAAAAGCGCTGTCTAAAGGGGGGTATATTTAATGAAAAGCGTTGTCTATGGTAGTTTAGACAGTGCTTTTTGACATTATAAGGTATACCTTAGACAGCGCTTTTGGGAAAAGCGCTTTCTAAGCCTTACCTTTTTTGACATTTTTTTGGTATACCTTAGACAGCGCTTTCAGCAAAAGCGCTGTCTAAGCCCTACCTTTTTTGACATTTTTTTGGTATACCTTAGACAGGGCTTTCTCCAAAAGCGCTGTCTAAGGTCAACCTTTTTGAACATTTTTAGGTATACCTTAGACAACGCTTTTGGTAAAAGCGCTTTCTAAGGTCCACCTTAGATAGCGCTTTTGTCAAAAGTGCTTTCTAATCCCCACCTTAGACAGCGCTTTTACCAAAAGCGTTGTCTAAGATATAAGAAAAATTTTATATAAATTTTTTTAAACCACAATTTTTACCAGGTTTTTTCAACCAGAATTTGACCTGTTTTTCAACCAGCAATTTTTTTCAGAAAAATACCACAATTTGGAGATTCAAATCAATCCAATTTATCCTATTTAAATGTACCAATTTACACCAAAATTATATATCCAAAACAATTGGCAATTCAAACCAATATATATTTAAAATTACAAACCAAAATTATATATACACCTATTTATAATTACAAATCATTACATTTTTTCTACAAATGCACATATTACTTATACTAGTACTTTTGCATCCAACCAAAGCATTGCTTCAAATCTACATTATAGGTCCTGAAAACACAAAGATTGTAATTCAATTAAAAGAATACATAAACAAAGTTACACTATTTAAATTCTCATCAATTAAAGTAAGAGTGCAATATTATACCTTGTAAAATTCCGAGCTCCATAATGTATTGACACCAATCCTCTTTAATTTCATCCAATTGAGAAATTGAGTAATGAGCACACTTGCATTCTTCAAAGTACTACATAATAATATAACATAGTTTGATTTAGTTTTAACTATTTCATTAGACATGAGAGATATGTGTTAATATTAAAATAACTCATAAGTTAGAAATACATGCATCGGATGGAATCTCTATTCGATCCAACAAAAGAGTGTCTCTCATAAACCTCAACATGAAATAGCCGCAATCTATTTGATTGCGTTGCCGAGGACACTACAAATGAAAAGAAAATATGGATAAATCCTAAGTTTTATCAAGTAGCATCACTAATATAATAAAACATGCGATAATTAATATACCTTCACATAATTCCATGTAATAATGGGGTTGACTCTCCGCCGTGGTAGATGGCTATCTCGTAGTGCTAGGAAAGCTTGTATAGCGCTAATAAAATATAAGTGAATATTTAGAACAATTCACATAAATAAATAAACAAACAAATAAATATACACATTCATATTTAGAACAATCTCACTTACGTGTCAATACACTTCTTCAAATCCGGGTATGTTGTCCAATCATTTCCTAACGAATCCAGATAATACACCATTGCTCTGCTAGGATTAATTGCGACCAACAACCAATGTCCACTGTAATATTAAACAAGTGTTAGATGGAAACTTTCTACACGACGTCAAAATACAAAAAAACTATAATAGATGAATTTAGAATGAAAATCTAACCCAGTATTAAACGGTAAAAAGAACAACTTTTCCGTTTCTTGGTTGTCCATAAAGACGTTGCGTATATACGCCATGACCTCATCTGGTTTATTGATTATTAAGGTTAAGTTGACAGACGCCGGGCATAGGAATGCAAATCTTTGCTGCAATCCGTGTGGGCGCATAACTCTGTCATACAGAAACCTTAAATAAAAACATCATTAATATTAGACTATTCATTTGAAACATAAAGTAAATAAGTTGTTCAATTAATATACCAAAGTAGATCGGATATATACCTCACGTATGTATTGACAACAGTGACGCCCAATTCTTCATGATTGAAAATTTGCTCGAAGTCTTCATTACCAATATTGGTCATGTTCAAAGCCATAAATACCTTTCTCCATATGTATAAGACGAACACCTCTGGTGATAATATCTGTCACTTGTAGATACGTCTGGAGGCACGACCTAAACTTGGAGATAGGTTGTTTTCTACCCCTGCTCTTCTTAGCACCAACATTTTTTTGCGTTGAAATGTTGCTAATCTCTTTACCAGGCAGCTATATATCATATAATTTGTTAGATGAAGTATAAGATATCCAATTTAACATTTTCTATGCATAAATATCATATAATTGTGATGTACCTGTTTTTTTGAAACAACGGACTCGGTATGCTCCGGAATCCACTTATCCTTTGTTTTGGATCTTGTTGGAGTCTAAATAACATTACCATGTAAAAAATGAAAATAAAATGCTCGTAAAATCTTTGAATCTACACATTAAGGTTAACAAAGGTTTATAACGGTTTTAAGCATACCTCATATCCTACGAGTATGAGGTTTGACGGCCATGCAACATACGACCCTATAGCAGCTCGCACCAATGTTACATCCGAATCATCGTCAGGATAGGGTAATGGTGCTTCCTCCTCTATAGCAATATCAACTGATACTTTCAAACTTCCAGTAGGGAGGGATTTATTGTGAAGTAATTGTACCCCATTGTTATACACTTTTCCCTTTGCAACCTTCCGATAAGTTGGTGAAGATAAGAAGAGCTGACATTGGGAAACGCCCTAAAACCTAAAATAAATATGCCATTGTTAATGTGTATATATGTCATTTAAATAATTTAAGCTACTAATTTAATTTCATAAATATATATATAACTACCTCTGGAATAATCGGATGAAAGCTGCAGTTGATACTATCTTTCTCCAATCCATCTCTAAAACCTGAAGCGTTATCCCTTTCTTTTTCCTTTCGTAATTCCCGAACCTCAGCTTCTAGTGCTTCCAATTTAGCTTGAAGTTCTGAATTACTAGTAACCTTTCCCTTTTTAATATTCAAGGAGGTCGGGGTGATCCCAAATGCCTTACCCCTCACCCGACCAGAATACTCAGGGACATCTAATGCCCGACTAAGTATGCTCCTGGTATCATCTGGAGATACAGACTGAGATAACGCCTCCTGAAAATCAGATGAATATCGAATATTTGTCAAATATTTGTTAATAAAGTTTTGATTTAATTAAAGAAATATTGTTATACTTACACATTTCTCAAATACTTGTAGAACCTCTTCTGCAACAACTCCAGACTTGCCCACACGGGCTTCCTTCCACAAGACATGTGCAGGAAGAGATGTTTCAGAGTTATTCGCCTTTTGTAACTACATATAAAGCCAAATAATATGATCAAATATAACTCATGATGAACAATTATTATATCATTGCAATATATTGATACTTACCAAAGATTGCTCCAAACGTCCATATCCAACACGTCTTTTCCTGTATTTATACTTGGGAGCTGATGCTCTTTCCCGATTAATTGCACTTAATCGCTTAAATTCTGGGGTTTGTCGTTTGGATTTAAATGTTACCCATTCTTGTGGTGAAATCAAACTTGCATATTTAGATGGATATTCTCCATCAACAAAGTTATCGTCAGCATCCCTAAGATAGGTGCGGTTTAAATATGTCCTAAACCCTCTTAGGAGCTTCCCTGCCAATCTCATCAAAAAAGCTTTTCTTTCTTCCTCGACGTTGAAGCACCTCTAAAAAAACCATACACATTAGTTAGTACAAATAATTTGAAGGACATAATTAGTTGGCATAATTAAAGACATAATTATGGTACCTTTATCTCATTCCAAATTTTTTCTTTGGTTTCCTTCAACTGTTTGGTTCTCCAATCATCACAAGTAATAGGAACCGCATTTCTTATAAGTGCACCAATGAAACTTGTCAAAGTATGACCGTTAGGCTCAATAAGTGTATTCGAAGCGCTCCAATGCACATTCTAAGTGATGCCTTGATCTCTAGCACGGATCACTCTCTTCATAATGGTTATTCCTCTTCTAATCTCTTCTTCCATAGATATGTTACTTCCAACCTGAATATCGGGATCATCATCATGTAGCTGATCATCATCATGTGGGTGATCATCATCATGTGGGTGATCATTGTTAGAAGCCATCTAACCTGTAATAAATAAATCAAGGATATCAAATATAATATATAACAAATATAATAATGAAATCAAGGATATCAAATATAACAAATATGACATAATATATAACAAATATAATAAAGAAATCAAGTATATAACAAATTTTACCTCTTTCACTAACATTTCTTTCTTTTCTTGGTTGGAATATGAATTACTTGTTTCTTAGCAATTTTAAGAGTTTTTTAGAAGATTTAAGAGGTGGAAAAAATAAAACTAAACTAAACTATTTATAAGTCTTAATATAAAATATGTTTTAAAATAGACCTTAAAGTTGTAGGACTAGTTTCAATATTTGGTTACACGTTGTTCCTATTCTACATTGGAGTAAAAACAAATATGAGTGTAGTCCATAAAACTAGGAGTGGTGCCACCAACATTGGTTCTTTAGCTATAATGGCTCCCTTTCTATGTGGCATGGCTACTCTTAGTTATTTCTCATCAAAACACCTTGAATCTTACCAAACAAAAATACTTGGAGTTAGCTCACTAAAACTAACCTAAACTAGCATGTTAACAATTCAAATTCCAACAACAGTCCAACTAATTTCGGCCTAAACAATAACTTCATTAACAAAACTCATAAACATACTCATCAAACATACACATTCACTACAAAACTTCATTAACAAAACTTCATTAACAAAACTCATTAACAAACTCATCAAACATACTCATCAAACATACACATTCACTACAAAACTTCATTAACAAAACTTCATTAACAAAACACATTAACAAACTCATCAAACATACTCATTCACTACAAAACTTCATTAACAAAACTTCAAACATACTCATTCACTACAAAACTTCATTAATAAAACAGTCCAACATAACTTCATTAACAAAACTCATCAAACATACTCATTCACTACAACATTGTAAAGCAACAAAACCCTACAACAACAATGTAAAGCAACAAAACCCTATTCTTCACAACAACGACGTACCTTTAACAACGGTAACAACGGCAATGCAAGAACGAAATGTATCAGTTACAAAGAGCAGAAACGAACGACGGCAATGAGTTCACAACGGACGGCAATACAACGACGACAACAGACAGACGGCAATTCAACGACGGAAACAACGAACGACGGCACGGTGGAGGACGGTTGACGGTGAAGGTTTGAGTTCGCAAGGGTTTTGAGCTCAGTTCGCATGCAGGGGAGAAGAAAGAGCGGAAATATGAAAATGAATACTGACTATTCATATATTTTAATTTAATTAGACCTTAGACAGCGCTTTTTATAAAAGCGCTTTCTAAGGTGGACCTTAGACAACGCTTTTAAAAGCGCTTTCTAAGGTTGGCCTTAGACAGCGCTTTTGATTTTATTTTTTTTTAATTTTTAAGACCTTAGAAAGCGCTTTTAAGGAAAGCGCTGTCTAATATTTTCCTTTAATTTTTTTTTTAAATTAATAAAACTTTAGAAAGCGCTTTTTACCGAAGCGCTGTCTAAGGTCTTATATTTTTTTTAAATTTATAAGACCTTAGAAAGCGCTTTTAACTAAAGCGCTGTCTAATATTTTCCATTAAATGTTTTTTTTAAAATTTATAAGACCTTATAAAGCGCTTTTGACCAAAGCGCTGTCTAAGGTCTTATATTTTTTGCGCTTTTATTTTTTTAAATGAATAGTTTCCTTGTTTTTAATTTATAGCAGCGCTTTTGTATTAAAGCGCTGTCTAAGGTGCGATGTTATAACTTACTTTTGTTGTAGTGCTTTCTAATGTGGGTCCCACCTAAAATTGGTGGACCCCACACAAAAATACACTAAGGTGTATGTTGCTAATGCACACCTACATGGGTGTGCATTAGCATAACCACATATATATATATATATATATATATATATATATATATATTGTTTCAAAATTATCTCCTAATTTGTTTTACTACGGTGTCAAACAAAGCACCCCTTGCAAAGTTTTGCTACTCATGAACAGTACACATTCTGATTGTACTGACACAAAGTATATAGAACTTTGTGTAGCACTCCCCGATGTGTGTGCTCTAATAAGACAATAGCATTTCTTTTTCCACCCCATGAATTTCTTATACACCAAGTAGATTTTTTATTATACCCTGTTTTTGGAGATATATCTTCGGACGTGTCTCACGTCTGACCAAAATGTACCGGAGATATATCTATAAAATATTTCATCCTTCACTTAAGTTTTGAAACGTCCAGAGATATGTCTCCATAATGTTTTAATCTTCAATTGAATTTTAGTACATCCGGAGATATATATATCTCCAGAATGAAGGATATATGTAAAAAGTCACACAGTGAAAAAGAAGTTCATAGGGTGCAAAAAGAAATCCTCATAAGACAGTCATGATATTTATAGTTCAGAAAATTTTCAAAATCCATGATGCATGTTCTTACAATATATTTTTATACAATACACTTAGAGTGTGTTTGGAAGAGGAATTTGAGAATTTTTAGGAAATTTAAAATTCTAAGTAATTTAAATGATTCAATTGAAATCCATTTAGAGTGTGTTTGGATGAGGAATTTGAGAATTTTTAGGAAATTTAAAATTCTAAGTACTTCAAATGATTCAATTGAAATTCATTTAGTTTTAAATTCTTTTGTTTGGATGGAGTATTAAAATGATTCAATGTAAAAAATTTGGGGCCATTTTCATAATTTTTTAAAATTTTTGGGTCAAATTTAAAATATGACAAATAGAGACCAATTTGTAATTTTTGAAAATTTGAAGGGACCAATTTGTAAAATTTAAAAATTATTAGGGACTAATTTGAAATTTTTTGAAAATTTTGTAGGTGAATTTGAAATTTTCATAAAATATGACGACCGTCTTGCAAAATTTGAAAAATTAATAATAAACAATTTAACATTCATATTATATAGAGTTAAGAAGCAATTTGAAATTCTTTACTTTTTGGTGTCATTTTAAATTCTTTAAATTTAACATGAATAAAATACTCCATAAATTTACATCATTTTAACAATTTTTCATATTTTTTATCCAAACAATAGATTTTAATCAAGTCATTTCAAATTTCCTCAAAAAAATTACTTTCCCTCGTTAAATTAGTTACAATCTTATATTTGTTGTATCTCTTCTTCTCCTTCCTCACAAAGAGTTTGGTAAACACTTGTTTACTATAGAACTTAGATCCCAAGTCTCATTTCCATTCTCAAAATCCCACAATGGAGCCTCTAATTGCACCTCCCTCACAGATCCATTCACAAACCTTTTCAATCTCTCGCCTACTTTGGTCGCTCCAAATTGAAACAATGATTGCGGATTCTACACAAAAAAGTATTTATCAATCAAAACAAATTAATCATAAGTTTATATATGTTAGTTTCCTTTGCTAAATACTATTAAGATTAAAGAATATATCCATGTATGTATATACCTCTGCATGCACAACATGAATAACTGAATCTCCAACCACTGAAGAATTTGCAGAGATGACCTCCACGTGATCTTCATGCAGTATTCTTATAACTTCATAGAAAATGAATAGTTCGTCAACCCCACATGTTACAATAACTTGTAGAGAAGAACCGTTTTCATGAATCTCTATTTTTGGTGATTTTATGCTTCCTTTTGCTCCTGAAGAACTCGAACAGCCACTACATGATCTCTTGCTTCGCAATAATTTTTCTTTCTTCTCCTTTGCCAATTTCAATTTTGTCTCTAAGCTCTTTATGTAGTTTATAGCATTGTCTACTTGATCAGGTAAAGCTTCCTGCATGAAATGAAATATAACAACAAATTATATAGTATTTTCAAACAATAATATATTAGAATAAATTATGGTTTTAAATTGCAGTTGTGGATGCGGTTGTGGTTATGTGTATTGTGATTGTGGTCCTTGTAGTTGTTACGATGCATATTAAGATCATTGCAGCGTGATTTTTATTGAAAGATATTTAAAATACACTATTGAAAAATTCTTGATGCGAATTGAGTTACAAATGAGATGTAAATTGAGTTTTTGGGTTCTTAAACTTTGAGTTATAATGAAAATATGTGAAGAAACATGGGTGGTGTTATTTGAGGCGAATTGAAATTTGGGTGGATAAGTGATTTCAAATCACACCGCAATTATGGTTTGATGAAAGAAATGTTACTAATTTAATGATGACTATATATATATATATATATATATATATATATATATATATATATATATATATATATATATATATATATATGGAAATAGACAAGAGATGATGCACCTTGAGATTGTCGTTAGAAAGAAGAGAGTTAAGTTTGGAATAGAGAGTCTTCGTCTTATTTCTCCTATTTTTCTTAATAATCTTTCTTTCGACTTTGGTTGAAGAAAAGGGTTGACCAGCTTGTTGATAGGGATCCAATGGAAAACTATCCTGAATTTTTCTAAGTTAGGATTATGATGAGAAGGTTAAGTGAATTGTTTGTGTTTTTATATAGTTAACAATACGATATGATTTTGTTAGTTATTCAAAAGAGTTGAGGTGAAAAAGTGAGGGCAAGACAAATACATCACGTATTTGGCATCACATACAGTCATACCTTGAACATATTTTTGTTCTTTGTTTTATTCCTCAGACAAATCTTCTTCAACCGCGTTGTTTCAATTTCAAACCCAATAATAATGCTTTCCGTATTGTTGTCCTAATTTCAAGATGTGATTCATTTGTCAAATATTGCGTCCACCTTGTTATTTCGTTAGACTACATTTAATACCACACCATTTTGATAAGATTTGTGCAGATTTTTTTAACATTCAAAAAAAAAAAAAAAAAAAAAAAAAAAAAAAAAAAAAATATATATATATATATATATATATATATATATATATATATCTAGAAAACAGGGGAGCTGATTCTTGTGTTGGATCAGAAGACTGAAATAATGGATGTGAACCCTCTGCTAGGGTTTATATCACCTGAAACGGTGGGGAAAAGCGCAGATGAGATTGATCTACAAGAACGAAGCACAAAAAAGATTAAAGAAGTGGGCAAATCATTCAAAGAGATGGTGCTAGGTTCTTCTAGTGAAGTTCAAGAAGGAGGGGATGACGAAACGGAGCAAGATGTGGATCAGGAGATGACGATCATAGATATAGAGAACATGCAAGTTGAGGAATATGTTGAAGGCAACTATGCTTGCCCTAAATTCATTTTCTCAAAGAAGGAAGAAACGAGAATACATAGGCCATGGAAGAGAGGAGTTATCGTCAAATTGCTCGGTAGAAGAATTGGGTATAAGGCGTTGGGGACAAGATTAAAACAAATGTGGGTGAGGAAAGACGTGATTAATATCATTGATCTTAGCAATGAATATTACTTGGTTCTCTTCTCACATGATGATGATCACAATGCTGCCCTTAGCAATGGACCATGGTTTATCTATGATCATTATCTCACTGTGAAACTATGGAGTCCAGATTTCCACCCAGCTAGTGACACAATTGAAGAAGTTGTTGTTTGGGTTCGGATCGCTGGTCTTCCAATTGAGTACTATGATACTAAAGTTCTATCATTCATAGGCAACAGAATTGGGAAGACAATAAAAGTGGACAAGAATACAATGTCGCATGAGAGGGGAAAATATGCAAGGCTATGTGTTGTACCCCAAATTTTACCCCTTAGATGTCATATCATCCTGCACCTACATTTAGACCTCAATCATGTATGCATTGTTAACTAACCATTTCTTTTTGCAAGTGTTTCTTTTTATTGTGAAAGATAGGGTTTACATAAAGAGGACAATGTCTCCCTAAGACATCTTTTGGCCAAATGCAACCATTTGAATCTACATGCATCCAAGAAGTCTTTTTTGACAAGAAATCAAATGTTTCACCAAGACAAGTCAACCATTACCTTTCATGTCAAGCAAAGTGTGATCCCAAGTTTTGAGAAATTATGCCATGTGTTAATAAACATCCTTGGAATCCACCTTTGGGCCTTAAAGATTTTTTCTCTTAAGTGCAAGAATTTTTATTTGGATAAATATTCACTAAAGTGCAACATCTCAAATTAGTGTCATAGAAGGTTTAAAATTTGGTAACTTAGAATTTTCTAAGAATGTTCTTGTGACATTTTCTTTTTTGTTCACGGACATATGGCTTATTTCAATTTCCATGGGGGTCCAAAAATGTTGTCATTTGAATTAAGGTTATAAAGTTGAAAGTCTAAAGTGATATTCACGTAAAGTTGTATCAGCAAGGCATTAGGCACTTAATCCATCTCATAAGCCTCTTATTATTATTTAAAAAAAATCTGAAGATGCTTGCTTGTAAAACAATTTTCGTGGAGTCACTACATATTACCTTTTTTAGCTCACCCGTTCCTGACGATGCCAAAAGCTTTCTGGGACACCATAGTGGATTGATGAAATAAAATGGCTCGGCACAAGAGACCTGTGTTCATGATCAGAGAATCCGTAATTCTCATTTCCTACTATTACCTCTTTTTACTTTCTCTCTCATGGCACAATAAAAAGGGTTCTTGGAATGGATATTAAAGGATGAAATGAGCAGACTGTATTGGTTCAGCAAGTGAAGCACAACGATCTCCAAGGTTGAATGAGATCAACGGCTGAAAGGAGTGCTACACAAACCCTAATTTTTTCTCCTGTGGACAAATCAATTACCCATTGTATCTCCAAGGCACGGACCATTTTGTTTTCCTATAAAAGGAGACCACTTCTCCTGTATCCAATACACCAGAAATTACCAAGAAAATTTCTCTCTACTTCTCCCTTTCTTAAGTTCTGCAAGTGCCTTCAAAACTTGCAAAAGAACTTATCATTTTCAGTACTTCTGTAAACACTTCAAACCCTCAAACCTCCAACATCTTAACCACCAAAAACTTGTATTTCTTTCTGAGAGGTTTGGCTCTGTAGCAGTTAAGGAAGGAAAGCTCATCCACCATTTCCAGAAACTTGTACCTGTGAAGAAGCAGTGGACTCTCTCCACTAGGTATCACTCTATTTCACTCTGTTTTTTATACACGATAATAACTTGTATCATATTTGCACCATACTGTTATCATATTCGTTATCTCATTATTGTCTGATTCTGTGATCATTCTGCTCCATATTGTTATCATGTTGTTATATTCGTTATCTTGTTATTGTCTGATTATTGTTTGTTTCTGTGATAAAATCATTAACGTCTTAGTTTTGTTTTGCTAATCGTTAACTGGATCCGTGTTGATGTAAAAGAAAACTGAACAAAATGAAATAGTTAAAATGACGCTCGCCATGCATTTAGTGGCGCCCGCCACCCATCATAAATACACCAAACAAATAAAAAGAAATAAAATAAGATAATAAGACCCACATACACATGGCACCCGCCATGCCTATAGTGGCGTCCGTCACACATCACTAACACACCAAAAATGCACACACCACATAAAAAAAGAAAGGAAAAGAAAACACATGGCGCAAGCCATGGTATACATGGTGCAAGCCACCTTGGCAAGGCACCCATGGCACCTGCCACACCATAATAGTGGCGCAAGCCACCACTGTTCACTTGTCTAATTTTATTTTGTTTTTATTTTACCTCAAATTTCTAGTTTATCTTGGAAAAATATAATAAAAACATAAAAAATAAAATGGACATAACCTCGTTTTAATCCTTAAACTTTTTTCTGTAAATAAGACCAACCATCTTTTTTAAATAAAATCAACCATTTTTCTTGAAAACGTTAGAGGACTCTTCTTAGTAATTTTCAGTAAACTTGCAAAATTGTGTTTGAGAATTGCTCCCTGACTTTGAACAAAGCTTTATCATGAGAAAGTTTGTTTGTACTTTTCTGGTCTCTGATTGTTAAGTTACATGATGCATTTGTTTTCAAACCGTAAGAATGCCTTTTCAGCCATACTTGGTATATGCATGTGCCCACTGATTTTAAAATGAGTTATTTTGGAAGTATGTTGTGATTCATGAAGCCTTGTATCCTAATTTTAACAAACCTTACCATGAGAATGTTGTTTGTTTTTTTGTTCTCTGTTGAAGTTGCATGACTCCAAATGCATTTGCTTCAAATTGTGAATGTTTTCTCTGCCATACTTGTCACATTTACACGATCATTTATTCTTGTTAATTGTTATGTTCACATTTGAAATTTCACTTCATGTGTTGATTAAATGCTTACTGTTTGGAATTCTTGAATTCATATGTTTCATTATATTTCCACCCCACTATAACTCTTGTTTACAAGATGTTATTCTTCCCCTTCCTTCCAAAGGAAAAGTTTTTCTATTGACCTCAAAGTCATAGAAAGCTCATTGCTACCTTGGACCTCATAGTCTTAGGCATCCTTCCCTCCATGACCTCTTAGGCATAGGACCCCCTCTTGACCTCATAGTCATAGAGTAAACTATTCAACCTTGACCTCATAGTCATAGGTAAAACCTTGACCTCATAGTCATGGCTCTCCCTCCCTTTGACCTCATAGTCAAAGTCTCTCTATTGACCTTATAGTCATAGAAAGCTTATAACCATCCTTTGACCTCATAGTCATAGGATTCCCTCTTGACCTCATAGTCATAGGTAAAGCTTCGACCTCATAGTCATAGCCCCTCTCCCTTGTCCTCATAGCCATTCTCTATCGACCTCATAGTCATAGAAAAGTCTCTCTACTGACCTCATAGTCATAGATAGCTCATTATCACCTTGGCCTCATAGCCATTTTTACCCTTGACCTCATAGTCATAGGTAGCCCTTGACCTCATAGTCATTGGTAACATCTTTACCTTACCCTTAGCAAGCAAACATAACTTAACATAAACTAAACAAGAGGTTCCTGTAGAATACTACAGATATTAAGGGTGCTAATATCTTCCCTTAGTATAACCAACCCCCGAACCTTAGATCTCCCCCCTTTAGGTTTTCTCGATCTTGAACCTTTCCTTTGGATAAATCAAAGTCGGTGGTGAATTCAAAGAAATGCAATGCAAGTTAATCAATAGCTTGTTATCCGATTCTCACCGCAACAGAAATGGCGACTTCACTGGGGACAACTTTTGAGGGTTAAGCCCACCTTGTTTTGTTCATGTTATTCATGTTTGTTTGCTATACCTGTACATATCTGTATATATTTGTATACTTTTTTGGATTCTTCTGTTTGAAGGGTTGCTACTATTGAGTGGTGAGATAGGTCCTAACCCGGACCTGAGAGCACGTATATGATAGGATCGTGGTGTAATCAATAGTCGGTTGTTGGGAGTAGTCCTAACAATTTATGGCATATGATGACCACACTCAGATGAGGCCCTTTGGGATTGTTGATGTCTGATGTGAGCAGTCGCATTGATATTACTTTTTCAATTGGGAGCCAGGGATTCTGAGGACCGTAGTTACCTTCGCTCCACTTGGCCTTTTAGGATGTAGTGTGGTGGCTACAAGGGAGCAAGTCCTAAGTAGTTGTCACGCGATACTACACTCAGACGAGTTTATCTTGAGAATGTTATTAACCCGCGTGAGTAGTCATGCAGGCCGGTAATATCCGAAGGATTTACGTAGACTCTGGGAACTTTTAGAACCTTGTTCTACAATTAATGAGTCCGTAGTCCACACCTTGTTGGGATGGGTAGACCCTAGCTCCATTCATGAGATCTTTATACCTAAGATTTGTGCGCTATGTACATATATCTATGTATTTTCCCATGTTTGCGCATTGTACACATCTCATTGCATCCATTTTATTGGTTTTAAGGAACTAAGTCGTATTTTCCTTTGAAATCATAGGTATCATGGATATCGATAAAAGAAACACTAAAAAGTTTAATTTCAAAAGGCCTAAATTAGCGAAGCTAAAGAAGTTAGCAACCTTGGTGACTGGACATGAAAATTTCCTAAAGAAATATGGAAGACTAATTGGCCTTCTTAGAACTGAAATGGAGGAAGGAATTCTTGACACCTTGGTCCAATTTTATGATCCTCTCTATCATTGCTTCACTTTCCCGGATTACCAGCTGGTTCTAACCTTGGAAGAATACTCTCATTGGTGTGGCTTACCTATTAAGAAACAAAGACCTTTCAGCGGGCAGGAGAAAATCCCTACTCCAAAAGAGATTGGCGAGTGTATCCACCTAGATGCGTCAGAGGTCAAACCTCACATCACCACCAAGGATGGCATCAAGGGACTACCATCTAAGTTCTTGTATGAAAAAGCTTGTTAATTTTTCAATGCAAATAGTATTGCTGCCTTTGAAGCAACCTTCTCTTTGTTGGTCTATGGTATGTTTTTGTTCGCTAATGTGGAGGATTTTGTCGACATCAACTCCATCAGGAGCTTTATTAGTGGAAACCCTGTGCCTACATTACTCGGTGATGCTCTCCATTCTGTCCATCATAGGACTCTTCAAGGGAAATGAACTATTTTATGTTGCGCACCATTGCTTTACCAGTGGTACATCACTCATCTGCCTCGAACATCTGAATTCCGAGATAACCCTGACAAACTTCGTTGGTCTCAAAGGATCATTTCTCTTACTCACGACGATATCTTTTGGTATGACTCCGTTTATGACAAAGGAGTATACATTGACAGTTGTGGTCCTTTCCTTAACGTACCTCTTCTTGGTATTCATGGGGGGATCAACTATAACCCTGTTCTTGCTAGACGCCAATTTGGATTTGCAATGACAGAAAAACCTAAGAGTATTCATGTATCTGGTTTCTTCTACCTTAATGAGAAAGCCACTAATGAGACCAAAAGTGGAGTTTGGTGTGCTTGGGACAAATTCCACGAAAGCACCAAGAATAATCTGGGAAAAAAGAACTGTGTAGCTTTGGAACCATTCCTCCAATGGGTTCGATCTCGAGCTCGTGACCTCAAAATGCCGTATCTTCCCAAAATATTTCAGCAGCCAACTATTGCATCTCCATCTGCTATTCCCATTGAGCGCATGGAAGAATACCAGGAAACTCTAGCAAGAATGAAGTGTTAGTTCTTGTAGTTGGCTACAATTTTGGTAAAACAATGTTGATGTCATGTTTGATGTCTTAACATGAGTTACTAACATTCTGGTTATGTTAAGTTCTTAGGGTTGCAGTTTTGGGTGCTGATGTTAAACATGATGTCTTGACATCAGTTGACAGAACATCAGAACATCAGTCTGCTGTGTTATTAGGGCTGCGCGTGTTTTTGTTGATTGGTAAGATTTGTTGCTTTAGTAAGTGAGAGATTGCAGGTGAATCTCTTGGTAAAGATATTTTCTGATGCAATCATATGTGGAGCAGATCTTGTTGCTATTTTTAGGGCTGAATGATATGAAAAGATTTGAAGATAATATATGTTTTAATTTCAAATCAAATCAGAGATTTTCAAGGAGTCCAAGCCCAAGTCTGAGTTTCTATTTAAAGCAGCCACAACCCTACTTGGAAAATACGAAGACAAAAGATTAAAGACTGAGTGTCAAGTGTGTTTTCGTCTGTGTTTTGTAAACTGTTCATTCATCATTGATGCTTGAATTGGTGTGATTGTTTTGAGTTGTTAATTGTTATTGATCAAAGCTTTTAAGCAAGATCAAGTTGTGTTTTGGAAGTGTGACTTCTATACTTTGTAATCTTTGAATTGTACCACTGTGGTGATTAAGGGGGAGTGAGTGGTATCTCATATCTAAGAGGTTCTTAGGTAGAAGTGTCATTGGGTAGTGATTAAGTTAGGAGATTGTCAACTGGGATTATTAAGTTTGTAATTTAATACTACTAATAGTGAATTTCATCCCTGGTTTGGTAGCCCCCAGACGTAGGTAGTTAGACCGAACTGGGTGAACAATTCATTGTGTTGATTGGCTGTTTTATTGTCTTGTTCATTTAGCAGATTGTGTTGTTGTGACATCACACATCTGATACCAGAATTTCAATTGGTATCAGAGCAGGCATCCTGCTCTGCATCTGGGTGAGATCTAGGGCTGTTACTTTCTGGTACTATGGACAAGGAGAGTGGTGGATTTGTGAATAGACCCCCTATTCTAGATGGCTTAAATTATGATTATTGGAAACCACGCATGGTTACCTTCTTGAAGTCCTTGGACAGCAGGGCTTGGAAGGCTGTTTTAAAAGAATGGAAACATCATGTTATTGTTGAAAAAGATGGAACATCAAAGCTGAAACCTGAGGAAGAGTGGACCAAGGAAGAAGATGAACTTGGGCTTGGAAATTCTAAGGCTTTGAATGCCATTTTTAATGGTATTGACAAGAACATCTTTAGGCTGGTCAACACTTGTGAAGTGGCTAAGGAAGCTTGGGATGTCTTGAAAACTACTCATGAAGGAACCTCCAAAGTCAAGATGTCAAGACTTCAACTGCTGACAATAAATTTTGAAAATTTGAAGATGAAGGATGATGAGACCATTCATGATTTTCACATGAATATTCTTGAGCTGTCAAATGCTTCTAGTGCCCTTGGAGAGAAAATAACTGAAGAGAACCTGGAAAGGAAGATTCTTAGATCCCTTCCCAAGAGATATAAAATGAAGGTGACTGCTATAGAAGAAGCTCAAGACATCAGCAAGATGAGGGTGGATGAGTTGATTGGTTCTCTTCAAACTTTTGAATTAGGGATGGATGAGGAACCTAAAAAGAAGACCAAAAGCATAGCTTTGGTATCTAGTTCTAAAGATGCTAAGAAAGAGAATAGGCCTGAGTCTCAGGAGGGGCTGTCCTATGCCATTGTTCTACTGGGAAGAAAGTTTAATAAGGTTCTAAAGAGGGTAGACAAGAGCTATAAACCTAATGTCAAGAACATCACATCTGACACCAACAGGTCAGGTGATCGGGTGAAGAAAACTAGAGATGAAGAAAAGTCCAATATTGACAAAGGAATACAATGTTATGGATGTGAAGGTTATGGTCACATCAAATCAGAATGTCCTACATACCTTAAGAAGCAGAAAAAGGGTATGTCTGTTACTTGGTCTGATGAGGATACTGATAGTGAACTTGAAGGAGAATCAGCCAACCTTGTTAGAGCTATGATTGGGAGTTGTGAGTCTGATAATGATTCAAGTGATGAAGAGGTTACTTATGAAGAGCTTGCTGCCTCTTATAGAAAGCTGTGCATTAGAAGTGAACAAGTCTGTCTAGAAGGAGAGAAACAAAAGAAAATCATAATGCAGATAAAGGCTGAAAAGACTGAGCTTGAGAAGGAAGTCAGTATGCTAAACTCTAAACTGGAATCTATGTCAAAATCTGTCAGAATGTTGAATAATGGAACTGATGCTCTAGACAATATTCTTAATATTGGAAAAACTGCTGGAGACAAAAGTGGTTTGGGATTCAACAATGTTTCTGCTTCAAATAATGTTATTCCTATTTCCAAGCCAGTGATGTTAAAACAGATGTTTAAACATCCTGACAGGACTCCCTCTAGGAAGAAATTCAGGCGTTGGAGATGTCAACATTGTGGGCGTTTTGGACACATAAAGGCTTATTGTTATAAGCTACATGGGTATCCTCAGAATTCACATCAGTTGGCTCCCAGACAAAACATTCACAAAGGTAATCAGGTCATCAAACCAAAGAAGCAATGGGTTCCAAAAGGAAAAGTTGCCAGCTTAATAGCTCACACTTCTCTTAGGGTTTCTACTAAAGAAGACTGGTACTTTGATAGAGGGTGCTCAAGACACATGACAGGAGTGAAGAATTTGTTGGTGGATGTTAAGCTACATTCTTCTGGACATGTAACTTTTGGTGATGGTGTCAAAGGAGAAATCAAGGGTATGGGAAAGCTGAATTGTGCTGGTGCTCCAAGGCTGGATGATGTACTTCTGGTCAAAGGGTTGACAGTAAATTTGATCAGTATTAGCCAACTATGTGATCAAGGGCTCAAAGTTTACTTTACTAAAACTGGGTGTATTGTCACAAATGAGAAAGGTGAAGTCATCATGAAGGGTGCTAGGTCTAAGGATAACTATTATCTATGGGTGTCACAAGACTCAAGTCTCTCAACATGTGTTTTTGCTAAAGAAGATGAAGTCAAAGTCTGACATCAAAAGTTGGGACATCTTCATCTGAAGGGAATGAAGAGAATCATATCCTCAGAAGCTGTCAGAGGAATTCCTAAACTCAAAATTGAAGAGGGAAAAGTTTGTGGAGATTGTCAAATAGGGAAACATACCAAGATGTCTCATCAGAAGCTTCAACATAACACCACTTCTAAAGTCTTGGAACTGCTCCATATGGACTTAATGGGACCTATGCAGGTAGAGAGCCTAGGTGGGAAGAAATATGCTTATGTTGTTATAGATGACTTTTCCAGGTATACTTGGGTGAACTTTATTAAAGACAAAACAGAGGTGTTTGATGTTTTTAAAGATTTGTGTCAAAGACTCCAAAGAGAAAAGGAGAGCAATGTCATCAGAATAAGGAGTGATCATGGGAGAGAATTTGAAAATAGCAAGTTTACTGAATACTGTGTTGCTGAAGGCATCAGTCATGAGTTCTCCTCTCCTATTACCCCTCAACAAAATGGAGTTGTTGAAAGGAAGAACAAAACTCTCCAAGAATCTGCTAGGGAAATGATTCATGCCAAAAAGCTTCCTTACCATTTCTGGGTTGAAGCCATGAATACTGCTTACAATATTCACAACAGAGTTACTTTGAGAAGAGGCGCTTCAGCTACCTTGTATGAACTGTAGAAAGGGAGAAAACCAACTGTGAAATACTTTCATGTTTTTGGAAGTAAATGTTATATTTTGTCAGATCGTGAACAAAGGAGAAAATTAGATCCTAAAAGTGATGAGGGAATTTTTATGGGATACTCTACAAATAGCAGAGCTTATAGGGTTTTCAACTCCAGAACCAAGGTTATGATGGAGTCTATAACTGTGGTAATTGATGACAGTGACATGAAGGAAGATGCTGATGTCCTGGATGATGTTGGAACATCGTTTGAAGATGTTACATCAGAAACTGAAGATAGAAGTGTTGCTCCCAGTCCTGTTGATGCTGAGGCTGAACCTGAACAACCTAACAAAGAACCATCTATTAGAGTGCAAAAGGACCATCCAAAAGAACTTATCATAGGTGATCCAAAATCAGGGGTTAGCACTAGATCAAGGGAGGTTGTGTCAAATTCTTGTTTTGTGTCCAAAATTGAGCCCAAGAATGTCAAAGAAGCACTGGCTGATGAATTCTGGATTAATGCCATGCATGAAGAGCTGGAACAATTCAAGAGGAATGAAGTGTGGGACCTTGTACCAAGGCCTGATGGAGTTAATGTGATAGGCACCAAGTGGATTTACAAGAATAAATCTGATGAACAAGGAGTGGTCACCAGAAACAAGGCCAGATTGGTTGCTCAGGGATACACTCAGGTTGAAGGAATTGATTTTGATGAAACCTTTGCTCCTGTGGCAAAACTGGAATCTATCAGATTACTCTTAGGTGTGGCTTGTAATCTCAAATTCAAGCTTTTTCAGATGGATGTTAAGAGTGCCTTTTTGAATGGGTACTTAAATGAAGAGGTTTATGTAGATCAACCAAAAGGATTTATTGATCCAACATTTCCTAATCATGTTTACAAACTTAGGAAAGCTCTCTATGGTTTGAAGCAAGCACCAAGAGCTTGGTATGACTGGATTACTGAATTTTTGGCTGTGAATGGTTACAGAAAAGGTGGGATTGACAAGACTTTGTTTGTCAAAGATGAAGGAGGAAAACTGATGATAGCTCAAATATATGTTGATGACATAGTATTTGGTGGGATGTCAGTTGCAATGGTTAAACATTTTGTGAAACAGATGCAGTCTGAGTTTGAAATGAGTCTTGTTGGAGAACTCAGCTATTTTCTGGGTCTACAAGTTAGACAAATGGAAGACTCCATATTCATCTCTCAGAGCAAGTATGCTAAGAACATTGTGAAGAAGTTTGGTCTGGATAATGCTAATCACAAGAGGACATCTGCTCCTACTCACTTAAAGTTGTCAAAGGATGAACATGGTGTGAGTGTGGATCTAGTTTCTTGACCTCTTGCATGTGTCTCTTTCCTGCATCTTTGTTAGGATGACTCATGGTTCTATCTGTGGTATGTTGTTAGAAGCAAGGAGGCTTGGTTTTTATACTGCATAAAGAGTCTTTGTTTGTATCGCCTGACCAGTCAAAGTGGTCTTTGGTTTGGGAACTTGTTTTTCTTGGGAAGCCATTTATTTGACCTTGTCAAATTGAATGTCAGAACTTCGTGTTTGCTGCCTTGGTAGGTTAAGAGGTTGTCCAATTGTGGCTAAAAAGGGGGAGAGTTAGCCTAGGTGTTGTCTAGTTGGCTGATGTGATTCTAGTTTTTGAGGGGGAGTTTGTAGTTTGTGTTCAGCTGTTATGATGTTTGAGTCTGTTTTTGGTGCTGTTGTTGGATGTTGTTGATGCTGGTTGTGTAGTGAATGTTAGTAGTTGTTTGGAGTTTGGTGTTTATCCGCTGCAAGTTTTTCTGATGTTGGCTGAGATTGTTTTAGCCAAAATTAGCCAAAGGGGGAGATTGTTAGTTCTTGTAGTTGGCTACAATTTTGGTAAAACAATGTTGATGTCATGTTTGATGTCTTAACATGAGTTACTAACATTCTGGTTATGTTAAGTTCTTAGGGCTGCAGTTTTGGGTGCTGATGTTAAACATGATGTCTTGACATCAGTTGACAGAACATCAGAATATCAGTCTGCTGTGTTATTAGGGCTGCGCGTGTTTTTGTTGATTGGTGAGATTTATTGCTTTAGTAAGTGAGAGATTGCAGGCGAATCTCTTGGTAAAGATATTTTCTGATGCAATCATATGTGGAGCAGATCTTGTTGCTATTTTTAGGGATGAATGATATGAAAAGATTTGAAGATAAAATCTGTTTTAATTTCAAATCAAATCAGATATTTTCAAGGAGTCCAAGCCCAAGTCTGAGTTTCTATTTAAAGCAGCCACAACCCTACTTGGAAAATAAGAAGACCAAAGATTAAAGACTGAGTGTCAAGTGTGTTTTCGTCTGTGTTTTGTAAACCGTTCATTCATCATTGATGTTTGAATTTGTGTGATTGTTTTGAGTTGTTAATTGTTCTTAATCAAAGCTTTTAAGCAAGATCAAGTTGTGTTTTGGAAGTGTGATTTCTATACTTTGTAATCTTTGAATTGTGCCACTGTGGTGATTAAGGGGGAGTGAGTGGTATCTCATATCTAAGAGGTTCTTAGGTAGAAGTGTCATTGGGTAATGATTAAGTTAGGAGATTGTCAACTGGGATTGTTGAGTCTGTAATTTAATGCTACTAATAGTGAATTTCCTCCCTGGCTTGGTAGCCCCGAGACGTAGGTAGTTAGACCGAACTGGGTGAACAATTCATTGTGTTGATTGGCTGTTTTATTGTCTTGTTCATTTAGCAGATTGTGTTGTTGTGACATCACACTTAACATCACACATCTGATACCAGAATTTCATGAAGCTTGAAAGGGACACGTGGGAATGGAAATATCATACCGTCTGCATCGAGCAAGAAGAAATGAAGGAGAAGATGAAAGAGAAAGACGACTTGAACGAGTGGCTGGAAAAACGTGTGATAGATGAACCTCTGGCGTAGGAGAATTCATTTTTCTCTAGCATGAGGCCTACTTCTAGCACTCATGAGTATGCCAGTATTCCTCCGACGTCTGGTGCTTGGAAAGGGATTGTCGATAAGCTGGTCTTCGAGAATCACGAGTTGAAGGGACAAAAGAGAAGGCGTGAAGCAGGAGACTCCTAGATAGGGTTGCTTTTCTTCTAGGCCTAGCTGTTGTTCTCATCTTATTGAATTTTGAGCCTTTTTGAGATGTACTATCCAAGTTGTAAACTCTTCTCAATATTTAATGAAATGAGGCTTGTTTTGAAAATTGTCTTTCCTGAGTTCCTTAAAACCAATCGCATTTGGATTGCATCTTCACATCTCTTGCTAAACTATCAAGGTACTAACTTTATTTTGCAGATTTTGTAGACATGGATGCCGCAGGAAAGAATGTTTGGCCTTACTCCTTTGAGCTTCCCGAGCTTGAACAATTGTTGTGGTTGGGTGACAGAGTCTCAGACCCATCAGCTTTCGCTGATAGGTATGGGTGCCTTCTTCCACTAATGAGACTGCCAGTAACCAAAGGGCCCCTTGAGGTTTTGGTTCAGCTTTACCATCCAGCCTACCGTTGGTTCCTATTTCCCGAGTTCCAGCTGGTTCCAACCTTGGAAGAGTTCTCTGCTATGATTGGAATCCCTATCAGGAAGGCTCCAATTTTCTTTGGAATCGAGGCAATGCTTTCCATTAAAGAAATTGCCATGGCTACGAAGATTAGAGTATCAAACATTCAAGCTAATTTGACTGTCAAAGGAGAGCGACACGGACTCCCCGCTTTGTTCTTGCTAGCAAAAGCCCTTTATATCAAGAACCGAGGAAATGAAGCCCTGTTTGAATCAACCTTAGCTCTGATTATCTACGGTTTGTTTCTATTCCCAAATGCCAAACATTTTATGGATGTCCAAGCCATTCAGATATTCGCAATCAATAATCCAGCCCCAACTTTGCTTGCGGATGTTTACCACTCGATCCAGACCAGATACTCAAGAGGCTGTGGGCCAATTGTCTGCTGTGTAGCCCTCTTCTTCAAATGGTTTATCTCTTATCTGCCGAAGACTCCGGCTTTCTGGGGGGTTGAAGATTGTAAGATATGGTCCAAGAAATTAATGGAATTAAAGCATACTGATATCGAATGGTATGACCCGACCGATGAAGGAATTACCATGATTGTTAGCTGCGGGGATTGCCCCAATGTGCCCCTGATGGGAAGGAATGGTTGTATCAACTACAACCTTGTCCTTGCTCGCCGCCAGCTAGGCCACATGAAGGAAGGACCTCCAGCCAACGAGGACATGCACATGATGTACTATGAAGAAAGGGAAGGTTTCGAAATGAAAATGCGACTCGAGCGTGCTTGGCGCCAGATTAATAGGCGATTGTGGAGGGCTGAATGTTCTGTCACCGAGACTCACCTGCAATGGTCCCGTGACATAGCTCGAGTGATGAGGAAGCCATTTCCTCGCCACGAACTATTCTCAACAAAACTCCCTATGAACTTTTAAAAGGTAGGAAGCCAAATGTATCACATCTTCATGTTTTCGGATGTAAATGTTTTATTTTAAATAATGGAAAAGAAAATCTTGGCAAATTTGACTCAAAAGTCGATGAAGGTATCTTTCTTGGATACTCTCAATCTAGCAAGGCATATAGAGTGTACAATAAAATATTACTTATTGTGGAAGAATCTGTGCATGTTACTTTTGATGAATCTTATCCAAAAATTCTCGGGAAAAGTATTTCTTTTCATGGTGCATGTGTTTCTTCGAAAGACATACTCAAAGACACTGAAGAAGGGATTGATCAACTCGAATCGGTGAAAGTTGTGGAGGAGGAAGATCATAACTCTGAAAAGATTGAGGAGGATCAACCAATTATCAACGACGACCTTCCTTTGTCATGGAAATCCTCTAAGGATCATCCAACCGATAATATCCTCGGAGATATCACAAAAGGAGTAACTACACGGTCTAAGATAAGTAACTTTTGTCATCACTTTGCTTTCGTCTCTCAAATTGTGCCTAAAAACTCCAAAGAGGCATTACTTGATGAATATTAGTTTTTGGCAATGCAAGAGGAATTAAATCAATTCAAGAGAAATGGGGTTTGGGACCTTGTCCTACCTCCGCGAGGCCATCAAGTAATTGGTACAAAATGGGTATTTAGGAACAAACTAGACGAAAACAGAGTAATAACTCGTAATAACGCCCAACTAGTGGCTCAAGGTTATAACCGAGAAGAGGGCATAGACTATGAGGAGACTTATGCTCCGGTTTCCCGCCTTGAGGCTATACGCCTTTTGCTAGCCTATGCTTGTTCAAAGAATTTCAAATTATATCAAATGGATGTTAAGAGTGCGTTCTTAAAAGAATATATTAATGAATAGGTTTATGTATCTCAACCTCCCGGTTTTGAAAGTCAGGAGTATCCAAATTACGCTTATAAACTTAAACGTGCTTTGTATGGTCTCAAACAAGCCCCTAGGCCTTGGTATTAGCAACTTAGCAAATTTTTACTCGATCAAGATACTCAAGAGGGAAGGTTGATGCTACACTCTTCATTAAGTGTCAAGGAAATCACTCTATTCTAGTCCAAGTTTATGTAAATGAATTTATTTTTGGATCTACTAATATGCATTTGGTCAAGGAATTTTCAAAGCTAAAGCAGAGTGAGTTTGAGATGAGTATGATGGGGGAGCTGACCTACTTCCTTGGACTTCAAATCAAACAACTCGAAGAAGGAATGTTTGTGGGCCAATCAAAGTATTGTTATGATCTACTCAAGCGCTTTGATATGGGAAACGCAAAATCTATTGACACTTTAATGCCCACAAATGTGAATTTAGATCAAGATGAAAATGGTAAGGTCGTCGACGTGAAGAAGTATAGAGGTACGATAGGTTCTCTTCTATATCTCACTGCATCTCGATCGGATATCATGTTTAGTGTTTGTATGTGTGCTAGATATAAATCATGTCCCAAGGAATCACATTTAAAAGCGGTAAAACGTATACTTAGATACCTTTGCGGTACATCCAAGTATGGGCTTTGGTTTTCCAAGGGAAGTGATTGTAATTTGATTGGTTATTTCGATTCCGATTTTGCTGGTTGCAAATCGGATAGGAAGAGCACTAGTGGAACTTGTCATTTCTTTTCAAATTCCTTAGTAAGTTGGCATAGCAAAAAGTAAGTTTCTGTTGCTTTATCAACTGCCGAGGCAGAATACGTCGTAGCCGGTAGTTGTTGTGCCCAAATTTTATGGCTTAAACAACAACAACTCAATTTTAATGTTAAACTTCATCGTATTCCCATTCTTTGTGATAACACGAGTGCCATCAATCTAACCACGAATCTAGTGCTACATTCTCCCACAAAAGATATTGAGATTCGTCACCACTTCCTTAGGGATCATGTTGAGAAAGGAGATGTCGTATTAGAGCATATTGTTAGTAAAAATCAACTTACCGGTATTTTTCACTACGCCAAAAAAGACCTTTAGTAGCGCTTTTTTTTTGCCTTTAGCAGCGCTTAAAAGCGCTGCTAAAGGCAAAGACATCGCTTTTTTTCCTTTAAAAAGTGTTGTCTTAGGTCCCCCTATAGGACCCCCTTTAGCAGCGCTTTGAAAAACGCTTTCGTATGACCCCTATATAGCAGCGCTTTTCCAAAGAAAAGCGCTTTCGTAGGACCCCCTTTAGCAACACTTTTAAAAGCCCTGCTAAAGGTCCTCCTTTAGGCAGCGCTTTTTAAAAGAAAAGCACTTTCGTAGGGCCTCCTTTAGCAGCGCTTATGAAAGCGTTGTCTTATGTATACGCCCTGACACCCCTTTAGGCAACGCTTTTTTTAGAAAGCGCTGTCTTTTATTGAAGTGCTTTTTAAAAGCTTTTTTTTTTAAATCAATTATTAAACCTGTATAATTTAACAGAATTCTTAATCATTCATCACATAGCCTTTGATACCATTATATGTCAACACATAGGCCTTATATCATTATAATTCAATAATAGGCCTTTATACGATTAAACTTCAACACATAAATGGTAAAAACTATTATATATACAACACCAAAATAACCATTACATATATATAACTCAATACAAACTATACAACACCAATTCCATACACCAATTCGAAACCTTATACACCATATCCATCACCTATATATACAACACCTTCCATAAACCTAACACAATTTCTAAAACTAACAAATTATCATTTCAACCATGTCTTGACACCAATCCTCCTTTATTTCTTCCAATTTGTCTTTCGTGTAGGTCGCACACTTGAATTCATCAAAATACTACATTTTACATAATATGCAAGATTTAGTTAAAAGTAATTGATTAGATGAAATATCTGATAATAAATCTTAAAATAAATCATAACTTATATATAAATTCATACCATGGTTGGAATCTCTATGTGTTCCAAAAGAATAATTTCTTTCATGAATATCAAGACAAAATAACCACAATCGATACCATTACGTTGCCGAGGACACTACACATAGAAAAAAAAGTATTAATAAGTATCATAGATGACTTGAGTTATCAAGTAGCATTACTATTATAATAACAAATCATACCTCCACTCTTATCCATGTAATGTTGTTTGCTTTGCTCTTTGGTACCCGAGCTTGTCGTTGTGATTGGAATATTTTTATGGATCTAACATATTATAAATGAATAGTTAGAACAATCTCACATAAATAAAGAAATACACACGCAATATTTAGAACAATCGCATCACTTACGTATCAATCATATTCTTCATCTCCGGGTATTTTGTTTGATCACCCTCTAGCGAATCTAGATAATAGACAATTTCTTTTATCGGATTAATCGCAAGCAACAACCAGTGTCCACTATAAAATAAAACAAAAGTATAGATGGAAATGTTATACACAATGTAAAAAAGCAAAAAATTATAATAAAGGAAGTTAGGATAAAAATCTTACCCATGGCCAGTATTATACGCTAAAAGATACAACTTCTCTGTATCAATGTTGGTCATAAATGCACGTACTACGTGATCTTTGACCTCATCTGGAGTTCGAGTGAGTAAATTTGCATTGACATAGTTGGGAGCCAAGAAGGAGTATCTTTCAGTCAATTGACGCGGGAGCATCAATTTTTCATATAAGAACCTGAAATAAAAACGGATTATAATAAATATGTTATTATAATTAACATTCTAATATTCATTGAAATGAGTAAATAAATTGATCAATAAAATAAATAAAATTGATGGATTACCTGATGTATGAATTCATAACAGTGACGCCTAATTCAGAATGCGTAAATATCTGATCAAAGTCTTCTTTAGAAAGTGTTTCTGAATAGGCAAACCCAAAAATACCTGCTTCCATAGGTATTTCACGGATACCACCTTCCATCAAATCTGTTGTGCCTACAATTGTTTCAAGGCACAACCGAAATCGAGAAATAGATGCTTTTTTTACCTTGGCGACTACTGGCTTCTTGTTCTTGTTCCCTTGTTGCTCCTCTTGTGTAGGAATCTGAAAATCATATAAGCCATAAACTTAGTAATCATGAAGCTTTTGAATTCGGATCACAGAATTAACATTTTCGATGCATATATATCATTGTACCTCTTTTTGTGATGCAACTGACTCGGTTTTCCGCACAATCCCTTTATCTTTTGATTTGGATTTTGTAGGAGTCTAACAATGTCATGTAAATAAAATGTAGGTAAAAGTAAGCATAACATAACTTATATGCAAGTAAAACATTTGAAAACTAAAAGGTTAATAATGGTTTTCAACATACCGAGGCATTTATGACGATGAGGTTTGACAGCCATGCAATATACGACCCTATTACGTCCCCCACCAATGTTGCATTTGAACTTCGTCAGGTATAGGTAGTAACGCACCCCGCTCTAAAGCAATATCAATCGAAACCTTCAAAAATCCAGCAGGGAGCGGTCTAGTATGAAGGACGTCTTCGGGAGTGTTATGCACTTTTCCCTTGCCAACCATTCGATATGTCGGTGCCGATAAATATAGCTGACAAGGTGAAATGCCCTAAACAAAACAAAAATAATACAAAATTGTTATTGTGCAATGATGTCAATATAAAAAACGGTACTAAATTAATAAATATAATTACCTCTGGAATTTTTTGTTGACAATTGATACTGGCCTTGTCACTAGTATCTTTAAATTCTAAATTGCGCCTTTCCGACATATATCTTTCTTTATCCTGTTGCAGTTCACGAACTTGAGCTCTCAATTCTTCCAACGTTTCCACCACCTCTCTATTGATAGGATTTTTTGTCTTTGAACGCTTATAAATGGAAGATGGAGTGACTCCAAATCCCTTACCTCACGCGACCAGAATACTCAGGAACATTTAATACTCGACTCAGTATGCTCTTGCAATCCTGGTCTTCTGTGGCAGTTAAGGACTGAGATAGAGTCTCCTGAAATTCAATATTAGAGTCATGCAAAAATATATTAGATAAACAAAAACTTTATATCTAATTAAACAAATAACGTTATACTTACACATTGTTCAAAAACTTGTTGAACACCTTCAATAACAACTTCATCCTTTCCCACACGGGCAACCTTCCACGAAATATGCTCTGGAACAGATGTTTCTTCACTTTTCTCCTCTGCAGGCTACACATTAAGTCAAGAATTAGGATGAATAATAATACAAAAAGACCATAGCAATTATATATACTTACGATTTTTTGTTCCAAGCGTGCATATCCCAAACGTCCTTTCTTGTATGGATACACGGGTTTCGAGGCTCTTTGACGATTTACGTCACTCACAACCTGCATAAACAATTATAAGTCATATCATAACACATGTAATAACTACATGAATATAATACAATGTTTATGATAAATTAAATTAAGATTGCGTGGAATTCTTCAGTTCTTCGTTTGGCGACAAAAGTGTCCCATTCTTCAGGTGCAATCAAGTCCGCATACTTCTTCGGGCATTCCGCTTCAACAAACTTTCCTTGGGTATCCCTCAGAAACTTGTTGGATAAAATTGCTCGGAACCCTCTAAATCTTTTTTCGTCTAATTGAAGACAATATTTTTGCTTATCGTCACCAATGTTAAAAGATATCTACAATAACAAATAAAGTGTGTTAGTATAATTAATTTAAAAATATAATCGTCAAAAATAACAAATAACATCACATATAGTACCTGTATCTCACTCCATATTTTATCTTTGGCGGGTTTCAACTGTGGATTTCGCCAATTGTCACAAGTAATAGGAACTAGTGAACGGACAAGTGCACCAATGAAACTAGTCAAGATTGCGCCATTAGGCTCAATTAGTTGACCTGTTTCATTCTAATGAACGTCGTATTTTATTCCCTTGTCTCTAGCACGAATAACTCCTTTCATGATTATTATTCCTCTTGAAATATCTCCTTCCGCATCTTGAACTGATTCTTTTGGATCATTCTTGGAAGTATCGTGCGAGTTCTCCTCATTAGTAGCCATTTTACCTATAATAAAGAAAAACACATATAAATCCATAATCCATAATCCATAATCAGATGAACATAATATAATCCATAATCAAATATGAAATAACAAACACACGACAAACATATAAATTCATGATCCATAATCAAATATGAAATGACAAACATATAAATCTATCATCTATAATCCATAATCCATAATCATTCTCAAATATGAAAAATACATGACAAAATATATAATTTTACTATTACCTCTTTATTAACGTCTCTTTCTTTTCCGGGTAGGAAGATGATCTACTTGTCTCTTAACAACACGGATGGATGGATTGATCCAAATTCCCTCATTATGATCATTTATAATATATGATTCACTCGCTCCAACAGTCTCATCTTGATCACTTATAATATATGATGCATTCGTTCCAACAATATCACCTTGATCTCCAATGTGATCATCAATTACTTTGTTAGATAAAAGCACTATAGACCATTTCGTACTTGTCGGGTCAGTGACATAGAACACTTGTCTAGCTTGAGAGGCTAGAATAAAAGGCTCATCTCTGTACCCCACCCTATTAAGATCCACTTGCAAAAATCCTGACTTATCCATTCGTATGCCACTATTATTTTCAACCCACTTGCAACAAAAGATAGGAATCTGAAACTTCTCATAATCAAAAACCCAAATGCGCTCGATAACCCCAAAATATGACTTATTTGCATATGTGGGGTTTAAGTCCTTCACACTTGAAATGTGCATTGATTCAGCTACCAAGGTGACACCACTATTTTGCATTGTACTTTTGTCATCTTGTTCTTTGGTATTAAATGTGTATCCATTAATTGCGTATACGCTATAAGAAAACACATGCAAACTTGGACCATATGCTAAACATCTCAACCTTTCTATTATTGAAGCGGGATCTACACAAAACTTTGAATAAATGTGATCCTTAAACCATGGTATGAAACTTCGATTATGCTCTCGTACTATCCAATTTTCATTTCTATTCGGATTTAAACCTTGGAGAAAATCCTTGTGCATTTCAACATACGGATCAACCTCATTGTCATTGTGCAGAACATACAAATGCACTTGCTCCCGTTCAGCCCTTGATACAGTCACAATTTTATTTCCAATTAACTTTTTTCCTTCTTTTTTTTCAACGATTTGAGATTTGGGAAGTCCAATGGATTGAACGTTGGAAAGATATTCAGTACAAAACTCAATCGCTTCTTCAACAATGTATCGTTCAACAATACAACCCTCTGGTCTACTTCGATTTTTCACATACCCTTTTAATATTTTCATATACCGTTCAGCAGGGTACATCCATCTCATATAAGCTGGTCCACACAATTGTGTCTCCTTTATAAGACGAACAACTAGTTGTACCATTATGTCGAAAAACGATGGAGGGAAAAACATTTCAAGCTCACACAATGTAATGACTATTTCTTTTTGCAATGTTGGTAAGATCGCAGGATCAATCACCTTACTACAAATTGATTTGAAGAAGAAACACAATTTAGTTATTGTGCGTCTTACTTTTTCCGGCAATATAGAACGTATACCTATTGGTAGAAAATGTTCCATTATAACTTGGCAATCATGCGTCTTTAAACTCTTTAATTTGAGGTCTTTCATAGACACAGGTCTTCTAATATCTGAAGAGTATCCTTCTGGAACTTTAACTTCACTTAGAAACTTACACAATATTTTTTCTCCTTTCTAGATAGAGTATAGGCAACAGGTGGTAGATATGTTCGTTTTCCTTTCTTCAAGGGTCCTAATTCAGTTCCTATCCCCATCGCTATCAAGTCCTTTCTTGCTTTAAGGCCATCCCTGGACTTTCCTTGTATATTGAGTAACGTACCAATAACACTGTCAAATACATTTTTTTCAATATGCATAACATCAAGAAAATGTCTTACATACAATGACTTCCAATATGGCAATTCAAAAAAAATTGACCTCTTCTTCCACCCACTCTTGACAAGGGTATGTGCAAAAGGCTTGCCAAACTGAGTACTCATATCTTTCACCTTTTCAAAAACTTGATCACCTGTCAATATAGGTGGAGCTCTACCTTGTTCTGCCTCTCCATTGAAGGCTTTTCTCCACCCACGGTAGTGATGATTAGAATTTAAGAATCTACGATGACCGAGAAATACATTCTTCTGACCAAACTCCAATCGCGTCCAATCTGTTTTATCTTCACAAATAGGACACACACATTGACCTTTTATGCTATACCCTGGTAGATTTCCGTATGCTGGAAAATCATTAATTGTGCCAAACAACATCGCCCTTAAGTTGAAACTTTCTTTCCTATATCCATCATAAACCTCCACACTGTTCTCCCACAAAATCTTTAAATCTTTGATTAAGGGTGTCAAGTATACATCTATGTCATCCCCTGGTTGTTTAGGCCCAGAAATTAACATAGATAACATCATGTACTTACACTTCATACATAGCCATGGAGGTAGGTTATAAATCATAATAATCACAGGCCATGTGGTATGTGAGATACATTGAAGACCGTGTGGGTGTCATACCCCAAATTTTGACCACTAAGATTTCCCATCATTGTGCAAATCATCATCACAATATGGATGAACCATCATACCTCATTAGTCTCCCCAAAGACGGTGAGCATTCACTACAATCAAACTTAGGGTTTCAAGCCCTCTCAGAGCCCTTAGACAAAGGATCAATCAAGGAATGACATGATCTTCAACTTGTCTAAGCCTTTCAAACATCCACAATGGATCAAGAGGACTCCCACATCAAGAATCAAGCACAATGTTGCAGCATTCCAAGTGGATCGAGCCTCAAGATCGCCAGTGTCACCAGACTAGGGTTTTGGTCGACTGAGGCCTCCAGATGGAAATTTTCCTTTGAGCATGAGCCATTGCTTCAAAGCACAACTTAAGATACTCCAAGGGACCTCATGAACCCAATCATCAAGTCAATTTAGCCCCAGGGGATGCATACAATAAAAATCAGGAATTAGGGTTTCTTGACCTAATTCACCCCTAAGTTGACTTTTGGAACAAAACATGAGCCAAGACCTCAAGAGATGATTTGAGGGTCTCTAACACACTAAATTGATCCATTTGCAACAATGGATTGATCCAAGAAGCTTGGTGCACAAGTTTCAAGTTCATCAGAACCACAGTTAGGGTTTCACGAGAAAAGTCAACTGTACCTTTGACTTTTGTCCCGGGCATGCTCCCAAATCTTGGGACATGATTCAATACACCCTATAACACCCATGCAACATGCCCATCAAGTTTTATTTAGGTCAAGGAGTTGATTTCATAGAGGATCGCACAGTTTGGAATTCATCTGATAAAAAGTCAACTGTGCCCAAAAGTCAAAGCTTGACTTATTTATTTTTTGATCAATTATGGTTCCCTAACCTTAAAATGATGTTAATGTATGATTTGAATCATCATTCATCAAGAAAAACCAAAGAAAGTGAGTTAACTTGTAAAAGGGGTAACCATAAAAACTTAGAATTTTTCTAAGTTATGGAACAAAGTGGCTAGGGTACCAACTTCCAAGGATCATAACTTGAGATCCAAGCAACCATTTGGGCTGATCCAAAGATGGTTTTGTAGCTCTCATGGCATACTTTAAAAGTGTCAACTACACCTCACTCCAATTCTTCATGAATTTTGAGTTATGGATTGACCAAAATCACAAAAACATGAAATGTCATTTTTTTCAACACTTAGTGAGATTTTCACTAAGTCAGAATCTGTTTCACTTTTTCCAAATTGTAAGGGCATTTTTCACTTGGATCCAAAAAGTATCAAAACCAACTATGATCACACATATGTTGTATCATATGAGGGCTTTCCAAAATGGCCAAGAACCCCATGAAATTCCACTTGGGCTAAGAGTTATGACAGCTGCAACATGCCTTACTGCAACTGTCATGGCAAGGCAGAATTTTGCACTTTTGCTCGATTTGGCAAGATCAGATAATTCCAAACCTTATCATCATTTTGGACACATCTGAGGATCAAATCCAAGGGGGGTGTTATGATCTCCAAGCCTCCAAAGTCTTTGGAACTAAAAATAGCATGCCAAACCTAAAAAACCCTAAAGAGGGGACAAGACTCTAATTTTGTTTTGGAGCATTCAATGGAAGCACCAAGGTGGCATGAATTGAGCCATTTCCAACTGAATTAAGTCAAGGCTGATCTCTGAACTAGGGAACCAAAGGCCTGTGCTCTAACCTCTAGTCAATGGCTAGAGGAGACTTGGATTCCTATTGATCAACATTTGCCAAACCTCTGCAGCAGTTGCCATTCACTATTCCTTGCAAAACAAATCTGCTCTACTATAAATAGAGCTCATTTGTGATCAGTTTAAGTACACCAAAGCCATCAAACAGATGTTTTCCTCAAAATCTCTTCTTTCACTCCAAAATTGCCTTCCAAAGCAAGTCACTATCGGGTTTTGAGTTTGAGAGCAATTCCAACCAAACCAATCACACACACACACACACACACACACACACCTCATAAACATCATATAGAAGTGATCCAAACACTTAAACAACAACTGTAACACTGATTTCTCAAAATCACCAGCCAATTGCTCAAGGTTTTAACCAAGTTGCAGTTGAGATGCCATGAAGTGATCCAGCCATTTCCAATCAAGTCCAGGCATTAAAACACACTCCATATGGTATAGGGAAGCTGTTCAGATCATCACAACTCATCTGTAACACCTCTAACTCAAAAATCCCTTTGCCCTTGCTGTCACGACCTTCAAGTAAGCCTAAACTTGGTCATCTCTTAATCTATGCATATTTCCTCGTACAATACTTTTGCCAAATGTTCATAATCATGCATAGAATGTTTCCCCTCAATTAATTGCTTTGTTTGAATCGTGTATCAAAAATCTCAGCCTTTATGCATAATTTAGGGTTCTTGAGGTTTTGTCTTGATTTCTTATTCCATGCTTAAAATAAATGAAATTAAAGACCATAAACATGATCGTGAGGTAGAAACGAGCAGATTAATATGTGGATTGTGTAATTTCATCAAGTATTCAATGAGATTGGATAGAAAATGCAAATCATGCCAAACTCAAAACACGCTCGTGTTCTTGGCGCCCTTTTTGAATATTTGAATATTTGAATTTTTGTGATTTTATTTAATTGATTCAAAAATTAATTTCTCTCTGAGTTTTAATAATTTTGAGTTGATTCTTTTTTTAATAATTCACAAAAGTGTTAAAATATTTTATTTTGCCAAAAATTTCCAAAAATATTATTTATTTCATATACTTGATATTTTTGCAAAGAATTAATCTTTTATTTGTTTTCTAACATTTAAAATATTTTTTCCTCTTTGATTTTCCAAATTTTATTGGTTTCCAATCATTTTGTGGATATAAACATGATTTTTCAAACATTGATCCAAGATCACAACTTGTTTTCACACATGTTTGATAAATTTTGATCATTTTAATTAAATTTTCATTTAATTAAAATACATTTTGAAACTAATTTAGGGTTTTGATCTTAATCACCCTAAACAAATCATTTTTAAACTCTTTGGGCCTCTAATAGAGTGTAAGACCCAATCCCTTTGTAAATAATACCTTTGGACCTCACACATTGTATAAGTCCCTCTGTATATTTTCAAAACCTCGGCGCGATCGCCGCCTTTTCAAAAATCATTCGGGCTTCTCCTTGAGCTATAAGACCCATCTTTATTCATTTCCAAACTCTTTGGGCCTCTAATAGAGTGTAAGACCCAACTCCTCTTTGAAACCAAAATAATTTGGGCCTCAGTCATTGTATAAGACCCACGGTGTTTTCAAAGATCTCGGCGCGATCGCCAGTTTTTAACAAAAATCCATGGGCCTCTCCTTGAGCTATAAGCCCCATCACTTGTACAAAAATAAATCTTTGGGCCTCTAATAGAGTGTAAGACCCAATCCCCTTTTAACCAAAACCATTTTGGGTCTCAGATATTGTATAAGTCCCTGTGCGTTAAAAGAAAACCTCGACACGATCACCGTTTTTAAACAAATCATCTGGGCCTCTTGAGAGAGTATATGACCCATCCCTTTGTACAGAAAACCTTTCCTTGGGCCTCACACATTGTATAAGTCCCTCTGTACAGTTTTCAAAACAACGATGCAATCATCGTTAAAACTTGGGCATCTCCTTGCGCTGTAAGCCCCAACAATCTTTTCAAAGCACTTTCTCCTTTGATTTTGAATTCGCATATATGTTGTCATCAAAACTTTCCTTAATTTCTTTGTTGAACAACTAACCAAACAGCATGGAAGCTCTACAACGGGTAAGTGTTTATCGGCTTTCATTTACTGCTTTCATATGTGTATAACTGTATTGTGGGGCTGTTTCACTGTAAGTCTTCTTTCACTTCCTTTTATATACTTGTCACATATCCACTGTGTAATACTAGTATAGTTATTTAGAGTTTTCCCCGGCAACTACGTCTAGCACTAGGTAAAGCATATTGGTCACTCTTAAATACAAACAAACCTAGATCCCCCGTAGGATTCCAGACACAGTCTTCCCTCCTCTTGGGGTTAAACAATATGGAACAAAGAGAAAGGCAGTATTCTCGGTGAACCTTTTCTCAGACTGTCACCCTTAGAAATTGTCAAAGAAACTCTAACTCCCCAGAGATGATCTTTTCTCCGTGAATGGCATCTCTTGAGTTTCTTCCAAATCCTCGAAATTTACTGGAATGATCTCTTCTCGGTGAATTGCATTTCTTGAACTTCTCTTGGTTTGGGGACCCACAGGCTTCCTAAAAGCATCCCCGCCTCCTTTTGGCCGTTGTACAAGGACCCGTCGGCTTCTTAGAAGTTCTCATGCCTTCTCTTGGGCTTAATACAAGGACCCTAACGACCACTTAAAGGTATAAGACAGAACTTAGTCATCCATTGCTAGAGCAGTCTTTCCAGTGTCGAAACTCCGACCATTTTAGGGTTGATACTCATCCCTTAATGCCCGTGCCTCCTCTTGGGCATAGTACAATAGATAAAACTCTAGACTTGAACAGTCTAAGACCCTTGAGTCTCAAAGACATTCTCAAGTTCCTTTCAAACATAGTAAGAAACCATGGTCTCTTTCATGAGAGTTCCCCACGCTTGGACCCGCTTCAGGATCTCCAGAATCCACAGCGGTAAGATAGCCTCCTCTTAGGCTTTATACAAATGACTCTCCCTAGCGGATCTAATCTTTTCAGACTCTCTTGTTGAGTCAACCACTTTTAGCCTCCGTCTTGGGTTTTGTACAAGACATATAAATAAAAACCCACTCTCTTGTTGAGTATAAAAGATTCTCTTGTTGAGTCAACTTTTAGCCTCCGTCTTGGGCTTCATACAAGACACATATAAACCACTCTCTTGTTGAGTATAAAAGAATCTCTTGTTGAGTCAACCCCTTTTAGCCTCCGTCTTGGGCTTCATACAAGACACATATAAAATACTCTCTTGTTGAGTATAAAAGACTCTCTTGTTGAGTCAACCCCTTTTAGCCTCCGTCTTGGGTTTCATACAAGACACATATAAATCACTCTCTTGTAGAGTATAAAAGACTCTCTTGTTGAGTTAATCTCCTTTTAGCCTCAATCTCGGGCTTCGTACAAGATAGCAAATCACTCTCTTGTTGAGTATAAAAGACTCTCTTGTTGATTCAAGCAAAGTTCAGACTCTCTTGTTGAGTCAATCACCTTTTCAGACTCTCTTGTTGAGTCAAACTCTTTTAGCCTCTGCCTTGGGCTTTGTACAAGACACACAGAAAGCACTCTCTTGTTGAGTCAAACTCAGTTCAGCCTCCATCTCGGGCTTTATACAAGATACATTCTCCCCAACGGAGTCAAAAATCCCTTTTAGCCTAAGAGGGGTCAATGATTTTGAGGACAGGTACAAAAATCACCAGTATAAAAGCTTTGGGGATGGGTAGAGCCTTGACTTCATGACACCGACCCGTTGACCCCATGTTTTTCTATGTTTTTGTGTGCTGCATTCATACATTCATTTAAAAAACATAAAAAACAGAAAAATCTTCTCTTCTAGTCTCTCTTTTTTTAAAATTAAACTAAGGCAATGATTGCAAATGTCAGATTAAAAGATTGCGCAAATGGATTCCGGTAGAAGGAAAACTCACAAGTACATATTCAAGGTTCCAAAACTAGAGGATTTAAGAGGATTGGCAAGAATGATAACCAACCCCGAGGCTTTCAGAGCCAAGTACGGAGGTCTGCTGTCTCTGTTAAGGGTCCATGTAATCGAAGGAATCCTGTCTACACTAATTCAGTTTTATGATCCGGTCTATCACTGTTTCACATTCCCAGATTATCAACTAGCACCAACACTGGAGGAGTACTCTCACCTGACCGATTTGCACATTACTGACCAGGCTCCCTTTTCTAGACTGGAAGAAATTCCAAAAGATCAAACCATTGCAAGAGTAATCTATTTGGACGAGTCAGAAGTTAGGACTCACATGACAACTAAGGGTGGCATCCAGGGTTTTCCAGTCCAGTTCTTGATAAAGAAAGCTCTGTACTTCGCTAGTATAGGAAACGTGGCCGCTTTCGAGAGCATCTTCGTTTTGCTCACCTACGGGTTATTTCTGTTTCCCAATATTGATAACTTCGTTGATATCAATGCCATTAAGGTTTTTCTGATTGGGAACCCTGTACCGACCTTGCTCGCAGATGCGTATCATTCTGTACACATAAGGAATTTGTACAGCGGAGGAATGATCACGTGATGTGTACCCTTGCTATACAAATGGTTCACTTCCCACTTGCCAAAGTCTGCTGCATTTTGGGATCCAAAGAGTTCTTTACGTTGGTCACAGAGAATCATGGCTCTTACCAACTCTAACATCGATTGGTACAATCGAATCTATGATGGGATCAAAATCATTGACCGTTGTGGAAATTTCCCAAATGTACCCCTCATAGGAACTAAAGGAGGAATTAATTATCATCCAGTTTTAGTTCGCCGTCAACTCAGATACCCGATGAGGCATGTCCCGCGAAATGCTCATCTGGAAGGTCTTTTCTTCAAGGAAGGAGAAAATGACAGGGCACTAAAGACAGAAATTGTGCATGCTTGGAAACACGTTCATAGGAAAGGACGAGAGTCTCTAGGAAAACCAGACTGTGTCTCGGTAGAACCTTATCTCCACTAGGTACAAACTAGAGCTCTCAATCTGAGGATTTCTTACCCTCGTCAGGAAGTTCTTCCTTTAAAAGACCCTGTCCTTTATTTTATGTCTCACATGAAAAATATTCAGGTTAATCTCAACAGAGTTCAACAGGAGAGGAGGTCTTGGAGAAACAAGTACCTTACTCTCAATGTGGAATGTAAGAAACTACAGCTACTATTAAAAGAAAAAGATGCTCTGATTGAGATCTTGGAGCAATATGCTGTAGAAAATCAGGATGACCAAAGAAATTTGCTTGCTCCTTTCACTTGGCAAAGGAGTGACAACCCGACAACGGCTCAAGAGCCCCGGTCAAAGAAAAGGAAAATACCAGACCAGCACCTGAGCTCGCTTCAGAGAAGACTCAGGATCCATAAGTTTAGATTTCCTTTTACAGCACTTTGTAAAATATTGTATTTCCATTTCCGTAATCTTTGAATTCAATAAAATTGGGTTTCCCCACTATTTGATATTTGCAATCCAATTGTCGAAGTTTACTTTGAATAAACAAAAATATACAATTAATATAATCATTGCATTCATCATTCTCACATAACGCATTCTTCTTACCTACGAATCTCACGTTTGTGTCTCGATTCTAGAGTCAAACTGTGTCATTCGTACAATACTCGGGCCAATCGTCAGAAAAAGATGGATGATCTCGAGGAAAAGAACAGAGAGTTGAGGGAAGAGATCGACACTCTGAAAGAGGATCTGAGAAAGCTTCATAACTACATGCAAGCTCTAGTAAAAGCTCAGATGCAACAACAAAGGACTGTGATCTCAGAGATCACATCAACGCCCATAGTGGAGAAGTATGATCCTAGGTATAAAATGCCGAAAGATCGTCCCTGGGGCATGCCACTCAACTATATCCCGGAAGGATATATTCCGCCGATCACTGAAGATCCGGAAACTTCAGCAGGAGCCGCTGGGCCTAAAGGTTACAAACTTCGGGAAAGCGAAGATGCTAGGGGCATGACAGCAACTCCTGAAGGTTACAAACTTCGGGAAGCACCAAGAGTCTCTGCCATAATGACTATACCACCACCCGTGGTACACACTGTCCTAAAAGGACAGATTCCATAGATACCCTCTGGTGGAAACGAAAGTATATTCGACAGAATGAACGAGTTCCAGGAACAGTTCCTGGAAATACAGAAAGAACTGCAAGCCTTTCACGGTCAGGATTTATTTGGAAAGGACGCCACAGACCTCTGTTTGGTCCCCAATGTGAAAGTTCCACACAAATTCCAAGTACCCGATTTTGAAAAGTACAAGGGTAACTCTTGCCCTCAAAGCCATCTAGTGATGTATGCTCGACGAATGTCAGCTCAGACAAAGAATCAAAAGCTACTTATCCACTATTTTCAGGATAGTTTAACCGGTGCCACATTAAAATGGTACATGGGTTTAAACCGCACTAAGATCGGCACTTGTAGAGATCTTGGCGCTACCTTCGTTCAACAATATAAGTATAATCTGGACATGGCACAGGACAGAGATCAACTCAGATCGATGTCACAGAAGGATAAGTAAACTTTTAAGGAGTACGCTCAGAGATGGGATGAAATTGCCGCTCAAATTAGTCCACCTCTTGAGGAAAAAGAGATGACAAAGATGTTCTTAAAAACCTTGAGCTCATTCTACTACGACCAAATGGTTGCCAGTACGCCCAGCGACTTCACTGAGATGGTAGGCATGGGAGTTCGTCTTGAGGAAGCAGTCCGAGAGGGACAGTTAGTTAAAGACGCTGGATCATCAAGTAATACCAAGCGATACGGTAGTGCTCTCTCTAAGAAAAAAGAGCAGGATATTGGGAATATATCTCTCAAAAAGCAAAGGCGACGATATCAACAAGTAGCAGCTGTAACTCCTGCTATCAATCGCGCGCTTGTTCCTACGTATCAACCTCAGGTTGCTCAGAGTCAACCGAATCAGCAACAATTTTAGCAAAGGACACAACAACCTCTTCAGCAGGCTCGTCCTCCATATAACAACAACCGTACAACACGACCTCCAGGGTTTGATCCTATACATGTGTTGTACGCAGAACTGTTTCCACTACTACTGGTCAAGGGGCATGTCCAAACCAGGACCCCTCTTACGATATCGGAGAATCCGCCTTTTTGGTTCAAAACAGATCAGACTTGCCCTTACCATCAAGGAGGACCAGTGCATAATATAGAAAACTGTCTTAGTTTCAGATCCGATGTGCAGAAGCTTGTTAGGAGCGGGGTCTTATCCTTCAAGGATACTAATCCTAATGTTCTCACGAACCCGTTGCCTCAACACGAGAAAGCTGCGGTCAATTTGATAGAAGAGGAGTCTAAGCACAGCTATCAAATTCACTATGTACTCTTATTAAGGGCCAATTTGGTCAAGATGCATCGTAGACAGAGCGAATATGGCCATGTACCACCTCATAACTATCACCAATGTGATATCTTCTCTAAAGACAATCAGGGATGTTCTGTGGTGCAATCAGCTCTACAAGAACAATTGGATCTGGGATGGATCCAGGAACACCGAATTCGTGGGGTCAACATGATTTATACGGATTCCCACATCATTCAGAACCACGACATCCGTGCAATGAATGTCAACTTGGTGGCAATGCACTCAAGGCAAAACCAACATCATAATCTGCCACGACATGATTACGATTCCTGTCTGACTTGCTCGGTAAATAAACAGGGATTCTCTTTTGTACAAGAGGCCCTCCAGCGTCAGATAAATCTTGGATGGATTCAGGATTACCGCGATAAAAATCAGTATCAAGTGAATATGATTCAAATCTTCGATATTCGGTTGATGAATACCAGCTTGGTGGAGTTACACGCTACACAAGTCCAGCTCGGTTTCCTGACATCGCATAATTATCAGAACTGTAAAGTGTGTCGTGAGAGTGACCAAGGGTGTTCTCTCGTACAAAGAACTTTGCAACACTTATTGAACCACTAATGGCTTCCGATCTATATGGATGAAGACATGCAACAAATCAGTATGGTTAACGGGAACCCTACTCGGCATCAAAGTCAGGATGTCCGATCTATGGAAACAAATCTAGTGAGGTTACACTACATACAAAGCGGGCATGGCCAAGTGCCACCACATAACTACGAGCGCTGTAGAGTCTGCTCGGAAAATAATCAAGGATGTTACCTCGTACGAGCAGCCCTTCAAAGTCAGTTGAACCATAAAGAGTTTCGACCGTGTCCAAGTTCTGGGTCCATCAACTGGGCGCCAGACTATTTTGCTGATCAAATCAAGGATGTTATTGTGATCTCTGATCACGAAAGGACCAAAGATGTTTGTGTCATCATCCCTCTACTTAACGAATCGAAGGTTCTTAACCAAGAACTGATTGAAGTTACTTATGACAATCAAAAAAATCAGAAGGCTCCTGTAGTTATCTATCTGCCAGGATCACTATCGTATGAATCAACTAAGGCTATCCCTTACAAATACGGTGCAACAACAATTGAAAATGGAAAGGAAATTCCATTACCCTCCGCCGTGAATATTCCAGACATCAGTCGAATAACACGGAGTGGTCGGATCTTCAACCGAGGAGTTGGAGAACCTACCAAAGAAAAGGAACCTCAAACCGAAGTTCTTGATCAACCAGTCGGTCAATCCAGTGATCCTGAATTTTCAAAGAACAACGATAAGATGCTGAAGCTCATCCAAAGGAGTGAATACAACATTGTTGATCAACTGTTGCAAACTCCTTCAAAAATTTCAGTGTTATCGCTTTTACTCAGTTCAGAAGCCCGCAGAGAGGCTTTACAAAAAGTCTTAGAGCAGGCCTTTGTGGAACAGGATGTGTCAATAAGAAAATTCGACAGCATCGTCTCTAACATCACTTCCTGCAATAATTTGGGATTTAGTGATGAGGAATTACCAAAAGAAGGCGAAATTCACAACATGGCGCTCAATATTACAGTCAATTGCCAGGACAATGCTTTAGCCAGCGTACTGGTAGATACCAGATCAGCTCTCAACGTTATACCGAAGTCCAGCATAATGCAACTATCATTCAAAGGATCTCCAATGAGAGGCAGTGAGGTCGTCGTCAAAGCATTTGACGGGTCCAGAAAAATAGTTATCGGCGAAGTCGACCTTCCCATAACTATCGGTCCTCATACTTTCCAAGTCACTTTCCAGGTCATGGACATCTGAGCAACATACAGCTGTCTGTTGGGAAGACCTTGGATACACCAGGCTGGGGCAGTCACTTCGACACTTCACCAGAAGCTGAAGTTCGTTAAGAATGACCAACTCGTCACGATCTGTGGAGAACAAGCCTTGATCGTGAGTAACCTTTCATTGTCCACTTGTGTAGAACTAGAGGAGGTTGTTGGAACCCAGTTCCAGGCACTTTTGGTGAGCAATGATAATTAATCAGAAAAGGGAACATTGATTTCCTCATACAGAGATGCTCTCGAGGCGATCAAAGGCAACAATGCAAAGGGATGGGGACAACTTGTCATTCATACTAACAACAAAACAAAGAAGGGTCTTGGTTTTTCCTCGGCCTGTACCCAGATTGCTACTAGCAATGAAAGTCTTCATCCTATTCACAACTTCTTCCATAGTGGAGGTTTCCTTCACCCAGTGTATCAAGAAGTACATACCATCAACGAGGGAGATTCCTCAGACACAGATGAGGAATGGAAGTCCTATCTTAACGAGGACGGTTATATGTCTCAAGAAGAGGTGCCTACGCCATTTTGCTATCCCGCACAGAGTCCAAGATTTATACCAAGGTCAAATGTCAAAATGATATACGGAGATTTTGATCCGGAAGGATGTCGTGCTCCACCAAACTCATTAGAGAAAGACACTCCAATGAAATACAACTTTGACCATGACTATTATGGCCCAATGGATGGCCTGCCTATCTGGCAGCCGTACCCAGGAGACTCGGGGCAAGAGAATCAGCCCAACGATGCTTATCAACTGAGCATCATCAACAAGAATACCTGTGTCCCCACCAAATCATGGGATCAACACTTAGGGCATTCAGAAAATATCTAGCACGACGATGAAGTCACAAAGTTTGCAGGACTATAATTCATCAACTATGCTTTTCCCGAGGTCAATGTCATCGAAAGGGATGACTCCTCCAGTTCCAAAGAGGTATGGGACATCTTGGGACAAGCGAGTGGAAAATATGACTTCATGGTCAAATACACCGCTCCTGAAAGCTCTCGTATCAGGCTCAAAGACATACAGCCAACTGAATGGGGAGATTTGCCTGAGAGCACAAATACTATGTAAAATACAACTGAGGAATCCTCCTACGACAACTCTTCCTGGGAGACAGATTCCAATGATCCTGCTCCACCAGAAATCAGCGTTATTTCTGAAGACAAATCAAGGAAGGTACCAGACTTTGTGATTCACCGAGGAGCTCGCCGCCAATGGATTGCTGTCGATGTTCCAAAGATCGTTCATAAGTCTAAGTAATTGCCGTCTTTACTTTAACCTTTCACCCTGCCCAGGTGAAATAGATGTTTTGATAGGGCTCACTTTCTGTAAATGTCTCTCTTCGCTTTTCCCAAAGCGACTGAGTTTTGTTTTATATGGCTGTAGTTTCAGGAATCGACTAAATCATAAATAAAATAACGTCGTTCTATAATTTCTGTATTTATTGCTGTTTTCTATTTTCTTTTTTCCGAAAATGGTAATCCTAAAACAAACTCAAATAATAAAAACAAGCAGTTTTCAGAAAAAACACTGCACACACTCTTGCATTCTCTATATCTCTTCTAAAAACAAAATCATCACGTTATGCAGATTGCTTGTTTTAAACCCTATTGAAATATACGATCTAATGCCTTTTCCCAACTTTGAATTCCCGGTATTTGAGGCTGAAGAAGAAAATGACGAAGAAATTCTAGAAGAGATCTCCCGATTACTCAGACAAGAGGAAAGGTCCATTAAACCTCACAAAGAGCCATTGGAAACGGTCAACTTAGGTTCAGAAGGAGAGAGAAAAGAAATCATGATTGGTGCGCTGCTCAGTCCAACTGCCAAAGAAAGTTTAATAAAGCTTCTCAAAGAGTTTCCCGATGTATTTGCTTGGTCCTATCAGGACATGCCAGGGTTGGATACTAGCATCGTGGAACATCATCTACCGTTAAGATCAGAATGTCCTCCAGTGAAACAAAGACTGAGACGGACTCACCCAAATATGGCCATCAAAATCAAAGAGGAAGTACAAAAACAGATTGACGCGGGTTTCCTCGCCACATCAGAATATCCTCAATGGTTAGCCAACATAGTACCTGTTCCGAAAAAGGACTGAAAGGTCAGAATGTGTGTAGATTACAGGGATCTGAACAAAGCAAGTTCAAAGGATGACTTTCCCTTACCACATATTGACATACTGGTAGACAGTACAACAAAGTTCAAAGTTTTCTCCTTCATGGATGGATTCTCGGGCTATAATCAAATCAAAATGGCGCCGAAAGATATGGAGAAAACTTTGTTCATCACCCCATGGGGAACTTTTTGTTACAAGGTAATGTCGTTCGGTTTGAAGAACGTCGGGGCAACCTCTCAAAGGGCTAAGACTACTCTGTTTTATGACATGATACACAAGGAAATCAAGGTATATGTCGATGATATGATTGCCAAATCTAAAACAGAAAAGGAGCATGTGACCCACCTGTTAAAATTATTTGAGCGTCTGAGAAAGTACAGACTCTGCTTGAATCCCAATAAATGCACATTCGGTGTCCGTTCAGGGAAACTTTTAGGGTTCATCGTCAGCCAGAAAGTAATTGAGGTTGATCCTGACAAAGTCAAGGCCATTCAAGAAATTCCTTCTCCAAAGGCTGAAAAACAAGTCAGGGGATTCCTGGGACGGTTGAATTACATTTCCAGATTTATATTCCTCATGACCGCGACATGCGTGCCAATTTTTAAATTACTCAAAAAGAATCAGGACTGCATTTGGACAGAAGATTGCCAAATCGCCTTCGACAGTATCAAGGAATACCTGTTGAACCCACCAATTCTATCACCTCCAGTGGAAGGAAGACCACTGATTATCTACCTAACAGTCTTGGAAGACTTAATGGGTTGTGTACTTGGCCAACAAGACGAAACCAAACAAGACGAAACCAAAAGGAAAGAGTCTGCCATCTACTATTTGAGAAAGAAATTTACCGGCTGCGAGACTCGGTACACTATGCTTGAGAAAACTTGTTGTGCTTTGGCTTGGGTAGCTAAGCGTCTTCGCCAGTATATGATTTGCCACACTACTTGGTTAATCTCAGAAATGGATCCAATCAAGTATGTCTTTGAAAAACCTGCTCTCACGGGAAGGATAACCCGTTGACAGATGTTGTTATCAGAATACGACATCGAGTACCACACTCAGAAAGCTGTTAAGGGAAGTGTGTTAGCCGATCACTTGGCTCATCAACCGATTAACGATCTAGGATTAGTCGGATTTGACTTCCCAGACGAAGATGTCATGTATTTAAAAATGAAAGATTGCGATGAACCGCTACCCAGTGAAGGGCCAGAACAAGGTTCCCAATGGGGACTAATCTATGATGGAGCTGTCAATCATTATGGAAACGGAATTGGGGCAATTATCATAACACCTCAAGGTACCCACATTCCTTTCACTGCCAGACTAACGTTCAAGTGTACAAACAACGAGGCCGAATACGAAGCTTGTATCATGGGTCTCGAAGAAGCGATCGACTTAAGGATCAAGAACTTGGATGTTTACGGCGACTCAGCCCTGGTTATCAATCAGATCAAAGGAGATTGGAACACATACCAATCAGGATTGATTCCTTACAAAGACTACACGAGAAGGTTGTTTCCTTTCTTCAACAAAATCAAGTTTCATCATATCCCTCGTGAAGAGAATCATATGGCTGATGCATTAGCCAATCTCTCTTCCATGATTAGTATAGGTCAATGGAATGACCTACCTAAGATCGACATAATGCGCCTTGAACGGCCCGCTTACATCTTCACAATTGAAGCAGTCATAGACGACAAACCTTGATATCACGATATCAAATGCTTCCATAAAAAACAAGAGTACCCACCTGGGGCATCCAGAAAGGACAGAAAGACCCTCAGAAGGTTGGCAGGCAGCTTCTTCCTGAGTGATGATACACTCTATAAGAGAAACTTTGGCATGGTCTTGCTCCGATGCGTAGACAGACCAGAAGCAGACATGCTGATAAAAGAGATTCATGAAGGTTCCTTTGGCACTCATGCCAACGGACACACAATGGCGAGAAAAATTCTAAGAGCATGGTACTATTGGTTGACCCTGGAATCTGATTGCTACAAGTACATGAGGAAATGTCATAAGTGTCAGATATACGCAGACAAGATCCATGTACCACCAATGCATCTCAAAGTTCTTTCTTCCCCATAGCCTTTTTCCATATGGGGAATCGACATGATTGGCGTGATTGAACCCAAAGTTTCAAACGGACATCGGTTCATCCTGATCGCCATTGACTATTTCACCAAGTGGGTCGAAGCAGCATCGTATGCCAATGTAACCCGACAAGTAGTGGTCCGCTATATCAAAAACAATCTCATCTACCATTATGGTGTTCCAAGCCAGATCATTACGGATAATGGATCTAACTTGAACAATAAGATGATGAAAGAGTTGTGCGCTGAGTTCAAGATCGAACGCCTTAACTCATCTCCCTACCGACCTAAGTTGAACGGAGCGATAGAAGCGGATAACAAGAACATCAAGAAGATTGTTCAAAAGATGGTTGTAACCTACAAGAATTGGCACGAGATGCTACCCTTTGCTCTTCACGTTTATTGTACATCTATCCGCACTTCAACAGGGGCAACCCCTTTCTCTCTAGTATATGGCATGGAGCAGTGCTCCCCATAGAGGTAAAGATCCCATCAATTCGGGTATTGATGGAAGCCAAGTTAACAGAGGCTGAATGGTGTCAAAGTCGACACGACGAACGGAATCTGATCAAAGAAAAGCGAATAACGACACTATGCCACGGTCAGTTGTATCAACAAAGAATGAAGAAGGAATTTGACAAAAATGTCCGACCTCGCGTCTTCAGGAAAGGAGACCTTGTGCTAAAAAAGATACAATTATTCCTCACTGATTCCCGGGGCAAGTGGACTCCGAATTACGATGGACCATATGTGGTCAAGAAAGCTTTCTCAGGCGGCGCCTTGAGACTCGCAACCATGGACGGAGAGGAATTTTCCTACCCTACAAATGTTGACGTAGTCAAGAAATACTTCGCCTAAATAAAAAAAAAACGTCTCTGTGGATTGAAAACCTGAAAGGGCAGTCCAGGCAAAAATTAGACACATGATCAAAAATCATCCCGGTGGATTGGAAATCTCAAAGTACAATCCAGGAAAAAGTTATGGATAATGGCAAGTAACTACGCTCAGCAAAGGGGCAAATCCCTCAACGGCAGTCATGCCATCAGTCAGGAAAACTTCAGTCACGGTCATCTTCGACAGAAGCTCAAGATGCCCCGAATTCACAGTTGGTAGAAGGATGGCGGTCGTTATGTTTCGATGTAGCCCTTTTCCCGTAAATTACCATTTTTCTAACTTTGTATATACTCCATGGAATCACGCGCTTGGCTGATTTCCATCCTATCAATAAAATTTGAGCCCTAGTGCTTTTGTTTATAATTCTCAATTGTTTTAGCTTTACAGAACAATATTTTAATATGATCAACGATTCTTGAAATAAAACAAAAATGAATTTACTTGTAAAACTTTTTCTGCTTTTAAAATAAGGATGGCAATTCTTTTGACTGTTGAACATCGAAAGAACATCACTCGCTTCTCCAGAAGTAACCGAGCTTCAAAGTGCAGAATCAAAGTACTCCTTTTAAGACAGTATGCCTGAATGAAGGATCAACTGTGTCAAATGCTGTAGCGAGCGATTTTGGATGCGGTTCTTAAGCGCTGGTCGCTCTCTGCGGTTGAGTTTACTACAGGTCGATTCATTTTTTATCCTATTAAAGATGATGAAGGAAGGGAAATAGATGTCTCCAATTAACCCTGCTTTGCATGTTGAGTTTAAACAACGGTCTGTTAGGTTACGGATGCGATCAATGTGGGGGGGCCTTTGTATTGGTTATTTGTATTTTCGCCAATACTGTTGTCTCTCTTTTTATTTTGACAGAATGTTTCTGGCGGGGAACAAGGATTAGGATGTTAGGACTGATGCTTTTTGATGTGAGAGTATGGGATTTTGGGTTTTTGTTTAGTGTGCTCGCTAAGATTTTTTCTTTCAATGTTATACCTACGTATTCCCGTTTACCGAAACAGGGAAATCAGAGCGTTCCTAGTTCCTCCTATTCTATGGGAGGAAATGGTTGTTTTTGGTGTCTTGTTCAAAGCCCAAGACATGAAGCTAAAGGTGGTTTGTATCTTGTTCAAAGCCCAAGATATGAAGCTGAAAGGTCTATTTGTATCTTGTTCAAAGGCCAAGATATGAAGCTAAAAGGGTTTGACTTTAGAGAGAATTTGTCATCTTTAAAGAGGTTTGTCTGTCACAACTGTTGGGTGACTGATTATAAAGGAGGATTACTTTAACCGGGATACGCGGATCCTAGCAATGCCATAATTTCCTTTATAGGGGGTTTTAACCTGAAGGATAATACTTTAACTCAGCGTAGAGCAACGCTATCTTTCCTTAGGAATTTCTCATACTAAAAGAGGGACAGTGGCGTGGATGTAGATGATACAGAGGCTTGCCGCTTACAACGATTAGATGAAGGGGAAGAAGTTGTTGATGTTTGTGTACTGTGAACGAGGCACAACTTTGATGCTAAAAGGTTAATTGGATCAACCAGTGGTTTTCTTATACAAAGCCTAAGAGGAGGCTATTATGTGTCTCGTACAAAGCCCGAGAGAGAGGCTAAAAGGTTTTGACTCGACGATGGAGTCTTTTGGTATCTCGTATAAAGCCCGAGATGAAGGCTAATTGACTCAACAAAAGAGTTTTTTGTATCTCGTACGAAGCCCGAGACGGAGGCGAAAGAGGTGATTGACTCAATGAGGGAGTCTCTTATGTGTCTCGTATAAAGCCCGAGAGAGAGGCTAAAAGTTGTTTCAGTTAAGTGACAGGTCCAGTATACTGATTTTTGAAAGATAAAATCAGTTCTTATATGAGCAACACTGTACTCAAGGATTTGATTCAAGGATCCGGGTTATGCATGTTCTTTAAGGAAGCGGGAAATTCGAAGGGTATTGAGACTGTCCGAGTCTACGGGTTTCCTTCCTATTTTTGAAGGGTGCTTGAGAATGTCTTTGAGACTCAAGGAGATTAGACTGTCCAAGTCTAGAGTTTCATCTTTTGTACTATGCTTTGAGAAACAGTAGTAGACTCTTGGAAAGGACTGTTTTATGAAGATGACTAAGTTCTGTTCCTATACCTCTAGGAGGTCGTCGGGACAATTTGTACGAAGCCCAAGAGGAGGCTGGAAACTTTTAAGAAGCCGAGAGGTCCTTGTACGAAGCCCAAGAGGAGGCTATCATTCTCGAAGGAATAAATCATTATACAAAGCCTAAGAGGAGGCTGTGAATACTTCTAAGAAGCCTTAGGGTCCTTGTACTAAGCCCAAGAGGAGGCAGGGTTGCTTTTAGGAAGCCTGTGGATCCTTGTATGATGCCCAAGAGGAGGCCGATGCTTTTAAGAAGCCGATGGGTCCCCAAACCCCGAGAAATTCAAGGCAAGCTATTCACAAGGAATAGATCAAGTCAGGAAAGTTTGAGAATTTGGAAGAAACTCAAGAGATGTCATTCACGGAGAAAAGATCATCTCTGGGGAGTTGAGTTTCTTGAGAAGTGCTTTTAAGAAGCCTGTGGGTCCCCAAACCCCGAGAAGTTCAAGACATGCCATTCACCGAGAATAGATCAAGCCAGGAAAGTCCGAGAATTTTGAAGAAACTCAAGAGATGCCATTCACGGAGAAAAGATCATCTCTGGGGAATATAGTTTCTTTGACACCTTCTACGAGTGACAGTCTATGAAAGGGTTCACCGAGAATGCTGCCTTTCATGTCTCCATATTGTTTAACCCCAAGAGGAGGGAAGACTGTGTCTGGTAATCGTATGGGGATCTAGTTTAGACTATTTCTAAGAGTGATCAATGGGCTTAATGCTAGACGTAGTTGCCGGGGAACTCTAAATATCTATACTATTATTACACAGTTGATATGAGTTTATGAAAGAAGACTTACAGTGAAACAGCCCCACAATACAGTTATATGTATATGAAAGCGGTAAATGAAAGCAATAACCACTTACTCGGCCATAGAGCTTCTATGCTGTTTGGTTAGTTGTCCAACAAAGAAAGATTGAAAACAACAGTATATTTCAAAATCAAAGGAGAAAGTGCTTTGAAAAAGAAAGATTTGGGGCTTACAGCTCAAGGAGAGGCCCAGGGTTTTATCAGTGATCGTACTGTTTGAATTTGTACAGAGGGACTTATACAAGTGACTGTGCCCCAAAAATTGTTTTCTGTACAAAGGGATGAGTCTTACACTCTCTCAAGAGGCCCAAAAAGTTTAAAGAAAAAGAGTGGGGCTTATAACACGAGGGTAGGCCCAGATGATTTTTTCGTTTGAAATGGCGATCGCGCCGAGGTTTTCTTAAAACGCAGAGGGGCTTATACAATATCTGAGGCCCAAAGTGATTTTGGTTAAAAGGGGGTTGGGTCTTACACTCTATTGGAGGCCCAAGTGAGTTTTAAGAAAAGAAATAGGTCTTACTACTCGAGGGTAGGCCCAGGGTTATTTTGAAAAGGCGACGATCGTGCCGTTCATTTGAAAATGTACAGAGGGACTTATACAAAGAATGAGGCCCACAAAGTTTTTATGTACAAAGGGGGTTGGGTCTTACACTCTAATAGAGGCCCAAGTGTATTGAATGGGTCTTATAGCTCGAGGAGAGGCCCAAGGTTATTTTTTCAAAAGGCGACGATCGCGCCGTTTGTTTTTTACGGTATCAGGACTTATACAATACACGGAGGCCCAAAAAATGATTTGGTCAAAAAAAGGATTGGGTCTTACACTCTATTAGAGGCCCAAATGTATTTGAAAATCAATTTTGAAAGTTGAATTAATCAAAAGCCCTAATTTTAATCTTTAAAAGTAAATATTTAAAGAAAATCAAACAAAATACAAAATAAATTTGAATAATCCATTTATGATTTTGTTTAAGGTTTGAAAAATGAGGTATAAATCACAAGGAATATTTAAACTCATTAGGTTTTGATTTTCAAAGTAAATATTCACTTTTAGAATATTTAAAAACAATTAAAAATGAATTTATTCACAAAAATACTAATTATATTAAATAAATAATATAATCTAATTTTTTGGTGGAATAAAATATTTCAACATTTTTGTGAATTATTGTAAAAACAACCAATAAAAAATGATAAAAATTGAAGGAGTTGTTAATTTTTCAAATCATTAAAAATAATAATATGAAAAATAATAAAATAAACAAGTGATAAAAAGAAGTCTGGGGAGAGGGGGATTCGAACCCCAGACCTCTCGCTTGCCAATACACACAAAACCAGCTGATGAACCGCTGGGGCGCAATGCCAATTCATTAATAACATGGCAAGTGAAAAATATATGTCAAACTTAGTTGAAAAACCTGAAGAATGGCGCCATGGCCATCTTCTTCCTCGAGCTCGTGCATGAAGCACCATATCTCACTCATCTCTCAACCATTGGACATCATTCAAACACCAAACTCATGCGTTTTTTTACAAGGAAGAAGATGGCAATACCCAATTTTATTCATTTTCAGTGTATAACAAATTATATCATTGTGGCCGTATGAACCCTAATTTTGCAAAAGCATTCGAGTAGGCATGATTATGAGTGCAATGATCAAATTTTATGAGGGAAAACAATCAGCATATGATGGCAAGCAATTGACAAAAATATCATGCGAGGAAATATGCATGGATCATGGAGTTTGAGTTTTGAGGCTTAACTTGATGCAAGCTGAAATGGAACTCTGCACAAACTTTGTTCCAGTCATGAATTAATGATCCCTACAACTTCAATGCATGTTTTGAAACTCTTTGGATCAAGCTGGAGACCTCCACGTGCATAATTGAGGCATAATGGCTTGGTTGAAGGGTGATTTTGAGCTTGAGGTGTTACAGTCAGTGTTTAAGTGTTTGAACACCTCAAATACATCATATGTGATCTGTTTGAGCAATTGGAATTGATTGCCTAAGGCTGCAACTTAAAACCCGATAATGGTTACTCAAAAACCAAAAAACTTGAGGTTTAAGGAAGAATGAGAGAAAGCAGTGATGTAACTGGCTTTGGTGTGAGTTGAATGATCCATTGGGACCTCTATTTATAGGTGATCAACTTTTGTTTTGGAGGAATAGTGAATGGCTGCTGGATCAGATCACATTTGCATGGATTGGCTTGGAGGATTTCTCTCAAGCAAGGCAAGCTAGCCATTCCCAAGAGCAGGGCTATGCCTTGACCAAAATCACATTCCTCAGATGTTTTTATTGTTGTTTAATCAGAGAATTTGACTGAGTAGGGTAGCTACCTTGACAATGCACTATTCCACATTAATGCACTTTGAATTCAAGGCAAAATGTGCCAAAGTGGATGAACTTCAAGTTGGAAGATTCCTTGGCTTTTTAACTCAGATTTATCAGTTGGATCAGATGCAATGTGATTAGTTTGAATACATGTGGCATGCTTATCCTCATTTTTTGGTTCAAAATCGTGTGTGGCAAGCAAACATGCAAACTGATTTTTCCAAAATAGCTTGCAGCAGCATGACTTTGGGCATGGATTTCTCTTGGCTCAAGTTGAATCAATTCATGCTGTTAAGCTCTTTGAATTCTTGGCAACATATGCAACAACATTGATGTTTAAATTTGGACTTGATTCAGCTTGCATCTATGTGAAAAGATCTCACAAGATTTGGTGTTTCAACAAAATCTGTCTTGGACAGAATTTTTTCTAAGTGTTGGAAAATGGTGTACTTTCATATTTTCAGCCATCTTGGCTCACTCATAGCTCAAAATCCACAATGAATTGGAGTTAGGTCTAGTTGAAGTTTTTGTAGAGGGCAATGAGATCTACAAATCAAGCTTTGGATGGGAAAAAATGGCCTTGTGGTTTAGGAGTTATGACCCTCCAAAGTTGGTACCCTAGCCACTTTATTTTTAACTTAGAAAATTTTCTAAGTTTTTTATGGTTACCCTTTTTACAAGTTATCCAACTTTTCTTGATTTTTCTTGATGAATGATGATTCAAATCATACATTAACATCATTTTAGGGTTAAAAATCCATTTTGGTGAAAAATCTCAAAAAGTCAAAGTTGACTTTTGTGCACAGTTGACTTTTTATCAGATGAGTTCCAAACTGTGCAATTCTTCAGGAAATCATGTCCTTGACCTAAATCAAACTTGATGGACATGTTCCATGGGTGTCATGGGGCATATTGAGGCATGTCCTAGGGTTTGGGAGCATGTCCTGGTCAAAAGTCAAAGTTACAGTTGACTTTTTCCTTAAAACCCTAATTGTGGTGCAGATGAAATTGAGACTTGTTGCTCAAGCTTCTTGGATTAATCCATTGTTCCAAATGGATTAATATAGTTCATTAGAGACCCTCAAACCCTCTCTTGAGGTCTTGGCTCATGATTTGCCCTAAAAGTCAACTTAGGGGTGAATTAGGTCAAGAAACCCTAATTCCTGATTTTTGATGTATGCATCCCTTGAGGCCAAATTGACTTGATGATTGGGTCCATGAGGTTCCATGGAGTATATTAGGATATGTTTTGAATCATTGGCTCATGCCCAGATGAAAATTTTCATCTGGAGGCCCTGGTCGACAAAAACCCTAATTTGGTGACACTGGCGATCTTGAAGCTTGATCCACCTAGAAGGGAGCAACCTTGTGCTTAATCCTTGAAGTGGGAGTCCTCTTGATCCATTGTGAATGTTTGAGATGTTAGACAAGTTGAAGATCATGTAATTCCTTGATTGATCCTTTGTCTAAGCACTCAGAGAGGGCTTGAAACCCTAATTTTGATTTTGGTGAATGCTCAACAATTCCTTGAGGAGATTGATGAGGCACAAAGGTACATCCATATTGTGATGATGATTTGCACAATGATGGGGAATCTTAGTGGTCAAAATTTGGGGTATGATAGATGCCCCTATTTAATCTTCTTGGACCCGAAGGTGTGAATGACGAAGGTATTCGGGCATTCGGGGTGCAAGAGGATTAAATATCAGAATACCCAAAATTTTGATGGCGGTTAGGAATGGTAGTTCACGCATCCATCTTCTTTTGCTAAGCAATGATGCTTAGAAAAGGTAAAACTTCCCCTCGATCCTGGTCTTCAGCCAAGGAACTGGTCTCAGTTGCGGAAACAAACTTCCCCTCGATCCTGGTTTCCTACCCAAGAACTGGTCTTAGTTTCTGATTTAAACTTCCCCTCGATCCTGGTTTCCTACCCAAGAACTGGTCTTAGTTTATGATTTAAACTTCCCCTCGATCCTGGTTTCCTACCAAGGAACTGGTCTTAGTTTCTTTTGTCAATAAACTTAATTTACAAGGGACGTTATGCGTAGCGGTTTTCCTCAAACTTCTCGCCGAATTTTCCTGGGGAGATGCCATTTGATAGAAACACTTTGATGTCAGACTCGCTGGGGAACCCAGTCGTCTGAGTTGTAGAGGTGTACAAACTTCTCTGTTAGAGATGCCATTTGTTTCTACTTGGGGAAAGCAGGTCTCTTGGGAGACTGCTGTCGCTTGGGATCTTACATCATACTTTTCTCGGGATCTTCCCGGAGAAACGCCATATGATGGGGTCCAATTTTGAGGTGCCGATGACCTTTTCATCAGCGATCTTTTCGGAGCGAAACTGGCGTGTTACCGAATTTTTGATTAAGGGGCTTTCCCTGTGGATTTTCCTTAATTCGGGGAAGCAAGGATATCATCTTCAATGGCGAAGAGTGATGCTGACTGAGGGTTCCTCTGGTTTTTCAGAGGTTCAAGTTATCAAAGTGGTCGAGTGCCGACTCTAATCCAGAGATACACTGGAGGAGAGAGGCAGTGCAGATGCTACATTTCCTGACGAGGAAAGAACTGACAGCTCGACTGAAAGGACTGTTATCACTAGGGGATAAGACCGACGAGAGTGATAGTGATGCAATATGGCTATGAATGCAAATCAATAATGCATGATGTATGTATGTTTATGCTGACAAAACTGATGCGACATACAAACTGACGGGTGAACACGACTGGATACACGACCATCGCGGGGCGTGTAGAAATATCGCTGGTTCAAGATAGCAATTCCACCTTGCTTAGGAGAGATAGTCCCCGTTGGGAGCTACCGTTGGTCGGGCTTAGGAGGTAAGAACTCTGCCGTGGCGTATTAGACGAAACAAGGTCTCTGACACATTTGACCCTTCATTCAGGAGTACTGGGTTAGAAGGAGCACTTTGAAGTTTGCTTACTTCTAGAGAAGCGGTTGATGCTCTTCTGATGTTCAACCGTCAAAAGAAATTGCCGACTTTATTTTAATAGCAGAAAAAGTTTTAACAAGTAAATTCATTTTTGTTTTATTTCAAGAATCGTTAATCATGTTAACAACGTCGTTCTGTAAAGCTAAAACAAATAAGAATTACAAACAAAAGCACAAGGGCTCAAATTTTATTGATAAGATGGAAATCAGCCAAATGCGTGATTCCAAAGAGTATATACAAAGCTAGAAAATGGTATACAAAGCTAGTAAATTTTATTGAAGTAGATTTATAATTTACGAAGCAACTTAAGTCATATGTTCAACAGGGAAAAGGGCTACGTTGAAACATAACGACCACTATCCTTCTACCAACTTTGAATTCGGGACATCCTGAGCTTCTATCGAAGATGACCTTGACTGGAGTTTTCCTGACGGATGATGTAACTGCTGCTGTTGAGGGACTTGCCTCTGTTGAACATAGTTACTTGCCATTATCCCTAATTTTTGCCTGGATTGTACTATGATGTTTCCAATCCACCGGGATGATTTTTTTTATTTTGTCTCTAACTTTTGTCTGGACCGCCCTTTCGAGTTTTCAATCCACCGAGACGTTTTTTTTTTTGGCGAAGTATTTCTTGACTACATCAACATTCGTGGGGTAGGCAAATTCCTCTCCGTCCATGGTTACAAGTCTCAAGGCGCCGCCTGATAAAGCTTTCATGACCACATAGGGGCCATCATAATTCGGAGTCCACTTGCCCCGAGAGTCAGTGAGAAATGATTGTATCTTCTTGAGCACGAGGTCTCCTTTCCTGAAGAAGCGGGGTCGAACCTTTTTGTCGAACGCCTTCTTCATTCTCTGTTGATACAGCTGACCATGGCATAGTGCCGTGATTCTCTTTTCTTTGATCAGATTCAGTTCATCGTGTCGGCTTTGACACCATTCAGCTTCGGTGAGCTTAGCTTCCATCAGTACTCGGATTGATGGGATCTCTACTTCTATGGGGAGCACTGATCCATGCCATACACTAGAGAGAAAGGGGTAGCCCCTGTTGAAGTGTGGACAGATGTGCGATAACCGTGAAGAGCAAAGGGTAGCATGTCGTGCCAGTCTTTGTAGGTTACAACCATCTTTTGAACGATCTTCTTGATGTTCTTGTTAGCCGCTTCTACCGCTCCATTCGTCTTGGGTCGGTAGGGAGATGTGTTATGGTGTTCTATCTTGAGCTCTGCGCACAACTCTTTCATCATCTTATTGTTCAAGTTAGATCCATTATCAGTAATGATCTCGCTTGGAACACCATAACGGCAGATGATATTGTATTTGATAAATCGGATCACCACTTGTCGGGTTACATTAGCGTACGACGCTGCTTCGACCCACTTGGTGAAGTAGTCAATGGCTACTAGGATAAACCGAGGTTCGTTTGAAGCCTTAGGTTCGATCAAGCCAATCATGTCGATTCCCCATATGGAAAAAGGCCACGGGGAAGAAAGAACTTTGAGATGTGATGGCGGTACATGAATTTTGTCGGAGTATATTTGACACTTGTGACACCTCCTCATGTACTTGTAGCAGTCGGATTCCATGGTCAACCAGTAGTACCATGCTTTTAAGATTTTTCTCGCCATTGTATGTCCGTTGGCATGAGTGCCAAAGGATCCTTCATGAATTTCTTTCATAAGCATGTCTGCTTCTGGTCTGTCTACGCATCGGAGCAAGACCATGTCAAAATTCCTCTTATAAAGAGTGTCACCACTCAGGAAGAAGCTGCCAGCCAATCTTCTGAGGGTTTTCCTGTCCTTCCTTAGTGCCCCAGGTGGGTACTCTTGTTTCTGAAGGAAGCACTTGATATGGTGATACCAAGGTTTATCGTCTATGACTGCCTCGATCGTGAAGAAGTAGACGGGCCGTTCAAGGCGCATTATGTCGATCTTAGGTAGGTAGTTCCATTGACCTACACTAATCATGGAAGAGAGAGTGGCTAAAGTGTCAGCCATGTGATTCTCATTACGAGGGACGTGATGAAAATCGACTCTGTTAAAGAAAGGTAACAACCTTCTTGCATAGTCTTTGTAAGGAATCAGTCCTGATTGGTATGTGTTCCAATCTCCTTTAATCTGATTGATAACCAGGGCTGAGTCGCCATATACGTCCAAGTTTTTTATCCTTAAATCAATCGCTTCTTCGAGACCCATAATACAAGCTTCGTATTCGGCCTCGTTGTTCGTACATTTGAACGTAAGTCTGGCAGTGAAAGGAATGTGGGTACCCTGAGGGGTAACAATTATTGCCCCAATTCCATTTCCGTAATGATTAACTGCTCCGTCAAAGATAAGTCCCCATTGGGAACCTAGTTCTGGCCCTTCACTGGGTAGCAGTTCATCGCAATCTTTCATTTTTAGATACATGACATCTTCGTCTGGGAAGTCAAACCCGATTGATTCTTGATCGTCAATCGGTTGATGAGCCAAATGATCGGCTAAAATACTTCCCTTAACGACTTTCTGAACGTGGTACTCTATGTCATATTCTGATAACAACATCTGCCAACGGGCAATTCTTCCCGTAAGAGCAGGTTTTTCGAAAACGTACTTGATTGGATCCATTTCGGAGACCAACCAAGTAGTATGACGAATCATGTACTGGAGAAGACGTTTGGCTGCCCAACCCAAAGCACAACAAGTTTTCTCGAGCATCGTGTACCGAGTTTCGCAGTCGGTGAATTTCTTGCTCAAATAGTAGATGGCAGACTCTTTCCTTTTGGTTTCGTCTTGTTGGCCAAGTACACATCCCATTGAGTCCTCTAGGATTGTGAGGTAAATGATCAGCGGTCTTCCTTCCACTGGAGGTGATAGAATCGGAGGATTCAACAGATATTCCTTAATACTGTCGAAGGCGGTTTGGCAATCTTCTGACCAAACGCAATCCTGGTTCTTTTTAAGTAACTTGAAGATCGACGCGCAGGTCGCGGTCATAAGGAATATGAATCTGGAGATGTAGTTCAAACGTCCCAAGAATCCCCTGACTTGTTTTTCAGTTTTCGGAGAAGGCATTTCTTGAATGGCCTTGACCTTGTCAGGATCAACTTTAATTCCTTTCTGGCTGATGATGAACCCTAGTAGTTTCCCTGAACGGACACCGAAGGTGCACTTGTTAGGATTCAAGTGGAGCTTGAATTTTCTTAAACGTTCGAACAATTTTGACAGATGTTCAACGTGCTCACTCTCTGTTTTTGATTTTGCAATCATATCATCGACATATACCTCGATTTCTTTATGTATCATGTCATGAAACAGAGTAGTCATGGCCCTTTGATAGGTTGCCCCGGTGTTCTTCAAGCCGAACGGAATCACCTTGTAACAAAAGGTGCCCCATGGGGTAATGAACGAAGTTTTCTCCATGTCTTTCGGCGCCATTTTGATCTGGTTATAGCCCGAGAATCCATCCATGAAGGAGAAAACTTTGAACTTTGCTGTACTGTCTACCAGCATGTCAATGTGTGGTAAAGGAAAGTCGTCCTTTGGACTTGCCTTGTTCAGATCCCTGTAATCGACACACATTCTGACTTTTCCGTCCTTTTTAGGAACGGGTACAATATTGGCTAACCATTGAGGATATTCAGATGTAGCGAGGAAACCCGCGTCGATCTGTTTTTGTACCTCCTCTTTGATTTTGATGGCCATGTCTGGGTGAGTGCGTCTCAACCTTTGCTTTACTGGCGGACATTCCGATCTCAACGGTAAGTGATGTTCCATGATGCTGGTATCCAACCCTGGCATATACTGATAGGACCAAGCGAATACATCGGGGAATTCTTTGAGAAGCTTTATCAAACTTTCTTTGGCAGTTGGACTGAGCAGTGCCCCAATCCTGATTTCTTTTCTCTCTTTTTCTGAACCCAAGTTTACCGTTTCCAATGGCTCTTTGTGAGGTTCAATGGACCTTTCCTCTTGTCTGAGTAATCGGGAGATCTCTTTTGGAATTTTGTCGTCATTTTCTTCTTCAGCCTCGAATACCGGGAACTCAAAGTCGGGAGAAGGCATCGGATCGTATGTTTCAACGGGGTTTAAAACAAGCAATCTACATGACGTGATGATTCGTGTTTAGAAGAGATAGAGAAAATGCAAGTGTGTGCAGTGTATTTATTTTACTGCTTGTTTTTATTTTTAATTGTTTTTTAGGATTACCATTTTCTAAAAAAGCAAAAAGAGAAAACAACAATTAATGCGGAAATTACAGAACGACGTTATTTTATTAATGAACAAGTCGATTCTTGAAACTACAGCCCTATAAAACAAAACTCTGTCGCTTTGGGCGAAGCGAAGAGGGAAAATTTACAGAAAGCGAGCCCTATCAAAACATCTGTTTCACCTGGGCAGGGTGAAAGGTTAAAGATGGCAATTACTTTGACTGATGAACGATCTTCGGAACCTCGACGACAACCCATTAGCGGCAAACTCCTCGGTGAAACACAAAGTGGGGCACCTTCCTCGATTTGTCTTCAGAAATAACGCTGATTTCTGGTGGAGTAGGATCGTTGGAATCTGTCTCCCAGGCAGAATTGTCGTAGGAGGATTCCTCTGTTGTATTATGCAGAGTAGTTATGGTCTCAGCTGTATCTCCCCATCCAGTAGGCTGGATATCTTCGAGCCTGATATGAGAGCTTTCGGCAGTGGTGTACTTGACCATATAGTCGTATTTCCCACTCGGTTGTCCCAAGGTATCCCACATTTCTTTCGAACTGGAGGAGTCATCTTTCTCGATGACGCTGACCTCGGGAAAAGCATAGTTGATGAATTCAAGTCCTACAAACATTGCAAATTCATCATCATGTTGAGTAGTTTCTGAATGACCTGAGTGTTGATCCCATGACATGGTGGAGACACATGTATTTTGTTCAATGATGGTCAGCCGATTTTCATTGTTCGGCTGACTCTCTTGCCCCAAGTTTCCTGGGTAAGGTTGCCACATTGGCAGACCATCCATTGGGCCATAGTAGGTGTAGTCAAAATTGTCTTTCATCAGAGTGTCTTCCTCTAATGAATTTGGCAGAGCACGGCATCCTTCCGGATCACAATCTCCGTAGATCATTTCAACGTCTGACCTTGGTATAAATCTCAGACTCTGTGCGGGATAGCAAAATGGTGTAGGCACCTCTTCCTGAGACATATAACCATCCTCGTTCAGATAGGACTTCCATTCTTCATCCGTGTCAGAGGGATCTTCCTCATTGATAGCATGTACTGCTTGAGGCACTGGGTGAAGGAAACCTTCACTGTGGAAGAAGTTTTGAAGGGGATGAAGACTTTCATCGTTGGCAGCTGTCCGGGTACAGGTTACGGAAAAACCAAGACCCTTCTTTGTTTTATTGTCAATAGGAATGACAAGCTGTCCCCATCCGATTGTGTCGGTACTCTCGATCGCTTTGATAGCATCTTTGTATGAGGAAATCGAGGTTCCTCCTTGGGATTGATTGTCCTTGCTCACCGACAGTGCTTGGAACTGAGTTCCAATAACCTCCTCGGGTTCTATACCAGCAGATGATGACAAGTTACTCACGAGCAAGGCCTGTTCTCCACAGATTGTGACAAGTTGATCGTTCTGAACGAACTTTAGCTTTTGGTGGAGGGTCGAAGTGACCGCTCCAGCCTGATGTATCCAAGGTCTTCCTAATAAACAATTGTACGTTGCCCGGATGTACATGACCTGGAAAGTGACTTGGAAAGTGTGAGGACCGATAGTTATGGGAAGATCAACTTCGCCGATAACTATTTTTCTGGATCCGTCGAACGCTTTGACGACAACCTCGCTGATTCTCATCGGAGGGCCTTTGAATGATAATTGCATCAAAGTAGACTTCGGTATAACATTCAGGGCTGACCCTGCATCTACCAGTACGCTGGCTAAAGCATCGTCCTGGCAGTTAACTGTAATGTTGAGCGCCATGTTATGACGACGACCCTCTTCGGGTAATTCCTCATCACTAAATCCCAAATTATTGCAGGAAGTGATGTTAGAGACAATGCTATCGAACCGTCTGATTGTTACATCCTGTTCCACAAAGGCTTGCTCCAAGACTTTCTGTAGGGCCTCCCTGCGGGCTTCTGAACAGAGTAATAATGATAATACCAAGATCTTTGAAGGAGTTTGTAACAGTTGATCGACAATGTTATATTCACTCCTTTGGATGAGCTTCAGCATCTCATCATCATTTTTCGAAAGGTCAGGATTACTGGATTGACCGACTGGTGGATCGGGATCTCTTGTCTGAAGTTCCTTTTCCTTGTTAAGTTCCCCAACCCCTCGGTTGAAGATTCTACCGCTCCGTGTTACACGACTGATGTCTGCAATATTCACGACGGAGGGTAATGGAGTTCCCTTTCCATTCTCAATTGTTGTTACACCGTATTTGTAAGGGATAGCCTTAGTTGATTCATACGGTGTTGGTCCCGGCAGATAGATGACTATGGGAACCTTCTGATTTTTCTGACCATCATAAGTAATCTCGATCCGTTCCCGGTTGGGAACTCTCGATTCGTCAAGTAGAGGGATGATGGGAAAAACATCCCTGGTCCTATGATGACCAGAGATTACAACAACATCCTCAATTTGATCAGCAAGGTAATTTGGCGTCCAGTTGATGGGTCTGGAACCCGGATATGGACGAATCTCTCCACGATCCACCTGACCCTGAAGAGCTGCTCGCACAAGGTAGCACCCTTGGTTACTTTCCGAACAGACGCTACAACGGTCGTAATTGTGTAGTGGTACCTGGCCACGCCCACTTTGAATACAATGTAACCTCACTAGGTTAGCTTCCACAGATCGGACATCTTGACTTTGACGCCGAGTAGGATTCCTGTTGCCGATACTAATTTGCTGAGTATCTTCATCCATATAAATTGGCATCCACCAGTGATTTAACAAGTGCTGAAGTGCCTCCTGGACAAGGGTACAACCTCAATCGTTTTCGCAACCCGCTTTACAGCTTTTATAGTCATGTGATATTAAGAATCCGAGTCGGACCTGCTCAACATGTAACTCTACCAGGTTGGTATTCATCACGCGAATATCGAAGATCTGAACCATGTTGATTTGATAGGAATTCCTATCATGGTAGTCTTGGATCCATCCAAGATCCATCTGACACTGGAGGGCTTCTTGTATAAAAGAGCAACCCTGTTTGTTCACCGAGCAAGTCAGACAGGAACTGTAATCGTGCCGCGGCAGATTATGGTACTGGCCTTGCCTTGAGTGCATTGCCACTAAGTTGACATTCATCGCACGGATGTCGTGGTTCTAAATGACGTTAGAATTCGCGTAGACCATGTTAACTCCACGAACTCGGTGCTCTTGGATCCATCCAAGATCCATTTGTTCCTGTAGGGCTGCTTGCACCTCAGAACATCCCTGGTTGTCTTTAGAGCAGATATCACACTGATGATAATTATGAGGTGGCACATGGCCATATCCACTCTGTCTACAATGCATCTTGACCAGATTGGTTTTCAACAAGAGTACATCGTGAATTTGATAGACGTCGTTAGTCTCTCCTTCTATCAAATTAACTGCAGCCTTCTCGTGTTGAGGCAGCGGGTTCATGAGAACATTAGGATTCGTATCTTTGAAAGATAAGACCCCGCTCCTAACAAGTTTTTGCACGTCGGACTTGAAATTGAGACAAGTCTCTATGTTATGCCCTGGACCTCCTTGATGATAAGGGCAAGTTTGATCCACCTTAAACCAAAAAGGCGGATTTTCCAGTACTGTAAGAGGGGACTTAGTCTGAATGTGCCCCTTGGCTAGCAGTAATGGAAACAGCTCTGCGTACGATACGGGTATAGGATCAAATCCTGGTGGCCGTGTTGTACAGTTGTTGTTGTATTGGGGACGAGCCTGCTAAAGAGGTTGTTGTGTCCTTTGCTGATCAGGTTGGCTCTGCGCAACCTGAGGTTGATACGTAGGAATAGGCGCAGGGCTGATAGCAGGAGTTATAGCTGCTACCGGTTGATAACGTCATCTTTGATTTCCGAGAGAGATATTCCCAATATCTTGCTCTTTTTTCTTAGGGAGAGCACTACCGTATTTTTTAATACCGCTCGTCGATCCAGTGTCTTTTACCAAACGTCCTTCTCGGACGGCTTCCTCAAGACGTACGCCCATGCCCACCATCTCGGTGAAATCACTGGGTGCATTGGCAACCATTCGGTCATAGTAAAATGAGCTTAAGGTTTTTAAGAAGATCTTTGTCATCTCTTTTTCCTCAAGAGGTGGACAAATTTGAGCGGCAATATCACGCCACCTTTGAGCGTACTCCTTAAAGGTTTCCTTGTCCTTTTGCGACATCGATCTGAGTTGATCTCTGTCGGGTGCCATGTCCAAATTGTATTTATATTGTTGGATGAAGGTAATACCAAGATCTCTAAATGTACTGATCGTAGTACGGTTTAAACCCATGTACCATTTTAATGTGGCACCGGTTAAACTGTCCTGAAAGTAGTGAATCAGTAGGTCCTGATTCTCCGTTTGAGCTGACATTCGTCGGGCGTACATCACCAGATGGCTTTGAGGGCAAGAGTTGCCCTTGTACTTTTCAAAGTCGGGCACTTGAAATTTGTGCGGGACTTTCACATTTGGGACCAAGCAGAGATCTGCGGCGTCCTTTCCAAATAAATCCTGACCGCGAATGGCTTGCAGTTCCTTCTGCATTTCCAAGAACTGCTTCTGGAATTCCTCCATTCTGTCAAACATAGTTTCCTTCTTACCAGAAGGTGTCTGTGGAATCTGTCCTTCCAGGACAGTGTGCACCACAGGGGGTGATACCGAGACTACGGCAGTGAGTCTTGGCGTTTCTCGAAGTTTATAACCTTCAGGAGTCTTCAGTATGCCCCTGGCATCTTCGCTTTCCCGAAGTTTGTAACCTTCAGGCCCAGCGGCTTCTGTTGTGATTCCCTGATCTTCAGCGATCGGCGGGACATATCCTTCCGGGATATAGTTAACAGGCATGCCCCAAGGACGATCTTTCGGCATTTGATACCTAGGATCATACTTCTCCATGACGGGCGTTGAGGTGATCTCTGAGATCACAGTCCTTTGTAGATGAGCTTCTGCCATGGCTTGCATGTTGTTACGAAGCTTTCTCATATCCTCTCTCAGAGCGTCGATCTCTTCCTTCAACTCTCTGTTTTCTTCCTCAAGATCATCCATCTTTTTCTGACGATTGGCCCGAGTATTATACGAATGAGACAGTTTGACTCTAGAATCGAGACACAAACGTGAGATTCGTAGGGAAGAAGAATACGCGAGGAGAGAATGATGAATGCAATGATTATATTAATTGTTTTTTTGGTTTAATCAAAATAAACTTCGACAATTAGATTGCAAATATCAAACAGTGGGGAAACCCTTTTTTATTGAATTGAAAGGATTACATAAATGGAAATACAGTAGATTACAAGGTGCAGAAACAGAAACCTAAGCTAATGGGTCCCGAGTCCTCTCTGAAGAGAAATCGGGTGCTGATTCTTGTATCTTCCTTTTCTTTGACCGGGGCTCTTGACCCGTTGTCGGGTTGTCATTCCTTTGTCAGGTGAAAGGAGCGAGCAAATTCCTTTGGTCATCTTGATTCTCTACAGCATGTTGCTCCAAAATTTCAATCAGAGCATCTTTTTCTTTCAGTAATTGCTACATTTTGACGCACTCTACGTCGAGGGTGCGGTACTTGTTCTTCCAAGATCTTCTCTCCTTTTGAACTTTGTTGAGAGTAACCTGAAGCTTTTCTGTTTCTGTCATGAAGTACATGACAGACTCCTTTGGCGGAAGAATTCCGTAACGAGGATAAGGCATTTTTAGCTTGAGAGCTCTAGTTTGTACCCAATGGAGATAAGGCTCCATCGAGACAGAGTCCGGTTTTCCTAGAAACTCTCGTCCTTTCTTATGAACGTTTTTCCAAGCGTGCACTATTTCTGTCTTTAGTGCTCTGTCATTTTCTCCCTCCTTGAAGAAAAGACCTTCCAGATGAGCACCCCGTGGGATGTGTCTCATCGGGTATCCAAATTGACGGCGAACCAATACCGGATGATAGTTGATTCCTCCTTTAGTTCCTATAAGGGGTACGTTGGGGAAGTTTCCACAATGGTCAATGATCTTAATTCCATCATAAATCCTATTACACCAATCTATATCAGAGTTGGTAAGAGACATGATCTTCTGCGACCAACGTAAGGGACTCTTACAATCCCAAAAAGCAGCAGACTTGGGCAAGTGGGAGATAAACCATTTATAAAGCAGAGGTACACAGCACGTGATCTCCCCTCCGTTGTACAAATTTCCCAAGTGTACAGAATGATACACATCTGCGAGCAAAGTCGGCACAGGGTTTCCAATGAGAAAAACCTTAATAGCGTTAATATCGACGAAGTTATTAATGTTGGGCAACAAAAATAATTCGTAGGTGAGTAAAACAAAGATGCTTTCAAAAGCAGTCTCGTTTCCTATACTAGCGAAGTACAGTGCTTTCTTTGTCAATAACTGGGCAGGCAAACCTTGTATGCCACCCTTAGCGGTCATGTGAGTCCTGACCTCAGACTTGTCCAAATGAATTGCTCTTGCAATGGTCTGATTCTTTGGAATTTCTTCCAGTCTAGAAAATGGAGCTCGATCAGTGATACGTAAATCAGTCAAATGAGAATATTCCTCCAGCGTTGGTGCTAGCTGGTAATCTGGGAATGTGAAACAGTGATAAACCGGATCGTAAAACTGAATGAGTGCATCCATAAGTCTTTCAATCACATGGACTCTTAACAGTGGTAGCAGACCTCCGTGCTTGGCTCTGAAAGCTTCTTGGTTTGTGATCATCCTCACCAAACCTCTTAAATCCTCTAGTTTTGGAACCTTGAAGGTGTACTTATGAGTTCTCCTTCTACCGAAATCCATTAGTGCAATCCTTTTCTCTGATATTTGCAATCACAGTCTTAGTTTAACTTGAAAAACAGAGAGACTAGAAGAGAAGATTTTTTGAATGTTTTAATGTTTTTTAAATGAATGCATGAATGCAGCACACAAAAACATAGAAAAAACATGGGGTCAAAGGGTCGTTGTTATGAAGTCAAGGCTCTACCCATCCCCAAAGGTTTATACTAGGGTGATTTTTGTACCTGTATTCATTATCATCAGCTCCTCCCAGGAAAGCAAAACAACCAGTGGATCACCAGCGAGTTGTAGAGCAATCTTAGAGTAAGTGCCATTCACCGAGAATAGATCACTAGCCTCAAATTAGGGTAGTATTGCGTAACAACTATTCCCGATAGTTTCCGCACTACGAAAAGGTTTGGCTCCTCAGCTTCCCAGACTTAACAATCGGCCCATTGTCTAGGTGAGAGAATGGGTTGCATTGGTCAACCTCCACTGAGGTTGATGGTCGACCTCGTCGCCATCACTTATCTTAAGTGTATACTCAATCTTTCCACATACGGCATCACCCGCATTCCCATTAGCAGAAAAATAAACACGTATAGCAATTAGGAAAAGCAGTATATATTTGTCCTAAACATCCTAGACCTTTAAAGCTATGAATCCTAAGTTCCTCACAGAAAATGGGTTCCCCGGCGGAAGCCCCAGTCTGTGGTATTCACACAAGAGGTGAAAAGGAAGAATAAAAATAGAGACGGGCCCCACGGTGGGCGCCATTTTTCTGTAGCGAGCAATTTTGGGCGCGGTTCTTAAGCGCTGGCCGCTCTCTGCGGTTGAGTTTACTACAGGTCGATTCATTTTTTATCCTATTAAAGCTGATGAAGGAAGGGAAATAGATGTCTCCAATTAACCCTGCTTTGCATACTGAGTTTAAACAGTGGTCTGTTAGGTTACGGATGCGATCAATGTGGGGGGGCCTTTGTATTGGTTATTTGTATTTTCGCCAATACTGTTTTCTCTCTTTTTATTTTGACAGAATGTTTCTGGCGGGGAACAAGGATTAGGATGTTAGGACTGATGCTTTTTGATGTGAGAGTATGGGATTTTGGGTTTTTGTTTAGTGTGCTCGCTAAGATTTTTTCTTTCAATCTTATGCCTACGTATTCCCGTTTACCGAAACAGGGAAATCAGAGCGTTCATAGTTCCTCCTATTCTATGGGAGGAAATGATTGTTTTTGGTGTCTTGTTCAAAGCCCAAGACATGAAGCTAAAGGTAGTTTGTATCTTGTTCAAAGCCCAAGATATGAAGCTGAAAGGTCTATTTGTATCTTGTTCAAAGCCCAAGATATGAAGCTAAAAGGGTTTGACTTTAGAGAGAATTTGTCATCTCTAAAGAGGTTTGTCTGTCACAACTGTTGGGTGACTGATTATAAAGGAGGATTACTTTAACCAGGATACACGGATCCTAGCAATGCCATAATTTCCTTTATAGGGGGTTTTAACCTAAAGGAGAAGACTTTAACTCAGCGTAGAGCAACGCTATCTTTCCTTAGGAATTTCTCATGCTAAAAGAGGGACAGTGGCGTGGATGTAGATGATCCAGAGGCTTGCCGCTTACAGCGATTAGATGAAGGGGAAGGAGTTGTTGATGTTTGTGTACTGTGAACGAGGCACAACTTTGATGCTAAAAGGTTAATTAGATCAACCAGTGGTTTTCTTATACAAAGCCTAAGAGGAGGCTATTATGTGTCTCGTACAAAGTCCGAGAGAGAGGCTAAAAGGTTTTGACTCGACAATGAAGTCTTTTGGTATCTCGTATAAAGCCCGAGATGAAGGCTAATTGACTCAACAAAAGAGTTTTTTGTATCTCGTACGAAGCCCAAGATGGAGGCGAAAGGGGTGATTGACTCAATGAGGGAGTCTCTTATGTGTCTCGTATAAAGCCCGAGAGAGAGGCTAAAAGTTGTTTCAGTTAAGTGACAGGTCCAGTATACTGATTTTTGAAAGAGAAAATATGTTCTTATATGAGCAACACTGTACTCAAGGATTTGATTCAAGGATCCGAGTTATGCCTGTTCTTTAAGGAAGCGGGAAATCCGAAGGGTATTGAGACTGTTCGAGTCTACGGGTTTCCTTCCTATTTTTGAAGGGTGCTTTAGAATGTCTCTGAGACTCAAGGAGATTAGACTGTCCAAGTCTAGAGTTTCATCTTTTGTACTATGCTTTGAGAAACAGTAGTAGACTCTTAGAAAGGACTGTTTTATGACGATGCCTAAGTTCTGTTCCTATACCTCTAGGAGGTCATCGGGATAATTTGTACGAAGCCCAAGAAGAGGCTGGAAACTTTTAAGAAGCCGAGAGGTCCTTGTACGAAGCCCAAGAGGAGGCTATCATTCCCGGAGGAAGAGATCATTATACAAAGCCTAAGAGGAGGCTGTGAATACTTCTAAGAAGCCGTAGGGTCCTTGTACTAAGCCCAAGAGGAGGCGGGGTTGCTTTTAGGAAGCCTGTGGATCCTTGTATGATGCCCAAGAGGAGGCCGATGCTTTTAAGAAGTCGATGGGTCCCCAAACCCCGAGAAATTCAAGGCAAGCTATTCACAAGGAATAGATCAAGTCAGGAAAGTTTGAGAATTTGGAAGAAACTCAAGAGATGTCATTCACGGAGAAAAGATCATCTCTTGGGAGTAGAGTTTCTTGACAAGTGCTTTTAAGAAGCCTGTGGGTCCCCAAACCCCGAGAAGTTCAAGACATGCCATTCACCGAGAATAGATCAAGCCAGGAAAGTCCGAGAATTTGGAAGAAACTCAAGAGATGCCATTCATGGAGAAAAGATCATCTCCTGGGGAATAGAGTTTCTTTGACACCTTCTACAAGTGACAGTCTATGAAAGGGTTCACCGAGAATGTTGCCTTTCATGTCTCCATATTGTTTAACCCCAAGAGGAGGGAAGACTGTGTCTGGTAATCTTATGGGGATCTAGTTTAGACTATTTATAAGAGTGATCAACGGGCTTAATGCTAGACGTAGTTGCCGGGGAACTCTAAATATCTATACTATTATTACACAGTTGATATGAGTTTATGAAAGAAGACTTACAGTGAAATAGCCCCACAATACAGTTATATGTATATGAAAACGGTAAATGAAAGCAATAACCACTTACTCGGTTGTAGAGGTTCCATGCTGTTTGGTTTGTTGTCCAACATAGAAAGATTGAAAACAACAGTATATTTCAAAATCAAAGGAGAAAGTGCTTTGAAAAAGAAAGATAGGGCTTACAGCTCAAGGAGAGGCCCAGGGTTTTATCAGTGATCGTACTGTTTGAATTTGTACAGAGGGACTTATACAAGTGACTGTGCCCCAAAAATTATTTTCTGTACAAAGTGATGGGTCTTACACTCTCTCAAGAGGCCCAAAAAGTTTAAAGAAAAAGAGTGGGGCTTATAACACGAGGGTAGGCCCAGATGATTTTTCCATTTGAAATGGCGATCGCACCGAGGTTTTCTTTTAACGCAGAGGGGCTTATACAATATCTGAGGCCCAGAGTGATTTTGGTTAAAAGGGGGTTGGGTCTTACACTCTATTAGAGGCCCAAATGAGTTTTAAGAAAAGAAATGGGTCTTACTACTCGAGGGTAGGCCCAGGGTTATTTTGAAAAGGCGACGATCGTGCCGTTCATTTGAAAATGTACAGAGGGACTTATACAACGAATGAGGCCCACAAAGTTTTTATGTACAAAGGGGGTTGGGTCTTACACTCTAATAGAGGTCCAAGTGTATTGAATGGGTCTTATAGCTCGAGGAGAGGCCCAAGGTTATTTTTTCAAAAGGTGACGATCGCGCCGTTTGTTTTTGACGGTATCGGGACTTATACAATACACGGAGGCCCAAAAAATGATTTGGTCAAAAAAAGGATTGGGCCTTACACTCTATTAGAGGCCCAAATGTATTTGAAAATCAATTTTGAAAGTTGAATTAATCAAAAACCCTAATTTTAATCTTTAAAAGTAAATATTTAAAGAAAATCAAACAAAATACAAAATAAATTTGAATAATCCATTTATGATTTTGTTTAAGGTTTGAAAAATGAGGTATAAATCACAAGGAATATTTAAACTCATTAGGTTTTGATTTTCAAAGTAAATATTCACTTTTAGAATGTTTAAAAACAATTAAAAATGAATTTATTCAAAAAAATACTAATTATATTAAATAAATAATATAAATCTAATTTTTTGGTGGAATAAAATATTTCAACATTTTTGTGAATTATTGTAAAAACAACCAATCAAAAATGATAAAAATTGAAGGAGTTATTAATTTTTCAAATCATTAAAAATAATAATATGAAAAATAACAAAATAAACAAGTGATAAAAAGAAGTCTGGGGCGAGGGGGATTCGAACCCCAGACCTCTCGCTTGCCAATACACACAAAACCAGCTGATGAACCGCCGGGGCGCAATGCCAATTCATTAATAACATGGCAAGTGAAAAATATATGTCAAACTTAGTTGAAAAACCTGAAGAATGGCTCCATGGCCATCTTCTTCCTCGAGCTCGTGCATGAAGCACCATATCTCACTCATCTCTCAACCATTGGACATCATTCAAACACCAAACTCATGCGTTTTTTCACAAGGAAGAAGATGGCAATACCCAATTTTATTCATTTTCAGTGTATAACAAATTATATCATTGTGGCCGTATGAACCCTAATTTTGCAAAAGCAATCGAGTAGGCATGATTATGAGTACAATGATCAAATTTTCTAAGGGAAAACAATCAGCATATGATGGCAAGCAATTGGCAAAAATATCATGAGAGGAAATATGCATGGATCATGGAGTTTGAGTTTTGAGGCTTACCTTGATGCAAGCTGAAATGGAACTCTGCAAAAACTTTGTTCCAGTAGTGAATTAATGATCCCTACAGCTTCAATGGATGTTATGGAGTGTGTTACAAGCTTTGGAACACTTTGAAACTCTTTGGATCAAGTTGGAGACCTCCACCTGCATAATTGAGGCATAATGGCTTGGTTGAAGGGTGATTTTGAGCCTGAGGTGTTACAGTCAGTGTTTAAGTGTTTGGACACCTCAAATACATCATATGTGATGTGTTTGAGCAATTGGAATTGATTGCCTAAGGCTGCAACTCAAAACCCGATAGTGGTTACTCAAAAACCAAAAAACTTGAGGTTTAAGGAAGAATGAGAGAAAGCGGTGCTGTAACTGGCTTTGGTGTGAGTTGAATGATCCATTGGGACCTCTATTTATAGGTGATCAACTTTTGTTTTGGAGGAATAGTGAATGGCTGTTGGATCAGATCACATTTGCATGGATTGGCTTGGAGGATTTCTTCTCAAGTAAGGCAAGCTAGCCATTCCCAAGAGCAGGGCTATGCCTTGACCAAAATCACATTCCTCAGATGTTTTTATTGTTGTTTAATCAGAGAATTTGACTGAGTAGGGTAGCTACCTTGACAATGCACTATTCCACATTAATGCACTTTGAATTCAAGGCAAAATGTGCCAAAGTGGATGAACTTCAAGTTGGAAGATTCCTTGGCTTTTTGACTCAGATTTATCAGTTGGATCAAATGCAATGTGATTGGTTTGAATACATGTGGCATACTGATCCTCAGTTTTTGGTTCAAAATCGTGTGTGGCAAGCAAACATGCAAACTAATTTTTTCAAAACAGCTTGCAGCAGCATGACTTTGGGCATGGATTTCTCTTGGCTCAAGTTGAATCAATTCATGCTGTTAAGCTCTTTGAATTCTTGGCAACATATGCAATAACATTGATGTTTAACTTTGGACTTAATTTAACTTGCATCTATGTGAAAAGATCTCACAAGTTTTGGTGTTTCAACAAAATCTGTCTTGGACAGAATTTTTTCTAAGTGTTGGAAAATGGTGTACTTTCATATTTTCAGCCATCTTGGCTCACTCATAGCTCAAAATCCACAATGAATTGGAGTTAGGTCTAGTTGAAGTTTTTGTAGAGGGAAATGAGATCTACAAATCAAGCTTTGGATGGGAAAAAATGGCCTTGTGGTTTAGGAGTTATGACCCTCCAAAGTTGGTACCCTAGCCACTTTATTTTTAACTTAGAAAATTTTCTAAGTTTTTTATGGTTACCCTTTTTACAAGTTATCCAACTTTTCTTGATTTTTCTTGATGAATGATGATTTAAATCATACATTAACATCATTTTAGGGTTAAAAATCCATTTTGGTGAAAAATCTCAAAAAGTCAAAGTTGACTTTTGTGCACAGTTGACTTTTTATCAGATGAATTCCAAACTGTGCAATTCTTCAGGAAATCATGTCCTTGACCTAAATCAAACTTGATGGACATGTTCCATGGGTGTCATGGGGCATATTGAGGCATGCCCTAGGGTTTTGGAGCATGTCCTGGTCAAAAGTCAAAGTTACAGTTGACTTTTTCCTTAAAACCCTAATTGTGGTGCAGATGAAATTGAGACTTGTTGCTCAAGCTTCTTGGATTAATCCATTGTTCCAAATGGATCAATATAGTTCATTAGAGACCCTCAAACCCTCTCTTGAGGTCTTGGCTCATGATTTGCCCTAAAAGTCAACTTAGGGGTGAATTAGGTCAAGAAACCCTAATTCCTGATTTTTGATGTATGCATCCCTTGAGGCCAAATTGACTTGATGATTGGGTCCATGAGGTTCCATGGAGTATATTAGGATATGTTTTGAATCATTGGCTCATGCCCAGATGAAAATTTCCATCTGGAGGCCCTGGTCGACCAAAACCCTAATTTGGTGACACTGGCGATCTTGAAGCTTGATCCACCTAGAAGAGAGCAACCTTGTGCTTAATCCTTGAAGTGGGAGTCCTCTTGATCCATTGTGAATGTTTGAGAGGTTAGACAAGTTGAAGATCATGTCATTCCTTGATTGATCCTTTGTCTAAGCACTCAGAGAGGGCTTGAAACCCTAATTTTGATTGTGGTGAATGCTCAACAATTCCTTGAGGAGATTGATGAGGCACAAAGGTACATCCATATTGTGATGATGATTTGCACAATGATGGGAAATCTTAGTGGTCAAAATTTAGGGTATGACATATGCGAATATTCCATCTGACACCCCCGACAAAGTTCTTATCTCCTAAGCCCCATCAACGTTGTTCCCCGCGGGGACTATCTCTCCTAAGCAAGGCAAAATTGCTATCATGAACCAGTGATACTTTTCATCTCCCACTGTGGCTGAGGATACCGTCATGTTCATCTATTAGTCTGTATGTCGCGTCAGTTTTGTCAGCATAAACATACATACATCATGCATTATTGATTTATATTCATATTCATATTGCATCACTATCACTTTAGTCGGTCTTGTCCCCAAGTGATAAAAGTCCTCTCAGTCGAGTTGTCAGTTCTTTCCTTGTCAGGAAATGTCGCGTCTGAACAACCTCTCCTCCAGTTTATTTCTGGATTAAAGCCGGCCCTCGACCACTTTGATAACTTGAACCTCTGAAAGGTAAGAAAACCTTCGACCCATGCCACTCTTCGCCATTGAAGATGATGTTCTCGCTTTCCCGGATTAAGGAAAATCCCCAGAGGAAGCACCTCAAAATTGGACTACATCACATGGAATTTCTCCGAGAAGATCTCGGGAAAAGTATGATGTAATACCCCCAAGCGAAAGCAGCCTCTCAAGAGACTCGTTTTCCCCCAGTAGAGTCAACAAATGACATCCAATAGAGAAGTTTGTATACCTCTACAACTCAGACGAATGGGTTTCCCCAGCCAGTCTGACATCAGAACTTTTTCCCGTCAAATGGCACCCCCCCAGGAAAATTCGGCGAGAATTTTGAGGAAAACCGCTACGAACAGCGTCCCTTGTTAAGAAAGTTTATTGACAAAAGAAACTAAGACCAGTTCCTTAGTAGGAAACCATGATCGAGAGGAAGTTTATATCAGAAACTGAGACCAGTTCCTTGGTAGGAAACCAGGATCGAGGGGAAGTTTATTTCAGCAACTGAGACCAGTTCCTCGGTAGAAAACCAGGATCGAGGGGAAGTTTATTTCAGCAACTAAGACCAGTTCCTTGGTAGGAAACCAGGATCGAGGGGGAGTTTACCTTTTCTAAGCATCATTGCTTAGCGAAAGAAGATGGATGACCAAGCTTTCGTTCATAACCACCATCAAAACTTCGGGTATTCCGATATTTAATTATCTTGCACCCTGAATGCCCGAATACCTTCGCCATTCACACCTTCGGGTCCAAGAAGATTAAATAGGGGCATCTGTCATACCCCAAATTTTGACCACTAAGATTTCCCATCATTGTGCAAATCATCATCACAATATGGATGAACCATCAAACCTCATTAGTCTCCCCAAAGATGGGTGAGCATTCACTACAATCAAACTTAGGGTTTCAAGCCCTCTCAGAGCCCTTAGACAAAGGATCAATCAAGGAATGACATGATCTTCAACTTGTCTAACCCTATCAAACATCCACAATGGATCAAGAGGACTCCCACATCAAGAATCAAGCACAATGTTGCAGCATTCCAAGTGGATCGAGCCTCAAGATCGCCAGTGTCACCAGACCAGGGTTTTGGTCGACTGAGGCCTCCAGATGGAAATTTTCCTCTGAGCATGAGCCATTGCTTCAAAGCACAAATTAAGATACTCCAAGGGACCTCATGAACCCAATCATCAAGTCAATTTAGCCCCAGGGGATGCATACAATAAAAATCAGGAATTAGGGTTTCTTGACCTAATTCACCCCCTAAGTTGACTTTTGGGACAAAACATGAGCCAAGACCTCAAGAGATGATTTGAGGGTCTCTAACACACTACATTGATCCATTTTCAACAATGGATTGATTCAATAAGCTTGGTGCACAAGTTTCAAGTTCATCAGAACCACAGTTAGGGTTTTGATAGAAAAGTCAACTGTACCTTTGACTTTTGTCCCGGGCATGCTCCCAAACCTTGGGACATGATTCAATACACCCTATAACACCCATGGAACATGTCCATCAAGTTTGATTTAGGTCAAGGACTTGATTTCATAGAGGATCTCACAATTTGTAATTCATTTGATAAAAAGTCAACTGTGCCCAAAAGTCAAAGTTTGACTTTTTGATTTTTTGATCAATTATGGTTCCCTAACCCTAAAATGATGTTAATGTATGATTTGAATCATCATTCATCAAGAAAAACCAAAGAAAGTGAGTTAACTTGTAAAAGGGGTAACCATAAAAACTTAGAATTTTTCTAAGTTATGGAACAAAGTGGCTAGGGTACCAACTTCCAAGGATCATAACTTGAGATCCAAGCAACCATTTGGGCTGATCCAAAGATGAATTTGTAGCTCTCATGGCATAATTTAAAAGTGTCAACTACACCTCATTCCAATTCTTCATGGATTTTGAGTTATGGATTGACCAAAATCACAAAAACATGAAATGTCACTTTTTTCCAACACTTAGTGAGATTTTCACTAAGTCAGAATCTGTTTCGCTTTTTCCAAAATGTAAGGGCATTTTTCACTTGGATCCAAAAAGTATCAAAACTAACTATGATCACACATATGTTGTATCATATGAGGGCTTTCCAAAATGGCCAAGAACCCCATGAAATTCCACTTGGGCTAAGAGTTATGACAGCTGCAACATGCCTTGCTGCAACTGTCATGGCAAGGCAGAATTTTGCACTTTTGCTCGATTTGGCAAGATCAGATAATTCCAAGCCTTGTCATTATTTTGGACACATCCGAGGATCAAATCCAAGGGGGATGATCTGATCTCCAAGCCTCCAAAGTCTTTGGAACTAAAAATAATATGCCAAACCTAAAAAACCCTAAAGAGGGGACATGACTCCAATTTTGTTTTGGAGCATTCAATGGAAGCACCAAGGTGGCATGAACTGAGCCATTTCCAATTGAATTCAGTCAAGGCTGATCTTTGAACTAGGGAACCAAAGGCTTATGCTCTAACCTCTAGTCAATGGCTAGAGGAGACTTGGATTCCTATTGATCAACATTTGACAAACCTCTGCAGCAATTGACATTCACTATTCCTTGCAAAACTAACTTGCTCTACTATAAATAGAGCTCATTTGTCACCAATTTAAGTACACCAAAGCCATCAAACAGATGCTTTCCTCAAAATCTCTTCTTTCACTCCAAAATTGCCTTCCAAAGCAAGTCACTATCGGGTTTTGAGTTTGAGAGCAATTCTAACCAAACCAATCACACACACACCTCATAAACATCATATAGAAGTGATCCAAACACTTAAACAACAACTGTAACACTAATTTCTCAGAATCACCAGCCAATTGCTCAAGGTTTTAACCAAGTTGCAGTTGAGATGCCATGAAATGATCCAGCCATTTCCAATCAAGTCCAGGCATTCAAACACACTCCATATCGTATAGGGAAGCTGTTCAGATCATCACAACTCATCTGTAACACCTCCAACTCAAAAATCACTTTGCCCTTGTTGTCACAACCTTCAAGTAAGCCTAAACTTGGTCATCTCTTAATCTATGCATATTTCCTCGCACAATACTTTTGCCAAATGTTCATAATCATGCATATAATGTTTCCCCTCAATTAATTTCTTTGTTTGAATCGTGTATCAAAAATTTCAGCCTTCATGCAGAATTTAGGGTTCTCGAGGTTTTGTCTTGATTTCTTATTTCATGCTTAAAATAAATGAAATTAAAGACCATAGACATGATCGTGAGGTAAAAACGAGCAGATTGATATGTGGATTGTGTAATTTCATCAAGTATTCAGTGAGATTGGATAGAAAATGCAAATCAGGCCAAACTCACAACACGCGCGTGTTCTTGGTGTGTTCTTGGCGCCCTTTTTGAATATTTGAATTTTTGAATTTTTGTGATTTTATTTAATTGATTCAAAAATTAATTTCTCTCTGAGTTTTAATAATTTTGAGTTGGTTCTTTTTTTAATAATTCACAAAAATGTTAAAATATTTTATTTTGCCAAAAATTCCCAAAAATATTATTTATTTCATATACTTGATATTTTGGCAAAGAATTAATCTTTTATTTGTTTTCTAACATTTAAAATATTTTTTCCTCTTTGATTTTCCAAATTTTATTGGTTTCCAATCAATTCGTGGATATAAACATGATTTTTCCAACATTGATCCAAGATCACGACTTGTTTTCACACATGTTTGATAAATTTTGATCATTTTAATTAAATTTTCATTTAATTAAAATACATTTTGAAACTAATTTAGGGTTTTGATCTTAATCACCCTAAACAAATCATTTTCAAACTCTTTGGGCCTCTAATAGAGTGTAAGACCCAATCCCTTTGTAAATAATACCTTTGGGCCTCACACATGTATAAGTCCCTCCATATATTTTCAAAACCTCGGCGCGATCGTCGCCTTTTCAAATATCATCTGGGCTTCTCCTTGAGCTATAAGACCCATCTTTATTCATTTCCAAACTCTTTGGGCCTCTAATAGAGTGTAAGACCCAACCCCTCTTTGAAACCAAAATAATTTGGGCCTCACTCATTGTATAAGACCCACGGTGTTTTCAAAGATCTCGGCGCGATCGCTAGTTTTTAACAAAAATCCATGGGCCTCTCCTTGAGTTATAAGCCCCATCACTTGTACAAAAATAAATCTTTAGGCCTCTAATAGAGTGTAAGACCCAATCCCCTTTTAACCAAAACCATTTTGGGCCTCAGATATTGTATAAGTCCTTGTGCGTTAAAAGAAAACCTCGGCACGATCGCCGTTTTTAAACAAATCATCTGGGCCTCTTGAGAGAGTATAAGACCCATCCCTTTGTACATAAAACCTTTCCTTGGGCCTCACACATTGTATAAGTCCCTCTGTACAGTTTTCAAAACAACGGTGCAATCATCGTTAAAACTTGGGCCTCTCCTTGAGCTGTAAGCCCCAACAATCTTTTCAAAGCACTTTCTCCTTTGATTTTGAATTCACATATATGTTGACATCAAAAATTTCTTTAATTTCTTTGTTGAACAACTAACCAAACAGCATGGAAGCTCTACAACGGGTAAGTGTTTATCCGCTTTCATTTACCACTGTCATATGTATATAACTGTATTGTGGGGCTGCTTCACTGTAAGTCTTCTTTCACATCCTTTTATATACTTGTCACATATCCACTATGTAATACTAGTGTAGTTATTTAGAGTTTTCCCCAGCAACTACGTCTAGCACTAGGTAAAGCCTATTGGTCACTCTTAAATACAAACAAAACTAGATCCCCCGTAGGATTCCAGACACAGTCTTTCCTCCTCTTGGGGTTAAACAATATGGAACAAAGAGAAAGGCAGTATTCTCGGTGAACCTTTTCTCAGACTGTCGCCCTTAGAAATTGTCAAAGAAACTGTAACTCCCCAGAGATGATCTTTTCTCCGTGAATGGCATCTCTTGAGTTTCTTCCAAATCCTCGAACTTTCCTGGAATGATCTCTTCTCAGTGAATTGCATTTCTTGAACTTCTCTTGGTTTGGGGACCCATAGGCTTCCTAAAAGCATCCCCACCTCTTCTTGGGTGTTGTACAAGGACCCGTCAGCTTCTTAGAAGTTCTCATGCCTTTTCTTGGGCTTAATACAAGGACCCTGACAACCTCTTAAAGGTATAAGATAGAACTTAGTCATCCTTTGCTAGAGCAGTCTTTCCAGTGTCGAAACTCCAGCCATTTTAGGGTTGATACTCATCCCTTAATGATCGTGACTCCTCTTGGGCGTAGTACAATAGATAAAACTCTAGACTTGGACAGTCTAAGACCCTTGAGTCTCAAAGACATTCTCAAGTTCCTTTCAAACATAGGAAGAAACCCCGGTCTCTCTCATGAGAGTTCCCCACGCTTGGACCCGCTTCAGGATCTCCAGAATCCACAGCGGTAAGATAGCCTCCTCTTGGGCTTTGTACAAATGACTCTCCCTAGCGGAGCTAACCTTTTCAGACTCTCTTGTTGAGTCAACCACTTTTAGCCTCCGTCTTGGGCTTTGTACAAGACAAATAAATAAAAACCCACTCTCTTGTTGAGAATAAAAGATTCTCTTGTTGAGTCAACTTTTAGCCTCCGTCTTGGGCTTCATACAAGACATATATAAACCACTCTCTTGTTGAGTATAAAAGACTCTCTTGTTGAGTCAACCCCTTTTAGCCTCCGTCTTGGGCTTCATACAAGACATATATAAAACACTCTCTTGTTGAGTATAAAAGACTCTTTTGTTGAGTCAACCCCTTTTAGCCTCCGTCTTGGGCTTCATACAAGGCACATATAAATCACTCTCTTGTTAAGTATAAAAGACTCTCTTGTTGAGTCAATCTCCTTTCAGCCTCAATCTCGGGCTTCGTACAAGATAGCAAATCACTCTCTTGTTGAGTATAAAAGACTCTCTTGTTGAGTCAAGCAACTTTCAGACTCTCTTGTTGAGTCAATCACCTTTTCAGACTCTCTTGTTGAGTCAAACTCTTTTAGCCTCCGCCTTGGGCTTTGTACAAGATACACAGAAAGCACTCTCTTGTTGAGTCAAACTCAGTTCAACCTCCATCTCGGGCTTTATACAAGATACATTCTCCCCAACGGAGTCAAAAATCCATTTTAGCCTCAATCTTGGGCTTTGTACAAGTCAGAAAGAACATTTTCCCCAGAAAAGTCAACTTCTAGCCTCCTCTTAGGCTTTGTATAAAGAAATCCCCGATTGAGTCAATCAACCTTTTAGCATCAAACTTGTACTTTGATCAGGGCACACCAAAATCAACAATTCCTCTTTAGAGATATCAAATTCTCTCTCAGATGAGAACCATTTAGCTTCACATCTTGGGCTTTGCACAAGATACAAACAACCCTTCAGCTTCACATCTTGGGCTTTGAACAAGATACAAATCACTTTTAGCTTCAATCTTGGGCTTTGAACAAGACACCTAAACACCTTTTTCCTCCCTTAGAATAGGAGGAACTACGATCGCTCTGATTTCCCTGTTTCATTAAACGGGAATACGTAGGCATAAGATTGCAAAAATCTTAGTGAGCATACTAATAAAAAAACCCAAAGTCCAGTACCTCCATACATCAACCAAAGGAAATCCAGTCTAGTATCCTAACCAAAAGCCTCACCCATAATCCAGATCCTTCGTGTCTTTTAAGAAAATAATCCTGAAGGAGAACCTCCTATTTTGATAGCATCTGTAAACCAACAGTTTTGACTATTTAACCACAGTTTGCAAGCAGGGTTAATTGGAGACATCTATTTCCCTTCCTTAATTAGCTTCACAGGATAAAAAATGAATTGAACTGTAGTACCAAAGCGATAGTGATTCGAAACCACAAAAATCGCGCTACAGTGGGTTCATTCCATCAGTAGATAATACGAAGCGAAGGTTTCTTGCTTCTTCTCTAAATTCAAGATAATCATTATCAATTTTCGTCCACTGTGGTGAATCTGCCGGATGACGAAACTTTCCATCTATAATTCTTTCATCTGTATGCCAAGTCAAGTTTCTTGCATCAGTTTCACTACGGAACATGCGTCTGAATCTCGAAATTATAGGAAAATACCACAAGACTTTTGTTGGAGACACCTTTTTCTTATATCGAGAGACACCGCATTTAGGACACTCATTTAACGATGCGTACTCATTTCGAAACAAAACGCAATCGTTTGGACAAGCATGTATCTTATCATAGCTCATCCCAATAGAGCACAACTTCTTTTTAGCCTCATATGTTCGATTGGGAAGAACATTATCCTTCGGAAGCATATCTTTCATAAGGGCTAATAACTCTGTAAAACTTTTATCCGACCATCCATTACCCGCCTTTAAGTTGTACAACTTTAATACCGCAGATAATCTTGTGAATTTAGTGCAACCCTTATACAATGGTTTCTCTGGATCGCTTACCAACCTCTCAAACATTTTGGGACAATCCTGAAGATCTTCTTCAAGTTCTTCTGCAATCTCTTCGACTCGATCACAATCGTATGTATCTGTGGCATTGTCGTTTGAAGCATAGGTCTTATTATCCCCCGGTTCAACATTCCCGTTACTTTTCTCACTATGAATTGTCCAACTTGTATAACTTCGATCAATTCCATGCCTCTTTAAATGCGACTCCATCTGACCCATGTCAATCCGACACCCAAAACAGCAACCCAAGCAAGGACATGTGATTCGACTGGGGTCTTTGGCGTGTTCAACAACAAACTTAACGAATTATGATACCTCATTCTCGTACTCTTTCGACAATCGATTGGACGACATCCATTTTTTATCTATGATTTTACTAAGTAACCAAAACAAAAACAAAAGAACAACTACGTACCTGTATATATAGAAGTCAGCAACTTCTGGACTGAACCACAAAGTGTAAGATTCTTGAAAATGATCCGAATTCACTCTTCACAAGTAACCCCTATAGCAAATGAACGTAAGTTAGTAACTGATGGTGTATACCACATATAACAAGACAAATTTAGTATGTAATATGACAAACAAGAAATATCGGAGGAACAAGTCAAAGTTTCAAGAAACAAATTTAGTAAACATCATCATTAAATCAAATAGCATGGTATAATTTGATTCGTCACAAATGACACATCAACACTTAATGTTTCAACTCAACATTGTCAAAACAAACAACTTCAACACTTAAATTCAATTAACTTCAAAGTTCTATCATCAATTCAAATTCAATTAAAAATTCAATCACTATTTATCATTTTCAATCAACTATCAAAATAACAATTAATTTTATAATTATTTTCAATATTCAACTCTCAAAATAAATTCAATCACTAGTTCAATTAACAACTAATTTCATTATCATTTTCAATCAACAACCAATTTCTTACATCACTAAAAATTTTCGATAAATATTCCTAGAAACTTTACAAAGAGCCCTATAACAACCTCAACAATCTAACTTCTACAACACTCTTAACTACCTTGACTTTTCTAATTAATCACTATTCTACAAATTTTACACATTAATCACTATTCTACAAATTATGCTCTATACTAATTAACTTCTACTATTCTACAAATTAATCATTAAACTAACTTCTACAAACTAATCACATTTTACACAATAATCACTATACTAACTTCTACTAATTAATCACTTTTCTAATTAATCACTAACTAACTTCTACAAATCAAAAAATGAAAACCCAACATCAACAACTAATAATACAACTTCTTTATCTCACTGAAACAACAGAGAAACAATCAACAATGGAGAATATTAGACATTTCCATTATTGGAGAGAAAACCAGAAAAAAGGAGAGTAAAAACCTCAAACGGCGGTACGGCGGTAGCAGAAAGGACAAAGGGAAGCCACAGACGGATTGAAGCCACGAACAAAGGGAGTTTCATTTGCAGAAACAACGGAGGACGGAGGGAGTTTTGCTTGCAGAAGATGAAGACGATGATAAATAGTCGCGAGAGTTAGGGCGAAATAGAAACGGTCGAAATGAAAATAGAGGGATATCAGAATCTTTTTTAATTTTAATATTTTAAAAGACCTTTAGCAGCGCTTTTAGAAAGCACTTTCTTATGTTAGGCCTTTAGCAGCGCTTTGGAGGTAAAAGCGCTTTCTAATGTGGGAAAAATGAAAGGCCTTTAGCAGCGCTTTCCAAAAGCGATGGCTAAAGTGTGTTGTACGAAAGGCCTTTAGTAGCGCTTTTCAAAAGCGCTGCCTTATGGTAACCCTTTAGCAGCGCTTTTCATAAAGCGCTTTCTAAAGTTCACCTGCCATAGCACTTTAGCAGCGCTTTTCAGAAACGATGTCTTATGTCCCCCATATAGCAGCACTTTTTTCTTTCGTTTTTTATTTTTGTTTTTAGCAAAACATATAGCAGCGCTTCTGCCAAAAAGCGTTGTCTTTGTTGTGCTGTGAAAAATAATTTTTGGCGTAGTGTTTACAAAACCTCTCGCGACGGAATCTTTCATTAACATTCGTAGGGAACTTGGTGTTCTCGATATCTCAGATCGTGTCTAATTAATTGTTGCATGCTCCCTATCTATACATGTTATATATTGCTTAACTATGTTTGAAAGTTTAAGCTATGTGAGGGCATTATTCTTTCATCACCATTGGAGGTAATGTCATTCCTATCTAATTGCTTTTACGCTTTATCTTGGCTAAATAGATGTTTTGTATTATGTGTGGAGTGCAATTTTGTATGCTTAAATGATAGTTTTAGATTACACTCTTCTTCCAAATTTATGTTTGAAGTGGTATATGCATGTTATTTATGTTTATGTGCATCATTCATATCATTTTTCCTGCTTTTTCTCTTTTAAACAGCATGTGTTGACCTGTCTAGTCTGTAGGTCGAATCATGGTCATCAAAACTCAAGCTTGAAAGTCTCTACCTGTCATGCGTCGACCTGAGGGTCTCCCTTGCATCGACTCATACTGAAACTTTAAAATTTTTGAAAAATTTATTCGCATGCGTCGACGCATAGCACCTGGAGGTCGATGCATCGCTGGTGTTTTTTGAATTTGTTTTTAAATAAATACACTTCAAGCTTGCGTTTTTGTCTTGCATCTTTACATTTGTGTCTCTTGTGGTCTTCAACTCTCTAAATTCTTCCAAAACCCTAATAACCCTCTTCAAAGATTCTCAAAAAATTAGGGCTTCAAACCTGAATTGGTGCAGAATTTCGCCTTTCTACACTCACTTTTACTTCTGTAACTGTGTATTTTCATCAACAAAGAAGGTTTTTCTCAAATGGCTACTTCAAGAGTGACTAATAAAAGGTCCGGTAGGGCATCGTCCTCTCAAACTCCGGTAAATGCTTTATCATTACTCTCTTCTGAACTTGCTGAAGTATATGAGAGAGATTTTAGAAAGAGGTCTATCATTAAGTGTCGCTACTCGAAAAATAGTCGACCGAGGGCGAAAAGAGGAAGAAACAGAAGAGTCGCCATCGAACTTTATTTATCCCATTAGGGGAAGGGAAAACATCGAGAAAACCCAAAGAAGAAAGGATAAGATGGTCTCGCAACCAAATTACGGGTTCGGAAGCCGGTTATGCGAGGGGAAGGTATTAGCACCCCTCACATCCATCGTACTCGATGGGAACCATTTGCTTGTCTATGTGTAAGGATGTTTGCTAAGAATATTGCTTTATAAGAGTGCTCTAAGAGGGAAAGAGAAGGGTGAGAACCAAAGAATGTGAAAGAAAATAAAATGAAAGAAAATGGTGGAAACAAAAAGGAGAAGAAAGAGAAGGAGACTCGATAGGACTTCACAGTCCTATGCCTACGTATTCCCTCGTGCAATGGGAAAGTCAGAGTCAACGTAGTTCGGAGGACTACGGGTAAGAAAATGGAAGGGGGCTCGCCAAGATCATTACAATCTTGTGCCTACGTATCTTACATTTGGACGAGAATGAAGAATCAGAGCAATCGTAGTTTGACCTATGATTTGTTGGTTTCTTTTATATGGACGATGTTAACGTGCGGGTTCTAGCAATTAGGTGTTTTGCGGCTCGCTCGTGGAGTCTTATGCGTTACCTGTTTGCGGTAGAACGGACGTAACATGTCCTTTTTTGGGGGAAGAAGAAATGGTGTGGAAAACGGAAGATGGATAGAAGGTGGCTCGCCAAGATCATCACAATCTTGTGCCTACGTATCTTACATTCGGACGAGAATGAAGAATCAGAGCAATCGTAGTTCGAACGACCACGATTTGTTGGTGTTTTTTATGGACGATGTTAACGTGCGGGTTCTAGCAGTTAGGTGTTTTGCGGCTCGCTTGTGGAGTCTTATGCGTTACCTGTTTGTGGTAGAACGGACGTAACATGTACTTTTTGAAAAGGTTGATTTTCGCCATCAAGGCAAGATGTCACATTTGATTTGTTGAGATTGTTTTTTTAGGGTGAAATAAGTCCTCGGATAGGAACCCCTTCGGGTAGTACCCAATTCTTTATCTCAAAAGATTTGTTATGAAAATTGTGTGGCGAATATGGTTATGTCTTTGTATTGAAAGACGAGTATCGAGACCACACACTCTAAAGTGAGCATCCTAATACTCGAAGAAGAAAAGGTCTTCACCCAATCCTCTCTCTTTAGTTCAATACAAAGAGAACTATATTCTCTTATTAAAGAAGTGTTTTGATTTTAGATGGTAAGTGCTTTACGACAGTGAACCCTAAAGGTAATGTCAAGCACTTGGGATAGGAGAAGGCCTTCGCCTAACCACTCCGCGAACATCTAAGTTTATTAAGAAAAGGTTTGAAAATGCACTTGGTACAAGACCAAGGTTTTTAGACACAAGGAGATGAAATAAAGAGAGAAAAAAGTTTTTGAAAGAATGGGTGGTGAATATAATTACGTCTTCATATTGAAAGACGAGTATCGAGGCCACACACTCTAAAGTGAGCATCTTAATACTCGAAGAGGAATAGGTCTTCACCCAATCCTCTCTTTTTAGTTCAATACAAAAAGAAGTTTTGAAAATGAGCACTTGGTACTAGACCAAGGTTTTTTGACTTAAGAAGATAATGAAAATGAGAAATGAAATAGAAACCCAAATGAAATCGAAAAGAAAATGGCCTCATATTGATCAAGATTTTGAATCGATTGAAGGAAATCAAGTAATCATGATTTTTGTTATATCATTGGCCCACAAGTTGAAATAAATTGCACATGAAAATGAAATGAAAAGCAACAGTAAATCAAGAACTAAGATTTAAACAAAATAATTACAAAACTATTAAAATATTATTAACTAAGTTATGAACAAAAATAGTTAACAAGAAAAATAACAAAATTATTGACAAGAACTTATAAGGAATTTTTCTAAAAAATAAATAATGAGATTATTAATAAAAGTTATCAACAACAAAAATATTAACTAAAATATCTAACAAAGTAATTAACAAAATCTTAACAAGGATCAATAAAACAAATATTAACTAAAAAACAACATATAAAAAATAGATTTAAATATTAATTAAAAATGCTAACTAAAACAAATTAAGAATGAGGAATCATATGGGCTTGACCCATCATCCCCAAGAAGAAACACGGCTGGCCCCAAAAAAGGAAAGGGTGGAAATAGCACACTGGGCTTATGAGCCCAACAAGCCAACCAAACACTGACCAAAAAAACTACGGGCCCGGGGCGGATGGATTGATGAAGAAAGAAAGGGTCATAGAAACCCTACAGAGCCGCTGAACAAAACGTGAGCATAGAAAAAAAATTCCAAAGTCCCTCTCATCTTCTTCGCGCATTTCTTAAACGTACGATCTCTCCTTCTCACCGTTCTCTCTCTCTCGTGATTTCTCAATTCCTCTCGCGATTCTGTTCTTATCCACCTCCCTCACTTAATTTCGCCTCTCTCTCGCGGTGTCTCTGTTCGTTGCGGAAGATGGTTCTTGATCTATCCTCAAATCTCCGCTCGCCACGACGAAAGTGGGTACGTGGTGGATTTGCGACGACGGTGAGGTGGCGGTGGTTGTTTAGTGCGAATCATGGTGGTTCGCGGTGATCGGAGGGAGTTGCGGTCGAGGAATGTTGTTGGTTGAAGTTATGGTAGAAGGAAAAGCTTCGTCAATGAGTTGAAGGAGGAGAAGAGGAGACGAGTCACTGAGTTTGAAACAGAACGAGTTATGTGTTCGAATCCGGTACGGAGGAGAGTAGGGTTGGATGGAAGTTTGAGGTTGATTTTTTGTTGAACGAGGTCGAAGGTGGAGCTGTGAGTTTGTAGAATGGAGGAATAGAGGTCTGGGTTGTTTATGATTTGGGGATGAGTTGTGGATTTGGTTTGCTTGTGAGTTACGTTTCGGTTGGAAGATTGCGGATTCAAGGAGGAGGTTGTTGAATTTGTAGAGAAAATATGAGGGGTCCGATGTAATTTGCCAATTGATTCCTCCTTTTGAAAATTGTTCTCTTTTTTTTTTTTTAATTTCTCTTTTTGGAATTTGTCTTGTTGTGTTTGATCCATCGTTTTCTATCGCAGGTTATGCAAGGTTTTGTTGGTTGTTGTGTGTTGCAGCTTGATATCACGTTGCAGGGAGGTACGTTCGGACATTGTGGGTAGAAGCAGAAGTTTGTTGTGTAGTGTTCATTTTGGCTTGAAGTGAGGCATTAGGTGCTTGCTGCGGTTTTACTGGCTTCGCAGTGTTTCGGCTGGTGTGGTTTTGCTGTGAAGTACAGGTTTTGGCATATTGTGCTGTTGGTTTAGCAGGTGGTGCTTTGGGAGCAGTGGTTTTGGTATTTTGGTGTAAGTGTGCAGAATTTGTACGGTGTTTGCGGTGTTTTGGCTGTCTTGGCATTTGGTCTTGCGCAGGGAGTGAAGAGAAAACAAACACAAGATGCCAACAACATGGTCCCCACTTGGGATGCTCTTTTTTTTTTGTAATTTTGTGTAATGGTGTTGTAATGGGCTTTAGAATGTAATGAACTAGTCCTCTTCTTTTGAATGATTTTATTTGAGTAAGAAAAGAAATAGATCTTTTCGTGAATAAATTGGATTGGAAAAAAAAATGGAAAATGGCTTGAATAATTAGACAAGATGAAAAATGGATAAAAAATAAAAAATGAAAAAATATGGATATGGTGTTGAAATTTGAAAGTGGAATATGTAGTTGGATTTACAAATAAAAAATGGATATGAGAAAAGGGGAATAGTGGATTTAATGAATTTAGGACAAATGAATTAGGATATGAATGAAATGGATTGGGTTTAAAAATGGACAATAATGGATAATTAAAGAGAAATGGATTTCTATGGATAATTGAAATGGATTGGATGGATTAAAACTTGAATTGAATTGGAAATGGTATTTGGATATTACATGATGAATTTGGTTAATGAAATGGACATGAAAATGGATAGTCGAATGAAAAATTGGATTGGAAAATGGGTAAATAACAAAATGGTTACGAGAATGGATATGGATAACGGTAATGTGCCTCCACCTTTGACCAACACTCAAAACCTCTGACAAACAAAACTTGCATACCACAATTCTTGAATTAAGTCGAAGAAGATCCTCCTTGAATCAACTTTTAATTAATGACACCACAATCTCGAATCCGTCTTAACATGGTTTTGATTGAACAATAAATCTGACGAATCCTGACAAGCCTGATGAATCTTGATGAGGAGTTAAGACAATTAGAATTCAACCCTTGCTTCAGACTTGAATGAAAGAACCTCAGAGCAAATAAGAAACCTTGGTTCAAAGGACCTCCTGATCCCATGTCGTATGATATGAGTTAATGGGATGCATAGATATGCAAGGTTAGGGTTAGGGTGAAAATGAGGGTGTGACAGATGCCCCTATTTAATCTTCTTGGACTTGAAGGTGAGAGTGGCAGAGGCTTTCTTACATTCAAGGTACAAGAGGATTAAATATAAGAATACCCGGAATTTTCAGCCGGAAAAGGAGTGGAATGAAAGGTGATGAATCTATGGGATGGCTTGGAAAAGGCACCTGTTAGTGGGAAATGGTAATTGGTTATGAAGGATATGATAATGCTTAAAATGCAATGCGGGATGAACATGAGTGCTAATGATGCGGAAATGTATGCAAAATGCTGGGGATATGAGGATATGAGAGTCTGGACTTTGTTGGGAATAATGGCATATCAACTCGGGGGTTGAGAAAAGCAAATATACCATCGACTCGGGGGTCTTGAACAAAAAATGAAAAAATAAGTCAACTCGAGGGTTGAAGAAAAGGTAAAGGTAACAACATCGACTCGGAGGTCAAGAACTAAAACAAGATATCAACTCAGGGGTTGAGAAAGTAGTAACATTGATATCGACTCGAGGGTCAAGAATAAGAACAAGATATCAACTCAGGGGTTGAGAAGGTGAAGACAATATCGACTCAGGGGTCAAGAACAAAAACAAGGTATCAACTCAGGGGTTGAGGGAGGAAATGACAATGATATCGACTCGGGGGTCAAGGAAATAAAGACAAGATTAACTCAGGGGTCAAAAATAAAAACAAGGTATCAACTCGGGGGTTGAGGGAGGAAATGATTACGATATTGACTCAGGGGTCAAGAGAATAAAGACAATATTGACTCAGGGGTCAAAAACAAATCAAAATATTAACTCAGGGGTTGAGGAAGGAAATGATTATGTTATGTATGCAATGCATATGTGGATGCAAGCAGGTGATTGGTTTTATGTGGGTGCCAAGGAAGATTGGGCTTTTGGTAGGTGCCAAGAAGGGTTGGACTTTGGTTTCAGGGTGCCAAGGAAGGTTGGGCTTTATTTGGGTAGGTTGCCAAGCAGGGTTGGACTTTACGTGATAGGATTTGACTTCCCGATACTCGGTATTTGACGGTGCGATGATAAGGAGACAGATGTGAATGCTTCTGGTGCCCCAAGCTTGATCATTTGCAGAGGTTGCGTGTTTGTTCTTGAGAGAACCTCGCTTCTAGCTAATGCATTGTGATGGCTTGCGGATGATTGTGTGAGCGTAGCGACTTATCTAATGCATGTTGATTGTGCTTTTGCTCTGCCCCAAGGCTCCAAGGTTGCTTAGTGTATGACATAATCAGCTTGACCAACTTGAAGGTATGAAGGGAATTTGATCCTTTGCAAAATGTCTGCCCCTAGCCCGTAGGGTCTCTGAGGGAGTTCTTCCTGGAAAGGTTTATGCCATGACATAGTCTGAGATGATTTGCCCCAGTGTCTGAATCTTGCAGTGGTCTGCCCCCATTCTTGGCCTTTTGAAAAACTTGCCCCAGATCCACAAGGTCACGAGAAAGTCTTGATTCATGTCAGCACCAACAGATGTTCAAGTTCCTCTTTGATTTCTCTTGGTTGGAATTTCGATAATGTCAAGTACTAATTTGCAGTTAAAATTGATCATTCAGAAATGGTAATTTTAATGCGACATTCATGCAAGTTTTGAAAAGTCATTTATTAGGGATGATGTGAAAATGTGTGACAAGTGGACCATTAGTCCAAACTCAGTGTTGATTTACTGGTGTGAAAGATATAGCAAGAAGAGTGACACCAATGCTAACGATTAGCAAATCTGTGGGAGTCAGTTTATGCAACATTGTTGTAGTATGCTTTCAGAATAAACCCTGCCTCAATTAGGTCTTTCGAGGGTTGTAACGTGGCCTGGTTCACGATTATTGAAACAAAGGATATTAGGCTCAAAACTTATTTTGGTACCCACCCCTTCTTCATGATGATTCTCCAGTCCCGCGTTCAGTTAAATTGACACACACATCTAGAGTTTGACAGTGTAAGAGTGAAGATGATGACAGTCATCTTATTTATTTTTGTGGATGGATATCAGTGACCTTTTGATGGTGATCACTGAATTTTATTCTGTTCTGCTCGAGGATTTGAGGGCCTCTTTTGCTCTATTCATTTTTGGATCCCTAACTTTTGCCTAAGTCACCTCTTTGGGTGGTGGACTTAGCGGGCTTTCTCTTTCTTCTTTTTTTTTTTGGGAAAGGCTTGTGACTGCCAAGTCTTTGGTCATTGAATAACAACAGCCATAACAGGAGGTTTCATCTTGAAAATATGTGTAATCAGGATAACTGAACACTACCCATGCCCCAGGTTAAGCGTAAGGGTTTAGAAATCCGAAGGAAACTCCTACTTCTAGGCTCGAAGTGGTTGACTAGGGATTAACTCCTTATCTCTCTGATGTTTAGGGGATTTGAAACAATGCCTGTACATCATCAGCGGGATTTTATCCGAAAGCATACAGTTTGCAATTATGGGTATCTTGTTTTCATCATCCTCCCTCCAATCTTTGCTAAAATGACAGTGTGATAAAGGAAGTGAAGTGGAGAAATATTTTTGTGATTTTTGTTTTTTTTTTTTTTTTTTTGCAATAAATGGGAAAAGATGAGTGAATACGAATGGACTTGTTCAAAACATGCATGATCATTACATTAACAATACCATTAATAAACAACGATGTCTAGAAGCAAATAGCCTTTAACAAAAAGAAACTACAAATGCAAAGTAAATGACATGATCTAAAATTGCCAACATTAAGGAATCTGACTTTTCTCTTTTGAGTTGCTGTTGGGCTAGCATTCTTGCTCATCGAGACCAGTATTGTAGCCTTCTTCATACCTGCTCTCAGCAACTTCTTCCATAACATGGGCGGATGACGGACCTGCTTGACCAGATGAAGAATTGATATTGATTTGAAGACCTTGAGGCGTAAATGAGATTAGCTTGGACTCAATCAAATCTTGGATCTTGTTTCGGAGCTGTTTGCAATCTTTGGTTGAATGCCCCATTGCGCTAGCATGGTAACCACATCGTGCATTGGCGTCAAAGCCTGGTGGGTATGGAGGGATCACAGGGTCCAAGTCCTTTGGCACTATCAGCCCACTATTGATTAAGCGTGGTAGTATATGACTGAATGGCATTGGCAATGGATCAAAATGCCTTTTTGGCTTTTTATTATAGTAGCGTCGGCGTTGCGGAGCATGCTGCCGTGCAATCTATTGTTGATGAGGGGGACCTCTATCAACAGGAGGATGTTGACCATGTGAGAACGGAATCGCACACGTAGACCCATAGGATTGCTGACTTTGAACAGTTGAGATTCTTGCGTGATAAGGTAATGGAGGTGGGACATGTGGAGCTTCCCAAATGGAGTTAATTTCACCATCCTCTTCTTCCTCTTGGGAACTGGCAAATGATTCACTTTTGCTAGCTGGGATGTTCAAGGCGGCTTGGATCTTTCCACTCTTGAGGATGCACTCGAGGTGTTCTCCAGCTATCACCAGGTCAGAGAAGTTTGAGGTCCCAGTGCCAACCATCTTTTCCAAGTATGGACCTTGCAAGGTATTCAAGAACATGTCAACCAATTCTCTATCTAAGATTGGTGGTTGAACACGAGCATCTACCTCTCTCCATCTCTGAGCATATCCTCTGAAAGATTCGTCGTCCTCTTGAGATAAGCCTTGCAATTGCGTGCGACTGGGAGCCATGTCCAGATTGTATTGGTATTGCTTTACGAAGGCACTGGCTAGGTCTGACCATGATTTGATATGGCTGCTCTCTAGATGCATATACCAACTCAGTGATGCCCCACTCAGACTGTCTTCGAAATAGTGAATCATAAGTTTGTCGTCGTGGACATGCGAGGTCATTCTTCTGCAAAACATCACCAAATGTTGCTTTGGACAACTATCCCCTTTATACTTCTCAAAACTCGGTGTGTTGAACTTTGGAGGTATTACAAGGTTGGGTACCAAACACATGCTTGAATCATTAAGATCCAAAGTGTCACGACCCTTTATGGCGTTAATCTCCTCCTCTAACACATGACATTTTTCCATAAGCTCAACAGCTTGCGGATCCTTGGTTTTCATCACAGGGACTGCCCCTTGGGGATTTGGATCAGAGAAAGCAAAACTATGATATTCCATGGCGTCAAGAGAAGAAAAACTTCCATCTTGGACAATGGTATGTTCGAGTATAATAGGATCCTCAACGGAGATCTGCACGGGCTGAGCTTGAGCAACATTGTTCACTCGAGGTGAAATGACATTTCCAGTGGCTGAAGTCCTTTGAATGTTGCCATCTTTCCTTGCCAAGGTTGTCATAGCTTCCACAAGTTGGTCCAACTGGCTTTTCATCAATTCAACATCTGCTCGTGACGCAAACTGGTTCTGCTCTTCGGAGGCCATGATCCTTTAAAAGCTACTTCAAGTCCAATACGGGCTTCAGGAAGTCAACTGTGGGTTATGGACAAAGGATGGATGAGTTATCTGGTTTAAGGTTGGAGAATGATATGCAAAATGATGCAAAGGATGCTGATGCAAATGAAATGTTATGAATGCAATAAGACATGGATCAAAGATCGCTGAATCCAAGGTTCACACTACAGGTGTCAAGGTCACAGATTCTGCAGAACAACACAACAAGATATCCCTCACCTCGGGTAGGTTGTCTATTGGTTTATAACAGGGCATTCCACGGGCTTTCAAACAAGGTCCCATGCACAAACCCTCAAAAGTTTTCCATCATAACGACGATTCGTAAGACGGTAATCCCTTCAAAGGATGAGCACAGAGTTATGTCTTAGTAACCCTTGGAATTGGGTTCTAAAAAGATCCTCAGAATCATGGACTCCCAGGTCGGAAACAAAGACACCATTACGACTAATCGTAAGACATAATCATTCCCAAAGGGGCCTCATCTGATCGGTGGAAGTTAAACCAACTCGACGAGTCCTAAGTCTCGCAAATCAGTAAGCAACCACCTCCTAGCTTAGTGTATACTCGAAAAGCTCGGGTAGAAAGCCTTTCTCCTCACAAACCATCCCCAATATACCCAACAAATAAGAAAAGCATAAGATAATAAAGCAATAATAAAGCAAACAAAAACACACATGCGACAAACAAATTAGGTTTGGCTTGCTTAGGGATTTTCCATGTCCCCAGCAGAGTCGCCAGCTGTCGCTACTCGAAAAATAGTCGACCGAAGGCGAAAAGAGGAAGAAACAGAATAGTCGCCATCGAACTTTATTTATCCCATGAGGGGAAGGGAAAACATCGAGAAAACCCAAAGAAGAAAGGATAAGATGGTCTCGCAACCAAATTACGGGTTCGGAAGCCGGTTATGCGAGGGAAAGGTATTAGCACCCCTCACATCCATCGTACTCGATGGGAACCATTTGCTTGTCTATGTGTAAGGATGTTTGCTAAGAATATTGCTTTATAAGAGTGCTCTAAGAGGGAAAGAGAAGGGTGAGAACCAAAGAATGTGAAAGAAAATAAAATGAAAGAAAATGGTGGAAACAAAAAGGAGAAGAAAGAGAAGGAGACTCGATAGGACTTCACAGTCCTATGCCTACGTATTCCCTCGTGCAATGGGAAAGTCAGAGTCAACGTAATTCGGAGGACTACGGGTAAGAAAATGGAAGGGGGCTTGCCAAGATCATTACAATCTTGTGCCTGCGTATCTTACATTTGGACGAGAATGAAGAATCAGAGCAATCGAAGTTCGACCTACGATTAGTTGGTTTTTTTATATGGACGATGTTAACGTGCGGGTTCTAGCAGTTAGGTGTTTTACGGCTCGCTCGTGGAGTCTTATGCGTTACCTGTTTGCGGTAGAACGGACGTAACATGTCCTTTTTTGGGGGAAGAAGAAATGGTGTGGAAAACGGAAGATGGATAGAAGGTGGCTCGCCCAGATCATCACAATCTTGTGCCTACGTATCTTACATTCGGACGAGAATGAAGAATCAGAGCAATCGTAGTTCGACCGACCACAATTTGTTGGTGTTTTTTATGGACGATGTTAACGTGCGGGTTCTAGCAGTTAGGTGTTTTGCGGCTCGCTTGTGGAGTCTTATGCGTTACTTGTTTGCGGTAGAACGGACGTAACATGTCCTTTTTGAAAAGGTTGATTTTCGCCATCAAGGCAAGATGTCACATTTGATTTGTTGAGATTGTTTTTTAAGGGTGAAATAAGTCCTCGGATAGGAACCCCTTCGGGTAGTACCCAATTATTTATCTCAAAAGATTTGTTATGAAAATTGTGTGGCGAATATGGTTATGCCTTTGTATTGAAAGACGAGTATCGAGACCACACACTCTAAAGTGAGCATCCTAATACTCGAAGAAGAAAAGGTCTTCACCCAATCCTCTCTCTTTAGTTCAATACAAAGAGAACTATATTCTCTTATTAAAGAAGTGTTTTGATTTTAGATGGTAAGTGCTTTACGACAGTGAACCCTAAAGGTAATGTCAAGCACTCAGGATAGGAGAAGGCCTTCGCCTAACCACTCCGCGACCATCTAAGTTTATTAAGAAAAGGTTTGAAAATGCACTTGGTACAAGACCAAGGTTTTTAGACACAAGGAGATGAAATAAAGAGAGAAAAAGGTTTTTGAAAGAATGGGTGGTGAATATAATTACGTCTTCGTATTGAAAGACGAGTATCGAGACCACACACTCTAAAGTGAGCATCTTAATACTCGAAGAGGAATAGGTCTTCACCTAATCCTCTCTTTTTAGTTCAATACAAAAAGAAGTTTTGAAAATGAGCACTTGGTACTAGACCAAGGTTTTTTGACTTAAGAAGATAATGAAAATGAGAAATGAAATAGAAACCCAAATGAAATCGAAAAGAAAATGGCCTCATATTGATCAAGATTTTGAATCGATTGAAGGAAATCAAGTAATCATGATTTTTGTTATATCATTGGCCCACAAGTTGAAATAAATTGCACATGAAAATGAAATGAAAAGCAACAGTAAATCAAGAACTAAGATTTAAACAAAATAATTACAAAACTATTAAAATATTATTAACTAAGTTATGAACAAAAATAGTTAACAAGAAAAATAACAAAATTATTGACAAGAACTTATAAGAAATTTTTCTAAAAAATAAATAATGAGATTATTAATAAAAGTTATCAACAACAAAAATATTAACTAAAATATCTAACAAAGTAATTAACAAAATCTTAACAAGGATCAATAAAACAAATATTAACTAAAAAACAACATATAAAAAAGAGATTTAAATATTAAATAAAAATGCTAACTAAAACAAATTAAGAATGAGAAATCATATGGGTTTGACCCATCATCCCCAAGAAGAAACACGGCTGGCCCCAAAAAAGGAAAGGGTGGAAATAGCACACTGGGCTTATGAGCCCAACAAGCCAACCAAACACTGACCAAAAAAACTACGGGCCCGGGGCGGATGGATTGATGAAGAAAGAAAGGGTCATAGAAACCCTACAGAGCCGCTGAACAAAACGTGAACATAGAAAAAAAATTCCAAAGTCCCTCTCATCTTCTTCACGCATTTCTCAAACGTACGATCTCTCCTTCTCACCATTCTCTCTCTCGTGATTTCTCAATTCCTCTCGCGATTCTGTTCTTATCCACCTCCCTCACTTAATTTTGCCTCTCTCTCGCGGTGTCTCTGTTCGTTGCGGATGATGGTTCTTGATCTATCCTCAAATCTCCGCTCGCCGCGACGAAAGTGGGTACGTGGTGGATTTGCGATGATGGTGAGGTGGCGATGGTTGTTTAGTGCGAATCGTGGTGGTTCGCGGTGATCGGAGGAAGTTGCGGTCGAGGAATGTTGTTGGTTGAAGTTATGGTTGAAGGAAAAGCTTCGTCAATGAGTTGAAGGAGGAGAAGAGGAGACGAGTCACTGAGTTTGAAACATAACGAGTTATGTGTTCGAATCCGGTACGGAGGAGAGTAGGGTTGGATGGAAGTTTGAGGTTGATTTTTTGTTGAACGAGGTCGAAGGTGGAGCTGTGAGTTTGGAGAATGGAGGAATAGAGGTCTGGGTTGTTTATGATTTGGGGATGAGTTGTGGATTTGGTTTGCTTGTGAGTTGGGTTTCGGTTGGAAGATCGCGGATTCAAGGAGGAGGTTGTTGAATTTGTAGAGAAAATATGAGGGGTCCGATGTAATTTTCCAATTGATTCCTCCTTTTGAAAATTGTTGTTTTTTTTTTAATTTCTCTTTTTTGAATTTGTCTTGTTGTGTTTGATCCGTCGTTTTCTATCGCAGGTTATGCAAGGTTTTGTTGGTTGTTGTGTGTTGCAGCTTGATATCACGTTGCAGGGAGGTACGTTCGGACATTGTGGGTAGAAGCAGAAGTTTGTTGTGTAGTGTTCGTTTTGGCTTTAAGTGAGGCATTAAGTGCTTGTTGCGGTTTTACTGGCTTCGCAGTGTTTCGGCTGGTGTGGTTTTACTGTGAAGTACAGGTTTTGGAATATTGTGCTGTTGGTTTAGCAGGTGGTGCTTTGGGAGCAGTGGTTTTGGTATTTTGGTGTAAGTGTGCAGAATTTGTACGGTGTTTGCGGTGTTTTGGCTGTCTTGGCATTTGGTCTTGCGCAGGGAGTGAAGAGAAAACAAACACAAGATGCCAACAACATGGTCCCCACTTGGGATGCTCTTTTTTTTTTGTAATTTTGTGTAATGGTGTTGTAATGGGCTTTAGAATGTAATGAACTAGTCCTCTTCTTTTGAATGATTTTATTTGAGTAAGAAAAGAAATAGATCTTTTCGTGAATAAATTGGATTGGAAAAAAAATGGAAAATGGCTTGAATAATTAGACAAGATGAAAAATGGATAGAAAATAAAAAATGAAAAAATATGGATATGGTTTTGAAATTTGAAAGTGGAATATGTAGTTGGATTTACAAATAAAAAATGGATATGAGAAAGGGGGAATAGTGGATTTAATGAATTTTGGACAAATGAATTAGGATATGAATGAAATGGATTGGGTTTAAAAATGGACAATAATGGATAATTAAAGAGAAATGGATTTCTATGGATAATTAAAATGGATTAGATGGATTAAAAGTTGAATTGAATTCGAAATGGTATTTGGATATTACATGATGAATTTGGTTAATGAAATGGACATGAAAATGGATAGTCGAATGAAAAATTGGATTGGAAAATGGGTAAATAACAAAATGGTTACAAGAATAGATATGGATAACGGTAATGTGCCTCCACCTTTGACCAACACTCAAAACCTCTGACAAACGAAACTTGCATACCACAATTCTTGAATTAAGTCGAAGAAGATCCTCCTTGAATCAACTTTTAATTAATGACACCACAATCTCGAATCCGTCTTAACATGATTTTCATTGAACAATAAATCTGACGAATCCTGACAAGCCTGATGAATCTTGATGAGGAGTTAAGACAATTAGAATTCAACCCTTGCTTCAGACTTGAATGAAAGAACCTCAGAGCAAATAAGAAAACTTGGTTCAAAGGACCTCCTGATCCCATGTCGTATGATATGAGTTAATGGGATGCATAGATATGCAAGGTTAGGGTTAGGGTGAAAATGAGGGTGTGACATTAAGCAACATGTGTATTACCCTAAGGTAGCAGACATGATTCATATCCATGAAATTGTAGATATTCTAAACCATCAAAATATTAATGCGTTTTTGGAATGTTTTATGCTGGATTGATGGATAAATTTACAGGGTATGAGTTTGCTTTCAAGATGGGGGGCAAAAGCTACAATGTCGGTAGCACTATATGGCGAGACTTGTTTGACATGTGTCCTTGCCTTTCTCCTGATCTTCATATAACTGATATCAAGTTGGCTCCACATTATGATTTTAAGACCGCATTGAACTACATGCTTAAGGATCCTTATCCTGAGGAAGTAGTCGCAAATGATTTCTTCCCTAAGTCTGTCACAATTGGTCTATTGAAATGGGAGGATCGTATCCTGCAGTGGATTGTCTTCCACATTTTACGTCCGAAGAAAGGTGGTTACCCAAGGGTTGATCAAGCTTAAGTTCATTTGGTTTATCTCCTCAAGAACAAGATCAAGATAAACTGACCTTATTATTTTGCAAGTCGCTTTTATGCTTTGAAAGAAAGCGGCAGAGGTTCATCATTATGCTATGGATCGTTGATCCAAACCATATTAGATCATTCCGGGATTTTTGTGCCAGGCATCCCTTACATCTCTCTTACTACTGACCAAGAGTTTAGCCAAAAGACTTTGACTCTTATGGGATATATTTGGGACAAGCAACAGAAAACTTATGTGGTCAAGCCTAGGGGTTCAAGTGGACGCATCCAGAACTTAGATGAAGCCGAAGAGGAAGAACAAGACGAAGATGAGGAAACTCATCCCATGGAAACACGGGTTCCCTATTAAAGTCATGATGATTATGCATGGTTAGGTGACTCTCCAGTTTAGGACACCAACGAAAACCAAGGATGGGGTACATGGCATCAAATTGTTTGGTCTGAGCAAGGCACCTCATATATGCTCTTTCTCCAAATAATCCTCCAACAGACAATTCAGTCGTTCTTGAAATGCTCCTAAGTAAGCAACTTGAGAACCAAAACTTTGCAGCTCTTCAAGAACAATGGTATGAAACAATGCAGGTACAAATTCGAGCTCAGAATGAAAACTTCGATCTCTTTGCATCAAGGGTCTTGGGTCGGTTTGGTCAAATGGATGAAACCTCAGCAAATTAGCACCATGCCCTCTCATTGAGCTTCAACACTTTTAACCGAAGTGTCCTTGGTCTATGTGAATGTCTGAACGCTTAAGAAGCAAATCAAGATCAATCATTCCGAGGGAGAGGTCAACCTCATAGGGATCAAAGACCATAGTTAATTGAGTTGTGTTGTTGTCTTGTCTTGCATCTCATTTTGCATTTTGTTTTGTTTTGTTTTGTTATTTTGTTTTTCTCAAGACTTGTATTGAACTATGTATTTTGTTTAATGCATTACTATTTCTCTATGGTTCTTGCGTTATTTATCTTTATTATTTGCATTGACAACTGTAGCGCAATTTTTGTGGTTTTGAATCACTATTGCTTTGGTACTACAGTTCGATTCATTTTTTATCCTGTGAAGCTGATTAAGAAAGAGAAATAGATGTCTCCAATTAACCCTGCTTGGAAACTGAGATTAAACAGTCAAAACTGTTGGTTTACAGATGCTATCAAAATAGGGGGTACGTCTTTTAGGGTTATTTGCTTAAGAACAGGATCTGGACTATTTGTGAGGTTTTAGGTCTAATGCTTTTGATGGATATACTGGGTTTTGGGTTTTTTCATTAGTATGCTCGCTAAGATTTTGCAATCTTATGCCTTCGTATTTCCGTTTGACGAAACAGGGAAATCACAGCGATCGTAGTTCCTCATATTCTATGGGAGGAAAGAGATTGTTTTGGTGTCTTGTTCAAAGCCCAACACGTGAAGCTAAAGGTGGTTTGTATCTTGTTCAAAGCCCAAGATGTGAAGCTAAAGGTTTGACTGAGAGAGGATTTGTCATCTCTAAAGAGGAGTTGTTGATGTTTGTATGCTGTTTGCAAGGCACAAATTTGATGCTAAAAGGTTGATTGACTCAACCAGGGGTTTCTTTATACAAAGCCTAAGAGGAGGCTAGAAGTTTACCTTTTCTGGGGAAAAATCTCTTTTTGTCTTGTACAAAGCCCAAGATTGAGGCTAAAAGGGATTTTGACTCTGTTGGGGAGAATGTATCTTGTATAAAGCCCAAGATGAAGGCTGAACTGAGTTTGACTCAACAAGAGAGTACTTTTATCTGTCCTGTAGAAAGCCCAAGACGAAGGCTAAAAAGGTTAACTCAACAAGAGAGTCAGTTTGACAGGTGATTGACCCAACAAGAGAGTCTGAAGATTGATTGACTCAACAAGAGAGTCTTTTATACTCAACAAGAGAGTGATTTGTTGTCTCAAACGAAGCCCGAGATTGAGGCTAAAAGGAGATTGACTCAACAAGAGAGTCTTTTATACTCAACAAGAGAGTGTTTTTTCTATCTCGTACAAAGCCCGAGATTGAGCCTAAAAGGAGATTGACTCAACAAGAGAGTCTTTTATACTCAACAAGAGAGTGTTTTTCTGTCTCGTACGAAGCCCGAGATTGAGGCTAAAAGGATATTGACTCCTCAAGAGAGTCTTTTATACTCAACAAGAGAGTGTTTTTGTATGTCTTGTACAAAGCCCAAGATGGAGGCTAAAAGTGGTTGACTCAACAAGAGAGTCTTTTACACTCAACAAGAGAGTGATTTTTTTATATGTCTTGTACAAAGCCCGAGACAGAGGCTAAAAGTGGTTGAATCAATAAGAGAGTCTGAAAAGGTTAGCTCCGCTAGGGAGAATCATTTGTACAAAGCCCAAGAGGAGGTTGTCTTACTGCTGAGGATTAGATCCATAGGCAGGCCCAAGGGTGGGGAGCTCTCATGAGAGAGACAGGGTTTCAGAGTGATCGGTGTTTCTTCCTATGTTTGAAAGAAACTTGAGAATGTCTTTGAGACTCAAGAGGCTTAGACTGTCCAAGTCTAGAGTTTTATCTTTTGTACAATGCCCAAGAGGAGGCACGGGCATTAAGGGATGAGTATCAATCCTACAACGGCCGGAGTTTTGACTTTGGAAAGACTGCTCTAGCAAAGGATGACTAAGTTCTGTCTTATACCTTTAAGAGGTCATCAGGGTCCTTGTATGAAGCCCAAGAGAAGGCATGAGAACTTCTAAGAAGCCGAAGGGTCCTTGTACAACGCCCAAGAGGAGGCGGGGATGCTTTTAGGAAGCATGTGGGTCCCCAAACCAAGAGAAGTTCAAGAAATGCAATTCACAGAGAAGAGATCATTCCAGGAAAGTTAGAGAATTTGGAAGAAACTCAAGAGATGCCATTCCCGGAGAAAAGATCATCTCTGGGGAGTTAGAGTTTCTTTGACAATTTCTAAAGGTGACAGTCTGAGAAAAGGTTCACCGAGAATACTGCCTTTCCCTTTGTTCCATATTGTTTAACCCCAAGAGGAGGGAAGACTGTATCTGGAATCCTACAGAGGATCTAGTTTTGTTTGTATTTAGGAGTGACCAACAAAGCTTTACCTAGTGCTAGACGTAGTTGTCGGGGAAAAATCTAAATAACTATACTAGTATTACACAGTGGATATGGGACAAGTATATAAAAGGATGTGAAAGAAGACTTACAGTGAAGCAGCCCCACAATACAGTTATATACATATGACAGCGGTAAATGAAAGCGGATAAACACTTACCCGTTGTAGAGCTTCCATGTTGTTTTGTTAGTTGTTCAACAAAGAAAGTTTTGATAACAACATATATTTGAATTCAAAATCAAAGGGGAAAGTGCTTTGAAAAGATTGTTGGGGCTTACAGCTCAAGGAGAGGCCCAGGGTTTTAACGATGATCGCACCATTGTTTTGAAAACTGTACAGAGGGACTTATACAATATGTGAGGCCCAAAAAGTTTTGATGTACAAGGGGATGGGTCTTACACTCTATTAGAGGCCCAAAGATTTATTTTTGTACAAGAGATGGGACTTACAGCTCAAGGAGAGACCCAGGGTTTATTTGTTTGGCAACGACGATCGCGCTGAGATTTTTGAAAACACGGTGGGTCTTATACAATATCTGAGGCCCAAATTATTTTGGTTTTTAAAAAGGGGTTGGGTCTTACACTCTATTAGAGGTCCAAAGAAATTTAAAGAAAATAAATGAGGCTTATAACACGAGGGTAGGCCCAGATGATTTGATTTTTGAATTGGCAATCACGCAGAGATTTTTGAAAACGCAGTGGGTCTTATACAAATACTGAGGCACAAAAATGTTTTGGTTTTCAAAGGGGTTGGGTCTTACACTCTATTAGAGGCCCAAAGATTTATTTTAAAATAAAAATGGGGCTTACAGCTCAAGGAAAGGCCCAGATGATTTTGAAAAGGAGACAATCGCGCCGAACGTTTCAAAATACACAGAGGGACTTATACAATGTGTGAGCCCCAAAATTGTTTATTTACAAAAAGGGGTTGGGTCTTACACTCTATTAGAGGCCCAAAGAGTTTTGAAAAAGTTTGATGAGGGTTGAATTAATCAAAACCCTAATTTGTTTTCAAAAATATATTTTAATTGAATACAAATTCAATTAAAATGATCAAAATTGTTAAACATGTGTGAAAAACAAATTGTGATCTTGGATTAATGTTTCAAAAATCATGTTTATATCCACAAAATGATTGAAAATCAATTAAGTTTGGGAAATCAAGAAGGAACAAATATTTTAAATGTTAAAAACAAATAAAACATTAATTCTTAGCAAAAATATCAAATATATGAGATAAATAATATTTTTTTGGGAATTTTTAGTAAAATAAAATATTTTAACATTTTTGTGAATTATTAAAAAAAGAATCAACTCAAAATCATTAAAACTCAGAGAGAAATTAATTTTTGAATCAATTAAATAAAATCACAAAATTCAAAAATTCAAATATTCAAAAAATGGCGCCAAGAACACGCGCCATCCCTCTGTTTCTGCAGATTTACATTTTATTTCCAATCTCACTGAATACTTGATGAAATCACACAAACCACATATTAATCTGCTCGCTTTCACCTCACGACCATGTCTATGGTCTTTAATTTCATTTATTTTAAGTGTGGAATAAGAAATCAAAGAGAAACCTTAAGAACCCTAAAATTTGCATGAAGGCTCAGAAATTCCATACACAATTCAAACAAAGCAATTGATTGAGGGTAAACACTCTATGCATGATTATGAACATATGGCAAAATTATTGTGCAACAAAATATGCATGGATCATAGAGTTAGAAGAGCTCAGGCTTACCTCTTGCAGCTGGTGATCGTGTTTTGTGTTAGAAGTGTTGTAAGCTGGTTCCAATAATTTGTACAGCTTCCTTAGGTGCCAAGTAATGTGTCTGAATGCTTGGAGTGGTTTGAAACAAGCTGAAACTTGAGATGGTACCTCAACTGCACCTCTGTCAAGAACTTGAGCAGTTGGCAAGTGATTTTGTGATTTTGGTGTTACAGATGTTATGTGAGTGTTTGGATCACTTCTATATGATTTTTATGAGGTGTGTGTGTGTGTGTGTGTGATTGGTTTGGTTGGAATAACTCTCAAACTCAAAACCCGGTAGTGACTTGCCTTATAAGGCAAAATTGGAAGTGAGAAGGAGATTTTGAGGAAAGCATCTATTTGATGGCTTTGGTGTACTCAAACTGATCACAATTGAGCTCTATTTATAGTAGAGCAAGTTTATTTTGGCTGCAATAGTGAATGGCAACTGCAACAGAGGTTTGGCCAATGTTGATCAATGGGAATCCAAGTCTCCTCTAGCCATTGACTAGAGGTTAGAGCACAGAGTTGTGGTTCCCTAGTTCAGATCTTATCCTTGACTCATTCAGTTGGAAATGGTTCAGTCCATGCCACCTTGGTGCATCCATTGAATGCTCCAAAACAAAATTAGAGTCTTGTCCCCTCTTTAGGCATTTCTAGGTTTGGCATGCTACTTTTGGTTCCAAAGACTTGGGAGGCTTATGGATAAGTGTTTGTCCCTCCTTGGTCTCCCCCTGAGGTGTTAAGATGGATAGACTTGTTTGTCATTTGCACAAATTACCCAAATCGACCAAAATGCACAAATCTTCCTTGCCATGACAGTTTGCAGCAAGGCATATTGCCATTGTCATATCTCATGGCTCAAGTGGAATTTCATGGGGTTCTTGGCCATTTTGGAAAGCTCTCATATGATACAACACATGTGTGATCATAGTTTGTCTTGATACTTTTTGGATCCAAGTGAAAAATCCCCCTACTTTTGGAAAAAAAGCAAGACAGATTCTGACTTAGTGAAAATTTCACTAAGTGTTGGAAAAAGTGACATTTCTTGTTTTCAGCCATTTTGATCCAACCATAACTCAAAATCCATGATGAATTGGAATGAGGTGTAGTTGACACTATTAAAGTATTCCATGAGAGTTACAAATCCATCTTTGGATCAGCCCAAATGGTTGCTTGGATCTCAAGTTATGATCCTTGGAAGTTGGTACCCTAGCCACTTTGTTCCATAACTTAGAAAAATTTCTAAGTTTTTTATGGTTACCCCTTTTACAAGTTATCCCACTTTTCTTGATTTTTCTTGATGAATGATGATTCCAATCACACATTAACATCATTTTAGGGTTAGGGAACCATAATTGATCAAAAAATCAAAAAGTCAAACTTTGACTTTTGGGCATAGTTGACTTTTTATCAGATGAATTCAAAACTGTGCGATCCTCAATGAAATCAAGTCCTTGACCTAATCAAACTTGATGGATTGATTTCATAGGTGTTATAGGGTGTATTGAATCATGTCCCAAGGTTTGGGAGCATGTCCTGGTCAAAAGTCACAGGTACAGTTGACTTTTTTCGCGAAACCCTAACTGTGGTTCTGATGAACTTGAAACTTGTGAATCAAGCTTATTGGATCAACCCATTGTTGTAAATGGATCAATGTAGTGTATTTGAGACCCTCAAATCATGCCTTGAGGTTTTGGCTCATGCTTTGTCCCAAAAGTCAACTTAGGGGTGAATTAGGTCAAGAAACCCTAATTTCTGATTTTTATGAATGCATCCCCTGAGGTTAAATTGACTTGATGATTAGGTTTATGAGGCCCCTTAGAGTATTTTGGGTTATGCTTTGAAGCATTGGCTCATGCCCAGAGGAAAATTTCCATCTGGAGGCCCTGGTCGACCAAAACCCTAATTTGGTGACACTGGCGATCTTGAGGCTTAATCCACTTGGAATGTTGCAGCCTTGTGCTTGATTCTTGATGTGGGAGTCCTCTTGATCATTTATGTGTGTTTGAGAGGTTAGACAAGTTGAAGATCATGTCATTTCTTGATTGATCCTTTTCCTAAATGCTCTGAGAGGGCTTGAAACCCTAGTCCTTGATTGCATGGAATGCTCAACAATTCTTGAGGAGATTGATGAGGTATAAAGGTACATCTATATTGTGATGATGACTTGCACAATGATGGGAAATCTTAGTGGTCAAAATTTGGGGTATGACAACAACGTTATATGGGGATGATTTTTAATGTGGTATCTGTTGCAATAACATATGTTTTTGTTGTTATGTGTATGGTATGTTTACAAATGACCGGTTGCTTTACTCTTTTTGATGTTGTCAAAAGGGGAGAAAGAAAAAGCGAGTTCACAAAGTTCAAAATTCTACGGAAGTGCATATAGTGAAGGGGAAAATGTCCTTCAAGTACTCAATGTTTTGGGAAGGTTTTGCCATCATCAAAAAGGGGGAGTATATGAGAGTAATGTTCCTTTTTACTATGTTTTAATGATGACAAAATGAGGATATTTCGTACTTGTGTATTTTGGACAGTATCACATTATCTAAGCCAGGCATTCATCTTTTACAAACGTCCATAAAGATCCTTATACATGTATTTAGACATATAGGATCATACATTATGTCAAAAATGGGGTTTGAGTCATTTTTAAAGCCTTAGGTCGACTCACAATGAAGAGAAATAGTTTTTGAAACTTCCTGCCTGTAGCTTGCGATTTTTGTCGGTGACGCGACCACCTTACCGCATTTGGTTGAAATTGGGTGCTACTTTCTGATTTCTTATTTATCCTATGAAGTTGGAAAGGAAAGGGAAGCTATCTAAAACTAACCTTGCACGCAAATGTTTTCTTTAACAAATGCTAAGAGATTGGGGGGTTCAGGGTCAGATTATACAAAGGGAAGTTGTTAATTACCCAATGTATATATGGTTATCCATAGATTCTTTGGCATGTTCTACTATTATCTACTTACTGGTGTTTATCTATTATAAATTGGGAAAGTTTCTCCTTTGGGAGTGTTGAGAGAGTGTTTTTGTTGTTTTCGGGTTTTTCGATGTTTTTTATAAGGTACTGGACCTAAAGTTTTTGTTATTTGTGTGCTCGCTAAGATTTCGCAATCTTATGCCTACGTATTCCCGTAAAGATAACAGGGAAATCAGAGCAATCGTAGTTCCTCCTATTCTATGGGAGGAAAAAGATGTTTGGTGTCTTGATTAAAGCCCAAGATTGAAGCTAAAGGAGTATTTGTGTCTTGTTCAAAGCTCAAGATTGAAGTTAAAGGGGTTTTTTGAGAGAGAATTTGTCATCTCTAAAGGGAGATATCTCACTTATTCATCACAGTTGGGTAACTGATTATAAAGGGGAATTACTTTAACTGGAATGTATGGGATCCAACAATGCCATAATTTCCTTTATAAGAGAGATGTCCTGAAGGAGTAAACTTTAACTCAGTATTGAGAAATGCCATTTTTCTTTAGGAGTCTTTACATGCTAAGAGAGGGACAATGGCTTGGATGTAAATAATCTAGAGGCTTACCACTTATAGCAGTTAGATGAAAGAGGAAGTTTACCAGGATAAAAGAGGGATCACAGCTTGGATTTTTTAATCAACAAGTGTGCTACTTACAGTAGTTATCTGAAATTAGGGTTTGTTTGATTGTCTGTTTTGATGTGTGATGTACAGAGAAATGCCTCCCTACAGAGAGAACTCTTGATTTTCTCTGAGGGGATGTTGATTTTTGTGTGCCTTGATCAAAGCCCAAGGTTGAAGCTAAAAGGTTGACTCTACTAGGGGAGTTTTATATCTGTCTTGTACAAAGCCCAAGATTGAGGCCAAAAGGGTGATTTTGTTTAGGGAGATCATTATACAAAGCCTAAGAGAAGGCTAGAAGGAATTTACTATTCTGGGAAAAAATTTTGTCTGTCTTGTACAAAGCCCAAAATTGAGGCCAAAAGGGATTGACTCCACTGGGGAGAGGTTTTATTTGTCTTGTACAAAGCCCAAGATTGAGGCTAAAAGGTTTGATTGACTCAGCTTAGAGAATATGATCTGTAAAGCCTAAGGTTGAGGATAACTCAGCTAAGGAAAAATCATTATACAAAGCCTAAGAGGAGGCTGATTTGGGGAATTTCTTATATAAACCCTAAGAGGAGGCTAGCTTCTGCTGAGGATTATTGAGATCCAGAGACAGGTCCAAAATGGGGAATCAACTCTTGATGAGTGTAGAATAGTTGAAATATCAGATGCCTTGAGGTTCTGATTCTATTTGTATTGATGGTAAGTTGACCCTAGCTGGGGAATTTAGAATGAAAATTTTAAACTCTGCTGGTGAGTTGATGAAATCATTAGGGTTTTTTCTGTGCTTTTAGGAAACTTGAGGGTTTCTTTGAGGTCCAAGAGGAGATGAGACTTTCCAAGTCTACTCGTGTGAAAAAGTTTTTCTCTTAACTGGAGAATGATCTTTGTATGATGCCCAAGCGGAGGCTGGTGTTTTAAGGGATGAGAATCAAACCTAAACTGGTCTGATGTTTTTTACTCTCTTGGAGGATTGAACTAGCAAAAGATGACTAGGTTCTGTCCTATACCTATAGGAGGTCTTCAGGATCCTTGTGCTAAGCCCAAAAGGAGGATGAGAACTTCTAAGAAGCCTGAGGGTCCTTGTACAAAGCCCAAGAGGAGGCTGGGGATGCTTTTAGGAAGCCTGTGGGTCCAAGCCTGAGAAAAGTTCAAGAAAAGGTTTCACCGAGAATAATCCTTTCTTTAGTGAACAGTTCTAAGGTCTGAAGAAATTCAAGAGAGGTTTCACCGGGAATAATCCTCTCTGGGGAAGTGAATTTCTTGTACAGATATTTCTAAGTTGTGACAGTCTTGAAAAGTATGAACGGGAATAATGCCTTTCTCTGTTCCATATTGTATAAGCCCAAGAGGAGGCAAGATTGTATTTGGATTTCCTATTGGGAACTAGTTTTGACTGTGTTGAAAGAGTAACCACTAGTTTGATCTAAAAACCTAGAACTAATTGCTGGGGAAAACTTTAAGCAAGCAATATACATGCATATATATATATATATATATATATATATATATATATATATATATATATATACAGATGAAATATATAAGCAAGTATGTATAAAAAAAATAGTAGAACTTACAGGTGTGCAAGATCCAGCATTGTAACCACAGCTGTATGGTTAGTTATTCAAGAAATTGAAGAAAGTTTTGATAACAACTATGAATTTGAATCTAAATCAAAAAAGAAAGTTATTTTAAAGGGAAGTTTGGGGCTTATACTTAAGGAGAGGCCCACATGAGATTTGTTTAACAGGAGACGATCGCGCTGCGGTTTCAGAAAACACAGTGGGACTTATTCAGTTACTGAGGCCCAAAATTTTATTTATGTGATAAGGGATGGGTCTTACACTCTATTAGAGGCCCAAGAGTTTATTTTATACAAAAGATGGGGCTTACAACTCAAGGAGAGGCCCAAATAAAAATTGTTTTGAAGACGGCGATAGTGCCGAGATTTTTAAAATGTATCGGGACTTATACAAATGACTGAGGCCCAAATTATTTTTGTAAAAAGGGGGTTGGGTCTTACACTCTATTAGAGGCCCAAAAGTGTTTTTAAAAATCAATTGAATTTGAAAGATCAAGAGAAAGAATTTTTAAAATGTTTAAAAACAATTAAAAGGAATTCTTTTCAAAAAAACCAAAATATATCAAAAAATAATATCCTTTTTGAGTTTTTTATGGAATAAAATATTTCAATATATTTGTGAATTTTGAAAAAAAAGAATCATTCAAAAATGATTGAAATTGAAAGAAAAATTAATTTTTGAAGTTATTTAAGAAATTGTGAAAAAAAGTGAAAAGAAATAAGTGGTAAAAAAATAGGATGACCCTCCCAAGGTTTGAACCCACGCCCTTGGGGTGGAGGGTTTAAAACTTTACCAACTGAGCCAGGCGCGTTGGCTAATAGAGAATGGGAAGGGTAAATAATATGTGAAACTCTCTTTTGAAAATGGTTTAAAAAAATACCAAAAAGTTCTGGGGCGAGGGGGATTCGATCCCCAGACCCTTTGCTCGCTACACACACAAAAACAGCTGATCAACCACTGGGGCACAATGGTAATTCATATATATAGTGATAATGAAATAATATATAGTAAAACTAAGTTTGATTCTGAAGAATAACGCCATGGCCACCACCTTCATCTTCATCATCTTCCTCAAATTTTTGAAATCGTATCTCCATCAATACGCAACCATTTTGGATGATTCAAAAATGAAACTTGTCCATTTTTGAACGAGGAATTGAATGACATTACTCAATTTTATTTAAACTCAAAGATTTGAAAGAAAATGATTTGAAATCATATGAACCCTAAAAATAGAATTTAAAATGAAATTCCATATATACAATATATGAAGCAATTGATTGAGGGAAAATGATCTATAAACTATCAGAAATGCATTGGTAACTTGAAAGGATGCTTATGATGCATGAATTAATGAGTTCAGTTTTGAGGAAACTAACCTTGCAAGTGAGAATCTAATTCTCTTGTAGAGGGGTTACAGATGTGTTCTGATGATCTAGTTAGCTTCCCTGACCCTCAAGAATGGTGTTCCAATGTTGAGATTGAATTGAAACCTTCACTACTACAAAACGCGTAAACAACGACGTCATGCTCACAACGCTTCATCCCTACACCGTTGTGACATATCTAAACTAAGGTGCGGTTGTATTTTATTTGTTTATTGAATAAAACTTATCTGTATATAACAACGGTTGATAAACCAACCGTAGTTATTATCTGTATATAACAATGGTTGATAAATCAACTGTGGTGATACCTTCAAGCTTTCATGTGTTCGAACCTCAGCGCATTCATATATATTATTCCTTTTATGTTAAAGCGCGCCTTTACTTTTTTATTTACTTTTAATTAAAAAAAATTAAAAGTTATGACTACGGTTGTTTATATACACCGTTGTGATATATTTTGTTTGTTTTTTTAATTTTTAATTCTAAAAATAACTCTGGCGCTTTAATATGAAATTTCATTATGTAAATAATATATCATAACGGTGTAAATTCTTGACCATCGTAGTAGTGTTTCAATATTCTCCAAACTAGCTAGTCTCATTGTCTCTTCAGTATCCTTTTTTCCATTGAAAATAGAAACCAGACGAAACGTTACAAAATTTCAACCCTAAACCCTAACCTTCAATACTGTGAAACAATACACGATTCCTCCAAAGCTTGCATCATCAGTATCCATTTGTTATCATTTTCGTCATCATCGTCACGATAGTGAAGAAAATAGAAGATTACACCCATACCAACACCGTCGTCATCATCGTCACCGTCGAGAAGGAAGATAACAACAACACCGTCGTTGTCGTAAGGAAGGAAGACAACAACAACACCAACATCAACATCGTTTACTTCGTCGTCACGTTTAGGGTTCGTAAAATATTTTCCCCATGCATCTACAGTAAACTCTTTTGCCATTGTTGTTCATGTTGTTGTTGTTGTTTTTGAACTTAGATGTCGACCTTGTCGAGTTCTTCATCAGAAATCAGCGAAGAAACTCAAACAAATGAAAGGTTAGCCAATGAAACTCAAACAACTGAAAGTCAAATGAAAAAATCACAAAGAGGTGTCACAATAATGCCCCAATTCACATTAGTCTGTAACTCATCTGGTGCAAAAATTCCGATCGAGTTTGATTCGCACTACAGATTAGTGGATTGTCCATATTACGCTACTTTTAGGAGTTATGTTGCGTTCCTTGCACGTAGCAAAGTCAGTATACTGATTGATGATTGAAGAGAAGTGGATGGTAATGTCAAAGACAACATATGGATAGACGTTAAGGTATTTCATACTATAATCTTCATATATTTGATTTCACTACCTATAGTTTCTAATTCATACTTATATATTGATTTAATGTAGTTGAATTTTGAGTTTACCAATGACTCAAAATTGAAAAGAAAGTGGATAACTTATGCCGGTGTTCGTTGGAGGGGATTTAAGTCACGGCTCATGTATGACTACATTAAGAAGCCTAAGAGCGGTCTTAAACCTCCATGGATTCGGTATAGTTTTTTATCGAAGAAGGTGTGGCACAAGTTTGCGAAGAAACGCCGTTCTGAGGAATTCAAGGTTAGCACTAGTCTTATGTAACCTATAATGTTATGCTAATGAGTTATAGATACTAATCATACACATTTTTCACTATGTTAATAACAGGCTAAAAGCGAAGTAGGAATTCAGAACAAGGCGAAAAACATGTACCCCCATAGATTGTCTCGTGGGGGTTACAGGAAACTTGAGAAGAGGATCCTGCAGGAAAAACTACAAGAAGGAGGAGATGGTGACATTCCATCTCCACCTTCAAGACATGAGAAATGGAAGAGGGCTCGATTAATACCTAATGGAGAGTACACCTCTGAGGCTTCAAGAGTAGTTGCTGAGAAAATTGTAAGTATATGTTTTGTTTAAATGCATTTGCTTATGTAAGTTGCTCATGAGTTGTTATTTAAATACGTTTGCTTATGTAAGTTGCTCATGTTGTGTAGGATAACTTGGTTGTGGCGGCCCGTGAAGGCACATTTGTTCCAGAAGCACGACATGACATATTAGTCGAAGCTATCGGAACAGCTGAGCATGGAGGCCGTGTCCGTGGTGTTGGAGATGGTGTCGGCTTGAGGTCCTACTTTAGATCTCAAAGAAGAAGCACCGAAACCGCTGAATTTCTTGCTCAACGACAAAAGATTGATAATGTTGAGAAGCAATTGGCGGAGCAAAGGAGGCTGTTTGAGGAGGAGAGGGAAAAAAGGGAGAAGGAAGTGGAAAGGTTACAAGAGATGTATTCGGTATGTGTCGTAAATCGCGCTTATTTTTGTATGATATATATTATATGTTCTAATTGAATATATTGTGCTTATTTTTGTTTTATGTTCTAATTGAATGTTATGATGTGGAGATTAAGTGAAAGCCTCGAACAAAGAACTAATGAAGATCGTCGTTGTGTTGGTGATGATCAAACTCCAAGTAGAAGTGTCGTAAATCACGCTTCTACAAAAGGGAGTAATTGTACAGCCCCTCCCCCACCTGTAGATAACCGCAATGGGATATTGGACCCTAGTCCAAATGAAATAACAAGTTTATACTACTCCATTTCAACAACAGACCTTGCGCAAGCTCTCCCGCTAGAACATTGCCCAAAATTGGATTTAGTGTATTACACTCCTGAAGATGTGAGGGATTTTATCGCAGGATATAAGTGGCTTGACATATCTATTTTGCAAGTTTGGTGCACGTAAGTATATAGTCGAATATACATGTCATTATAGAACATTATAATTTTTTGTATTTTCTCCCTTAATTTATTCATTTTCTTTGACCATTTAGGTACATTCACCGTGTTTGTATAGAATTGAATAAATCAAGTACCTATGGAATCTTGGACCCAAGTTTTATTGCTTGGGCGTATAATGAAAAAAATATTAGAGAAAAGTACTTGAAAAGCCGGCTAAATGACGGAGGAAAAGAATGTTACCTTGCACCATTCCTATGTAGGTTAGTATTGTTGTAATTTATTTCTATATTTTATATTTAGTTTTGTTTTAGTAACAACTAATAATATATATATATATTCTCGTGTTCATTCAGTGGTCATTGGCAATTGATCGTAATATTGTTTAGGACAAATACAATGACATTACTGTGTTCCTTGCCCGATCCACTCCACAAACCAATGAAAGATCTTGTATTAACGTCAGTGTATTTGTTTAATATCATTTTCTTTGGCATTAATTGTAATTAGTTTATCATGTAATATGTTTAATTCAATTTTTAATGTGCAGTATTGTGGAGCAAGTTAATATATTGAGGAATGTTAGAAAAAAGCCCACATACCTTGCTCCTAAAGTAAATGCCCCGATTACCTGTTTATTTCATTTACATTCATGCATGTGTGGTTGTATTCATGTTTTTATATTCATGTAATTTGTAGACGAGGAAACAACGCGGGAGTTACGAGTGTGGGTATTTTATCATGAAACACATGTTAAACATCGTCCTTGTCGGCACTGTTGATTCATGGGATACGGTAATATATGCCATAAAATGTTTACATATATTAATATATAAGTTGACTATTAAATTATTATAATGCATGATATATCTTCAATTTTTTGCTCTTATGTAAATGATTAACGACGAAACCCCATTCCCCCTTGAGGACTTTGTTGATCTTCGTAAACGTTGGGCGTATATCCACAATGAGCTTAAGGGTTTTGCTCCTGATGTATGATATATCAGCAACATTTTTTGATGCACATATTTTTTGCTTTTGATGCACATAATGTGAACAATAGTTTTGGCTTTTGATGCACATAATGAAATCAATAATATTGGCTTTTGATTTAAACAATGTTAGCAGTTTAATTCTCTGATTCATTTAGCTTTTGATGTAAATTTCTTTTGATGTAAATTCTCTGATTCATTTATAAGGATAAAATATAGGAAGAATTATGTTTGATGCACATATTGTGTTTGCATGTAAACAAAAGCTGTTTTGACAGGATAAATTATGGGAATAATTTGATACGCAGATAAATTTTATATTTAAAACAGTCTTTTTTTGGCAGCGGTTATAAACCTATCCGTAGTTGTATGTCAAACTCTAATATAAATAAAAAATGTTGTTGCTGAAAATCAAACCAGATCACAATTTAGTATATCACAACGGTTGACTAAACTAACCATCGTGAAATGGTGCGCGCATACTGGAATACAACAACATTTCCCGGACCGTCATTGTACGTACCTCATATACAACAACACTCTACATAACAACATCTTCGCCCCCGTCATTATATGTCATTTCCAACCGTTGTGAAATGGGTTTTTCGTAGTAGTGCTTCTGAATCACTTGACACGACTCAATCTGCAGCTTTGAGGCAAAGTTGAGCAAAAGGATGGTGACTTGAATATTTTGATGTTACAGATTGAATGTAAGTGTTTAGATCACTCCTATATGTTGTATATGAGGTGTGTGAACCATTGGTTTGAGTTGCATTGGTCTCCAACTCAAAACCCGATAGTGCTTTCTCAAGAAAATGGAGTTTTGTGTTTAAGAAGGAAATGAGAGAAAGCTATGTTGTAAGTTGCTTTGGTGTGTTTGTAAACATCAGAAGAGAGCTCTATTTATAGGTGAATAGATTGGTCAAGCATGAACAGTTGGAACTTGAAGGATAAGAACTGAATTTAATGGTCTTGGCTTGGCATAATTGCTTCTTACACAAGGTACAATAGCAGTCCCAAATAGCTCAGCTATGTATTGACTCAATCCACATTATGTAGTCCTTTTAAATGCTGTTTATTAGAGCAACTTGACTACAAGGGATAAGAATCTTGAATATGCACTATTTCACATAATTGCTCTTTGAATTCAAGGCTTCCATGACAAAACTTCATCATTCTCATGAGATTTTTCCTTGGCTCTTTGGCACTATCCTGCAGGTTTGTGAGGATTCATTCTGATTACATTGAATTGGTTTGGCATAGTGATCATTGCATTTGATTCAAAAATCGTGGCTTGCAAGAAAACATCCAAACTGTCATGAAAACAGTTGCAACAATGCCTCTTGTGGCAGCCATAACTCTTGGCTCAAGTTAAGTTGTTTCATGCCAATGATCTCTTTGGATTGTTGGCAACATGTATAACAACTTTGATGTTTACATTTGAGATTGATTCTTCTTGTAACTAGGTGTAAACATCTCCCAAGTTTTGGTGTTTTACCTAAAATCTGTCTTGGACAGAATTTTCTCTAAGTGTTGGAAAAAGTGGTCTTTTTCACTTTTTTGTGATTTTGATCAATCCATAACTCAAAATCCATGAGGATTTAGAATTTGATGTAGTTGACACTTTTGAAGTATGTCATGTGAATTTCCATTTGAGCTTTGGACGGAAGCAAATGGCTTTGTGGTTTAGGAGTTATGCCCTTGCAAAGTTGGTACCAAATCACTTTTGTTCCATAACTTAGAAAATTTTAAGTTTTCTATGGTTGCCTCTTTTGCAAGTTACCTCACTTTTCTTGATTTTTTTTAATGGATGATGATCCAAACCATGAATTAACATTTTTCTTGACTTAAGGACACCTTGTTTGTCAAGAAATTCAAAATGTCAAACTTGACTTTTTGACACAGTTGACTTTTTGTCAAATAATTTCCAAACTGTGTGATCCTCTATATAATCAAGTCCTTGACCTAATTCAAACCTAATGGATGGATTCCATAGGTGTTTTAGGGTGTCTTGAATCATGTCTCAAGGTTTGAGAACATGTCTTGGTCAAAAGTCAAAGGTACAGTTGGCTTTTTCTTCAAAACCCTAATTGTGGTCCTGATAAAATTGAAACTTGTGAATCAAGATTCTTGGATCAATCCATTGTTGTAAATGGATCAATATGGTGTATTTGAGGCCCTCAAATCATGTCTTGAGGTCTTGGTTCATGTCTTGTCTCAAAAGTCAACTTACGCGTGAATTAGGTCAAGAAACCCTAATTCTTGATTTTTGATGAATGCTTCTCCTGAGACTAATTTGACTTAATGATTGGATTCATGAGGTTCCTTTGAGTATCTTGGGTCATGCTTTGAATGATTGGATCATGCCCAGATGAAGATTTTCATCTGGAGGCCTTGGTCGACCAAAACCCTAATTTGGTGACACTGTCGATCTTGAGGCTTGATCCACTTGGAATGTTGCAACTTTGTGCTTGATTCTTGGTGTGGGAGTCCTTTTAATCCTTTATGGGTGTTTGAGAGGTTTAGACAAGTTGAAGATCATGTCATTTCTTGATTGATCCTTTGTCTAAGTGCTCTGAGATGGCTTAAAACCCTAATTCTTGGTTGTAGTGAATGCTCAACAATCCTTGAGAAGATTGATGAGGTATGATGGTACATCCATATTGTGGTGATTGTTTGCACAATGATGAGAAATCTTGTGGTCAAAATTTGGGGTATGACACTGTCATGCTTGTGCCGATCCAAGACTCCTACAGGTCGACGCACACTGTATGGAAAATCTTTAAAATTTTCTGCCTTACATGCGTCGACGCATGACCTGCTGTAGGTTGACGCATGAACCCCTTTTTTGTGTAGTTTTGATCACTTCCCTGTTTAGGTCGACTCATAGACTCTAGAGGTCGACCTCTCGCGTTTGTTTACCCATTTTTTTGTGTCTTTGTGTTCTCAAACTCAGTTTTTCTGTTACTCATTCATGTACATATATATTCTCATATGCATCACTTTGAAAACCAAGAAGGAAATTGAAAGATACATTGCATTGCTCTTCATCTTCATTCTCACAATTGCATTCATCAATAATCACACACAATCATCTTTATTGATTGTGCTTTGTCTAGAGTGATAATATCCAAACGTAGGATTTGTAAATCAAGTTTGGATAGAGATTCAATGGATCTTCTTTGAATAAAACCATTGGGGTTTTGTCCTCCAAGATCTTGATAGATTTGGGGGTTTTTGCACAAATCTTTGCATCACAGATTCAGCCGAGTGAAAGCCTTGAAGAACGGTAGGTTCGGTCAAGGGAGTAACGGTAATCGGAGGATTATTTTGAAAGATTTGGGGTCAAGCATATTACAATCGAAATCAACCGAGTGAAAGACTTGAAGAACAGAAGGTTCGGTCAAGTGAGTAGCGGTAACCAGAGGTTTGTTCGAAGTGTTTGATGTTCTTGATTCAGCTGGAATCAAGTGGTTAGATTCAACCTCAACAATTGGGTTAGATTGTTGGTTAGTTAGGACTTCTCTTGTAATTGAATATTGCACACAGATATTATACATATCTCAATTCTATTTTAGAATTGAGGACAGACATACCCACAACGAGGACGAAAGGGGAATTGCCTAAGCAAATTGGGTGTTGTTCTCTCTCTCTCTCTCTCTATCTCTCTCTCTCTCTCTCTCTCTCTCTCTCTCTCTCTCTTTCTCTCTCTCTCTCTCTCTCTCTCTCTCTCTATATATATATATATATATTTTTTTTTTTTTTTTTTTTTTTGTTTTTTTTTACTTTACTTCATTGAAGTTTGTGTGAAATCAATTGTTAGAAATATTTCGATTGAATTTGTAGTGTTTCAAACAGCTTTGTAAAACCATTGCAATCACTTTGATTGCAAGTGTGAAAAATTCTGCACTACAAATTCAAAAGAAATTTGACTTGGTGTGTTTCGCACGCCAAGTGTTTGACATATTGATAAAACACAAATAGTTTGTTAAATTGTCAATTCAAATTTTATCCTCAATTAAGCATTGGAAATTGGTTCACCTTAAGTGGTTTTTATTTGAATTATTGATTGGGAACCTTATTGATTCTACTATCTCATTAATATCATTCCATTCGGTTTCGCATATCCGATCTTTTCAATAACAGTTCGTTTAGACGAGTTTTGATCCGAGGCCGCTTTCGCATATTTTTAAATCAATTTTTAGCGCAAATTAATAAAAATTAATAATCTATTCAACCCCCTTCTAGATCAGTGCCATCGTCTAACATAGAAGGCCTCGATGACATGCGAATGTGTCGGAGTGTGGAACCGATGGTCGTTACGATCGAACAGATCATTAAAATTCTCTCTAATCGTTGTGTAATTTTATTTTATAAAATATTATTATAATTTAATTTTTTATTTAAAATTTTTTTAAAATTATTTTTTATTAATTTAATTAAAAAAACAAATACACATAAGAGCCAACGATTCTGGCAAATGCTTTTAATAAAACAATGCGTGCGATAGTACCATTGATATGACAATAATGCATGTGCCAAAAATAATGTCTCATTTGTGAAGTTTAGAGTGCACGCGCACAAAGATTGACACATATTCTTTGTGACGACATTATTTTTGAAATATACTTTGGTAAATTATTTGGAATATTATTATTTAAATATTTTATTTGGAAAAATTGATTATTTAAAAAAAATTCTTTACATTGCGTTGCGCTTTATAATTTTGACCTCTTTGTCTAATGTTGATTAAATCCTTATCAATACGGAAGAAAAAAGAATTTTATTGTTTTTCAATAAAATCAATAGAAAAATTTAAAAGCTTAAATATTTTGATTCTTGTACCATATGCCACGTATACTCTAGTGTTAGTGTATTATAGAAAAAATTTAACTAGAAACATAATATATGACATTACAAACAATCAATCACAATTTGTTTATTAATTAAAAATTAAAAATAAAATATTTTCTCTCCTTTATTATCATAATTATTCCATGATTCAAATTAAAAAAGAAATTAAATTTTAAGTAAATTTAAATTTTTTTCTCTATTTATTGATTGTTTTTAGGAATAAGAATTTAAGTTTGTTTTCATGTAAATATTTGTCGGTGTATAATTGTGACAATAATGAATATTATATATATATATATATATATATATATATATATATATATATATATATATATATATATATATATATATATATATATATATTTTTTAAATTATTTTTATATTTCTTTTATGCATTTCTTCGTATTGTATCCCAATCTTATGTGCACTGCATCATCAGAAATTCAAACAATTGCATAATCTGTTTTTTCAACTTTGACCATTGTATTGTACTGCTTGAACCCTGCCAATCTACTATGCTTAGTCGTTGTCATAAAAATTAGGAGTTAGGATCCTCCCACACGCGACGCAACTTTACAAAATTTACAAATAATTTCTTTGTTTATATACTTTATCAAAGAAGTGATGATTTAGGGACGTGATCGACAATGTAGCTATATATGTTAAAAAGTGGATAAGATTTTTAAACTTAGATTAATTCGTCAAAAGAGTATCAAGAGTAAAATTAAGGGTATATATAGGGATTGATGTGAACTACTTGGTTGTTTTTCGAATCGTCAATAAATGTGAAAGAGATGGTAGAAAAAATATTTTTTAGTTTGACTTTGTTTTTTAACATGTATTCATCGACCCATTCTTCTTTTTCGAGTGGTATCAGAATCCTATCTTTTATATTATTCAACTCAAAAGTTCTGACCTTCTTTGCAAGGATCAGTGATTTTTGGTATTGTTAATGATTATCTGGTTTGTTGACGGTGAGTCTGAAAATTAGAGATCTAGTTTTTTTTTAATATTTAAATTAGAGATCTAGTTGTAATTTGTTAGTTATTTCTACGTTATTATTTTTTTAGCTTTTTCTTAGCACTCCTTGTTCTCTATGCGTAGAGTCAAAACTAAAAAAAAAATTGTTACTTTTTTTGATTTTTTCTTACGTTTTTCAACAAATTCCTCTCGTAAAAAAAAATTTACAATGTTTTCGGTGATATTTGTAAGTGGTATGTATGATGGTTTTGGATTAAAATAGAACCTAATTAAAATCTACGATTATGATCAATTTGTTATATATCATATTTTAAACAGTTTTAATTGAATTTAAGTTAAATCAAGTATTTTTATTTTAAGAGGGAGTTTTGCTAAATGTAAAAATAATTACATTTATATCAAAATCTTCATAAACTGAAGTTTTTTTTTTTTTTGAATAAATGAGATTTTCATTATCAAAAAATTGAGAAGTTACAAGGTACGGACGATCCAAAGATCCAGATTCCAAATGGTTACTTTTTTTTATTTCTTCTTACGTTTTTCAACAAATTCTTCTCGTAAAAAAAAATTTACAATGTTTTCGGTGATATTTGTAAGTGGTATGTATGATGGTTTTGGACTAAAATAGAACCTAAGTAAAATCAAAGTTTGGAGGGAACAAGTCTTCGGTTGGATAGACCTTAAAATAGAAGAGGATATAGAAGATTTGAATAAAGCAGATATGTTGTTATACTCTGCAGGTGTTAATGAGGTGGAGGACATTGTAGCTGAGAGAGCTGAGAAATGTCATTCTTTCTGGAGTAAACTTCATTTAAAAGATAACATGCTCCTTCAGAAAATCAGAAGTAGATGGATGAAAGACGGGGATTCCAACTCCAGATTTTATCACCAGTGGATCAGAGCTAGACAAAGGAGGAAATTTATAGGTAGGATTGAAACCCCTCATGGAGTGGTGGATTCGGTGGAGGGAGTGAAAGCTGAGGTTCTGAATTACTTCAAATCAGCTTATTCAGAGACAATGTTTTACAGACCAACTCTTGACAGCTGCAGTTTTAGTAGTCTGTCAGAAGAAGATTCTTCTGTTTTAGAGAAACCCTTTACTGAAGAAGAAATCAGGTTTGCAGTTTGGAGTTGTGACGGATTCAAAAGCCCGGGTCCAGACGGTTTTAACCTTAACTTTATCAAAAAATGTTGGAGTTTTATGAAGGTTGATATCATTCGTTTTGTTGTGGATTTCTTTGACAATGCTTACCTTCCTAAAGCTTTGTCGTCAGCGTTCTTAACTCTTATCCCCAAGGTCGATTGTCCGCAGAAGCTTCGCGATTATAGGCCAATTTGTTTGGTGGGTAGCATGTACAAGATCATTTCTAAACTCCTTGCGATTAGACTAAAATCTGTGATAGGTAAGATCATCTCTCCCTGCCAGACAGCGTTTGTTCCTAATAGAAATCTCCTAGCTGGGGTGGTGATAGCGAACGAGACGGTGGATATGGCAACGAGAGATAAATTAGAGTGCATTCTTTTTAAAGTCGATTTCGCCAAAGCTTATGACTGTGTTAGCTGGAATTTTCTCCGGTTCATGTTACAGAAATTGGGATTTGGGGTTAGGTGGAGAAATTGGATGGAAGCTATCATTTTTAAAAGTCATCTGTCTGTTCTAGTAAACGGTAGCCCAACTCAGGATTTTGAGGCGGAAAGAGGTCTCCGCCAGGGGGATCCTTTAGCCCCCTTTTTCTTCTTAATGGTTGCGGAAGGGCTTAAAGGTTTAATGTCGAATGCGGTTGAGAACGGAAGCTTCAAGGGATTCAGAGTAAATGAAGAGGTGACAGTCGATTTAATCCAGTATGCTGATGATACTCTCATTATAGGAGAGTGTTCGTGGAACAACTTATGGTGTATCAAAACTATTTTAAGAGGATTTGAGTTAATTTCGGGGTTGAAGGTGAACTTCAATAAAAGTAGATTAATTGGATTGAATGCTAGCCCTCACTTCCTTCTTGCTGCTTCTTCTTTCTTATCTTGCAAGATCGAAAAAGCGAATTTCTCCTTCCTTGGTATTCCTTTAGGTTTTAATCCTAGAAGAATTGATGGGTGGACTTCTATAGTGGAAAAAATAAAGAGGAGGCTGCTGTCTTGGAAATCTAAACATTTATCTATGGCTGGGAGGATTCTGCTTATTAATTCGGTGCTTACGAGTTTGCCAACTTTCTGGTTTTCTTTTTATAAGGCCCCTTTGTCTGTTATAAAGAAAATTGATTCTTATAGATGCAAATTCCTTTGGGGAGGAGTGGAGGAAAAGAATAGAATTCACTGGATTAATTGGGAAACTTGTTGTTCTCCGAGGGACAAAGGTGGGCTTGGAATCAGAAGGTTAGAAGAGTTTAACTTGGCTCTTTTAACAAGATGGAAATGGCGGATTGTAGCAGATAAGTCTTCGCTTTGGAAGCTTGTTTTGAGAGCTAGATACAGGGCAATCAACCAACACATCTTGACAGATTTTCTTTCCTCTGCTTATACCTCGTCTCAATGGTGGAAAGATATTATAGGCAGCGGAAAGATTATGACTAACAAGGGTTTTTGTTTTGCAGATTTAGCTAGTTTTCAATTGGGAGACGGAACTTCGATCCCGTTTTGGTCCGCGAATTGGCTGAACGGGTCGATTTTGTCAAAGGTCTTTGAAGATCTTTTTCTGCTCAGTTCGAAAATGAATGCCTCTGTCTCAGACATGGGCCAAGCTGGATTAGTAGGTTGGAATTGGAATTTTTTGGGCTTTCCTCTATAGTTCAGCAGCAGTACAGTGTCAGAATTTCAGCTCTGCTGAATTTTATTGGACCTGCTTGTCCGGTTCTTGGTAAGCCTGATGTGGTAGGATGGAAGATCAAGATTGAAGACTTTTTTAAGGTTAAGGAAGCTTACAACTTAATGTTGGATTATTCGTTGAACCTGCTGTCAAATCACTTTACTCTCCGTTCTTCGTCTATCATTTTTGAAACTCTTTGGAAGCTTAAAGAAGCCCCTAAACTCATATGCTTCGGTTGGAAAATCTTATGGGGGAGAATTGCAGTTAAATCTGAGCTTATCAAGAGAGGGGTGGACTTGAACTCGACATGTGTTTTTTGCAATGATGAAGTGGAAGATGTTCATCATCCGTGCTTTGCTTGTGACCCGATTAGGAAAGTTTGGGAACGAATTGGTGACTGGTGTGGTTTCGGTAGCTTTTATTCTGGAAACACAATTGACTTTTTCTTGGACTGGTGTGGTTTAGGTCAGTCTAGAGAAGGGAGTTTGAAGTTAGGAGTTTTCTAGCTAATTACGGTTTGGAGCATTTGGATTTGTAGGAATTCAGTAATTTTCGAAAATAAATCTTTCAATCTGGATAACCTTTGTTGGAATATCAAGATCAATGCTTGGAAATGGTTTAAGGCGGGTGATATTTGTTATCCCAACTCGTATTTTTTGGCTTTTTGCATGGACCCTCTTAGAGAGTAGTTTTTTTCTGAGTTGGTAGGAAATTTCGCTTATGTAATTTTTCCTTGGCTGTAGTTTTATTCTGTTTGGTTTGACTGTGTATTTTTCTGGCTTGAACACTTTTGGTGTTCAACCTTAGTAATTCTATTGGCTTTATGAAAAAAAAAATCTACGATTATGATCAATTTGTTATATATTATATTTTAAACAGTTTTAATTGAATTTAAGTTAAATAAAATATTTTTATTTTAAGAGGGAGTTTTGCTAAATGTAAAAATAATTACATTTATATCAAAATCTTCATAAACTGAATTTTTTTTTTTTGAATAAATGAGATTTTCATTATCAAAAAATTGAGAAGTTATAAGGTACGGCCGATCCAAAGATCCAGACTCCAAATGATAAATAAAGACTAATTATACTAAATAACTACAATACATTTTCAACTTAACATTTGTTTCAGCTCTGCTCAGGATATTTTGTTTTGTCTCTTCAATACTGAAGCTTTCCTTCTTGGTTTCTTGGAAGATAATCTTGTTTCTCAGGCTCCAAATTCTGTATATAGTCTCCGTCACAACAAGTTTTAGCAGGTTTCTTTTGCTTCCCTTCCCTTTCAATACATGTGTTAGCCATTGCAATTCCGCATCCCATCCACGAGGTTGCCGGTTAAATCCAATCCAGGTTAGTATTGCATTACAAATTTTGTTGGTAAATTTACACTCGAAAAATAAGTGGTGGCATGATTCAAGTTGGGTACAAAACACACATGAGCTGTCAGTTGATATACTGTAGACTGCTATTTTCGACGACAATGGATTGATTGGAAAACGAAAAGTAGAAGGAGCTGGTCGAAATATTTTCGACTCAAGATTTGATGCTAAATTAAAAGCTAGTCGAAGACGGGTTGGAAACTGGAACATGTGATGTGAATTTCTCTAAGTAATAAAGAAGTTCATTATTTCGACAACTTGAGTTGGAGAGGTATTTCGTCAGATAGTTTGAAATTCAAAATTGAGAGGGAAATGCAGTTGAAGACGCGTGGAGCATATCCAAGGCAAGGAAGCATGCAAGACGCCATTTGGCACATTTAGGGGAAATAGCTGCTATCGACAGTTGTTTGGTTTGTATATAAATAGGTAGTCATAGTATGAAAAAAGTGTGTGCATTTCAAAATTGTACAAGTTATTTCAAATTACTCAAAGTAACCATGTGAGAGAAACGAGTCATTATGGAAAAAATGTACGTTTGAGAAAAACACCAGTTTATTACTTGCAATTCTTTATGAAATTTAAGTTTGTTTACAATACTCTTTAAGATTCTGCAAATTTTATTCTTGTCACGTTACTTTCATAATCACCAGTTAGTTACCAATTCCAAATTATATTTACTTTAGTTAGTCGAAAATTACCAACTGTGAGAACAATAATAAAACAATGATGAAAAGGTTAGAGTTTTACTCAAATTGTCAGCATTTTTAACACACTGTGTCCTAGGATTTGTGTGGTCGGTCCTGTTAGTAAACTAATTCCACAAATTAGAAGAACAGAGTTTGTTTGCTGAATTTCAAGGCGAACAAATTGGCACGCCCAGTGGGACCTTGTGCATTTTGACAATTTTTTAAACCTTTATTTTTAAATTTTCTTTTCCTTTGTAGTCGTTTTTGTTTTGTTGTATATTAAGGAGTGGTAAGATTGCTGAAAATAACGAAGAAAGACCCAGAAGGAGACGAGTACGTAAAATGGAGAATCCAAATCCGCCTAACAACCGGAATTCTACGAATAATGAAGTACCACCCGCCAATCCTTCGACTGGGGGCAATACGGCCTCAATATCAGTATCAGAGGCTATGCAATCAACAGCGGGTTCGACACCTGCGCATTCGATCCCCCAAAATGCGCCAAGTTTTTCTACTATGGGGTCTCAAATGCAACAAATGACACCCCCTCCTCCAGGAAGCACGTACAGGCCTTTTGTGTCTGGTTTTACGATGCCTCCATTGAACCGAGATCAACCATATGGAATGCCAACTACGGTGATGGCAAGTTTACATAATGTGTCACCAATATATACAGATCCCATGATTAATGTAACTTCGCCTTTGCAAGGATCAGGATCTGGTGCAAACCATATAGGGAGAATGAGCCAGCCATTGGCAACAGGGTATCAAACCTATATGCCAAGTATCACTAACAATTCTGCGCAAGTGATTAGGCAACAAATAGATGAGAGTAACCATGACATGGTTCAGATGTTGACTCAACAAATGGGGGTTGTATTTAACCCATTGATTCAAAATACCATTCAAACAAACCAATAATTGGCAGCGCAAATGACCCGTATTGCCGATTTTTTTGGCGTTCCCCAACCCACTCAAAGAGAGCATGTAGTCCAGAACACAAGGATAGTCGTCGAAGAGGAACCTACTATAAACCAACGACAAATAAATGTTCCTCAAGCGAACCCTAGAGACCAAGAAGTAGTGGTCGAACCACCCCGGGTCGAAATTCCTGTTCAGCAAGAACCTGTGAGGGTGTTAGTACACAGGGATCAAAATGCTGATGATGTTGTGCAACGAATACGTTGTAATAACATGCCAGCAGAAAACAATTTAGAAGCCATGGCCGAAAGAATAATGGCTCGAAATGGGGTAAATGTACGACTACAGAGGCCTAGTTACACATCACCATTATCTGAATATATATTGCAGGAAGATTTACCCCTAAGATGGAAAGTCCCCAAGTTCACTAAGTTTTCAGGAGACACGATTGAATCGACAGTCGAACATGTGGCCCTTTACTTGATCGAAGCAGGCGAAATAGCGCACAATGAGAACTTGAAGATAAAATACTTTCTGAGTTCTCTGACGAAAAATGCTTTTACTTGGTTTACATCTTTGCCTGCAGGTTCGGTCCATACGTGGACCCAGTTGGAGAGATTGTTCCATGAACAGTTTTATATGGGACAAACAAAGATAAGTTTGAAGGAATTGGCTAGCGTCAAGACAAAATTCTCTGAGCCAATAGATGATTACTTGAATAGGTTTAGGTTGCTTAAGGCAAGATGTTTCACACAAGTGCCTAAACATGAGTTAGTCGAAATGGCCACAGGTGGCCTTGATTATTCGATCAGAAAGAAATTAGACACACAATATTTGAGAGACATGGCCTAATTGGTTGATAGAGTTAGACAGGTCGAAAGACTAAAGGCTAAAAAAGCTAGAGCCAATAAGAATAAAAAAGAGAGAGTGGCTTATGTCGGAGTGTGTCAAGATGAGGACGAAAATGAATCACCAAATTTCGACGAGCAGGAAATTGATTTGGCAGAACTAAAACAGGGTCCGCCATATGCTTGTAAAGTTTTGGCTCCGTCGAACGGGAAGGACCCAGTCGAGTCTGAAAAGAATGATAAGTTCCCCAAAAGGACTTATACGTTCGACGTTACCAAGTGTGACGAAATATTCGATTTATTAGTCAAGGATGGCCAACTGATAGTGCCACCTGGTACTAAAATGCCTCCTCTAGAACAACAAAAGAAGAGAGGTTTTTGTAAGTACCATAATTTCTTGGGTCATAAAACGTCTCAATGTTTCCTTTTCAGAGATTTGGTGCAGAATGCAATTCGCGATGGAAGACTCAAATTCGGCGACAAATCAAAGTCGCAGATGAAAATTGATTCTAATCCAATGTAGGTGGTAGAAGCCCATTATGCTGAACCATCCACAGTGAATATGGTGGAGGCCACTGAAGGTTTCGACAACAATGTAAATATGGTGGAAATAGTTGAAATCCCCACTGATGAAAGTGATGTCGAAGAGGTCTCCAATGACTTCATGAACCAGCCGGTGATGATCAAGGTTACTGAACAACTTGATGAAGGAATTACAGAAAACTGCAACAATAGTGAAGCTACTGAAGGCTTCAGTGACATAAACAACAAGGCCACTGAAGGCCTTAACAACATTAATACAGAAATTGCTGAAGTATTCGACAAAGTCAAAGATGAAGCTGCTGATGGCTTCACCCAAACCAACAGAGGGACTACTGAAGGTTCCTGCAAACCAGTTGCTGTAGGGATTCTTCGACAGATAATGGAAGACCCAAAGGAGAAAGCGGTCGAGTTTTGCTGCCAACATGATGTCAAAGGCTTGCCTGTGAAGATTCAAACAAAAGGTGATCATGAAGATTTCGACCTAGCTAAGAAGAAACATGAGGTTTACGAAGGCCTCAACATGAGAATGAACAAATTGAGCATTGCGACTGAGCCAACCGCCAATGTGAACATGGTGGAAGTATCCCAGAAAGTCCCAGTGCAAATCGACGAGGAGCGTCGACGAGAAGAGTACCAGAGAGTGGCATACCCAAAAGAAGAAGAGAATTTGGTAGAGTTTATTCAAAGATGCCAGAAGAAAAGATCTGAGGTGATGTTATGCCCTCGCTGCAGCGCTGTCTTTGACAAAAAGGCAGCAGAAAACTTGGAAGGAATCGAGAAGGCTAAAAGGAGAGGAAATTTGGGGGAAGTACCATCTTCAAGAAAGGAGAGATTCAACCCTAGAAGGGGAGATCAAAATAAGCAAAGTCTGGGAGGAAGGTATCCAAACACCTTCAAACCCACAAACAAAGTCCCAGATGATAAGTGGGTTCAACCAATTCATCAGGCTCAGGGCCAGAAGAAATGGAAGAACTTCGAGGTGCAAAGGGGCTCCTCATTGACAGGGAAGAAAGAAAGTGAGAAGCCCAGGAGAATGCCTTACCCTTCAGAGAATTATAAGGGTAAGAACCCAATGTCGAAATCTCAATGGAGGAGGTTTCAAAGGCGAAAGAAGGCAGAGAGAGAGGCTGCAGAGAAAAGCAAGGCAGAAACTAGCAGCAACATCAAAACTGTGAGTCAGAGAGAGGAGTCCATAGACAATGAACAACGCAGTGTACCTGAACAAGTGTCGTCGAAAGAAGATATAAACAGAGATGACGAAATGACTGATGACTTCAAATCGGAATCAGAGGCGTCCTTCGATGTTATGTGCAACGTAGTATCAGTGCTCCCTAGGGAGTACGATCAGGTGATGGAGGTCGAAGAGGAAGAGGAAGTCATGGAAAGTGAAACCACAAGGCACAAACCAATGTGCTACTATATAATGAATAACGGATGCGTTGAGGAGCAAAACGCGTTTTTTGAAAGGCCATACGACTCCATGAGAAGCCACCTTAAACCTCTATTCATAAAAGAAAAGGTGGGAAATTGGGGGTAAACAAAATCCCAGTCGATGGAGGAGCGGCAGTAAATCTGATGCCGCACTACATGCTAAAAAAGATTGGCAAAGACGATTCAGACACCAAGCCTCACCTCTCTGTTGCTAATCATCAGCCTATATTTGCTGCTCGGCAGATTCTTAATGAGGCGCATGTTGCGGCAATACTCTAAGTCAGCAAAAGGAATGACTAACTGCTCAAGGGCAGCCAACTCAGCAGTCAGGCCTAAAGCATAGGCGATGATCACTCCTCCAACACAAATATGGCCACAGGACCTACCGGTGGCAGATGCAAGATGAGATATTAAGAAAGGGTAAGGTCTACCTTAGTTTCGGATAAAGCACAATGGATGAAAAATAGGTTTTTGGAATTTCTCCCTGCCAAAAATTGTGTTTGCTAAGATGCAGTGAAGGTATCTTATGGCAGAGCTGTGGATTGCGGTGGCTTTTAGACCTTCCCAAGAGGTGGAGGTCTTATAAGTAATCTGGTGCCAAAAGCCTAAAGCGCTGGCTTGCCACTCACTTTCGAGTGGTGCTTGGCAGGTGTATGCCTCCGCTTGGAAATTAAAAAATAGCGCCTACCCTCTCTTGTGTCAGTGTATAGTCCCTATTGAACATTCTAAAATTGATAGTGCCAGAAGTGCGGGACAGATCATTGGAATACTGAAAAGTGCTCAAAAATTTGTAAGTTAATCTAGTGTATGTGGGGTGAGTGAGAGAGCAAAAAAAAGACAAACCTAGATTGATCAGCATCCAGTTGATGCTATCAAACAACCCCAAAGCATGCACGAACAATATCAATGTGAGCGTATCATGTTTCTACAACGGGTCTCTTACAAAGCATGTGGAAGACGGTCTGTTGATGTTCACCAACGATTCCTTCCGCGAACTCGATTCCCATGTAATCGATTTCTCGAGAGATTCTTGGAGACATTCTGGAAATTTGGAAGAGAGTTTGGAAGATTAAGAATAGTGAGTAAGAGAATGGTTTAAGAGTGGTGGTGATGAATGAAGAAGAATGAGTGTTTGTGGTATGTATAAAGAAAGAATAAGGATATGAGTGGTTGGGGTTAGGATAGAGGTTAATGGGAGTTATTATGGGTGGTTATTGAGGAGTTTGAGAATTTGAAACGGTTTTGGTTAGAAAACTGCGCAAAAAATGCAACAGAAAACAGACAGAAATTATGCTCGTTCCGCTGCCATGGCGAACGCCATTAACCACTTGGTGAATGCCATGTGTTTAAAATGTTAAAATTTGAATAAAAGGGCAAATGGCGAACGCCATTAAGCTAAAATGCGTAGAATTTGAATTAAGGTTCAGGAACACAATTTTTTTATTTTATTTTCAAGTTAAAACACTAGTTTTATGAGATACAAGTGCAAAATGTTAAATTTGATGCATAAACATTAAAAAATACATAATATTTGATAAAAATTTCTCTTGACCATAATTTACTCTTTTACTGTGGTTTTTCCTCTGGACCACAAACCAATCACCACAAACTGCAATTGTTTATATAGATTCTTTTGCTACATTTTTGGTGCTATCATCTCCCATTTCCTATTGCAGTTTCGTTAGTCTTTTATCATGGACACCATTGTTTTTCGGAAGACCTCTTAGTTGCGCCACCATAGAGACGCTTGACTACATCAGATTATCTGGTGTATTCTTGCAATCACGGGTGTGATGTCTATAACAACCACAACTAGAGAAAATAATGTGAAGACCTTCACGTTGTACCAGTGGCCATTAACATGACCTTTTTGACAACGAGCAAGGTAAGATCAATCTCCATGCAGATTCTCGCAAACCTTCCCCTCTCTACATTCAGGGTGTTAGTATCTATCTACCTTAATCGGAGTATCCACATCATATATCAAACTAAGACCGACACTTTCATCATAATACAATAAGTTAAGCATTAGAAATCGAATCCAAACCAGAGTCTTCTCCACCTTTGAACCACTGCCAAATAATGGTCAAACAACATCCACGGGCCTTCTGACACAATTTTCACCCTATCTGCGAACAATTTACACTTGACCATAAATAAACCATTTTCAACGTCCATGATCTCATAACCTATTGTAAGTTTCCACATCTTCTTCAACCCATCCTTCATCAAATGATAGCCCGCATTCTTCCCAAGGAGTTTTATGATTAGCGCCTCCTTTCAAGAGTTGTATAGTTCCTAAAAAAGCTTCTCATCCATCGTGACCTATGGCAGCAATCGATTTCATAAGTCCATTTTCAATAAGGTACACTATCTCCTTCACAATGGTGGCTCATTGGCCTTTAGCGAGCATGTCCCAGAACGCTGTCTAGAAGGCTTAGATGAACCTTCATTTGATGGTTTCGGCGACGGCAGCAGCGTGGAAGCGTCGAAAACAAAGACTTTCATACCTTTGAAATAATTAACAATCTTAATAGGTACTAACAATCTTTGTATTTTACCAATTCATACAGAATTTTATTCCAACTTTAAACAATCTTATTAATAGACGGTTGGAGTAATCATCTTGAATGAGTCCGTCGCAAAACCTAATACAAAGATTTAAAATAAAAACAATCAAATAATTGTGCCTCAATATTGCGGTTTATTAATTCTTTCACGGTTTCACATATAAGCAATGGGAGCTTCGTTTAGCCGTTTTCTTCTCATGAACGTGCAACTGCACATTGACTTTCAACAACTTTTACGGACACTTCAATGACTTTAATTCATTTTCCTATAAAAGAAAATACTACTTCAATTCAACTACATTTGGTCATCATCACATGAAAAACGACTCCTCTAATACTTCTTTCCTCGAAACTATGTTAATTAATGCCAGCATGACAATTAAACTACTTTTAGGTATTTTCTTGTAAAGAGTAAAGCCTCCTTTTAGTATTAAAACAACTTGGAGACGGCTATTTTTTGAAATAGAAGAAAAGAAAATTTAATTAACCATTAGGTCCCTGATAATATTGGGCTCTTGTAATAAAAAAAAGTCTTAAACAATTTTATTTTTAATAAACTACTATTTTTTTTTATTCTTTAGTGTTTAACAAAGTCAGTCAATAACGTCAATTTTACTATTCTAATTATTAAAAATTAATTTTATTAAAATACACAAATTGATTTTATTTTCAAGAATTAAAATGAATCATCACTCCTTTTCATATGTATGAACTAAATTTGATACCTCAAAGTTTAGGGGCACAATCTATGGAGAATTTGATACTCAATAACAATGTAAAGAAAGAAAAATTGTAGAAGAAAGGAAATTATGGTTTGAAAAAATATAGAGGAAGATAGTGATATCGGCTGAGTAATTCTCTGTCTGCAAATTGTGAAAAACTTGTTTACTTTGCATTTACAAAATTATTTGAATTTAAGTTATTACAAGAATAGGAGTTGCTCCCTCTATTTATAGTTTTAGGTTACCTTGCTCCCTAAGGCAAAACCCGAAACACAAAAGCCCAAAATATTCAATTTAGCCAACACTACTAAAATAGGCCTAAGTCGAAATCCTTTCGAGCAACCGGCTTCGACATTTCGACACACACACACACACACGACTAATTTTGACACATCCTTGTTTCTGTCAAGTACTACCTGCTTCGACACAAGGAATTACATTCTCAACACACCACCTAATTCATTGTGTCTAAGCTATCTATATTCATCATATCTCTTATCTTCTTGAACACTTTGACCTGCACTCCTTTCGTCGTGATATCTGCAATCTGATTCTTAGTTCTACAGTATTCCAGGTTCATCTTCTCTTCTTCTACCTATTCACGAAGATACCTCATTTCGATGTGCATGCTTCGTCTATGTGCTATCAGATTCTTCGCAAGATTGATAGTTGTCATGTTGTCGATCTTCATGGCAATTGCTCTATGACTCTTCCCTGTAATCTCTTTGACCAGGTTCACTATCTACTTTGCTTGACATGCACAGAGAGAAACATCTATGTACTCTGCTTCGCACGACGACAATGCCACTAATGGCTCCTTTCTTGAACTCCAAGCAACTAGTGCACCACCTATCTTAAACACATAGCCAGTTGTGGATTTTATATCCTCAACATCACTACACCAACTTGAGTCAGTGTATCCCACTAAGTTTCATTCTTTTCTTTCATCAGTTGTAAACAAAATGCCATAGTCGAGAGTTCCTTTCAGATACCTTAGTATCCTCTTCGTCGCTATTAGGTGTGATACCTTTGACTTCTGCATGAATCTACTTACCATACCTACACTGTATGCTAAGTTAGGCCTTGTATGACAAAGGTATCTTAGTGACTCAATAAATCTTTTATATTGGGTTAGGTCGACATCATTTTTATCTAAATCTTTTGACAGTTGCAGTCTTGGTTCAGTAGGTGTCGAAGTCGAGTTGCATTCTTCCATCTCAAATCTCTTGAGAATTTCACTTGCATATCTTCTTTGATGCATCATCAAACCTCTACTAATCTTGTAGAATTCAATTCCAAGGAAATATGAAATGTCATCCACATCATACATTTCAAATTCCTTGCTAAGATCACCTTGTAAGTCTTCAATCTCTTTCTTGCAGCTACCTGTTATCGACAAGTCATCGACATAGAGACATAGTATTAACAATTCACTCTTGCTTCTTCTTACATATACTCAATGCTCAGTTGTGCACTTCACAAATTATTTCACCCTTAGAAAGCTATCTATCTTTTTATTCCAAGCTCTTGGAGCTTGCTTAAGTCCATACATGGTTTTATGTAGCCTGTACACCTTTCTTTCTTCACCTTATTTCAAAAATCCAGCTGGTTGTGCAACATAAACTTCTTCATCTAGGAGGCCATTTAGAAATGCACATTTCACATACCTCGAGAGAATTAAATTTGGAAAATACCTCGACCACTTCACTTTTCTTCTTGATAAGGTAAGTCCACATTTTTTAGCTGAAATCATCTATGAAAGTGACAAAGTATATGTTACCTCCAATTGAATCCACCTAGATTGGACCACATGCATCAGATTATATAACTTCAAGAATTTCCTTTGACTTGCTTCTTGCATCCTTGCTGAAGCTCTTCTTGTGCTGCTTTGTCTGCACACATTCTTCACAAACTTCATTTGGAATGTCGATTTCTAGTAATCCTGAAACCATATTTCTTTTCTTCAAATCTCTGATGTCTTTGAAATTGAGATGGCCAAGTCTACAATGCCATATCCATTCATCTCTACTGGATTCAATTGCAAGACACTTATGCTCCATCACATTAAGTTCAATCTTGGGAGTTCTATTTTTAGACATAAAAGCCTTATAGATTATCCTTCCTCCTGAGTCGAGAACTCTCATCATCTTGTCTTTGATCGACACCTTGTAGTCCTTTTCAACCAGCTGCCCTATGCTGAGCAAATTACTCTTCATGCCTAATATGTATAATACATTGGAAATTACTGACCTCTTTCCATCTTTCCTCATAATGAGAATATCACCAATACCTTCAGCTGCTAGAGTATTGTCATTTGAAAATTTCACTATGTTCTTCATTTAGGGTTTTATGTTTACAAACCAATCCTTCCTACCAGTCACGTGTGATGAGCATCCTGAGTCCAAGTACCATTGCCCCTGAAATATTTCTTCATCTCTTGTTGTGACCATCAACAACATCTCTTCATCTTCATGTTTCGCCAGCTTTGCATCAGTTTCTTGATTCTTCTGCTTTTCAGGACAATCACTATAATAGTGACCATACTTCTGTCAATTGTAACATTGAATGTGGCTTTTGTCAGGTTTTCAACCACCACCTCTTCCTCTACCTGCAACACCACCTATTTGATTTCCTTGGTTCCAGGGTTTTCTCTAATTTGACCAATTTCCTTCTTGATGATTTCAACCATTCAAATTGTTGTAGCCTCCTCCGCCTTTGTTGCCATTCCAACTACCTTTTGCCTTTCTTTTCTTTTGCTGATTGCCCCTGCAAAGCCATATCACTCTTCGACTTGCTTGCAGCTCTTTCAGTTATCCTTTATTCATGAGATTCAAGCGTCTCTTGAAGTTCTTCATTTGTCAATGTTGACAAATCTTTCGACACTTCTATGGTTACTACCACGTGGTCAAACTTTGGAGCCAATGACCTCAAGATCTTTGCAACAACTGATCTTGATGTCAACACTTCTCTACATACCTTGATTTGATTCACCGGTTTTGTAACCCTAGTGAAAAAATCTGTTATGCTTTCATTGTCTTCTATCTGAAGCAATTCATAGGCTATTTTATGAGTTTGTAACCTTAACTCTTTCACATTTTCTGTGCCTTCAAACAATTTCTCCAGAATTTCCCATGCTTCTTTCGCTGATTCTACATCACTATATTTTTCAAAATTATCTAGATCGACGCATTGATGAATTATAAAGAGAGATTTATAATCTTTCTTCTTCAATTTTTGTGTGTGGCATTTTCTTGATCCGACACGTTTTCTACAAGTGGTGTTACTCCTTCCTTCACAAGATCCCAAAGATCTTGGTAACAGAAGACAACCTTCATCTGCTTGCACCAATTCTCATAATTATTGTTCTTGAGATACGAAAGACTCGCCGGAAAAATGCCCGTTTGGATTATTCATTGTCATCGTGATTTTCTTCCCACGAATCGCTCAGTCAGTGCTCTAGATACCAGATGTTGAAAATTCACCACAATCTATGGAGATTTTCTATCAATCTTGATAAACAATATTATTATCGATACTCAATAATAATGAAAAGAAAGAAAAAATTGTAGAAGAAAGAAAATAAGGGTTTACCAAAATATAGAAGAAGATGGTGATTTCTGCAGAGTAAATCTCTGCCCACAAACTATGAAAAACGTGTTCACTTTGCAACTGCAAAATTTTGTAAATTTAAGTTATTACAAGAATATGCATTTCTCCCTCTAGTTATTGTTTTAGGTTACCTTACTCTCTGAGCGAAAGCTCAAAACACAAAACCCCAAAATATCCAATTTATCTAACACTACTAAAATATGTCAAGTCGAAATTCTGTCGAGCAACCTGCTTTGAAATTTCGACACACACACACACTTTGTTAATTTCGACATATCCTTGTTTGTATCGAACACTACTTGTTTCGGCACAAGAAATTACACTCAATATATATATATATATATATATATATATATATATATATATATATATATATATATATATATATATATATATATATATGAAATTTTAAAATTTAAATATTTTGATTTAAGCATCATATATGTACTAATTGAAGTGAGCAACTTTTCCCCTACGACGTTTTTCTCACGTGTTTTGGATTTCCGTTTATTGGAATATTTGTCTAGAGAGAAACACTATTATTTTCTCCTGGAAGATATCAAACATGTTAGATATTGTAGGCAACATCAAACAATACTTTTGGGGTGGTTCTATTTTTTATGGGGAAGGAGAACAAGTCCTCTCTAAGCGATTAGTGTAATAGTCTTCTTTCTTGTATTTATAATTTGTAGTTTGACTTCTCAATTAGTTGAGTACCTCTTATATTCTTGATATTTCAAGTTTCTTACTTATAAAAAGAATATATGAACTAATTGAATTTAATTTAGAAAATTAGAATGAAAACAATTCTTCTCCCAACTCTCTCATTGATATTGATTTGTAAGAACATACTAGAATTGTGAAAATGCAGAGTGAGAGAGAGTTTCATCTGCACTGCTATATTGTTTTTATCTCATTCAACACAACTGTACAATACAATGCCATGAGGTCTTATATACACAATACAAAGATAGAGTTTTTTATGCTAACTACCTAACAAACTCTTAACAGAAAAATAACAGTTCACATGCTAGAACTGATCACATAAGGCATTGCCCATACTACTCTAACACTCCCCCACAAGATCAAGGAGGTTTGAATGAAACCACTTTGAGCTTGCTTCTCAACCCTTGGAAGGCTGCAGTCCCTAGTGGTTTTGTCAATGTGTCTGCTAGCTGAGCAAAGGCCAGAATATGTTGTATAGCAAATTTCTTGGCAACAACTCTTTCTCTTACAAAATGGATATCAAGTTCAATGTGCTTGATGCGAGCATGCAAGACCGGATTGTGAGATAAAAGTATTGCACTCAAGTTGTCACAAAGTAGAGTGGGAGGATAAAATGGAACTTGAAGTTCAGTGAGAAGGGATTCCAGCTACAACAACTCAGAAGTGGTGTGAGCTAGAGCACAATATTCAGCTTACGTACTCGACCTAGCCACAAGAAATTTTTTCTTAGAGCTCTAAGCAACAATGTTAGATCCAAAGAATATACAAGAGCCCGATGTGGATCGCCTATCATCTTGACCATTTGCCCAATCCGAATCACTATATGCCCTTAGAGAAAACTTCTGAGTTGAGGGGGGAGGAGAAAACAACAGGCCATAGGAGATAGTACCACTTAGATAGCGAAGAATTCTGCAAACTTCTGCCTAATGAGTATCCAATGGAGCTAACATAAATTGACATGCCTTGTTCACACTATAGACAATGCAGGTCTGGTTAGAGTAACATATTGGAGGGCTCTAACAATAGACCTATATAAATGAGGGTCTGAAAACTCAGGGGAACCACTCTTACTCAGTTCGCAGGTACTCAGCATGGGTGTTGGCACACTATTGGCATTGACTATTTTGGCTATGTCAAGTAGATCTCTGATGTACTTTGCTTGAGTTAGTACAAGAGAACCATTTTCTTGAGGGACAAAATCTATGCCCGGAAAGTATTCAGGATTTCCAAGCCTTTTCAAGGCAAAGGCTTTGTGAAGCTTAGTGATTAAGTCATTGACAAGTTGTGAGGATGACCCAGTTAAAAGAATATCATCAACATAAACCAGGGCATAAAGAGTAGTACCTTGTTTAGAATACATAAATAGAGAGTGATCACACCTTGAGTGAATAAAACCAAATGATAGTAGAGCTTGAGTTAGTTTGTCATACCAAGCCCTAGGGGCTTGTTTAAGCCCATATATAGCTTTATGAAGTTTGCTTACCAATTCCTTGTTTTGATGAATAAAGCCTGGTGGTTGTGTCATGTACACTTCTACTTGAAGAGTTCCATTCGAGAATGCATTGCTGACACATATTTGTTGGATGTCCAATTTATAAGCAAGAGCTAGGCTAAGAATGACCCTGATGGTGGTTGGTTTCACAACAGGTGAGAATGTCTCATTGAAGTCAAAACCTTGTTGTTGATGGAAACCTTTTGCAATTAACCTAGCCTTGTATTTATATACACTTCCATCAAGGTTCTCTTTTGCCTTAAACACCCATTTAGAACCCACTGTTTATCTATGAGGAGGCAGTGTTGTGAGTGTCCATGTGCGGTTGGCCATGAGTGCATTATACTCAGCTTGCATTGCCTGAGCCCATTATGGTTGTGACAGAGCTTGTTTCACTCTTGTGGGTTCTATGTGAGCTACAAAGACCTTTAGTTTGGAGTGATCTGTTATTGCCATAGTCAATATGGGGTAATTGTTTTGTGGAGGAGAGTGGGCTTGTTGTAGATTGTGAATAGAGGGAGGTATGGAAGTATTATTGTTAGATATGTGTAGGTTAGTGTTAGAAGAGTTAACAGATCCACTAGGCAAAGGTATTAAGGGAGTATGAGGAACCTGATCATGACTGTAGGAAGGAGAGAAAGGTTCACTTTGTGACAGGTCATTTTGATTGACAAGGGAGGCCACAGTGCCAGGTGACTTGGCAGTGTCTGATGGGTTAAAAAAGGGCTAGAAACAGGCTGATGTGACTCAATTAAAGGTGTATTCATAGGATGGGACCTTTGGTCAGTAGGAAAAGGGAGAGAGAATGAAGGGATAGATGAGCTTGGTATGTCAGAAAATAGAGAATGGTATGGAAAACTCAATTCATTAAATGTCACATCTTTAAATATGTAGATTCTACCTGTTGAACTTAGACACTTATAGCCGCTGTGCCGAGGAGAAGGTCCTAAATACACACACTATATACTTCTAAATTCAAGTTTATTCTTATTATAGGGTCTCAAAAATGGGAAACAAGAATAACCAAACACTCTCATAGCCTTGTAATCAGGATTTTTGTTGTACAAAGCATGAAAAGGTTAGTTAAAGGTAGGCAAAGAAACTATAGGCAGCCTGTTTATGAGATATGTAGCAGTTAGGAAGCTATGATCCCAGTAGTGCAGTGGTATGCTGGCATAAGCTAGAAGGGTAAAACCAACTTCAACTATAGACCTATGCTTCCTTTCCACTGATCCATTTTTGTGGGACGTGTGTGGACAAGTCAGTCTATGTGTGACACCAAGTTCATGAAGGAATTTAGTGAAGGGCCTAAATTCCCTTCCATGGTCATATTGAACAGATTTTATGGTGAAACTAAATTGAGTTTGAACATACTTGAAGAATAGTTTGAAAGCATTTATGGCTTCAGATTTCTGTTTGAGTAAGTAGAGCCAAGTGTACCTAGTGTTGGCATCAAGAAAAGCAATATAATATTGAAAACCTGAACCAGATGTAAGAGGGGAGGGACCCCACAGATCAGTATAAATCAAGTCAAATGGGTTATCATATGTGTTTGAGGACATATGAGCATGTAATCTATGTGACTTCCCTAAGCAGCAAGATTTACAAAATGCAAGAGAAGTTTTATTATGAATTGGTATATTACACAGTGTAAGAATGCTTTTGACAGAATTAAAATTGACATGTCCTAGTCTTAAGTACCATAGTACATCAGAATCAACTATACTACTAGTACTTGAGACAACAGAAGAAAAATTATGACTTGAAGAAAAAGGATGATTTGTAGCATCAACAACAGAACTGGAAGGATTGATTGTGAGATTATGGAAGCAGTAAAGACCATTGAATTCAAGAAACCCTTCAAGAAGGACTTCCTTAGAACCCTAGCATTTAACAAGGCATTTGTTAGGATAGAATTCAAACACAACATGATTATCATGAGAAAACTTAGAGACTGACAACATATTCTTGGTGATAGCAAGTACATGTTAAATATCACTAAGAAAAAGCTTATTATTCACATAAGTGGTACCAATGTGTTTAATATGTAAGCTTTGGTCATTACCAACATGGACTTGACATTTGCCTCTATATGGTTTTCTATCTTGCAGATAATGTTCAAAATGAGTAAGGTGATGAGAAGCACCTGAATCAACAAACCAAGCCTGAGAATCAAGCTCAGTTGGTAGTGAGTATTCTTGAGTGTAGGAAGTTGCTTGAGTTATGATAACAGTCACGGCCATTGCTTGAGAACCTGAACTTGTAGCTTCCCCTTTGGATTCTTTGTCACTCTGAGCCTCATTATTCTTTGACTGAGTGCTGTGAGAGCATAAAGACTCATCATACCTGTGCCTACAATTTAAAGCAACATGGCTAGGCTTCCCACAAAGTTGACATGATGGCCTGCTTCCTTGAGCATATCGACCTCTGCCACGCCCTCTGCCTCTGTATACTCGACCTCTCCCCCTGGCATTGTTGAGGTTTTCATGTGAGCTACCTGCTCCATGAACAGTATAAGCTATAGTAGCTGAGACTTGTGCAACAGCTAGTTCTTGCATGAATTTGTCCAACTGAGCTTCTTGTACATATAAGAGAGTTTCGGCATCACATAGTGAGAGAGGATCAATACTGCCATACATCTGCATCATAAAGGGATTATATTCTTCTGGTAATTGATAAGTGCTTTGCGAATAAATCGTTCGCATTGCGAACTCACGAAGAAAAGCAAAGGCGGTTTAACATTTCAGAGGCACTTAAGTGCCATTTTTAGAGGTTCGCTAGGCGAATGATTCGTTCGCAAAGCGAACGTGACAAATTTGTAATTGTATATAGTTCATTTCAGTCACTTTTTTAGGTTATGGTTTTGGGGATTCTTGCTCCAACTCAATCAAACTTCATTTTTCAATAGATTAGCTTAGAAAACAACATGGAAGCTTGTATACGGATGGACTGGGGTGGATTGATCGTCGATCGACTCTAATAAACCGCGAGATGTTTGGTTCATTTCTCTTCTTCTTTGTGTTTTTCTTATTTGTTGGATCTTGTATATGTATTGACTATGATCTCATGTATATTTGTCGCCCATGGCATTGTATAAAACTTGCTTTACAAATCTTTATTGGTGATTGCCTCTGATTTTTTGCTTTGTGCGTGGGGTTTGAGTTGCATTAGAGATAATCCTCGCAAACTTCGATTAGGGATGATTATCTGTTAGTTTATGGACTCTAGAGATAGATTTAAGAGCTAACAATCTTCAATAGGCGTCGAAGCTTAATGCCTCCGTGCCTTGAGTCGCGTGCGAGAGTGTCGGCGAGGGTAACACGGTTGTTCTCTCAACTTTACGTTAGACATAACCTTTGTTGTGAGCGATGTTGGGTGATATTGAGGAGTATTGTAGGTGGAGTATAACTGGTCGGTAGGTTAAAGTTTGTAAGGAGTCGGTTATGTGCATGCCGGAAAAGTTTGTCTTGTTGAAGAATGAATTTGTTTTATGTTTTAATGTTTAGTTTTCTGTTTTTATGTTTGAAACTATTTAAACTCAAACTCATAAACGCGAGAGACTGCCGAACGTCATTATTTCCCTCGAACCGATCTCTGTGGACACGACATAAATCCCAGAGGGAATTCTTTCCGAAAATAAACATTTTGCTGCTTGCCCTATTCTGCATTCAACAAAATGGCGCCGTTGTCGGGGATCGGTTTTGATATTGAATCGCATTGCGATAGTTTCTTTGTTTTTGAGTTTTGTATATATCGTATATAGTGTCTGTTTCCATTATGTTTCTTCAAGTGTTGTATACATTTTGTTATCGTAACGTTTGTTTAAGTGTTTGGTTAGGGCACTTGTTTTTGGTTTGCGCGGTGAGCCATCACTATGGCATGAAGGAAGGAAGTTACTAGCTAAGCATTGTAAAGGCGTCGAGCTTACGACGTAAAACAAGCATGGTGTATTCTTTTCTTTTGTTGTTGTTTAGTTTAGGTAGTGTGGTGAGTATTCATTAAACAAGTTGTACTCGAATTTTTCGTAAAATTCTTAAATCTTCACTTTACAACTTGTTTAATGAATTTTTGTCAGTTTTTCAGTTTGTGTATATTAATAGTTTTCGCGTTTGTCAATGAGCTTGTTTTGAGTAGCTTGAGGAAATTTGGTGATGTTCCAAGTTTGATCGTTTCAACTTGCGGATGTATGCTAATGACATTGTTAAGTTTTGTACACGTCCAAGGTATGTGTTTATCGCTTTCTTGACTTTAGCATATTCATGATACTTAGGATTTTTACAAACTTCCATGCCATTAATTCTTTTGTATACTTGATCTTGTTGTGAATCACTTTAGTTCCCACCTTTTTGTGAGGTAGCTTTCCATTGTTCATATATGCGCGGAGTTCCAACATTCTTGTTCTAACTGGATTTTATTATGCTTAATCTTTTGTTTGTGTTGATTATATGAAAGCATGAAAAGGATCAAGCCACTTTGTTTCATTTTGAGCACAACTACCTAGCCAAATAGTCATTCACCTTGTGAATGTGTGATCATTCTTAACCCCTTTGAGCCTTTGGTCATTATCCATGTTGTTTGAGTTTGATGCTTGTCTATGAGTGTCAAATTTACTTTTTGTATGGATTTTGATTGATTATTTTTTCTTGAACCCTCAATTTTGTGTTGTTGTATGAATTTTTACCTTGCCTTAGAAAGTAGGGAGTATTCACATGATGATGTGGTTGAATTTAAGTTGGGGAGAGAATGATTGTTTACTCATTGGTTGTTTTCTATGAGGATGAAAAAGAAAAGAAAAAAGAGAAAAATATGAAAAGAAAAGAAAAAAAAAAGTGAAAAAGAAAGAAACAGAAAATCCTTGAAGAAGGAAACAAAAAGAGTTCAAATAATTGTGCTAAATAAGTAATGTGTTTTGTGTAACACTTGGGATTTTGGAAGAAGTTAATTGGAATTTTGTGTTTGAGTATTTGTGAGTTGATTACTCCCTTAGGTTTAGGCAAGTTTTTGTTTCAATTACCTTTAGAAATTGCCCCTTGTTTGTTTACCCGACCATGTTACAACCTTGAAAGTCCTTGTGATTCTTGCCTTTGTATGTTCAATATGATTTTTGGATGGTTGCATAATTTAGTCTATTGTTTGCATGATTGTTGTGTGAGTGATAGGAACCTCATTTTGTGTTTTTCATCTACCGATGATTGTTTTTGCTAGGTGCGATTCACATTTGAACTTGTGTTATTTTAGAATTTTTGGCATGATTTTTGTATTTTGCATTTGTTTCGTGACTATGTTGTCGTCGTAGTTTTGTGGTAAGTATTTATTTTGTGTGTACCATTTTTGATTGAACCATACATTTGTTTCCGTTTTCAAAACTTGTTGATTCGTGATTCTTTGGTTTTCACTCTGTTTCTTTGAGTTGTTTGATTTTTGTTTGAGGACAAACAATTATGTAAATTGGGGAGAGTTTGATAAGTGCAAATTGTACATATTTTTGTGTATATGTTTTGTTGCACTTATCGATACTTTTTGGTTAATATCGTTTCAATAAACCCCACTTTGTTTATAAATACGTTAGTTAGTATATATTTGTAATATTGATTCATTTATGTAACAATTGATAGTTTTCCATTCATTTTGTAGGTAATTAAGCATTGTTGGAGAAATGAGTAATAAAGGCTCCAAGATGTGTCATTTGAAGCAATAAAAGAGAGCTGAAGAAAACCAAAAAGTTTAGCTTGTTCGCTTTGCGAGTGAGCCAACGAACATTCGCTTTACGAATGGCTGGCGAGTTCCCCAGCGAATGGTCCCAGTTTGAGGCAGAGGAAAAAGGAACCAAAGTTCGCTTTGCGAATAAATCGTTCGCATTGCGAACTCACGAAGAAAAGCAAAGGCGGTTTAACATTTCAGAGGCACTTAAGTGCCATTTTCTGAGGTTCGCTAGGCGAATGATTCATTCGCAAAGCGAACATGACATATTTGTAATTGTATATAGTTTATTTCACCCACTTTTTTAGGTTATGGTTTTGGGGATTCTTGTTCCAACTTCATCAAACTTCATTTTTCAGTAGATTAGCTTAGAAAATAACATGGAAGCTTGCACACGGATGAACCGGGGTGGATTGATCGTCGATCGGCTCTGACGAACTGCGACATATTTGGTTCATTTCTCTTCTTCTTTGTGTTTTTCTTCTTTGTTGGGTCTTGTATATGTATTGACTATGATCTCATGTATATTTGTCGCCCATGGCGTTGTATAAAACTTGCTTTACAAATCTTTATTGGTGATTGTCTCTGATTTTTTACTTTATGCACGGGGTTTGAGTTGCGTTAGAGATAATCTTCGCAAACTTCGATTAGGGATGATTATCTGTTAGTTTCTAGACTCTAGAGATAGATTTAAGAGCTAATAATCTTCAATAGGCGTCAAAGCTTAATGCCTCAGTGCCTTGAGTCGCGTGCGAGAGTGTCGGCGAGGGTAACACGGTTGTTCTCTCAACTTTGCGTTAGACATAACCTTTGTTGTGAGCGATGCTGGGTGATATTAAGGAGTATTGTAGGTGGAGTATAACTGGTCGGTAGCTTTAAGTTTGTGAGGAGTCGGTTATGTGCATGCCGGAAAAGTTTGTCTTGCTGAAGAATGAATTTTTTTATGTTTTAATGTTTAGTTTTCTATTTTTATGTTTGAAACTATTTAAACCCAAACTCATAAACGTGAGAGACTGTCAAACGACATTCTTTCCCTCGAACCAATCTCTGTGGACACGACATAGAGGGAATTCTTTCCGAAAATAAATATTTGTGTTGCTTGCCCTATTCTGCATTAAACAGTAATCCATTTAGTATTGAATGAATTTGATCCTACACAGATATTGTGTCTCCAATTGCAAGAAGAGAACTTGCAATAGCTTTGATCTTGAGCACGAATTCAGTGATTGACTGATTTGCCTTCTTGGTGGATTTCAATTCCACTCTCAGCTGACGAACCCTAGCTGACATTTGAGCGTTAAAAAACTTGTGTATTTTATGCCACACTTCGTAGCAATGTTTGCAAGAAAGCACTCGCGGAAGAACTGACTCAAATATGGTGGATAGAAGCCATATGAACAAAGCTTAGTCTTGAACGATCCAAGATTTGTACTCTTCATAGATGTTGTTGAGCAACCAATCTTGATCTATCTTGAACTTCACAGGAATTTGAGGATTGACGACAAATCGGTGCATCTCCTGAGTAAGAATTACGCCTTCGACCTACTGATTCCATAGGAGATAGTTGTTATCTTTGAGCTGAATGGAGAGCTTTGGGCCATAGGTGTTATTGGAGTTTGGTGTGCAGAAGCTTGACGAAGTGTTTCGCGACTGTGGTTGGTGCTCTGTGGGTGAGGTTTGATTTGAGGAGTCCACCATTGATGTGCAGAGCAAGATTGTCTTTCTGAGGAAGAAGGAGGAGAAGATATAGATGAGATTGGGTTGAAGTGGAACCGTGGTTCAGATCTGAACCACTTATGATACCATACTAGAATTGTGAAAATGCAGAGTGAGAGAGAGTTTCATCTGCACTGTTATATTATTTTTATCTCATTCAACTCATTGTACAATACAATGCCATGAGATCTTATATACACAATACAAAGATATAGTTTGTTATGCTAACTATCTAACAAACTCTTAACAAAAAAATAACAGTTCCCATGCTAGAACTGATCACCCTAAGGCATTGCCCATACTACTCTAACAGAACAAAAAAATAATTAAGTCTAAAACCTATAAAAACAATTTTCACAAAAAAAATCATAATTTAAGTGATGATAGAGATATGAAAGGGAGAACTGATGAACTGTTATGGGACACAAATTTTGATCCAAAAGCTAATTTAAATACGGACACTTGAATTCTGACTATTTTGATCTTCAAAACATGTTTTTTTATCTTTAGAAGCGTATTTTCTAAAATAGAAAATGGTGAGTACGAGGAAAAATGCTGAGAAGAAAATGCATTTGAAACCATGCTCTGATCGGGACCAAAGTGGCACCATCGTCGTGCCAGTGTTTTAGATCTGATTTGAACATCTCCTGTTGTGTCAAACAATATTTCGGGATAGAGAAAGAAGAAATAATTATTGAGTGTACATCTCTAAAATATAGTTTTTCACCGAATGGTGGTTAGTAATGGTACATGGGTGAAGGATTTAGTTGCACTGTCACCTTAAAAGCCACCCAAAGTTTATAACGATTCCACAACATGGACAATAAATAACCGCACTATATGTGTTAAGTGCTAAAAATTGGAGACTCAATTTGTTTTTTAGCAAAGAGATAAAACCAACCTCAATCTAATATGTTCCTAAATCTCTTTATGACAAGCTGATTGGCACAACATAAGCCTTTGTGGTATGTAAAAAAGAGGTCATGATTAAAAAAAACAAGTTTGTATAGAACTTGAGAATGGAAATTAGACTTTTTTTAAGGTAAAGCTTTATTGAACTAAATAATAGAGAGGCATAAGATATGCCATAATACAATTAAGCATATAGATCCAAGACAATACATTGGTATGGCACCGATCCAAAGCCTCTAAAACTAAAAACAAAATAAGGCACAATGAAAAACAAACAAGCTACATAAGCCACTGCAACAAATAAGAAATAAATCTCCACTGCATAATACAAACAACAGTCACAGAACACTTAAAGGGACTTCAAATGGAAAGACTAGAACCTCAAAACCTTCCTCAAAGCAGCCAATAAAATCGCAAGTGATACCTCCACAACAAGAAATCCAAGAACGAGGGCTTGACTGGACTGATCTCCCTAAAACAGGATGCTAGCTAACTACGAGCAGAGATATCTGAAGAACATAAAAAAATCAACATTGCAACATCTCCGTAAAACCACAACCTAAATGTTCCAAGACTCCTGATTTCCGATAATAAGGTTGCCTAAAACACAATTCCTGGGAGAGAAGCATAGCTAGAACTCAAAACCAACCAAGCAGCCAAAAACAAACTCGAATAAAATGAATACTCCACCACCCTGAACAAGAATTGCCTGAGCAAACAAGACTACTGCCACCACCAGATGCACAATAAACTAACACCATAAAAATACGACAGTGTTGTACCCCAAATTTTTCCCTTAGATTCATTGATTCGTCTGCATAACATCTTAGGTCAATCATTTGTGCATAACTAACCTCTTTATCTAGTTTATGCACTTGTTTCATTTGTGAACACATGTGCTGCTGCAGAAGACTCAAGAACTTAAAGGTTGTGATGTGTGTGTGTTTGTGGAGGTTCTCTGTTTCTTGACAAGTGTGCGTGGATTCCTGTGAGATGTGTGTGCCTCTATCCGTTAGTCCCCAAGACCATCGCCAAGCTTTCTTCCTTCACATTTCTCATAAGCCTCCCCCTACAGGAGATTAAGTTGTTGTACTCGTGGATATGAATTTTGGTACCCTAAGACTGATCACTGGTCGTGTTACAAATTGGCCTTTTCCCCCTCTGTAAACTCCTCAGATTCAAGAGATGTGTTTGCTCTGTGTTCTTAAGTATTGATTTATCAAGGAAAATTCAATTTGGAAGAAGTAGAAGGTTGAATTCCAAGTATGCAATCTCAAGTCCATGATCGTCACAAGTTTACAAGATCAAGTTTGAAGTTCCTACATCATCTCTATTTGTCCTGAGTCACTTGGTTCCAACATAAAGTGCAACCCTTTTTGTTCAAGGAAGCATGCTTGGATTCTTGAAGCTGCCACATATTCTTCAAGCAAGTTTAAAAATCATCTGAGAAATTAATGGACAAGATACCTTGACCATTAATAGAGGAATTAATCATTTTGCAATATCTGTGAATGGCGTTCGCTTGTGGGATGCATATCTCCCTTTTAAAGCGCAAGTTTTTTTTATCAAATTATGATCAAGAGAGTTTCATTTGGAACTTATCACCAAAGGCTTTTAAGTTTCTAAATTTAAAGCCAAGGCATACAAGGTTCATATTCATCAAGCTTTTACAAAGTTCAAGGTTTAGATTTGAATTTCAAGAATTACAGTGCAAGAGTTAAGTTGAAAATTAAAACCAAGGGTTTAAAATGGAATTCATGACGGTATATTATCAAGCATAACTTCAAATTCACGATTTAGATCTTGTTATCTTCCATATAAGGATGCCAAACATTTCATTTCAAAGATTGCTCCCTTTTGATTTCAAACCCAAGTCGTCCAAAGTCATACTGAGGCAAAACCTATGAATCCTTTTCTAGAAATCCAAAAGCATACAAAATTTGAATTCAACTACATTGAATTTCTAAATTAAGTTCAAGTTCCAGGGGGCGGCACCCAATTGATACACGGAGTCGATCAATACTTTGCATAGAGCGAAGGCTAAAGCATTTGAGGCATAGAGAAATGAGTTTTGCAACTTATGCTGAGGTTGTCAAGAAGAAGCACTTCAGTTTTGAGGGAAGTCCTAAGGAGAATTTGTTAACGGCAATTTTCAACCACATCAAAGAAGAGGGCATATTATTAAGATGTTCGAACAGTTGTTTGCTCATCATGGAACATGAACCAAATTTAAAAAGTATACATGGAATAATCATCATTTGTTTTGGTTTTAATAAAGAAACTGGAAACGCATGACTGAGGCTAATAAAGGTGAGCTGTCATGCGAACTGCAGCAGACAAGTGCTATAGGAAATACAAAGAGAATCTAAGGCATTTACTAAGTCCATTCTAAACAAATCCTTTTGATTCTTGTCAAGAGCCTGCCCAGAATAACTTGAAATTCGAAATACTATACAAACTCCTAGTTACTACAAAATTACAACAACATGTCTAAACAAAATAAGGGAAGTTCCAAATTTCAAAGCCAGGCGTCGTTCTCCTCATGTCATCATATGCCCCATGGGTGTCTAATGCGGTGCTGCTACGAAACAGTTCAAGGACAAGTCTTCACAAGCCAATTCTTACATTCATAGAAGAATCATAACCTGTCCATGAAATAATCAAGTTAAAAAGGAAATAAATCAATGCTGTCACACCAACAAAATCAGGAGAATATTAAGTTCCTAGCAAAGGATACATTTCAAATGAAAAGGATCTAACCAGCGTAATCAAGCAGATTTCAACCAAAACAAGAATTCTACCGTGACAAATAAATAAGCATCATTCAAGTACCTGGTTATTCGGGATGGTTTCAGAGAGTCCGCTGGTGGTAACGTCCCTATTTCAGTTGTATGGTCCTTTTGTCCAAGCAATGATCCTCAACTATTGCCTCTAATGGTTACAGCTAAAATCAAAAGCACCAAGTCAACTTCTTTTTTAGCGTATCAATGAAAGGTTATGCTAATCACACAAGGCCATGTAAAAGAGAGAAAGAAGGATTAACGAGTTACCACATCATGAAAGAATACGACAGCCACATAATTAAAGTTCATGACATAAAGTTCGTTCACATCAAAATTCACAAAACAACGACTAGTTCTAGCAGCATCTTTGAAATTCAATACAAACCAATTGAAAACTTCAAATGAAAAGCACATGTTACTGGAGTTGCATAGAAGAACAAGGATCAAGCATATTTAATTTATTTCCAAACGATAAGCAGACATGTCCAAAACAAATTAATTCCCTTCCAAAACAATTCAAAACATGGCATTCAACAATTCTCAAACATGTTAAGCTAAAAAAGGAAAGAAGTAAAGAGGGTTGATCAAAGTGTCAAATACAGTTCAACACACAATCAGACAAACCATTTCGAATTTGGCAAGCATTTAAAACCGGTTCAGACATGTTGTGTTAAGGATGGAAAGATTTTCAAGACCTTGAGATTTGGTTTCCTTCTGTCAAAACGTTTATCAAAAGGCAAAGAGAAAGGAGAAAAGGGGGATGGAGATCAGAACGTGAACGATTCACAACCAATCCTCAAACAATTATCAAACCAATCATCAAACCGAATAACATACCAATCCACAACACACCAAATTCACAGATCATATACCAGTTAGCAAAACCACCACAAAATTCACAAGAACAAATATACAGTAGTAAGAAAAACGTACTCTGACCCATCGAATTCCATACAAAATCCCCCAAATCATTACAGAAACCACATCAGTACACAAACCATTCAAACTCACATAAACAAAATCACAAACTTATACCAGAAAATTCACAAACACACGCAGCGAAACACAGAGCAAAACCAGCAACGACACACATACACACATCAAAATAAGGAGAAGAATTAGCGAAAGAGTGAGTACCTGACTCAATCGATGCAGCGACGGACGGCCCTTTTCCTTTACCTCATTTTTTTTTGTTTCGCATTCTCTGATCTTCATTGTAAATGTAATCAAACTCATAGTGAAATCCGGGTATCGGGCTGTGTGGGAATATGTTTTTTATGATTGTTGATCGAGAGAGAAGATGGTGAAATACGAGAGAAAGAACGATAGGAGTAGCGACGACTAGGGTTTCAACAAACCCTATTTCATTTTGAGAGAAGATGATGAGAAACTAGAGTGAGAGACCGTCTAGACTTCTTTTTCTTTTTCTTTTGACTATTGATTTAATCCTGTACACGTGCCACCCACGGCACACCACGATGTACCCTCACTTCTATCACTTTGATCTTACCCTGCACACATCGCACAGTAGAGATTAGAGGGTCCATCATGGACCATCTCTCCATGACCACGCTGGATCCCTCCGCCCTTTCTTTTTTTTATTTATTTAAAACCTTTTCATTTTCTCTTTTTTTAAATCAATCTTTTTTTATAAAAATAATTTTTTAGTTAAACCAATTTAATTTTCTTTTTACAAAAAATAATTAATCTAGATTAATTAAAATAAATCCTTTTAAAAGTAGTATTTTCCATTAAGATTGATATTGGACTTTTTTGAAAATTACTAATTTTAAAACCTTTTAAAAATCGTTAACCTTTTAAGATATTTCCTTAAGAATAATAAAACTTCAGTTTTTTTATAATAAACATAATTTCTAATTTATTTAAACCTTTTTCAATAGGAAACTTCTTAACCTTTTTTTCAAAAATTAAATAACAGGTTAACATAATATTAGTAAACCTTTTACTAAAGATATTAAATTTAAAATAACCTTAGCCATTTAGATGACTTATAATTCTTAAGAAATAAAAATAATCTTTAAACATGATTCTAAAATAAAAATAAACCTTTTATCAATAAACCTTAAAATCAAACATTTTTCCTAATAACTTGTTCCCCATTAGAATCCATCATCGAACGCTTGAGTGTTATTATCTTGTCAGTGTTTGATACCATGTCTTATTTATTCTCTCATATGCTTGATATATGCACCTCCTTGTATGCTTATTTTCGTATTCAAACCTTTCAAAATACAAAAAACTCTCGATCCAACGTCGAGCCCATTTTCTACCCATATAAGTCGATTGCCTTTTGGCATCGCATTCAACCTTTCAGTCACTATACACAATACTAGCCCACTTTGCTAGTGTGCACTAATAATCATTAAGTTAGCCCCCCTCGACATTCCAAAGGAAGGTTCACTAACATTGACTTAATGTCATAGGATCTTTAAAACCCTTGGCCTTAGGATTCGGAGTCGCCGTACTCCACGTCTCTCCATAGACACTTAGAATCTTAGCCTTAGGATCGGAGTCGCCGTACTCCATGTGAATGTTTCACCACGAACATTTACAATCCTACCCCTCATGAACCAACCTACAACTTTAGAGTTGCTGCACTCTATGTAAGGTCTTGCCCAAGACTTTACTTCCCCTTGGAACCTTGACCCCGTCAAGAAGTTCCTCTTTTCAGAACTACGCATTACTCTGATTCCGTTCCCCTTGGGATACGTAGGCACAAGGTGTGATACCTTGTCGAGTATACTTAGATACTAACCCCTAAGGTTTCAACCTTTAGCACAGCACCTTAGCAAGCGATTAATAGATAACATAAGATACTAATAAGAGGTTCCCGTAGAGTACTACGGACGCTTAGGATGCTAATACCTTCCCTAGGCGTAACCAACCCCCGAACCTTAGATCTTTAGGTTTTTCGCTTTTGAACCTTTCCTTTGGATAAATCAAAGTCGGTGGTGAACATTTAAAGAAATGTGATCCTAGTTCATTAATAACTATGGTATCCAATTCTCACCGCAACAGACAGCTTCTGCAAAAAACATGTTGATCGCAACAAACACAGTAAAATCACATTCACCATCAATATCAATTTACGTGGATGATTTAAACCTATGCTAGCAGCATATAAATCAAAATAATAGAATTATAACTATGCTATTTTGCTAACAAGCCGCCCCCAACAGAGTTAACTTCCACTCTAGCAGCCAAAGGACACTAACACTCCAATTGCAGTTACAAAAATGACGCACTTCTCAAACCAGACTTTAAGAAATATGTTCCACTAGAACTAGCATAGGAAAAACCAAATCCTTAGGTAGTCTGTATGCCTAAGCAGGCCATGGGATTTGAGCACCACATAGATAGGTCATCCACAATCGTCTTTGCTTTTACTCTGAGTCTCTTCCACGCCGAAATTTTTGCCTCTTCTGCTATTTTTCAATGTTAATTTCTTTATTTCGGAACATGCTTTCATTCCTATGCTTCCATATGCTCCACACGGCAGCACTCTAAATCACTACAATTTTCAAGGTTCTAGATCTACCATTGCCCAGCAGATACTCAAACTGATGAGGGTGTTGCCACCTGTCGATGTTTAGAGATGTCTTCACTCTAAGCCATTGCATATCTTGCTCCAAACACCTGAAAAAATTAGACACTCAAAGAATAAATGAGAAGCCGATTCGTCGCTCCCGTAGCCACTGCTGCATCTGATTTGATCTAGAGCTAAGACACCCCTTCTGACTAAATTATCCTTAATCAATATTCTGTTTTGAAGGGTTCTCCAAATCAAACAAGACACTTCTAACGGTAATGTTCTATTCCATACCTTCGACCAACTATAACTTGGAGCAGATTTCTATGCCCCAAGAAAACCTTATACAACTCTCTAACTGAGTAATCATTTGCAAAGATATGTCTATCTACTCCTACTTGATATATCTCCTTCCACCACATAGATGAATCTCTATTGAACTCGCTAACATTATTGACTCTCTCACCATATCTATTTGCTATAGCTCTGTACAACAGACCACTTCTCTCAAATTTTAACTTCCACTTCAATTTTTCTAGAATGGAAATTAGACTTCTGTCTAAGGTTCATCTCAAAGCAAATATTTTAAAGACATGTGTAACCTTTGAACCGGTGTTACCGTTGTTAAAATTTTTAGGAAAAAACATTAGTTATAACTAACACCCCAAGTTTAGTAGTTATTTATTTATATTAATTAATTGGGTGATTTTATGAATTAATTAATTTATTTGAATTATTTGATTTAAATGAATTATTTGATTTATTTAATTTATATGAATTTTTTATTTATATAATTTATTGAGTTTATATAAATTAATTGGTTTATTTAATTTATATGAATTAATTGATTTAATTGATTAAATTGAAATGTCTGATTTATTTAACTATTTGAAAATAATTGAATTGTTAGATATATCTAATTATTTGATTTAATTATATTGTTGGAATTAAGTAAATTATTTAATATAATTCAATATGGTGGATTAATATAGTTGCTAGACTTTAGTTGGGTTAGTGTAAGGTGTGAATAGTGATTGGGTTGGTTTAGGCCCATTAACCTTAAGACAAGTTAGGGTTTTAGAGAAAAAAAGTTAGTAAGAAAAATTGGAAAAGAGAAAAATAGAAGAGAAGAGAAGAAAGAGTAGGAGAGAAAAATAAGAGTGGAGAAGAAGAAGAGAAAACTAAGAGGAAACTCAAAAACTCAAGAAAACCAAGGTAAGGGTGGGTTTTTACTCATTATTGGAATTATTGGGTGATAATTATTGGGTAGAAATAGAGTTAGATTAAAATCCCCAAAAATTTTCTATGAGATTGAAATTATTAGGTTATTATGAAATTCTGAAAATTATTAATTTTTGGTGTGTTTAGAATTGATTTTGGTAATATTTGAGAGACCCATTTAATATTTAAAGTACTCATTTAAGTTGAAAAATTAGAATATATGTGTGTTGTTAATTGATTAAATTCTTATGGTTTATGAGTATAAGATGATGGAATATATGGTGCAAATGTTAGATTATGTTTGGGGTTGATGGAGTATGGATTAGAGGTGTTTTGGTTGATGAAAAATAGAATTTTTCAGTTCTGCAATAGTGGTAACCGATTACCTATATGGGGCAATCGATTACCATGAGAAAAATGCCATTTCGCCACTGTTATTGGTCAAGTAATCGATTACAAAGATAGAGTAACCGATTACCACTGACAGTTTGTGAAAAATGAAAATTGAATCGGTCATAACTTGAGTTTCGTAACTCCGTTTGACGCGCGGTCGGAAGCGTTAGAAAGCTAATTTTATGCTCTATGTGATGGTGACGTAGAAACATGGTTATATGCCATGGATGGTTAAGATAAATTTTAGAAAGTAATATATGTGATAATATTGATATATATGTGTTTGAAAATCACCATGTTTGGTTATATCGATGTGAGGGGCTGTTATATGTGATACATATATGCTATTATGGTATGCCATATATGTATGTTATTAAATGTGATTGTGTGATAACATGCTTAAAATAAATTATTTATCCTATATTTAATCGGTGATTTGGTTTTGTGAATTGTTATTGGATCGAGCCTACCCTTGTGTATTATTGGCTAATTGTAGTGATGATGTTTAAAGTATGAGTACTTGATTATGGAAATGTATTTATGTGTGCAATTGTGTGATAATTCAAGTGTGATGAATTATTTGAGATATGCATGATATTAAGATTAGGTAGATAATCATTGGTGTACCCTCTAGTGGAGGTGACAGGATAGGTGGATTCAACAGGTACTCCTTGATACTGTCGAAGGCGGTTTGGAAATCTTCTGTCCAAACACAGTCCTGATTATTTTTGAGTGATTTGAAAATCGGCGCACATGTTGTGGTCATGAGGAATATAAATTTGGAAATGTAATTAAAACGTCCCAGGAATCCCTTGACTTGTTTTTCTGTCTTTGGAGAAGGCATTTGTTGAATGGCCTTGACCTTGTCAGGATCAACCTCAATTCCTTTCTAGCTGACGATGAACTCTAAGAGTTTCCCTGAGCGAACACCAAATGTGCACTTATTGGGATTCAAGCGGAGTTTGTACTTTCTCAGACGCTCGAATAGTTTTGACAGGTGGGTCACATGTTCCTCCTCTGTTTGGGATTTGGCAATCATATCATCGACATTCTCGATTTCTTTGTGTATCATGTCATGAAACAGAGTAGTCATGGCCCTTTGATAGGTTGCCCCGACGTTCTTCAAACCGAACGGCGTTACCTTGTAACAAAAAGTGCCCCATGAGGTAATGAACGAAGTTTTCTCCATATCTTTCGGCGCCATTTTTATCTGATTATAGCCCGAGAATCCATCCATGAAGGAGAATACTTGGAATTTTGCTGTACTGTCTACCAGCATGTCAATGTGTGGTAAGGGAAAGTCATCCTTTGGACTTGCTTTGTTCAGATCCCTGTAGTCTACACACATTCTGACCTTTCCATCCTTTTTTGGAACTGGTACTATGTTGGCCAACCATTGAGGATATTCTGATATGGCGAGGAAACCCGCGTCAATCTGTTTCTGTACTTCCTCTTTGATCTTGATGGCCATGTCTGGATGAGTCCGTCTTAGTCTTTGTTTTACCGACGGACATTCTGATCTCAACGATAGATGATGTTCCACGATGCTAGTATCCAACCCTGGCATGTCCTGGTAGGACCAAGCAAACACATCGGGAAGCTCTTTGAGAAGCTTTACCAAATTTTCTTTGACAGCTGGACTGAGCAATGCTCCAATCTTGACTTCTTTTCTCTCTTCTTCTAAACCCAAGTTGACTATTTCTAACGGCTCTTTGTGAGGTTCAATGGACCTTTCCTCTTGTCTGAGTAATCGGGAGATCTCTTCTGGAATTTCTTCGTCATTTTCTTCTTCAGCCTCAAATACCGGGAATTCAAAGTTGGGAGAAGGCATTGGATCGTATGTTTCAATGGGGTTTAAACAAGCAATCTGCATGACGTGATGATTGTTTTTAGAAGAGAAAGAGAGAATGCACGAGTGTGTGTAGTGTATTTTCTAAAAAAATGCTTGTTTTTATTTTGAGTTGTTTTAAGGGTTACCATTTTCTAAAAAACCGAAAAGTGAAACAACAATTAATGCGGAAATTACAGAACGACGTTATTTTATTTATGATCTTGTCGATTCTTGAAACTACAGCCCTATAAAACAAAACTCTGTCGCTTTGGACAAAGCGAAGAGGGATATTTACACAAAGTGAGCCCTATCAAAACATCTGTTTCACCTGGGCAAGGTGGAAGGTTAAAATAAAGATGAGAATTACTTCGACTTATGAACAACTTTCGGAACGTTGACAGCAACCAATTGGCGGCGAACTCCTCGGTGAATCACAAAGTCTGGTATCTTCTTTCTTGATTTGTCTTCAGAAATAATGCTGATTTCTGGTGGAGCAGGATCGTTGGAATCCATTTCCCAAGCAGAGTTGTCGTAGACAAACTCTTTTGTTGTATCTTGCACCACGTTCGTACTCTCAGGTGGATCTCCCCATCCAGTTGGCTGGATGTCTTCGATCCTGATACGAGAGCTTTCGAGAGCGGTGTACTTAACCAGGTAATCGAATTTGCCACTCGGTTGTCCTAGGGTGTCCCACACTTCTTTGGAACTGGAGGAGTCATCTCTCTTGATGACGTTGACCTCGGGAAAAGCATAGTTGATGAATTCTAGTCCTGCAAGCTTTGCAAATTCATCGTCGCACTGGATATTTTCTGAATGCCCTGAGTTTTGATCCCATGACATGGTGGGGACGCAGGTATTCTTTTTAATGATGCTCAGCTGATATGCATCATTGGGATGACTCTTTTGCCTCAAGTCTCCTGGGTACGGCTGCCAAATAGGCAGACTATCCATTGGGCCATAATAGTCGTGGTCAAAGTTGTCTTTCATCAGAGTGTCCTCCTCTAATGAGTTTGGTGGAGCACGACATCCTTCCGGATCACAATATCCGTATATCATCTTGACATCTGATCTTGGTATATATCTCGGACTCTGTTCGGGATAGCAAAATGGCATAGGCACCTCTCCCTGAGACATATAACTGTCCTCGTTGAGATATGACTTCCATTCTTCATCTGTATCGGAGGAATCACCCTCGTTGATGGTATGCACTTCTTGAGACACTGGGTGAAGGAAACCTCCACCGTGGAATAAATTCTGAATGGGATGAAGACTTTCGTCATTAGTAGCAGTCTGGGCACAGCTTGAAGAAAAACCAAGGCCTTTCTTTGCTTTGTTATCAGTAGGAATTACGACCTGTCCCCATCCTTTTGCTTTGTTATTTTTGATTACTTCGAGAGCCTCTTTGTACGAGGAAATTGACATTCCTCTTTCTGATTGATTCTTGTTGCTCACCAAAAGTGCTTGGAATTGGGTTCCCACAACCTCTTCTGGTTCTACATAATTGGATGATGATAAGTTGCTCACAATCAAGGCCTGCTCTCCGCAGACTGTGACTAGTTGGTCATTCTTGACAAACTTCAGCTTCTGGTGAAGTGTCGAAGTGACTGCCCCAATCTCATGTATCCAAGGTCTTCCTAACAAATAGCTGTGTGCTGCCCGGATGTCCATGACCTAGAAAGTGACTTGGAAAGTGTGAGGACCAATAGTTATGGGAAGATCAACTTTGCCGATAACTGTTTTCCGGGATCCGTCAAATGCTTTGACGATGACCTCACTGCCTCTCATCGGAGATCCTTTGAATGATAGTCGCATTAGAGTAGACTTCGGCGTAACATTCAGAACCGATCTGGTGTCTATCAGTACGCTAGCTAAAGCATCGTCCTGACAGTTGACAGTAATATTTAGCGCTATGTTATGACTTTTGCCTTCTTCCGGCAGTTCCTCATCACTGAATCCCAAGTTGTTGCAGGAAGTGATATTGGAGATGATGTTGTCGAATTGTCTTATTGGCACATCTTGTTCCATAAAGGCCTGCTCTAAGACTTTTTGTAGAGCTTCCCTGTGAGCTTCGGAACTGAGTAAAATAGATAATACAGAGATTTTCGAAGGAGTTTGCAACAACTGATCAATAATGTTGTATTCACTCTTCTGGATGAGCTTCAGCATCTCATCGCCGTTCTTTGAAAGGCCGGGATCACTGGACTGATAGAATGGTTGATCAGGAACTTCCGTTTGAGGTTCCTTTTCTCTGGTAGGTTCTCCAACTCCTCCGGTGAAGATTCGACCACTCCGTGTTACTCGGCTGATGTCTGCAATAATCATGATGGAGGGTAATGGAATTTCCTTTCCATTCTCAATTGTTGTTGCAGCGTATTTGTAAGGGATAACCTTAGTTTATTCATACGGTAATGGTCTCGGTGGATAGATAACTACAGGAGCCTTCTGATTCTTCTGACCATTGTAAGTAATTTCAATCAGTTCCTAGTTGGGAACTTTCGATTCGTCAAGTAAAGGGATAATGGTACAAACATCTTTGGTCCTCTTTTGATCAAAGATTACGATAACATCTTTGATTTGATCAGGGAAATAGTCCGGCATCAAATCGATTGACCCAGAACTTGGACACGGTTGAATCTCTTTGTGGTCCAACTGACCCTGAAGGGCTGCTTGCACGAGGTAGCATCCTTGGTTATCTTTAGAGAAAATTCTACAGCATTCATAGTTGTGTGGTGGCACCTGGTCACGTCCATTCTATATGCAGTGTAACCTCACTAAATCTATTTCCATTGATTGAACATCCTGACTTTGATGCCTAGTAGGGTTCCCATCAATTATACTAACTTGTTGCGTGTCTTCGACTAAATAGATCGGAAGCCACCAGTGGTTTAACAAGTGTTGCAAAGTTCTTTGAACGAGAGCGCATCCTTGGTCACTCTCACGACATCCCTTACAGTTCTGATAATTATGCGAAGTCAGAAAACCGAGCTGGACTTGCTTAGTATGTAACTCCACCAAGCTGGTATTCATCAAGTGAATATTGTAACGCCCCAATTTGTTTAATTGTATTTAATTATTTCAATTATGTGAATTTTGTGAAATGTGTGAATTTATTGTATTTTACCTGCTAATTGAGCTAATTGGTTAAATTCTCTGATAGATAAAATATTTGTATTAAATTATTATTTCTTTTCAACTTTTATTTCCCAAAATATATTTCATCATTGTTGTTATGTTTTATCGCATTTTGAGAGCGTTTGCGAGATATTTGAGCTGAGGGGTATTTTGGTCTTTTGCTTGGTTATATTTTTCATAAAATAGAAACTTTGAGAGAAAAAGAGAGAAAAGAAAGGAAGAGAAAGAAAAGGAGAAGAAAGAAAAGAGAGAAGAGGAAAAAGAGGAGAAAGAGGAAAACTCGGGGAAAGCTCCGTTTCAAGCACGATTAATCGGGTAAGGGTGAGAAGTTTCAATTATATCTTGCTTGTATATGTATATGTGTTGTTTGTGTATATGTTTTGGTTGTTTTTCCAATGTTTTCCTTATTGATAAATTGATGAATAATTAGTAGAAATCGATATAAATCGCGTTGTATGATTACACTGTGTTTAGGAACAATTGTTGGTACTTGTTTTGCTGTTAAAAATTGATTTGGGGATGAAAAATGGGATTTTGGGTGAAAATTCGTAACAGCAACGCAGCAGGAAAAATTCTGGGTTTCGCTGCCCATACGCGTATGGGACAGGGCAATACGCGTATGGCGTAGGGCAATACGCGTATTGGTTAGGGCAATACACGTATGGCAATGAAGGAAAGTATGCAATACGCGTATGGGGCTGGGCAATACGCGTATGGCTCAGGGCAATACACGTATGGCCAGCGAGGGTGCAGAATGTTAACTTTTCGTGATTAATTTTCTTGTTAAGTCCGTAACTATTGATCTGTTTATCCGTTTTGAACGTTCTTTATATCGTTGGAAAGCTAATGAAATGTTCTTTCTTATTAAAATGATTTCGAGATTGTTGGCCGATTTAATTATGTCGGGAATTTGGAATAGTTTCGTTTTGTCGACTTTTGTCATTGTAATCATGTGTAATTGATGTGTGTCATGCAATGTGCTTTTAATATGGATATTGTATGACTTATGTGATGTTATACGATGTGAATGCATGTGATGACATGTTGTGATGATGGTTTGTGGCCTAAGGGCAAGTAAATGCATTGTGTTGTGTTTGATTTCAATGCATGAATGATGAGATGATTCATATTGTTGGTTTTTGAAGATGCGTTTGATTGTCATGAGTCAATGTATGCCAAGCATCATGATATGCATCTTGTGATGTCGTGTGCCCTAGTGGGTGTGAGCGACAAATCGATTCCAGAGGGAATCTGCTATAACATCGTGAGCCTTAAAAATAAGAGGACTGAAAGAAATCAAATCAGATCGTGCGCCTTAAAAATAAGAGGACCGGAAGCGATGGTTATAGACGATCGTGTGCCCGTGTGGGGTGTGAGCGATCAGATCGTGAGCCTTATACAAAGAGGACCAAAACCGATCCATAAACGCCGTGAGCCTTATACAAAGAGGACCGAAAGCGACGGGGAACATCGTATGCCCGACGAGGAGTTTCATTAAGTAACGAGCGATGATTCCAATAGTTCCTGAGTGAACTAGTGTTGAAAAATGATGGAAGTCGGTACCGCATGTGCATATGCATAGAGTCGCTGTGTCGGTCTCTTTGCATTTGCAAAAATCATGAATGAATTGATTGATTATGTGTTGAGATTTATGTTTGAATTGGTGATTTGATGTGCATATGTGATAAATGCATTGGTTATGGATGATGTGTGTTATGTATAGACATGTGTTATGTGATGCGGTGGTGTGTTTACATATGTTATAACTTTGGTATGCCTTATGTGGGAATATGTGTTTATGTTGGTATAGTTGATATATGCTAAGTGGTAGGATTATTAGAAAAAAATGTTGTGCATCTGTGGCGTGCTATATGTATTGGTATGTGATGTTTGTGGTGAGAATAACTATGTCTGTGAATTTATATGTTTTGCATATTATTATGCAATCTGGGTTTAGTTGTTATTTCTCACTCTTCTGCTGTGGTTTATTGCTCTATGAGGCAATTGCAGATTAGTGTCTTGGAGGCTTTTGTGAAGATTAGTCCTCCGTCCTTTGTCGTCTGTCTGCTCTGATATGTAACACAGGAGTCGGGGGAACGCTTTTATTATATATATGTATACATTTGTTGAATATATTTTGTATTAGCTTTGTATAAATATTTTGACGTTATAAAACAATTTATTTTGTAAAACAAGTCGGTTATGGATCTTTCTGCTTTATTCCATAATTGACCGTTCCTTGTATATGGAAAAAGTTTCCCCTTGAGGGTATTCAATTATTTGTGTTATGTATCAAAAATTATGAGCAGAGATTGTATTTTCTTTCTTTAAATGTGGCATCCTTGTTTCTGTCAGAAAAATAAATTTTTATCTACTCTGATTTATTTATGTATTATTTATTCGCGATGGGAATTGGGGTGTTACATTAGTGGTATCAGAGCAGGTCGGTCCGTCCGACCAAGTTGTTGAGTCAGTTGGTGTGACAGTTGAATACTGTCGTTGTTGTTTGTCCCTTAGTACGTGCTATGTGTGGGAAACACTGTCAGGGCTTGCTGGTTTTCTAATCCTTTGTTTTAAGGAGTTAGAATGAGATAAGTGGGGGAGGAGCTGGTACTTCTCCATGTTGCTTCAGGTGTGGAGCGCTGGCTCAGTGTGTTGTGAATTACAAGATTGTAAGTGTTGTTTGGATAATGTGGTTTTCGGTTCCAGAAGGAATGCGAAGGTAAGGTTGTGTTAACTAAGGATTTGTGCCTGAGGTAGTTTTGTGCACAAGATGTAAATAATGCTATTATAGGTTGGTAAAGACGGTTTATGCCCCATCATGATTGTCGACTGTCTATTGACAAATTGAGGAACTGATCACCCTTAATCTCTTGTTGATAGCAGACGGGAAGTATGTTGGATGGAATAGACGTGTCTTTTTGGCGTTGATAGTGTGTGCAATGAGTGGTTTGGAATTTAAGAAAATGGTTACGGATTGTTTTGATGAGTCGATGAAGATTCTTATATCGGAAGATGAGACGGATTAGAGGCTTGTGTATATGGGTTCAGTTGGGAAGTCGTTGAGAGAGAACGATTGTGTATTGCTAAAGGTTGTTCTCAGAGAGTAGAGATTGAACTTAATTGGACGAAAGTGAATAGTTTAGATGGGACTAAGATGTTTGTTTTGTCTGCGATGATAGTGTTCTGGAAATTGGCAGGAAAGTCACAATGATGGGCCGTCAGTTGTGACTGGTTTTCAGATGTGTTTTTGGATGAAACATTAGTGTGTTGACTTGAAGAGGTCCATCATGGTTGGTAAGGAAAAAGATGATAGTAGGAGGTTGCGTGTTAACCAGTAAGTAGTATGGAAACTTGCGATTGTGTTCTGGATAGCTTGAGTTTTGAATTGTGACGAATCGCAAACGATTTGAAATTCCTTGATAGTATTGAGACTATGGAAATATTAAGAAAACCCTTAGGTATGGATGTAATATTTGAGAGTTCTTTTTGGTTGGTGGTTACTATATGTTGGGATTTATGGAATCTGGACTGTCACGAGAAGGAATGGTGTATGGATTACTGACAGTTGAATAAGGTAACGATTGAGAATAAGTGTCCACTTTCAGGAATAGATAACTGGAATGGTTTGGCTGAGTTTGAGTAAAATTGCAATTGTTTGGAATGTTTGATAAGAGTGGTGAATTGTGTGAGTTGAGGCTTTGATCGATTTAATGTGACTGGTTATGTTTGTTATCATCGGGCTAGGCTGTTATTTACTCGTTTAAGCTTGTATGTGAGTAACCAGTTGCCCAGTGACAAGTTTTGCAAAAGCTTTAAGAATTATATCTTTTGGAATTTGGTTGAGCATTATAATGGGCAGTGATGTTATTTGGTGTTAGTAATGCGTCAGGAATGTTTGTGGAGTATATGAAACGTATCTTCTATATTTAATTGGATAAGTCCGTAGTGGCTTTGATTGAGGATATTCGAATCTGTTATAAACTCAGAGGAAGAACAGGTAGAGTGTTTGAGATTGGAATTGCAAGTGTTGAAAAGAGACGAAGTTTTATGCGAAGTTATTCAAGTGAGAGTTTTGGTTAAAAAGGGTTAGTTTTCTTGGGGATGTTATTTTAGATGAGAGTATTATAATGGACCCATCGGAAGTAGATGCAGTTCTACAATGAGAGGCTCCGAAGATGGTTAAGGAGATTAGAAACTTCTGGGCTCAGTTGGTTGTTACAGAAGGCTATGGAAGACTTTGCTAAGTTCGTACTTCTGTTATCTCAGTTGACTTGCAAATAGTGAGTCGTTTGTCTTGGGTGTTCGTTGTGAGTAAGTTTTGGTGAGCTGAAGTGGAATTTGTCTACGGCTCCAGTTTTGATTCTGTGTGATCCTAATAAACCGTTTGTGAGGTATTGTGATATGTCTTTGATGAGTTTAGTCTGTGGTTAATGCAAGAGGGTAAAGTCGTGGCTTATGCTTTACGACAATTGAGGATTTATAAAAGGGTCTATACTATTCTGGATTTTGAATTGGTTGCGGTCGTAATGTGTTGGAATATTTTGAGGTATTATCTTTATGGTTCTAGGCTCGAAGTGTTTGGTAATCACAAGAGTTTAGAGTGCTTGTTTGGTCTGAAGGAATAGAGTATGAGACAATAAGGAGGGTTGGGATTCGTGACGAGTTATGAGTTTGGCTTGGATTATCCTTCGGGAAAAGCTAAGGTTGTGCCTGAACAGTTAAGTCGAAAGTTGTTATGCATGTCTGTTTTGATGGTCAGAGAATTGAAATGATTTGAGCAGTTCCGACACTTGTGTCTGGTGTGTGAGGTAACACAGTAGAGTGTGAGGTTGGGTATACTGAAACTGAACAGTGATTTTTGGAGAAAATGAGGAAGAGTTATACTTTGGTCGTGAGATTGGTAGTTTTGATGGTTGCGAGTAATCAGAGTGGCGCAGCGGAAGCGTGGTGTGACGCATTTGGTATATGCGTGTGTGACTTGTAAGAGTTCATAAGTTGAATTTTGGAAATATGTAGGAGTGATGAGACCAATGGACGTTTCAAAATGGAAGTGATAAGTGGAAGGTTTTAATATTAATCAGGTACTAATATGTAGTTGGGTGTTTTGGTCGTATGTTCGATTGGTGAAGCGTAGCATGGTTGTAATATTGTTGGTATCATGGTTATGTAGAGGTTGTTGAAACGATGTGGGGTCGTGGAACTTTATGTTCTTGTTGTGTTTCGGTTCAAGAGTGAACCTGTGTGTGTTCGTAACTTGGGTATTCCTTGAGTCATGAGTTGGTCGTCAAGTGCATTGTATGGGCTTTGCATCTTGTCGTTGTAGTTGTCGTCGTGTCGTGTTGTTGAAGTAGTTGTTGTTAGCGGGGTGGTTTGTCAGTGGTGTTATTCGTGGTGTGCCTTTGGTTGGCATGTTGGTTGGGTAGTCGGATGCGAGAGTCGTATCCGGAGTCGTTCGTCTCAGTTAGATTTTCGAGGACGAAAATGTCTAAGTGGGGGAGAGTTGTAACACCTCGATTTGTTTAATTGTATTTAATTATTTCAATTATGTGAATTTTGTGAAATGTGTGAATTTATTGTATTTTACCTGCTAATTGAGCTAATTGGTTAAATTCTCTGATAGATAAAATATTTGTATTAAATTATTATTTCTTTTTAACTTTTATTTCCCGAAATATATTTCATCGTTGTTGTTATGTTTTATCGCATTTTGAGAGCATTTGCGAGATATTTGAGCTGAGGGGTATTTTGTTCTTTTGCTTGGTTATATTTTTCATAAAATAGAAACTTTGAGAGAAAAAGAGAGAAAAGAAAGGAAGAGAAAGAAAAGGAGAAGAAAGAAAAGAGAGAAAAGGAAAAAGAGGAGAAAGAGGAAAACTCGGGGAAAGCTCCGTTTCAAGCACGATTAATCGGGTAAGGGTGAGAAGTTTCAATTATATCTTGCTTGTATATGTATATGTTTTGGTCGTTTTTTCCAATGTTTTCCTTATTGATAAATTGATGAATAATTAGTAGAAATTGATATAAATCGCGTTGTATGATTACACTGTGTTTAGGAACAATTATTGGTACTTGTTTTGCTGTTAAAAATTGATTTGGGGATGAAAAATGGGATTTTTGGGTGAAAATTCGTAACAGCAACGCAGTACGAAAAATTCTGGGTTTCGCTGCCCATACGCGTATGGGACAGGGCAATACGCGTATGGTGTAGGCCAATACGCGTATTGGTTAGGGCAATACGCGTATAGCAATGAAGGAAAGTAGGCAATACATGTATGTGGCTGGGCAATACGCGTATGGCTCAGAGCAATACGCGTATGGCCAGCGAGGGTGCATAATGTTGTCTTTTCGCGATTACTTTTCTTGTTAAGTCCGTAACTGTTGATCTGTTTATCCGTTTTAAACGTTCTTTATATCGTTGGAAAGCTAATGAAATGTTCTTTCTTATTAAAATGATTTCAAGATTGTTGGCCGATTTAATTATGTCAGGAATTTGGAATAGTGTCGTTTTGTTGACTTTTGTCGTTGTAATCATGTGTAATTGATGTGTATCATGCAATGTGCTTTTGATATGCATATTGTATGACTTGTGTGATGTTATATGATGTGAATGCATGTGATGACATGTTGTGATGATGGTTTGTGGCCTAAGGGCAAGTAAATGCATTGTGTTGTGTTTGATTTCAATGCATGAATGATGAGATGATTCATATTGTTGGTTTGTGAAGATGCGTTTGATTGTCATGAGTCAATGTATGCCAAGCATCATGATATGTATCTTGTGATGTCGTGTGCCCTAGTGGGTGTGAGCGACGAATCGATTCTAGAGGGAATCTGCTATAACATCGTTAGCCTTAAAAATAAGAGGACTGAAAGCGATCGAATCGGATCGTGCACCTTAAAAATAAGAGGACCGAAAGCGATGGTTATAGACGATCGTGTGCCCGTGTAGGGTGTGTGCGATCGGATCGTGAGCCTTATACAAAGAGGACCGAAAGCGATCCATAAACATCGTGAGCCTTATACAAAGAGGACCGAAAGTGACGGGGAACATCGTATGCCCGACGGGGAGTTACATTAAGTAACGAGCGATGATTCCAATAGTTCCTGAGTGAACTAGTGTTGAGAAATGATGGAAGTCGGTACCGCATGTGCATATGCATAGAGTCGTTGTGTCGGTCTCTTTGCATTTGCATAAATCATGAATGAATTGATTGATTATGTGTTGAGATTTATGTTTGAATTGGTGATTTGATGTGCATATGTGATAAATGCATTGGTTATGGATGATGTGTGTTATGTATAGACATGTGTTATGTGATGCGGTGGTGTGTTTACATATGTTATAATTTTGGTAAGCCTTATGTGGGAATATGTGTTTATGTTGGTATAGTTAATATATGCTATGTGGTAGGATTATTAGAAAAAAATGTTGTGCATCTGTGGCGTGCTATATGTATTGGTATGTGATGTTTGTGGTGAGAATAACTATGTCTGTGAATTTATATGTTTTGCATATTATTTTGCAATCTGAGTTTAGTTGTTATTTCTCACCCTTCTGCTGTGGTTTATTGCTCTATGAGGCAATTGCAGATTAGTGTCTTGGAGGCTTTTGTGAAGATTAGTCCTCCGTCCTTTGGCGTCTGTCTGCTCTGATATGTAACACAAGAGTCGGGGGAACGCTTTTATTATATATATATATATATATATGTATACATTTGTTGAATATATTTTGTATTAGCTTTGTATAAATATTTTGACATTATAAAACAATTTATTTTGTAAAACAAGTCGGTTATGGATCTTTCCGCTTTATTCCATAATTGACCTTTCCTTGTATATGGAAAAAGTTTCCCCTTGAGGGTATTCAATTATTTGTGTTATGTATCAAAAATTATGAGCAGGGATTGTATTTTCTTTCTTTAAATGTGGCATCCTTGTTTCTGTAGGAAAAATAAATTTTTATCTACTCTGATTTATTTATGTATTATTTATTCGCGATGGGAATTGGGGTGTTACAAATATCAAAGATTTGAATCATATTCACTTGATACTGATTTCTATCGCGGGAATCCTGAATCCATCCAAGATCCTTCTGACGTTGGAGGGCCTCTTGTACAAAAGAGCATCCCTGATCATTTACCGAACAAACCAGACAGGAATCATAATCGTGCCGTGGCAGATTGTGATGTTGGCTTTGCCTTGAGTGCATTGCCACCAAGTTGACATTCATCGCACGGATATTGTGGTTTTGAATGATGTTGGAATTTGTGTAAGTCATGTTGACCCCACAAATTCGGTGATCTTGGATCCATCCGAGATCCAACTGTTCCTGTAGAGCTGATTGCACCACAGAACATCCTTGATTGTTCTTAGAGCAGATATCACACTGGTGATAGTTATGAGATGGTACATGCCCATATCCGCTCTGTCTGCGATGCATTTTGACTAGGTTGGCCCTCAATAAGAGTACATCATGAATTTGATTGATGTGGTTAGACTTTCCCTCTATCAAATTTACTGCAACCTTCTCGTGTTGAGGCAGTGGGTTCGTCTGAACATTTGGATTTGTATCCTTAAAGGATAAGACATCGCTCCTAACAAGCTTCTGTACATCGGATTTGAAGCTGAGACAGTTTCCTATGTTATGCCCTGGTCCTCCTTGATGATAAGGACAAGTCTAATCCGCTTTGAACCAAAAAGGCAGATTTTCCGGTACTGTAAGAGGAGACCTGGTTTGGACGTGCCCTTTGGCCAGTAGTAATGGAAACAGTTCTGCGTACAACATTGGTATAGAGTCGAAACCTGGTGGTCGCGTTGTACGGTTGTTGTTGTATGGAGGATGAGCCTATTGAAGAGGTTGTTGTGTCCTTTGCTGATATTGTTGTTGATTCGGTTGACTTTGAGCAACCTGAGGTTGATACGTAGGAACAGGCGCATGGTTGATAACAGGAGTTACAGCTGCTACTAGTTGGTACCGTCGCCTTTGATTTCCGAGAGAGATATTACCGATATCTTGCTCTTTTTTCTTAGGGAGAGCACTACCGTATCTTTTGGTACTGCTTGATGATCCAGCGTCTTTTACTAAACGTCCTTCTCGGACTGCCTCCTCAAGACGAACTCCCATGCCTACCATCTCAGTAAAGTCACTGGGCGCACTGGCGACCATTCTATCATAGTAAAATGAGCTCATGGTTTTCAAGAAGATCTTTGTCATCTCTTTTTCCTCAAGAGGTGGACAAATCTGGGTGGAAATTTCACGCCATCTCTGAGCATACTCCTTGAAGGTTTCCTTATTCATCTTCGACATGGCTCTGAGTTGATCTCTGACTGTTGCCATGTCTAGATTATACTTATATTGTTGAACGAAGGCAACGCCAAGATCTCAGAAAGTGACAATCTTAGTGCGGTTTAATCCCATGTACCATTTGAGTGCGGCACCAGTTAAACTATCCTGGAAGTAATTGATCAGTAGTTGTTAGTTCTCTGTCTGAGTTGACATCCTCCGAGCGTACATCACCAAATGGCTTTGAGGGCAAGAGTTACCCTTGTACTTTTCAAATTCGGGCACCTTGAATTTGTGCGGAACTATTACATTGAGGCCCAAACAAAGGTCTGCGGCGTCCTTTCTGAATAGATCCTGACCACGAATGGCTTGTAGTTCCTTCTGCATCTCTAAGAACTGTTCTTGAAATTCCCTCATTTTGTTGTCCATACTTTCGTTCCCGCCAGAAGGTATCTGTGGAATCTGTCCTTCCGGGACAGTGTGTACCACGGGTGGTGGTACAGTCATTACGGCAGTTACTCTGGGTGCCTCCCGAAGTTTGTAACCTTCAGGAGTTGTTGTCATACCCCGGACATCTTCGCTTTCCCGAAGTTTGTAACCTTCAGGCCCAGCGGCTCCTGCTGCAATTTCCGGATCTTCAGTGATCGGCGGAATATATCCTTCCGGGATATAGTTAAGTGGCACACCCCAGGGACGATCTTTAGGCATGGTAGATCGAGGATCATACTTTTCCACTATGGGCGTCGATGTGATCTCTGAGATCACAGTTCTTTGTTGTTGTATCTGGGCTGCTGCCGGAGCTTGCATGTCATTGTGAAGCTTTCTCAAATCCTCTTTCAGAGCGTCGAGTTCTTCTCTCAACTCCCTGTTCTCTTCCTCGAGATTATCCATTTTCTTTTGTTGACTGGCCCGTGTATTGTACGAATGAGACAGTTTGACTCTAGAATCGAGACACAAACGTGAGATTCGTAGGTAAGAAGAATGCGTTATGTGAGAATGATGAATGATATGCAATGATATATTAATTAATTTTTCTTTTTGATTAATCAAAATAGACTTCAAAAATTGGATTGTAAATATCATACAATGGGGAAACCCCGTTTTATTGAATTCAAAGATTGAAGAAATGGAAATACAGTAATATACATAGTGCTGTAAAAGGAAATGTCTAAGCTAATGGATCCTGAGTCCTCTCTGAGGAGGGCTCAAGTGCTGGTTCTGGTATTTTCCTTTTCTTTGACCGGGGCTCTTGAGCCGTTGTCGGGTTGTCATTCCTTTGCCAAGCGAAAGGAGCGAGCAAATTCCTTTGGTCATCTTGGTTTTCTACAGCATGTTGCTCCAAAATCTCGATAAGAGCATCTTTTTCTTTTAATAGTTGCTATAATTTCTTACACACCACAGTGAGAATACGGTACTTGTTCTTCCAAGACTTCTCCTGTTGAACTCTGTTGAGAGTTGTCGCTCCTGAAAGATTCGCATCCAACGATACAAACGCAAGAGTGGCGCAGAAAACAGAGTCGCCAGCAATGTGTATTTATCCCAAGAGAGGGAAAGGAAACACTGCATAAACCTGAAGAGAAAGGAAAGAGCATGGTCTTGCAACCAAGAGAACTGGGTTCGGGAGTTGGTTAAGCGTGAGGAAGGTATTAGCACCCCCACGCGTCCATCGTACCCGATGGGATACACGCTTGCTTGTCTCGATCAAAGGGTGCCGTCAACTGGAACTTCGCTGCTGCTGGAAAGGAAAAGGAACTGCTAGCTGGAGAACCGAAAAAGGAAGGGAGAGAGTAAGAGAAACAAATGTAGGGAAAATAAAATAAGTGCTCGCATGGGTCCTACCCCACTGCCTACATATCTCATCGGGATCATGAGAATCAGAGCGACGTAGTTCCCCTCACTAGGGGTGGATTGTCTTTTTTTAGGGAACGACTTACGTTCTAGCTCAGGCGTTGCAGCTCGCTGAATCGAGACTTAGGCATTACCGTCTTACGAGAGAACGAGAAGAAGCACGTTCGTACGTTGAGAGTGAGTGAGATGAGAAAAGAATTCCCGAAGGAAAGACGTTAGTGTTTGTTTGAAGTTTTTTAAGAAAGAAGTGTTTTTTACAGTTATTTGTAACTTGCATTGTACCAAAGTCTATCATGCGGGAACGAGTGAATCGCATGGTCGCCCCCAAATGGAACGTATGCTAAACACTCTAGAAGAGGAGAGGAGACCCCTCGTTCTTCACTTCTTACACTTAAGGCTCGAGCGCAATACACGTTAACATTTATTAAGTGCTTTGAAGGAGTTTTGAGATGAGAAGAGAAAAGACACAAAGTAAACTCTAAAGGGAAACTAAGAGTCCTAATGTTATCATGCATGGATGACCTATGGTTAGTGAGGTTTAGGAGGGACGCCTACCTAATGTTATCATGCTTGGATTGAGAGCCTAATGTCTATCCTACTCCGAGCTTAATCTGAAATTAAGTCGGACTAGGAGCCTTAAGGGAGCATGCGAATACAGAGTAATCAACAAGTAAACACCAGACAGCTCAATCACAAAGAGAGAATCAAATAAGAGGCAAGTCAAGTATTTAATAAAAAATTAATCAAAATAAGCAAAAATATCCAAGTTAAGATAAAATGCAAATTAAAAAAAGATTAAATTCTAACAAGAACTAAAATTAAAACTAATTTAAGATTAAACCTAAAATTAGGCAAGTTAATTTCTATTCTAATCTATTTCTAAAATTAATCTCTAAATCTAAAATAATTAAATTCTAAACTTAAAGAAAAATCTAATTAGAAAAGAAATAACCAACACCAAAATAAAAGTTAATTCTAATATAAACCCATTCTAATTAAAAGAAAATTAAAAGTTTTAATTATTTAAAACAAATTACCAACAAAAAAAACTGAAATTAAAACATAGAAAGGGTGCAGCAGTGTTCTGGAGGTGTGAAAAAGAAGGTCAGGCATATGGGCTATGAGTTAGTGGCCCAAGTTTCTCTACACAGCCAAGGGGGTGGAAAAGTGAAATCTGGGTGGTGCAGAAGTAAATCAGGCGTGTGGGCTTGAGATTATGGCCCAAGTTCCTTCTTTATTTGGGGTGTAGTGAATCCGGGGGTGCGATGTGTGATTTGGGGGGTGTGCGAAAATGAAAGGAAATTGGGCTTAAACCCGACCCACAATGATAACCTTAAGAGACACCAATTCCAAACCCTAATACTCAGCTCATACCATCTTCTCTAACCCTCACCTTCTTCTCTGCGCCGCTCCAACACCTCTTCTTCTCCGTTCATCTCTCAACCGCGAAAACCAAACCTCCCTCCGCCTTGTTCTCGCTTAACCCAAATAAACCAAAAACCTCAAAACATCATACTCTCTCGCCGTGCCAGCTCTGTCTCACCTCCATTTCCTTTCTCTCCTTCACCAACTCGCTTTCGTCTCACCTCTTCACCGGCGTATTTCCTCTTCATCTTCTCACAATCCACCAGAGCTCCGTCACCACCGACCTCGCAACTCCAGACTCCAATAACAAACTTGTTCCCTCCACGACCACCTCGTCAAACCATGGCAGACTCACATCCAATCTCCGTTCCAATTCTCATCGCACAACTCGCGATGTAAAATAATCAAGTCAAAGATCTCAGGTTACACGCAACAAGCTACTACAAATCAACTAACAAACACCAAAAGTGGAAATCACAACAATCACATTGCAGAATTGAGGCTTGGATCGGAACTGACGTACCACCGGAGAGAGTCCGGTGCCCCTTTGGATCGACGACGAAAAATAGAAATCCAGGTAATGTTGCTCTCAATCCTCCTCCTTCAGTTGTTGAATTTTCTGCTACTCTGAAATCACTGCGCGACTGGTTGCAAAGTGTTGATGTTGTTATTATTATTGCTTCGCCTCTTCCTCAAATCCTTCTCTGTGTGTGTTGTTGTTACTGCTCTGAGTTGTGGTGTTGTGGTACTTGCAGGTTTTAAACTGATGAGTTCTTGGTGGTTGATCTGATGTTGCATAAAATTAAAGATGATGGAATTCGTGAGGTCTTTTAAGTAGGAGAAAAGAAATAATGTTGATCTACTGAATGCTTTTTCAGAATTGATGCAGAAGAATCTCAGGTGATGTTGATTGAACTTGGAAGTTTGCAGTTTCTGGTTTCTGTAAAATCAAGTTATGGAATAGATAAATTGGTGCTGCGATTTTGTTTCCCTATTTCTGTGAATTGAAATGTTGAAGTGTATACTGCAGAAATTCAATTTTGAGGTTTCTTAGAATTGAAGAGTGCGTCAGTCCTGATGAACAAGAAGGAGCTACTTTTATAGGAGGAAACTTGGAGGGTAGAATGGATATTTCTGGTGGAAATTCTGTTAGGAATTTTGAATCAGTGAGCTGTGAAATTGGTTGTGTAAAAGGGTCACGAGTTTGTACTTGAAATCCTTGCTGCTGTGAAACTTTTTGTTAAGAGCTTTTTTTTTTACGTATTTCACTTTTCCTTAATCCTCTTGCGTCACGTGTTTTACACTGCCTTTGAAATGGTTCAAAAAGAGATTGAAACTTTGGCCTACTTTGGACTTTGGTTTATTTTGGACTTGAAAGATTTATTTTAAATTATGGGTGAAATGTATTTAAAATGGAATTGTTTATTTGATTGAATGGTTTTGAATTTAAAAAGTGGATAATAGTTTCAAAAGATAAATGAACTTAAATGGATTTATATAAATGAGTTTGGATTTTGGATTTGAAAAGTATGGATATGAAAAATTGTTTAACAACAAATGGATAAACACAAAATGGATTTGGAAAAATATGGATATTTATGGAATATGGATTGGGCGTGGGTAACAATGGATATTAGAAATGGATATGAATTAAATATGGGTATTATAAAATGGATTTAGAAATTAGAAATGGTTTATGAATAAAAGAAAAGGCAAGTGGATAAAAAAATGAAAATGGTTGATGGATTAAAACAATGAGTTTGGATATGGATTATGGATAGAAAATGGATAACCAACTGAATTCAAAACCAATCACCAACTTTCCACAAGCCTCTGACAAAATAGTCGCAGCTACTACTGAGCAATCTGGTCACTCACATGATCCACTGAAGAATCTCAACCGATAACTATCCACCAGTTCAACTGTAAACAAGAACTCCAATTCTTCCTGGTATGTTGATAAATCTCGAAGAAGATGATTTGAACTGAGAAGAAATTAAAACCCTGATTCACACCAATGAAATTCTGACTCAAAGCCTTTGATGATTCCTCTGGATAAGAAAACCTCAGAACTTGACACACCTCTGAATAGGAAAATACTGATAATAAGAAAACCCTTCGATCCCATGTCTCAGAAAACTAATGCAATGATATGATTATGAGTTATGACCTAATGAATGCGAAATCAGCGCGAAGCAAAAGCCAAAAAAAGTAGGGCAAATTTTGGGGTACTACAGCTGCCCCTATTCAATCAACTTGGACCTGAAAGGATGATAGCAACTGTTTTCAGACATTCAAGGTACAAGGTAATTGAATACAAAAAGAACCGCAAAAATTGCACTCTGTGGAGAAGAAGAAATGGGATATAAACCCAACCAAATGAACTCTGCTTAGATAAAACTCCGAGGGAAAGAAAAGCACTGGAGAGATGTCTTTTAGAACAACGCCAGACGACTACTGGCTTGCCACGCTACGGGTGGACTTTAACAATGTCTTTTGTACAACACCAGACGACTACTGGCCTGCCACACTATGGGTGGACTTTAGCCAATCTACGGTTGGACTTACAACTGATTTGCCACCCTTGGATGAACTTTTGCCCGGAGGTTTGTAGAATCAACAGACCTACAAAAATGACTCCGCTGGGGATAAGAGGGTGGACCATCAACTCTGAGGTTGAGAAAAACCATAACTTCAACTCTGGGGTCGGAAGAAGGATATACGTCAACTCTGAGGTTGGAGACGAAAGGTGTCAACTAGGAGTTTTGGGAAGAAAGGGACGTTCATCAACTCTGAGGTTAAGAAGAGGTACACGACAACTTTGAAGTTGGTAAAGAACAGGATATTCATCAACTCTGAGGTTGAGAAAAGGAGGTGCGACAACTCTGAGGTTGGAGAAAGGATGCGTCAATTCTGAGATTGGAGCAAAAGAAGGTATGACAACTCTGAGGTTGGGGACGAAAGGCTTCAACTCTGAGGTTGGAGAGAAGATATACAACAACTTTGAAGTTGGGGCAGAAAATGATATTCATCAACTCTGAGGTTGAGAAAAGGTATACGTCAACTTTGAAGTCGGAGAAAAGATATACGACAACTCTGAGGTTGGTACAAAAGGCTTCAACTCTGAGGTTGGAGAAGGAATGTACGACAACTTTGAAGTTGGTAAGGAAAAGGATATTCATCAACTCTGAGGTTGAGAAAAAGTATACTACAACTTTGAAGTTGGGGAAGAAAGGGCGTCAACTCTGAGGTTGGAAAAGAAAAGGGCGTCAACTCTGAAGTTGGACAAAACAGGCGTCAACTCTGAGGTTGGGGAAAATAGGCGTCAACCCTGAGGTTGGGGCTCACTGCTTTAATTGAGGGTTGATCTGGGTTTTCGCACAAGGTACCAAATTTGGCTTATGCTTCGATGCATGTTTAAATTTTCTTTCTATGGCGTAATGCTCCATACGAAATGGAAATACTACGCGTTTTGAGGATGCAATGCAATGATGATTACTATATGCAAGAATGAGAAAACACTCCGCCGAGGAATGTGCAGAACAGAACAAGCAAACTTCGCTGAGGAAGGCATCACCAATATATGACCTTCTGTGGGGAGATAACCAACTGTACCACCAATAACCACTGGTGATGCAAACCCTATCGAGGAACTGCAAGCTGAATTACAAACTCTGTTGGGGAGATGCCAATAAAGATTAGACTTTGGACTGCTGAGAATGCCAATAACCATTGGACTTTGATCTGTGGGGAAATACCAAATATGACTATTGAGGAGAAGAGTACTCTGACTTCTCACCATCTTCAAACTACTTGAAGATACTCCATCATCTTACTCTGCTGAGAATGAGGAATCCACCTACACTGCTGGGGGTAAGAAATCCTCATGAAGAACCCTTTTCGATTTGAGCACGATTCTCTGCTTGGGGAAGAATATCAATTCCAACACCTTGCTGGGACAAAGATACCTTCTGGCTCCTTGCTGGGGAAGAGACTTAGTACTTCAAGTTTCTGCTGATCGACTGCGTGCTGATTGTCAAGAGTGAACAACGGTTCCTTTAATTCTCGACTTTCCCCAGACCACAAGGTCTACTGGAAGAAATCATCTCAAGAGGATTTTACAGAAGACCGGGTGTTCACACTTCCCCAGGGTCTTCAAACTCTTGGAGAGATTTATCGGATCTCACCGTAACTGCCCTAGACTGTATGATCTTTGAATGAATTTGCCCCGAGAGGACTTGTAGTGACTTGAAATACTCTGCCTTAGTATTTCGAACCTTGAAGAGGTGCTTCTGATTAACCGTCTTCTGGAGAGGATAACTTCTCATGCTTCGGAGGTGGCCTGCCTCGATATGAGCTTTGAAGTGACTTTTCCCCTAATCAACTGATACTCGAATGAATGCCCCAGCATAACTGAACTTCAGAGAGATTTCTCGACGTGACTGCCCCTGATCTCCGAACGAATGCCCCAGAATAACTGAACTTCAAAGAGATTTCTCGACGTGACTGCCCCAAATTGGCTACATCTCATCACGGCTTACTGGGGAGAGCCCACAACACTGAGTCTCTTGGCAACGTGCCCCTTGATATGACTGTCCTTCAGAATTTTCAAGCATCCTAACTTGGCAGGATCAAGCTTCTCGACTGACATTCACTGTGTAAGGCTCATTGATGCTTAGGCACTTGTATGCAAGCAGAACGAGTTTATTGTGAGAATGATAATTCTAATGCAACAAACATGTTAACCTTGAAGTTTATTGAAAATATGTCTCCAACCTTGTGAACAAGTCACTAGCCACGACATTTATTTTTGAATGGAAAATAATATGCACATGCAATACCAACAAAAATATTATTAGCACAACTCATGGGAGTCAGGAACGCTATCTCGTTGAAGTACGCCTTCAGAATAAACCCTGTTTCAATTAGGACTTTTAAGGGTTGTAACGTGGCCTGGTTCACGATTTTAGAAAAAAGGATTTATGGCTCAAAATTTGTTTGTACCCACCCATTCTCCTTGATGTTCTCCAGTCCTACGTCCAGTTAATTTGGCACAAGCGCTCATCTCCAAAAAGGATAGTTGTTTTGTGAGGATTGATGGTTAAGGAACCCATGAGGTCTTTGAAATGACAGTCACCCTTTTTGTGTTCAGTGTTTCGGTCACACGACTTGTTCCTTATCGAGGTTTTCTCTTTTGAGCTTTTCTTTTTCATTTTTCGCTTCTTTATTTCCCTAATTTTGCCTGGACTGATTCTTTCTGAATTTTCCGATTTTGCAGTCTAGCGGAATGCCCTAACTTTTGCCTAAGTCGCTTATTTTCAAGTTTTCGACTTAGCGGGCTTTCTCTCTCTTTTTTTTTATTCTCTTTTTTTTTTTAAACAAATCGTGTGACACTGGCTGTCTGACTCATTTGAAAAGGTTGTGACTACCTCACTCATTAGTTGATGAGAGATAACCATTGTGGTTTCACGTCCCTTGATCTCCTGATGTGTGAGGGAAGAAAGGTAATGGATCCTCAGATGCTCACTCCTTTCGAAATTTGAACGCTTGGTCAAATTACTGACGACTACCCTGCCCCTGGTTAAATGTGAGGGTTTTTTCGGACGAAAAGAAACTCCTACTTCAAGGCTCAAAGGGGTTAACAAGGGTCTATCTCCCTTATATCTCCGGTGTTTGGGGATTTGAAACAATGCCTGTACATCCTCAACGGGGTCTTATCCAAAAGCATACAACCAAAGACCTTTGTGTTTTTACCTCATCATCTTCCCTCCAAGAGTTTAAGCAAGAAAATTGGTATTGCAATGCGCAGAAAAATTATATGAGTGAATAAAAATGAATTACTTCAAGAAAAACATACTCATTGCATTAAAACATCATTCAGAACACAAACAAGTTTTTTAGGCATACAATGCTTTAACAAGAAATGAAAAACTACAAATGAAAATGCAGTAAAGAAGCCAAAGGTTGCCATCGCTGAGAAGGCTTGATTCTGTCTGGACGTCCTTGTAAACTGAGTGCTCGCTTGAGACAGGAGGCTTCAATTGATGTACATATCATCTTTAGTGAATGCAATGATCTTTGAGTCCCCCAGGTCTTGCACCTTGTGCTTAAACACGTTATAATTTTCAATGGAATGACCTGGTGTGTCTGAGTGATACTCGTATCTAGCATCCAGATCATAATCAGGAGGAATGGGGTCAGGGACAGGCTTGACATCCCTTAGTTCAACTAGAGAACTCTCAAGTTGACGGGCAACAACATCACTGTGAGGAATAGGAAGTGGATCGAACCTTCTCGCAGGCCTTCGTGATCTTTGTTGTCTCTGTTGCTGAGGAGCATAAGGTCGTTGATACTGAACAGGCCGTTGAACAACAGAGGGAAAATACACAGCACTAATTTCTCCTTCCTTTCCTTTGGAGGACCTAGCATAAGGTTTCTTTGCATCTTCAGCAGCAATTCGAATCTTTCCTGTTTTGATGCCATTTTCGACTCTTTCTCCTGCCAATACAAGACTTGAAAATCCAGCTGACAAACATCCAACCAATTTCTCATAATAATGCCCCTGAAACGTATCCATGAACAAATCAATGAGCTCTCTTTCTAGCATCGGAGGTTGAACTCGAGAAGCCAATTCGCGCCACCTCTGAGCATACTCTTTGAAGCTTTCGTTTTGTTTCTGAGAAAGATTCTGCAACTCCATTCTATTGGGTGCCATGTCCGTATTGTATTGATAGTTCTTAATGAAAGCTACTGCCAAATCCCTCCAGATCTTAATATACGTTCTCTCCAATCTCATGTACCAGTCTAAAGATGCCCCAGTTAGGCTGTCTTGAAAGAAATGCATTAGTAGCATCTCGTCGTCCGTATAGGCAGACATTTTTCCCGAATATGCCATGATGTGAAACTTAGGGCAAGTGCTTCCATTGTACTTTTCGAAAACAGGCGCCTTGAACTTCGGAGGAATTTTCACACCTGGGATCAACCCTAAGTCAGACATGTCCATACCCAAATCATTCTGGCCCTCTAAAGCATTCACTCTCTCCTCGAGCATACGGAACTTCTTGTCCACCTCAGTAGGAAAATTCATCTCAGCATCATAAAATTGTTCATCCTGATTATCCACTTTCTGACGAGGAATATGAATCTCAGCAGCACTTCTTCTGGGTTGACTCATATGAGGGGGTGGAGGAAGATCAGTACGTGGAGGATTCACAACTCCGCCCGGAGTATTACCGACAACATTTCCATTACCAACCTTTGGGATAACAACAGTAGCCCTTTGAATAAGAGTCTTTAGTTCCCCTCGTTGTTCCTCTTGTTGTTGAGCCATACCCTGCATCATCTCCATGCACTGAGCCATACGAGTCTGGAATTCTAACAACTCTGCTCGCACTTGATCCATGATTCTCCCCTAATTGCTTCGAGTTGCGAAGTGGTGAGAAGTCAAGTTTGCAATTCTGAAGAAAATACCAAGTCAGAATAAGAATCCCCTTCTGAGAATACCTGCTATGCATATAAATATGAGAATGCAAAATGTCATGCAATGCAAATGCAAAGACACGGGATCAAGGTATCCATAAATGCTGAATAGTTGTGCTACTGTCTGAATAGGTTCACAGGTCGGCTCTGAAGAGAACACCGAAATACCAGAATACCAGATGATCAGAATACCAGAATACCAGGCTGATAAGTCTACACTGATAGGAAATCCAGAATACCGGGTAGGATGAAGGTTAAGGTTACCTGCAAACCTGTAAATAACCCGCCCCCCTCACATGTGGGTACTAAGATCCTCAGTATCCCGGGCTCTCAGGTCGAGAAATGATGATACATTCACCATTTCTGGTTTGGCATCATCATCAATCGAGGAGGCCTCAACTGATTCACAAAAACGAAAGATCCTCAGCTTCAGAGGTTTGAGAAGAAATAGCACATTCAGCCCGAAGGATACAATGCTACCGCCAATCAAAGAGGCCGTCCGTTGATTCACCTCAAAAGGAAATCCTATAGCGAGTTTCCAGCATTGAGTCCTCGGGTCGAGAATGTACAATGGATTTGCCACAGAACGTGGTCTGCCACTGTCACATCTCGGGAGGAGTGCCGTTACTGAGTTCTCGGGAAACGGTCGCCAGAGTCGACAGTTTTCCAGGTTATATTCCATCGTCTGCCCCAAATGAACAGGATAGAATATTACCAAGAAAACCTCGTCTGGATGTGGAGTTTTCATGTATACTTCGTCTGGCCAAATGCCAAACAAGTCACACTACTTTCCACGCTAATCATAGGTGTATGCTCAAGCCTGGGTATCAAGCTTTTCTCTCATGAATCCAGCCCACCCTACAAACAGAAAATCCAGCAGCAGAACAACACAACAATATCTAGTATGACAGTAATAAAATGAAATGCAATGCAATAAAAGCTGTAAAAACAGTAAAGCAGTAAAGCAAAAATACAGTAAATAGCAATACAGTAATATACAACAAAGCAAAGCACCACAGGAAAACACCCGATGAAAGAAAACAAACAAGCGCTAGGATTGACTCGCTAAGGAAACCAGAGATTCTGGGTTCGTTCCCCAGCAGAGTCGCCAGTTGTCGCTCCTGAAAGATTCGCATCCAACGGTACAAACGCGAGAGTGGCGCAGAAAACAGAGTCGCCAGCAATGTGTATTTATCCCAAGAGAGGGAAAGGAAACACTACATAAACTTGAAGCGAAAGGAAAGAGCATGGTCTTGCGACCAAGAGAACCGGGTTCGGGAGTCGGTTACGCGTGAGGAAGGTATTAGCACCCCCACGCGTCCATCGTACCCGATGGGATCCACGCTTGCTTGTCTCGATCAAAGGGTGCCGTCAACTGGAACTTCGCTGCTGCTGGAAAGGAAAAGGAACTGCTAGCTGGAGAACCGAAAAAGGAAGGGAGTGAGAAAGAGAAACAAATGTAGGGAAAATAAAAGAAGTGCTCGCATGGGCCCTACCCCACTGCCTACGTATCTCATCGGGATCATGAGAATCAGAGCGACGTAGTTCCCCTCACTAGGGGTGGATTGTGTTTTTTTAGGGAACGGCTTACGTTCTAGCTCAGGCGTTGCAGCTCGCTGAATCGAGACTTAGGCGTTACTGTCTTGCGAGAGAATGAGAAGAAGCACGTTCGTATGTTGAGAGTGAGTGAGATGAGAAAAGAATTCCCGAAGGAAAGACGTTAGTGTTTGTTTAAAGTTTTTTAAGAAAGAAGTGTTTTTTACAGTTATTTGTAACTTGCATTGTACCAAAGTCTATCATGCGGGAACGAGTGAATCGCATGGTCGCCCCCAAATGGAATGTATGCTAAACACTCTAGAAGAGGAGAGGAGACCCCTCGTTCTTCACTTCCTACACTTAAGGCTCGAGCGCAATACACGTTAACCTTTATTAAGTGCTTTGAAGGAGTTTTGAGATGAGAAGAGAAAAGACACAAAGGAAACTCTAAAGGGAAACTAAGAGTCCTAATGTTATCATGCATGGATGACCTATGGTTAGTGAGGTTTAGGAGGGACACCTACCTAATGTTATCATGCTTGGATTAAGAGCCTAATGTCTATCCTACTCCAAGCTTAATCTGAAATTAAGTCGGACTAGGAGCCTTAAGGGAGCATGCGAATACAGAGTAATCAACAAGTAAACACCAGACAACTCAATCACAAAGAGAGAATCAAATAAGAGGCAAGTCAAGTATTTAATAAAAAATTAATCAGAATAAGCAAAAATATCCAAGTTAAGATAAAATGAAAATTAAAAAAAGATTAAATTCTAACAAGAACTAAAATTAAAACTAATTTAAGATTAAACCTAAAATTAGGCAAGTTAATTTCTATTCTAATCTATTTCTAAAATTAATCTCTAAATCTAAAAAAATTAAATTCTAAACTTAAAGAAAAATCTAATTAGAAAAGAAATAACCAACACCAAAATAAAAGTTAATTCTAATATAAACCCATTCTAATTAAAAGAAAATTAAAAGTTTTAATTATTTAAATCAAATTAACAAAAAAAAAAAAACTGAAATTAAAACATAGAAAGGGTGCAGTAGTGTTCTGGAGGTGTGAAAAAGAAGGTCAGGCACATGGGCTATGAGTTAGTGGCCCAAGTTTCTCTACACAGCCAAGGGGGTGGAAAAGTGAAATCTAGGTGGTGCAGAAGTAAATCAGGCGTGTGGGCTTGAGATTATGGCCCAAGTTCCTTCTTTATTTGGGGTGTAGTGAATCCAGGGGTGCGATGAGTGATTTGGGGGGTGTGCGAAAATGAAAGGAAATTGGGCTTAAACCCGACCCACAATGATAACCTTAAGAGACACCAATTCCAAACCCTAATACTAAGCTCATACCATCTTCTCTAACCCTCACCTTCTTCTCTGCGCCGCTCCAACACCTCTTCTTCTCCGTTCATCTCTCAACCGTGAAAACCAAACCTCCCTCCACCTTATTCTCGCTTAACCCAAATAAACCAAAAACCTCAAAACATCATACTCTCTCGCCGTGCCACCTCTGTCTCACCTCCATTTCCTTTCTCTCCTTCACCAACTCGCTTTCGTCTCACCTCTTCACCAGCGTATTTCCTCTTCATCTTCTCACAAGCCGCCAGAGCTTCGTCACCACCGACCTCGCAATTCAAGACTCAAATAACAAACTCGTTCCCTCCACGACCACCTCGTCAAACCATGGCGGACTCACATCCAATCTCCGTTCCAATTCTCGTCGCACAACTCGCGATGTAAAATAATCAAGTCAAAGATCTCAAGTTACACGCAACAAGCTACTACAAATCAACTAACAAACACCAAAAGTGGAAATCACGACAATCACATTGCAGAATTGAGGCTTGGATCGGAACTGACGTACCTACCGGAGAGAGTCCGGCGCCCCTTTGGATCGACGACGAAAAATAGAAATCCAGGTAATGTTGCTCTCAATCCTCCTCCTTCAGTTGTTGAAATTTCTGCTACTCTGAAATCACTGCGCGACTGGTTGCAAAGTGTTGATGTTGTTATTATTATTGCTTCGCCTCTTCCTCAAATCCTTCTTCGTGTGTGTTGTTGTTACTGCTCTGAGTTGTGGTGTTGTGGTACTTGCAGGTTTTGAACTGATGAGTTATTGGTGGTTGATCTGATGTTGCATAAAATTGAAGATGATGGAATTCGTGTGGTCTTTTAAGTATGAGAAAAGAGATGATGTTGATCTGCTGAATGCTTTTTCAGAAATGATGCAGAAGAATCTCAGGTGATGTTGATTGAACTTGGAAGTTTGCAGTTTCTGGTTTCTGTAAAAGCAAGCTATGGAAATGATAAATTGGTGCTGCGATTTTGTTTCCCTATTTCTGTGAATTGAAATGTTGAAGTGTATACTGCAGAAATTCAATTTGGAGGTTTCTTAGAATTCAAGAGTGCGTGAGTCCTGATGAACAAGAAGGAGCTACTTTTATAGGAGGAAAATTGGAGGGTAGAATGGATATTTCTGGTGGAAATTCTGTTAGGAATTTTGAATCAGTGAGCTGTTAAATTGGTTGTGTAAAAGGGTCACGAGTTTGTACGTGAAATCCATGCTGCTGTGAAACTTATTGTTAAGAGCTTTTTTTTTACGTATTTCACTTTTCCTTAATCCGCTTGCGTCACGCGTTTTACACTTCCTTTGAAATGGTTCACAAAGAGATTGAAACTTTGGCCTACTTTGGACTTTGGTTTATTTTGGACTTGAAAGATTTATTTGAAATTATGGGTGAAATGTATTTAAAATGGAATTGTTTATTTGACTGAATGGGTTTGAATTTAAAAAGTGGATAATAGTTTCAAAAGATAAATGAACTTAAATGGATTTAGATAAATGAGTTTGGATTTTGGATTTGAAAAGTATGGATATGAAAAATTGTTTAACAACAAATGGATAAACACAAAATGGATTTGGAAAAATATGGATATTTATGGAATATGGATTGGGCGTGGGTAACAATGGATATTAGAAATGGATATGAATTAAATGTGGGTATTATAAAATGGATTTAGAAATTAGAAATGGTTTATGAATAAAAGAAAAGGTAAGTGGATAAAAAAATGAAAATGGTTGATGGATTAAAACAATGAGTTTGGATATGGATTATGGATAGAAAATGGATAACCAACTGAATTCAAAACCAATCACCAACTTTCCACAAGCCTCTGACAAAATAGTCACAGCTACTACTGAGCAATCTGGTCACTCACATGATCCACTGAAGAATCTCAACCGATAACTATCCACCAGCTCAACTGTAAACAAGAACTCCAATTCTTCCTGGTATGCTGATAAATCTCGAAGAAGATGATTTAAACTGAGAAGAAATTAAATTCCTGATTCACACCAATGAAATCCTGACTCAAAGCCTTTGATGATTCCTCTGGATAAGAAAACCTCAGAACTTGACACACCTCTGAATAGGAAAATACTGATAATAAGAAAACCCTTCATTCCCATGTCTTATAAAACCAATGCAATGATATGATTATGAGTTATGACCTAATGAATGCGAAATGAGCGCGAAGCAAAAGCCAAAAAAGTAGGGCAAATTTTGGGGTACTACAAGAGTAACCTGAAGTTTTTCCATATCTGACATAAAATAAAGGACAAACTCCTTTAACTGAAGCACCTCCTGGCGAGGGTAAGGCATCCTCAGCTTGAGAGCTCTAGTTTGTACCCAGTGGAGATAAGGTTCCACAGAGATACAATCCAGTTTTCCTAGAGACTATATTCCTTTCCGGTGAACATGTTTCCAGGCATGCACTATTTTTGTCTTTAGTGCTCTGTCATTTTCTCCTTCCTTGAAGAAAAGACCTTCCAGATGAGCATTACGTGGAACATGCCTCATCGGGTATTTGAGTTGAAGACGAACTAAAATTAGATGATAGTTGATTCCTCCTTTAGGTCCTATGAGTGGTACATTAGGGAAATTTCCACAACGGTCAATGATTCTGATCCCGTCATAGATTTGATTGTACCAATCGATGTCAGAGTTGGTAAGAGACATGATTCTCTACGACCAACGTAAAGTATTCTTAGGATCCTAAAATGCAGCAGACTTGGGCAAGTAGGAAATGAACCATTTGTATAGCTGGGGTACACAGCAGGTGATCATTCCTCCGCTGTACAAATTCCTTAATTGTACATAATGATAAGCATATGCGAGCAAGGTCGGTACAAGGTTTCCAATCAGAAAAATATTAATGGCATTGATATCTACGAAGTTATCGATGTTGGGAAACAGAAATAACCCGTAGGTGAGCAAAATAAAGACCCTCTCAAAAGCAGTCACGTTCCCTATACTAGCAAAGTACATAGCCTTCTTTATCATAAACTTGGATGGTAAACCTTGGATTCCACACTTAATGGTCATGTGAGTCCTGACTTCTGACTCGTCCAAATAAATTACTCTTGCAATGGTTTGATCCTTTGGAATTTCTTCCAGTCCAAAAAAGGGAGCTTGATCAGTCATGGGTAAATCAGTCAGGTGAGAATACTCCTCCAGTTTTGGTGCTAGTTGGTAATCCGGGAATATGAAACAGTGATAGACCGGATCGTAAAACTGAATCAGAGTAGACAGTATTCCTTCAATTACATAGACCCTTAACAGAGACAGTAGTCCTCCGTACTTAGCTCTGAAAGCATCAGGGTCGGTGATCATCCTCGCCAATCCTCTTAAATCCTCTAGTTTTGGAACCTTGAAGGTGTACTTGTGAGTCTTCCTTCTACCGAAATCCATAACACAATCTCCTTTCTCTCTGACATTTGCAAACATTGTCTTAGTTTAATTTGAAAAAGAGAGACTAGAAGAGAAGATTTTTTGTTTGATTAATGTTTTTTAATGAAATGAATGCATGAATGCAGCACACAAAAACATAGAAAAAACATGGGGTCAAAGTTTCGGTGTCATGAAGTCATGGCTCTACCCATCCCCAAAGGTTATACTGGTGATTTTTTTGTACCTGTCCTCACAATCATTGATCCTTCTTGGGATAACAATAGCAGGCTGGTTCACCCGAGCGAGCTGCAGTATCTTAGAGTAATCTCAAATGAGGGTAGTATCACGTGACAGCTATTTTCGATAGCTTCCATATTACAAAATAGTAACATGGTTTCAGTCTACTAAAATCCTCAACTTCTCAGATAACCCAATCGAACAATTTGCGTTCAACAACCGAAGTCGTATAGGCATTGAAACCGCAAAGGGTATCTCCACTAATTCGATGGTCGACCGGGACCTCTTATTTGGGAGTCACTCCCTGTAATATTACCCGTCTAGTGCCATCACTTATCTTAGGTGTATACTCAATCTTTCCAGATGCGACATCACTCGCAGTCCCATTAGCAGAAAAATAAACACGGATATCAATTAGGAAAAGCGATATATATATATATATATATATATATATATATATATATATATATATATATATATATATATATTCATTCCTAAAACTAACATCCTAGACCTCTTAAGAGCTATAATAATCCTATACAGTCAATGACTCCCCAGCAGAGTCGCCATTTTACTGTAGCGAGCCATTTTTGTCGGTGACGCGACCACCTTATCGCTGGTTCTTCTCCTCACCACAATGAGGAGGGATGAGTGCTACTTTCTGATTTCTTATTTATCCCGTGAAGCTGGAAGGGAAAGGGAATCTATCTAAAACTAACCTTGCACGCGATTGTTTAACTGAACAAACGCTTAAAGAGATTGGGGGGTCCGGGGCCAGGTTATACAATGTGTAGTTGTCAATTACCCATCCTATATGTGGTTATCCACAGGATGTTAGCTTTAGGTTTCGCTTTGTAATTGATAGTGTTTATCTGATAATGGGTTGGGAAAGTTTCTTGGGAAGTATGAGAGAGTGAGTGAGTTTTTGTTGATGTTCGGGTGTTCCCGATGTTTTTGGTAAGGTCATAGACCTAAGTTTTGGTTGATGTGTGAAGGTACTGAACCTAGGGTTTTTGATTAGTATGCTCGCTAAGATTTCACAATCTTATGCCTACGTATTCGCTTTTAAACGAAACAGGGAAATCAGAGCAATCGTAGTTCCTCCTATTCTAAGGGAGGAAAAGATATTTGGTATCTTGTTCAAAGCCCAAGATTGAAGCTAAAAGGTTATTTGTGTCTTGTTCAAAGCCCAAGATTGAAGCTAAAAGAGTATTGAGAGGGAATTTGTCATCTCTAAAGAGAGGTTGTTGACTTTTTGTGTGCCTTGATCAAAGCACAAGGTTGATGCTAAAAGGTTAATTGACTCGGCTAGGGGATTTCTTTATACAAAGCCTAAGAGGAGGCTAGAAGCGACTGACTCAACAAGAGAGTGTTTTATCTGTCTTGTACAAAGCCCAAGATTGAGGCTAAAAAGAGACTGACTCTTTGGGGATATCATTATACAAGGCCTAAGAGGAGGCTTAAAGTTCGACTCTGCGGGAGAGTGTTATCTGTCTTGTACAACGCCCAAGATTGAGGTTAAAAGGGATTTTGACTCCGCTGTGCAGGGTTTGTATGTGTCTTGTACAAAGCCCAAGATTGAGGCTGAAATGGGAAATTTAACTGACTCTGGTGAGGATATTTTTATGTGTCTTGTACAAAGCCCGAGACGGAGGCTAAAATGAGTTTGACTCTTCTTGGGGAAAATGATTCCTCAAAGCCTAGAAGAAGACTGGGAGGAAATGACTCGACTAGGGAAGATATCTGTCCCAAGCTCAAGAGAGGGAAATTTGTGTCTTGTACAAAGCCCAAGATTGAGGCTGAAAGGGTTTGACTCAACAAGAGAGTGCTTTTATCTGTCTTGTACAAAGCCCAAGATTGAGGCTAAAAAAGGTTGACTCAACAAGAGAGTCCGGAAAGGTGGTTGACTCAACAAGAGAGTTTAAAAAGTGATTGACTCAACAAGAGAGTCTGAAAAGTGATTGACTCAACAAGAGAGTCTGAAAAGGTTATCTCCACTGGGGAGAATCATTTGTACAAAGCCCAAGAGAAAACTGATTGTGTTGAGGAAAGATCATTATACAAAACCTAAGAGGAGGCTAACTTTTGCCAGGGATAATTAAGATCCCGAGGTCGGTCCAAATGGGGAGTCAACTCTTGCTGAGGATTACAGAAGAGTTGAGGTATTAGATGCCCTAAGGTTCTGATTTGGGATAAGCTGACCCTGGTTGGGGGACCTCTCATGAGAGAGACTGAGTTTCTGCTGGAGATTGATCCAGAGTAACCGAGGTTCTTCCTATATTTATAAGGAACTTGAGAATGTCTTTGAGACTCAAGGGGATTAGACTGTCCAAGTCTACTAGTGTGGGAGAATTTTATCTTTTGTATGATGCCTCCCAGAGGAGGCACGATCATTAAGGGATGAGAATCAACCCTAAAGTGGCCTGAGGGTTGACACTGGAAAGACGACTCTAGCAAAGGATGACTAAGTTCTGTCTTATACCTTTAATAGGTCATCAGGGTCCTTGTATTAAGCCCAAGAGAAGGCATAAGAACTTTTAAGAAGCCGAAGGGACCTTGTACAAAGCCCAAGAGGAGGCGGGGATGCTTTTAGGAAGCCTGTGGGTCCCTAAACCAAGATAAGTTCACGAAATGCAATTCACAGAGAAGAGATCATTCCAGGAAAGTTCGAGGGTTTGGAAGAAACTCAAGAGATGCTATTCATATAGAATAGATCAACTCCGGGGAGTAGAATTTCTTTGACAATTTCTAAGGGTGACACTCTGAGAAAAGGTTCACCGAGAATACTGCCTTTCTCTTTGTTCTATATTGTTTAACCCCAAGAGAAGGTAAGACTGTATCTGGAAATCCTATGGGGGATCTAGTTTTGTTTGTATTTAAGAGTGACCAACAGGGCTTTACCTAGTTCTAGACCTAGTTGCCGGGGAAAACTCTAAATAACTATACTAGTATATATACAGTTGATATATGACGAGTATCTAAAAGAGTATGAAAGAAGACTAACCATGCGCAGCTTCCCATAATACAATTATATATATGACATGTATTTAAAAGAATGAAAGAAGACTAACCATGCGCCGCTTCCCACAATACAATTATATATATGAAAGCGAGTAAATGAAAGCGGGTAAAACTTACAGGTGAGCAAGCTTCCATGCTGTTTTGTTAGTTGTTCAAAGAAATTATAGAAAGTTTTGACAAGAATATGTATATTTGAATCTAAATCAAAAGGGAATTGCTTTGGAAAGATGGTGGGGCTTATACTCAAGGAGAGGCCCAAGGTTTAACAATGATCGCACCGTTGTTTTTGAAAATTGTATCCGGACTTATACAACGACTGAGGCCTAACAAAGGTTTATTTACAAAAGGGTTGGGTCTTACAACTCATGGAGAGGTCCAAATATTATTTAAAGAAAAGAAATGGGACTTACAACACACGGGTAGGCCCAGGTGATTTGATTTGGAACTGGCGATCGCACCGAGATTTTTCTTTTAACGCAGAGGGACTTATACAATATCTGAGGCCCAAAATAGTTTTGGTTAAAAGTGGATTGGGTATTACACTCTATTAGAGGCCCAAAGAGTTTGAAAATGAATAAAGATGGGTCTTATAGCTCAAGGAGAAGCCCAGTTGCTTTTGATTTAAACTGGCGATCGCGCCGAGGTTCTTTGAAAACTCCCTGGGTCTTATACAATGACTGAGGCCCAAATTATTTTGGTTTTCAAAAAGGGGTTGGGTCTTACACTCTATTAGAGGCCCAATGTTTATTTTTGTACAGGAGATGGGGCTTACAACTTAGAGAGAGGCCCAGATGATTTTGAAAAGGCGGCGGTCGCGCCATTGTTTTTGAAAATATACAGAGGGACTTATACAATATGTGAGGCCCAAAAATGTTTATTTACAAAAAGGGGTTGGGTCTTACACTCTATTAGAGGCCCAAAAGTGTTTGAAAAAGATTGATGAGGGTGGAATTAATCAAAACCCTAATTTTGTCTAAAATGGAATTAATTTTGTTTAAAAATTAATAAAAATTATTGAAAACATATGAGAAATGAGTTGTGATTTTGGATAAATGTCTCAAAAATCATATTTTTACCCACAAAATGATTGAAAACCATTTAAGTTTGGAAAATCAAGAAGGAAAAAATATTTTAAATGTTAAAAAACAAATAAAATTGAATTCTTTGTAAAAATATAAAATATATGAAATAAATAATATTTTTGGGAAATTTTTGTAAATTAAAATATTTTAACATTTTTGTGAATTATTAAAAAAAGAATTAACTCAAAATCTTTAAAATTCAGAGAGAAATTAATTTTTGAATCAATTAAATAAAATCACAAAATTCAAATATTTGAATATTTGAAAAAGGGCGCCAAGAACACCTTGGTTTTGCCCGCGTGCTCTGTTTTGCCCAGATTTGCGTTTTTTCATCAATCTCATTGAATACTTAATGAAATCACACAATCTACATATCAATTTACTCGTTTTCACCTCACGATCATGTCTATGGTCTTTAATTTCATTTATTTTAAGCATGGAATAAGAAATCAAAGAGAAACCTCAAGAACCCTAAATTCTGCATGAAGGTTCAGAAATTCCATACACGATTCATACAAAGTAATTGATTGAGGGTAAACACTCTATACATGATTATGAACATATGGCAAAATTATTGTGCGAGGAAATATGCATGAATCATGAGATAGCCAAGTTGAGGCTTACCTCTTGCAGCTGGTGATCGTGTTTTGGGTTAGAGGTGTTATAGCTTGGTTCCAATGATTTAAACAGCTTCCCTAGGTGCTAAGTGATGTGTTTGAATGCTTGGAATGGTTTGAAACAAGATGGAACTTGAGATGGTACCTCAACTGCAAATCTGTCAAAGGCTTGTGTAGATGGCTGGTGATTTTGTGAAATTGGTGTTCCAGATGTTATGTAAGAGTTTGGATCACTTCTATATGTTATATGTGAGGTGTGTGAACCATTGGTTTGGTTGGAATTGCTCTCAAACTCAAAACCCGATAGTGACTTGCCTTAGAAGGTAAAATTAGAGTGAAAGAGGTGATTTTGAGGAAAGAATCAGTTTGGGTGCTTTGGTGTACTCAAACTGATTACAATTTAGCTCTATTTATAGTAGAGCAAGTTTGTTTTGCAAGCAATAGTGAATGGCAACTGGTACAAGTATGTGGCCAATGGTGATCAAATGGAATCTCAAGTCTCCTCTAGCCATTGATTGAGGGTAGAGCACATGCCTTTGGTTCTTTAATTCAAGGATAAGGCTTGACTGAAGTGTTCATCTTTGCTCTGATACATGCCACCTCTAAGCATCCATTAAATGTTCCAAAACAAAATTGGAGTCTTGGCCTCCTTTAGGCTTTTTAGGTTTGGCATGCTACTTGTGGAATCTTGGACTTGGGAGACTGATGAATCAGTGTTTGTCCCTTGGTTGTTCCCACTTAAGGTGTGTAGATGGATAAGCATGCTTGGAATTGCACAATTTGAGCAATTCGAGCCCTAATGCACTAATCTACCTTGCCAAGACAGTTTGCAGCAAGGCATGTTGCAGCTGTCATAACTCCTAGCTCAGGTGGAGTTTGATGGAGTTCTTGGACATTTTGGAAACCCCTCATGTGGCACAACACATGTGTGATCATAGTTTGTTTTGAAACTTTTTGGATCCAAGTGAAAAATGCCCCTACATTTTGAAAAAAAAAAGCAAGACAGATTCTGACTTAGTGAAAATTTCACTAAGTGTTGGAAAAAGTGACATTTCATGTTTTCAGCCATTTTGATCACTCCATAACTAAAAATCCATGAAGAATTGGAATGAGGTGTAGTTGACACTTTTAAAGTATGCCATGAGAGCTACAAATCCATCTTTGGACCATCCAAAATGGTTGCTTGGATCTTAAGTTATGATCCTTGGAAGTTGGTACCCTAGCCACTTTGTTCCATAACTTAGAAAAATTCTAAGTTTTTATGGTTACCCCTTTTACAAGTTATCCCACTTTCTTTGATTTTTCTTAATGAATGATGATTCCAATAACACATTAACATCATTTTAGGGTGAATGAACCATAATTGTGAAAAATCTCAAAAAGTCAAACTTGATTTTGTGCACAGTTGACTTTTTATCGGATGAAATCCGAACTGTGCGATCCTTGGTGAAATAAAGTCCTTGACCTAAATTAAACCTAATGGATATGTTCCATAGGTGTTGTGGGGTGTATTGAATCATGTCTTGGTCAAAAGTCAAAGGTACAGTTGACTTTTTCCCGCGAAACCCTAATCGTGGTCCGGATGAAATTGAAACTTGTGAATCAAGCTTCTTGGATCAATCCATTGTTACAAGTGGATCAATGTGGTGTGTTAGATACCCTAAAATCATGCCTTGAGGTCTTGGCCCATGTTTTGTCCCAAAAGTCAACTTAGGGGTGAATTAGGTCAAGAAACCCTAATTCCTGATTTTTGGCAAATGCATCCCCTGAGGTAAAATTGACTTGATGATTAGGTCCAGGAGGTCCCTTGGAGTATCTTGAGTTATATTTTGAAGCATTGGCTCATGCCCAGATGAAGATTATCATCTGGAGGCCTCTGTCAACCAAAACCCTAATTTGGTGACACTGGCGATCTTGAGGCTTAATCCACTTGGAAGTGTTCCAACCTTGTGCCTAATTCTTGATGTGGGAGTCCTCTTGATCCTCAATGGGTGTTTGAGAGGCTAAAAAAGTTGAAGATCATGTCATTTATTGATTGATCCTTTGTCTAAATGCTCTAAGAGGGCTTGAAACCCTAGTCCTTGATTGCAGGGAATGCTCAACAATTCTTGAGGAGATTGATGAGGCATAAAGGTACATCCATATTATGATGATAATTTGCACATTGATGGGAAATCTAAGTGGTCAAAATTTGGGGTATGACACTCATTAGGCCAAATTTCCTTCTTTTGCAAGTCACCACTGAGTTTTTGAGTTAGAGAGCAATTCCGCCACAACTCATGATCCAAACATATCCTATGTATCATATATAAGCTGTTCAAACACTCACCCTTGATCTAAAACACCAAAATCAGAAAGTCAACCTCCAAAACCTCAAATTTTGACTTTTTTGCATTTTTCAAACCATGTCTTGATTCATTCACTTTCAAAACCAAAAAAGGCCTTAAACACACTCCAAATATCATCCTCAAACTGTCCCAATTGGTTTCCCTCATCTGGAACACCATTTGAGAGAGTTACCATCTTGGTCACTTTTGTCACTTTTGCAAGAAAGAGCCAATACTTGTTCTTGAGGATTCCAGTTAGTTTTGATCATCCTAAAAGCTTCTAAGGGATTAATCAAGAGTGTCTAAAGCATTTGATTACTTCTGGCACAAGGATCTTGACAGATAGCACAAGGATCTTCAAGAGGTAAGTGCATCACAACTTGAACTCTCTAAATCATGCATTGCTTTGATGTCCAATGATCATGGACATCTCATACATGTCATATATGTTGTGTTTGAACCAATTTGCCATGCTATTGTTGCCTGTATAATGAGATAGCATAGAACATGCAAATCTAGGCCTATTTTGAAACCACTATCGGGTTTTAAAATATGGACATATTTAGAAAAATTTAAAAGCACCATTGGATTCCTCATGAAATTCTAGGCAGGATACACCTAAATTTTGTCCAAATCCATGGAGAATTGAGGAAGTTAGAGCTTTCATGCAAATCCACCAAAACTTAGTTTTTGCCTTGGCCAGGCCTAAAAACCAAATCACCCTTATGTATTAATGGGGTGGTTTTGATACACGGATGTATCACCACCCCAGTGGTAGCGCGCATGTGTGTTTGGTTGGGAGGTCGTGGGTTCAAGACCCACCCAGACCATTTTGCCATTTTGCCATATTTTGCTATTTTTCACATTTTTATGGTTTTTGTTAATTAATTCCAAAATTAATTTCTCTCTCAATTTTAATTATTTTTTATTGGTTCTTTTTCTGAAAAATCACAAAAATATTAAAATATTTTATTATACAAAATTTTCACAAAAATATTATTTATTTCATATATTTGGTATTTTTATAAAGAATTATATTTTTATTTATTTTTAGGCATTTAAAAATATTTCTTTCTCTTGATTTTGCAAATTCAAATGGTTTTCAAATCATTCTATGAATAAAACATGATTTTTCAAACATTAATCCAAGATTATAACTTGTTTTTCACACATGTTTGATAATTTTGATCATTTTAATTGAATTTTTATTCAATTAAAATACATTTTAAAATCAAATTAGGGTTTTTGGTTATTTTCACCCTTATAAATCTTTTTTTTTCAAAATTGTTTGGGCCTCTCCCTGAGTTGTAAGCCCCATTCTCTTTTCTTTTAAATCACTTTGGGCCTCTAATAGAGTGTAAGACCCATCCCTTTTTGTACAAAAATAATTTGGGCCTCAGTCGTTGTATAAGTCCCGATACGATTTTCAAAATAACGGTGCGATTGTTGTTTTCATCTGGGCCTCTCCTTGAGTTGTAAGCCCCATATTTTGTATAAAATAAACTCTTGTGCCTCTAATAGAGTGTAAGACCCAATCCTTGTTGTACATAAATCTTTTTGGGCCTCAGTCATTGTATAAGTCTCACTGTGTTTTCTAAAACCGCGGTGCGATCGTAACCCTTTAAATAAAAATCATTTGGGCCTCTCTCTGAGTTGTAAGCCCTATTCTCTTTTCTTTTAAATCACTTGGGGCCTCTAATAGAGTGTAAGATCCAACCCCCTTTGTACATAAATAAATTTTGGGCCTCTCCTTGAGTATAAGCCCCAACCTTCTCTTTTAAAACAACTTTCCCTTTTGATTTAGGTTTAAATCCATAGTTGTTATCAAAACTTTCTTTAATTTCTTGAACAACTAACCATACAGCTATTATAATGGAAGCTTGCTCACCTGTAAGGTTTTAAACAGCTTTCTTTTACATACTTGTATATATATATATATATATATATATATATATATATATATATATATATATATATATATATATTTGTTTGTAATGCTGGAAGCTTTCTCACCTGTAAGTCCTCCTACCCTCTTTTACATACAGTATATATTTCATCTGTATATATATAACTGTATATCTTGCTTAGAGTTTTCCCCAGAAATTAGGTCTAGGATTAGATAAAGCCAACTGTCACTCTTTCAACACAGTCAAAACTAGTTCCCCATAGGAATTTCCAGATGCAGTCTTGCCTCCTCTTGGGCTTATACAATATGGAACAGAGAAAGGCATTATTCCCGGTGAAACTTTTCTCAAGACTGTCACTACTAGAAATTTGTCAAAGAAATTCATTTCCCCCAGAGAGGATTAATTCCTGGTGAAACCTCTCTTGAATTTCTTCAAACCCTAGAACTGTTCACTAAAGAAAAGATTATTCCCGGTGAAACTTTTCTTGAACTTTTCTTAAGTTTGGACCCACAGGCTTCATAAAAGCATCCCCAACCTCCTCTTGGGCTTTGTACAAGGACCCTCAGGCTTCTTAGAAGTTCTCATGCCTTCTCTTGGGCTTAGTACAAGGACCCAAAAACCTCTTACAGGTATAGGACAGAACTTAGTCATCCTTTATTAGAGCAGTCTTTCCAAAGAGTCAAAACCTTGACAAGTTAGGGTTAATTCTCATCCCTTAAAACACCCGCCTCCTCTTGGACATCATACAAAGATAAACCTTCCCATACCAGTAGACTTGGATAGTCTCATCTTCTCTTGGATCCCAAAGAAACCCTCAAGTTTCTGAAAAGTATAGGATATACCCTGATCATTTCATTAATCATCAACAGAGTAAAAACCTCCATAGGTTTCAAAACTCAATCTTAAAACTTTCACTTAGAATTTCCCCAGCTAGGGTCAAATCACTATCAATATACCTTTATCAAAACCTCAAGGTATCTGATATTTCAACTCTTCTGTAATCCTCAGCAAGAGTTGATTCCTCAATCTGGACCTGCCTTTGGATCTCAATAATCCTCAGCAGAAGTTAGCCTCCTCTTAGGCTTTGTATAAAGATCGTTCCCCACTCTCTTGTTGAGTCAATCACTTACCAGCCTCCTCTTAGGCTTTGTATAATGATCATCCCTTAGCATCTTCTAGCCTCGATCTTGGGCTTTGTACAAGACAGATAAAAACACTCTCTTGTTGAGTCAGTCTCTTTTCAGCCTCAATCTCAGGCTTTGTACAAGATACATATAAAATACCCTAAGCAGAGTAAATCCTCTTTTCAGCCTCAATCTTGGGCTTTCTACAAGGCAAATCATACTCTCCAGTAGAGTCAATCTCTTTCTAGCCTCAATCTTGGGCTTTGTACAAGATAGATAAAACCTCTCACCAGTAAAGTCAGTTTCCCATTTTAGCCTCAATCTTGGGCTTTGTACAAGACACATACAAATATTCCCCTTTGGAATCAATAATCCCTTTTAGCCTCAATCTTGGGCTTTGTACAAGACAAACAAAATATTCCCCGGAAGAGTCAATTTCTTCGAGCCTCCTCTTAGGCTTTGTATAATGATATTCCCCAAAAGAGTCAGTCTCTCCTTTAGCCTCAATCTTGGGCTTTATATAAGACAGATAATAATCTCCCCAGTGGAGTCAATCAACCTTTTAGCTTCAACCTTGGGCTTTGATCAAGACACACATAAACCATCATCCACTTAGAGGAAATCAAAATCTCTCTGTAGGAAGACACTTCTCTGCATATCACACATCAAAACAAACAAATCAAATCAAACCTTAATCCCAGATAACTGCTATAAGTGGCGCACTTGTTGATTCAAAAATCCAAGTTGTAGTCCATCACTTATCTTTGTAAATCCCCTCTTTCATCTAATTGCTGTAAGTGGCAAGCCTCTGGATTATTTATATCTATGCCAATGTCCCTCTCTTAGCATGAAAAACACCTAAGGAAAAATGGCATTACTCTATACTGAGTTAAAGTTTTCTCCTTCAGGACAACACCCATATAAAGGAAATTATGGTATTGCTGGATTCACATATCCCAGTTAAAGTAATTCTCCTTTATAAATCAGTCACCCAACAGTTGTGATAAATAGATGAGATGTCTCCATTTAGAGATGACAAATTCTCTCTCAGTCAAACCTTTAGCTTCAATCTTGGGCTTGAACAAGACACAAATACCCTTTAGCTTCAATCTTGGGCTTCGAACAAGACACCAAACATCATCTTTTCCTCCCATAGAATAGGAGGAACTACGATTGCTCTGATTTCTCTGTTTTTTCTTTAACGGGAATACGTAGGCATAAGATTGCGAAATCTTAGCGAGCATACAAATCAAAAACCTTAGGTCCAGTACCTTCACACCAATCAAAAACTTTAGGTCTAGTACCTTACCCGAAATCAACAAAAACTCTCTCTCTCTCAACACTCCGAAAGGAGAAACTTTCCCAACCAGCGACAGACAAACACCAGTAAGTAGAAAACAGTAGAAATTGCTAATAACCTATGGATAACCATATATAGGATGGATAATTGACAACTCCCCATTGTATAACCTGACCCCGAACTCCCCAATCTCTTAGCATTTGTTCAGTAAAACATTTTCGTGCAAGGTTAGTTTTAGATAGCTTCCCTTTCCTTTCCAGCTTCATAGGATAAATAAGAAATCAAAAAGTAGCACCCAATCCCTACCATTGCGGTGAGGAAAAACCAAATAGCGATAAGGTGGTCGCAACACTAACAAAAATCGCACGCTACAAATAGTTGTTGAAGATTCAACACAATAGAATCCTTTGTGAAGCATCAAAAGGGATGTTAGGATGTTTCACCAAACTGTCAAGTTAGGTGAAGACTAGTTTGAAAACACATTGCTACAAAAGGAATTAGCAGTTGTGTCCTAGAAGACTCTATGAAGAAAATAGAACTTAGGTCTTCATGTGACAAAGTATGTTCAGAGATGAACAATGACCTATCAGTGTCACCTTGGTCCTTGCGCTTTGACTCACATAGGTTCTGATCATTAGAAGCAAATTCTTCAAAGTCTGATCTTCAAAGGCTGACTTGTTTAGTCTCTGACCTTTAGATATTGACCTCTTCAAAAGATGACTTCTTCAGAGTTTGTTTTTCAGCTTCTGATTCATCAACTTTTAATCATTAAGCTTTTTATTGAATGTTCATAGTCAGAACAAATACTTGGATTCTATTTGAAATTTTAGTATAATGTCTTGCACACTTAAACAAACATTAGTGTACCTAATTGTTCTTTAAATACTTTGATATCATTAAAAACTAACGGGCATGGGATAAATCAATTTTGTTCAAACAATCACCGCCTTTTTGATGATGACAAACATAAGTATTTAACAACAATGTTGATAATTTAATTAACTAGTTGACTTCAGGGTCTAAGGTTTGTAAGCTTCCCCTAAGTCTAATAGTCCATAAGATGAGGTTGTAAGCTCCCCCTAAGTCATATATAGGTTAATTTAATTTAAACATATAAAGCACAAATAAAATTCTTCATAATTTAAGCAAGATAGTAGCTATCATATTGCAAGTGCTTAAATACTTCTATATCTACTCCCCTTTTTGTCATCAACAAAAATAATTTAAAGGAAATAGAAAATATAATGAAGAAAAATATCATTTAACCAAAAACTGGAGTCAGATTTCATAAAACATGTTAAAAAAAAATAATGTTTGGGATTTTATCAGATCTGGATAAAAATAATTTAAGATCATATTTGTTTTCCCTTTTGTATAAGAAATATTTTGAGAAGGAGATTGAAAACTGGTTAGAAAATGGTTAGGAACAATTTTTTCAATTCTAAAGGTTGGGGAGGCATGCTTGAAGATCAAGAATATCTCTCTCTACAATGTCCATTATTGCATAAAAATCAACACTGATTTCTCTTCATCCCAAACACTTTATAAAACTTGTCTTCCAAAACCATCAAGGTCGCATATATTTCCATTTATCTCTTCTCATAACAGAAAACATGAGTAAGTTATCCAAGAATTCCAAGGAGAGATCTTTCAAAGAGATTGACAAGGTTGTCAATGAATTTAAAGGAAGGAAACCCGACAAAGATAATATAAAAAAGGATGGAGGTTCAATGTCAGAAGCTGGTTCATTTATAGGAGCTTCTAAAGTGGGTAGGACATCAGTCGCTAAGATGAAGAAATTCAAGAAGAGTCAGGATCTAGCTTTTGACTTTGATTTAGATGCTGATGAGGTTTCGATGAACTACCTCAAATGTTGTGCTTTTTATCCTGGAGAATTTGGGGATGAGTAGTCTTTGTAGTGCATCTTGTTCCTCATGATTTGTAATATTCATATTAATAAAATAGATCCTTTCCCTTGGCATCTATATTTTTTGATAACTCGCTTCTATTTCAGTTGAGCCATCAAGAATAATGTCCTAGAGAGGTTCTCAACCATTTCAACCAATTATGTGTTGTATGTGTTAAGAAAAATATATTGAGTTTAAAAGAAATTTAAATCACACAACTATAAAAGAAAATATTTAAGGGGACACAAAACAAGATTTAGTTTTATCCAGAAACAATGATTCCCAAAGGTAACACAAACATTTTTGTTAACGAAAAAGTATGATAGAAAGAACATTATTTTTCTTAAATAAACATGATTGGTTAGATCCATTAATATAACTCAAAGATCAGAAGATATAAAATTCTCAGAAGAACTCTGACTTAGGACCTTCTGAACCAGAAAATCTTCTTATTCAAATTACTGACTGATTTAAAGTCTAATAACTCAAAAACACATATCAACCAATCAGAGACACAAGAAATATGATGGTAATAAGGCATATTGTAAAGACAAATGGGGATGAGACAAATTATTCAAAAACACTTACATCATTAACCAACCGTTATTATCCAACATCCGAGAAACTAGGTGTCGAAAAACCTTTCAGATTCATGACACAAAAGTGGACAATTGTCAAAAATAAATTTCCCACTTATATGCTATTAGAGACAACTAATCAAATTCTGAGTATCCGAGGTTAAGTTGCTCAAATGCTACTATTCATTAGAAGCTAGTTAAGAGCTTCTGATCATCATCAGACTCTGATCCACCATTCAGAAGCAAGCACTAATCTTTAACAAAATGCATGTTCAGATTATTTTTTATAAAATCAAATCTTTCAATAGTAATAGGCTTTTTAAATATATCAGCCCATTGATGATATGTATCAATAAATTATATATCTATCACACCCTTCTGAACATAGTCTCTAATAAAATTATGTTTTATTTCTATGTGCTTGGTTCTAGAATGTTAAATAGGATTGTTTGTCAAACAGATAACAATATAATTATCACAAAAGATTGTAATAGTGATTCCACTTATCTAATGGTCTTCCAAATGATATTAGCAACAACTTGAAGCTAAGATGTATTATGCTTCTACTGTAGTCAACATCACAGAATCCAACTAGCTTATAATCTATGGATTTTTTTATAAAACAACTTTAAATTAGTTACTCCTTTCACATACCTAAAGATCCTGTTAACAGTTGTTAAGTGTGTCTCTCTAGGATCTGACTGAAATTTTGCACATAGACAGACACGGAATAAAATATATTGTTTAAAACTGTTAAATAAAGTAATGATCCAATCATACCTCTATACAACTTCTGACAGACCTTTGTGCTGCTTTCCTCTTTGCTCATGTTGTAGGTTGGATGCATATGAGTGCTCATGATCTTCCAATCATCAAGCTTGAACTTCTTCAGAAGCTCCTTTGTATACTTAGTCTGATGAACATAGACTCCTTCTTTGCATTGATTGATTTGAATACCAAGGAAGAACTTCAACTCTCTCTTCATACTCATTTCAAATTCATCCATCATCAAAACCAAACTATGATTGACGATGAACATCTTCTTTACACATTCTTGTTTAAGTAATATCTTTGCCTTGATAGGATAAAGTCAAGCTTTTCTTTCTCTTGGGTAAACATACCTAGGAATTCATATAAATCACTGACTTCCTTTTTCAGGGAGACATAAGTCTCATATGTTTCTTTTGAATTTCTAGTTTTAGTTATTTCTATCTTGAATGATTTATTAATTTCTACAAAAGATATTAAAGTCTCCTTAAGAGCTAAGTTGAATTCTCTGAATTTATCATTTTCCTTAGCAAACTCAATTCTCATTATAAATAATTATTTGTAAGGTGGTTTGGTTACCTAAATAGTATGTTCCTAGTAGGATGCCCTTAAGCAAACTTCATCTTCATCTTGATGTCTTTCCTCCTTTTATTCTTTCGAATATTCCAATGGAAGATGCTTATTCTTCACAATTTCTTAAACATTAGGTTCCCTCATTTGATGTTGAATATTTCAAAGATCATTCACTTATTTAGTATGTTCTTTCGAAGGATTCTATCGAGGTTTTTTGATAAGAGTATGATGAAGCTGATGATTATTAATTTTTTGTTTCTTCATCTTTAAGTAATTGAACTAGTTCATTTACTTTCTCTTTAATTTCTTTCTTTCTTGTTTTATTTTTCTAAAATTCACGATCTCAAATCAATTTTTTTAAACACACAAATCTTAAAAGTAACCTTATTCAGTTGCTTAACGTAAACACACAACCTCATGCTACCTTCTTTCTTCTTAACCAGTAACACTTGCACTCACCACAACGACACACGTGTCTGACAAACATCATCTCAAGCAACTCTTCTAACTATTTCTTTAGGTCACTAAACTCTGATGCTGATATTTAATACAATGCCATCGACACAAATCTAGTATCAGGTACTAAATATATGGTGAACTCAACTTCACGCTCTGGTGGCAAGTTACGAATGTCCTCAAGAAACACATTAGGAAACTCACACACCACATGCATATCATTAGCCATAACATCACTCTTTACTATCAAAGAAGTGAACATCACGAGCACCTAATCATCCTCCCTCAAATACATCTCAACTTGACCAGCGGACATGAATCTAGAATCCGTAATCTCTTCAGATTCAGAAAACAACATAACCTCATCCAAAAATCCGCACTCATGCAATTCAACAACATACTGAACCAACCCTCCACGCTTGAAACATCTCAGAGAAGCAGAAGTTTCTCCCCTAATTGTTTCATTCCCGCTTATGCTGGAAAGCGGCTAGAAAAAAAATGAGTATTGACATTGTTTAACACACATGCCGCATACCAGGGAACAGAAAAATTACACAACCTGGCCAGATGGAAAAACCAGGCCCTGATACTATCATGACGCAAAAAAAAAATATCAAGGGAGTTCGCATGCTCGAGATGATAACAGAGTCTCCACCGAAGTTTATTTATTCCAAAAGGAAAGGGAAAATATCTACAAAACTCTTAAAAGAACTAAGAAAATGTTCATCGCAACCAAATTCAGGTTCAGGAGTCGATTATGCAAAGGGAAGGTATTAGCAACCCTCACATTCGTTGTACTCAACGGGAACCATTTTGTTAGATAATGCTTAAAGTAAACGTATTTTCATTGACATCCTTTGTTGACTTTCTATTAGCTGAAAATCCAAGTGTAACAGTGATATGGAAAAACAACCGATGTTTATGAGAATTGCTCATCGTACGTGAATAATTTATTTTTAGCTGATTTATTGGGGATTAATACCCCTCGTGTAATTTCTTGTTACTTTTTTCCTCATGCTTATTGAAATTATGTTCCTCAAGGGACAGATGTCGAACACGATGTCATAGATAACTGGTTCGACAAGTTGAACCAAAATCACCACAAATAATGTAAATTAATATCTACAAGATAATGGAGTAGAAAACCAATAATGAACATAATAATTGGTAAACCAGTTAAATGCAAAAAACACTTACATCTAGAGGGTTGGCTTCCAGCCCAAGAAAGGAAATTCATTATTAGTAGCTTTGTACAATTCTCCTTACGAGCAACAACAAATCCTATATTGTTCAATACCTCTTCCCTACACTACCCAATGACTTTCTATTTAGGACCTGCTAAAAAAGAGAAACCCTCTTACTTTCTCTCAATCACTAAACCCTAGTGATTGGCGATTCACCCAATTATCAATGTAGAATATTAAAACTCACCTAGACAAACTTTTTATGCCGAGTTACTGAAACATTGAGGCGTATATAAAGATGTTTAATATACAACTCAACTAGACAAAACTTCTACGCCAAATTATTGAAATATAAAGGTGTACATAAAATAACAGGGACTCTTGTAAACCATAGAACTCTAAAATCTTCAATGTGAATGTTTACTTTCCTATTTAGGTTTTAACACACTATATAGCATAATAACTATGTGATTTTTTCTTTAGATATTAACTTTAATTTCATGCAAAATTTGTTGGATATTATCATATCCATAAATCTCTCCAACAATATATGATTTGTTTTAATTTAAATCTAAATCAATCTTTGTCCAGCTGTCAAACAAATCACTTAATCATATTGCTAAACCAATTAGGAATAAAATTAGATCAAATATTTGACCAAAAAGTCTACAAAAATGTAGCAGTAATAACCTGTGATGCAAGGCCCAGATATCGTAACAACATACTATGACATCGCATCCAACATATGTCCTTTCTGTACCTCTACATGCCTTAAGCAAGTTAGACTAATCTTGAACACATTGAACACTTCCCCATGTTGTTGTCTTACAAAATGAAACTAATCCAAAAGGAACAACAATCCCCTCTTTTGGAAAACTGTGGCAAAACAACTATTCAAGATATAACACTTTTTCAAACCAGAACAAGTGAAAGGCTTCATAGCATACAATCATTAGTAGTGTTCCAAATATTAGAGATAAACTCAACACAAGAAAATTCGTAGAATTCATCACAAATGCTACGAAAAATAATTCTCTAGAATCAATCGGATAAACATGCAATCATTTACAACTTAGTCATACATGATGCTCAGTCAGCTCATAGTTAGTAGCATACAATCCTACTAATGACATGCAATCATTAACATACTTAGTCATGCAAAATAGAAACAGTTAGAAACTAATAACAAGCTATGAAACATTATACTAACACGCAAGCTCAGATTAGAAGGGTCATATGTCTTGCCTAATGTTGCAACATATGAGCCCCACATTAGCACTTACCCAGAAGGTTAGTACTAAACAAATACTAATCCCTCTTTTGGCCATATTTTGGAAAAGGGTTAGTGTATCAAATGTGAGTGCTAAGTAATGCTAACTACAAATTCAACCGGGTTTTGAATGATGTCAAACAAAGAACAAGGTAGTATAATACATCGTAGCTCTTTTGTATATTGGACGCTGCCAGCCTATGTTTAGATGCTCATTTGATCCCTTAGCCTTAGGATGCATAACAATAGTCTCTAAACAAGTTTTACTGGTCTTAAGCATGTCATACACACCAAAAATCATGTTTGTGTGTCAAAATAACAATATAGGCTGGCCTATACGCCATCAGGACGACCTATGGAAGCATCATCTTTAGTATAGGCCGGCGCATCCATGTTTTAGGCCAGCTCCCATGCTCCAAGAACGAAGCCTGTAGATTCTTCCCACAGGTGGCATCTCAGGTCGCCTCACAGGCCGGCCTGGACACCTTCATAGGCCAACTTATGCAATTTAAAATTTGAAAAATTCTTTTTGCATCTTATTTTTCTTGCATCCTTTTGCCCATTTTCTTCATATACCTATATATACCCATACGTGCATCTCATTCTAGGTAAGGTTTCATAGTGAATAAAACCTAAACGAAACCAGATTACAAAATTATCCATCATCTTCATCCCTTCTTCTATGCATACACACAATTAAACTACACATAATTATTTTTTGATTGGGTGACCATCTAGATTAGGGTTGATAACGTATAATTAGGTTTGGTGTAACCAAGAATATTGGGTTGGGAACTTTTTATGTTCTAAATAAGAAAACCAAGGTGGAGTTTTCCTTTAATATCAGGTTGATTTAAAGGTTTTGGACAAGATCACGTCAACACAGATCCGACGGAGTGAAAGCCTTGGGACAAGGTGGTTTCCTTGCAAGGGAGAAGCGTGAGACAATGAATTGTGTTCGGAAATCTTGGATTTCAACAAGTTGCGTGCTCGGGATAATTAGAGGATTGTAGTTGCATTGTTGGTCACTTGATCAAGGGTTCGAGGTGGAAGAATCAACACAAAACAATAGGGTTTTGGGGGTTTGCATTCTTCATCTCTTGTATAAACGATTTTGCAACGAAAATGTTAATAGAACTATCTTAATTCGAATTTGAATTGAGGGAAGACGTACCCATAGAGAGGTCGATTGGGGAACTGCCTAAAAAAATCTTGGTCTCTCTCTCTTTATCTCTTTATCTCTTTTATTATCAATTTTTCAATTTATTGAGTTCATCGTTGTTTGATCAATTCGATTGGAAATTGTTTTCTAATGTCTTTTAAAGGTGTTTTTGTTGACATATTCACAATCACTTTGATTGTGATAGGTTTTTACATCAACAAAACAAACTATATTTCCAATTGTTATAGATTGCACATCAAGTGTTTGATAAATTGTTTGTGAGTATTTTGATTGTGTTTTGCTTCATTGAATATACGAGTTACGATTAGCATTGCATTTAATTGATTCGTAACTTGATCGTTGTTGAACATTTACATTTGTTATCACTCTGTTTGGTTTGCGATACGCATATTACTTTTCGATAGTAGGTTCGGTTAGACGATTCGATCCAGGTCATTTTTCCGCTGCACCATATTTTGAAAATAAATTTTTGCCAAAAGTTTTTGGTTGTAAAATTTGTGATCTATTCACCCCCTCTAAATCGAAGCCTATCGTCTAACATCAAATAACACCTAGATGTTAGTCATGCATAGGTTAGTGTTGGAATACAAATAGAGTTAGGGTTTTGTTATCGTTCCACAGAGATTGTTAGAGATATCACTGCATTTCTACAGTTGAAAAGGTTTTAAACTTTAATCGGAACAAAGGGTTTTGGTTGTTTTCAGTCGGAACGTTTGCATTCAAAGTTAAGTAATGAACGGTAAAAAGATTTGCTTTAACGATTTATAAAAACATGTCAAGATTAGTAGCCGGTATTCCGCTTTCGTACGTATATCTTCGAAAAAGCGTGTGAACTTTCTAACTATAAATAAACTCACATATCCTCCCAACAAGTTTCTCTCGAACACTTGTTGTGGGATTTATCATATTGATCCTTTGTTGATCTCTCACACAAACTATCAATATGACAACATTTAAGAACAATATTTATGAACATCAACATTCAAAACTATCTCTAGCTTCATGAATAATTGATGGATTGAAACCTAGGTCAAGTTTTAACACATATCTCTCAATCATGAATCAAAACAAAAGATGAACCATAAAACAAAGTTTCTTCTCTATATTTATCATTAACAAAGTTCACAAATTTAATACAATATCAATACATACAAAAATGATGGATTACCTCCACTAATCTTCACACTAGAAGTGCTTAGCTACCCATTGTCATGGCAGCTTCACAACAAGAGAAATGGAGAAGAGAAACAAGCATCAATGACGATCTCTCGACAAATGATGCTTCGATTCTTCAAAAATAGGATAGTGTTTACAATGTTTTTTGCTCTAAGAAAATGAATAGTGATCCCAAAAAATCTGATATAATCTATTTATAAGGGGGATGAGTTACGCAGAGTGCGCTAAGCACGCAGCACCGCGCTAAGCGCGCTTTCATTTATTATCAAACCGCCCTTGATTGTGCTGAGCAGGCTACAGACCGGGCTTAGCGGGATACAGATCGCGCTAAGCGGCCTACCTGTTGGAAAATGCTCCCAGACCGCGCTAGGAGCGCGCTAAGCGCCCTTGCAGCATGCTTCAAAAATCCAATTTCTTCAAAAATGCTCCTTAAGAGCTTTCTATGCTCCAAGCTTCCATTGAAATGCTAAAACCTACAATTATAAACACAAAAGTTCAATAAATAAGTCTAATACTGCAATTAAACTATACTATGATTATTTACCGGAAACAACGGGAAAAAGCATCGATTAACAAATAAAGATCTCAAAAGGTGCCAAAAACTGAACTAAATATTAACACATTTTAGCACCTAACAACTCTCCCCAACTTGCTTCTTTGTTTGTCCTCAAACAAAGATAAGATAGAATAGAAACAAGAGGAATATCGGATAAGCAAACACAATAAAAAATCAATGGTTCAAACTAAATTGATGCACTCGCAAGTACTGCTCAGCTTCACAAAGAATAAAAACATGTCTATGAACTAACTTCTAAACAGAAATAACAAGCACTCATCAAAAGCATACAAATGTTCAAATGGGAATCACCTACTTATTTAGATGAGCCATGCTCAATATTTACAAGGGACAAAACACACTCAAAAGCAATTGTGCCACATCCAAAACAATTTGTGTAATCATCTCACAACTAATGAAAACAATGGAAACAAAGATCACAAAAGGACTTTTATCGGTTGTAACCTAGCCGGGGTTAAGAAACAAGGGGCATATGTACACGACCATTGAAACAAAAAAGGGCAAATTTCATGAACAGCATTTTCTTTTCTAAACAACCATTCTTGCTCAAACTTCCAAATTATTCTCACAATGCATTCTATTTCTTTCTTTGATTCCCACAATTTTTCCCTTTCTTTCTTTTTCTGATTTTTCCTTTTCTTTCTTTTTCATTCTATTTTTCCTTGAGAATGCATTGTCCACAATTACTTCTTCTCTTTCCTTTATGAACCAATCTCCCCAACTTCAACAATACTATAACTTAAATCAAAATGCTCTTCAAAATGGTTAAAGTCCGGGCTCATGCTTCAAAAATACAAAAAATTTCGCATTAGGCTCAAGAGAGGTTTCTAATGTTCACACACTCACAAGGTAACTTGAAGTGGTTTTTGGAAAAGTGGTTCTACTCATAGTACTCAAAAAATCGCCTTGATCAATTCAATGTTTCCAAAATTTCAAAACTACAAGCAAGATTAAACATAAACCATTTGAGTAAGCAACAACTACTTGAATCCCTCAATAATTTGTGAACAATGGAGGAAACTCACATATGTGGTAATGTCCTAATTGATTCCCACATGATACATGCTAAATGAAGCAAAGCTTGAAATTTATGTAAAGCCAAAAAGTTCATACACATGCTAACATTCTACAAAACACAAACAGAGTACCTTTTTATACAACAATCCAGAATTATATCATCACCATCAATGATTGGTGTAGCACATCACTTTTGTTCAAAGAAACTAAAACTTGCTTCATCAATCAATTACCTTAAATAGAGAACAAACACAAAAAAAATTTGTACCAAAAATTATAAAAAAAAACATCATCCGCCCAGATGGAAAATTCACTAATAATAAGAAAATATTTTAACAATTATCCATAAATCAACATCCGCTCGGATGTGAACTACAACAATATCTTAAACAAAAGTAAAAAAAAACTAGCAACAAACTAAACATAACAAAATACAAAGGTGGAACAATCAAACCCATCATTAAGAACTCGAACTCGAAACTCCATCATCACCACCGTCGTCATCATCAACTACCCCCTCCGCAAAACCTGGCCTGCCCTCAGGCCACCTAGCATATGCCATGAGGTCCTCTCTAGACCTCAAAGGGTGATCAACATACGGCTCTCGGATCTGAAGCTGCAGTTGCATCATAGAATCATGCATAAACAAAAAGGCATCCTGGTGAGCCTCATGCATGGCCCAACTGGCCTCAGCACTCGAATCACCAACACGCCCTGCAGGGGCAGCAGCAGCAACAGGGACAGCTTCATTGTGTGCCTGCAAACAATGGCGGGTGATAAAATTGTCATCCAAAATAGCCAACTTCACATTCCCATGGTGTGGAAGGGTGACTCGCGCCTTATGGCATAATGCCATAATAAGCCCAGGATAAGTTAAAGTACAAGCCACCCGATCACCTAATGGTGTAGCGCTCACAGCAATCCCCTTCAGCTCATTAGAAATGATCCGTGCTAAATCCACGATCTTCTCGTCGTCAAGAATACAAGCTAAGAGGCGAGCTGTCTGCATGGGAATGGAGGATGTGTGACTCCGAGGCTTTAGGTTGTGCAAGACAACCGACATTACAATTTGAGTCTGGGTAGTCAACACCCCTCGCATGAACTTCAGAGGGGCACTAGTAGCACTTAACTGATAGGACTGACCAGGCACACGCAAAACCTCTCTTAACTGCTCGGCATTCCATCTTCCTCGAGCTAACATTCTTCCATAGTCACACAACTCATCCTTAGCCAACTCTAAGTGATTCCCAAGGTAGGTGTTAATTGCATCCCTAGAAAAATCAATCTCCCTGCCCGTTACCCAAGTTTTAAAATTGAAAGCCTCATCACCCGAAGGCAAGGCATTAGCAAAGAATTCCCTAACAATATCCAGATGATATTCAGAGTAAGGTTCAGAGAGCTTGTCCCAGCCTCCTCCTTGCACCAAAGAAGCTGTGCGTTGATAACTTCCTAAGGGATCAATCTGTATAATTCTATCAAGCCAAACAGTTCTTCTCTCAAGTTATTGATATCTCAGCTGCTGTTCAAGACCAAGAAACTGATTGTGATCAAATTGTCCTGATGGAGGTCGTCTTGCTGGGTTTGATGTCGAACCGACATGCTGTTTCTTTCTTCCAGACATCTGAAAAAAGAAACACACAAAACATCCACAAAAACAGACAAATACATTAACAAAAAATACATTAAAATATGTCTAAATTCCTAAACAAATACAACAAATAATCCAAGGGATCAAAACAGAATTCTGGAAGAGGGGAATTTTTATGAAAATCCTAGAACACGCTAAGCGCGCAGAACCGCGCTAATCGGGCTCTGCAATTTGCAAAAAAATTCCTCTCTGCAACAAACAACATCCAATGGATAAAACCCTAATCCTGGCACAGAGATATTCACAGAGATATTTACAATCACGAATACATGAAATTAAAACCCTAATATCTACAAAAAACCTAATTTCTACATTCAAAATTCCTAATTTCTAAAATCAAAGTTCCTATCCACATGCAATTACACTAGTCTAGTGATAATAATGGAAAATGACAACAAAAAGAAGAACAAATTGAACAAGAACTTTGAACATTAAAGCTATAACCCAATATGGGTTTAAAAAATTAAAAGGAAAATGAAGAACTTACATTTGTTGATGTAGATGATGAGCAAGAAAATGACAAAGATGAAGCTAAGGCATAAGAAATCCAAGGAACTCTAAAAAATTTTGGAGAAAAATGAAGTTGAGGTGAAGAAGAGAGAACTTGAGATTTTTGGGAAAAAGGGGGAAATGAGGCACAACCTCAGAACCCTAGCTTCTAAAGCCAAATCTGGGTCGGGTCAGCACTATTGGGCCCAAACAAAACCACTTTTTTTCAAAATTTCACAGACCGCGCTAAGCGCGCTGCTCACTGGAAGTGGAGGGTGACTTTTTTATCAGAGCGCGCAAAGCGGGCTCTGCAACACCAAAAACACTACCAGTTGCTCCAAACATGGTTCCAGCAGCACAAAATATCATTCCAAGCAGCAAAATCACACCAACTTACAAAAAACATGATTAAACAGCAAATTGACCAAAAATCGATGAAAACTTACAGAATTGGGGTGCCTCCCAACGAGCGCTTGTTTAACGTCGGATAAGCTCGACGGTCCAAGACGATCAATGAAGAACGTCTAGGAGAATGGAACAATTTTCGCGATCGAAATTACCTCCAAGGTAGACTTTTAAACGTTGACCATTTACGGTCTAACTGTCTTTTTTCTGCATATCTTCGATCACAATTGCTCTAAAAGTTTTCACTTCTTTAACAAGGAAGGGTCCTGACCACTTCGATTTCAACTTTCCCGGGAAAAGTTTCAATCGGGAATTGAACAGTAATACCATTTGGCCAACCTTGAAATCCTTTTGTCGGATCTTCTTATCATGATACCCTTTCACATTCTCCTTATACAACCAACTAGAATGATATGCAGCATTCTACATTTCCTCCAATTCATGCAGTTGTATTTTCCTTTTTTCTCCAGCCAAGTTCTTATCAAAATTTAACAGTTTTAGGGCCCACAATGCTTTGTGCTCCATTTAAACGGGTAAATGGCATGTTTTACCATAGACCAATTGAAACGGAGTTAAGCCAATTGGAGCCTTGTAAGCGGTACGGTACGCCCACAATGCCTCGTCCAATTTTTGTGACCAATCTTTTCTTGAACTTGACACAGTTTTTTCCAGAATTTTTTTCACCTCGTGGTTGGACACCTCGGCTTGATCGTTCGTTTGTGGGTGGTAAGGGGTCGCCACTTTATGCGTTACACCATAATGTTTCAAAACACATTCAAGGGATGTATTGCAAAAGTGTGACCCGCCATCACTTATAAGAACCCGAGGAGTGCCAAAACGGGCAAAGATGTTTTTCTTTAAAAATTTTATTACCGTTTTTCCATCAGCCTTAGGTGAAGCAATCGCTTCAACCCACTTCGAAACATAATCAACCGCCACTAAAATATACTCATTTCCAAAAGAGGGTGGGAATGGACCAACAAAATCTATGCCCCAACAATAAAAAATTTCAACCTCTTGGATATTTTGAAGGGGCATTTCATCTCTTTTTCCATTTCCACCAGTTCTTTGGCAAGTATCACAACTTTGCGCATGGAGATTTGCGTCTTTAAATAGAGTAGGCCAATAAAAGCCTGATTGCAAGACTTTCGTGGCCGTTCTCGAACCATTAAAATGGCCTCCATAAGGCGAGTTGTGAAAGTGCCAAAGAATACTCTGAGCTGCATCACTCGTGACACACCTTCCCAAAAGGTTGTCACCTCCTAACTTGAACAAGTAAGGGTCATGCCACACATAATAATTCGCATCCGATAAGAACTTCCTTTTTTGATTCCAAGTTAGGTCTTCGGGTATCCAACCGGTTGCTTTGTGGTTAGCAATATTCGCAAACCAAGGCCTAACTTGGACTCGAAACAATTTTTCATCGGGAAAATCCTCTCGGATTTTCTTTTCTGTTTTGGTTACCTCCACATTGATCAAGCGGGACAAATGATCCGCCACCAAATTCTCTGAACCCTTTTTATCCTTTATTTCCAAATCAAATTCTTGAAGTAAAAGGATCCAACAGATGAGCCTTTGCTTTGAATCTGGTTTAGTGAGCAGATATTTGATTGTCGAATGATTAGTGTAGATAACCACTTTTGACCCTATTAGGTAAGAACGAAACTTCTCAAGTGGTAAACAATCGCAAGCAATTCTTTTTCGGTTGTGGCATAATTTACTTGCGCCTCATTTAATACTTTGCTTGCGTAATGTATAGCGTGAAAAGTTTTGTCCTTCCTTTGACCTAACACTGCTCCCACAGCGTAATCACTCGCATCGCACATTAGTTCAAAATTTAAAGTCCAATTTGGCGCGATGATTATTGGAGCGGTAATTAGTTTTTTTTCTTCAGAATTTGGACAATAATAAGACATTCATCGTCAAAGAGAAATACCTGATCTTTGTTGAGCAAGTTGCTCAGTGGCCTTGCTACTTTTGCAAAATCTTTGACGAATCGCCTATAAAATCCCGCATGCCCCAAAAAGCTTCTGATTCCCTTGACGTTGGTAGGAGGATGCAACTTTTCAATCACTTCAATCTTCGCTTGATCGACTTCAAGGCCTTTAAAAAAACTTTGTGCCCAAGCATAATTCCCTCGGTCACCATAAAGGTACACTTCTCCCAATTCAACACCAAGTTTGTCTTTACACACCTCTCAAGGACGGTTTCCAAATTCTTCAAGCACAAATCAAAAGATGCTCCAAACACGAAAAAATCATCCATAAACACCTCCATTGTCTTTTCTATGAGGTCGGAGAAGATAGCTTGAACACACATTTGGAAAGTTGTCGGCGCATTACATAAGCCAAAAGGCATCTTTCAATAGGCAAAAATGCCAAAAGGACAAGTAAAAACAGTCTTCTCGTGGTCCGCCGGGTCAACCGCAATTTGATTATAGCATGAATAACCGTCCAAAAAACAATAGAATTGTTGCCCGGATAACCTCTCGAGCATTTGGTAGTGGAAAATGGTCTTTTCTTGTTGGGGTGTTCAACCTTCGATAGTCAATACACATTCTCCACCCCGTCACAATCTTTGTTGAGATTAACTCATCCTTCTCGTTTCGGATAACGGTCATGCCACCCTTTTTAGGAACAACGTGCACGGGGCTTACCCATGGACTATCAGAGATCAGGTAGATCATTCCCGCATCCAAAAGCTTCACAACTTCTTTCCGAACAACCTCTTTCATAGTAGGATTCAAACGGCGTTGTGGTTGAGCAACCGCCTTGAAATCCTCTTCCATTAGAATCTTGTGCATACAATACGATGGACTAATTCCTTTAAGATCGGAAAGAACCCACCCTATAGCTTCTTGATTTCTTTTCAACACTTGAATCAAACGGGTTTCTTCTTTGTCGGACAAAATGTCGCTAATAATAACCTGCTTGTTTCCACTTTCATCAAGGAATGCATACTTCAAATTAGAAGGAAGCACCTTTAATTCAAGTTGAACTTTCTCATCACTTGGTTCTTTCTTCAACTCTTCATTCTCAACTTCCCATGGTTGTAATTCTTTGAGAGATTCAAGCTCTTTTAAACATTCTTCAAGAGCTTTTTCTTCTTCATCAGAAAATACTTCAAAAGCATCATCAAGAGCCATTTCCAAAGGAGACACTATATGAACATGCTTAGAAACCTCCAAAGTTGCTTCTTATATTGCATCAGATGAAAGCTATCATGTTTGTCTTTTGAATGCTTCATTGCTTCGAATAGATTAAAAGATACCTATTCATTTAGAACCCGCACTTTCATAAGGCCATCATCAACATCTATCATCATGCGAGCGGTATTCATAAAAGGGTGACCAAGAATTAGAGGAACATCCTCATCCTCTTCCATATCAATAACAATGAAGTCCACCGGAAAGAAAAATTTATCAACTTTCACTAACACATCTTGCGCCAACCCAATCGGATAAGTGGTAGATTTGTCGGCCAATTGCAATGTCATCCGGATGCCCTTAATTTCAATGTTCCCAAGCTTTTCACAATAGATAATGGAATGAGATTGATGCTTGAGCCCAAATGAATAAGGCCATTTCCAACAAAGACATTACCAATTGTAACGGGTAAGGTAACTCGCCCCGGATCGACTTCTTTCTTCGTAAGAGTTCTTTGAATAATAGCACTAGAATTTGCCGCAAGAATAACAGTTTTCGGCTCCGAATATTTCTTCCTCTTTGTAAGAATATCCTTCATAAATTTGGCGTACTTCGGCATTTGCTCTAGAGCTTCAAAAAAAGGGATGTTGATTTGTAGTTGCTTAAAGATATCCATGAATCTTGAGTATTGCATAAAATTTTCTTTCCTTGTCGGCACATGAGGGTAAGGCATATTTTGAGTCGGTATCAGATTCATCTTCTCCTTCTCCTTCTTAACTCTCACATGTTTCTCTTTTTTCTTCACTTCCTCCACACTCTCATTTTCAACTTCAACAATATCATCATTTTTCTTTTCAACCACAACCTCATTATCATTTTTATTTTCAACTTCAACAACATTATCATTTTTCTTTTCAACTTCTTCCTCATCACTATCCTCCTCAACAATACCATCAATTTTTTCTTCTTCCACCCTCTCATTTTATTTTTCTAACTACTTCCCACTTCTAGTAATGATTGCTTTGGAATGCTCCTTCGGGTTTACGTGAGTATTTGCAGAGAATGAAGGACCCGATTGTTTCTCGGCTAGTTGTTTTGCAAGTTGCCCAACTTGATTTTCGAGATTCTTTATCGCCGTATCGCTACTCTTTTGGTTGGCCATAGACATTTGAATGAATTGATTCAAAGTGTCTTCCAACTTAGAGCTAGCAACCGGAGGTGGTGGAGGTTGATAAGGATTTTGCCGGCTTGAAGAACCATCACCATAACCTTGATTATTTTGAGAGTTCCCCCTCGGTTGATATCCTTGATTGCTTTGGTAATGTTGTTGAGGATTGTTTTGATAAGGTTGTTGTTGTTGTCTTTCTTGATAATCTCGTGATTGTTCATGTAGTTTACTTCTTCAAATCCCGGTGGAGGACAAAATCCGGTGTCGTGCTCTCCTTTGCATAGTTCACAATATGCAACTCGCTTACTCTTGCTCGGTTGCTCATGTATTTCCTTCAATTGTTGTGGAAGCTTCGACATTTGTTGAGTCAAAAGTTCCACTTGTTGAGATAAAAGCTTGTTTTGAGCTAGGATAGCATCATTAGTTCCCAATTCCAAAACTCCCAGAGTCCTTTGAGAAGGACCACGGTTATGGCTTCCCTGATGGTCATTCAAAGCCATCTTATCAATTATGGCAATGGCTTCTTCGGCACTCTTGCTCATCAAAGATCCACCGGCGTTGGCATCCAACAATGTTTTCTGCACTAGTTGAAGACCATTCCTAAAAATGTGAACTTGAGTTAACTCGTCGAAACCATGCCCTTGACATTTCCTCAACATAGATTTGAATCTCTCCCACGCTTCGTTGAGAGATTCGTTTGTACCTTGCGTGAACACTGCTATTGCGGTCTTTGCCTCCATGAAACGATTATGTGGAAAAAATCGCTCCAAAATTTTTTCTTCAAGTAAATTCCAATCAGTCATTATTGTCGTCGACTGATCAAGATACCATTCCTTGGCCTTCCCAATGAGGGAATGCGGGAATAGTCTCTTAAAAAGAGATTCCTCTTCAGCTTCGGGCGCACCAGTTGCTCCCGCAATCTCATAGAACTTTGTCAGATGTGTATAACGATCCTCATGATCCATAGCAGTAAAAGGACTCTGATATAGAAGCGAGAGAATACCAGTCTTCATTTCTAAATACCGATCGTTATGAGCATTGTGAGCAAACTGTGCATTATTTCTTGGACTGTTAGTACATGGTCTTGAAGCAGGTGGTGGCGGTGGTGGATGTTCCATAGCTGGAAGTAACTGTGGAAATGGTGGCGGTGTAGAAGTCAAACTTTCCTCTTGTTCTTGCCTTTGTCTAGCTAGTTGCCTCCTTTGTCTCGTTCTGCTATTGATTCTACGAGTGGTTCTTTCAATCTCGGGATCGAACAGAAGTTGGTCCACTGGTAGTTTCCCTCGCATAAAACAAAGTCTGCACACTAAACAAAACAAATCAACAAGCTCAAGAAAAAGTTAACAAGCTTAAAACAAAACAACTATTTCAATGCTTGCAATATCAATCAACAATCCCCGACAATGGCGCCAATTTGTTGGAATACAAATAGAGTTAGGGTTTTGTTATCGTTCCACATAGATTGTTAGAGATATCACTGCCTTTCTACAGTTGAAAAGGTTTTGAACTTTAATCGGAACAAAGGGTTTTGGTTGTTTTCAGTCGGAACGTTTGCATTCAAAGTTAAGTAATGAACGGTAAAAAGATTTGTTTTAACGATTTATAAAAACATGTCAATATTAGTAGCCGATAATCCGCTTTCGTACGTATATATTCGAAAAAGCGTGTGAACTTTCTAACTATAAATAAACTCACATATCCTCCCAACAAGTTTTCTCGAACACTTATTGTGGGATTTATCATATTGATCCTTTGTTGATCTCTCACACAAACTATCAATATGACAACATTTAAGAACAATATTTATGAACATCAACATTCAAAACTATCTCTAGCCTCATGAATAATTGATGGATTGAAACCTAGGTCAAGTTTTAACACATATCTCTCAATCATGAATATAAACAAAAGATGAACCATAAAACAAAGTTTGTTCTCTATATTTATCATTAACAAAGTTCACAAACTTAATACAATATCAATACATACAAAAATGATGGAATACCTCCACTAATCTTGACACTAGAAGTGCTTAGCTACCCATTGTCATGGTAGCTTCACAACAAGAGAAATGGAGAAGAGAAACAAGCATCAAGACCGATCTCTCGACAAATGATGCTTCGATTCTTCAAAAATAGGATACTACAGTATTTACAATGTTTTTTTCTCTAAGAAAATAAATAGTGATCCCCAAAAAATCTGATCTAATCTCTTTATAAGGGGGCTGAGTTACGCAGAGCGCGCTAAGCGCGCTGTCATTTATTATCAAACCGCCCTTGGCCACGCTTAGCGGGCTACATACCGCGCTAAGCGGGCTACCTGCTGGAAAATGCTCCCAGTCCGCGCTAGGAGCGCGCTAAGCGCGCTTGCAGCATGCTTCAAAAATCCAATTTCTTCAAAAATACTCCTTAAGAGCTTTCCATGCTCCAAGCTTCCATTGAAATGCTAAAACCTACAATTATAAACACAAAAGTTAAATAAATAAGTCTAATACTGCAATTAAACTATACTACGATTATTTACCGGAAACAACGGGAAAAAGCATCGATTAACAAATAAAGATCTCAAAAGGTGCCAAAAACTAAACTAAATATTAACACATTTTAGCACCTAACAGTTAGTATGTTAGCACATACATAGCCAAAACATGAGAAGAACAACTAAAACAACATCCAGAGATGTACAAACATTATATTTTTTTATCGCAACAAGTTTAAAGAGGCTATAGAACCTTTACAAATAAAAAAAAAAGCCCAAATTCAAGGGCTAAAACAACAAAGATAATAACAAAGAAATCTTCAGGAACCAAACTCCAAACTTCAGTTCCTTAGATCAAAACTTAATTTAAGATGTCCTCTTCTGACTCATAATCCCTTGATTCACTTGATTCCACTAGCTCTGTAACTACAGCCTCTATCATCCTTATCATCTCATGGTGCATATTTGAAATTATAATCTTCTTAGGGCCGACTATTCAACAAGACAGTTCAATAAAGGTGATGTTGTTCCTAACATCTCCATCTTCCTTGGACATAATTAACCAAGATTCTAACATATACGCAACATCCTTGGGAACCTCAATTTCTTTGATAGGTGCACTCCCACCTGACGAATCATCATAATTTTGATTCATGTTGAGATGAAGAAAGAGATATGTAATCTGATAGTAGGGTAAAGCAAGACATTTGTTTATCTTGCTTGTAACAACAACCTAGTTATACCACACTTGAGATAACAAATTAATCCACTTTAATTTTCATGCCAAAGTGGTCTTAGGAGAGAGAAACACATGTTCTCTTTTGGCACAACTCCCTAGCATTGATTACTACTAATTCTCACAAATGCATACCCATTTTTCAAAGTGTACTACATCTAATGGCTTAGTGAAAATGTTAGAGACAAATGTACCACATTACACTCCTTCAACATTTTCTTCATCCAGAGTAATTTCTTACAACAACTCCCTGTAGTAGTGTATTCATCTTCACCATAATCACAAATTTCCTTCAGAAGCTGAACCACTTCTTCAAATTTTATAACATCTTTTGACAACCATATGCCATTTATCCTTCTACTATCCAACCTTTTCTGAACATCAAACACAATGACTTAGACATTTGTTTCACCATCTGACTCAGATTTAAGCATTCTAGATTCTTCATAGTAACTAAGAACAACCTGCTCGTCCTTTTTATGAGTTGGGGAATTAGTTACCTCTATTATACTCAAGATGGCTGTCACGTAATGTAAAACATATTCCTTATTCTATCATGCTTAACTCAAGGTCAAACTGCATATGATGAACATCATCATTGTCTTTCACAATGACTAGTAACTGAACATCCTTTTCAAAGATCAAAGCTTATAATGGCAACATCCTTTCAAGGGCAATCCTCATTTGAAATAAACACTTCAACACAATATCCTCATTAAGGAGAGACACATTACCAAAATCAACATCCTTAGTAACCCCTTCATTGGCTGGCTCAGACCTATTATGAACATCCTTATTAATAAGAATAACATCCTCATCAGCACTGGCATAGTTCTTAACAACATAATTAATGTTGTTATTCAAATTATTCTTTATGGCGTTCTTCATTATGCTAGAAAAACAGAGTTCTTTAACTTCTTCATTTTATTAACTATTGAGAGAGGCATTATACACATCCATTTAATATAGTTTGAACTTCAGAAAAACTGACAAACTTGGACTTAATCTGATGGTTCCAAGAGGGGGAAAGGGAATCATGATTACTCCCATCTTCATAAGCAAATATCACAGAGTTTCTTGATTTGATAGCAACAATTTGCTTCACATCAACATTATCTTAAATATGGGCAGACATATCCTTTACATATTGTGTGACTGGAGTAATCAATCTATACTCCTTGCTATTTGTAGCACATACCAGAAGAATGTTATCACTCTTACTTATCATTCCTTCATTCAAAGTATGATCATGGTTATTTATACTATCATCCTTAGCTCTGGTTGCATCATCCTCAACATATTCATGAACTTGATCATCATTCTCCTTATGCCCTTGAGACTTTGTCAACATATTGGATAAAATGTCTGGAACATCGTCATCACCATCTAGACCACTCAAAGTTTTTTCCTGGGAATCTTTAATAGAAGATAAATGAATGTCATGATGACTTCTCATAGGTCCATACTTGAGTGGAACATTACCCATATTTCCACCAGCAGCTATAACAGACTTAACAACACGAGAATTAGCAGTTCTAGCTTTACCAACCACCCTATAGTGATTTCTACCAATCATATGAGAAGAAATTCTTGAGTCATATCAACTATTCTTCTGAACCATTGTAGGTTGTTCACAATTAAGAGGAGCTCCAACCTGACCATCAGCCTTCCATTTAGTGACACAATCCTTATGATATAATTTATAATCTTAAGTACGATGTTGAGAAATCTTGTCTGTTAACTTATATGATCTTTCTTCATCATTTTTAATCCTTGTAACCCCCTGATTTCTTCCTTAGATATGACATTCTTCATAAGAAGTTATTTACCTTTGCTGGTGACATAACATTTGGAATGATAGAAGTTCGTATTCCACCTTTTATTACTTATGTGGTTTATGTTGATCCTTTTGGTAGATGCTCCTTTTCTCAGTAGCACCTGACTAGGATTGGCCAATTTCCCTATGTCATTGATTATTCCCTTTGCTCTATTTCTAGGAGTGACATGAATTGTCTTTTCCTTATACATTTCCTTAGTACCCCTACTATTAGACTATCGTCATTCACTTGAGAAACATCTTTGTGTTGTATGAGCAATGTGGTAAGTTGAAGTATCATTGGATGACAACTTCTTCTTTTCTTGGACTCTCTTGCACATTCTATTCATCATTATAGATGGACTATTAAGCAAGGATATCCATGCAGATTGTAACAATAAGACTTTATATGTCCAAATTTTCCACAGTGGTGACATTTCAGAGGCAGTTTCACATCACTATTGAGAAAAGGTGACACATGTTTCACACGAAAATGTGACATGTGTTTCGGTCCTTAAACCTCAATCTTCATTTCAGGTAGAGCAACCTTCTTTGTGGGAATCTCCAAGCATTTATCTTTCATGCATGTTCCAAGATTTATCCTCTTCATGTCTTTAGACACTTCTCCACATACTACATTTCCATTAGGCATATTCCTTTTAGATTGAATCAAGTCTCCTAGTTTGAAGTTTAGAGAGGAAATATCATTTCCATTGCCTTTGACCTGAGGACTAATGTCAAACCTTTTATCTTGGACATTTGTCCGACACTTTCTGTTCAGAATTTCCAAAAATTAATGAACTTTTTACTCAGGAGAGTTATATCATCTGACACATTGTTTTCTATATCCCTTTAACTTTCTTCAGTATTGGAAACATAAGTTATCCCTTTGTTATTCTTTTCATACCTTTCATAGATGAACATCTCAAAGGTTTGTAGGGAACCAATGAGTTCATCAACCTTAATGTTACTCATGTCATGGGGTTCTTCAATAGCAGTCATTTTCATATCAAACCTCTTAGGTAAATATTTGAGATTTTTTTGGCCAACTTTTCTTCAGACATATTTTCTCCCAACGAAAAGGAAGTGCTGGAAATATGACGCAATCTGATACAGAATTCACACATAGATTAATCTTCATTCATCCTTAAGTTCTCAAACCTAGTTGTAAGAAGCTGTAACCTTGACATACGAACTTTTGAGGTGCCTTCATGAGTAGTTTTGAGAATCTTCCATGTTTCTTTAGCTACTGAACATGTGTTGATCAACTTGAACATGTTCTTGTCCACACCATTGAAGATAACATTCAAAACCTTGGAGCTTCCAAGATCTTACTCATCTTTAGGATCAATCCATTCAATTTTTGGTTTTAAGCTAGAAGTTCCATCTTCATAGGTGATTACTGGATGCTTCCATCCTTTTATCACAACTTTCCATGCTTTGTTTCCCATGGATTTAAAAAACAGCACCATCATAACCTTCAAATAATCATAATTGGTGCCATCCAAGACATGTAGTTTTTTTACTAATCCTCCATCTTTAATTTTCTCCATTTGAACATAATATATCTTCCATGGAGCTCACCCAATAGGTTAGGGTACCTGCTCTGATGCCAATCGAAATTTTGTTTCTCGGAGGATAGATGTCAAACATGATCTCCTAGATGACTAGTTTGACAAGTTTAACCAGAATCACGTCAAATAATATAGGCTAAGTTGTACAAGATGATGGAGCAGAAAAATAATAAATGACACAACTATTGGTAACCTAGTTCGATGCAAATAACACATACATCTAAGAGGTTGGCTTCCAACCCAAGAAAGGAAATTAACTATTAGTATCTTGGTACAATTAGTCTTATAAGTCACAACAAACCATATATTGTTCAATGCCTCTTCCTAACACTACCAAATGACTTTCTATTTAGGACTTCTCCTAAATATGAGAAACCCTCTCACTTTCTCTCAATAACTAAACCCAAGTGATTGGTGATTCACCCAATCATCAATGTCGAATATTATAACTCAACTAAATAATCCTTCTATGCCAAGTTACTGAAATATAGAGGTGTACATAAAGATGTTAAAAAGCTCAACTAGACAGACCTTCTAGAATTGTTTACCCAAATGACCCACTTTTTATAAAAAAAATTCCAAAATAGCCCACTTTTTAGATTATTTCCTAAAGTACCCAAGTTTGAGAAAAAATTAAGTGTTGTCTCCATACCAATTGGCGACACTATTGTAGGCTTAAGAGGTGTCGCCAATTTGATTGGAGACACCATATGGTATCTCCAATCCAATTGGAGACAATGTGTAAAATTTGAATGTTATCGCCAATTCATTTGGAGACAAGGTGTAATCATAAAATTTTAAGTGAAAATAATTAACATTAATAATTAATTAAAAATAATATTACATAAATTAATGATAACGATCGGGTTGATCATATCTCCCACTGGTTCCATATCCCTTAGGTACCTGTCGCTCCCGGGATTTTCATCCTAGTACAAACGCGAAAGTGGCACCGAAACAGAGTCGCCAGCAATGTGTATTTATCCCAAGAGAGGGAAAGGAAACACCGCGTAAACCTGAGAGAAAGGAAAGAGCATGGTCTCGCGACCAAGAGAACTGGGTTCGGGAGTCGGTTACGCGAGAGGAAGGTATTAGCACCCTCACGCGTCCATCGTACCCGATGGGATCCACGCTTGCTTGTCTCGATCAAAGGGTGATAGAAAAGAATACTGGAAAAGGAACGAAAAGAGAACTGGAAAAGGAACGAGAAACAAATGTAGGGAAAATAAAAGAAGTGCTCGCATGGGCCCTACCCCACTGCCTACGTATCTCATCGGGAACATGAGAATCAGAGCGACGTAGTTCCCCTCACCTAAGGGAAAGATCGTTTGTGTTTTTTAGAGAACGGCTGACGTTCTAGCTCAGGTGTTGCAGGCTTGCTGGTCCGAGTGCGTTACCATCTTGCAAGAGAACGAGTAGAAGCGCGTTCGTACGCTAAGAGTGAATGAGGTGAGAAAAGAATTCCCGAAGGAAAGACGTTATTGTTTGTTTTTTGTCTTTTAGAAGGAAGTGTTTTGGATTTGTTTGCATACGACAGTGTATCTGGATCTTAGTCATTGGAATGTGTACCTTCTCACATTCCAAGATGGAATGGGTAAGAAAGCACACTAAGGGTGAAGAAGACCCTCACACTTAGTTCCAATTATCAAGGTTCAAACACACTAGCATACTTGTGTTTATTAAGTGTTTTGTTGATTATGAAGTGAAGAAGTGTTTTTTATTATTTGCACCTTCAACAAGTATTGCATTTAAGTCCCTCATACAAGATCAAATGTTTAACACATTGACCCAAGATGGGCTATATGCTACACATTCTAAGATTACAAGAGAAGACCCCTTATAATCTTTTCTTTATATGAAAGGCCTAAATGCAATAAATGCCTACCTTTATTATATGTTTTGAATTTTCTTTGAGATGAGAAGATGAAAGACTCAAGAGAAGGTAAAGGTAAAATCTATATGGACTAAGACTCAATCCTAATTGATTAGTTAAGGGAGTGATCCTAAAGTTTGTGAGGTTTCAACCTAAAGTCTAAAGAAAGAATGAATTAAACAATTCACTTCTAAAGTAGAAGATGAATTGTAATTCACAAAGGGAAAGTGATGAGTTATTAAAAGAAAGCACATAAGTGCTTAACAAAACACAAAATGGAATTGTAAAAGAGAAAGGATAGAAGTTGAATGTGGATTCCTTATCCACACTCAATTGAAACTTACCAAAGCCCCTACATGGTTAGTAAACATGTACAAGAAGTATAAGAAGCAAAAGAACATGTAATGCATCATAAAACTCAAAAGAATTAAATGAGAAAACAAATCCTAGAACCACAACCAGAATGGGCATCATATGGACAACAAATGAATATCATCATACAAGTGCAAGTGAATAGGCAATAATCATCATCCCTTAGCATTTAAACATGTTACAAGAAGAAGGGATAGATGAAAGATGGAAAGAAATGAAGAGGACATGCATAAATGGAACATGTAAATCAACAATCAGAATTGAAACCAAATGGAAAATGGTTTATGAACATCTCAAAAGTATCCATGAATCAACCATCAAGACATTCAAGAAGTAATAGAAGAAGAATTGAAATGAAAGTTCAAAAAGAAAGTGCAAACAATACATGTTAATGATGCACAAAGTTCAAATTGAAATGAACATGTAAAGATGACCTATAATGTGTATCAAAGACCTATAATATCATATGAATGGCTCATAACATATGCAAATGTTCATACAAATGTGCACAAAAGAATTCATGTAAACATGCACTAAAGATTACAATGATATAACATGTCATAATGCTTTAAATGAAATGCATCAAGCAAAAATCAAATGTCCTCATGAAAATTATGAAAACATGGTATTGGAGTTCACTAATCAGAGATGAATCACATATCAAAATAGCATATCAAAATTCCAAGCAAAATGACTTCAAACAAAGCAATTAGGTCAAATTGAAACATCATGCAAAGTGGTACAAATATAGGCATCAAGACATGTAATAAAGTGACCTAAAAAATCAAACAAAAATCATCTAACATGCTTCAATGTATTAGTGAATCAATACAAAAAGAATCATGTCAAAACAGTTGGTAATGAGCAAGAACAAAATTAAACAAATTCAAGTATCATGCTTAGAATGCATCTAAATGGAAATTCAAAGAAAATTATGGACCAGGGGTAAAAATGTCATAAAATCCGAAAATAAAATCATGAAAAATTTCCTAAATGTTTTAAGAATACACATGAATTTTTGTAGAATTTTCCAATATGTTTTGGTATTTTTAAAAATCAGAAATGAAACATGTACAATAAAGGAAAAATGAAAATGAAATGCAAAGGGAAGGGGGTATGAACATAGCAATAATGCAGTGCAAATTAATTGGGCTTGGAAACAGGGGGGTGTGATTATCAATCTGCATAGGTCCATTTACGCGCCAAACACAATAACAAGTATGAACCCTCAGTCAACAATCTTGACTCACTCACAACCATTAGATCAAGTCCAAGTCCAGTCAAAGTCAAAGTACGCATGATCAACAAACACACGTGAAGGAACACATGACATACCATGCACCACACCACACCATGCTTAAGTGAAATCAGAAATATGACACATGCATAGCACGTGATTTTTAATGTGCTGTCACCATTGTGAGCATTAGATCAAACGAAATCAACGGCTGTGACTTAATCTGGCATGCAAAACCCTAATGTAACCTCACCGGTCGGAGAGGGACCTCCGGTCACCTTCTCCGGCCACTCTCCGGCACTGTAAATATCACATGCTTCCAGAAATCAACAAACTAGGTATCAAACGAAAGCTAATCTCATGAGGAACACAAATTCAGCAACAAAATTCACAGATCAAGCATGAATAAAGAGAATCGAAGAAGAGAAACTTTGCCCTAAGATTCAGTTCTAAACTCCTAAGGAGCTCTATCAACTAGCCGGTTTCACATAGCTTCTAATAAGCTCAAATAACACATCAACAAGTTAAAACAGGATAAAATCGTGCAAGCAAAGTTTGAGAAATTTTGGAACCTGAAACTTGAAGATCTTTGAGTTGTTGAGAAAACCAGAGGTGAAAACTTGTTCTTGAACTTCTAGAACTTCAATTTGAGCAAAATAAATGCTATTTGGTCTTGAGAATAAGAAGAAAAACTGAATCTGAGATTGAAGCTAACTGTGCTATTCAATGCTTCAGTGAGGTATTCTTGCTTGATGGTGAAGATTGAAGAAGAACTTGGGGAATTCGTGCAGGTAGAGGGAGAGTTCAGAGAGAAAGCTTGATAGTGTTTTTTGGAGTGAGAGCGCAAAATCAGAGTTTTTTTCTTTTTTTGCTCCAAATTCTGTTAGAGTTATTTATATAGGTGTGGTTATGGTTTAACTCTGGTGGTTGATGGTTAGAACTCTAGTTAGAGTGAGTTAGTTAACTGAGTTTGAGTTAACTAACTGAGTCCTGTTAGTTATTGGCACGAGTTGGAGAGCTTGGTTAGAGTGTGGAAAAGCTCATGGTCACTTATGGTGAGGATAATGGAGAATGGTGATGATGGTACTGATGTTTGCATTATGACTTGCAGGGCAAGCTTCTATTTTCCCTTTTAGTGTATGATAGCAGCATGGTATTCATGTGTGTAAGGGAATGTTGGTCTTAATGAAGTAAGGGTGGATGGTGTGTAGCATACGCGTGAACTGTCATGGACCAAACAAATGCCAAGTCACAACATTACGTTTTGGCAACCTCTCATTAGTGAAAACATGGAGATTTGGAGATGGAGTTCTTGGTGTACAATGAATGAAATGAAGAGCATTTGGTGTCATTAGAAAGAGGAGACATAAGAGAACATGTTTAGTGTTGGAATTAGATTGAATGGAAGTTTGGAACATGATCAAAAATAGCTTGCAACAGAAGGAACCAAATTGGTGTATGGGCATGTGACTTGGTCTGCAGGCAAGGCCTTGGTGCCTATGGAAATTCAGTTGTGTTGACCAATCTTTGAGCTATCATAACTCCTTATCCTTTGATCAAATGAAAAAATCATGAACATCAATCTTGAAGATCTCACATAGGGGAACAACTTTGATGTTGCAAGATTTTTCATTTGAAGCCTTTAACCATGAGTAATTGATCCATACATTTTGCCCACCAACTGTTTGAGAAAATGACTGCGCGCGTGCCCTGAAAATCTTGGTCATGACCTAGTTTTGAACCTACTTTGCTCAAACTTTGATCAATCATATCTCCCTCATTTTTTATCCAATGGAGATGTTCCACACATGGATTTGAAGCTTAAAGCAAGGCCTTTCATTGAGGCAGAGTGGAATTTTCATTTGGTACTCCAAATTTGAATGGCCTTGGTTCAAATTCTGATGCAAAATGGCCAAAACTTGCTATTTTTAGTAACCCTTCCTCTTCCAAAAATGGCAACTTTCCACATCTTGATTTTTTCATGATTCCTTTGGAGTTTCTTAATCAAATTTTGTACATTGGACATATGTAACATGAATTTCATGATTTTGGGCTCAAAAATTCAAGAGTTGACTTTTTCCCCTGATTATTTGACTTTGCCCCAATTTCCTGATTTTTGATCTTTCTTCCAATTGAACCACCTCCAAAACCAATTGAGATGCAATTTTCCATACACATACACTTAAGAACATGTAGAATATCATGACAACAAGCTTTGTCCAAAAAATCAGAGATATCCTGATTTTATTAGAAACCCTAATTCTGACCCCCTCTGGTTAGGAGGGAAAAGTGCAGTCTTCAATTTCAAATTCCTCAGAGTATGTTGTGTATCCTCTTAAAGGATGATGAGAAATGCCACTTGAGGATGATTTTGAATCAATGAGCTATCTCTTTTGAGGGTTTTCCTTCAATTTTTGAACCTCTTGCATAGTGAAAGATGTAGTGCTTCAACCTCCCATTGAATCTCACTTCCTTGAGGTTTTGGAAGATCAATTGAGATAGTATGAGACATGAGAGACCTCTTGGCTTGCCTAGAGCCAACTTGATTGACCTTTTTGTGCTTTGAATGATTCCTTGATTATCCACCTTCCACCTGATCACATGCCCTGATGGTAAGAAGGATGCCATGCTTCATTTTTCTATGTTAAATGCAATGTAATGTTAATGAGGTGGATATGATATGATAAATGATAATGCCATGCTATGATGACAAAAGGGGAGAGCAAATTTTGGGGTATTACAGCTGCCCCTATTCAAGCGCTGTAGACCTGAATGCCTGAAAGCAAATGCTTTCGGACTTTCAAGGTATATAGTGATTGAATACCAAAAATAACCAAAAATTTGCTCTGGGTGATGAAGAAGAAAAGGGATATAAACCCAACGAGACTGCTGGATTGAATCCTCGATGAAACGTCGGAGAAATCTGTCTTTTGAACGATGCCAGACGACTACTGGCTTGCCACGCTGATGGTGGACTTTAATACTGTCTTTTATGCAATTCCAGACGACTACTGGCCTGCCACACTACTGGTGGACTTTGGAAATGTCTTTTTGAACGACGCCAGACGACTACTGGCTTGCCACACTACTGGTGGACTTTAATACTGTCTTTTATGCAATTCCAGACGACTACTGGCCTGCCACACTACTGGTGGACTTTGGAAATGTCTTTTTGAACGACGCCAGACGACTACTGGCTTGCCACACTACTGGTGGACTTTAATAATGTCTTTTATGCAATTCCAGACGACTACTGGCCTGCCACGCTACTGGTGGACTTTGCAGCTTCGTGCCACCCGAAGATGGACTTTTGCCAATCCACTGTTGGACTTTTGCCACCCGAAGACGGACTTTTGCCAATCCACTGTTGGACTTTTGCCAATCCACTGTTGGACTTTTGCCACCCGAAGACGGACTTTTGCCAATCCACTGTTGGACTTTTGCCACCCGAAGACGGACTTTTGCCAATCCACTGTTGGACTTTTAGCTGCTTTGCCACCCGAAGATGGACTTTTGCCAATCCACTGTTGGACTTTTGCCACCCGGAGACGGACTTTTGCCAATCCACTGTTGGACTTTTGCCACCCGAAGACGGACTTTTGCCAATCCACTGTTGGACTTTTAGAATTTTAAAATCGAATTACTCTCTGCCTCTGCGCCAGACATCTCTGCCGACTCTGCTGAGGAACCACAATCAATGATTTAATCTCGGAGACTCCTAAAAGGATAATATCTCTGCTGGCGAATGGATGAACAATCCGTCTGCTTCGAATTGTCAAGCTTGCCAAAAATAAATTGGACTTTAAGATATGAGGGAATGACGACTCTGCCAGGAATTATTCCATCTGTTTGGGGGAATGAATTCTGGTCACAGCGATTCCGCTGGGGATGAGAATTTTTAAATGTCGTCCTGCTGGGGAAATGAGCCATTAAAACTCTGCTTGGGGATTTATTCAACCCAAGATCCTTTATAGGGATTATCAACCTTCTGACCCGGCTGGGGAAAGGCTGTACCATCCTTGTTGAGGAATAGATTCTGTCGATCTGATAAACCTCTGCGGAGAGAACAACAACTCAGCTGGAAGTTGCTGACAAGATTCGATGCTGACCTCTGTGAGGATACCATGACCAGAGATACGATCTTGCTGGGTATCAGGGCTACTCTGCCAGGGATATGCAAATCCTGGTTAGAACATTCTACTGCAACTTGCTAGAAAGAGTCCTTAGAGATCTGTTGGGGAAACCCAAAGCAAATCCACAGTAGTCTGCTGAAGAATATGACTGTCAAGCTTAGGATGAGTACCACAATGCCCCATGTTAGGCGAGCTTTCCCTTTGGACAATTCCGTCGGGGATGACGAGTTTATAACAAACTCTGCTGGAGAAAACTGCTTTAAAGCGTCTCATGTTGGGGAATGCCTTTCGAGAGGATTTTACAGAAGACCAACTGTCCTCAAACTCTACTGGGGTGACCAACACTTCATGCTGGGGAAACAAACGTGCCCCATGCTTGGCCAAACCAACAATTTGTCCCTGAAGAAGATGTCATAAGAGGATTTTACAGAAGATTTAGCCTCTTCAAACTCCTGCGACTTCGCTGGGGATAATGACCATCAGTTTCGGTGTCGACGAGACCACTCTTTCGGGGAACCTGTGACCGTTATCGACACAGAAAAGCTTGTAGCTGTTGGAAGGACTGAATAAGAGAATCGACTTAATAAGATACCACGATACCCAGTTGAGCTCAACTCGTTGATATCGAATCGTCGTGACCGACCGTCGACCGAACGATGAACGCCGATCTCCTTACCCATAATTGCCCCAGTCTTTTGCGTGGGGTGATTTATTGCTGGTCTTGTGCTTAAAATCATCTGCACCTGCTACCTGCAACAAAAGAATATGCCCACATGCTCCGAATATTGCGTGGCTAGAATCCACCATCCGGGAGTATTCAACATTCGAAGTAATTTCAAATATTTTTTCTGCGCATGTTATTGCAAGGCTGCCATGTTTTCAAATGCAATGTTTTATCAAAAATTAGGACGTTTTTGCAAACAAAGCAATAAAACAAAAATAGAAAGCTTTTTATTGAGATTCAATTTATTGACTGAGAGCCCAGAATAGGCAATTACATCCGGAAGCAATCCCTGGAAAGAGGTGACCGCTGAAAATTGAGAAAAGAAACTATCCTAATGGCAATGTGAAAACGGAATTCCACTGAGTTTCCATTCTGTTATGACCAGTATGTCTTCAAAACTCCCCGACCTTGCCTTCTGAGGAATGATCAGACCGATTCCTATCTTTCAGAACGTCAGTTGTTCAAACGATAATGGGGTACAGGTAACTCAAACCGTAGTCATTCGCTTAAATCCCTCTTTTGTGTGGACCGCCCTTTCAGGTTTTCGATCCACCAGGATACCCTTTTTTGCCTAAGTTGCCCTTTCGGGTTTTCAACTTACCGGGTGTACAAATTTTTTCAATTATATCCCTAATTTTTGCCCGAACCTTATTCTGTTTTTGGTTCGCCGGGATGCCCTTTTTTTCCTGGATTTTTTTTATTTTTATTATCCAGCGGGTCTATTCATGCGAAGTATTTTTTGACTACGTCCGAGTTGACAGGGGATGAAAAGTCTTCGCCATCCATGGTTGTAAGCAATAAAGCTCCGCCCGAAAAGACCTTTTTAACCACGAATGGACCTTCATAATTAGGAGTCCATTTGCCCCTGTGATCTGTATTGGGAGGAAGGATCCTTTTGAGTACCACATCTCCGACTTTGTAAACCCGAGGACGCACCTTTTGGTCAAATGCCTGCTTCATTCTGCGCTGGTATAGTTGCCCATGACATACAGCCGCCAATCGCTTTTCCTCAATAAGGCTCAGCTGATCAAATCTGGCTCGTACCCATTCAGCTTCATCTAGCTTAACATCCATCATAACTCTGAGGGACGGAATCTCTACTTCAACCGGTAGCACTGCCTCCATACCATATACAAGTGAGAATGGGGTTGCCCCAGTGGACGTGCGTACCGACGTTCGATACCCATGCAAAGCAAATGGTAACATCTCATGCCAATCTTTGTACGTGACAACCATCTTCTGCACAATCTTCTTGATATTTTTGTTGGCCGCTTCGACCGCGCCATTCATCTTTGGGCGGTACGGAGAAGAATTGTGATGTTCGATTTTAAAGTCCCGGCATATCTCAGCCATCATCTTATTGTTCAAATTAGAACCATTATCAGTAATGATTCTTTCAGGAACTCCATATCGGCAAATGATATCCCGTTTTAAGAAACGAGCGACCACTTGTTTTGTAACATTGGCATAGGATGCGGCTTCAACCCATTTGGTGAAGTAATCAATTGCCACCAAGATGAAACGATGACCATTGGAAGCTGTAGGCTCAATCTTTCCGATCATATCAATGCCCCACATGGCAAACGGCCAAGGCGACGACATGATACTCAACGGATTTGGAGGCACATGCACCTTGTCTGCATAGATCTGGCATTTATGGCATTTACGGGCATATTTGCAACAATCTGACTCCATAGTCAACCAATAATATCCCGACCTTAACAACTTCTTAGCCATTGCCTGCCCTCCGGCATGGGTACCGAAAGAGCCTTCGTGCACTTCAATCATCAACAAGTCTGCTTCATGTCTATCCACACATCTAAGCAGGACCGTGTCAAAATTTCTTTTATACAGCACGCCATCTTTATTCAAGAAGAAACTACCAGCTAACCTTCTCAACGTCTTCCTGTCTTTGGACGATGCCCCGGACGGGTACTCTTGACTTTTCAAGAAACACTTAATGTCATGAAACCATGGCTTGTCATCAGACGTTGCATCTACCGCAAACACAAATGCTGGTCTGTCAAGGCGGGATACCTCAATCTTAGGTACATGGTTCCATCCTTGCACTTTGATCATGGAAGACAAAGTGGCCAAGGCATCAGCGAACCTATTCTCATCTCGAGGAATGTGGTACAGTTTCGCTGTTGTGAAAAACGTCAGCAATCTCCTTGTATAATCTCTATACGGCACTAGATTTGCTTGGTGCGTGTACCAACTCCCCTTCACTTGATTGATTACCAAAGCTGAATCACCAAATATATCAAGGGTCTTAATCCGTAGATTAATCGCCTCCTCGATCCCCATTATACAAGCTTCGTACTCTGCTTCATTGTTGGTGCATCCGAAAGTTATTCGGGCAGTGAACGGCATATGAACACCTTCCGGCGTGATAAGAACTGCTCCAACTCCGCACCCATTCATATTGACAGCCCCATCAAACATCAAACTCCATTTGGATTCAGGGTCTGGCCCCTCCTCCGGGAGTGGTTCCTCACAGTCTTTAACTTTGAGAAACATGATGTCTTCATCAGGGAAGTCAAATTTCATGGGTTGGTAATCATCAATCGGCTGTTGCGCAAGATAATCAGACAAGATACTTCCTTTGATGGCCTTTTGTGAAGTGTACTGAATGTCATACTCTGTCAAGACCATTTGCCACCGTGCAACTCTGCCTGTCAATGCTGGTTTCTCGAAAATATACTTGATAGGATCCATTTTTGAAATCAACAAGGTCGTGTGCCTAACCATATATTGCCTCAATCGCTTAGCGGCCCATGCAAGCGCACAGCATGTCTTTTCAAGCATTGAGTATCGGGACTCACAATCATTGAACTTTTTGCTCAGGTAGTAAATAGCATGCTCCTTCCTACCTGTCTCGTCATGTTGACCGAGAACACAACCCATGGATCCTTCAAGCACTGTCAGATACATTATCAGTGGTCTCCCTTCAACTGGAGGCATTAGAATCGGAGGTTCCTGCAAGTATTCTTTTATCTTATCGAATGCCAATTGGCAATCGTCATTCCACCTGACCGTTTGATCTTTCCTTAACAATTTAAATATTGGCTCACACGTGGCTGTTAGGTGAGATATGAACCTTGCAATGTAGTTCAATCTACCCAAGAAACCACGAACCTCTTTTTCTGTTCTCGGTTCAGGCATTTCTTGTATTGCTTTCACCTTGGCAGGATCAACCTCGATTCCTCTTTCGCTCACAATGAAACCCAGTAACTTTCCAGAACGCACCCCAAACGTGCACTTGTTTGGATTTAATCTCAGACGGAACTTTCTCAACCTTTCAAACAGCTTTTTCAGGTTAACCAGATGTTCCTCCTCTGTTCTCGACTTGGCAATCATATCATCTACATAACATTCGATCTCCTTATGAATCAAGTCATGAAACAATGTCACCATCGCCCGCTGGTACGTTGCCCCTGCGTTTTTCAACCCAAAAGGCATTACTTTATAACAATATGTACCCCACGGAGTAATGAACGTGGTCTTCTCCATGTCTTCAGGTGCCATCTTGATCTGGTTGTACCCGGAGAACCCGTCCATAAATGAGAACACTGAAAATTGAGCTGTATTATCGACCAGCACATCAATATGAGGTAGTGGAAAATCATCTTTCGGGCTAGCTTTATTAAGATCTCGATAATCCACACACATTCTCACTTTTCCATCTTTCTTCGGTACTGGCACGATGTTGGCTACCCATGGAGGATACTTTGTCACAGCAAGAAAACCAGCGTCCCACTGCTTCTGGACTTCCTCCTTAATCTTTAAGGCCATGTCGGGGTGAGTCCGACGAAGTTTCTGCTTGACTGGCGGACATTCTTCTCTCAATGGCAGCCTGTGCACAACAATATCTGTATCCAACCCCGGCATGTCTTGATATGACCAGGCGAAGATGTCAACATACTCGCGCAACATTTCCGTCAAAGTTTGCTTCACATCTGCTTGCAAGCTGGCACCAATCCTGATCTCTTTCTTGGCGTCCTTGGTACCAATATTGATGATTTCTACAGTCTCCTGATGAGGCTGGATGACCCTTTCCTCTTGTTTCAACAATCTGGCCAGTTCTTCAGAAAGTTCACAATCTTTCTCATCCCCTTCTTCGGCTTGATAAATCGGATTGTCAAAGTCATACATGGCCATATCAAAATCGTTATCAGTGGTATCCAGAGGATCAAGTCTGCATGAACGGGTTCATGCCTTATTTTAGAATTTATTTTTAAGCAAAACAAAAGAAAATGAAACATTGCCATTTTATATTTTTTGTGCAAAAATAAAAACTGAAAGACAGAGAACAAAATTTGATTGCAAAACGTCCTTTATTAATGATTAAACATTGCAAATGCAACCATGGTGGCCCTACAAATGAATCTATACGCCTTGGGCAGAGCGCAAGATTTTGTCATGCATTATGGTTAGAAAAAACAAAGAAAAATTACTCTGTCTGAAGAGTAACCCGGATGACTTCTTCAACGAACCAGTTTTGCACTTGTTGTCCCGGAACATGAGGGCGTACCCAGTTGTCCAGGTCACAATCACTGTCAACACTATCCTCCGTGGCTGCACAAGACTGGTCCATGTAGATAATTCCCCCACTATTGAAAGTAATGGGTCCCCTGCTCCCCGCATCTGAAGTTGTAGAGGGATGATAACCAATACCAAATTTGTCTTCCTTCATTGGGGTCTCTATCAACCTGCCCCAACCTTGGGCGTTGCCTGCCCTGACGACTTCGACAGCTTGTTTGTAAGATGAAATGGAGGTACCAGCCCCAACTGGTACAGAAGAAGACTCAGGTGCATCGTCAATATTGACTGCTTCAAATGATTGGCACAACATCTCATGAATTTCCCCATCCATTTCAATGTACTTGAACGTGGACAAGTGACTCACAAAGATGTCTTCTTCCCCGCACACCGTCACAACCTGCCCTTCAAACTCATACTTCAGCTTTTGATGTAGAGTAGAAGTAACAGCCCCGGCTCCGTGAATCCAAGGGCGTCCCAATAGGCAGCTATATGCAGGTTGTATGTCCATTACATGGAACGTGGATTTGAATACCTGTGGTCCAATTTGTACGGGCAATTCCACCTCACCAAACACAGATCGTCTGGTCCCATCGAATGCTCTGACCACCAATTCACTAGGCCTTAAGATCAAACCATCAACTTCCAGCTTCATCAATGCCTTCTTGGGCAAGACATTAAGTGATGAACCAGTGTCTACCAGTACATGAGATAACACTGCGCCCTTACACTCCATCGTGATATGCAAAGCCTTATTATGGTTTCTTCCTTCAACAGTCAAATCTCTACTTGTAAAGCCCAAGCCATGGCTGACATTAACATTGGAGATTACGCCCTCGAGCTGATTAACAGTAATTTCTTGTGGCACGTATGCACTCTTCAACACTTTCAACAACGCCTGCCGGTGCGCATCAGAGCACATCAATAGTGACAAGATCGAAATCTTTGACGGGGTCTGATTCAGTTGGTCCACAATCTTATAATCGCTTTTCTTGATTATCTTCATAAATTCTTCCATTTCCTTATCAAAAATAATCTTTGTCTCTGCTTCAGGTGTAGGCGCACTTTCAACCACCTGTTTACCCTTAGCCTTTGCTGCAGCTTCTACCTCCTTATCACTTCTCAAGGTTTGGGGCGCGAACAACCTTCCACTCCTTGTAAAGCCCCCTACACCCCCTACATTACCAATATTTGGGCTGACTGACGGCTCAACTTCCTGCTTTTTACCTTCGTAATATACATCTACCCCATAGTGCCATGGGATAGCCTTCGTAGATGTGAACGGAATTGGTCCTGGCACCGTGATAGTGACAGGACTGGGCCCTTCTGGCGCAACACTCGCCACGGGGACTGCATTGACCGGTATTTGAATCTCAGCGGGAGTGTAATAGATGGTCACGGTTGATATCTCATCAGTGTCTTTCACGACTCTGTCGAACTGTAGACATCCTTCATCGATCAGATTCTGTAAACCCATCTTCAACTTATCACAGCCGTTCTCCTGATTCATACACTCAGAGCAATCTTGATTACAGCCCGGGAACACCTGTCCCTTCAATAAACGATCTTTTACAACCAACAAAGAAGTTTTCACTTGATGAACGTCTAACACCAAATTCAATCTCCTCCCATCTTCAATAGCGTACACATTTGCTGCACTATGATCAGCCATGGGATGCTGAGTAATATTAGGAGCGGGAGAGAAATTGATGGCTTTAGCATCAATCAAATCTTGTACTTTATGATGGAAAGCCCAGCATTTTTCAATGGAGTGCCCCTGAGCACCTGAGTGGAACTCACAACGAGCATTAGCATCGAAGTTAGGTGGCAGGTTTCCAGCAACCGGAGCTTTCATAGTACGGAGTTCTACCAACTTTAACTCGAGTAGCCGGGGCAACAGCGCGGCATAAGTCATAGTGAGAGGATCCATCTTACGATCCCTCTGTCTAGACCTTTGCTGGAAAAAAGGTTGTTTCTGTTGAACTTGTTGTTGGGGTTGTTGTTTCTGAACAGACGGTGTGGGGATTGTTACAGCATCTACCTGATAATAAGCTCGAGAACGCCCTCTGCCTCGTCCTCTAAACACAGCATTCGTATCACCTTCTCTTCTTTTCTGGTTACTAGCGAACGGTTTCTTCGTCCCCGAAGAGCCAGCCCCACTCACATCCTGGATCTTTCCAAGCTTTAACAGACTTTCTATTCTTTCTCCCGCAATCACAATATCAGCAAATCCAGTTGACGGACAAGCAGCTAATCTATCCAGATAGGCCCCTTGCAAGGTGCCCATGAACGTATCTGCCATTTCTCTGTCTGACAAGGGAGGTTGGACCTGGGCAGCCATTTCCCTCCACCTCTGTGCATATTCTTTGAAACTCTCCTTGGCATTTTGTGACAATCCCTGCAATTGGGTGCGGTTGGGCGCCATGTCAATATTATATTGGTATTGCTTCAGGAACGCTTCTGCCAGATCTTTCCAATTCTTCACAGCAGCTCTATTCAACTTCATGTACCAGGTCAAAGACGCCCCTGCCAGACTGTCCTGAAAATAGTGCATCCATAGCTTCTCGTCATCCGTATGGGCTGAAATCTTCCCAAAGTAAGCTTGAAGATGCGTTTGGGGACACGCATTGCCGTGATACTTATCAAAAGTGGGAGGTTTGAATTTAGGGGGAATTCTGACTCCTGAGACCAGCCCCAAGCTGGTAACATCAATACCCATAGAGTTCTTGCATTCTATGGCCCTGATCTTCTCTGCTAACTCATCATACCTTCGATCACCTTGATTACCCACATCAGCATCCAGCAGAGTAAATTGGTCTTCCAGAGTATCTTCAAGAGTAACACCAGCATGCCTACCATTTCCATTACCCCGATTGTTACCACCAGGAGGAGGATTGCCACCGGGAGGAGGAATGCCATGTCCCTGTGAATTGTCATGATGATCACCTTCGGGCCCATTGTCGGGACGCTCTACCAGAAGCCTCAGTCTCTCCTGATTTTGCGCCATGCCAGTCATGAGGGTCATGAACTGGTCCATACGCGCCCTCATTTCCGCCAAATCACTTTGCACTTGATCCATGATTCTTACTTGATTCCTTCGCGTCGAATATCGGTGAATATGACTCTCCGCTATACTGCCTGAAACCAAATAAAGGTTAGAGACCCCGCAACGAGTACCTGAAAAGCAAGTAACAAAAATGCAAAATGATATGCAATGCCATGCAATGCCATGTTTGTCATTTCCGAGGTGCTTTATACCCTGATTCCAATCCAACCACAGAAATCTGAAGACCAGAAATTGTGATATATAAAGAGACGTGTCGTGGTCATGTGCTTGTGTGCAGCTATCTGATAAGGAATAATTCTGAATAAAACTGCTCATACTCATTCAACAAAGTATTCAAGTACATTTAAGAAAGGTTCAACCGCAAATGCAATACAAGGAAAAATGGATCCATCAACAAGCCTGATGGTAACCATTAATAACAAAATATAAGGAAAAGAACATCAGTCTGACAATTCCACACCCTTCAGCTTATCACTTGAGTATTTGATCTCCTCAAAAAGTATACGGGTACGCTGGTGATTCGGCTTTTCAATCATTTCTTTGATCAAGACATCCCTTTTCTCAAGAGCTTCAGTTAAAGAACCCATGTGCAGCATCAGAGCCTCGTCATCACACACTCCTTTGTGTCTCTTTATGCCAGCTTGCGTCTTGAGTATCTCCCTTTCTATCATGACTTCTTCAAGCTCTTTCTTGGTATTCCTCAGCTCACCTCTAGCTTCTTCTAGCTGTTCTTGACTCTTACCGAGGCTTTCCCGATACTTTCTTCTCTGCTCATGCGCCTTTTCAAGCTCTTCGTCCTTAATCTGCAACTGTTCCTGTAATTCAGCATTCTCTATCCTAACTTCGTCCCAAGCGTGCTGAAACTTTGTTAACTCTTCTTTGGTCTGTGCTAACGCCTGTTTGGTTTGCTTGTGGGCTTGAGTAGCATCATCAGCACCTTTACTAATCTTCCGGAAATGTTGGGCTCTTCCAGCAAAGTCTTTTTCTTTTGCAGTTAGGATTTGTTCAGCATCTTGGGCTTTCCGCTCTAGCTCTTTGTTGGCATGTAGAGCATTCTGAAGACGGCTACTCAACTCGGAATTCTCTCCTTGGAGCTTTTTCACCAAGGCTTGCAACTTGTCAACTTCTTCCACAGTAGCAGTGCTTCTTGCTTTCTCATTCTCCGGATACAAAAGGGGTGCCTTACCAAAAGGCAAGAGAAAATCTTCAACTCTTTTCTTCACCCACTCTTCATATGCTGGATAAACCCGGTTGTTAGGCTTTCCTAGAGTAACTTTCCCCTTTTTCAGTATGCTACCCCAGCTTTCAGAAGCTTTCTGTGCTGCTTCCCAACCATCTGATGTATGAAAATAGAGGGACTCCTCCACATCTCTCTTGATAGGCGGACCTGTCAGGGCATATCCAAATTGCCGAATGGCCAAAGAAGGATTGTAGTTAATCCCACCCAGTCTTCCTATCAGTGGAACGTTAGGGAACTTACCACAGCTGTGGATAATATTCTTACCAATCAGCCCATGATCTACCCATACGATGTCCTTGGCCACCAATCCCATTAAACGCTGTTTCCACTCTAGAGAATCTTTGGAATCCACAAAAGCCCCTGATTGTGGTAAACGGCCCGCAAACCACTTATAGAACAAGGGTGCACAACAACGAATTATCCCTCCTCTTTTCTTTTCGTTTCGGTTGTTCAACGAGTAGTGAAGATCTCCCAGTAGCGTTGGCACCGGGTTCTTCATCATGAATATTCGTATAGCGTCCGTATCAATAAAATCCGGCTCGTTGGGAAACAACACTATGCCGTATATACAAAGGGCTAGCAAAGCATTAAAAACAAGCCAATTCTCGCCTTTAGCTGCTTCCTGGGCCTTCTTAATCAGATATTCCAGCTTGTAACCACGAATCTTTCCTTTGTTGGAGACATTGTCACTTAGCTCTGATTTGCTCAAATATAGAGCACCAGCCAACTTCCCAAAGTCAAGATCCCCCACTGATCCAAAGAAAGGGGGCTCCTCCTTGATAGCAATCCCCAACATGTTGGAATACTCCTCCAGGGTAGGAACCAACACATAGTCTGGAAATACAAAACATCTCAGAGGCGGATCATAGAACTGCATCAACGTATGGAGACCTCTGGCTTCATAATCACTAACATTACGGACCATAGATAAAATCCACCCATATTTCTCTTCAAAAGCTTCTCGTACTGCAGGGCTCGCCATTCCCTTCAGCATAACAATAGGGCCCAAAGTAGGCGTAAGGAACTTATAGCTGATGATATTCTTCCTCTCTTTAGTGTTCATCTTTGCAGGGACCTGATGACTGGAATCAAGGGTAATATATGCACCTGGAAATGAATAAACATGTATGTTAGGATATGATAATGCAATGCAAAGGGCAATGTGATCAGGTAATCAGGTGTCTGTGCTGAACCGTGAACGGTGTCAGTGTAGCTCTGAGACTAATATAGAACCATAGATAAGAATCATCTGAATACAATAGGATGAAACTTCCTTTTTGTGTAATGATGATAGAAAACCGGGTATGTAGGAGGTCATGGTTACCTGCAAACCTGTAAACAACCCGCCCTTCTCACATGTGGGTACTAGGATGTTCAGTATCCCGGGCTCTCAGGTCGAGAAATGATGATACGTTCACCATTTCTGGTTTTGCATCATCATCAATCGAGGAGGCCTCAACTGATTCTCCAAAACAAAAAGGTCCTCAGCTTCTGGCACTGAGATCGAGAAGCAATAGTACATTCATCCCTCAGGGTACAGTACTATCGCCAATCGAGGAGTGCCTCCGCTGATTCTCTTTCAAAAAGGGATGTCCTATAGCAAGTTCCCAGCATTGGGTCCTCGGATCGAGAATGTGCAATGGGTTTGCCACGGAATGTGGTCTGCCACTGTCACAACTCGGGAGGAGTGCCGCAACTGAGTCCTCGGGAATGGTCACCAGAGTCGACAGTTCCTCAAGAGAATAACCACTGGCCTGCATAACATGCAGTAGCAGAAAGCTCCTGATAGAACCTCGTCTGGTTGTGGGTCTCATGAACAACAATACGTGGTCACCACCACGCAAGCGTCATGACTATCCACTCTAATACCTATGTATGTACTCAAGCCTTGGTAGTGGGCTTATCTCTCAGAACACCCCGCCCGCCAAACAGAAAACAACAGCACAGTCCAGCACAATAATGATATGTAATGCAGTAAATGTGATAAATACAGTAAAGTACAGTAAAGCAATAAGTAACTATACAATAAAACAGTAAATATAGCACAACAGTAAACACCCGATGAAAGAAGAACAGACAAGCGCTAGGATTGACTCGCTAAGGAAACCAGAGATTCTGGGTTCGGTCCCCAGCAGAGTCGCCAGCTGTCGCTCCCGGGATTTTCATCCTAGTACAAACGCGAAAGTGGCACCGAAACAGAGTCGCCAGCAATGTGTATTTATCCCAAGAGAGGGAAAGGAAACACCGCGTAAACCTGAGAGAAAGGAAAGAGCATGGTCTCGCGACCAAGAGAACTGGGTTCGGGAGTCGGTTACGCGAGAGGAAGGTATTAGCACCCTCACGCGTCCATCGTACCCGATGGGATCCACGCTTGCTTGTCTCGATCAAAGGGTGATAGAAAAGAATACTGGAAAAGGAACGAAAAGAGAACTGGAAAAGGAACGAGAAACAAATGTAGGGAAAATAAAAGAAGTGCTCGCATGGGCCCTACCCCACTGCCTACGTATCTCATCGGGAACATGAGAATCAGAGCGACGTAGTTCCCCTCACCTAAGGGAAAGATCGTTTGTGTTTTTTAGAGAACGGCTGACGTTCTAGCTCAGGTGTTGCAGGCTTGCTGGTCCGAGTGCGTTACCATCTTGCAAGAGAACGAGTAGAAGCGCGTTCGTACGCTAAGAGTGAATGAGGTGAGAAAAGAATTCCCGAAGGAAAGACGTTATTGTTTGTTTTTTGTCTTTTAGAAGGAAGTGTTTTGGATTTGTTTGCATACGACAGTGTATCTGGATCTTAGTCATTGGAATGTGTACCTTCTCACATTCCAAGATGGAATGGGTAAGAAAGCACACTAAGGGTGAAGAAGACCCTCACACTTAGTTCCAATTATCAAGGTTCAAACACACTAGCATACTTGTGTTTATTAAGTGTTTTGTTGATTATGAAGTGAAGAAGTGTTTTTTATTATTTGCACCTTCAACAAGTATTGCATTTAAGTCCCTCATACAAGATCAAATGTTTAACACATTGACCCAAGATGGGCTATATGCTACACATTCTAAGATTACAAGAGAAGACCCCTTATAATCTTTTCTTTATATGAAAGGCCTAAATGCAATAAATGCCTACCTTTATTATATGTTTTGAATTTTCTTTGAGATGAGAAGATGAAAGACTCAAGAGAAGGTAAAGGTAAAATCTATATGGACTAAGACTCAATCCTAATTGATTAGTTAAGGGAGTGATCCTAAAGTTTGTGAGGTTTCAACCTAAAGTCTAAAGAAAGAATGAATTAAACAATTCACTTCTAAAGTAGAAGATGAATTGTAATTCACAAAGGGAAAGTGATGAGTTATTAAAAGAAAGCACATAAGTGCTTAACAAAACACAAAATGGAATTGTAAAAGAGAAAGGATAGAAGTTGAATGTGGATTCCTTATCCACACTCAATTGAAACTTACCAAAGCCCCTACATGGTTAGTAAACATGTACAAGAAGTATAAGAAGCAAAAGAACATGTAATGCATCATAAAACTCAAAAGAATTAAATGAGAAAACAAATCCTAGAACCACAACCAGAATGGGCATCATATGGACAACAAATGAATATCATCATACAAGTGCAAGTGAATAGGCAATAATCATCATCCCTTAGCATTTAAACATGTTACAAGAAGAAGGGATAGATGAAAGATGGAAAGAAATGAAGAGGACATGCATAAATGGAACATGTAAATCAACAATCAGAATTGAAACCAAATGGAAAATGGTTTATGAACATCTCAAAAGTATCCATGAATCAACCATCAAGACATTCAAGAAGTAATAGAAGAAGAATTGAAATGAAAGTTCAAAAAGAAAGTGCAAACAATACATGTTAATGATGCACAAAGTTCAAATTGAAATGAACATGTAAAGATGACCTATAATGTGTATCAAAGACCTATAATATCATATGAATGGCTCATAACATATGCAAATGTTCATACAAATGTGCACAAAAGAATTCATGTAAACATGCACTAAAGATTACAATGATATAACATGTCATAATGCTTTAAATGAAATGCATCAAGCAAAAATCAAATGTCCTCATGAAAATTATGAAAACATGGTATTGGAGTTCACTAATCAGAGATGAATCACATATCAAAATATCATATCAAAATTCCAAGCAAAATGACTTCAAACAAAGCAATTAGGTCAAATTGAAACATCATGCAAAGTGGTACAAATATAGGCATCAAGACATGTAATAAAGTGACCTAAAAAATCAAACAAAAATCATCTAACATGCTTCAATGTATTAGTGAATCAATACAAAAAGAATCATGTCAAAACAGTTGGTAATGAGCAAGAACAAAATTAAACAAATTCAAGTATCATGCTTAGAATGCATCTAAATGGAAATTCAAAGAAAATTATGGACCAGGGGTAAAAATGTCATAAAATCCGAAAATAAAATCATGAAAAATTTCCTAAATGTTTTAAGAATACACATGAATTTTTGTAGAATTTTCCAATATGTTTTGGTATTTTTAAAAATCAGAAATGAAACATGTACAATAAAGGAAAAATGAAAATGAAATGCAAAGGGAAGGGGGTATGAACATAGCAATAATGCAGTGCAAATTAATTGGGCTTGGAAACAGGGGGGTGTGATTATCAATCTGCATAGGTCCATTTACGCGCCAAACACAATAACAAGTATGAACCCTCAGTCAACAATCTTGACTCACTCACAACCATTAGATCAAGTCCAAGTCCAGTCAAAGTCAAAGTACGCATGATCAACAAACACACGTGAAGGAACACATGACATACCATGCACCACACCACACCATGCTTAAGTGAAATCAGAAATATGACACATGCATAGCACGTGATTTTTAATGTGTTGTCACCATTGTGAGCATTAGATCAAACGAAATCAACGGCTGTGACTTAATCTGGCATGCAAAACCCTAATGTAACCTCACCGGTCGGAGAGGGACCTCCGGTCACCTTCTCCGGCCACTCTCCGGCACTGTAAATATCACATGCTTCCAGAAATCAACAAACTAGGTATCAAACGAAAGCTAATCTCATGAGGAACACAAATTCAGCAACAAAATTCACAGATCAAGCATGAATAAAGAGAATCGAAGAAGAGAAACTTTGCCCTAAGATTCAGTTCTAAACTCCTAAGGAGCTCTATCAACTAGCCGGTTTCACATAGCTTCTAATAAGCTCAAATAACACATCAACAAGTTAAAACAGGATAAAATCGTGCAAGCAAAGTTTGAGAAATTTTGGAACCTGAAACTTGAAGATCTTTGAGTTGTTGAGAAAACCAGAGGTGAAAACTTGTTCTTGAACTTCTAGAACTTCAATTTGAGCAAAATAAATGCTATTTGGTCTTGAGAATAAGAAGAAAAACTGAATCTGAGATTGAAGCTAACTGTGCTATTCAATGCTTCAGTGAGGTATTCTTGCTTGATGGTGAAGATTGAAGAAGAACTTGGGGAATTCGTGCAGGTAGAGGGAGAGTTCAGAGAGAAAGCTTGATAGTGTTTTTTGGAGTGAGAGCGCAAAATCAGAGTTTTTTTCTTTTTTTGCTCCAAATTCTGTTAGAGTTATTTATATAGGTGTGGTTATGGTTTAACTCTGGTGGTTGATGGTTAGAACTCTAGTTAGAGTGAGTTAGTTAACTGAGTTTGAGTTAACTAACTGAGTCCTGTTAGTTATTGGCACGAGTTGGAGAGCTTGGTTAGAGTGTGGAAAAGCTCATGGTCACTTATGGTGAGGATAATGGAGAATGGTGATGATGGTACTGATGTTTGCATTATGACTTGCAGGGCAAGCTTCTGTTTTCCCTTTTAGTGTATGATAGCAGCATGGTATTCATGTGTGTAAGGGAATGTTGGTCTTAATGAAGTAAGGGTGGATGGTGTGTAGCATACGCGTGAACTGTCATGGACCAAACAAATGCCAAGTCACAACATTACGTTTTGGCAACCTCTCATTAGTGAAAACATGGAGATTTGGAGATGGAGTTCTTGGTGTACAATGAATGAAATGAAGAGCATTTGGTGTCATTAGAAAGAGGAGACATAAGAGAACATGTTTAGTGTTGGAATTAGATTGAATGGAAGTTTGGAACATGATCAAAAATAGCTTGCAACAGAAGGAACCAAATTGGTGTATGGGCATGTGACTTGGTCTGCAGGCAAGGCCTTGGTGCCTATGGAAATTCAGTTGTGTTGACCAATCTTTGAGCTATCATAACTCCTTATCCTTTGATCAAATGAAAAAATCATGAACATCAATCTTGAAGATCTCACATAGGGGAACAACTTTGATGTTGCAAGATTTTTCATTTGAAGCCTTTAACCATGAGTAATTGATCCATACATTTTGCCCACCAACTGTTTGAGAAAATGACTGCGCGCGTGCCCTGAAAATCTTGGTCATGACCTAGTTTTGAACCTACTTTGCTCAAACTTTGATCAATCATATCTCCCTCATTTTTTATCCAATGGAGATGTTCCACACATGGATTTGAAGCTTAAAGCAAGGCCTTTCATTGAGGCAGAGTGGAATTTTCATTTGGTACTCCAAATTTGAATGGCCTTGGTTCAAATTCTGATGCAAAATGGCCAAAACTTGCTATTTTTAGTAACCCTTCCTCTTCCAAAAATGGCAACTTTCCACATCTTGATTTTTTCATGATTCCTTTGGAGTTTCTTAATCAAATTTTGTACATTGGACATATGTAACATGAATTTCATGATTTTGGGCTCAAAAATTCAAGAGTTGACTTTTTCCCCTGATTATTTGACTTTGCCCCAATTTCCTGATTTTTGATCTTTCTTCCAATTGAACCACCTCCAAAACCAATTGAGATGCAATTTTCCATACACATACACTTAAGAACATGTAGAATATCATGACAACAAGCTTTGTCCAAAAAATCAGAGATATCCTGATTTTATTAGAAACCCTAATTCTGACCCCCTCTGGTTAGGAGGGAAAAGTGCAGTCTTCAATTTCAAATTCCTCAGAGTATGTTGTGTATCCTCTTAAAGGATGATGAGAAATGCCACTTGAGGATGATTTTGAATCAATGAGCTATCTCTTTTGAGGGTTTTCCTTCAATTTTTGAACCTCTTGCATAGTGAAAGATGTAGTGCTTCAACCTCCCATTGAATCTCACTTCCTTGAGGTTTTGGAAGATCAATTGAGATAGTATGAGACATGAGAGACCTCTTGGCTTGCCTAGAGCCAACTTGATTGACCTTTTTGTGCTTTGAATGATTCCTTGATTATCCACCTTCCACCTGATCACATGCCCTGATGGTAAGAAGGATGCCATGCTTCATTTTTCTATGTTAAATGCAATGTAATGTTAATGAGGTGGATATGATATGATAAATGATAATGCCATGCTATGATGACAAAAGGGGAGAGCAAATTTTGGGGTATTACAGTACCCTTACTCGCCGCCCTCGTTGTTGATTCACTCCAGGTGTTTGAGGATTTGAGGTCTCAGAAACATTAGCAAGATCCCTAAGAATTTCTTACATTTCTAAGAAGTCTTGTGTATGGAGCAACAACACGTTGTCGTAACTGAGTTCGCGACCCATGCCAAAGTAGTTAGGATGTGATGAAGGGGACATTGGTGTGCGGCCTGAACGATTGAAGGGGGACATTGGTGTGAAATATTTATTGGTGAAAGGTTGAAATTGTTGTGATGTTTTTGTTTGTCGGCTATGGTGTGATATTTGTGTGTGCCGGCTATGGTGTGATGTGTAAGCATTTTGGCTATGGTACGATGTTTGGGCGTTTTAGCTATATTACGATGCTTGAGCGCTTTGGCTATATCTTGATGTTGTATTTTGGGCATATGCATTTTGGGTGTCTTGATAATACATTTTGTTGGAGATGGTATGGGGACACTTTTGGTATTGTGGTTGGGTGTCTGGCATGTTTGAATTGTGGGTTTGTGTGCTTATGGGTTGGAAGCTTGCACTCTTATCATTCTTGTCATTCTTGTCATTCTTAACCCGCACCCACCTATGCAGTGCATCAAGTCTCTTAATACTTCAAATTTTTTTGCCTTCAGGTATGTCTCTATCTAACCAACGATTCAACTCCCTCTGTAGTTGCTTGAAACTTTGGGTGTTCCAGAAGAGCATCTCCATCGAAGGCTTCTCTTTCGAATAAATCATTTTCCCGTAGCGGCGACGATATATGTTATCACTACTACAAGAATATGAGAAGAGATGTGAAAATAATTGATCACGCACCTCCATTTATAGGAAAATTACACATTGCACCCTGTCTACAAATGAATTGGCGACAACATTCAAATTTAACATATTGTCTCCAATTGGATTGGGGACACCAAGTGGTGTCTCCAATCCAATTGGCGACACCTCTTTATCCTACAAAGCAGTCGCCAATTCATATGAAGACAACACTCTATGACTCCCTAAAAGTGGGGTACTTTAGGAAATAAATTTAAAAGTGGGTTATTTTGGGATTTTTTATTTTTTGAAAAATGGGGTATTTGGGTAAAAAATTCAATGTGAAGTTACTGAAACATAGAGGTGTACATAAACTAACAAGGACTCTGATAAACCCTACCACACTAAAATCTTCAATGTGAATTCTTGCTTTCCAATGTAGGTTTTAGCTTCTTATATAACATAATAACTATGGGTTTTTCCCCTTGGATATTAGCTTTTAATTTCGTCCTGAATTAACGCAGAACATGTTAGATATTATAGGTTTCATAAATCTCTCCAACAAGATATTATGTGTTTCAATTTAAATTTAAATTTAAATCTTCATTTAAATTTGAATAAATCTTCCTCCAAATCAAACAAATCACTTAATCATATAACTAAATCAATTAGCAATAAAATTTGATATGCTTTTTTATCAGAAAGTCTTCCAAAACGCAATAGCAATAACCAGTTGTGCAAAACTCAGATGTTGTACCAACATCATATGCCATTGCGTCTAGCATGTGTCCCTTCTACACCTCCGTAACGCTTAAGCAAAGCTAGAAAAATATGTAACACTTTGAACACTTCTCCATATCATTATTTTGCAAAATGCACTCAATCCAAAAGAAACAACACTTAGTTTCAAAATTATTTTTATAATTTATAAAAAAAAATTCTAACTTAACTTACATTATATTAAATTAGTTTTCTATGAAAATCATTTGTAAAAGTATAAAAAAAAAAAAACATTTTTTTTTCTTAAATCTATAAGAAAACCCTAAGTCCTAATCAAGGTATAGTTTAAGGTGCAAGGTGACTTAGGTCTTGCACTATATACAAACTTATTTATGCCATTAAATGAACTAATCAGACCATCTTCCTCTTCTTCCTCCTAAACATGTTACAGCCTGCCACTCCCTTCATCGCTTTTCATCACCATCTCTTATAAAAATCCAAACAAAAACAAAAAGATATATAACTAATATTATTAAATAATAAATTAATGTACTTCTACAACACACACATGAAGACACTTAATTATATGAAATAAACACCTAATAAGAAAATTAGGGCAAAAATATATGTATAGTTCTGCAAATTTTCAAAATCCATGATACATGTTCTAGATTCATAAAAACGATTTCAATTCAATTTTCTATTTACAATTCCGCTGCATTTGTTTGTTGTATCTCTTCTTGTTCTTCATCAAGAATTTGGTAAACACTTGTTTACTACAGAATTTAAATCCCAATTCTCAGTTCCAGTCTCAAAATCCCACAATTGAGGCTCTATTAATTGCACCTCCCTCGCAGATCCATTCACAAACCTTTTCAATTTCTCGCCTACTTTGGTCGCTCCAAATTGAAACAACGATTGCGGATTCTACACAAAAGTAGTTATCAAAGAGATCAAATCAATCATGAGTTTCTTAATGTTAATTTCCCTTGCTGAACATTAATAAGATAAAAATATAGATCCATGTATATATATACCTCTGCATGCACAACATGAATAACTGAATCTCCAGCTATTGAAGAATTTGCAGAGAAGACCTCCAGGTGATCTTCATGCAAAATTCTTATAATTTCATAGAAAATGAACTTATCATCAACCCCACATGTTACAATAACTTGTAGAGAACAACCATTTTCATGAATCACTATTTTTGGTGATTTTATGCTTCCTTTTGTTCCTGAAGAACTCAAGCAGCCACTATGCGATCTCTTGTTTCTCATTAAACTTTCTTTCTTCTCCTTGACCGATTTCAAATTTGCCTCTAAGCTCTTTATGTAGTTTATAGCATTGTCTACTTGATCAGGTAATGGTAAAGCTTCCTGCATTAAATTGAAAAATAACACCAAATTATATTAGAATAAATATTACTATTAGAGTGACGGTTGAAAAAAAAGTGATGGAAATTGAAGAGATAAATGCACCTTGGGATTATAGTTAGGATGAAGAGAGTTGAGATTGGAACAGAGAGTCTTCATCTTATTTCTCCTATTTTTCTCAACAATCTTTCTTTCGACTTTGGTTGAAGAACAAGGTTGACCGGCTTGTTGATAATGATCCATTGAAAAACAACCCTAAATTTTTCTTAGTTAGGATTATGATGAGAAAGTTAAGTGAGTTGTTTATGTATTTATATATGGTTAATAATCACTATGACATGATATAGACTTAGTGATTGATAGAATATGAGGGCAACACAAACACGTCACCTTTTGGCATCACATACAGTCATTCATTACATACCTTGAATATGTTTCATTCATCGGAAAAATATTCTTGAACCGCGTTATTTCAATTTCAATCGCAATAATAATAATGCTTTCATTATTGTTGTCAAAATTTCAATACGTGATTTTGATTCATTTGTCAAATATTGCGTCCACCTTGTTCTTCCTAGACTACGAGGTCTAATTGGTCAAGGTAAATATTGGTATTGCGACTTCCTATTTAAAACCACACGATTTTCCCTACAAAAAATATGCATATTTGCTGGGTGGTTTTGCTGGGTGAAATTCACCTAGCAAAATAATAGCGTTGCTGCATTTCAAACACCCCGCAACGCATATATATATATATATGGAAATGCTAACATACACCCAAAATTGATGGGTCCAACACAAAAATACACTACATCTATTTTCTTTCTATTTTTTTCTTCATCTTTTTAATGTGGGTCCCACCCAAAATTGATGGACCCCACACAAAAATATACTAAGGTGTATGTTGCTAATGCACACCTACATGGGTGTGCATTACATAACCCATATATATATATATATATATATATATATATATATATATATATATATATATATATATATATAATTTATTAAATAATTCATCTCGCAATTAATATGGAGGGAGCTGAATTTTTGAAACAAAGTTTGTCGCGTGCAAAACACCTCGCAATTCTTTTTTCAAATTAAAAAAAAAATAAAAACGTTGTGGCATGTTAATTCATAGCCGAGTGGACAGTCATGTGTCAGTAAGTGTTGCGAGGTGCTTTTCACTCAGCAACGTAAGAAAAGTTGCGAAGTGAAAACCACCCTGCAACTGCATGTGTTGCGGCGTGATTATAATTCAGCAACGTTGTGGTGTGAAAATCACCAAGCAACGTTATAGACACAATTTCCAAGGCACGGCGGTCATGAGGCAGGCAGGATTATTTATTATGGTTTACCTCTCACACTTATCTCTTACCACATTTATCTCTTACCACACATATCATATCTCTTACTATGCAGTTCATTCTTCTTCTTCAAATTTTTTTTTCACTTCCTCTCCTCTCCCGTTCGTTCATGGTCTTCTTCATCAACAGGTCTTCAATTTTTTTTTCACTTCGTCTCCTCTCCTATTCGTTTCTGGTCTTCTTCATCAATAGGTACTCATTTTATATCAACCTTTACTACTTTTTTATCTACCTTCTTCTAGCTGTTTGTATATTAGAGTTTTAGTATGTTAGAGTTTTAGTTTTAATTGTTTAAATGTTGAATTTTTTTTATGTATGTTAGAGATTTAATTTTAGTTGTTTATATGTTAGAATTTTTAAATAATATTGTTAAAGTTTTTTTAATAAAATAGAATAAAAATTTATACTATTTTGTTTTTAGATATTTTTATATTTTCACAATTTCTTTTATCATATATTGTTACAGTTTCTTTTACAATTTCTTTTATATTCTTTTTTCAATTTATACTATATTGTTACAATTTCTTTTACAGGTTCTATTATATATATTATACTATTATAAATTTGTTATACTATTTATAATTATAGTATATATATATATATATATATATATATATATATATATATATATATATATATATATATATATATAAAATATATATATTTATTAATGCAATAATATTATGTAATATTTAATTGTATAATAATTATTATTTTTAATTACGTAAAATATGTTGCGAAGTAAATTTCACTCAGCAACGTTGCCAAGTGAAATACACTCAGCAACGTCCAATGTTACGAGGTGAATTACACTTAGCAACGTTCCCAAGTGTAAAACACTCAGCAAAAAGCATGCACTGCGAGGTAGAAATCACTCAGTAAAGTACTGCTCTGCTGCTCTACACACTGCACTTCAGACTGCTCTGCTCTGCGTTCTAGACTGAACCACTTTTTAAATGTGCTTTGCCAGGTGCTTTTCACTCAACAACTTGCGAGGTGATTTTCACTCAGCAAGTTGCGAGGTGATTTTCCCTCAGCTAAATAGTTGCGACCAACGTTTTTGCGAGGTGATAGGAACTCTTGGAAATTTCACGTTGCGGGGTGATTTTAAGGTTTGCGAGGTGATTATCCCCTAGCAACGCAGCGTTTTTTTTGTAGTGTTTGACAGGAGGTGTGCAGAATTTTTTTAACATTCAAAATCAAGTTAGGGCTAATATTGTTATTGCGACTTCCTATTTTCATTTTTCATAAGCAATTTTCACCTAGCATAATTTGAAATTAAGATATTTTAAATGAGTACATTTTCACGACCCAAACATTCACCATTAGGTGGTACAAACACACAATTTCATCTCCTTATATATGTTCTTGCTTAAAATACTAAAATGGTTAACTTCCTTGTTCTGAGTAATGGAGAGTCGAAAATGGATGGTTGAAATGTCTGCTGTGTATATTTTTGGTTAATTGTTATCCCTTTTTTCTTCCAACCTCCCTTTTATTTATAGGTATCAACTCCTCCTCCCTTTTGCTGATATGACATCTGAAACGTCAGCCGCTCCCCTAATAATTGTCTTATAACGTATGCCTCTTCAATGATTATAACTCTCCCATCATAATTTTTTTTCCGTAACCGGTCCAGGTGTCTTTTGGAGGGTCGTTCGGTCCCTATTAATTCGTCTCCCTACATGACGGCGATGCGCAAGGTGGTCGACTTATAGTGAAAGCATACAAGGCTTGTTTGGGGTTAATGGAACGAAATAGAAGTGAATATATGAGAAGTGTGGAGAACCCTAAGGTGAGGTATGAGAAACAATCCAAGTTAATAAGTTTTAAAAGTGGTATGAAGTTGGATCAAGCCTTATTTATCTTTGTTTTGAAATTGTTTTCTAAACGCTTTCGTTTTTATCCTTTCTAACCTATACACATGCAATCATACATGCATTAAAGAAAGTAAAGTCCTAAGCTATTACATTGTAAATAGGGGGATGACACAAGTAAAGGAAATTAAATGTATAAAAGTACAATAGGAAGGAATGAAATTAAGTTCTAAGGCTCTATCCAAAACCTCCAAATGATACCTCATAAGAAATAGAGATGATTAGTACATGAAATGAGATAATGAATGTATGAGATACACAAGATGAATTAAGATTGAAATTGAAAAGGGAAAGCCTCTAATGTTCTCATGCAAAAAGATTTAAACCTAAAGTCTACCATTAATTCAATTTAATCAAACTAACAATTTAATTAAATTGAATCAAGGGACTCCTAAGGGATCATGTGAATCATACAAGCACAAATAAGCAATGAGCATCAAGATTAATCAATTAAGATCAAGGTTCATATGTCCTAAGACTTATTCCTATTTAACATGATTAAATATATCGAAAATAATATGAAAAAATCAACCAAATAACATCAATCATATTAAAAAAAATCTAAACAAAAAATGAATTAAATAGGGTGAAAGAAAATTAAATTTAAATCAAATTGAAAAAAAGAAAATCAAACAAAGCATAAAAAAATGAAGAATTTAGAATAAAAAATAAAACTGGAGATGAATTAGCATGACAGGGGCGTAATAGAAAAAAAATAAGGTCCAGTGCACCAAAAAGCCCAATAACCTACAAAAAAACATGTTAGCAGCAAACAATAGGGGGTGTGGCGCAATAATTCAAACTTAAGCCTAAAACATAAGGCCCAACGCATATCTTCAGCCCCCAAGGAACTATGATGAACCATCAGCAGATCAAAATCTCGCTACACCGTTGGATCTTGCTGACTAAGTATTATCCACAACTAATGGTCATGATGATAGGATCCACCATGCTTTCAACTCCACTTATGAACACAAAGGCTATTAAGGCAGTTAACTCACTAATCAGCACACGTGGCATAATTCACTTAAATTAATTAAAATAAAATAAAAATATTAACATCGGAACATGAAGAACTCGTCTTCTTCCTCAAGCTTGCATCAAAACGTGGTTTCCACAAAAATCCATTAAAACGAGCAACTAGATACTCGTTAGAACCGTGAATCCAAGAGAAATCAAACTATGCAATTACATTTCACAAACAATGTCACGATTCAAATAAATTCACAAAAATGCTCAAGAACCATAACTGGAAAAATTCAAATTAAATGATGATGATGATGCAATATAAATGACAATTAGCTTAGGGTTATTAATCATCATATCATTACGCACGATTCACTAACAAGAATTATCAAAAGAGATGAAGAAATTGACCTGCTCTCAAGGTGTTCACCGGGGACTGAAACTGAGCTCCGTTCTCCTCCTACAAAGCTCAGTTTGACTTGATCTTGGACTGGTTAGCTTCCTTGAACTTCCTACTTGAGATCTGGGCGAAGAATGGACTTTGAATCTTCATGAATTCTTCCAACCGAATCGAGTTTCAAAGAAGTATCACCACAATCTGGGCAGAGTAAAGTTGGCTCTCCAAGCTTTTAATGGCGTTGGGGCAGCTTTGTATTTATAGTGGGATTGTGTATGAAGAGTGAGAGCGTGAGATTTGAGCAGGAATTATGAAATTCAGTGTGTGAGATCCACTCTCCCTAATAACCTTGCCAGCTCAGCATTTGATCCGTTGGAGCTAACTTCCACGTGATTTTTCAATGGGGAATGAGTGCACAATCATTTGGAAATGATTGGGAATGATGAGGTGTCCTCAATCCAGAATATTCTTCCCTTTGGTCTTATCTATTTTGTGTTATGCAGAATGAGTTTTTACACAATTGGCCATCTGCTCATGTGGACAATTCTTCATCATTTGAGCCAACTATTGATGCCTTACAAATTATGCCATGATATGAATCAAAGGAAATTTGAATTAGTGTGAATGGCTGACTAGATTGGAAGCAAGATTGATTTGAACTTGTTATGTTGGAATGTTATAGAACCCGAGCCATCCTTTGTGTTTACTTTGAAATTGGAAAAAATGGACATCATGAATCATTGTAATTGAAGTTTCGAGCGACCTTGAACACCTTCAATCTAAAAATGGGCCTATAATTCTGTCTATGTGAACTCCTACTATCATGTACAACTTGGTGGCAATTGATGTCCATGACCTAAAACATGTCATTCTGGCTACTTTGGAAGGATACAACTTGAGGTGTGATGAACCAATTGAGGCAAACTTGATATCCTTGGAAAGGTCTCTTGGCCATGTACAACTTTCATGTTGGAACAAATTTGAGAAGATACTTGTATGTTAAGATACATTGGTGTAAAGTAATGACATCACAACTGTCTGAAACTTAGAAAAAAATCTAAGTATTTACCATATTGTACAAAGTTGGAACTTCCACTTTAGCTTCAAAAATCTCCTACTTGGAGAATAATTCTTGGCTCAAATCTCACACCATGGTGTAGTACTAAACACCATCTTCATTTGCATACCCCAAGTGTCCAAATTAAGTGCTTGGATCAGCCACAAATTGCATTGAAAGTCATGCCCATGAACATGATCCAACACTTAGAAAATTTTCTAAGTCTTTTGAATTTTGTACAAGAGTGAAACCTTGAATTTAGCAACAGATATCACCCCATTAAAAGAAGCTTTTGAGATCAAATATTTCATCAATATGTAGTATCAAGTGAGGTCTTTAATGGCAGCCCTTGTTTGCTAGATTTGAATGCTTGAGTCAAACCCCACAGCCTTGAAAAGTTGACTAAATGAGCATGATTTTTTATACTAAGAAAATATTTTAAACTTCTCAAATTTTCACCTTTCTTGATTTTCAAGTTTTTCTCTTAATGAAACTTAATCAATCTTTACACTTTCATGATTCTTGTCTTGAAATGCTCATGGTTGACCAAAACTCAAAAGTCAAACCTTGATTTTGGGCCTCAAATGACTTTTTAGCAGTTGAATCAAAATCTTCAATTATCAATATCTCAAGCTTCTCCATCCAATAGAATCATAAGAATAGACCACAATGAAGTGTTTGTAACCCTTGAATTGTGTGTTGAGCCATGAGATCATGATATGGTAAATGTCAAGTTGACCATGACCAAATACCCTTCTTTGGAGTTTGTGATGAAATGGAGCTTGATGATCCTGTGTCCGAATGAGCCACAATTTGTAGAAAGATGAAAAACCTTTGGGTATGATCCTTGATCCAATTCTTTAAGAGCTCAAACAAATGAATGATTAATGTCACGACCTAATGGAGATGCACATAACTAAGAAGCAAAGGCCAACTAGGATTAGAAATAGTGAGGGCAAATTTTGGGGTACAACAGCTGCCCCTATTCAATCTACTTAAACCTGAAGGTATGAAAAGTAATGGTTTTCAGATATTCGAGGTAGAAGGGGAATTGAATACCAAAAGAACCATGAAATTTACACTCTGGGGATGAAAGAAAGATGTAAGGTGATGTAACAGCTTTTAGAATTCAATAGGGTACCATCCGAAGGTGGACTTTTGAAAAAAAAAGATGTCGGCCAAAGGCGGACTCAAAAGGGAATGTCGGCCGAAGGCGGACTTACAAAAAGGGTACCAGCTGAAGGTGGATTTGAAAAAAGGATGTCAGCCGAAGGCAGACTTAAAAGAGATTGTCGGCCGAAGGCGGACTTACAACAAGGGTACTAGCCGAAGGTGGATTTGAAAATAAGATACCAGCCGGAGGCACACTTAAAAGGGAATGTCGGCCAAAGGCGGAATTACAACAAGGGTACCAGTCGAAGATGGATTTGAAAAAAGGATGTCGGCTGAAGGGGAACTTAAAAGGGAATGTCGATCGAAGGCGGACTTAAAGGGGAATGTCGGTTGAAGGCAGACTTACAACAAGGGTACCAGCCGAAGGTGGATTTTAAAGAAGGATGTCAGCCGAAGGTGGACTTTGGAAAAAATGGCGGCCTAAGATGGAATTACAATGGGTAAAAGGGTATTTTGTGAAGGTTACAATCTTCTGGGAATATATCAACAGGTTGCTTTCGAGAAAGGCTTAAATTGGCTTATGCTTCGATGCATGTTTGAATTTTTCCATGGCGTAATGCTCCATATCAAATGAAAATGCTACGCATTTTGAGGATGCAATGTGACGATGATCACTATATGCCAGAATAAATTAAGAGGACCCTCCGCCGAGAAAATTCGTGAGAAAACAGGCAACTTCACCGAGGAGGGGATCATCAATATTCGATATCCTGTGGGGAAATAGTAAACTGTAGTGCCAATAACCACCGACACTGAGAGCTCTGTTGGGGAACTGCAAAGGGAATTGTAAACCCTAGTGAGAAGATGTGCCAATGACGATTGGGCTTTTATTGCTAGAGTTTCCAATAATTATTAGACTTTAACCTGCTGAGGATGTCAATAACCATCAACGCTACCAACTCCGCCCGGGAACTGTAACGAGGATATTGTTGAAATGCCAATAACTGTTGAACTTTAACCTGTGGGGAATTATCATCCAATGATTGCCAACTCTGAGGATGTTTTCCTGCCTGAACCATTGGCTTGAGGAGATGCCTCTGGAAGTCTTTGAACTTATCCAGGCGAGAAGCTGACATGCGCAACCAAATTCCCTTCTTTAAAGATGAAGTACTTCTTGTTAATCAATTGTTGCACTTTGGCTTGAAAAGCCTTGCAGTCTTCTATTGATTTCCCCATTGATCCAGCATGATATTCACATTGCATGTCGAAATTCTACCCAGGTGGGTATGGCTCTGGCACCAGCTTGAGAGACTTAGGCTCCACCTGTGAGTTTTGAATCAAATATGGCAGAAGATGACTGTATAACATAGGAATTGGATGGAAATGAGCATTTCATCTTTCCAGATTGTTGCAAGGCCTATGCTGATTCTGACGTGGATTCTGATTTCTTCGGCCCTGGGCTCGTTGATTTGCACGAGAAGCGGTCCAAGGTTTCTGGCATGGCGCTCTAGGCATTTTTGGTTGCCCTTTTTGGGACCCAAAGGTTGATGTCTTCATCGTCATCAATATCAGTGGAATGCTCTCCAATGTCCACTCTCGAGGCCTCCTCACAAAATGGAGCCCTTTTGGACTTCACTTCCAGTTCTTCTCTGGTGGAGGTAATGGCGTCCTAGAACATGGTTTCAACATTATTGTTAGAGAACAAAGACATCTCATCTGCCATGATCTCGACCTTTCCTTGTGGTACAGGATTCTGAGTGGTCCTCAAAGCTCTTGTACTTTCTCTTTGCTAGATCTTTGGATTAAACCATTTGTGCTTGGGCTTTCCTTTTTGATCAACTTCTGTTATTTGCTTTGAAAGCTTTCACATTCCTTGACAGTATGCCCTATGGTTCCAGTGTGATACTCATATTCTATCCCTGGGTTGTCTTCCTCAAAGACCAGACGTTCGTACATGACCAAGTTTCGAACTATATAGCTCTAAATGCCTTGCAGTCTTCAATGGAATGCCCCATTGATCCATTATGATAATCACTTCGAGCATTGGGATCAAATCCATGTGGGTATGGAAGTGGAACCGGTTCGACAGATTTGGTCACTATCAGCGAACTCTTAATCAGGTATTATAAAAGCTGACCACGTGGTATAGGAATAATGATATTAGTAGGGTGTTCCCTTTCAAATCTTCCTCGCGGGTATCTCTGGCTTTGCTTCCCATAACTCTGGATGAGGAGAGTCAATATTCCATGTTGATAAGGAATCTCGATGGGCGCTGGTATTGGGACCACCACCTAAAGACGTACAACGGACGATTTCCCCTTGCCATACTCTAATCTCTTTCCCTTATTTGGAGGTCTCACTCTGGTATTTTCAGTAGCAGTCACAGGGTTGTTCAGGACTAAACTGTCAGCTTTTGGGATGATGTCATAAGCAATTACCACAAGCACTGGGGGTCTTTTGCTTTGGGTGTTGCATGGCCTGTTGATCAAAATGTCTATCTTTGAAGCGTTTCTTCTAAACATCAACACCTTGTTGTTAATTAACTCTTTCACCTTATACTTAAGGGATTTTCATTCTTCAGTAGCATGCCCTAATGATCCCTCATGGAATTCACACCTTGAGTTTGGGTTGTATCCGGGCAGATCTGGATATGCCACTGACTTGAGCTTCTGGGGGAACACTAATGAACTTTAAATTAGCTTCGGAAGTAGTTCATTGTATGACACTGGCAGCGGTTCAAACCGGATAGGCTTCCTTTCTCGGGTAACTCGAGGTCTAGCCTGGGCATGATTCTGATTAGGTGCCAGGCCTCTTAGTTTTGGTTGATGAATGCGCATTGTCCTCGGATTCTTAAGCCTTGGCTGAGCAAGTTGGGGATAGTGTATGGGAGAACGTCACACAGTGGTGTCTTACCCTAATTTTTGACCCTAAGATCCCACATCATTTTCATTTCATTAGCATCATATGTGTGTATACTTTTATGCATCACTAACCATTTGGAGGTACAAAGATTGTTGTTTGTTTCATTTTGATTACCAATTAGGGTTTTGAGCCTCAAAAGATACTCAGGCAAATGATCAATCAAGAATGGGCATGATATCTGTCGCACCCTAATTTTTGACCCTAAGATCCTTTTTTTTTTGCATAGCATCTTTAGGTCTTGCAGTCTTTGTATGCATGTTTATTACGACAAACAAGCTTGTGCAGGTGCTCTAATTTCAAGTGCAGATGATACTCATTTTCTCGGTCAGGTTTTTCAAGACATAACCATCGATTCTGATTCAAAAGGGTCTTAGGGTTTCTTCTTCACCTGGGCTCCACTTTTAGAACTCTGTCTTCTTGGGCCGTTCGTGGATCAACACTTTGAATACATCTCGGAGGGACTTTCTAGCTATATTTCATGAAATCGGGTTTTGGTAGCTTGTGGGTCAAGGATACTTTAAGATCAAGATGATAAGGCGTGTGATTAACGCTACATCATTATTTCAACTGAGTACTGGGAATTAGGTTTTTTCTAAAGTCGCCTCTTCGTTAGGGCAAGAAGGATTTGTTGTGACAAAAAAAGGTTAACATAAGGTGCAAAGTACGAGTCTTGGTGCTATAATTGAAATTTTGGGTCTTGTTGCATTCTCAAATCACTTGTGTCTTAAAACCAAGATAGCTCGGATTCGAGATTAAGATTTGAGGGTACTTCAAGTTCGATGTTTGTGAAGTGGCCAAGTGGTGATTTGGTTTTTGACGTCAAAGATCGATTCATAATGGTCAGAATTCAAATGGTTGATTAAGTGGGATCTTAAAACCAAACTTTCCTCATTTAGGTTTTAGCTTTTTTCCAGTTCACCATGCGAAGGTTGGACCTTTCTTATTCATTTTTGGATTTACAATTTTTCTAAGGTCCCTTTGTCAACAATATCAACTTGATCCAACAAAACTTGTTTATCATTCTATGAGGTACGTGACATGATGTTTGCATTAGGTGTGCATAAGAGGACGTTTAGTGGATGTTGTCAATTTCACTTTATTAATTGATGGAAATTGCCGAGTTAGACGGTTGAACTATAGCTGAGTCTTTGGAATGAAAAGGAAGAGAGGAATGATTCTGCAAGTTCGTATCAATACTGTATGTAAAAGCAATAAATTACAAAGAGCTTGTGAGTTTCTAAGACCATTGAATCATAATGACTTGGTTCTGTCACCATTTATCTATTATACTATCATTGCTAAGGGTCCTAAACCAAAACTAGACATCCATTTCATCCAAGATAAAGCACAAGAATATACAAGATTCAAATATTCTCCAAGATTACATTTGCAAATTGGATGAGGCCTGTAACACATAAAATTAAAGTTTGTTTCGCAAGATAAAATGCAAGCATCGATCGAAGACGAAGATGCTGCAGATCCATTGTTATGCTGCTACAGTCCATAGCAGTAGGCTCTTTGTTTTGGTTTGAAGATTTATGGACGATGACGTAAACGCTGCAGGCGGTTCTAATGCTTGAGCAGAGGTTTTAGAAGCCAATCAACCTTGATGCTTGTGGAATACTGTCAATGTTTTGTTGGAACCAAATTCGACGCATGCACTTGTTCCACTTGACTAAACCAAGGATCCAAAGTCTGTCACAACAATAACGAACAAAATCAGATACACAAACAAGTGTGTTCAGAATTATATGGATCCAAATCTTCGAAAATAGAAGCGGAAACGGTATGAAATTTTCGATCGTGTATCACAAACGTAAGAATTGGTAAAGGCGATGAAGCATGAAACAGCATACACAAATAGTTCAAGATGGTAGCATCTCATCATTGTACAACACTTCACCAGCAAGAGCAATGACGAAAACGCTCCGACTCCTCCACCATTTTGAGCTCACAGTTTTGCTAGCAGATCCTTCTAGACCTCTCATAAAATAACCGCCATATGGCGTATTAACCTCATGAATTTTGCCAAGATAACAACATTACACTTACTATCGGATGTGCAGTTCATGTCTGACGAACTTACCGATGGGTGCAACGGCGCTGAGATTGTATGTTGAGAGGGCCATGTTTAATCACCTTGTTCTAACATCAGTACTTATAAAAAGACTGATAGTTAATTTTAGCCATATAGTTTTAAAACTCACAAAAACCGCATGAGCACTACGCTACTGTCGCAAGTCTTTATTTCCAAGATAAATGAAGCCAAAGAAATTACAGCAGGGGTTAGCACGAACAAATCAAAGAGGAACAAGAATTGAAGATTTCAAAGATTATTGAAGAGGACAAGGGAATTAAAAGTATTCACAACCATTCTAGACGCTTAACTCAGGTTGCAAGACTTGCCAACATTCGACATTTCCAAAGTAAAATAGCAAGTTTTCAGAAATTAATCATAATCATGTATGTCAATAAGGAAATAATCACAACTCATTAGACATGTCAGGTTAGAATGGAAAGATTAGAGCATACTTCAAGCACGTGGAACCAAAAGACATAAAGAATAGGACTCAGATTTTGAAATCAGAAAGTTTTCATCATTTTTTTTCAATTGAAGTTATGGGCAACATCCCTAAGGGATACCACCAGCATGAACTTTCCAAAAACAGAATGGAGCAAGAATCAGGGCTTTCAACATAAAATCGTTTCAAGACAACAAGGGAAAGTTTTCAAAAAGTTTCCAAACCGTTCAGACAACATATCAGATAACATTTGATTTTTCCAAAACGTATCAGACAACATTTGATTTTTTCCAATACGTAACAGGCAACAAAATCAAACCATCAAAGGTTAATCAAGTCAAGCAATAATCATATCAAGCAAATCAAATCACAGATTGGAATCAGCTTTAATATTACATCAAATATTTCCAAAATAAAAAAACTTCACACTCATCATTGGCCTATAAATAGAAGAGCTTTACCATCACACCAACACACAAAAATCACAACCCTATACGCAATGAAAAATCATCACCCTTACCAACAACCAAAAATCATCAATTTCGTTACCAACTCAAAAAATACAGAGATTCAAAGGCGTCCATCATCATCTCAGAAGGTCACAAAAGAAAGAAGAAGAACCAGAGCAATACAAGCCACAACAATCACACAAAAGAAGGTAAAGAAGAAGAAGGAAATCTTCCCTGAAAGCCATTCACGGAGCCGTTCACAGTGTCGTCGGCCTTCTTCTCCCTTTTTTATTCCGCTTTGCTTTAAATTCATCGTTTTTGTAACATGTAACAATCATAATCAATAGTGAAATGGGGTATCAGGGCTGTGTGGGGTGGGTTTTATGTTTGTTTGCTTGATTTTGGTTGATCGAGTGAGAAATAGGAGAGATGAGAGATGAACGGCGGCTAGGGTTTTCTTGAACCCTAATTTCATCTTTGAGATATTTGCGAGAAAGAGAACGAGAGAGTCTGAGAGGCAATGTTGTTTTCCTTTTGGTTTCACGTCCTAATTAAGTACACTTCACACACAGTACCTGTCGTGATCCCTCACTTTCCAACCTTTTATTCACAACGCACACACATCAGACGACTGGGATCCGAGGGTCTGCGATAGACCCTCTTCCCCACATCACACTTAATACCTCCGCTTTTTATTTAAGTCTGCTTTAAAAAAAAACAATTCAACCTTTATTTAAGTTAATTCTGTTTTTTTTAATAATCAATCTTTTCTTTTAACTTAACCAATTTTAAATCTAGATAAATAAAAAGATAAACTTCTTTTTTGTTAAAACTTTTATGAAAATAACTAAAATTTAATTAACTTTTTGGTAAAACCTTTTATATTAAAAACTTTTCATTTAAAATACTAATTTTAAAAAGTCTTTCTTAATTAATAATAATAAAATCTTAGTCTTTTTTACCCTCTCTTAATAATTTTATAACTAAAATAATACACTTCTAAGAATTTTTATTAACTTAATATATAATTCTAATTTTAGTTAATAATAAAACATTTTCAAGATAGTTAAAGAAATAAAAACCATTTAACAATAAACCTAAAAAAAATCCAAACTCTTTTCTCAATAAACCGTTCCCCATTAGGATCCCTCTTGCGCTTAATCGTGTGCCCGTGTAAGATAGATTAGAATTTTAGTCGATATTATGCTTTGTTTATGCTATCATATGTGATGTATGCATTCTATTTTGTCAAAACTTTCAAAACATTAAAATCTCGATCCAACGTCGAGCCATTTTCTACCCCTTTGTAAGTCAATTTCTTTTGAGCATCGCCATCAACCTTTGGTCACTAGACACAAGACTAGCACCACTTTGCTAGCACTTTTGCTTAAATCTAATAATTAATTGCATTAATATCGAAGGGAAAATCCCATGCATGATAATCAAATTACTGTGCATGGTGCATTTCATTTGCATCATACCTCCCTATAGTTCGATACCCTTAAGATAAGTTATATTAGACAACTTTAGGGTAGACTTCCTAAGTTAATCCCCCGTAGTTTTGATTCTACAAATCAAAACTTAGCTCACCTAATTCTCCACACAAGAGAATTAGATGTGAATCATCTCAAAGAAGGGACATACAATCCCATACCACACAAATACAAACAATTTTCAAAACTGTGGTGGTTTCTTAAGATGATGACTCATCTCTTCTCCTAAAACTTTTAAACAACTTTAGTATCCTTCAAGAGGAACTACATATGCTCTGATTCCTTCCTGACAGGATATGTAGGCACAAGATGTGATATCTTGTCGAGCACACTTAGGAATAGAATTCTAGGTCACCTACCCTTAAACCCTTAGCAAACAAAAAAAAAACATAATAAAACAAGAGGTTCCTGTAGAGTACTATAGATATCTAGGGTGCTAACACCTTCCCTAGGTATAACCAATCCCCGAACTTTAGAATCTTAGTTTGCATTGCATTGCATTGTGGGTAATTCGATCTTTCTCCCTTCCCTTGGATAAATCAAAGACGGTGGTGAAATAAAAGAAATGTGATTCAAGTTAACATAATAGCTTGGTATCCAATTCTCACCGCAACAGAAATGACGACTTCACTAGGGACTCTCATAAGAGGGTTCCCCCTAACTTGGTTAATTATGTTATTTGTTATATATTTGTATCTGTTATGCTTGCTTGTGTTGTCATTTTGTGTGGTGAGGATTCCTATACCCGGACTTGAGTCCAATTATGATAGGAGATGATATGTTCAAGGATACTTTGACGGAGTCAATTCCTGAAAAGTTGAGTTGAGAAAATCATTGCTCAGTTTAGGTTCTTTTGAACTTAATTTTGTTTGAACGAGTCCATTCGTGAAAACAATATTAATTTCGACCAAGAATTCGTGAGACTGAGGACCGTAGTACCTTTAACCCAACTTGGCCTATTAGGATGTAGTGCGGGGACTATGAGGGAGTCTATTCCTGAATTAGTTGCTATGCGATACTACACTCAGACGAGATTCTCTTGAGAATATTATTGACTACCAAGTGATTTAGAAAATCGATAATATCCGAAAGATGGGTTGTAGACTCTGGGAACTTTTTAGAACCCGTTCGGCAGGTAAACTTGAAACCATAGTACACACCTATTGGGATGGTTAGACCTTGGCTCTATGCTGTGACCTTTCAAACCTAGGACTTTTTGTCTGTTTGATTGCTTGTGTGTGCTTTGTGCTTTGTGCTTTGTGTGTTTGCATCCCTGCATTCATTAGCATCATATCATAAAGTTTCATGGAACTTAGCTTTGTTTGTAAACATCATAGGATATCATGTACTTTGAAAAAAAAAGGGTAAACGTTGAAGTACACTTACAAGAGTCATAATCTGGACGATCTAAGGAGATTGGAGACCTTGGTGACAGACAAAGAAGGATTCAAGAGTATATATGGGAAATTATTATCTTTGTTGAGTATGAAGAGTGATAAGGGACTTCTCGCTACTCTACTTTTAGTTCTACTTCTTTCTACTCTACTCTACTCTACTCATCTTGGAAGAAGCTCAATTGGAAGAAGAATTCAAGCGACTCAAGAGAAGACCGTTGGAAGAGTCTCTTTAGATCCATCATTACTAGCTTTTATTTAGCTTTTATATCATGATTCTTGTAAGGCGTACAGACGCGTTCGTAATCAATTTTGTAATAAATCAATATTTTAGTATTCCGATACTAGTGATTGTAACCGTTTTAAAAAAAATACGTCTTTTGATATTTCTTGATGATTATAAATAGTTGAGTTCCATGAATCTTGCTGCATCGCATTTGCATTTGCATTCCTTTGCATTCCAGGTTCTTATCCGTGTTTCTCTTCTCAGATAAGCTGAATCATCGATACGATACTCGAGTCGGTCGCAAGAAAATGATGGATCATTTGGAACAGGAAAACCAAGCACTCCGAGCGGAGATTGCCACTCTAAAGGCCAACATGGAAACTTTTTCTACTACTATAAAGAATCTGATAGACACTCAAGAGCAGGAAAATCAAGAACTTTGCGACGAGGTTGCAAACTTAAAGGTTACCAAGAGGAGCCTGATGGATTTGGTCAAAGAGTTGGTCATATCCCAATGCCAGGATGGTTCTTCTGCCTTCTCCACTAATCGACCAGTCGAACGAAGTGGTGAATATAGGGATATCCCTGTGCTCTACGTTGATCTATTCCCTACCCTCCTACAATATGGTTTGATCAAGAAGGAAACTCCACTATCCATCCCGATAACCCATAGGAGTTACCTCAAAGCTAATGCTTTATGTGCCTTCCATCAAGGGGAACCCGACCATGATATAGAGGAATGTTATGTCTTGAAGGAGAAAGTGAAAGAGATGGTTCAGAAGGGAGTCTTGTCTTTCAAAGTGTGCGAACCCCAAGTTGAGATCCATCTCTCACTCGAACAAGAAGCAATCCCCTCCTTGTACGTGGTGGATTGATACCAAGGACAGTTTCTTTAAGGCTACGTCTCGTCATATTTTATGCTTATTTGTTGTTTTCGTATGCAATTTTCTACGATTGTTAATGCATTTGTTTTGGCGTGTAAGAACTTGTTTGTTCTAAATAATTAATGCAATAATAATGTTTATCTTGAAGAAATCCATTCGTTTCACTCATTTTAAACATTCTTTCTATTTTATAATGCCAATACTACTCCAATCTCTTGCCTCGACAGAGAATTGAATGGAGGATGACGAAATCACAAACGTAAGATCTCTTGTTGTATGCTTTTGAATAAAACTCTGTTAGTGATACAAGGAATTGCTTCAGAATCCCAAACACTGGAGATATAAGGGAGACATACCCTCGTTAACCTCTTTGAGCCTTTGAAGTAGGAGTTTTCTTCTTCCAAATCAAAACTCTCATTCTTAACCTGGGGCAGGGTAATTTTCAAAAAAAAAAAAGGAGTAAAATATCACGAAGATTGGGTGGGCACAAACAAACATTGAGCCTTATATCCTTTGTTTCTTAAACCGTGAACTAATCCATGATACAACCCTCAAAAGACCTCATTGAAGTAGGGTTTATTTCAAAAGCGTACTCATCGAGATATCGTTTCCTGACTCCTATGAGCTATGCTCAAATCCGCGTTGGCATTGTAAAATCGGTAATTCAATCATGAAAATATCTTTTAATAAAATTTTCAAGACAAACATATATCGTATTAGCAATTACAGAGTTAACCTTTTTCTACTTGCTAACATTTGCTTGACATCATAGAAGCTAGTATACGAGCATCAGCAATGAGCTAAATCTTGTGAGATTTGAAACTCTGATGAGTAAATGGCGAATCATTTCAAAAGGATGACCTTGTCCAGGGGCACGTTACATGAAAACTTTGCTGAGCAGGGTATGTTTTTTTTCCCAGCTATTACTCCACAGTCTGAAGAACAAGTTTGAAGAATCAGAATACCGTCAATCTGGGGCAGTTACGTCGAGATTTGGTAAATCTCTCCAAGTTCAAAGACTCAATGTGCAGAACACCATCAATCTGGGGTAGTTACGTCGAGATTTGGCAAATCTCTCCAAGAGTTTGAAAACATTGGAACATGTTGGATGCCAAGTTTTCTGTAAAATCCTCTTGAGACGACTTCTTCTCATAAACCATGTGATCTGGGGCATTTGAGAATTGAAGATTATTTCATCCGTTCACAGCAACTATTGTTCAAAATGGAGACCACCACGCAGTTCATCAATACAGGACTACCCTGTTCTCGTAACATCCTTCACCCATGTCCAAAGGGTTTCTATCCCAAACGATGTGACGACCCCCCAGTAAGTCTTTACTTCAGGTAGTCACGGCTATTCCCCGGTAAATCTTCACTTCAAGAAGTTATGGCACATTTGACGCAAGATTTCTCCAGTCGGCAACCTAAGAATCCTCGGTGGATCCTCTTACAAATTCAACCTTCCCCAGCGAAGTGAGTGTTTATTTAACTCCTCAATGGATTTTCTCACTATCTCAATCTTCTCCAGTGAAGACGGATGTTTATTTCATCCCCTCGAAGTTTTATCCCCGACATTTCTCTCTGATGAAGTGGATATTTATTTTATCCAATTACATCTCTCATCCAGACTACTTCAGCTCGCTGTGGATATTTATTTTATCCCTCATTAAGTCTCTTCGATCATGAGTTTGATTCGTTCCCAGTGAATCTTTCTCATCCCCAATAGAATCACAAGGTTCATCTTGACAACCCTAAGTGAAGTCATCATGTTCATCCCCAAGTGGAGTGCTCTCTTTTCCCCAGAGAAGTTTGAAGCTTTGAAGTGGGATATGTTTCCGTATATGGATTTCCTTTCATCCCCAGTGATGCTTCTTATATTGCAAAGATTGGACGAGTATTCGTATCGAGATGCTCGTCTTCATCTCCTGTTTGCTTCTTGTTGTTGTTTTGTCAGCATGAGCATAAGCATAGCATAACATTCATTCATGTAGATTCATGGCATGTGCGCATTTTTTGCATCTTGCATTTCGTTGCGTTTGTTTGTTTGTTCTTTCACTTTGGTTGCGCTTATCCCCAAGTGACCGGGTTTTGTCCGCTCCCTCCAAGTAGAATCGTCAGCCCTATGCAGAAAGAGCACACCCTTTCTAATTCCCCACTGAGTTCGATCCTCGTGGAATATGGTTGCTTTAGTTTTCTTTTCCATTTTTGGATAAAGATAAACCCGTTGAGTTCAATCCTCAATGGATAGAGTCTTGTTTGACCGTTTCTTTCCAGTTATTCCCTGGATTGAATTTTGGTCCCTAACAATCACAATTTTGGACATCTCTGAGATGTCGAACCTGGACTAAGCGTGCATTTATTTTTCACTTTGTCTCCCCAAGAAGAGTTTACTTGAAGATCTCTATGGAAGAGAGAAGTTATTTCTCCAACAGTTATTACTACATCTCCTTGGAATATATGCCATACAGCAAGTAGCAGCTCTTTATCTGAGCAGTTTAATTATCAAGATTTCTACGACAAATGGCAGTCTCCTCAAGATGGTTTGTCTATCCCCAGTAACTTATCAAGATTTTACACTTATTTTTCGTCAGATGTTATCTCCCCAGAAATCCGTCAGAGAAACTTATTGAAGACTTTACAAGCATTCTCTTTATTTGAGAACTCCCGTTGCAAGAATTCTATTTACTTCACTGAAATTTCAACTATAGCATTATCGCTCTACAGTGGTTATCTCCAGTGAATCCACTATTCAAGTTACTCCCACCAGATGATATCTCTTTGAAGAGGGTAGGAAATTCAAGACTTTGTTTGAGGCAGACAACCTCACAACATCTATTCAAGATTTTGTTTGTGGCAGAGAACCTCACAACATCTTTTCAAGACTTTGCTCGTGGCGTACAACCTCGCAAGACTTATTTTCAAGACTTGCCCGTGGCGTACAACCTTGGGGCATGGGAAAGTATTTACTCTTCCTAAGCGGAACATTTAAGGAAGCTGAATCATCATCTTGATCGTTGAAGCTTATTCCAGTCTATTACCTCTGCTTAGGCTATCGTGGGATAATAGGTAATATGTATGTATTTTGGTTAGATGCCTCGCATAGGCTACCGTGGTGGTAGTAGGTCATCTTTCCTTCTGTGATTAACTCGCTTAGGCTATCATATGTTTGATAGTAGGTAACACACCTTTTTTGGTCGGACGCCTTTGCTCAGGCTGCCATGAGTTGGCAGTAGGTGATCCTTCTTTTCCAGTCTATTACCTCTGCTTAGGCTATCGTGTGATAGTAGGTAATATGTCTGTATTTTGGTCAGATGCCTCTCTTAGGCTACCGTGGTGGTAGTAGGTCATCTTTCCTTTTGTGTTTACCTCGCTTAGGCTATCATATGCTTGATAGTAGGTAACACACCTTTTTTCGGTCGGACGCCTTTGCTCAGGCTGCCACAAGTTGGCAGTAGGTGATCCTTCTTTTCCATTCTATTACCTCTGCTTAGGCTATCGTGGGATAGTAGGTAATACGTCTGTATTTTGGTCAGATGCCTCGCTTAGGCTACCGTGTTGGTAGTAGGTCATCTTTCCTTTTGTGATTACCTCGCTTAGGCTATCATATGCTTGATAGTAGGTAACACACCTTTCTTTTGGGTCGGACGCCTTTGCTCAGGCTGCCACAAGTTGGCAGTAGGTGATCCTTCTTTTCCAGTCTATTACCTTTGCTTTGGCTATCGTGGGATAGTAGGTAATACGTCTGTATTTTGGTCAGATGCCTCGCTTAGGCTACCGTGTTGGTAGTAGGTCATCTTTCCTTTTGTGATTACCTCGCTTAGGCTATCATATGCTTGATAGTAGGTAACACACCTTTTTTGGTCGGACGCCTTTGCTCAGGCTGCCATGAGTTGGCAGTAGGTGATCCTTCTTTTCCAGTCTATTACCTCTGCTTAGGCTATCGTGTGATAGTAGGTAATATGTCTGTATTTTGGTCAGATGCCTCTCTTAGGCTACCGTGGTGGTAGTAGGTCATCTTTCCTTTTGTGTTTACCTCGCTTAGGCTATCATATGCTTGATAGTAGGTAACACACCTTTTTTCGGTCGGACGCCTTTGCTCAGGCTGCCACAAGTTGGCAGTAGGTGATCCTTCTTTTCCATTCTATTACCTCTGCTTAGGCTATCGTGGGATAGTAGGTAATACGTCTGTATTTTGGTCAGATGCCTCGCTTAGGCTACCGTGTTGGTAGTAGGTCATCTTTCCTTTTGTGATTACCTCGCTTAGGCTATCATATGCTTGATAGTAGGTAACACACCTTTCTTTTGGGTCGGACGCCTTTGCTCAGGCTGCCACAAGTTGGCAGTAGGTGATCCTTCTTTTCCAGTCTATTACCTTTGCTTTGGCTATCGTGGGATAGTAGGTAATACGTCTGTATTTTGGTCAGATGCCTCGCTTAGGCTACCGTGGTGGTAGTAGGTCATCTTTCCTGTTGTGTTTACCTCGCTTAGGCTATCATATGCTTGATAGTAGGTAACACACCTTTCTTTTGGGTCGGACACCTATGCTTAGGCTATCGTGTTTGGTAGTAGGTGATCTTTCCTCCCCAGTTTATTACCTCTGCTTAGGCTATCCTGTGTGATAGTAGGTAATATACGTCTGTTTATTTCAATTGGATACCTTTGCTTAGGCTACCAGCTATTGGTAGTAGGTTATCCTCAATTTCAAGTTTCTTCTTATGCTTAAGCTACTATGTGATTGTCAGTTGGTAGTCTCTTTCCCCCCAGTGGAGTTAGATCTTTTCCCGTGGAGTCTTGCTTTGCTGAGCTGTTCCTCGTCGGGTCTTCCTTTCTTTAGCTGTGTTTCAGCTAGTTATCCCCTGTGACATTATTCCTTCACAGGATCTTTGTCTTGCATGTCATATCATTTCATGTGCATTTGGCGGCATCTTAGGGCCAAAAATTTGTGCATTTTTGTATTTAAGTCCCTCCTATTTCGTCGAGACGAAGATTTCAATCTCAATATCTCCGAATAGAAGAAACTAAAATAGGGGCATCTGTCGCACCCTAATTTTTGACCCTAAGATCCTTTTTTTTTGCATAGCATCTTTAGGTCTTGCGGTCTTTGTATGCATGTTTATTACGACTAACAAGCTTGTGCAGGTGCTCTAATTTCAAGTGCAGATGATACTCATTTTCTCGGTCAAGTTTTTCAAGACATGACCATCGATTCTGATTCAAAAGGGTCCTAGGGTTTCTTCTTCACCTGGGCTCCACTTTTAGAACTCTGTCTTCTTGGGCCGTTCGTGGATCAACACTTTGAATACATCTCGGAGGGACTTTCTAGCTATATTTCGTGAAATCGGGTTTTGGTAGCTTGTGAGTCAAGGATACTTTAAGATCAAGATGATAAGGCGTGTGATTAACGCTACAACATTATTTCAACTGAGTACTGGGAATTAGGTTTTTTCTAAAGTCGCCTCTTCGTCAGGGCAAAAAGGATTTGTTGTGACAAAAAAAGGTTAACGTAAGGTGCAAAGTACGAGTCTTGGTGCTATAATTGAAATTTTGGGTCTTGTTGCATTCTCAAATCACTTGTGTCTTAAAACCAAGATAGCTCACATTCGAGATTAAGATTCGAGGGTACTTCAAGTTCGATGTTTGTGAAGTGGCCAAGTGGTGATTTGGTTTTCGACGTCAAAGATCGATTCATAATACTCAGAATTCAAATGGTTGATTAAGTGGGATCTAAAAACCAAACTTTCCTCATTTAGGTTTTAGCTTTTTTCTAGTTCACCATGCGAAGTTGGACCTTTCTTATTCATTTTTGGATTTACAATTTTTCTAAGGTCCCTTTGTCAACAATATCAACTTGATCCAACAAAACTTGTTTATCATTCTATGAGGTACGTGACATGATGTTTGCATTAGGAGTGCAAAGAGGGCGTTTTGTGGATGTTGTCAATTTCACTTTATTAATTGATGGAAATTACCGAGTTAGACGGTTGAACTATAGCTGAGTCTTTGGAATGAAAAGGAAGTGAGGAATGATTCTGCAAGTTCGTATCAATACTATATGTAAAAGCAATAAATTACAAAGAGCTTGTGAGTTTCTAAGACCATTGAATCACAGTGACTTGGTTCTGTCACCATTTATCTATAATACTATCATTGCTAAGGGTCCTAAACCAAAATCTAAAAATCCATTTCATCCAATATAAAGCACAGGAATATACAAGATTCAAATATTCTCCAAGATTACATTTGCAAATTGGATGAGGCCTGCAACACATAAAATTAAAGTTTGTTTCGCAAGATAAAATGCAAGCATCGACCGAAGACGAAGATGCTGCAGATCCATTGCTATGTTGCTGCAGTCCATAGCAGTAGGCTCTTTGTTTTGGTTTGAAGATTAGTGGATGATGAGGTAAACGCTGTAGGCGGTTCTAATGCTTGAGCAGAGGTTTTAGAAGCCAATCAACCTTGATGCTTGTGGAATACTGTCATTGTTTTGTTGGAACCAAATTTGACGCACGCACTTGTTCCACTTGACTAAACCAAGGATCCAAAGTCTGTCACAACAATAACGAACAAAATCAGATACACAAACAAGTGTGGTCAGAATTATATGGATCCAAATCTTCGAAGATAGAAGCGGAAACGGTATGAAATTTTCGATTGTGTATCACAAACGTAAGAATTGGTAAAGGCGATGAAGCATGAAACAACATACACAAATAGTTCAAGATGGTAGCATCTCATCATTGTACAACACTTCACCAGCAAGAACAATGACGGAAACGCTCCGACTCCTCCACCATTTCGAGCTCACAGTTTTGCTAGCAGTTCCTTCTAGACCTGTCATAAAATAACCGGCATATGTTATATTAACCTCGTGAGAATCACAGTGAACATTGCGGTTTGTTACATGGATTTTTCCAAGATAACAACATTCACTACTACGAAAAACCCATTTAACAACTGTTGGAAATGACATATAATGACGGGGGCGAAGGCGTTGTTATGTAGAGTGTTGTTGTATATGAGGTACGTACAATGACGATCCTGGGAAACGTTGTTGTATTCCAGTATGCGCGCACCATTTCACGACGGTTAGTTTAGTCAACCATTGTGATATAGTAAACTGTGATCTAGTTCGATTCTCAGCAACAACATTTTTTATTTATATTAGCGTTTGACATACAACTACGTATAGGTTTATAACCGCTGCCAAAAACAGACTATTTTAAATATAAAATTTATCTGCATATCAAATTATTCCCATAATTTATCTTGTCAAAACAGCTTCTGTTTACATGCAAACACAATATGTGCATCAAACACAATTCTTCCTATATTTTATCCTTATAAATGAATCACAGAATTTACATCAAAAGAAATTTACATCAAAAGCTAAATGAATCAGAGAATTAAACTGCTAACATTGTTTAAATCAAAAGCCAATATTATTGATTTCATTATGTGCATCAAAAGCCAAAACTAATGTTTACATTATGTGCATCAAAAGCAAAAAATATGTGCATCAAAAAATGTTTCTGATATATCATACAGCAGGAGCAGAACCCTTAAGCTCATTGTGGATATACGCCCAACGTTTACGAAGATCCACAAAGTCCTCAAGGGGGAATGGGGTTTCGTCGTTAAACATCTACATAAGAGCAAAAAATTGAAGATATATCATGCATGATAATAATTCAATAGTCAACTTATATATTAATATATGTAAACATTTTATGGCATATATTACCGTATCCCATGAATCAACAGTGCCAGCAAGGACGATGTTTAACATGTGTTTCATGATAAAATACCCACACTCGTAGTGCCCGCGTTGTTTCCTCGTCTACAAATTACATGAATATAAAAACATGAATACAACCACACATGCATGAATGTAAATGAAACAAACAGGTAATCGGGCCACTTACTTTAGGAGCAAGGTATGTGGGCTTTTTTCTAACATTCCTCAACATATTAACTTGCTCCACAATACTGGACATTGAAAATTGAATTAAACATATTACATGATAAACTAATTACAATTAATGCCAAAGAAAATGATATTAAACAAAGACATTTACGTTAATACAAGATCTTTCATTGGTTTGTGGAGTGGATCGTGCAAGGAACACAGTAATGTCACCGTATTTGTCCTAAACGATATTACGATCAATTGCCAATGACCACTGAATGAACACGAGAATATATATATATATATATATATATATATATATATATATATATATATATATATATATATAAAATTAGTTTTTACTAAAACAAAACTAAATATAGAATATATAAATAAATTACAACAATACTTACCTACAGAGGAATGGTGCAAGGTAACATTCTTTTCCTCCCTCATTTAGTCGTTCTTTCAAGTACTTTTCCATGATTTTTTTTCATTATACGCCCAACTAATATAAGTTGGCTCCAAGATTCCATAAGTACTTGATTTATTTAACTCTATACAAACACGGTGAATGTACCTAAATGGTCAAAGAAAATGAATAAATTAAGGGAGAAAATACAAAAAATTATAATGTTCTATAATGACATGTATATTCGACTATATACTTACGTGCACCAAACTTGCAAAATAGATAGGTCAAGCCACTTATATCCTGCGAGAAAATCCCTCACATCTTCAGGAGTGTAATACACTAAACCCAATTTTGGGCAATGTTCTAGCGGGAGAGGTTGCGCAAGGTCTATTGTTGAAATGGAGTAGTATAAACTTGTTATTTCATTTGGACTAGGGTCCAATATCCCATTGCGGTTATCTACAGGTGGGGGAGGGACTGTACAATTACTCCCTTTTATAGAAGCGTGATTTATGACACTTCTACTTGGAGTTTGATCATCACAACGCAACGACGATCTTCATTACTTCGTTGTTCGAGGCTTTCACTTAATCTCTGCATCATAACATTCAATTAGAACATAAAACAAAAATAAGCACAATATATTCAATTAGAACATATAATATATATGATACAAAAATAAGGGCGATTTACGACACATACCGAATACATCTCTTGTAACCTTTCCACTTCTTTCTCCCTTTTTTCCCTCTCCTCCTCAAACAGCCTCCTTTGCTCCGCCAATTGCTTCTCAAAGTATGACCTCAAGCCGACACCATCTCCAACACCACGGACACGGCCTCCATGCTCAGCTGTTCCGATAGCTTCGACTAATATGTCATGTCGTGCTTCCGAAACAAATGTGCCTTCACGGGCCGCCACAACCAAGTTATCCTACACAACATGAGCAACTTAATTACATAAGCAAACACATTTAAATAACAACTCATGAGCAACTTACATAAGCAAACGAATTTAAACAAAACATATACTTACAATTTTCTCAGCAACTACTCTTGAAGCCTCAAAGGTGTACTCTCCATTAGGTCTTAATCGAGCCCTCTTCCATTTCTCATGTCTTGAAGGTGGAGATGGAATGTCACCATCTCCTTCTTCTTGTAGTTTTTCCTGCAGGATCCTCTTCTCAAGTTTCCTGTGACCTCCACGAGACAATCTATGGGGGTACATGTTTTTCGCCTTGTTCTGAATTCCTACTTCGCTTTTAGCCTGTTATTAACATAGTGAAAAATGTGTATGATTAGTATCTATAACTCATTAGCATAACATTATAGGTTACATAAGACTACTAGTAATAACCTTGAATTCCTCAGAACGGCGTTTCTTCGCAAACTTCTGCCACACCTTCTTCGATAAAAAACTATACCGAATCCATGGAGGTTGAAGACCGCTCTTAGGCTTCGTAATGTAGTCAGCCGTGAGCCGTGACTTAAATCCCCTCCAACGAACACCGGCATAAGTCATCCACTTTATTTTCAATTTTGAGTCATCGGTAAACTCAAAATTCAACTACATTAAATCAATATATAAGTATGAATTAGAAACTATAGGTAGTGATATCAAATATATGAAAATTATAGTATGAAATACCTTAATGTCTGTCCATAAGCTTTCTTTGACATTACCATCCACTTCTCTCCAATCATCAATCAGTATACTGACTTTGCTACGTGCAAGGAACGCAACATAACTCCTAAAAGTAGCGTAATGTGGACAATCCACTAATCTGTAGTGCGAATCAAACTCGATCAGATTTTTTGCACCATATGAGTTGCAGACTGATGTGAATTGGGGCATCGTTGTGACACCTCTTTGTGATCTTTTCGTTTGACTTTCAGTTGTTTGAGTTTCATTGGCTAACCTTTCATTTGTTTGAGTTTCTTCGCTGGTTTCTGATGAAGAACTCGACAAGGTCGACATCTAAGTTCAAAAACAACAACAACAACATGAACAACAATGGCAAAAGAGTTTACTATAGATGCATGGGGAAAATATTTTACGTACCCTAAACGTGACGACGAAGTAAACGATGTTGGTGTTGGTGTTGTTGTTGTCTTCCTTCCTTACGACAACGACGGTGACGATGATGACGACGGTGTTGGTATGTGCGTAATCTTCTATTTTCTTCACTATCTTGACGATGATGACGAAAATGACAACAAATGGATACTGATGATTCAAGCTTTGGCGGAATCGTGTATTGTTTCACAGTATTGAAGGTTAGGGTTTAGGGTTGAAATCGTGTAACGTTTCGTCTGGTTTCTATTTTCAATGGAATCGAAATAAGGATACTGAAGAGACAATGAGACTACCTAGTTTGTAGACTATTGAATCACTACTGCGACGGTCAAGAATTTACACCGTTATGATATAATATTTACATAATGAAATTTCATATTAAAGCGCCAGAGTTATTTTTAGAATTAAAAATTAAAAAAACATACAAAATATATCACAACGGTGTATATAAACAACCGTAGTCATAAATTTTAATTTTTTTAATTAGAAGTAAATAAAAAAGTAAATGCGCGCTTTAACATAAAAGGAATAATATATATGAATACGCTGAGGTTCGAACACATGAAAGCTTGAAGGTATCACTATGGTTGATTTATCAACCGTTGTTATATACAGATAATCACCACGGTTGGTTTATCAACCGTTGTTATATATGAATAACTTTTATTCAATAAACAAATAAAATACAACCGCGACTTAGTTTAGATACGTCACAATGGTGTAGGGATGAAGCGTTGTGAGCATGGCGTCATTGTTTACACGTTTTGTAGTAGTGATTACACTTACTATCGGATGTGCGGTTCATGTCTGACGAACTTACCGATGGGTGCAACGGCGCTGAGATTGTATGTTGTGAGGGCCATGTTTAATCACCTTGTTCTAACATCAGTACCTAGAAAAAGACTGATAGTTAATTTTAGCCATATAGTTTTAAAACTCACAAAAACTGCATGAGCACTACGCTACTGTCACAAGTCTTTCTTTCCAAGATAAATGAAGCCAAAGAAATTACAGCAGGGGTTAGCACGAACAAATCAAAGAGGAACAAGAATTGAAAATTTCAAAGATTATTGAAGAGGACAAGGGAATTAAAAGTATTCACAACCATTCTAGACGCTTGACTCAGGTTGCAAGACTTGCCAACATTCGACATTTCCAAAGTAAAATAGCAAGTTTTCACAAATTAATCATAATCAAGTATGTCAATAAGGAAATAATCACAACTCATCAGACATGTCAGGTTAGAATGGAAAGATTAGAGCATACTTCAAGCACGTGGAACCAAAAGACATAATGAATAGGCCTCAGATTTTGAAATCATAAAGTTTTCATCATTTTTTTCAATTGAAGTTATGGGCAACATCCCAAAGGGATACCACCAGCATGAACTTTCCAAAAACAGAATGGAGCAAGAATCAGGGCTTTCAACATAAAATGGTTTCAAGACAACAAGGGAAAGCTTTCAAAAAGTTTCCAAACCGTTCAGACAGCATATCAGATAACATTTGATTTTTCCAAAACGTATCAGACAACATTTGATTTTTCCAAAACGTAACAGGCAACAAATTCAAACCATCAAAGGTGAATCAAGTTAAGCAATAATCATATCAAACAAATAAAATCACAGATTGGAATCAACTTTAATATTACATCAAATATTTCCAAAATAAAAAACCTTCACACTCATCATTGGCCTATAAATATAAGAGCTTTACCATCACACCAACACACGAAAATCAAAACCCTATACACAACGAAAAATCATCACCCTTACCAACAACCAAAAATCATCAATTTCGTTACCAACTCAAAAAATACAGAGATTCAAAGGCGTTCATCATCATCTCAGAAGGTCACAAAAGAAAGAAGAAGAACCAGAGCAATATAAGCCACAACAATCACGCAAAAGAAGGTAAAGAAGAAGAAGGAAATCTTCCCTGAAAGCCATTCACGGAGCCGTTCACAGCATCACCGGCCTTCTTCTTCCTTTTTTATTCCGCTTTGCTTTAAATTCATCATTTTTGTAACATGTAACAATCACAATCAATAGTGAAATGGGGTATCAGGGCTGTGTGGGGTGGGGTTTATGTTTGTTTGCTTGATTTTGGTTGATCGAGTGAGAAATAGGAGAGATGAGAGATGAACGGCGGCTAGGGTTTTCTTGAACCCTAATTTCATCTTTGAGAGATTGGCGAGAAAGAGAACGAGAGTGTCTGAGAGGCGATGTTGTTTTCCTTTTGGTTTCACGTCCTAATTATGTACACTGCACACACAGTACGTGCCGTGCTCCCTCACTTTCCAGCCTTTTGTTCACAACGCACACACATCAGACGATTGGGATCGGAGGGTCTGCGATATACCCTCTTCCCCGCATCACACTTAATTCCTCCGCTTTTTATTTAAGTCTGCTTTTAAAAAAAAACAATTCAACCTTTATTTAAGTTAATTCTATTTTTTTTAATAATCAATCTTTTCTTTTAACTTAACCAATTTTAAATCTAGATAAATAAAAAGATAAACTTCTTTATTGTTAAAACTTTTTTGAAAATAACTAAAATTTAATTAACTTTTTGGTAAAATCTTTTATATTAAAAACTTTTCATTTAAAATACTAATTTTAAAAACTCTTTCTTAATTAATAATAATAAACTCTTAGTCTTTTTTACCCTCTCTTAATAATTTTAAAGCTAAAATAATACACTTCTAAGAATTTTTATTAACTTAATATATAATTTTAATTTTAGTTAATAATAAAACATTTTTAAGATAGTTAAAGAAATAAAAACCTTTTAACAATAAACCTAAAAAAAATTCAAACTCTTTTCTCAATAAACCGTTCCCAATTAGGATCCCTCCTGCGCTTAATCGTGTGCCCGTGTGAGATAGATTAGAATTTTAGTCGATATTATGCTTTGTTTATGCTATCATATGTGATGTATGCATTCTATTTTGTCAAACCTTTCAAAACATAAAAATCTCGATCCAACGTCGAGCCATTTTCTATCCCCTTGTAAGTCGATTTCTTTCGAGCATCGCCGTCAACCTTTGGTCACTAGACACAAGACTAGCACCACTTTGCTAGCACTTTCGCTTAAATCTAATAATTAATTGCATTAATATCCAAGGGAAAATCCCATGCATGATAATCAAATTACTGTGCATGGTGCATTTCATTTGCATCATACCTCCCTATAGTTCGATACCCTTAAGATAATTTATATTAGACAACTTTAGGGTAAACTTCCTAAGTTAATCCTCCGTAGTTTTGATTCTACAAATCAAAACTTAGCTCACCTAATTCTCCACACAAGAGAATTAGATGTGAATTATCTCAAAGAAGGGACATACAATCCCATACCCCACAAATACAAACAATTTTCAAAACTGTGGTGGTTTCTTAAGATGATGACTCATCTCTTCTCCTAAAACTTTTAAACAACTTTAGTATCCTTCAAGAGGAACTTCATGTGCTCTGATTCCTTCCCGACAGGATATGTAGGCACAAGATGCGATATCTTGCCGAGCACAGTTAGGAATAGAATTCTAGGTCACCTACCCTTAAACCCTTAGCAAACAAAAAAACAAATAACATAATAAAACAAGAGGTTCTTGTAGAGTACTACAGATATATAGGGTGCTAACACCTTCCCTAGGTATAACCAACCCCCGAACTTTAGAATCTTAGTTTGCATTTGCATTGCATTGTGGGTAATTCGATCTTTCTCCTTTCCCTTGGATAAATCAAAGACGGTGGTGAAATAAAAGAAATGTGATTCAAGTTAACATAATAGCTTGGTATCCAATTCTCACCGTGAAAATATCCAACATCTCAATTCCCTTATTTATCCATAAATATCAAGAGATATCCTCTAAGAATCAAGCACAAGTCAACATCATTTCAAGTCAATCAAGCCCCAAGTTCATCAGGTGCACCAATTAGGGTTTTAGTTGATCAGGGCCTCCAAGTGAATTTTTATCTGGGCATGATCCAATACCTCAAGATATGTTTCAAGAACAATAAATGCCTCACATTAGTCCATTCCTATGATTGGATTGATTCAAAGAACTTGATTCATAAGCAATGCAAGGATTCAAATTCATCTGGACCACAAACTAGGGTTTCTGATGAAAAAGTGAACTGCACCTTTAACTTTTGACCAAGACATGATCTCAAACTTTGGGACATGATTCAAGACACTCAAAAACAACTTTGGAGTTCATCCATGATGTTTAAATTAGTCCAAGGATTTGATTTCATAAAGGATCATAAAGTTCAATATTCATCTGATACAAAAAGTCAATTGTGGTCAAAATCAAGTTTGACTTTTGGAGTTTTGGTCAAACATGGTCTCTTCATGTCAAGAACAATGTTAATGTGTGATTTGGATCATGATTGATCAAGAAAAATCAAGAAAAGTGAGGTTACTTGTAAAAAGGGCAACCTTAGAAAACTTAGAAATTTTTCTAAGCATGAAAAACAATGATTTTTACCCCACTTTGCAAGGTCATAACTTCCAAACCAAGTAACCATTTTCTTGGATATAAATTCCAAATTGAAGAGCTTGTTACATACTACATCTTTGTCACTTAGGGTGGGTTCCCAAAAAGAGCATAGATTTTGAGATATGAAGCCATGAAGTTAGGATTTTCACACTTTTGAACTTTGACACAGAGAAATTTTGGACATAATCTGTTTTGTGTTTTAACCAACTTTGAGGCTATTTTCACCAAGATCCAAGATGAATCAAGACCTAATGCAAACATAAAAGTTGAAGTATGATATACCAGCTTTCCAAAATGTCCAAGAACATCATCTAATTCCATTTGAGCAAGGAGATATGAAGTGCACAATATGCCTTGATGCAACTGTTTTTGCTAGGCATATTTGGCATTACTTGTGGTACACGATTTCTTGAGTCCAAGTGTGATGATCACATAATGCTCATCCAACCAAGATTAGAATGAATCATCCAAAACCTGCAAGATAAAGCCACTAAATCAAGAGGAATCCCTTTGAAATGATGAGACATCATCACTTTAAGCCTTGATATCAAGAGGCATTTATGTGAAATAGTGCATTATCAAAGAAACCACTCTCATTAGTCAAGATGCACTCTTAAACAACAATAAACACCTCTGCAGAATGTGGAATTAGTCAAAAGAAGAGCTAACCTAGTGGAAGAGATAAGGTACCTAGAGTTGGAAGTAATGATGCATTTCCAAAACCATTGAACAATGAACTCATCCTTCAAACCAATCCTATTCATCCAAAAAAAACTTGATCCTCTATAAATAAAGACCACATTTGATCATTCAAAACACACCAAAACAATCATAACACTTGTTTTCTCATTCTTCCTCTTTCACTTCAAATTTTCAAAAATTCCAAGCAGTAAGCTTCGAGTTTTCAAAACCAGAGCTTAAACCACTCAAACAACCATCCAAACACATAAAAAATAATCCCTTGAAGGTGACCAAACCTTCATCTTCATCCCAAACCACCAAAATCAGAAAGTTAACTGTCAAAACCTCATATCTTTGACTTTTTGCATTTTTACAAGCCATGTCTTGATTCTGTCCATTTTAAAACCTTACAACACCTTAAACACACTCTAATATATATACTTAAGGTGTTCCAAGCATATTTTTCCAACTGTAAGTCCATTTGGTGAAGGTTATATTTTGGTCACTTTTGACCTTTTTGCAAGAAGAGGTCACTTTTTGTTCCAGAGGTTTTTTTTGGATTCTGATCATCCTAAAAGCTTCCAAGGGGTCTAATAGAGGTGTCCAAGGAATTCATTCATTTATGTAACAAGTATCTTGGAAGTTGGCTTTGTGCTTCAAGAGGTAAGTCTCAGTAGAACTTGGTACTTTGTTAAATATTCATTGCTTTGATGTACATTGAGTTTGAACATGTCTTGCATGTCATATGTGTTGTGTTTGAACCAATTTTAAGTGCTATTATTGACTGTATAGAGATTTGGCATAGAATTTGCAAAAATGCATCATTTTAGGAACCACTATCGGGTTTTAAAATGTAGGCATTTTTAGAAAAATCTAACACCACCACTGTGATGGTCCTTCTTGCATTTGGTAGGAAACTAGGTCTTGTTGGGCAAGAAATTGGCCATGGAGCCTTTCTGGCCAGGCCTAAATCCACCTTAGCCTTATCAATTAATGGCTGGGGGTGATACAACAGATGTATCACCACCCCAGTGGTTAAACCTGTGCGCCATATGTACCTTGTCACCACCAGAACTGTGGTTCGAATCCCCCTCGCCCCAGTTCTTTTATTTTTCTAGATTTTCCAATTGAATAACACATATAATACCTTGCTTACCCCATATGCTCACAATGCGTGCGTGGTAGGATTAGTCTTGGTTTTGTGCTGCAAGCGAAGTGACCTGAGTTCAAGTCCCATGGGGACCATTTCCCATCTTTTTTTATCACTTTATTGTTTCACTTTCTTTTGTATTTTCAAACTATCATAACTTTCTCATTTTTTATCATTTTAAACCCATTAGTTTTGCAAATTGCTCATGATAATGTCTATTTTCTATTTATGAAAATAAAATACCAAAAGTATTTATTTTTGATGCATTTGTAAATGCTTAAAGTGTGTGGTATTTTTAGGGTTTCCATGAGTTTCTCTTGATTCTTTTGATTGATTCCCAAGTTTCTCTTATACATATTGCTTTGTTTGGATCACATACACTTTTTAGAAAGGTTGTTTGATCTTGTAAACTTGTGCATTGTGCTATTACTTGGGTTTTATACCTATTTGATGCATGTCTACATATTAAAAGTATATGTTGAACTTTGTCCATACCATGAGCTATTTGCTTGACTATTTTGCCTTAACATGGGATGTTCTTTCTAAGTTTACATAACCATGATATGAATGTTTGCCTTTGTGATGATTTCACCATGTTTTAGTATCCTTATACACTTGAAGTTTGCCTTGAATCTGCCATTGAATACATGCTTGTATGCTTAAACTTTTATGGTGTTTCTTACTTGCTTGTGACCATGTTTGAACCCTAATATCCATGTTTGGTTGTTACCAACTTGTCTTAACATGTTAAATTTGTATCCATGCTTAAAATGATGCCTTAACTTGTTCACATGATGTTTAAACTTTAAACTTGTCATCTTTGTGTAGCGTGGTTTTTGTGGTTTCGAATTACTATCGCTTTGGTACTACAGTTCGATTCATTTTTTATCCTATTGAGCTGATTAAGGAAGGGAAATAGATGTCTCCAATTAAACCTGCTTGCAAACTGAGGTTAAATAATAAAAAATGTTGGTTTACAGATGCTATCAAAATAGGGGGTGTAACACCCCAAAATTTGCTCTTTTGTTTTGAAGCTAACTGGCTTATATTTCTTTGCATTTCTTGCATTAGCATTTGTGCATAGCATTGGTTCTTAGCATGGGATCAAGGTACTTGGTTCATCTCAAAGGAGTCTCAAGCCTCAAGGTGGTTTGAGGGGTTCATCACATCTTCATAAGATTAAGAATGGCAAAGGATTTCAAGTAAATCTTTCCCTCCTAACCAGAGGGACCAAATTAGGGTTCTTGTGTTCAAAGAGCTTCTTGAGAAAACTTTGTGTATTCAAGCATGCTCTCATGGTTTCCATGTGCTCACAAGCACTCATAGAGGAAGGCTTGGCTAGTGGTTCATTGTGGAAGATGTTCAGTGGATCAGTTGCTTGTGAACCAAGAAAAGTCAATTGTAAGGAGGAAAGTCAACCATGGGTTTTTAAAGGTTCAAATCATGTTTCCCAAGTCCATGTACCTTCATTTGGTCAAGGAATAGCATGGATGGCACTATTCATCAAGAATCAAGAGTTTGTGCAAAAGTTACTATTTTTGGAAAATGACCTATAATGTGAAACTTCCATTTTTGGCAACTTTTCAAACCATCTTCAACTTGACTTTTCATCATCAAAGAAGCTTCAAATGAATTTTCCTCAAACATGAAAGTTGAAGATCTCTCTCTCCCCTTTCCAAAAAGTACTAGATTGTATCCATACCATTTGTGAAACTCAAGTTATGACCAAAAGAAGGCAAGGTGTTTTTTAGGGTTTTCACATGTATCCATTTTTCCACCTTTTGCATTTTGGTTCAAAATGACTTGTAATTGCCTCTAATGCTTCAAGTCATATTGCAACATCCAAGTACACTCAATGAGGACCATTTTTGACCCTTGAATCAAGTGAATCCGTGCCATGTACCTCACTTATTTCACAAAATGCATTTTTGCAAGATGGATCAAATCTCATGAATTAAGCATCCACAAAGCCCAAACCCAATTCCATTGTGATCAGCAAGAGAAATGTGAATGATTCATGATGGAAAGCATGACAATGCACATGTGGATTAGTGGTTTCATCACAACTTGCATTTTTGCAAATCACTTTGGATAGCCTTAATTAAGGGATTAATCAAACCCTAATCATGCTCAGAGGTCTAACCAAGTGTATATAAGGAGACTCACACATTCATTCACACCTCATGCACCCTCATGCACCCTAATCATGTTATTCCATATTCTTGATCTACACACTCCATAGAACAAGAATCAACCATTGTTTGAAGTTCTAAGCAAGGTTTTCACCATACACGAATTTGAGTTGCTCACTTTCAAACTTCAAGATCCTGCCTGATTCAAGCCTCATATTGCATTTATTTTGCAATCAGAAGTTCCAAGGAGTAGATCTGCAGCTTTCTGAAGGTTTTCTTGGTGTATTTTGTGCTCTACAAGTTTCAGGTTAGTATGAAATTCATGATCCTAGAACTTGATTTTCTTATGTGCATAATGTTCCTTGTGCTTTACTGATCATCCTGATGTGTTTAGATCTTGATTTGGACGTGTATTATGGTTGTAATGTGGATCTGAAATTTTTATGTTCAAACTTTTTTCCTTCGATTTGGTTTATTCTTGCATGATCTGTTAATTTGAACTTGATATTCATGATCCTTGTGAAATTCTGAGTGGAATGGTGTACTTGTTTTTGATTTCTGGAATATTTTTGAGTTTGGTGTTGCCGGAGAAGACGACCGGAGCTAGGGCTCCGGCGTCTGGTTCACTTTTCAGGTCACCTGAGGATGGAGGTTGAAGATGAAATCTAGACCGTTGGTGGTCCAGATCTGATGGTTCATGCTTGGCCACATCATTTAAAATCATCTTTTATTTTATTGATTGTGTGTTGTTATTCCATGGTTGTTATTATGCACACACAGATCTGAGCCACACATCTTGTTTAATCTTTGATCTGATGACTTATTTGTATGCGTTTGATTAATCTGATGGTTTTAATTGTGCCAACACATTAAAATTTCCATGTGCTATTCACGTGCTTGTTTTAATTTCTGAATGGTGTGATGTACGCGCGTGTATCATTGTTATCATGTGTCCTCTAATCCTGGCCTTTCATCATGATTACTTTGATTTTGTTGACTGAATGTGGCACGCTGGATTGATCCAAGGGCAATGATTGAGTCAATCTGGTTGACTCTGAGCCTTCATAAGAAGCGCTTTGGGCTTCTTTGCTATTGGCACCCCCTCCTTTGGTCCAGCCCAATTTTCAACGTGATTTTCTTGCTTGTTGCACCCCTGGTTTCTTTATTTTCTTTTTATTTCATTTAATTGTTTCATTTTCATTTTTTTAATTTTTTAAAAATAGATTTATGCATCTAAAAATCACCAAAAAAATCATGAAGCATCTTTGGAATTTTATAAAAAATTTTCAAATTTTAGTTTCCATTTTTATTTTATTTTGTGCCTCTGAATTAATTGTTTGATTAATTTCTTTGTGAATTTCTTAACTTGTGCACACTTGATCTTGTTGATTTTTTTTCTCATCATTGGTGTATGATTTGCATCCCCTTCTTTTTGCATATTTCAGAGGACATATTTAGGTTCCTAAAAATATTTTTCTCATATTTTTAAACTTATGTAATATTGCATTTTAGTCCCTCTATTTGTGCATTGTTCTTCTTTGTTCTTATGCAACTTTGAAGCATTGTTTGAGGTACTTAACTTGTGAATTTTTGTGTGATCTTTTGGCATGTTGCTAGCTTCTGACTTAGGTCACTTGGGTTTTAATTTCACAATTTTTGAATGTCATTTGGTATATGTTTGATTATTTGTGCTTAAGTGAATTATGCATGATCATCTCTTGACATCTCTTAACCCTAATTGCTTTGCCATGCTTGATTGTTTGAGTTTCTTTGTGATTCTTTGCATGAGTATTTGATATGATGTTTACCCCTGGTTGAGATACCTTGTGACCAAATTTTGCAATTTGTGGATCATGTTTGGGTATGCTTTAAGTGCTTGAACTTTGGTTTCCTTTTGTGGACTTTCTTTGGTGCATAATGTTTCATGTTTTGATCTTCTCTTGCACATGAGAATTGTTGATGATGGTATGATCTTGATTCTGACTTGCTTTCATCTTCGTCTTATTTTTCTCATTTCATCTTGATATGAAGTTCATTGGTGCTTAATTGTGCATTTCATATAAGTATGCTTGCAATCTTTCATGATTACCTTTGCATGCTTACTTGAGATGTTTTGTATGATCTTTGAGACTTGTTTATTGATGTGAGTTGGATATACTTGATATGATGTGATTCCTGCCCTATCTTGTTTCTTATCTCATCCTTCTCTTTCTCATTCTTCTCTTTCACTCTCTTCCTCCCATGAATCTCAAGACTTGTTTAAGTCTTGGATTCTCTCCCTTTAGAGCTACCTAGTCCAACTTAATTTTTGATTAAGCTTGGAGTAGGATTAGCATTAGGTTTTAGGTAGTCATCTCTCCTAAGCCTCACTAACCATAGGTCATCCATGCATGATAACATTAGGACTCTTAGTTTCCCTTTAGAATTTCCTTTGGGTCTTCTCTCTTCTCATCTCAAAACTTCTTGAAAACACTTAATAAAGATAAAGTGTATTGTGCACGAGCCTTAAGCGTGGGGAATGAGAAATGAGGGGCTTCCTCTCATATTTTTAGAGTGCTTAGCGAGCGTCCTGTCTTGGGACGATTCATTAAGTATTCGTCCCTGTGCCCTAGACTTTTGTGCAATGCAAGTTATGAACTAACTTAAAAAACACTTTTGTCTAAAAAACACAAAAACAAATTCAAATATTTTTATCCTTTGGGATTGTTGGGTTTCAAACTTCATTTTCAGAAAAGAGCTCATCGCTCACGTAAAAAACACTTACCCATTCGTGGTCGTACCCACGAACTACATTAGCTCTGATTCCTCTCTCGTCCGATTGAGGATATGTAGGCACAAGACAACGATTGTCTTGGCGAGCAACCTTCCCCCACAGTTCCCGTCCGAACTACATTGACTCTGACTTTCCCATTGCACTGAGGGAGTACGTAGGCCTAGGGCATCGAATATGTCCTACCGAGTCCGTCTTAGTCACCCCCATCCCCGTTTTCTTTTGTTCAGCCATAGATAGTAGGATAGCTCACCCTTCGTTTAGACAACAAGTGTGGATCTCATCGAGTACGATGGATGTGTGGGGTGCTAACACCTTCCCCTCGAATAACCGACTCCCGAACCTGGACTATGGTTGCGATGACTATGTCTTTCCCCCTTTCTCTTCAGGTTTATGCAGTGTTTCCTTTCCCTCTCTCGGGATAAATACACATTGCTGGAGACTCTGTGTTTTCTGCGCCACTCTCGCGTTTGTATCGTTGGATGATAATCTTTCAAGAGAGACAGCTGGTGACTCTGCTGGGGACTCTGGTTGACCTTTTGCTGGTCCATCCCCTTTAGCGAGTCAATCCTAGCGCTTGTTTGTTTTCTTTCATTGGGTGTTTATTTGTTGTGCTTTATTATGTTGTATATTACTGTTTTACAACTTTTATTGCATTGTATTTCATTTTATTACTGTCATACTGGATATTGCTGTGTTGTGCTGGCTGGTTTCTGTTTGGCAGATTGGGTTGTTCTGAGAGATAAGCCCAATACCCAAGCTTGAGTACACCCTAGGACTAGAGTGGAAACTAGTGGGACCTACGTGCCATCTTGGTGCATTTGTGTGTTCACCAAATTCATAACCAGACGAGGCTATCTTGGGATGCATTCTGACGTGTTTGTCTTGCGCATGTCAGGGTGTTGATCTAGAGAGCTGTCGACTCTGGTGACCGTTTCTCTGATACTTCAGTTGCGCCTCTCCTCCCGACCTGTGATAATGGCAGACCAGAAATGGAAAAACCATTACACTTGTCGATCCGAGGACCCAATGCTGAGGGACTCGCATAGGATGACCTCATTTTTTAGGGGAATCAGTTGAGGCCTCCTCGATTGATGATGATGCCAAACCAAAAATGGTGAATGTATCATCATTTCTCGACCTGAAAGCCCGTGATATTGAGGATCCTCGCCTTTCAAGAACCCTCATGTGAGATGGGATGGGTGTTTGCAGGCTTGCAGGAAATCGAAACCTTCAACCTACCCGGTTTTCTGGATTTCTCATCAGTGTTTGATTATCTGGGTTTCTGGTTATCTCAATGGTTATGTATTCTAGAATTCTGGTTTTCTGGGTTGTGGTTCTCGTTCAGTTAACAGCACAGCACATCCAGCAGTGGTGCCTTGATCCCATGCTTGCATGTGCATATCATTTTTCTTGCATTCTAACATGTTTGACATTTTCCAGGGCTTGTATCTTACTATTGATTCCAGTTTTCTGAGGTTACCTTAACATGGATGTCCAGAGAAAGAAGACTGTTGCTTATTCGTTCCCAGACCCAACCTTGACGTTGATTCACAAGCTGATTAGTATGGCTGGTCCCAGAGTTCGTACAGAGTTCGGTGGAGAGTATGGGAGACTTCTGAAGTTTGTCTACAGTATCTCCAAGTATGAGAAGAATGCCATTCATACACTTCTTCAGTTCTATGATCCGTCTTTGCGTTGCTTCACTTTCCCAGACTATATCTTGGCTCCAACTTTGGAGGAGTTCTCATTTATTTTGGGAATCCCCATCAGGCATAACATAGTATTCTTTTATGAAGAACGCCCCGGGATAAAAGAAATGGCCATTGCTCTTCATATTGGTGAGTCCGCTCTGAGCAGTAATATTGTGGAGAAACAAGGAGCTAAGGGTTTCTTATTGAAGTTCTTGTTTGACCAAGCATGCATACATGTTAAGGAGAAGAATTGGACTGCTTTCCAAGCTATTCTGGCTATGTGCATCTATGGGATTATCCTATTTCCAATGTTCCTGATCTGGTGGATATGCATGCTGTCAGAATCTTTATTTCAAAGAATCCTATACCTACCTTGCTAGGTGATGTGTATCACTCAGTCCACTACAAGAATGAAAATAGGCGTGGAAGAACTGTGAGTTGTTGTGCACCACTCTTATCTACTTGGTTTCTGAGTCATCTCCCTGAAGCTGGCGCTTTCGTTGATACGAGAGATTCTCTGAAGTGGTCAAAGAGGTTAATGGGCTTGACTGCTGACAACATTATTTGGTTCAACCATGAGTTGCTAGGGATGAAGATTATTTGCAAATGCGGAGAATTCCCTAATGTACCCTTGATAGGGAGAAGAGGTGGAATTAACTATAATCCTTCCCTTGTTATCAAGCAGTTTGGTTATCCTTTGAGAGGTCCACCTGAAGAGCGAGATATCAGAGAGTCCTTATTCTTCAATGGTACTGAGGATCAAGAGATGATAAGGAAGATTGTGAATGCTTGGAAGCAGGTGACCAAGAAGGGAAAAACTTCATTCGGGAAATGTAATAACCGGGCTTTTCCTTCCTATGAAGAGTGGATTAAGAAAAGAGCAGAAAAGGAGCTTCTTCCCTTCCGGGTGGAACCACCTTTGTATTCTTTGATGATCGAGGCTCCCACAACTATTGATATAGAGAAGTATGATAAGTTATGGGCTGAGAGGGAGAAACTCCGAGAGGAGAATCGTGAGTTGGGCAGAGAGGTTGGTCAGTTGAAGCATGAAAAAGGCGAAGCTATTCATGTTGCCAGGTTAAAATCAGAACTTTTGGCTGTGAAGGAGAAAGAATTGTCTAAAGAAGCCACAGCCAGAGAGAAAGTGGCTCAAGCGTTGAAAAGTGTTAGCAAGGTCCTTTCGTCCAAAAAGAAAGAGTTGGCTTATGCTATGTCAAGAATTCACAGGTTCCATGACCGTCGGAATACAGCAATTACTGCCAACAGGTTGAAAGAGGACAAATATCTGGAGCAGATTGAAAGCTTCGGGAAAAGGATAAGGAGATTTTGTCAGGGATCTTTGAGAGGAGAGCAATTGAGGAAAAGCTCAAGGAAACCATGGCAGATATGGAACAGCTAAAGATCCAAGCCGAAGTGAAAAGAGCCAGAAGCGAAGGTCCAAGTTCAAGTGGAGCTTCTGGAGAAGATGATTGGGAATTGCATAGTCGTTATTTAACAGGGATCTTGCACAGGAGGGATCTTTTGATTCAGGAGTTGATTCAGAGACCAGTGCATCCTAATACCAAGAAGCTTCTCATGGAGGTGCAGAATTGGTGCAAAGAGAATGACGAATGGGGAATTCTAGCACGACTAAGTCTTGATGATATGCCTTAGTTCCCTTGCTGCTATTTTCTTTGTATTTCCGGGATCACCGACAAACTTGTTGGTCGGGGTCTTTGTTTATGCTTATTCAGACTTGTGTTGTAACAGATGCTTATTCTCTTTATATGATCAGGAATTCAGTTCTCTTCTGTTGTTAAAACTGGAATCAAGGGATAGATCGCCTTGATAATGTTCATACATGTTTGCATTTACATTTGCATAATCATCTCATTTTGCATAGCAGGTTATATCGGATTCTCTAGTTTTCTTATGCTCTCTCTTTTTGACAGTCAGGATTGATCAACCAGCTCATCGGTATTCTACCAGGCTTAATCAAAGCAGAGTGATGGACAAAGTTCAGGCAGACATGGCAGCTATGCAAGCTCGCATCGATCAATTCATGGAGATGATGCAAGGTGTGGTGCAGAGCCAGAATGAATTCAGAACTCTAGTTCAGCCTTTAGTGGCGCAGGTTGATGAAAATGGTATCTTACACGGTGGTCTTCTTAATCGTGTTATTCCTCCGGGCGGAGCTGGTGGTGGTATCAACATTCCTATCCCTGGTGCTGGTGGACAGGGTGGGATTCCTTCAGTGGTTGGAGAAGGAAGCACTATTCGAGCTATCCATGGCCATCGTTTTGATGATCAACAGGATGATGTTTTTTCAGTCAGAAGCTTGGACGCTGGCCTTCCTGTGGTCAGTGATGAGAGGATCCATTTAATCGAGGCGCTACTGAAAGGGGTTGTGAAGCAGGATGATCTGGGAATAGATTTGGACGACCTAGGGTTGGTCCCTAATATTGTCATTCTGCACAAGATTCAGATTCCTACACTGGAGAAGTATAATGGTTCTACCTGCCCGAGAACTCATATAAAGGCATATACCAGGAAGATGGCTGCCCATGCCAAGGACGAAAAGCTAATGATGCACTTTTTCCAAGATAGCCTGTCCGGCGCGTCTTTGGAATGGTATATGGCGTTGGAAAGTAGAGATGTTCGTACTTGGAGAGAGCTAGCTGCAGATTTTATCAAGCATTACCAATACAACACAGACATGGCTCCCAATAGGACTCAGCTGTTGAGCATGTCCCAGAAAAAGGATGAAAGTTTCAAAGAATACGCACAAAGGTGGCGTGAATTGACGGCTAGGGTACAACCACCAATGCTGGAAAAGGAGATGTTGGATATGTTTATGGACACACTGCCTAAGCACTATTATGAAAAGCTATTGCCTTATTCACTAGGCAAGTTTACAGATGTGATTGCGATCGGACAGAAGGTAGAGGTCGGAATTAAGGCTGGAAAAGTTTCTAGTGGTGACGGATCATCCTCCGGGAATGGAAAGAAGCCATTTGATGGTTATAAGAAGAAAGGAGAGGCCAATGCTGTATCATCTTACAGGGGAAAAGGGAAACAGCGCCAAAACAATAATCAACAAGTAGCATCGGTAACTATCCCAGCAACGTTACCTCCACCACAGCAACAAAGGAATAATGTTAATCAGAACGGGCAGCAGGGCCAGTATCAGAATAGACAAAGAAATGCAGAGAGGCATTTTGAGCAACCACCGATGTCGTATGCACAGCTGTTGCAACATTTGCTGCAGTTGCATCTAGTTGAGCTCCGTACCCTGGCTCCACCAACAGGGGAACTCCCACGAGGCTACGATGCTAACGCACACTACGATTTTCACTCTGGTGCTCCGAGGCACACTGTGGAGAAATGTAGGGCATTTCATCACAAGGTCCAAGACCTTGTAGACTCCAAGGCTATCAATTTCTCGAATGATAGGCCCAATGTTATTCAAAACCCGATGCCTGAGCACAATGGGCCAAGGGTGAATGCGATAATTGAGGAATGTGAAGCTTTGAATTTGATCATGGATGTTGAGGAGCTGAAGACTCCGCTGGCTATGGTTAAAAATAGGTTATTGAAGGGTGGCGTCTATCCGGGTTGTGATGAGAACTGTTCAGGTTGTTTGACGAAGGATAATGGTTGTGATTCGTTGAAGATGGGTATCCAGAATCTGATTGATGAGGGTTGCTTACAGTTTGATAGAGGTAATTAGAAAGAAGTGGTCGTCAGTGAGAAGGTTTCTACCATCACCATTCCTTTCAAGACGATTACTATTTCAGGGTCGGCAAGGCCACCTCCAGTCATCATTACAAGGGCTGGACCCATTCCGTATGAAAGTACTAAGGCTATTCCCTGGAATTACGGCGCAGAGGTGTTTGTCAATGGGAAAAAGCAGGAATTAATGACTACTCCACCAGTGAGTACTAGTTCAGAAGCTAAGGTTGAAACCGATGCTATAACGAGAAGTGGTAGAGTGCTTACTCCTGTTAATGATCAACCCAGTACTTCTAGGTAAGATAAGGGAAAACAGGTAATGGATGGTTCTGTTCAGACTCCAGGGATTGTGGATTCTACAGTAAAGCCGGTTGATGATGCTTTTTCTGAAAATGTCGAGGAGTTTATGAGACTCATCCGTAAAAGTGATTACAAAATTGTGGACCAGTTACATCAGACCCCATCCAATATTTCCATTCTGTCGTTGCTGTTGTGCTCTGAAGCTCATAGAAATGCGCTTCTGAAAGTTTTGAATGTGGCCTATGTTCCTCAAGAGATTTCTGTTAACCAACTGGAAGGGGTTGTGGCGAACGTAAATGCGGGTAATGGCTTAGGCTTTACAGATCTTGATTTGACTCCCGCTGGGAGGAATCATAACAATGCCCTGCATATTTCGATTGAGTGATGTGGTTCACTGATGTCACATGTTTTGGTTGATACTGGATCATCGTTGAATGTATTGCCAAAGAAATCATTAATGAAGTTAGATACCAGGGGACTTATTTGTACACCAAGCAACTTGGTGGTGCGAGCTTTTGATGGCTCGAAGATATCTGTATTTGCTGAGATTGTGCTTCCGATCAAGGTTGGGCCAGAAATATTTGATGCAACATTTTATATAATGGATACTCAGCCAGCATACAACTGTCTATTGGGTCATCCTTGGATCCATGGTGCAGGCGTTGTAACCTCCACTTTGCATCAAAAGCTGAAATACATGGTTGATGGTCACGTGGTGACAGTGTACGGAGAGGAGGACATATTGATTAGTCAACTGTCAACCTTTAAATACGTGGAAGTGAATGGTGAAATCCATGAGACGTTGTGTCAGGGGTTTGAAAAAGTGAAGGTGTCTGAAGAGGTTATTCAGTTTGAGGATCAATCCGAGACCACAGAGCAGCCCACAGTGGTAGATCAACCTGAGGTTTCTATGTCTTCATTTAAAGACGCCAAGGCTATAGTCGAAACTGGTAGCTCACAGAGGTGGGGCCAAGTGGTTGAAGTTCAGCCGAAGGGGAATACCTGTGGATTGGGATACAAGCCACCCAGGAGAGCCAGGGATCCTCCCAAATTCTATGGCCAAGTCCGTTTCACCAGTGCCAGTGTTTTCTTCGACAATGTTAATGCCATTGAGGAAGAAGGGGACAATGATTATGACATGGATAGCTGGATCCGCCCTTGCGTCCCAGGAGAAAGTCTGTGCAACTGGTCTACTGAAAAAGTCATTCAAGTGACTGGCTTCGAGTAATTGCTTTGTTTTCCTATTATGTTAATCCTGCGTTCTGCCCAAGACGTAGTGATTTTATTTGTAGGGCTTTTAACTGTTGCATGTTTTGCTTTATCATCAATAAAGAACTTTTCACACTCAAATATTTTGATCTCTGTCTTTCTGTTTTATTTTTATGCATTAAAAACCCACATCAATATGGCAATGTGTTTCTTTTGTTGCATACATAATAAACATACCTCATCAATCATGCAGGTCTCTTTATTCAGATGACACCGATCATGACTCAGCTATAGCTCGGTATGACTTTGATAATCGAATCTATCAGGCTGAAGAAGAGACTGACGAAGATTGTGAACTGCCCGAAGAGTTGGCCTGTTTGTTAAAGCAAGAGGAGAGGGTCATCCTACCTCATCAAGAGGAAATTAAGATTGTGAATCTGGGAACTGAGGACGCCAGAAAAGAAGTAAGGATATGGGCTGCATTGGAAGACAGTGTCAAGGGAAGATTGATTGAAATGCTCCGTGAGTATGTGGACATCTTCGCCTGGTCTCACCAAGACATGCCTGGGCTCGATACTGATATTGTTGTACACCGGCTACCACTTAAAGAAGGTTGTGCTCCGGTCAAACAAAAGTTGAGAAGAACTAAACTGGAGATGTCTGTCAAAATAAAGGAAGAGATTCAGAAACAGCTAGATGCCGGTTTTCTTGCCGTAACAAACTATCCTCCATGGGTTGCTAACATCGTGCATGTACCTAAGAAGGATGGGAAGGTCAGGATGTGTGTTGATTACAGGGATTTGAACAGAGCAAGCCCAAAGGACGATTTCCCGCTCCCTCACATTGACGTGTTAGTTGACAATACTACTCAGTATTTGGTGTTTTCCTTCATGGATGGCTTCTCTGGGTATAACCAAATCAAGATGGCCCCAGAGGACATGGAGAAAACAACATTCATAACACCATGGGGAACTTTCTGCTACAAAGTGATGCCCTTTGGATTGAAAAATGCAGGGGAAACTTACCAGCGGGCGATGGTGACTCTCTTTCACGATATGGTTCACAAAGAGATTGAGGTCTATGTTGATGACATGATTGCAAAGTCACAGACGGAGGAATGACATCTGGTGAATCTTCAGAAGTTATTTGAAAGATTGAGGAAGTTCAGACTGAGGTTGAATCCAAACAAATGCACCTTCGGGGTGAGATCAGGAAAATTGTTGGGGTTTATTGTTAGTGAAAAAGGTATCGAGGTTGATCCTGCGAAGGTAGAAGCCATACAAGAAATGCATGTGCCAAAAACAGAAAAAGAGGTTCGTGGTTTCTTGGGGAGGTTAAACTACATTGCTAGGTTCATCTTGCATCTCACAGCCACGTATGAACCAATCTTCAAGTTGCTAAGAAAAGATCAAGCGGTCAGGTGGAATGAAAATTGTCAAAAGGCGTTTGAAAAGATTAAAGAATATTTGCAGGAACCTCCGGTCCTTATGCCGCCAGTGCTAGGACGACCTTTGATTATGTATCTTATGGTTCTTGAGAATTCAATGGGGTGTGTGCTCGGTCAACAAGACGAGTCAGGTAGAAAAGAGCATGCCATCTATTACCTGAGTAAAAAGTTTACTGATTGCGAGTCACGGTACTCGATGCTGGAGAAAACATGTTGCGCACTCGCTTGGGCCGCTAAACGTTTGAGGCAGTATATGTTAAACCATACAACCCTCTTGATTTCAAAGATGGATCCGATCAAGTATGTGTTTGAGAAGCAAGCACTTTCTGGTAGAATAGCCCGTTGGCATATGGTTTTGACGGAATACGATATTCAGTATGTTTCCCAAAAGGCCATTAAGGGAAGTGTTTTGTCAGAATATCTTGCCGAACAGCCAATTGAGGATTATCAACCGATGAAGTTTGAATTTCCTGATGAGCATATCATGTATCTGAAGATGAAGGATTGTCAAGAGCCTTTGCCTGATGAAGGACCTGAGATTGGATCTCAGTGGAAGATGGTTTTTGATAGAGCTGTTAATTCATATGGTAACGGAATCGGGGTAATCATTACGACTCCAAAGGGTTCTCATATACCCTTCACTGCCTGATTGGCATTCGTATGCACCAACAACGAGGCAGAGTATGAAGCATGCATCATGGGGTTAGAAGAAGCGATTGCTTTGAGAATCAAGAACCTCGATGTTTATGGTGATTCTGCGTTGGTGGTTAATCAGATTACAGGTGAATGGGAGACTCGTCAAGCGAATCTTGTTCTGTATAACAACTATGCCAGAAGGTTGTTACCTTTCTTTGACAGAGTGGACTTCCATCACATTCCTCGGATAGAGAATCAGATGGCTGATGCGTTGGCAACGTTGTCATTGATGTATCAAGTGAATCGTTGGAATGAAACTCCTTTAATCAGAATCATGCGCTTGGACAGACCTGCTTTTGTATTTGCGGTTGAAGGTGTATCAGATGGCAAGCCTTGGTATCATGATATCGAGGTCTTTTTGAAGAGTCAGGAATACCCAGCTGGGGCATCTTCCAAGGATAAGAAGACATTGAGGAGGTGATCAGGAAACTTCTTTTTGAACAAAGACGATGTGTTATACAAGAGAAACTTTGACATGGTCTTGCTACGTTGTGTTGATGAACACGAGGCAGGCCTGTTAATGGAAGAAGTTCACGAAGGTTCCTTTGGTACTCATGCCAATGGGCATGCTATGGCAAGAAAATTGTTAAGAGCGGGGTATTATTGGATGACTATGGAGTCTGACTGTTTTAAATATGCCCGGAAATGTCATAAATGTCAGATTTATACTGATAAGGTGCACGTACCGCCACTCCTCTAAATGTTTTGTCGTCACCTTGGCCTTTTTCCATGTGGGGCATTGACATGATTGGGAAGATCGAGCCGACTGCTTCGAATGGACATCGTTTTATCCTGGTGGCTATTGATTATTTCACGAAGTGGGTGAAAGCAGTATCTTATGCCAACGTCACCAGACAAGTGGTAGCCCGATTTATCAAGAAGGACATCATCTGCCGGTATGGAGTCCCGGAGAGAATCATTACCGACAATGGTTCAAATTTGAACAACAAGATGATGAAGGAGCTATGTCAGAGCTTTAAGATTGAGCATCACAATTCTTCTCCCTATCGCCCAAAGATGAATGAGGTTATTGAAGCGGCTAATAAGAACATAAAGAAGATTGTGCAGAAGATGGTAGTGACATACAAGGACTGGCATGAGATGTTGCCTTACGCTTTGTACGGATATCTTACTTCGGTATGCACATCAACTGGGGCAACCCCTTTCTCACTGGTGTATGGTATGGAAGCAGTTCTGCCATTAGAAGTTGAGATTCCTTCTTTGAGAATTCTGACAGACGTAAAGCTTGATGAAGCTGAGTGGGTGTGTTCCCGACTGAATGAACTGAACCTCATTGAAGAAAAGAGATTGAAAGCGATTGCGCATGGCTGGTTGTATCAGAGCAGGATGAAAAAAGAATTTGATCAGAAAGTGCGTCCTCGGTGTTTCTAAACTGGTGAATTGGTTTTGAAAAGGATCACTCTTCCTCAAACAGATCACATGGGCAAATGGACTCCGAATTACGAAGGGCCATATGTAGTAAGACAGGTTTTCTCTGGTGGAGCCTTATTACTCTCAACTATGGATGGCAAAGATTTTACGTCCCTTGTGAACGCAGATGTAGTCAAAAAATACTTTGCATAAAAAAGACCCGCTGAACATAAAAAGAAGGTTCGAGCAAAAATGGGGCATCTTGGCGAACCATAAAAAGAAAAGGTTAGGGCAAAAATTAGGGATAAAAAGGAAAAAGAAATAAACCCGCAAATTTGAAAACGTGAAAAGGCAACTTTGGCAAAAATGGGTATCCCGGTGGATTGAAAACCCGAAAAGGGCGATCCATGCAAAAGTTAGGGATTTAAAAGCAAAGACTACGATCCGCGTTCGATCTGTGATTGCTATTCACACTTGGAAAATTCGAAGGAAAGGAATCAGTCCAGTCAGTCATCTTCAAAGGTCAAAGCATCTGCGGATAAACAAGTCATATGGGTTATAGCTGAGTCGAGTCATGGTGGATGTCTGTTCCCCACATTGCCGACATGTGTATTTTCTTTTACTTTTTGCGCAATTACCTCTTTTCAGGAATTGCTTCCAAATATGAATGCCTATTTACAGGCTGATCATTCAATAAAGTTTGCATTTCAGTCAAAGAGCTTTTGTTTTTTATTTTACCTATTTTGTTTATGAAAATGTCCGATATTTTTGATAAACATTACATGCTAAAATGTTGAGCTTTGTGAAACAAGTTGGAAAACAGTGGAAATTGCTTAGGCGTCAGTCAATATGATGATAATCAAAGTAATCATTTTTGCATGTAGACCTTTCTGTTGGTTTTGCAGGATAACAAGTTTGTACCTCCCCAGTAGAGCTGCTCTCTTCAACTTTGAAGTCTGATCGTCCTCAGCAGTTTGCTGCTCTCCCCAGTCAGAGTATCGAGGATCGTCTTCCTCAACAGAGTATAAAGAGGTAATTCCCCAAGCGGAGCCATTGAGGATCGTCCCCCTCAGCAGGATATAAGAGGTTTACCCCCAGCCAGAGTTATGATTTGGCTCATCTTTCCTCAGCAGGTAGCCAGAAGTTGTTATTTTTACAGCCTCTCCAGCAAGAGATTGATGGAGCATCTTATTTGATCAAAGATGGTGTTTCCCCATAGAATATGGGGCAGTCGTTTTTTTCCTCAGCTAGTCAGGAAACATTTGTTTATCCCCTAGCAGAGTGGATGTTGACAACTACTATTTTCCAAGCAGATGTGCCGATGATGATCAGTACTCTTCAGCAAGATAAAGGTGCTCATATCCCCAAGCAGGGTCTGGTGTTGATTGGTATCCCCAGTAGGTCTTAAGTCCAATCGTTTTTGGCAGGCGTCAAATCCAAGTTCTGAAGTATTTGGTGATCCCCAGCGGAGGAGTTTCCATTTTCAATATTTGGTTTCCATCCCCAAGCAGAGTTTGTTGGCGATTAGTATCCCCCAGCAGGTTTTGAATCCAGGTTCTGAAACATTTGGTCATCCCCGGCGGAGGAGTTTCCATCTTTAGTTTTCAGTTCCTCCCCGATTAAGTGGGTTTTCTCTCGGAGATTCGTCCATCTCCAGCAGAATTGGTGGTTGTGATCTTCCCTAGCAGGATGAAGTTTTCCTCAACATGATTTCTTTGGTTTGATGATAATGTAGTTTGTCGTCCTCAGAGGAGCTGCTTCTGTTCTCAGCGTTTATTTCACTGGAACGGTCTTTTTGCATTGCATAAGCATTTTTTGCATGGCATCCTCCTAAATGCGTAGCATTTCCACTTCGTGTGGAGCATTATGGAAAAATTCAAACATATGCATCCGAAGCATAGGCCAGGGTTGAGTTTTCCTTCGTCGGGAAAAAACTGGATTTCAGGAAAATATCATTCGGCTTTACTCCACAAGTGTTGGGTTCAGTCATTCAAAGCAATTTTTGACAGTCCCACGGCAGAGTGTTTTTCCAGGATCGTGAACCCATGATCTCGTTTCACCCCTTTCGTCCAGGAGGTCTTTTGATTCATCCCTTCAAGGTTTTTTACCTTGACACCCGTCCTGTACCTTTTCGATACCCGTCCGTATTGAAACCTCTTTACACCCGTCCGTGTACCTTTTTGATACCCGTCCATATTGAACCCTTTTACACCCGTCCGTGTATTTTTTCGATACCCGTCCGTATTGAACCCTTTTACACCCGTCCGTGTACCTTTTCGATAACCGTCCGTGTTGAACCTCTTTACACCCGTCCGTGTATCTTTTCGATACTCGTCCGTATTGAAACCTCTTTACACCCGTCCATGTACCTTTTTGATACCCGTCCGTATTAAACCCTTTTACACCCGTCCATGTATTTTTTCGATACCCGTCCATATTGAACCCTTTTACACCCGTCCGTGTACCTTTTCGATACCCGTCTGTGCTGAACCTCTTTACACCCGTCCGTGTATCTTTTCGATACCCGTCCGTATTGAAACCTCTTTACACCCGTCCGTGTACCTTTTCGATACCCGTCCGTGTACCTTTTCGATACTCGTCCGTATTGAACCCTTTTACACCCGTCCGTGTATTTTTTCGATACCCGTCCGTATTGAACCCTTTTACACCCGTCTGTGTACCTTTTCGATACCCGTCCGTATTGAACCTCTTTACACCCATCCGTGTATCTTTTCGATACCCGTCCGTATTGAACCTCGTTACACCTGTCCGTGTACCTTTTCGATACCCGTCCGTATTGAACCTTTGCACATGTCCGTGTACCTTTTCGATACTCGTCCGTATTGAACCTTTTTACACCCGTCCGTATACCTTTTCGATACCCGTCCGTATTGAACCTCTTTACACCCGTCCGGGTACCTTTTCCATACCCGTCCGTATTGAACCTTTACACCCGTCCGTGTATCTTTTCGATACCCGTCCGTATCTGATATCTTTGATTCCTTGACACCCGTCCGTGTTTATCCCGAACATAGTGTCTTACCCCAAATTTTGACCACTAAAGTTTCCCATCATTGTTCAAATCATCATCACAATATGGATGAACCATCATGCCTCATCAATCTCCTCAAGGGTTGTTGAGCATTCACTACAATCAAAATTAGGGTTTTAAGCCCTCTCAGAGCCTTTGACAAAGGATCAATCAAGGAATGACTTGATCTTCAACTTGTCTAACCTCTCAAACATACACAAAGGGTCAAAGAGGACTCCCACTTCAAAGATTTAGCACAAGGCTGCTCCCTTCTAAGTGGATCAAGTCTCAAGATCGACAGTGTCACCAAATTAGGGTTTTGGTCGACCAGGGCCTCCAGATGGAAAGTTTCATCTGGGCACAAGCCAAAGATCCAAAACACAACCTAATGTACTCCATGGAACCTCATGGACCCATTCATCAAGTCAATTTTGCCTCAGGGGATGCATACATCAAAAATCAGGAATTAGGGTTTCTTGACCTAATTCACCCCTAAGTTGACTTTCGGGACAAATCATGAACCAAGACCTCAAGAGAGGGTTTGAGGGTCTCTAATGAAATATATTGATCCATTTGGAACAATGGATTAATCCAAGAAGCTTGAGCAACAAGTCTCAATTTCATCTGCACCACAATTAGGGTTTCGCGAGGAAAGTCAACTGTAACTTTGACTTTTGACCATGACATGCTCCCAAGCCCTAGGACATGCCCCAATATACCCTATGACACCCATGGAACATGTCCATCAAGTTTGATTTAGGTCAAGGACATGATTTCCTGAAGAATTGCACAGTTTGGAATTCATCTGATAAAAAGTCAACTGTGCACAAAAGTCAACTTTGACTTTTTGAGATTTTTCACCAAAATGGATTTTTAACCCTAAAATGATGTTAATGTATGATTTGAATCATCATTCATCAAGAAAAATCAAAGGAAATGGGATAACTTGTAAAAGGGGTAACCATAAAACTTAGAAATTTTTCTAAGGTATGGAAAAAGTACCACTAATGCACCAACTTTGGAGAACCATAACTCCTAAACCACAAGGCCAATTTTTTTCATCCAATGATGGATTTGTAGCCCTCATTACCCTCTACAAAAACTTCAACTAGACCTAAGTCTAATTCATTAAGGATTTTGAGTTATGGAGTGATCAAAATCAAGAAATCACACTTTATTCCAACACTTAGTGAAAATTTCACTAAGTCAGATTTTGCTTCACTTTTTGCCAAATGTAGAGGGATTTTTCACTTGGAATCAGAAGAGATCAAAATCAAACATGTTCAAACAGTTATTGTATCATGTAAGGTCTTTCCAAAATGGCCAAGAACATTGCCAAATTCAACTTACACCATGAGCTATGACATTGTCAAGTTGCCTTGCTGAAATCTGTCAAAGGCAAGGTAGATTTTGCATTTTGGCTCGATTTACCAAAATCAGCCACATTCAAATGCTCCTATCCACTTGGACACATCTGAGGATTGAATCTAAAGGGGACAATCACTGAGCCAAGCCTCCAAAGTCCATGGAACAAGAAATAACATGTTGAACCTAGAATGGCCAAAATAGGGACAAGACTCCAAATTTGGATTGAAGCATTCAATGGAAGCATCAAGGTGGCATGGACTGAGCCATTCTCATCTGAAATCAGTCAAGACTTATCCAAGACCAAGGGAACCAAAGCTCTGTGCCCTAACCTCTAGTCAATGGCTAGAGGAGACTTGCATTTCCATTGGACAACATTGGCCAAACCTACTTACCAGCTGCCATTCACTATTCCTTGCAAAACAAACTTGCTCTACTATAAATAGAGCTCAATTGTGATCAGTTTGAGTACACCAAATCCATCTAACAGATGCTTTCCTCAAAATCTCTTTCTCTTGGCAAAAATGCCTTTCTTAGCAAGGTAGCTATCGGGTTTTGAGTTTGAGAGCTTTTCCAATCAAACCAATCACTCACACACCTCATATACATCACATGTGAGCTGATCAAACACTTAGATCACTTCTGAAACACCAATTTCACAAAATCACCAGCTGGTTGCTCAAATTTTCAATCAAGTTGCAGCTGAGGTACCACAAATTATTCCAGCCATTTTCAATCAGGTCCAAGCATTCAAACACACTCCATAGGGTGTAGGGAAGCTGTTCAGATCATCACCACTCATCTGTAACACCTCCAAATCAAAAATCACATTGCACTTGCTGTCACGGCTTAGAGGTAAGCATATACTTGGTCATCTCTCAATCCATGCATATTTCCTCGCACAATAATTTGGCCATATGTTCATAATTATGCATGGAATGTTTTCCCTCAATTAATTGCATTGTTTGAATCGTGTATCAAAAATCCTATCCTTCATGCAGAAATTAGGGTTCTTGAGGTTTCTTCGTGATTTCATGTTTTATGTTTAATTTAAATGAAATTAAGTGTTATAGACATGATCGTAAGGTTGAGACGAGCATAATGATATGTGGATTGCATGGTATGATTACGTATTCAGTGAGACTGGATGGAAAATGCAAATCAGCCAAACCCAGAAAAACGCGCGTGTTCTTGCTTGTGTTCTTGGCGCCTTTTTCACAAATTCAAATATTTGAATTTTGTGATTTTGTTTAATTGATTCAAAAATTAATTTCTCTCTGAGTTTTAATGATTTTGAGTTGATTCTTTTTTTAATAATTCACAAAAATGTTAAAATATTTTATTTTATCAAAAAATCCCAAAAATATTATTTATTTCATATAATTGATATTTTTGCATAGAATTAATATTTTAATTGTTTTTGACATTTTAAATATTTTTTCTACATTGATTTTGCAACTTTTAATGCTTTCTAATTATTTTGTAGGTCAATACTTAATTTTTGAAGCATTAATCCAAAATCACAATTTGTTTTTCATATGTTAAACAATTTTGATCATTTTAATTGAATTTTTATTCAATTAAATACATTTTTGAAAACAAATTAGGGTTTTTGGATTAATTCAACCCTCATAAATCATTTTCAAAACACTTTGGGCCTCTTGAGAGAGTGTAAGACCCAACCCACTTGTACAGAAACATTTTGGGCCTCATTCGTTGTATAAGTCCCTCTGTATATTTTCAAATAAACGGCACGATCATCGCCTTTTGAAAAACCAAAACTTGGTCTCTCCTTGAGCTATAAGACCCATTAAAAAAACACTTTGGGCCTCTAATAGAGTGTAAGACTCAATCCCCTTTTAACCAAAATCACTTTGGGCCTCACTTATTGTATAAGTCCCTATACGTTAAAAGAAAACCTCGCCGTGATCGCCATTTTAAATGGAAAAATCATCTGGGCCTACCCTCGTGTTATAAGCCCCACTCTTTTTCTTTAAAAAACTTTTTGGGCCTCTTGAGAGAGTGTAAGACCCATCCCTTTGTACAGAAAACATTTTGGGCCTCAGTCACTTGTATAAGTCCCTCTGTACAAATTCAACAGTGCGCTCACTGATAAAACCCTGGGCCTCTCCTTGAGCTGTAAGCCCCAAATCTTTCTTTCTCAAAGCACTTTCTCCTTTGATTTTGAATATACTGTTGTTTTCAATCTTTCTTTGTTGAACAACTAACCAAACAGCATGGAAGCTCTACAACCGAGTAAGTGGTTATCGCTTTCATTTACCACTTTCATATACATATAAACTGTATTGTGGGGCTGTTTCACTGTAAGTCTTCTTTCATAAACTCATATCAACTGTGTAATAATAGTATAGATATTTAGAGTTTCCCCGGCAACTACATCTAGAACTAGGTGACGCCGTTTCATTTATTCGTAGAAATAGACAACTAGATCCCCAATAGGATCACCAGATACAGTCTTCTCTCAGGCTGTCCTCATTAAGAATTGTCAAGAAACTCTACTCCCAGAGATGAATGTATTCTCCGTGAATGGCATCTTTGAGTTTCTTCTAAATTCTCGAACTTTCCTGACTTTGATCTATTCTCGATGAATAGCATTGCCTTGAATTTCTCGGGGTTTGGGGACCCACGGGCTTCTTAAAAGCATCGGCCTCCTCTTGGGCATCGTACAAGGACCCACAGGCTTCCTAAAAGCAACCCCGCCTCCTCTTGGGCTTAGTACAAGGACCCTATGGCTTCTTAGAAGTATTCACAGCCTCCTCTTAGGCTTCTATAATGATCTCTTCCTCTGGGAATGATAGCCTCCTCTTGGGCTTAGTACAAGGACCCGTCGGCTTCTTAAAAGATTCTAGCCTCCTCTTGGGCTTCGTACAAATTGTCCCGACGACCTCCTAGAGGTATAGGAATAGAACCTAGTCATTCTCATAAAACAGTCCTTCCAAAGAGTCTACTACTGTTTCTCAAAGCATAGTACAATAGATGAAACTCTAGACTTGGACAGTCTAACTTCCTTGAGTCTCAAAGACTTTCTCAAGTGACCCCTTCGTTAAATAGGAAGGAAACCCGTAGACTCGGACAGTCTCAATACCCTTCGGATTTCCCGCTTCCTTAAAGAACAGGAATAACCCGGATCCTTGAATCAAATCCCTGAGTACAGTGTTGCTCATATAAGAACTGATTTTCTTTTTAAAATCGGTATACTGGACCTGTCACTTAACTGAAACAGTCACCATAGCCTCCTCTTAGGCTTTGTATAATGATCCTTCTCCAATGAAGTTAGCCTCTCTCTTGGGCTTTGTACAATGATTCTCCCCAGCGGAGTCAAACAACGTTTAGCCTCCCTCTCGGGCTTTGTACGAGATACAAAAGGGTTCTTATTGAGCCAAACAAACAATAACCTCCATCTCAGGCTTTATACGAGATACCAAAAGATTCCCTCGTCGGGTTAAAACCTTTTAGCCTCTCTCTCAGGCTTTGTACGAGACACATATTAGCCTCCTCTTAGGCTTTATATAAGAAAACCACTGGTTAATCCAATTAACCTTTTAGCATCAAAATTGTGCCTCGTTCACAGTACACAAACATCAACAACTCCCTTTCATCTAATTGCTGTATGCGGCAAGCCTCTGGATCATCTACATCCATGCCACTGTCCCTCTTTTAGCATGAGAAATTCCTAAGGAAAGATAGCATTGCTCAACACTGAGTTAAAGTCTTCTCCTTCAGGTTAAAATCCCCTTTAAAGGAAATTATGGCATTGCCGGATTCACACATCCCGGTTAAAGTAATTCTCCTTTATAAACAGTCGTAACAGACAAACCTTTCTTTAGAGATGACAAATTCTCTCTAAAGTCAAACCTTTAGATTCACATCTTGGGCTTTGAACAAGATACAAATAGACTTTTTAGCTTCATATCTTGGGCTTTGAACAAGATATAAATCACCTTTTGCTTCACGTCTTGGGCTTTGAACAAGACACCAAAAACAACCATTTCCTCCCATAGAGGAACTACGAACGCTCTGATTTCCCTGTTTCGGTAAACGGGAATACGTAGGCATAAGATTGAAAGAAAAATCTTAGCGAGCACACTAAACAAAAACCCAAAATCTCATATCTCCATCAATCAAAAGCAGTAATTCAAAAACATCAGTCCTAACATCCTAATCCTTGTTCCACGCCAGAAACCATTCTGTTAAAATAACACAAGAAAGGCCCCACGACCAAATAGCATCCGTAACCTAACAGACCGCTGTTTAAACTCAGTATGCAAAGCAGGGTTAATTGGAGACATCTATTTCCCTTCCTTCATCAGCTCACAATAGGATAAAAAATGAATCGACCTGTAGTTTTAAGCTCAACAGCAGAGAGCGACCAGCGCTTAAGAACCGCGTCCAAAATCGCTTGCTACAGAAAAATGGCGCCCACCGTGGGGCCTAATTCTGATTTCCTTTTTCACATCTTGTGTGAATACCACAGATTGGGGCTTCCGCCGGGGAACCTATTGTCTGTCAGGAACTTAGGATTCATAGCTTTATAAGTCTAGGATGTTTAGGACAAATATATATACTGCTTTTCCTAATTGCTATACATGTTTATTTTTCTGCTAATGGGAATGCGGGTGATGCCGTATGTGGAAAGATCGAGTATACACTTAAGATAAGTGATGGCGACGGGGTCGACCATCAACCTTAGTGGAGGCTGACCAACGCAACCCATTCTCTCACCTAGATAATGGGCTGGTTGTTAAGTCTGAGAAGCTGAGGAGCCAAACCCTTTCGTAGTGCGGAAACTATCGAAAATAGTTGTTACGCGATACTACCCTTATTTGAGGCTGGTGATCTATTCTCGGTGAATGGCACTTACTCTAAGATTGTTTTACAACTCGCTGGCGATCCGCTTATTGTTTTGCTTTCCTGGGAGGAGCTGATGATAATGAGTACAGGTACAAAAATCACCCTAGTATAAACCTTTGGGGATGGGTAGAGCCTTGACTTCATGACAACGACCCTTTGACCCCATGTTTTTTCTATGTTTTTGTGTGCTGCATTCATGCATTCATTTAAAAAAACATTAAAACATTAAAAAAAAAATTCTCTTCTAGTCTCTCTATTTTTCAAATTAAACTAAGGCTGTGATTGCAAATATCAGAGAAAAGGATTGCGCTAATGGATTTCGGTAGAAGGAGAACTCACCAGTATACCTTCAAGGTTCCAAAGCTAGAGGATTTGAGAAGGTTAGCAGGGATGATCACTAACCCTGAGGCTTTCAGAGCCAAGCATGGAGGTTTGCTACCACTGTTAAGAGTCCATGTGATTGAGGGAATCATGGATGCGCTCATTCAGTTTTACGATCCAGTTTATCACTGTTTCACATTCCCGGATTACCAGCTCGCACCAACGCTGGAGGAGTATTCTCATCTGATCGATCTACACATTACGGATCGAGCTCCATTTTCTGGACCGGAAGAAATTTCAAAGAATCAGACAATTGCAAGAGCAATTCATTTGGACGAGTCTGAGGTCAGGACTCACATGACCGCTAAGGGTGGCATCCAAGGTTTGCCGGCCCAGTTCTTGACAAAGAAAGCCCTGTATTTTGCCAGTATAGGAAACATAACTGCTTTTGAAAGCATCTTTGTCTTGCTCACCTACGGGTTATTTTTGTTTCCTAACATTAATAATTTCGTCGATATCAACGCTATTAAGGTTTTTCTCATTGGAAATCCTGTGCCGACTTTGCTCGCAGATGCGTATCATTCTGTAAACTTGGGAAATTTGTACAGCGGAGGGGAGATCACATGCTGTGTACCTTTGCTTTACAAATGGTTTATCTCTCACTTGCCCAAGTCTGCTGCTTTTTGGGATTGTAAGAGTGCCTTACGTTGGTCACAGAAGATCATGTCTCTTATCAACTCTGACATTGATTGGTGTAATAGGATTTATGAGGGAATTAGGATCATTGACCGTTGTGGAAACTTCCCCAACGTACCCCTCATAGGAACTAAAGGAGGAATCAACTACTATCCGGTATTGGTTCGCCGTCAATTTGGATACTCGATGAGACACATCCCACTGGGTGTTCATCTGGAAGGTCTTTTCTTCAAGGAAGGAGAAAGTGACAGAGCACTAAAGATGGAAATAGTACACGCTTGGAAGCATGTTCATAAGAAAGGACGAGAGTCTCTAGGAAAACCGGACTGTGTCTCGGTGGATCCTTATCTCCATTGGGTACAAACTAGAGCTCTCAAGCTAAAAATGCCTTATCCTCGTTACGAAATTCTTCCGCCGAGGGAATCTGTCATGTACTTCATGACGGAAACTGAAAAGCTTCAGGTTACTCTCAACAAAATTCAAAAGGAGAGAAGGTCTTGGAAGAACAAGTACCGCACCCTCGACATAGAGTGCATCAAAATACAGCAATTACTGAAAGAGAAAGATGCTCTGATCGAAATTTTGGAGCAACATGCTGTAGATAATCAGGATGACTAAAGGAATTTGCTCGCTCCTTTCACTTGGCAAAGGAATGACAACCCAACAACGGCCCAAGAGCCCCGGTCAAAGAAAAGGAAGATACCAGAATCAGCATTTGATTTCTCTTCAGAGAGAACTCAGGACCCATTAGTTTAGGTTTCTGTTTCTGCACTTTGTAATTTACTGTATTTCCATTTCTGTAATCCTTTGAATTTCAATAAAAAGGCGTTTCCCCACCGTTTGATATTTGCAATCTAATTGTCGAAGTTTATTTTGCTAAAACCATTAAACAATTAATATAATCATTGCATTCACCATTCTCACATCGCGTATTCTTCTTCCCTACGAATCTCACGTTTGTGTCTCGATTCTAGAGTCAAACTGTCTCATTCGTATAATACTCGGGCCAATCGTCAGAAAAGGATGGATGATCTTGAGGAAGAAAACAGAGAGTTGAAAGAAGAGATCGACGCTCTGAGAAAGGATATGAGAAAGCTTCGTAACGACATGCAAGCCATGGCAGAAGATCAGCTACAAAGAACTGTGATCTCAGAGATCACCTCAACACCCGTAGTGGAGAGGTATGATACTAGGTATCAGGTGCCGAAAGATCGTCCTTGGGGCATGCTTGTTAACTATATCCCGGAAGGATATGTTCCGCCGATCACTGAAGATCAGGGAATCACAACAGAAGCCGCTGGGCCTGAAGGTTACAAACTTCGGGAAAGCGAAGATGCCAGGGGCATGTTAAAGACTCCTGAAGGTTACAAACTTCGGGAAGCGTCAAGACTCACTACCGTAGTCACGGTACCACCCCCTGTGGTGCACACTGTCCCGGAAGGACAGATTCCACCAACACCTTCTGGTAAGAAGGAAACTATGTTCGATAAAATGGATGAATTCCAGGAGCAATTCTTGGAAATACAGAAGGAGCTGCAAGCAATTCGCGGTCAGGATCTATTTGGAAAAGACTCCACAGATCTCTGCTTGGTCCCAAATGTGAAAGTCCCACACAAATTTCAAGTGCCCGACTTTGAAAAATACAAAGGTAACTCTTGCCGTCAAAGCCATCAGGTGATGTACGCTCGGCGGATGTCAGCTCAGACGGAGAATCAGGACCTATTGATTCACTACTTCCAGGATAGTTTAACCGGTGCCGCACTCAAATGGTACATGGGTTTAAACCGTACTACGATCAGCACTTTCAGATATCTTGGCACTGCCTTCGTCCAACAATACAAATACAATTTGGACATGGCACCCGACACAGATCAACTCAGATCAATGTCACAAAAGGACAAGGAAACCTTTAAGGAATACGCTCAAAGGTGGCGTGAAATTTCCGCTCAAATTTGTCCACCTCTTGAGGAAAAAGAGATGACAAAGATCTTCTTAAAGACCTTAAGCTCATTTTACTATGACCGAATGGTTGCCAGTGCGCCCAGTGATTTCACCGAAATGGTCGGCATGGGTGTACGTCTTGAGGAAGCTGTCCGAGAAGGACGTTTGGTAAAAGACACTGGATCGACGAGCGGTACTAAAAAATACGGTAGTGCTCTCCCTAAGAAAAAAGAGCAAGATATTGGGAATATCTCTCTCGGAAAGCAAAGACGACGTTATCAACCGGTAGCAGCTGTGACTCCTGCTATCAACCCTACGTCTATTCCTACGTATCAACCTCAGGTTGCACAGAGCCAACCTGACCAGCAAAGGACACAACAGCCTCTTCAGCAGGCTCGTCCTCCATATAACAACAACCGTACAACACGGCCACCAGGATTTGACCCTATACCCGTATCGTACGCAGAAATGTTTCCATTATTGCTAGCCAAGGGGCACATTCAGAGTAAGTCCCCTCTTACAGTACCGGAAAATCTGACTTTTTGGTTTAAGGTGGATCAGACTTGCCCTTACCACCAAGGAGGTTCAGGGCATAACATAGAGACTTGTCTCAATTTCAAGTCTGATGTGCAAAAGCTTGTTAGGAGCGGGCTCTTATCTTTCAAGGATACGAATCCCAATGTTCTTACGAATCCGCTGCCTCAACACGAGAAGGCTGCAGTGAATTTGATTGAGAAAGAGACTAACGATGTCTATCAAATTCACTATGTGCTCTTGTTAAAGACCAATCTCGTCAAGATGCATTGCAGACAGAGCGGATATGGCCATGTGCCACCTTATAACTATAACCAGTGTGATATCTGCTCTAAATACAACCAAGGATGTTCTGTAGTGCAAGTAGCTCTATAGGAACAGATGGATCTCAGATGGATCCAAGAGCACCGAGTTCGTGGAGTTAACATGGTTTACACGAATTCTAACGTCATTCAAAACCACGACATTCGTGCAATAAATGTCAACTTGGTGGCGATGCACTCAAGACAAAGCCAGTATCATAATCTGCCGCGACACGATTACAGTTCTTGTCTGACTTGCTCGGTAAACAAATAGGGATGCTCTTTCATACAAGAGGCCCTCCAGCGTTAGATAGATCTTGGATGGATCCAAGACTACCATGATAAGAACCCTTATCAGATCAACATGGTTTAGATCTTTGATATTCGCGTGATGAATACCAACCTGGTAGAGTTACATGCTGAGCAGGTCCGACTCGGATTCTTAATATCACACGACTATCAAAGCTGTAAGGTGGGTTGTAAAAACGATCGAGGTTGTACCCTTGTCCAGGAAGCACTTCAGCACTTGTTAAATCACTGGTGGATGCCAATCTATATGGATGAAGATAATCAGCAGATTAGTATCAGTAACAGGAATCCTACCCGGCGTCAAAGTCAGGATGTCCGATCAGTGGAAGCTAACCTAGTAAGGTTACATTGTATTCAAAGTGGGCGTGGCCAGGTGCCGCCACACAACTATGACAGTTGTAGCGTTTGTTCAGAAAATAACCAAGGGTGTTACCTTGTGAGATCAGCTCTTCAGGGTCAGGTCGATCGTGGAGAAATCCGTCCATATCCGGGTTCTGGACCCATCAATTGGACGTCGAACTACCTTGCCGAGCAAGTTGAGGATGTTGTCACGATCTCTGGTCATCACAGGACCAGGGATGTTTTTGCCATTATTCCTCTACTTGACGAATCTAAAGTTCCCAACCGGGAACAGATCGAGGTTACTTATGATGGTCAGAAAAATCAGAAGGCTCCTGTAGTCATCTATCTACCAGGACCGCTACTGTATGAATCAGCTAAGGCGATCCCTTATAAATACGGTGCAACAATAATTGAGAATGGAAAGGAAATTCCATTACCCTCAGTTGTGAATATTGCAGACATCAGTCGAGTAACACGGAGTGGTAGAATCTTCAACCGAGGGGTTGGGGAAGTTAAAAAAGAAAAGGAACTTCAGACAGAAGCTCCCGATCCACCAATCGGTCAATCCAGTAATCCCGACCTTTCAAAAAATAATGATGAGATGCTGAATCTCATCCAAAGGAGTGAATACAACATTGTCGATCAACTGTTACAAACTCCTTCAAAGATCTCGGTATTATCACTGTTACTCAGTTCAGAAGCACACAGAGAGGCTCTACAGAAAGTCTTGGAGCAAGCCTTTGTGGAACAGGATGTAACAATCAGACAGTTCGATAGCATTGTCTCTAACATCACTTCCTGCAATAATTTGGGATTTAGTGATGAGGAATTACCCGAAGAGGGTCGCCGTCATAACATGGCGCTCAATATCACAGTTAACTGCCAGGACGATGCTTTAGCCAGCGTACTGGTAGACACAGGGTCAACCCTGAATGTTATGCCGAAGTCCACTTTGATGCAATTATCATTCAAATACCCTCCGATGAGAGTCAGTGAAGTTGTCGTCAAAGTATTCGACAGATCCAGAAATACAGTTATCGGTGAAGTTGATCTTCCCATAACTATCGGTCCTCACACTTTCCAAGTCACTTTCCAGGTCATGGATATCCGGGCAACGTACAGTTGTTTATTAGGAAGACCTTGGATACATCAGGCTGAAGCGGTCACTTCGACCCTCCACCAAAAGCTAAAGTTCGTCAAGAACGATCAACTTGTCACGGTTTGTGGGGAACAACCCTTGCTTGTAAGAAACTTGTCATCATCTACTGGTATAGAACCCGAGGAGGTTATTAGGACGCAGTTCCAAGAACTGTCGGTGAGCGAGAACAATCAGTTCAGAGGAGGAACCTTGATTTCCTCATACAACGATGCTCTTAAAGGGGTCGAGAGTACCGATACAACAGGATGGGGACAGCTTGTCATTCCTGTCGACAATAAAACAAAGAAGGGTCTTGGTTTTTCTACAACCTGTACCCAGACAGTTGCCAGCGATGAAAGTCTTCATCCCCTTCAAAACTTATTCCACAGTGGAGGTTTCCTTCACCCAGTGTCTCAGACAGTTCATGCTATCAATGAGGAAGATCCCTCTGACACGGATGAAGAATGGAAGTCCTACCTTAACAAGGACGGTTATATGTCTCAGGAAGAGGTGCCTATGCCTTTTTGCTTTCCTACAGAAAGTCCGAGATTTATACCAAGATCAGATGTCAGAATTATCTACGGGGATTGTGATCCGGAAGGATGCCGCGCTCTGCCAAATTCATTAGAGGAAGACACTCCGATGAAAGACAATTTTGACTACACCTACTATGGCCCAATGGATGGTCTGCCAATGTGGCAGCCATATCCAGGAAACTTGGGGCAAGAAAGTCAGCCGAGTAATGAAACTCAGCTGAGCATCATTGAACAGAATACCTGCGTCCCCACTATGTCATGGGATCCACACTCGGGTCATTCCGAAACTACTCGACATGAAGATGAATTCGCAACGTTTCCAGGGCTTGAATTTTTCAACTATGCTTTTCCCGAGGTCAACGTCATCGAGAGAAATGACTCCTCCAGTTCCAAAGAGGTGTGGGACACCTTGGGACAACCAAGTGGAAAATACGACTTCATGGTCAAGTACACTGCGCCCGAAAGCTCTCGTATCAGGCTCGAAGATATCCAGCCAACTGGATGGGGAGATACAGCTGAGAGCACAAATGCTATGCAAAATGCAACTGAGGAATTCTCCTACGACAATTCTGCCTGGGAGACAGATTCTAATGATCCCGCTCCACCAGAAATTAGCTTTATTTCTGAAGACAAATCAAGGAAGGTGCCAGACTTTGTGATTCACCGAGGAGTTCGCCGCCAATGGGTTGCTGTCGAGGTTCCGAAGGTCGTTCATCAGTCAAAGTAATTGCCATCTTTAACCTTTCACCCTGCCCAGCTGAAACGAATGTTTTGATAGGGCTCACTTTTTGTAAATTTCCCTCTTCGCTTTGCCCAAAGCGACAGAGTTTTGTTTTATAGGGCTGTAGTTTCAAGGATCGACTTGTTCATTAATAAAATAACGTCGTTCTGTAATTTACTCATTAATTGCTGTTTTCTCTTTTTGCTTTTTCAGAAAATGGTAATCCTAAAAAACAATTCAAATAAAAACAAGCAGTAAAACAAACACACTGCACACACTTGCATTTTTCTCTATCTCTTCTAAATACGAATCATCACGTCATGCAGATTGCTTGTTTTAAACCCAGTTGAAACATACGATCCGATGCCTTCTCCCAACTTTGAGTTCCCGGTATTCGAGGTTGAAGAAGAAAATGACAACGAAATTCCAGAAGAGATCTCCCGACTACTTAGACAAGAGGAAAGGTCCATTGAACCTCATAAAGAACCGTTGGAAACGGTAAACTTGGGTTCAGAAAAAGAGAGAAAAGAAATCAGGATTGGGGCACTGCTCAGTCCAACTGCCAGAGAGGGTTTGATAAAGCTTCTCAAAGAGTTTCCCGATGTATTCGCTTGGTCCTATCAGGATATGCCAGGGTTGGATACCAGCATCGTGGAACATCACTTACCATTGAGATCGGAATATCCGCTAGTAAAGCAAAGGTTGAGACGGACTCATCCGGACATGGCCATCAAAATCAAGGAGGAAGTACAGAAACAGATCGACGCGGGTTTCCTCGCTACATCTGAATATCCCCAATGGTTAGCCAACATCGTACCTGTTCCAAAAAAGGACGGAAATGTCAGAATGTGTGTCGACTACAGAGATCTGAACAAGGCTAGTCCAAAGGACGACTTTCCTTTGCCACACATTGACATGCTGGTTGACAGTACAGCAAAGTTCAAAGTTTTCTCCTTCATGGATGGATTTTCGGGCTATAATCAAATCAAAATGGCGCCGAAAAACATGGAGAAAACTTCGTTCGTTACCCCATGGGGTACCTTTTGTTACAAGGTAATGCCGTTCAGTTTGAAGAATGCCGAGGCAACCTATCAAAGGGCCATTACTACTCTGTTTCATGACATGATACACAAGGAAATCGAGGTGTATGTCGATGATATGATTGCAAAATCAAAAACAGAGAGTGAGCATGTTGAACATCTATCAAAATTGTTCGAATGCTTAAGAAAATTCAAGCTCCGCTTGAATCCCAATAAGTGCACCTTCGGTGTCCGTTAAGGGAAACTACTAGGGTTCATCGTCAGCCAGAAAGGGATTGAGGTTGATCCTGACAAGGTCAAGGCTATTCAAGAAATGCCTTCTCCGAAAACTGAAAAACAAGTCAGAGGATTCTTGGGACGTTTGAACTACATCTCCAGATTCATATTCCTTATGACCGCGACATGCGCGCTGATTTTCAAATTACTGAAAAAGAACCAGGACTGCGTTTGGACAGAAGATTGCCAAACCGCATTCGACAGTATCAAGGAATATCTGTTGAATCCTCCGATTCTATCACCTCCAGTGGAAGGAAGACCACTGAGCATTTACCTCACAGTCCTAGAGGACTCGATGGGATATGTACTTGGTCAGCAAGACGAAACCAAATGGAAAGAGTCTGCCATCTACTATCTGAGCAAGAAATTCACCGACTGTGAAACTCGGTACACAATGCTCGAGAAAACTTGCTGCGCTTTGGCTTGGGCAGCCAAACGTCTTCTCCAGTACATGATTCGTCATACTACTTGGTTAATCTCCGAAATGGATCCAATCAAGTACGTCTTCGAAAAACCTGCTCTTACGGGAAGGATTGCCCGTTGGCAGATGCTGTTATCAGAATATGACATAGAGTACCACGCTCAAAAAGCCGTTACAGGAAGTATTTTAGCCGAACATTTGGCTCATCAACCGATTAGCGATCAAGAATCAATTGGGTTTGACTTCCCAGACGAAGATGTCATGTATCTAAAAATGAAAGATTGCGATGAACCGCTACCCAGTGAAGGGCCAGAACCAGGTTCCCAGTGGGGACTAATCTTTGACGGAGCAGTTAATCATTATGGAAATGGAATTGGGGTAATAATTGTTACCCCTCAGGGTACCCACATTCCTTTCACCGCTCGACTCACGTTCAAATGTACGAACAACGAGGCCGAATACGAAGCTTATATTATGGGTCTCGAAGAAGAAATTGATTTAAGGATCAAAAACTTGGATGTATACGGCGACTCAGCCCTGGTTATCAATCAGATAAAAGGAGATTGGAACATATACCAATCAGGACTGATTCCTTACAAAGACTATGCAAGAAGGTTGTTACCCTTCTTTAACAGAGTTGAGTTTCATCACATCCCTCGTGATGAGAATCACATGGCTGACGCTTTAGCCACTATCTCTTACATGATTAGTGTAGGTTAATGGAATGGCATACCTAAGATCGACATAATGCGCCTTGAACGGCCCGCTTACATCTTCACGATCGAAGCAGTCATAGACGATAAACCTTGGTATCACGATATTAAATGCTTCCTTCAAAAACAAGAGTACCCATCTGGGGCACTCAGAAAAGACAGAAAGACCCTCAGAAGACTGGCTGGAAACTTCTTCCTGAGCGGTGATACACTCTATAAGCAGAATTTTGACATGGTGTTGCTCCGATGCATCGACAAACCAGAAGCAGACATGCTTATGAAAGAAATTCATGAAGGATCCTTTGGCACTCATGCCAACGAACACACAATGGCAAGAAAAATTCTAAGAGCAGGGTACTATTGGTTGACAATGGAATCCGACTGCTACAAGTACATGAGGAGGTGTCACAAGTGTCAGATATACTCCGACAAAATTCATGTACCGCCATCACATCTCAAAGTTATCTCTTCCCCATGGCCATTTTCCATATGAGGAATCGACATGATTGGCATGATTGAGCCTAAGGCTTCAAACGGACATCGGTTCATCCTGGTAGCCATTGACTATTTCACCAAGGGGGTCGAAGCAGCGTCATTCGCCAATGTAACCCGACAAGTGGTGGTCCGATTTATCAAAAACAATATCATCTGCCGTTATGGTGTTCCAAGCGAGATCATTACTGATAATGGATCTAACTTAAACAATAAGATGATGAAAGAGTTGTGCGCAGAGTTCAAGATTGAACACCATAACTCATCTCCCTACCGACCAAAGATGAACGAAGTGGTAGAAGCGGCTAACAAAAACATCAAGAAGATCGTTCAAAAGATGGTTGTAACCTACAAAGACTGGCACGAGATGCTACCCTTTGCTCTTCACGGTTATCGCACATCTGTCCGCACTTCAACAGGGGCTACCCCTTTCTCTCTAGTATATGGCATGGAAGCAGTGCTTCCCATAGAAGTAGAGATCCCGTCAATCCGAGTATTGATGGAAGCTAAGCTCACCGAAGCTGAATGGTGTCAAAGCCGACACGACGAATTGAATCTGATCGAAGAAAAGAGAATCACAGCACTATGCCATGGTCAGTTGTATCAACAGAGAATGAAGAGGGCGTTCGACAAAAAGGTCCGACCTTGTGTCTTCAGAAAAGGAGACCTCGTGCTCAAGAAGATACATTCATTTCTCACTGACTCTCGGGGCAAATGGACCCCAAATTATGATGGCCCCTATGTGGTCACGAAAGCTTTCTCATGCGGCGCCTTGAGACTTGCAACCATGGACGGAGAGGAATTTGCCTACCCCACGAATGTTGATGTAGTCAAGAAATACTTCGCCTAAAAAAAAAAAAAACGTCTCGGTGGATTGAAAACCCGAAAGGGCGGTCCAGGCAAAAGTTAGAGCCATAAAAAAAATCATCCCGATGGATTGGAAACATCATAGTACAATCCAGGCAAAAATTAGGGATAATGGCAAGTAACTATGTTCAACAGAGGCGAGTCCCTCAGCAGCAGCAGTTACATCATCTGTCAGAAACTCCAGTCAAGGTCATCTTCGACAGAAGCTCAGGGTGCCCCGAATTCAAAGTTGGTAGAAGGATAGTGGTCGTTATGTTTCAACGTAGCCCTTTTCCCTGTAAATTACCATTTTCTAACTTTGTATATACTCCTTGGAATCACGCGTTTGGCTGATCTCCACCTTATCAATAAAATTTGGGCCCTTGTGCTTTTGTTTGTAATTCTTATTTGTTTTAGCTTTACAGAACGATATTGTTAACATGATTAATGATTCTTGAAAACAAAAATGAATTTACTTGGTAAAACTTTTTCTGCTTTTAAAATAAAGATGGCAATTTCTTTTGACTGTTAAATATCAGAAGAACATCGATCGCTTCTCCAGAAGTAAGCAAACTTCAAAGTGCAGAATCAAAGTACTCCTTCTAACCCAGTACGCCTGAATGAAGGAATCAACTGTGTCAGAGACCTTGTTTCGTCTGACACGCTTAGGCCGAGTTCTTATCTCCTAAGCCCGATCAACGGTAGCTCCCAGTAGGGACTATCCCTCCTAAGCAAGGTGGAATTGCTATCTTGAACCAGCGATATCTCTACACGCCCCGCGATGGCTGAGTATCCTGTCATGTTCATCTTTTAATTTGTGTGTCGCATCAGTTTTATCCGCATATACATACATACATCATGCATTATTGATTTGCATTCACATTTCATAATGCATCGCTATCACTCTAGTCGGTCTTGTCCCTTAGTGATAGGAGTTCTCTCAATCGAGTTGTCAAACCTTTCCTTGTTAGGAAGTGAATCATCTAAGCAATCTCTCTCTCGTTTATCTCTGGATTAGAGTCGGCACTCGACCACTTTGATAACTTGAACCTCTGAAGAGCCAGAGAAGCTTCAACAGATGTCACTCTTCGCCATTGAAGATGATATCCTTGCTTTCCCGAATTAAAGAAAATCCCTAGAGAAAGCCTCTTAAGCAAAGGTTCGGCAGTACATCAGTATTTCTCCGAAAATCCGCTGATGAAAAGGTCATCGGCACCTCAAAATTGGATCCTATCATATGGTATTTCTCCGGAAAGAACCCGAGAAAAGTATGATGTAAGGTCCCAAGCGAAAGTAGTCTCTCAAAAGAGTCGTTTTCCCCAGTAGAATCGACAAATGGCGTCTCCAAACAGAGAAGTTTGTGCACCTCTACAACTCAGACGACTGGGTTCCCCCAGCAAGTCTAACCTCAGACCTTTTTTCGTCAAATGGCATCTCCCGAGGAAAATTCGGCAAGAAATTTGAGGGAAAGCCGCTACGCATAGCGTCCCTTGTCAATAAAGTTTATTGAGAAAAGAAACTAAGACCAGTTCCTTGGTAGGAAACCAGGATCGAAGGGAAGTTTATTTCAGAAACTGAGACCAGTTCCTTGGCTGAAGACCAGGATCGAGGGGAAGTTTACCTTTTCTAAGCATCATCGCTTAGCAAAAGAAGATGGATGCGATCTGCCATTCATAACCACCATCAAAATTTCGGGTATTCCGATATTTAATCCTCTTGCACCCCGAATGCCCGAATACCTTTGTCATTCACACCTTCGGGTCCAAGAAGATTAAATAGGGGCATCTGTCATACCCCAAATTTTGACCACTAAAGTTTCCCATCATTGTGCAAATCATCATCACAATATGGATGAACCATCATGCCTCATCAATCTCCTCAAGGGTTGTTGAGCATTCACTACAATCAAAATTAGGGTTTTAAGCCCTCTCAGAGCCTTAGACAAAGGATCAATCAAGGAATGACTTGATCTTCAACTTGTCTAACCTCTCAAACATACATAAAGTATCAAAGAGGACTCCCACTTCAAGGATTAAGCACAAGGCTGCTCCCTTCTAGGTGGATCAAGTCTCAAGATCGACAGTGTCACCAAATTAGGGTTTTGGTCGACCAGGGCCTCTAGATGGAAAGTTTCATCTGGGCACAAGCCAAAGATCCAAAACACAACCTAATGTACTCCATGTAACCTCATGGACCCATTCATCAAGTCAATTTTGCCTCAGGGGATGCATACATCAAAAATCAGGAATTACGGTTTCTTGACCTAATTCACCCCTAAGTTGACTTTCGGAACAAATCATGAACCAAGACCTCAAGAAAGGGTTTGAGGGTCTCTAATGAACTATATTGATCCATTTGGAACAATGGATTAATCCAAGAAGTTTGAGCAACAAGTCTCAATTTCATCTGCACCACAATTAGGGTTTCGCGAGGAAAGTCAACTGTAACTTTGACTTTTGACCAGGACATGCTCCCAAGCCCTAGTACATGCCCCAATATACCCTATGACACCCATGGAACGTGTCCATCAAGTTTGATTTAGGTCAAGGACATGATTTCCTGAAGAATTGCACAGTTTGGAATTCATCTGATAAAAAGTCAACTGCGCACAAAAGTCAACTTTGACTTTTTGAGATTTTTCACCAAAATGGATTTTTAACCCTAAAATGATGTTAATGTATGATTTGAATCATCATTCATCAAGAAAAATCAAAGGAAATGGGATAACTTGTAAAAGGGGTAACCATGAAACTTAGAAATTTTTCTAAGTTATGGAAAAAGTACCACTAGTGCACCAACTTTGGAGAACCATAACTCCTAAACCACAAGGCCAATTTTTTTCATCCAAAGATGGATTTGTAGCCCTCATTACCCTCTACAAAAACTTCAACTAGACCTAAGTCCAATTCATTAAGGATTTTGAGTTATGGAGTGATCAAAATCAAGAAATCCCACTTTGTTCCAACACTTAGTGAAAATTTCACTATGTCAGATTTTGCTTCACTTTTTGCCAAATGTAGAGGGATTTTTCACTTGGAATCAGAAGAGATCAAAATCAAACATGTTCAAACAGTTGTTGTATCATGTAAGGGCTTTCCAAAATGGCCAAGAACATTGCCAAATTCAACTTACACCATGAGATATGACATTGTCAAGTTGCCTTGCTGAAATCTGTGAAAGGCAAGGCAGATTTTGCATTTTGGCTCGATTTGCCAAAATCAGCCAAATTCAAATGCTCCTATCCACTTGGACACATCTGAGGATTGAATCTAAAGGGGACAATCACTGAGCCAAGCCTCCAAAGTCCATGGAACAAGAAATAGCATGTTGAACCTAGAATGGCCAAAATAGGGACAAGACTCCAAATTTGGATTGAAGCATTTAATGGAAGCATCAAGGTGGCATGGACTGAGCCATTCTCAACTGAAATCAGTCAAGACTTATCCAAGACCAAGGGAACCAAAGCTCTGTGCCCTAACCTCTAGTCAATGGCTAGAGGAGACTTGCATTTCCATTGGACAACATTGGCCAAACCTACTTACCAGCTGTCATTCACTATTCCTTGCAAAACAAACTTGCTCTACTATAAATAGAGCTCAATTGTGATCAATTTGAGTACACCAAAGCCATCTAACAGATGCTTTCCTCAAAATCTCTTTCTCTTGGCAAAAATGCCTCTCTTAGCAAGGTAGCTATCGGGGTTTGAGTTTGAGAGCTTTTCCAATCAAACCAATCACTCACACACCTCATATACATCACATATGAGCTGATCAAACACTTAGATCACTTCTGAAACACCAATTTTACAAAATCACCAGCTGGTTGCTCAAATTTTCAATCAAGTTGCAGCTGAGGTACCACAAATTGTTCCAGCCATTTTCAATCAGGTCCAAGCATTCAAACACACTCCATAGGGTGTAGGGAAGCTGTTCAGATCATCACCACTCATCTGTAACACCTCCAAATCAAAAATCACATTGCACTTGCTGTCACGGCTTAGAGGTAAGCATATACTTGGTCATCTCTCAATCCATGCATATTTCCTCGCACAATAATTTGGCCATATGTTCATAATCATGCATGGAATGTTTTCCCTCAATTAATTGCATTGTTTGAATCGTGTATCAAAAATCCTAGCCTTCATGCAGAAATTAGGGTTCTTGAGGTTTCTTCGTGATTTCATGTTTTATGTTTAATTTAAATGAAATTAAGTGTTATAGACATGATCGTGAGGTTGAGACGAGCATAATGATATGTGGATTGCATGATATGATTACGTATTCAGTGAGATTGGATGGAAAACGCAAAACAGCCAAACCCAGAAAAACGCGCGTGTTCTTGCTTGTGTTCTTGGCGCCTTTTTCACAAATTCAAATATTTGAATTTTGTGATTTTGTTTAATTGATTCAAAAATTAATTTCTCTCTGAGTTTTAATGATTTTGAGTTGATTCTTTTTTTAATAATTCACAAAATGTTAAAATATTTCATTTTATCAAAAAATCCCAAAAATATTATTTATTTCATATAATTGATATTTTTACAAAGAATTAATATTTTAATTGTTTTTGACATTTTAAATATTTTTTCTACATTGATTTTGCAACTTTTAATGCTTTCTAATTATTTTGTAGGTCAATACTTAATTTTTGAAGCATTAATCCAAGATCACAATTTGTTTTCCATGTGTTAAACAATTTTGATCATTTTAATTGAATTTTTATTCAATTAAATACATTTTTGAAAACAAATTAGGGTTTTTGGATTAATTCAACCCTTATAAATCATTTTCAAAACACTTTGGGCCTCTTGAGAGAGTATAAGACCCAACCCACTTGTACAGAAACATTTTGGGCCTCATTCGTTGTATAAGTCCCTCTGTACATTTTCAAATAAACGGCACTGTCATACCCCAAATTTTGACCACTAAGATTTCCCATCATTGTGCAAATCATCATCACAATATGGAGGAACCATCATACTTCATCAGTCTCCCCAAAGATGGGTGAGCATCCACTACAATAAAAAAATTAGGGTTCAAGCCCTCTCAGAGCCTTAGACAAAGGATCAATCAAGGAATGACATAATCTCCAACTTGTCTAACCTCTCAAACATCCACAATGGATCAAAAAGGACTCCCACTTCAAGGATTAAGCACAAGGTTGCTCCCTTCTAGGTGGATCTAGTCTCAAGATCGACAGTGTCACTAAGTTAGGGTTTTGGTCGACCAGGGCCTCCAAAGGGAAATTTTCCTCTGGGCATGAGCCAATTATTCAAAAAATATCCTAATATACTCCATGGAACCTCATGGACCTAATCATCAAGTCAATTTTTCCTCATGGGATGCATTGATAAAAAATTAGGAATTAGGGTTTCTTGACCTAATTCACCCCTAAGTTGACTTTTGGGACAAATCAAGAGCCAAGACCTCAAGACATGATTTGAGGGTCTCTAATGAACTATATTGATCCATTTGGGACAATGGATTGATCTAAGAAGCTTGAGCAACAAGTCTCAATTTCATCTGCACCACAATTAGGGTTTTAAGGGAAAAGTCAACTGTAACTTTGACTTTTGACCAGGACATGCTCCTAAACCCTAGGACATGCCTCAATATACCCTATTACACCCATGGAACATGTCCATGAAGTTTGATTTAGGTCAAGGACATAATTTCCTGAAGAATTGCACAGTTTGGAATTCATCTGATAAAAAGTCAATTGTGTACAAAAGTCAACTTTGACTTTTTGAGATTTTTCACCAAAATGGATTTTTAACCCTAAAATGATTTTAATGTATGATTTGAATCATCATTCATCAAGAAAAATCAAGAAAAGTTGGATAACTTGTAAAAGGGGTAACCATAAAACTTATAAATTTTTCTAAGTTATGGAAAAAGTACCACTAATGCACTAACTTTGGAGGATCATAACTCCTAAACCACATGGCCATTTTTTCTCATCCAAAGATGGATTTGTAGCCCTCATTACCCTATGCAAAAACTTCAACTAGACCTAAGTCCAATTCATTAAGGATTTTGAGTTATGGAGTGATCAAAATCAAGAAATCACACTTTGTTCCAACACTTGGTGAAATTTTCACTAAGTCAGATTTTGCTTCACTTTTTGCCAAATGTAGAGGGATTTTTCACTTGGAATCAAAAGAGATCAAAACCAAACTTGTTCAAACAGTTGTTGTATCATGTAAGGGCTTTCCAAAATGGTCAAGAGCATTACCAAATTCAACTTACACCATGAGATATGACATTGGCACGTTGCCTTGCTGAAATCTGTCAAGGCAAGGTAGAATTTGCAACTTTGCTCGATTTTCCAAAATCAGCCAAATTCAAATGCTCCTATCGACTTGGACACCTCAGAGGATTGAATCTAAAGGGTATAATCACTGAGCCAAGCCTCCAAAGTCCATGGAACAAGAAATAGCATTTTGAACCTAGAATGGCCAAAATAGGGACAACACTCCAAATTTGGATTGAAGCATTCAATGGAAGCATCAAGGTGGCATGGACTGAGCCATTCTCATCTGAAATCAGTCAAGACTTATCCAAGACCAAGGGAACCAAAGCTCTGTGCCCTAACCTCTAGTCAATGGCTAGAGGAGACTTGGATTTTCATTTGCCAACATTGGCCAAACCTACTTACCAGCTGCCATTCACTATTCCTTGCAAAACAAACTTGCTCTACTATAAATAGAGCTCAATTGTGATCAGTTTGAGTACACCAAAGCCATCAAACAGATGCTTTCCTCAAAATCTCTTCTTTCACTCCAATTTTGCCTTCTAAGGCAAGTCACTATCGGGTTTTGAGTTTGAGAGCTCTTCCAATCAAACCAATCACTCACACACCTCACATACATCACATATGAGCTGATCAAACACTTAGATCACTTCTGAAACACCAATTTCACAAAATCACCAGCTGGTTGCTCAAGGTTTTAACCAAAGTGCAGCTGAGGTACCACAAAGTGATCCAGCCAATTTCAATCAAGTCCAACCATTCAAACACACTCCATAGGGTGTAGGGAAGCTGTACAGATCATCACCACTCATCTGTAACACCTCCAAATCAAAAATCACATTGCACTTGCTGTCACGGCCTAGAGGTGAGCATATACTTGGTCATCTCTCAATCTATGCGTATTTCCTCGCACAATAATTTGGCCATATGTTCATAATCATGCATGGAATGTTTTCCCTCAATTAATTGCATTGTTTGAATCGTGTATCAAAAATCCTAGCCTTCATGCAGAAATTAGGGTTCTTGAGGATTTTTCATGATTTCTTGTTATATGTTTAATTTAAATGAAATTAATGGACATAGACATGATCGTGAGGTTGAGACGAGCATAATGATATGTGGATTGCATGATATAATCAAGTATTTAGGGAGATTGGATAGAAAATGCAAATCTGAGAAACCCAGAACACGCGCGTGTTCTTCAGCTTGTTCTTGGCGCCATTTTTGAATAATTCAAATATTTGAATTTTGTGATTTTATTTAATTGATTCAAAAATTAATTTCTCTCTGAGTTTTAATGATTTTGAGTTGATTCTTTTTTTAATAATTCACAAAAATGTTAAAATATTTTATTTTATCAAAAAATCCCAAAAATATTATTTATTTCATATAATTGATATTTTTGTAAAGAATTAATATTTTAATTGTTTTTGACATATTAAATATTTTTTCCACGTTGATTTTGCAACTTTTAATGCTTTCTAATTATTTTGTAGGTCAATACTTAATTTTTGAAGCATTAATCCAAGATCACAATTTGTTTTCCATGTGTTAAACAATTTTGATCATTTTAATTGAATTTTTATTCAATTAAATACATTTTTGAAAACAAATTACGGTTTTTAGATTAATTCAACCCTCATAAATCATTTTCAAAACACTTTGGGCCTATAATAGAGTGTAAGACCCAATCCTTTCTTGACCAAAACATTTTGGGCCTCAGTGTATTGTATAAGTCCCGATACCGTCAAAATCTAACGGCGCGATCGTCGCCTTTTGAAAAATAACCTTTTGGGCCTCTCCTCGAGCTATAAGACCCATTCAAAACTTTTGGGCCTCTAATAGAGTGTAAGACCCAATCCCCTTTTAACCAAAATCATTTGGGCCTCACTTATTGTATAAGTCCCTCTGCGTTAAAAGAAAATCTCGGCGCGATCGCCATTTCAAACGAAAAAATCATCTGGGCCTACCCTCGTGTTATAAGCCCCACTCTTTTCCTAAAACTCACTTGGGCCTCTTGAAAGACTGTAAGACCCATCCCTTTGTACAGAAAACATTTTGGGCCTCAGTCACTTGTATAAGTCCCTCTGTACAAATTCAACAGTGCGCTCACTGATAAAACCCTGGGCCTCTCCTTGAGCTGTAAGCCTCAAATCTTTCTTTTTCAAAGCACTTTCTCCTTTGATTTTAAATATACTGTTGTTTTCAATCTTTCTTTGTTGAACAACTAACCAAATAGCATGGAAGCTCTACAACCGAGTAAGTGTTTACACGCTTTCATTTACCGCTTTCATATACATATAACTGTATTGTAGGCTGTTTCACTGTAAGTCTTCTTTCATAAACTCATATCGACTGTGTAATAATAGTATAGATATTTAGAGTTTCCCCGGCAACTACGTCTAGAACTAGGTGACGCCGTTTCGTTTATTCATAGAAATAGACAACTAGATCCCCCAATAGAATCACCAGATACAGTCTTCTCTTCGGCTGTCCTCATTAGGAATTGTCAAGAAACTCTACTCCCAAAGATGAATGTATTCTCCGTGAATGGCATCTTTGAGTTTCTTCCAAATTCTCGAAGTTTCCTAACTTTGATCTATTCTCGGTGAATAGCATTGCCTTGAATTTCTCGGGATTTGGGGACCCACGGGCTTCTTAAAAGCATCGGCCTCCTCTTGGGCATCGTACAAGGACCCACAAGCTTCCTAAAAGCAACCCCGCCTCCTCTTGGGCTTAGTACAAGGACCCTACGGCTTCTTAGAAGTATTCATAGCCTCCTCTTAGGCTTCGTATAATGATCTCTTCCTCCGGGAATGATAGCCTTCTCTTGGGCTTAGTACATGGACCCGTCGGCTTCTTAAAAGCTTCCAGCCTCCTCTTGGGCTTCGTACAAATTGTCCCGACGACCTTCTAGAGGTATAAGAACAAAACCTAGTCATCTTCATAGAACAATCCTTTCAAAGAGTCTACTACTGTTTCTCAAAGCATAGTACAAAAGATGAAACTCGAAACACGGACAATCTAACTTCCTTGAATCTCAAAGACATTCTCAAGTGACCCCTTCAAAAATAGGAAGGAAACCCGCAGACTCGGACAGTCTCAATACCCTTCGGATTTCCCGCTTCCTTAAAGAACAGGAATAACCTAGATCCTTGAGTCAAAATCCATGAGTACAGTGTTGCTCATATAAGAACTGATTTTCTCTTTCAAAATCAGTATACTGGACCTGTCACTTAACTAAACAGTCACCATAGCCTCCTCTTAGGCTTTGTATAATGATCCTTTTCCAGTGACGTTTAGCCTCTCTCTCGGGCTTTGAACGAGACACATAAGGGACTCCCTCGTTGAGTCAATCACCCATTTCGCCTCCATCTCGGGCTTTATACGAGATACAAAAAGGTTCTTATTGAGCCAAATAAACAACCGCCTCCATCTCGGGCTTCGTACGAGATACAAAAAACTCTTTTGTTGAGTCAAATAGCCTCCATCTCGGGCTTTATACGAGATACCAAAAGATTCCCTCATTGAGTCAAAATCTTTTAGCCTCTCTCTCGGGCTTTGTACGAGACACATACTAGCCTCCTCTTAGGCTTTATATAAGAAAACCACTGGTTGATCCAATCAACCTTTTAGCATCAAAGTTGTGCCTCGTTCATAGTACACAAACATCAACAACTCCTTTCCCTTCATCTAATTGTTGTAAGCGGCAAGCCTCTGGATCATCTACATCCATGCCACTGTCCCTCTTTTAGCGTGAGAAATTCCTAAGGAAAGATAACATTGCTCTACACTGAGTTAAAGTCTTCTCCTTGAGGTTAAAACCTCCTATAAAGGAAATTATGGCATTGCTAGGATCCGCGTATCCCGGTTAAAGTAATTCTCCTTTATAAACAGTCGTAACAGACAAACCCCTCTTTAGAGATGACAAATTCTCTCTAAAGTTGAGACCTTTCAGCTTCACATCTTGGGCTTTGAACAAGATACAAACTACCTTTCGCTTCACGTCTTGGGCTTTGAACAAGACACCAAAACAACCATTTCCTCCCATAGAATAGGAGGAACTACGAACGCTCTGATTTCCCTGTTTTGGATAAACGGGAATACGTAGGCATAAGATTGAAAGAAAAATCTTAGCGAGCACACTAAACAAAAACCCAAAATCCCATATCAAAAGCAGTAATTCAGAAGCATCAGTCCTAACATCCTAATCCTTGTTCCCCGCCAGAAACCTGTCATTCTGTTAAATAGCACAAGAAAGGCCTCCCACATTGATAGCATTCGTAACCTAACAAATCGCTGTTTAAACTCAGTATGCAAAGCAGGGTTAATTGGAGACGTCTATTTCCCTTCCTTATTAAGCTCACAATAGGATAAAAAATGAATCGGCCTGTAGTTTTAAGCTCAACCGCAGAGAGCGACCAGCGCTTAAGAACCGCGTCCAAAATCGCTCGCTACAGAAAAATGGCGCCCACCGTGGAGCCGAATTCTGATTTCTTTTTTTTCATCTCTTGCGTGAATACCACAGATTGGGGCTTCCGCCGGGGAACCCAATTTCTGTCAGGAACTTAGGATTCATAGCTTTAAAGGTCTAGGATGTTTAGGACAAATATATATACTGCTTTTCCTAATTGCTATACATGTTTATTTTACTGCTAATGGGAATGTGGGTGATGCCGTATGTGGAAAGATTGAGTATACACTTAAGATAAGTGATGGCGACAGGGTCGACCATCAACCTCAGTGGAGGCTAACCAACGCAACCCATTCTCTCACCTAGACAATGGGCCGGTTGTTAAGTCTGAGAAGCTGGGGAGCCAAACCCTTTCGTAGTGCGAAAACTATCGAAAATAGTTGTTACGCGATACTACCCTCATTTGAGGCTGGTGATCTATTCTCGGTGAATGGCACTTACTCTAAGATTTCTCTACAACTCGCTGGCAATCTGCTTGTTGTTTTGCTTTCCTGGGAGGAGCTAATGATAATGAGTACAGGTACAAAAATCACCCTAGTATAAACCTTTGGGGATGGGTAGAGTCTTGACTTCATGACAACGACCCTTTGACCCCATGTTTTTTTATGTTTTTGTGTGCTGCATTCATGCATTCATTTAATAAAAACATTAAAACATTCAAAAAAAAAAATCTTCTCTTCTAGTCTCTCTGTTTTTCAAATTAAACTAAGACTGTGATTGCAAATATCAGAGAAAAAGATTGCACTAATGGATTTCGGTAGAAGGAGAACTCACCAGTATACCTTCAAGGTTCCAAAACTAGAGGATTTGAGAAGGTTAGCGAGGATGATCACTAACCCAGAGGCTTTCAGAGCTAAGCACGGAGGTTTAATACCACTATTAAGAGTCCATGTGATTGAGGGAATCATGGATGCGCTCATTCAGTTTTATGATCCGGTTTATCACTGTTTCACATTCCCGGATTACCAGCTCGCACCAACGCTAGAGGAGTATTCTCATCTGATCGATCTACACATTACGGATCGAGCTCCATTTTCTGGACTGGAAGAAATTCCAAAGAATCAGACCATTGCAAGAGCAATTCATTTGGTCGAGTCTGAAGTTAGGACTCACCTAACTACCAAGGTTGGCATTCAAGGTTTGCCAGCCCAGTTCTTGACAAAGAATGCCCTGTACTTCGCCAGTATAGGAAACGTGACTGATTTTGAAAGCATCTTTGTCTTGCTCACCTACGGGTTATTTTTGTTTCCCAACATCAATAACTTCGTCGATATTAACTCCATTAATGTTTTTCTCATTGGAAATCCTGTGCCGACTTTGCTTGCAGATGCATATCATTCTGTACACTTAGGGAATTTGTACAGCGGAGGGGAGATCACATGCTGTGTACCTTTGCTTTACAAATGGTTTATCTCTCACTTGCCCAAGTCTGCTGCTTTTTGGGATTGCAAGAGTGCCTTACGTTGGTCGTAGAAGATCATGTCTCTTACCAACTCTGATATAGATTGGTGTAATAGGATTTATGAGGGAGTCAGGATCATTGACTGTTGTGGAAACTTCCCCAATGTACCCCTTATAGGAACTAAAGGAGGAATCAACTACCATCCGGTATTGGTTCGCCGTCAATTTGGATACCCGATGAGACACATCCCACTGGGGGTTCATCTGGAAGGTCTTTTCTTCAAAGAAGGAGAAAACAACAGAGCACTGAAGATGGAAATAGTGCACGCTTGGAAGCATGTTCATAAGAAAGGATGAGAGTCTCTAGGAAAACCAGACTGTGTCTCGGTGGAGCCTTATCTCCATTGGGTACAAACTAGAGCTCTCAAGATAAGGATGCCTTATCCTCGTTACGGAATTCTTCCGCCGAGGGAATCTGTCATGTACTTCATGACGGAAACTGAAAAGCTTCAGGTTACTCTCAACAAAATTCAAAAGGAGAGAAGGTCTTGGAAGAACAAGTACCACACCCTCGACATAGAGTGCATCAAAATACAACAATTACTGAAAGAAAAAGATGCTCTGATTGAAATTTTGGAGCAACATGCTGTAGATAATCAAGATGACCAGAGGAATTTGCTCGCTCCTTTCACTTGGCAAAGGAATGACAACCCGACAACGGCCCAAGAGCCCCGGTCAAAGAAAAGGAAGATACTAGAATCAGCACCTGATTTCTCTTCAGAGAGGACTCAGGACCCATTAGTTTAGGTTTCTGTTTCTGCACTTTGTAATCTACTGTATTTCCACTTCTGTAATCTTTTGAATTTTAATAAAAAGGGGTTTCCCCACCGTTTGGTATTGGCAATCTAATTGTCGAAGTTTATTTTGATTAAACCAAAAAAACAATTAATATAACCATTGCATTCATCATTCTCACATCGCGTATTCTTCTTACCTACGAATCTCACGTTTGTGTCTCGATTCTAGAGTCAAACTGTCTCATTCGTATAATACTCGGGCCAATCGTCAGAAAAGGATGGATTCTCTTGAGGAAGAAAATAGAGAGTTGAAAGAAGAGATCGACGCTCTGAGAGAGGATATGAGAAAGCTTCGTAACCACATGCAAGCCATGGCAGAAGCTTAGCTACAAAGAAATGTGATCTCAGAGATCACCTCAACGCCCATAGTGGAAGGGTATGATCCTAGGTATCAGATACCGAAAGATCGTCCTTGGGGCATGCCTGTTAACTATATCCCGGAAGGATATGTTCCGCCGATCACTGAGGATCAGGGAATCACAACAGAAGCCGCTGGGCCTGAAGGTTACAAACTTCGGGAAAGCGAAGATGCCAGGGGCATACTGAAGACTCCTGAAGGTTACAAACTTCGGGAAATGCCAAGACTCACTGCCGTAGTCACGGTACCACCCCCTGTGGTGCACACTGTCCCGGAAGGACAGATTCCACCAACACCTTCTGGTAAGAAGGAAACTATGTTTGACAGAATGGATGAATTCCAGGAACAGTTCTTGGAAATACAGAAGGAACTGCAGGCCATTCGTGGTCAGGATCTATTTGGAAAGGACGCCGCAGATCTCTGCTTGGTCCCAAATGTGAAAGTCCCGCACAAGTTCCAAGTGCCTGACTTTGAAAAATATAAGGGTAACTCTTGCCTTCAAAGCCATCTGGTGATGTACGCTCGGCGGATGTCAGCTCAGACGAAGAATCAGGACCTACTGATTCACTACTTTCAGGATAGTTTAACCGGTGCCGCACTCAAATGGTACATGGGTTTAAACCGTACTACGATCAGTACATTCAGAGATCTTGGTACTGCTTTCGTCTAACAATACAAATACAATTTTGACATGGCACCCGACAAAGATCAACTCAGATCGATGTCGCAAAAGGACAAGGAAACCTTTAAGGAGTACGCTCAAAGGTGGCGTGAAATTGCCACTCAAATTTGTCCACCTCTTAAGGAAAAAGAGATGACAAAGATCTTCTTAAAGACCTTAAGCTCATTTTACTATGACCGAATGGTTGCCAGTGCGCCCAGTGATTTCACCAAAATGGCCGGGATGGGCGTACGTCTTGTGGAAGCCGTCCGAGAAGGACGTTTGGTAAAAGACACTGGATCGACGAGCATTACTAAAAAATACAGTAGTGCTCTCCCTAAGAAAAAAGAGCAGGATATTGGGAATATCTCTCTCGGAAAGCAAAGGCGACGTTATCAACCAGTAGCAGCTGTGACTCCTGCTATCAACCCTGCGTCTATTCCTACATATCAACCTCAGGTTGCGCAGAGCCAACCTGACCAGCAAAGGACACAACAGCCTCTTCAGCAGGCTCGTCCTCCATATAACAACAACCGTACAACGCGGCCACCAGGATTGGAACCTATACCTGTGACGTATGCAGAACTATTTTCGTTACTACTGGCTAAGGGGCACATTCAGACTAAATCTCCTCTTACAGTACCGGAAAATCCGCCTTTTTGGTTTAAGGTGGATCAAACATGCCCTTATCATCAAGGAGGTTCAGGGCATAACATTGAGACTTGCCTCAATTTCAAGTCCGACGTGCAAAAGCTTGTTAGGAGCGGGCTCTTATCTTTCAAAGATACGAATCCCAATGTTCTCACGAACCCGCTGCCTCAACATGAGAAAGCTGCAGTCAATCTGATTGAGAAAGAGACTAACAATGTCTATCAAATTCACAATGTACTCTTATTAAAGACCAATCTGGTCAAGATGCATTGTAGACAGAGTGGATATGGCCATGTGCCACCTCATAACTATCACCAGTGTGATATCTGCTCTAACGACAGTCAAGGATGTTCTGTAGTGCAAGCAGCTCTACAGGAACAAATGGATCTCAGATGGATCCAAGAGCACCGAGTTCGTGGAGTTAATATGGTTTACACGAATTCCAACATCATTCAGAACCACGACATCCGTGCAATGAATGTCAACTTGGTGGCGATGCACTCAAGGCAAAGCCAGTATCATAATCTGCCGCGACACGATTACAATTCCTGTCTGACTTGCTCGGTAAACAAACAGGGATGCTCTTTCATACAAGAGGCTCTCCAGCGTCAGATGGATCTTGGATGGATCCAAGACTACCACGATAGGAATTCCTATTAGATCAACATGGTTCAGATCTTCGATATTCGCGTGATGAATACCAACCTGGTAGAGTTACATGCTGAGCAGGTCCGACTCAGATTCTTAATATCACATGACTATCAAAGCTGTAAAGCGGGTTGCGAAAACGATCGAGGTTGTACCCTTGTCCAGGAAGCACTTCAGCACTTGTTAAATCATTGGTGGATGCCAATCTACATGGACGAAGATACTCAGCAGATTAGTATCAGTAATAGAAACCCCACTCGGCGTTAGAGTCAGGATGTTCGATTAATGGAAGCTAACCTAGTGAGGTTACATTGTATTCAAAGTGGGCGTGGCCAGGTGCCACCACACAACTATGACAGTTGTAACGTCTGTTCAGAAAGTAACCAAGGGTATTACCTTGTGAGAGCAGCTCTTCAGGGTCAGGTCGATCGTGGAGAAATTCGTCCATATTTAGGTTCTGGACCCATCAACTGGTCGCCAAACTACCTTGCCGAGCAGGTTGAGGATGTTGTCACGATCTCTGGTCATCACAGGACCAGGGATGTTTTCGCCATTATTCCTCTACTTGACGAATCTAAAGTTCCCAACCGGGAACGAATCGAGATTACTTATGATGGTCAGAAAAATCAGAAGGCTCTTGTAGTCATCTATCTACCAGGACCGCTACCGTATGAATCAGCTAAGGCGATCCCTTACAAATACGGTGCAACAACCATTGAAAATGGAAAGGAAATTCCATTACCCTCCGTCGTGAATATTGCAGACATCAGTCGAGTAACACGGAGTGGTAGAATTTTCAACCGAGGGGTTGGGGAACTTAACAAGGAAAAGGAACTTCAGACAGAAGCTCCTGATCCACCATTCGGTCAATCTAGTAATCCCAACCTTTCGAAAAACAATGATGAGATACTGAAGCTCATCCAAAGGAGTGAATACAACATTGTTGATCAACTATTACAGACTCCTTCAAAGATCTCGGTGTTATCACTGTTACTCAGTTCAGAAGTGCATAGGGAGGCTCTACAGAAAGTCTTGGAGCAATCCTTTGTGGAACAAGATGTAACAATCAGACAGTTCGATAGCATTGTCTCTAACATCACTTCCTGCAATAATTTGGGATTTAGTGATGAGGAATTACCCGAAGAGGGTCGCCGCCATAACATGGCACTCAATATCACAGTTAACTGTCAGGACGATGCTTTAGCCAGCATACTGGTAGACACAGGGTCAGCCCTGAATGTTATGCCGAAGTCCACTTTGATGCAATTATCATTCAAAGGGCCTCCGATGAGAGTTAGCGACGTTGTCGTCAAAGCTTTCGACGGATCCAGAAAAACAGTTATCGGCGAAGTTGATCTTCCCATAACTATTGGGGTTCACACTTTCCAAGTCACTTTCCAGGTCATGGATATCCGGGCAACATACAGTTGTTTATTTGGAAGACCTTGGATACATCAGGATGGAGCGGTCACTTCGACCCTCCACCAAAAGCTAAAGTTCGTCAAGAACGATCAACTTGTCACGGTTTGTGGGGAACAAGCCTTGCTTGTAAGCAACTTGTCATCGTCTACTGGTATAGAACCCGAGGAGGTTATTGGAACTCAGTTCCAAGCACTGTCGGAAAGCGAGAACAATCAGTTCAGAGGAGGAACCTCGATTTCCTCATACAAAGATGCTATTAAAGCGGTCGAGAGTACCGATACGACAGGATGGGGACAGCTTTTCATTCCTATTGACAATAAAATAAAGAAGGGTCTTGGTTTTTCTGCAACCTGTACCCGGACAGCTGCCAACGATGAAATTCTTCATCCCCTTCAAAACTTATTCCACAGTGGGGGTTTCCTCCACCCAGTGTCTCAGGCAGTACATGCTATCAATGAGAAAGATCCCTCCGACACAGATGAAGAGTGGAAGTCCTACCTTAACAAGGACGGTTATATGTCTCAGGAAGAGGTACCTATGCCTTTTTGCTTTCCTACAAAAAGTCTGAGATTTATACCAAGATCAGATGTCGAAATGATCTACGGGGATTGTGATCTGGAAGGATGCCGCGCTCCACCAAATTCATTAGAGGAAGACACTCTGATGAAAGATAACTTTGACTACAATTACTATGGCCCAATGGATGGTCTGCCAATGTGGCAGCCTTACCCAGGAAACTTGGGGCCAAAAAGTCAGCCGAGTAACGAAACTCAGCTGAGCATCATTGAACAGAATACCTGTGTCCCCACCATGTCATGGGATCAACACTCAGGTCATTCAGAAACTACTCAACATGAAGATGAATTCGCAACGTTTGCAGGACTTGAATTCATCAACTATGCTTTTCCCGAGGTCAACGTCATTAAGAGAGATGACTCCTCCAGTTCCAAAGATGTTTGGGACACTCGGGGAGAACCAAGTGGAAAATTCGACTATATGGTCAAGTACACCGCTCCCGAAAGCTCTCGTATCAGGCTCGAAGACATCCAGCCAACTGGATGGGGAGATACAGTTGAGAGCACAAATGCTATGCAAAATGCAACAGAGGAATTCTCCTACGACAACTCTGCTTGGGAGACAGATTTTAATGATCCCGCTCCACCAGAAATCAGCGTCATTTCTAAAGACAAATCAAGGAAGGTGCCAGACTTTGTGATTCACCGAGGAGTTCGCCGCCAATGGGTTGTTGTTGATGCTCCGAAGGTCAGTCGACAGTCAAAGTAATTGCCATCTTTAACCTTTCACCCTGCCCAGGTGAAACAGATGTTTTGATAGGGCTCGCTTTCTGTAAATTTCCCTCTTCGCTTTGCCCGAAGCGACAGAGTTTTGTTTTATAGGGCTGTGGTTTCAAGGATCGACTTGTTCATTAATAAAATAACGTCGTTCTGTAATTTCCGCATTAATTGTTGTTTTCTCTTTTTGCTTTTTCAAAGAAAATGGTAATCCTAAAAAACAATTCAAATAAAAACAAGCAGTAAAATAAATCACTGCACACACTTGCATTTTCTCTACCTCTTCTAAACACGAATCATCACGTCATGCAGATTGTTTGTTTTAAACCCCGTTGAAACATACGATCCGATGCCTTCTCCCAAATTTGAGTTCCCGGTATTCGAGGCTGAAGAAGAAAATGAAAACGAAATTCCAGAAGAGATCTCCCGACTACTCAGACAAGAGGAAAGGTCCATTGAACCTCACAAAGAGCCGTTGGAAACGGTAAACTTGGGTTCAGAAAAAGAGAGAAAAGAAATCAAGATCGGGGCACTGCTCAGTCCAACTGCCAGAGAGAGTTTGATAAAGCTTCTCGGAGAATTTCCCGATGTATTCGCTTGGTCCTATCAGGATATGCTAGGGTTGGATACCAGCATCGTGGAACATCACTTACCGTTAAGATCGAAATGTCCGCCAGTAAAGCAAAGGTTGAGACGCACTCACCCGGACATGGCCATCAAAATCAAAGAGGAGGTACAAAAGCAGATTGACGCGGGTTTCCTCACTACAGCTGAATATCCTCAATGGTTAGCCAACATCCTACCCGTTCCCAAAAAGGACGGAAAGGTCAGAATGTGTGTTGATTACAGAGATCTGAACAAGGCTAGTCCAAAGGACGACTTTCCTTTACCACACATTGACATGTTGGTTGACAGCACAGCAAAGTTCAAAGTATTCTCCTTCATGGATGGATTCTCGGGCTATAACCAAATCAAAATGGCGCCGAAAGACATGGAGAAAACTTCGTTCATTACCCCATGGGGTACCTTTTGTTACAAGGTAATGCCGTTCGGTTTGAAGAACGTCGGGGTAACCTATCAAAGGGCCATGACTACTCTGTTTCATGACATGATACATAAGGAAATCGAGGTATATGTCGATGATATGATTGCAAAATCAAAAACAGAGAGTGAGCACGTTGAACATCTGTCGAAATTGTTCGAATATTTGAGAAAATTCAAGCTCCGATTGAATCCCAACAAGTGCACCTTTGGTGTCCGTTCAAGGAAACTACTAGGGTTCATCGTCAGCCAGAAAGGAATTGAGGTTGATCCTGACAAGGCCAAGGCCATTCAAGAAATGCCTTCTTAAAAAACTGAAAAACAAGTCAGAGGATTCTTGGGACGTTTGAACTACATCTCCAGATTCATATTCCTTATGACCGCGACCTGTGCGCCGATCTTCAAATTACTGAAAAAGAACCAGGATTGCGTTTGGACAGAAGATTGCCAAACCGCATTCGACAGTATTAAGGAATACCTGTTGAATCCGCCGATTCTATCACCTCCAGTGGAAGGAAGACCACTGATCATTTACCTCACTGTCCTAGAGGACTCAATGGGATGTGTACTTGGCCAACAAGACGAAACCAAAAGGAAAGAGTCTGCCATCTACTATTTGAGCAAGAAATTCACCGACTGCGAGACTCGGTACACGATGCTTGAGAAAACTTGTTGCGCTTTGGCTTGGACAGCCAAACGTCTTCGCCAATACATGATTTGTCATACTACTTGGTTGGTCTCCGAAATGGATCCAATCAAGTACATATTTGAAAAACCTGCTCTTACGGGAAGAATTGCCCGTTGGCAGATGCTGTTATCAGAATATGACATAGAGTACCACGCTCAGAAAGCCGTTAAAGGAAGTATTTTAGCCGATCATTTGGCTCATCAACCGATTGACGATCAAGAATCAATCGGGTTTGACTTCCCAGACGAAGATGTCATGTATTTAAAAATGAAAGACTGTGATGAACCACTACCTAGTGAAGGGCTAGAACCAGGTTCCCAATGGGGACTTATCTTTGATGGAGCAGTTAATCATTATGGAAACAAAATTGGGGAAATCATTGTTACCCCTCAGGGTACCCACATTCCTTTCACTGCTAGACTTACGTTCAAATGTACGAACAACGAGGCCGAATACGAAGCTTGTATCATGGGTCTCGAGGAAGCGATTGATTTAAGGATAAAAAACTTGGACGTATATGGCGACTCAGCCTTGGTCATCAATCAGATAAAAGGAGATTGGAACACATAACAATCAGGACTGATTCCTTACAAAGACTATGAAAGAAGGTTGTTACCCTTCTTCAACAGAGTTGAGTTTCATCACATCCCTCGTGATGAGAATCACATGGCTGACGCTCTAGCCACTATCTCTTCCATGATTAGTGTAGGTCAATGGAATTACATACCTAAGATCGACATAATGCGCCTTGAACGGCCCGCTTACATCTTCACGATTGAAGCGGTCATAGATAATAGACCTTGGTATCACGATATCAAATGCTTCCTTCAGAAACAAGAGTACCCATCTGGGGAACTCAAAAAAGACAGGAAAACCCTCACAAGATTGGTTGGAAACTTCTTCTTGAGCGGTGACACTCTTTATAAGGGGAATTTTGACTTGGTCTTGCTCCGATGCGCAGACAGACCAGAAGCAGACATGCTTATGAAAGAAATTCATGAAGGATCCTTTGGCACTCATGCCAACGGACACACAATGGCTAGAAAAATTCTAAGAGCAGGGTACTACTGGTTGACCATGGAATCCGACTGCTACAAGTACATGAGGAAATGTCACAAGTGTCAGATATACTCCGACAAAATTCATGTACCGCCATCACATCTCAAAGTTCTTTCTACCCCATGGCCTTTTTCCATATGGGGAATCGACATGATTGGCATGATTGAGCCCAAGGCTTCGAACGGACATCGGTTCATCCTTGTGGCCATTGACTATTTCACCAAGTGGGTCAAAGCCGCATCGTACGCTAATGTAACCCGACAAGTGGTGGTCCGATTTATCAATAACAATATCATCTGTCGTTATGGTGTTCCAAGCGAAATCATTACTGATAATGGATCTAACTTGAACAACAAGATGATGAAGGAGTTGTGTGCAGAGTTCAAGATCGAACACCATAACTCATCTCCCTACCGACCCAAGATGAACGGAGCGGTAGAAGCGGCTAACAAGAACATCAAGAAGATTGTTCAAAAGATGGTTGTGACTTACAAAGACTGGCACGAGATGCTACCCTTTGCTCTTCACGGTTATCGCACATCTGTTCGCACTTCAACAGGGGCAACCCCTTTCTCTCTAGTGTATGGCATGGAAGCAGTGCTCCCTATAGAAATAGAGATCCCGTCAATCCGAGTATTGATGGAAGCTAAGCTCACCGAAGATGAATGGTGTCAAAGTCGACACGACGAACTGAATCTGATAGAAGAAAAGAGAATAACGGCACTATGCCACAGTCAGTTGTATCAACAGAGAATGAGGAGGTCGTTCGACAAAAAGGTTTGACATCGTGTCTTTAGAAAAGGAGACCTCGTGCTCAAGAAGATACAATCATTTCTCACAGATTCGCGAGGTAAATGGACTCCGAATTATGATGGCCCCTATGTAGTAATGAAAGCTTTCTCAGGCGGCGCCTTGAGACTTGCAACCATGGACGGAGAGGAATTTGCCTACCCCACGAATGTTGATGTAGTCAAGAAATACTTTGCCTAAACTAAAAAAAATGTCTCGGTGGATTGAAAACCCGAAAGGGCGGTCCAGGAAAAAGTTAGAGACATGAAGAAAATCATCCCGGTGGATTGGAAACATCATAGTACAATCCAGGAAAAAATTAGGGATAATGGCAAGTAACTATGTTCAACAGAGGCAAGTCCCTCAGCAGCAGCAGTTACATCATCGGAAGAAAACTCCAGTTAAGGTCATCTTCGACAGAAGCTCAGGATGCCCTGAATTCAAGATTGGTAGAAGGATAGTGGTCGTTATGTTTCAACGTAGCCCTTTTCCCTGTAAATTACCATTTTTTGTAAATACTCTTTGGAATCACGCGTTTGGCTGATCTCCATCTTATCAATAAAATTTGAGCCTTTGTGCTTTTGGTTGTAATTCTTATTTGTTTTAGCTTTACAGAACGACGTTGTTAACATGATTAACGATTCTTGAAATAAAACAAAAGTGAATTTACTTGTTAAAACTTTTTCTGCTTTTAAAATAAAGTCGGCATTTTCTTTTGACTGTTGAACATCAGAAGAACATCGGTCACTTCTCCAGAAGTAATCGAACCTCAAAGTACGGAATCAAAGTACTCCTTCTACGCCAGTACGCCTGAATGAAGGGATCAACCGTGTCAAAGACCTTGTTTCATCTGACACGCCTCGACCGAGTTCTCATCTCCTAAGCCCGATCAACGGTATTCCCCGCAGGGATTATCTCTCCTAAGCAAGGTGGAATTGCTATCTTGAACCAGCGATATCTCTATACGCCCCGCAATGGTCGAGTATCCAGTCATGTTCATCTTTTAGTTTGTGTGTTGTGTCAGTTTCGTCAGCATAAACATACATAGATCATGCATTATTGATTTGCATTTACATTTCATATTGCATCGCTATCACTCTAGCCAATCTTGTCCCTTAGTGATAGGAGTTCTCTCAATCGAGTTGTCAGTTCTTTCCTCGTCAGGAAACGTTGTGTCTGAACAATCTAGCCACCAGTGTATCTTTAGATCAGAGTCGGCACTCGACCACTTTGATAACTTGAACCTCTGAAAGGCCAGAGAACCTTCAACAGATGTCACTCTTCGCCATTGAAGATGATATCCTTGCTTTCCCGGATTAAGGAAAATCCCCAGAGAAAGCCTCTTAAGCAAAGGTTCGGCAGTACATCAGTATCTCTCCGAAAATCCGCTGATGAAAAGATCATCGACACCTCAAAATTGGACCCCATCATATGGCATTTCTCCGAGAAGATCCCGAGAAAAGTATGATGTAAGATCCCAAGTGGAAATAGTCTCTCAAGAGACTCGCTTTCCCCCAGTAGAATCGACAAATGGCGTCTCCAACAGAGAAGTTTGTGCACCTCTACAACTCAGACGACTGGGTTCCCCAGTAAGTCTTACATCGAAACTTTTTCATCTCAAATGGCATATTTCCAGGAAAATTCGGCGAGAAGTTTGAGGAAAACCGCTACGCATAGCATCCCTTGTCAATAAAGTTTATTGACAAAAGAAACTAAGACCAGTTCCTTGGTAGGAAACCAAGATCGAGGGGAAGTTTACAAAAGAAACTAAGACCAGTTCCTTGGTAGGAAACCAGGATCGAGGGGAAGTTTATTTCAAAAGAAAACTGAGACCAGCTCCTTGGCTGAAAACCAGGATCGAGGGGAAGTTTTACCTTTTCTAAGCATCATTGCTTAGCAAAAGAAGATGAATGCGCAAGCTACCATTCATAGCCATCAAAATTTCGGGTATTCCGATATTTAATCCTCTTGCACCCCGAATGCCCGAATACCTTCGTCATTCACACCTTCGGGTCCAAGAAGATTAAATAGGGGCATCTGTCATATCCCAAATTTTGACCACTAAGATTTCCCATCATTGTACAAATCATCATCACAATATGGAGGAACCATCATACTTCATCAGTCTCCCCAAAGATGGGTGAGCATCCACTACAATAAAAAAATTACAGTTCAAGCCCTCTCAGAGCCTTAGACAAAGGATCAATCAAGGAATAACATGATATCCAACTTGTCTAACCTCTCAAACATCCACAATGGATCAAAAATGACCTCCACTTCAAGGATTAAGCACAAGGTTGCTCCCTTCTAGGTGGATCAAGTCTCAAGATCGACAGTGTCACCAAATTAGGGTTTTGGTCGACCAGGGCCTCCAAAGGGAAATTTTCCTCTGGGCATGAGCCAATTATTCAAAACATATCCTAATATACTCCATGGAACCTCATGGACCCAATCATCAAGTCAATTTTTCCTCAGGGGATGCATTCATCAAAAATCGGGAATTAGGGTTTCTTGACCTAATTCACCCCTAAATTGACTTTTGGGACAAATCAATAGCCAAGACCTCAAGACATGATTTTAGGGTCTCTAATGAACTATATTGATCCATTTGGGACAATGGATTGATCTAAGAAGCTTGAGCAACAAGTCTCAATTTCATCTGCACCACAATTAGGGTTTTAAGGGAAAAGTCAACTGTAACTTTGACTTTTGACCAGGACATGCTCCCAAACCCTAGGACATGCCTCAATATACCCTATTACACCCATGGAACATGTCCATCAAGTTTGATTTAGGTCAAGGACATGATTTCCTGAAGAATTGCACGGTTTGGAATTCATCTGATAAAAAGTCAACTGTGTACAAAAGTCAACTTTGACTTTTTAAGATTTTTCACCAAAATGGATTTTTAACCCTAAAATGATGTTAACGTATGATTTGAATCATCATTCATCAAGAAAAATCAAGAAAAGTTGGATAACTTGTAAAAGGGGTAACCATAAAACTTAGAAATTTTTCTAAGTTATGGAAAAAGTACCACTAATGTACTAACTTTGGAGGATCATAACTCCTAAACCACATGGCCATTTTTTGTCATCCAAAGATGGATTTGTAGCCCTCATTACCCTCTGCAAAAACTTCAACTAGACCTAAGTCCAATTCATTAAGGATTTTGAGTTATGGAGTGATCAAAATCAAGAAATCACACTTTGTTCCAACACTTAGTGAAATTTTCACTAAGTCAGATTTTGCTTCACTTTTTGCCAAATGTAGAGGGATTTTTCACTTGGAATCAAAAGAGATCAAAACCAAACTTGTTCAAACAGTTGTTGTATCATGTAAGGGCTTTCCAAAATGGTCAAGAGCATTACCAAATTCAACTTACACCATGAGATATGACATTGGCAAGTTGCCTTGTTGAAATCTGTCAAGGCAAGGCAGAATTTGCAACTTTGCTCGGTTTGCCAAAATCAGCCAAATTCAAATGCTCCTATCCACTTGGACACCTCAGAGGATTGAATCTAAAGGGGACAATCACTGAGCCAAGCCTCCAAAGTCCATGGAACAAGAAATAACATGTTGAACCTAGAATGGCCAAAATAGGGACAAGACTCCAAATTTGGATTGAAGCATTCAATGGAAGCATCAAGGTGGCATGGACTGAGCCATTCTCATCTGAAATCAGTCAAAACTTATCCAAGACCAAGGGAACCAAAGCTCTGTGCCCTAACCTCTAGTCAATGGCTAGAGGAGACTTGGATTTTCATTTGCCAACATTGGCCAAACCTACTTACTAGCTGCCATTCACTATTCCTTGCAAAACAAACTTGCTCTACTATAAATAGAGCTCAATTGTGATCAGTTTGAGTACACCAAAGCCATCAAATAGATGCTTTCCTCAAAATCTCTTCTTTCACTCCAATTTTGCCTTCTAAGGCAAGTCACTATAGGGTTTTGAGTTTGAGAGCTCTTCCAATCAAACCAATCACTCACACACCTCACATACATCACATATGAGCTGATCAAACACTTAGATCACTTCTAAAACACCAATTTCACAAAATCACCAGCTGGTTGCTCAAGGTTTTAACCAAAGTGCAGCTGAGGTACCACAAAGTGACCCAGCCAATTTCAATCAAGTCCAACCATTCAAACACACTCCATAGGGTGTAGGGAAGCTGTTCAGATCATCACCACTCATCTGTAACACCTCCAAATCAAAAATCACATTGCACTTGTTGTCATGGCCTAGAGGTTGAGCATATACTTGGTCATCTCTCAATCTATGCATATTTCCTCGCACAATAATTTGGCCATATGTTCATAATCATGCATGGAATGTTTTCCCTCAATTAATTGCATTGTTTGAATCATGTATAAAAAATCCTAGCCTTCATGCAGAAATTAGGGTTCTTGAGGATTTTTCATGATTTCTTGTTATAGGTTTAATTTAAATGAAATTAATGGACATAGACATGATCGTGAGGTTGAGACGAGCATAATGATATGTGGATTGCATGATATAATCAAGTATTTAGGGAGATTGGATAGAAAATGCAAATTTGAGAAACCCAGAACACGCGCGTGTTCTTCAGCTTGTTCTTGGCGCCATTTTTGAATAATTCAAATATTTGAATTTTGTGATTTTATTTAATTGATTCAAAAATTAATTTCTCTCTGAGTTTTAATGATTTTGAGTTGATCTTTTTTTAATAATTCACAAAAATGTTAAAATATTTTATTTTATAAAAAAATCCCAAAAATATTTTTTATTTCATATAATTTATATTTTTGTAAAGAATTAATATTTTAATTGTTTTTGACATATTAAATATTTTTTCCACATTGATTTTGCAACTTTTAATGCTATCTAATTGTTTTGTAGGTCAATACTTAATATTTGAAGCATTAATCCAAGATCACAATTTGTTTTCCTTGTGTTAAACAATTTTGATCATTTTAATTGAATTTTTATTCAATTAAATACATTTTTGAAAACAATTAGGGTTTTAAGATTAATTCAACCCTCATAAATCATTTTCAAAACACTTTGGGCCTCTAATAGAGTGTAAGACCCAATCCTTTCTTGACCAAAACAGTTTGGGCCTCTAATAGAGTGTAAGACCCAATCCTTTCTTGACCAAAACAGTTTGGGCCTCAGTGTATTGTATAAGTCCCGATACCGTCAAAAACCAACGGCGCGATCGTCGCCTTTTGAAAAATAACCTTTTGGGCCTCTCCTCGAGCTATAAGACCCATTCAAAACTTTTGGGCCTCTAATAGAGTGTAAGACCCAATCCCCTTTTAACCAAAATCATTTGGGCCTCACTTATTGTATAAGTCCCTATGCGTTAAAAGAAAATCTCGGCGCGATCGCCATTTCAAACGAAAAAATCATCTGGGCCTACCCTCGTGTTATAAGCCCCACTCTTTTCCTAAAACTCACTTGGGCCTCTGGAGAGACTGTAAGACCCATCCCTTTGTACAGAAAACATTTTGGGCCTCAGTCACTTGTATAAGTCCCTCTGTACAAATTCAACAGTGCGCTCACTGATAAAACCCTGGGCCTCTCCTTGAGCTGTAAGCCCCAAATCTTTCTTTTTCAAAGCACTTTCTCCTTTGATTTTGAATATACTGTTGTTTTCAATCTTTCTTTTGTGAACAACTAACCAAACAACGTGGAAGCTCTACAACCGAGTAAGTGTTTACACGCTTTCATTTACCGCTTTCATATACATATAACTGTATTGTGGGGCTGTTTCACTGTAAGTCTTCTTTCATAAACTCATATCGACTGTGTAATAATAGTATAGATATTTAGAGTTTCCCCGGCAACTACGTCTAGAACTAGGTGACGCCGTTTCGTTTATTCGTAGAAATAGACAACTAGATCCCCCAATAGGATCACCAGATACAGTCTTCTCTTCGGCTGTCCTCATTAGGAATTGTCAAGAAACTCTACTCCCAAAGATGAATGTATTCTCCGTGAATGGCATCTTTGAGTTTCTTCCAAATTCTCGAACTTTCCTGACTTTGATCTATTCTCGGTGAATAGCATTGCCTTGAATTTCTCGAGATTTAGGGACCCACGGGCTTCTTAAAAGCATCGGCCTCCTCTTGGGCATCGTACAAGGACCCACAGGCTTCCTAAAAGCAACCCCGCCTCCTCTTGGGCTTAGTACAAGGACCCTACGGCTTCTTAGAAGTACTCATAGCCTCCTCTTAGGCTTCGTATAATGATCTCTTCCTCCGGGAATGATAGCCTTCTCTTGGGCTTAGTACAAGGACCCGTCGGCTTCTTAAAAGCTTCCAGCCTCCTCTTGGGCTTCGTACAAATTGTCCCGACGACCTCCTAGAGGTATAGGAACAGAACCTAGTCATCTTCATAGAACAGTCCTTTCAAAGAGTCTACTACTGTTTCTCAAAGCATAGTACAAAAGATGAAACTCGAGACACGGACAATCTAACTTCCTTGAGTCTCAAAGACATTCTCAAGTGACCCCTTCAAAAATAGGAAGGAAACCCGCAGACTCGGACAGTCTCAATACCCTTCGGATTTCCCGCTTCCTTAAAGAAAAGGAATAACCCGGATCCCTGAGTCAAAATCCCTGAGTACAGTGTTGCTCATATAAGAACTGATTTTCTCTTTCAAAATCAGTATACTGGACCTGTCACTTAACTAAACAGTCACCATAGCCTCCTCTTAGGCTTTGTATAATGATCCTTCTCCAGTGACGTTTAGCCTCTCTCTCGGGCTTTGTACGAGACACATAAGGGACTCCCTCGTTGAGTCAATCACCCCTTTCGCCTCCATCTCGGGCTTTATACGAGATACAAAAAGGTTCTTATTGAGCCAAATAAACAACTGCCTCCATCTCGGGCTTCGTACGAGATATAAAAAACTCTTTTGTTGAGTCAAATAGCCTCCATCTCGTGCTTTATACGAGATACCAAAAGATTCCCTCGTTGAGTCAAAACCTTTTAGCCTCTCTCTCAGACTTTGTACGAGACACATACTAGCCTCCTCTTAGGCTTTATATAAGAAAACCACTAGTTGATCCAATCAACCTTTTAGCATCAAAGCTGTGCCTCGTTCACAGTACACAAACATCAACAACTCCTTTCCCTTCATTTAATTGCTGTAAGCGGCAAGCCTCTGGATCATCTACATCCATGCCACTGTCCCTCTTTTAGCGTGAGAAATTCCTAAGGAAAGATAGCATTGCTCTACACTGAGTTAAAGTCTTCTCCTTCAGGTTAAAACCTCCTATAAAGGAAATTATGGCATTGTTAGGATCTGCGTATCCCGGTTAAAGTAATTCTCCTTTATAAACAGTCGTAACAGATAAACCCCTCTTTAGAGATGACAAATTCTCTCTAAAGTTGAGACCTTTCAGCTTCACATCTTGGGCTTTGAACAAGATACAAACTACCTTTCGCTTCACGTCTTGGGCTTTGAACAAGACACCAAAACAACCATTTCCTCCCATAGAATAGGAGGAACTACGAACGCTCTGATTTCCCTGTTTTGGATAAACGGGAATACGTAGGCATAAGATTGAAAGAAAAATCTTAGCGAGCACACTAAACAAAAACCCAAAATCCCATATCAAAAGCAGTAATTCAAAAGCATCAGTCCTAACATCCTAATCCTTGTTCCCCGCCAGAAACCTGTCATTCTGTTAAATAGCACAAGAAAGGCCCCCCCACATTGATAGCATCCGTAACCTAACAGACCGCTGTTTAAACTCAGTATGCAAAGCAGGGTTAATTGGAGACATCTATTTCCCTTCCTTATTCAGCTCACAATAGGATAAATAATGAATCGACCTGTAGTTTTAAGCTCAACCGCAGAGAGCGACCAGCGCTTAAGAACCGCGTCCAAAATCGCTCGCTACAGGCACGATCATCGCCTTTTGAAAAACCAAAACTGGGCCTCTCCTTGAGCTATAAGACCCATTCAAAAAACACTTTGGGCCTCTAATAGAGTGTAAGACCCAATCCCCTTTTAACCAAAATCACTTTGGGCCTCACTTATTGTATAAGTCCCTCTACGTTAAAAGAAAACCTCGGCGTGATGGCCATTTTAAACGGAAAAATCATCTGGGCCTACCCTCGTGTTATAAGCCCCACTCTTTTTCTTTAAAAAACTTTTTGGGCCTCTTGAGAGAGTGTAAGACCCATCCCTTTGTACAGAAAACATTTTGGGCCTTAGTCACTTGTATAAGTCCCTCTGTACAAATTAAATAGTGCGCTCACTGATAAAACCCTGGGCCTCTCCTTGAGCTGTAAGCCCCAAATCTTTCTTTCTCAAAGCACTTTCTCCTTTGATTTTGAATATACTGTTGTTTTCAATCTTTCTTTGTTGAACAACTAATCAAACAGCATGGAAGCTCTACAACCGAGTAAGTGGTTATCGCTTTCATTTACCGCTTTCATATACATATAAACTGTATTGTGGGGCTGTTTCACTGTAAGTCTTCTTTCATAAACTCATATCAACTGTGTAATAATAGTATAGATATTTAGAGTTTCCCCGGCAACTACGTCTAGAACTAGGTGACGCCGTTTCGTTTATTCGTAGAAATAGACAACAAGATCCCCAATAGGATCACCAGATACAGTCTTCTCTCAGGCTGTCCTCATTAAGAATTGTCAAGAAACTCTACTCCCAGAGATGAATGTATTCTCCGTGAATGGCATCTTTGAGTTTCTTCCAAATTCTCGAACTTTCCTGACTTTGATCTATTCTCGGTGAATAGCATTGCCTTGAATTTCTCGGGGTTTGGGGACCCACGGGCTTCTTAAAAGCATCAGCCTCCTCTTGGGCATTGTACAAGGACCCAAAGGCTTCCTAAAAGCAACCCCGCCTCCTCTTGGGCTTAGTACAAGGACCCTACGGCTTCTTAGAAGTATTCACAGCATCCTTTTAGGCTTCGTATAATGATCTCTTCCTCCGGGAATGATAGCCTCCTCTTGGGCTTAGTACAAGGACCCGTCGGCTTCTTAAAAGATTCTAGCCTCCTCTTGGGCTTCGTACAAATTGTCCCGACGACCTCCTAGAGGTATAGGAATAGAACCTAGTCATTCTCATAAAACAGTCCTTTCAAAGAGTCTACTACTGTTTCTCAAAGCATAGTACAATAGATGAAACTCTAGACTTGGACAGTCTAACTTCCTTGAGTCTCAAAGACATTCTCAAGTGACCCCTTCGTTAAATAGGAAGGAAACCCGTAGACTCGAACAGTCTCAATACCCTTCGGATTTCCCGCTTCCTTAAAGAACAGGAATAACCCGGATCCTTGAATCAAATCCCTGAGTACAGTGTTGCTCATATAAGAACTGATTTTCTCTTTAAAATCGGTATACTGGACCTGTCACTTAACTGAAACAGTCACTATAGCCTCCTCTTAGACTTTGTATAATGATCCTTCTCCAATGAAGTTAGCCTCTATCTTGGGCTTTGTACAATGATTCTCCCCAGCGGAGTCAAACAACGTTTAGCCTCCCTCTCCGGCTTTGTACGAGATACAAAAGGGTTCTTATTGAGCCAAACAAACAATAGCCTCCATCTCGGGCTTTATACAAGATACCAAAAGATTCCCTCGTCGGGTTAAAACCTTTTAGCCTCTCTCCCGGGCTTTGTACGAGACACATATTAGCCTCCTCTTAGGCTTTATATAAGAAAACCACTGGTTAATCCAATTAACCTTTTAGCATCAAAACTGTGCCTCGTTCACAGTACATAAACATCAACAACTTCCTTTCATCTAATTGCTGTAAGCGGCAAGCCTCTAGATCATCTACATCCATGCCACTGTCCCTCTTTTAGCATGAGAAATTCCTAAGGAAAGATAGCATTGCGCAACATCCAAGTACACTCCGTGAGGACCATTTTTGACCCTTGAATCAAGTGAATCCGTGCCATGTACCTCACTTATTTCAGAAAATGCATTTTTGCTAGATGGATCAAATCTCATGAATTAAGCATCCACAAAGCCCAAACCCAATTCCATTGTGATCAGCAAGAGAAATGTGAATGATTCATGATGGAAAGCATGACAATGCACGTGTGGATTAGTGGTTTCATCACAACTTGCATTTTTGCAAATCACTTTGGATAGCCTTAATTAAGGGATTAATCAAACCCTAATCAGGCTCAGAGGTCTAACCAAGTGTATATAAGGAGACTCACATGTTCATTCACACCTCATGCACCCTCATTTGCTCAGAATTCCATTTTCACTCAAACTTTCTCTCCTTCGAAACTCTCTCCTCACAAGGGTTTCTGAAGATTTTATTCCATATTCTTGATCTACACACTCCATAGAACAAGAATCAACCATTGTTTGAAGCTTTAAGCAAGGTTTTCACCATACACGAATTTGAGTTGCTCACTTTCAAACTTCAAGATCCAGCCTAATTCAAGCCTCATATTGCATTTATTTTGCAATCAGAAGTTCCAAGGAGTAGATCTGCAGCTTTCTGAAGGTTTTCTTGGTGTATTTTGAGCTCTACAAGTTTCAGGTTAGTGTGAAATTCATGATCCTAGAACTTGATTTTCTTATGTGCATAATGTTCCTTGTGATTTGCTGATCATCCTGATGTGTTTAGATCTTGATTTGGATATGTATTATGGTTGTAATATGGATCTGAAATTTTTATGTTCAAACTTTTTTCCTTCGATTTGGTTTATTCTTGCATGATCTGTTAATTTGAACTTGATATTCATGATCCTTGTGAAATTCTGAGTGGAATGGTGTACTTGTTTTTTATTTCTGGAATATTTTTGAGTTTGGTGTTGCCGGAGAAGACGACCGGAGCTAGGGCTCCGGCGTCTGGTTCACTTTTCAGGTCACCTGAGGATGGAGGTTGAAGATGAAATCTGGACCGTTGGTGGTCCAAATCTGATGGTTCATGCTTGGCCACGTCATTTAAAATCATCTTTTATTTTATTGATTGTGTGTTGTTATTCCATGGTTGTTATTATGCACACATAGATCTGAGCCACGCATCTTGTTTAATCTTTGATCTGATGACTTATTTGTATGCGTTTGATTAATCTGATGGTTTTGATTGTGCCAACACATTAAAATTTCCATGTGCTATTCACATTCTTTGTTTTAATTTATGAATGGTGTGATATACGCGCGTGTATCATTGTTATCATGTGTCCTCTAATCCTGGCCTTTCATCATAATTACTTTGATTTTGTTGACTGAATGTGGCACGCTGGATTGATCCAAGGGCAATGATTGAGTCAATCTGGTTGACTCTGAGCCTTCATAAGAAGCGCTTTGGGCTTCTTTGCTATTGGCACCCCCTCCTTTGGTCCAGCCCAATTTTCAACGTGATTTTCTTGCTTGTTGCACCCCTGGTTTCTTTATTTTCTTTTTATTTCATTGAATTGTTTCATTTTCATTTTTTTTTAATTTTTTAAAAATAGATTTATGCATCTAAAAATCACCAAAAAAATCATGAAGCATCTTTGGAGTTTTATAAAATTTTGTCAAATTTTATTTTCCATTTTTATTTTATTTTGTGCCCCTGAATTAATTGTTTGATTAATTTCTTTGTGAATTTCTTCACTTGTGCACACTTGATCTTGTTGATTTTTGTTCTCATAATTGGTGTATGATTTGCATCCCATTATTTTTGTATATTTCAGAGGACATCTTTAGGTTCCTAAACGTATTTTTCTCATATTTTTAAACTTATTTAATATTGCATTTTAGTCCCTCTATTTGTGCATTGTTCTTCTTTGTTCTTATGCAACTTTGAAGTATTGTTTGAGGTACTTAAATTGTGAATATTTGTGTGATATTTTGGCATGTTGCTAGCTTCTGACTTAGGTCACTTGGGTTTTAATTTCACAATTTTTGAATGTCATTTGATATATGTTTGATTATTTGTGCTTAAGTGAATTATGCATGATCATCTCTTGACATCTCTTAACCCTAATTGCTTTGCCATGCTTGATTGTTTGAGTTTCTTTGTGATTATTTGCATGAGTATTTGATATGATGTTTAACCCTGGTTGAGATCCCTTGTGACCAAATTTTGAAATTTGTGGATCATGTTTGGGTATGCTTTAAGTGCTTGAACTTTGGTTTCCTTTTGTGGACTTTCTTTGGTGCATAATGTTTCATGTTTTGATCTTCTCTTGCACATGAGAATTGTTGATGATGGTATGATCTTGATTCTGACTTGCTTTCATCTTCATCTTATTTTTCTCATTTCATCTTGATATGAAGTTCATTGGTGCTTAATTGTGCATTTCATATAAGTATGCTTGCATTCTTTCATGATTACCTTTGCATGCTTACTTGAGATGTTTTGCATGATCTTTGAGACTTGTTTATTGATGTGAGTTGGATATACTTGATATGATGTGCTTGCTGCCTATCTTGTTTCTTATCTCATCCTTCTCTTTCTCATTCTTCTCTTTCACTCTCTTCCTCCCATGAATCTCAAGACTTGTTTAAGTCTTGGATTCTCTCCCTTTAGAGCTACCTAGTCCAACTTAATTTTTTATTAAGCTTGGAGTAGGATTAGCATTAGGTTTTAGGTAGTCGTCTCTCCTAAGCCTCACTAACCATAGGTCATCCATGCATGATAACATTAGGACTCTTAGTTTCCCTTTAGAGTTTCCTTTGGGTCTCCTCTCTTCTCATCTCAAAACTTCTTGAAAACACTTAATAAAGATAAAGTGTATTGCGCACGAGCCTTAAGTGTGGGGAATGAGAAATGAGGGGCTTCCTCTCGTATTTCTAGAGTGCTTAGCGAGCGTCCTGTCTTGAGATGATTCATTAAGTATTCGTCCCTGTGCCCTAGACTTTGGTGCAATGCAAGTTATGAACTAACTTAAAAAACACTTCTGTCTAAAAAACATAAAAAAAAAATTCAAATCTTTTTATCCTTCGGGATTGTTGGGTTTCAAACTTCATTTTCAGAAAAGAGCTCATCGCTCACGTAAAAAACACTTACCCATTCGTGGTCGTACCCACGAACTACATTAGCTCTGATTCCTCTCTCTCGTCCGATTGAGGATATGTAGGCACAAGACAACGATTGTCTTGGCGAGCAACCTTCCCCCACAGTTCCCGTACGAACTACATTGACTCTGACTTTCCCATTGCACTGAGGGAGTACGTAGGCCTAGGGCATCGAATATGTCCTACCAAGTCCGTCTTAGTCACCCCCATCCCCGTTTTCTTTTGTTCAGCCATAGATAGTAGGACAGCTCACCCTCCGTTTAGATAACAAGCGTGGATCCCATCGAGTACGATGGATGCGTGGGGTGCTAACACCTTCCCCTAGCATAACCGACTCCCGAACCCGGACTATGGTTGCGATGACCATGTCTTTCCCCTTTCTCTTCAGGTTTATGCAGTGTTTCCTTTCCCTCTCTCGGGATAAATACACATTGCTGGCGACTCTGTGTTTTCTGCGCCTCTCTCGCGTTTGTACCGTTGGATACGAATCTTTCGGGAGCGACAGGGGGGTCCTTCTTAGGGTTATTTTCTTAAGAATACAAGTGTCTGGATTATCTATGAGGTTTTAAGATGTTAGGTTTGATGCTTTTCGATTGATGTCTGAAGGTACGGGATTTTGTGTTTTTGATTAGTATGCTCGCTAAGATTTTTGCAATCTTATGCCTACCTATTCCCGAAACAGGGAAATCAGAGCGGTCGTAGTTCCTCTTATTCTATGGGAGGAAAGAGGTGTTATGGTGTCTTGTTCAAAGCCCAAGATGTAAAGCTAAAGGTGGTTTGTATCTTGTTCAATGCCCAAGATGTGAAGCTAAAAGGTTGAGAGAGAATTTGTCATCTCTAAAAAGGAGTTATTGATGTTTGTATGCTGTGAGCAAGACACAACTTTGACGCTAAAAGGTTGATTGACTCAACCAGGGTTTTCTTTATACAAAGCCTAAGAGGAGGCTGGAAGTTTGAATTTTTCGGAGGAAAATGTTCTTTCTGTCTTGTACAAAGCCCAAGATTGAGGCTAAAAGGGATTTTGACTATGTTGAGGAGAATGTATCTTGTATAAAGCCCAAGATGGAGGCTGAAAGGGTTTGACTCAACAAGAGAGTACTTTTATCTGTCCTGTATAAAGCCCAAGATGGAAGCTAAAAAGGGTTGACTCAACAAGAGAGTCTGAAGGTGGTTGACTCAACAAGAGAGTTTGAAGGTTGTTTGACTCAACAAGAGAATCTTTTATACTCAACAAGAGAGTGATTTACTGTCTCGTACGAAGCCAGAGATTGAGGCTAAAAGGAGATTGACTCAACAAGAGGATCTTTTATACTCAACAAGAGAGTGTTTTATATGTCTTGTACAAAGCCCAAGATGGAGGCTAAAAGTGGTTGACTCAACAAGAGAATCTTTTATACTCAACAAGAGAGTGATTTATATGTCTTGTACAAAGCCTAATACGGAGTCTAAAAAGGGATTGACTCAACAAGAGAGTCTTTTATACTCAACGAGAGAGTGGGTTTTTATGTCTTGTACAAAGCCCAAGATGGAGGCTAAAAGTGGTTTGACTCAACAAGAGAGTCCTTTATACTCAACAAGAGAGTGTTTTTCTATCTCGTACGAAGCCCGAGATGGAGGCTAAAAGGAGGTTGACTCAACAAGAGAGTCTTTTATACTCAATAAGAGAGTATTTTTCTATCTCGTACGAAGCCCGAGATGGAGGCTAAAAGGTGATTGAATCAACAAGAGAGTCTGAAAAGGTTAGCTCTGCTAGGGAGAATCATTTGTACAAAGCCCAAGAGGAGGCTGCCTTACCGCTGTGGATTTTGGAGATCCTGAAGCGGGTCCAAGTGTGGGGAACTCTCATGGGAGAGACCGGGGTTTCTTTCTATGTTTAAAAGGAACTTGAGAATGTCTTTGAGACTCAAGGGTCTTAGACTGTCCAAGTCTAGAGTTTTATCTTTTGTATAATGCCCAAGAGGAGACGCGGGCATTAAGGTATGAGTATCAACCCTATAATGGTCGGAGTTTTGACGCGGGAAAGACTGCTCTAGAAAAGGATGACTAAGTTCTGTCTTATACCTTTAAGAGGTCGTCAGGGTTCTTGTATTAAGCCCAAGAAAAGGCTTGAGAACTTCTAAGAAGCCGAAGGGTCCTTGTACAACGCCCAAGAGGAGGCGGGGATGCTTTTAGGAAGCCTGTGGGTCCCCAAACCAAGAGAAGTTCAAGAAATTCAATTCATAGAGAAGAGATCATTCCAGGAAAGTTTGAGAATTTGGAAGAAACTCAAGAGATGCCATTCACGGAGAAAAGATCATCTCTAGGGAGTTAGAGTTTCTTTGACAATTTCTAAGGGTGACAGTCTAAGAAAAGGTTCACCGAGAATACTGCCTTCCTCTTTGTTCCATATTGTTTAACCCCAAGAGGAGGGAAGACTGTATCTGGAATCCTACGGGGGATCTAGTTTTGTTTGTTTTAAAGAGTGACCAACAGAGATTTACCTAGTTCTAGACCTAGTTGTCAGGGAAAACTCTAAATAGCTATACTAGTATATATACAGTTGATATATGACAAGTATATAAAAGGATGTGAAAGAAGACTTACAGTGAAGCAGCCCCACAATACAGTTATGTACATATGAAAGCGATAAATGAAAGCGGATAAACACTTACCCGTTGTAGAGCTTCCATGCTGTTTGGTTAGTTATTCAACAAAGAAAGTTTTGATAACAACATATATTTGAATTCAAAATCAAAGGAGGAAGTGCTTTGAAAAGATTTTTGGGGCTTACAGCTCAAGGAGAGGCCCAAGTTTTAACGATGATCGCACCATTGTTTTAAAAACTATACAGAGGGACATATACAATACATGAGGCCCAAAAAGTTTTTATGTACAAGGGGATGGGCCTTACACTCCATTAGAGGCCCAATGATTTATTTTTGTACAAGAGATGGGGCTTACAACTCAAGGAGAGGCCCAAATGATATTTGTTAAAAAAAGATGACGATCGTGCCAAACTTTTTGACGGTATCGGGACTTATACAATACACTGAGGCCCAAATTATTTTGGTTTAAAAAATGGTTGGGTCTTACACTCTATTATAGGCCCAAAGTGTTTTTTAGAAAAAGAAATGGGTCTTATAGCTCAAGGAGAGGCCCAATTGTTTTTGTTGAGAAGGCGACGATCGCACCATTCACTTGAAATTGTTCAGAGGGATTTATACAATAAGTGAGGCCCACAATTGGTTTATTTACAAAAGGTTTGGGACTTACACTCTATTAGAGGCCCAAAGAGTTTTAAAATGACTTGTTTAGGGTGATTAAGATCAAAACCCTAAATTAATTTCAAAATGTATTTTAATTAAATAAAAACTTAATTAAAATGATCAAAATTATCAAACATGTATGAAAAAAAAGTTGTGATCTTGGATCAATGTTTCAAAAATCATGTTTCTATCCACAAAAAGATTGGAAATCAATTAAGTTTGGAAAATCAAGGGAGAAAAAACATTTTAAATGTTGAAAAACAAATAAAATATTAATTCTTTGTAAAAATATCAAATATAGGAAATAAATAATATTTTTGGGAATTTTTGGTAAAATAAAATATTTTAACATTTTTGTGAATTATTAAAAAAAGAATCAACTCAAAATCATTAAAATTCAGAGAGAAATTAATTTTTGAATCAATTAAATAAAATCACAAAATTGAAATATTGAAATATTCCAAAAAATGGCGCCAAGAACATGCCAAGAACACGCGCCACCCTATGTTTCTGCAGGTTTGCATTTTCTATCCAATCTCACTGAATACTTGATGATATCATGCAATCTACATATCAATCTGCTCGTTTTCACCTCACGATCATGTCTATGGTCTTTAATTTCATTTATTATAAGCATGGAATAAGAAATCAAAGAGAAACCTCAAGAACCCTAAAATTTGCATGAAGGCTCAGAAATTCCATACACGATTCAAACAAATCAATTGATTGAGGGTAAACACTCTATGCATGATTATGAACATATGGCCAAATTATTGTGCAGCAAAATATGCATGGATCATAGAGTTAGAAGAGTTCATGCTTACCTCTTGCAGCTGGTGATCGTGTTTTGTTTTAGAGGTATTGGAAGCTGGTTCCAATGATTTGTACAGCTTCCTTAGGTGCCAAGTGATGTGTCTGAATGCTTGGAGTGGTTTAAAATAAGCTGAAACTTGAGATGGTACCTCAACTGCACCTCTGTCAAGAACTTGAGCAGTTGGCAAGTGATTTTGTGATTTTGGTGTTACAGATGTTATGTGAGTGTTTGGATCAATTCTATATGATGTTTATGAGGTGTGTGTGTGTGTGTGTGTGTGTGTGTGTAATTGGTTTGGTTGGAATAACTCTCAAACTCAAAACCCGATAGTGACTTTCTTTTGAAGGAAAAATTGGAAGTGAGAAGGTCATTTTGAGGAAAACATCTGTTTGATGGCTTTGGTGTACTGAAATTGAGCACAAATGAGCTCTATTTATAATAGAGCAAGTTTGTTTTGCAAGCAATAGTGAATGGCAACTGCTGCAGAAGTTTGCCAAATGTTGATCAATAGGAATCCAAGTCTCCACTAACCATTGACTAGAGGTTAGAGCACAGGCTGCTGGTACCCTAGTTCTTGGATAAGTCTTGAGTGAATTCAGTTGGAAAGGGCTCAGCCCATGCCACCTTGGTGCATCCATTAAATGCTCCAAACCAAAATTGGAGTCTTGTCCCTCTTTTAGGCATTTCTAGGTTTGGCATGCTACTTTTGGTTCCAAGGACTTGGGAGGCTGATGGATCAGTGTTTGTCCCTCCTTGGTCTCCCCCTGAGGTGTTCAGATGGATAAACTTGTTTCTAATTTTCAAAATTTGCTCAAATCGAGCAAAATGCACAAATCTGCCTTGTTATGACAGTTGCAGCAAGGCATGTTGCCACTGTCATAACTCTTAGCTCAGGTTGAGTTTGATGGGGTTCTTGGCCATTTTGGAAAGCTCTTATATGATACAACACATGTGTGATCATAGTTTTTCTTGATACCTTTTGGATCCAAGTGAAAAATCCCCCTACTTTTGGAAAAAAAGCAAGACAAATTCTGACTTAGTGAAAATTTCACGAAGTGTTGGAAAAAGTGACATTTCATGTTTTCATCCATTTTGATCCAACCATAACTCAAAATCCATGATGAATTGGAATGAGGTGTAGTTGACACTTTTAAAGTATGCCATGAGAGCTACAAATCCATCTTTGGATCAGTCCAAATGGTTGCTTGGATATCAAGTTATGATCCTTGGAAGTTGGTACCCTAGCCATTTTGTTCCATAACTTAGAAAATTTATAAGTTTTTTATGGTTACCCCTTTTACAAGTTATCCCATTTTTCTTGATTTTTCTTAATGAATGATGATTCCAATCACACATTAACATCATTTTAGGGTTAGGGAACCATAATTGTGAAAAATCTCAAAAAGTCAAAGTTGACTTTTGTGCACAGTTGACTTTTTGTCAAATGAACTTCAAACTGAGCGATCCTCTATGAAATCAAGTCCTTGACCTAAATCAAACTTGATGGATTGATTTCATAGGTGTTATAGGGTTTATTGAATCATGTCCCAAGGTTTGGGAGCATGCCTGGGTCAAAAGTCAAAGGCACAATTGACTTTTCCCGCGAAACCCTAATTGTGGTTCTGATGAATTTGAAACTTGTTGATCAAGCTTCTTGGATCAATCCATTGTTGTAAATGGATCAATGTAGTGTGTTAGAGATCCTCAAATCCTCTCTTGAGGTCTTGGCTCATGTTTTGTCCCAAAAGTTAACTTAGGGGTGAATTAGGTCAAGAAACCCTAATTCCTGATTTTTTATGAATGCATCCCCTGAGGCAAAATTGACTTGATGATTAGGTTCATGATGTCCCTTGGAGCATCTTAGGTTGTTCTTTGAAGCCTTTGGCTCATGCCCAGAGGAAAATTTCCGTCTGGAGGTCCCAGTCGACCAAAACCCTAATTTGGTGACACTGGTGATCTTGAGGCTTAATCCACTTGGAATGTTGCAACTTTGTGCTTGATCCTTGATGTGGGAGTCCTCTTGATCCATTATGGATGTTTGAGAGGCTAGAAAAGTTGAAGATCACGTCATTCTTTGATTGATCCTTTGTCTAAGAGCCCTGAGAGGGCTTGAAACCCTAAATTTGGTTGTAGTGGATGCTCACCCATCTTTGGGGAGGCTAATGAGGTATAATGGTCGATCCATATTGTGATGATGATTTGCACAATGATGGGAATCTTAGTGGTAAAAAATTGGGGTATGACAGATGCCTCTATTTAATCTTCCCCTCGATCCTGGTTTCCTACCAAGGAACTAGTCTTAGTTTCTTTTGTCAATAAAGTTTCTTGACAAGGGACACTATGCGTAGTGGTTCTCCTCAAACTTCTTGCCGTATTTTCCTGGGGAGATGCCATTTGATGGGAAAACTTTTGATGTCAGACTTGCTGAGGGAACCCAATCGTCTGAGTTGTAGAGGTGTACAAACTTCTCTGTTGGAGACGTCATTTGTCGGCTCTACAGGGGAAAGCAGGTCTCTTGAGAGACTGCTGTCGCTTGGGGGTATTACATCATACTTTTCTCGGGATCTTCTCGGAGAAATGCGATATGATGTGATCCAATTTTGAGGTACTGATGACCATTTCGTCAGCCGATTTTTATGGGGATTTTCCTTAATCCGGGAAAGCGAATACATCATCTTTGAAGGCGAAGAGTGACGTTGGCTGAAGGTTCTCTGGCCTTTTAGAGGTTCAAGTTATCAAAGTGGTCAAGGGACCCACTTCAATTCAGCAGCAAAGTGGAGGAGCGGTTAGTCAGATGCCACCTTTCCCGACGAGGAAAGAAATGACAACTCAGTTGAAAAGACGTTTATCACTATGGAATAAGACCGACTAGAGTGATAGTGATGCAATATGAATATGAATGTAAATCAATAATGCATGATATATGCATGTGTATGTTGACAAAACTGACGCGACATACAGACGAGTGGATGAACACGGCTGGATACTCGGCCACAGCGGGAGATAAAAAGTATCGCTGGTTCAGAAAATAGCAATGCTGCCTTGCTTAGGAGGGATAGTCCCTGCTGGGAGCTACGTTGGTCGGGTTTAGGAGGTGAGAACTCTGCCGAGGATGTCAGACGAAACCTGGTCTCTGACACAGTTGATCCTTCATTCAGGTGTACTGGCTAAGAAAGAGTACTTTGATTCTTCACTTTGAAGCTCAATTGCTTCTGGAGAAACGATCGATGTTCTTTCGATGTTCAACAGTCAAAAGAAATTGTCATCTTTATTTTAAAAGCAGAAAAAGTTTGACAAGTAAATTCATTTTTGTTTTATTTCAAGAATCGTTAATCATGTTAAAATGTCGTTCTGTAAAGCTAAAACAAATAAGAATTGCAAACAAAAGCACCAGGGCTCAAATTTTATTGATAGGATGGAAATCAGCCAAACGCGTGATTCCATCGAGTATTTACAAAGTTTAGAAAATGGTAATTTAAGGGAAAAAGGGATACATTGAAACATGACGACCGCTATCCTTATACCAACTGTGAATTCTGGACATCCTGAGCTTCTGTCGAAGATGACCTTGACTGGAGTTTTTCTTCTGATGGATGGCATTACTACTGAGGAGTTGAACTGATCAGACGTAGTTACTTGCCATTAATCCCTAATTTTTGCCAGGATTGTACTTTGAGATTTCCAATCCACCGGGATGATTTTTGATTATGTCTCTAATTTTTGCCTAGACCGCCCTTTTGGGTTTTCAATCCACCGAGACGTTTTTTAAGGAGAAGTATTTCTTGACTACATCAACATTCGTGGGGTAGATAAACTCTTCTCCATCCATGGTTGCGAGTCTCAAGGCGCCGCCTGAGAAAGCTTTCTTGACCACATAAGGGCCGTCATAATTCGGAGCCCATTTGCCCCGCGAATCAGTGAGGAATGATCGTATCTTTTTGACCACGAGGTCTCCTTTCCTGAAGACGCGAGGTCGGACCTTTTTGTCAAATGCCTTCTTCATCCTTTGCTGATACAACTGACCATGGCATAGTGCCTTTATTCGTTTTTCTTTGATCAGATTCAGTTCATCATGTCGACTTTGACACCATTCAGCTTCTGTTAGCTTAGCTTCCATCAATACTCGGATTGATGGGATCTCTACTTCTATGGGAAGCACTACCTCCATGCCATATACTAGAGAGAAAGAGGTTGCTCCTGTTGAAGTGCGGACAGATGTGCAATAACCGTGAAGAGCAAAAGGTAGCATCTCGTGCCAATATTTATAGGTTACAACCATCTTTTAACCGATCTTCTTGATGTTCTTGTTAGCCGCTTCTCCGCTCCGTTCATCTTGGGTCGGTAGGGAGATGAGTTATGGTGTTTGATCTTGAACTCAGCACACAACTCTTTCATCATCTTGTTATTCAAGTTAGATCCGTTATCAGTAATGATCTAGCTCGGAACACCATAACGGCAGATGAGATTGTTTTTGATAAAACGAACCACGACTTGTCGGGTTACATTGGCGTATGACGCTGCTTCAACCCACTTGGTGAATTAATCAATGGCTACCAGGATGAACTGATGTGCGTTTGAAGCCTTAGGTTCGATCATGCCATCCATGTCAATTCCCCATATGGAAAAAGGCCATGGGGAAGAAAGAACTTTGAGATGTGTTGGCGGTACATGGATTTTGTCTGAGTATATCTGACACTTGTGACACCTCCTCATGTACTTGTAGTAGTCGAATTCCATGGTTAACCAGTAGTACCCTGCTCTTAGAATTTTCACGCCATTGTGTGTCCGTTGGCATGAGTACCAAAGGATCCTTCGTTAATTTCTTTTATCAGCATGTCTACTTTTGGTCTGTCTACGCTTCGGAGCAAGACCATGTCAAAGTTTCTCTTATAGAGTGTATCACCGCTCAGAAAGAAGTTGCCTTCCAACCTTCTGAGGGTCTTTCGGTCCTTTCTGGATGCCCCAGGAGGGTACTCTTGTTTCTGAAGGAAGCATTTGATATCGTGATACCAAGGTTTGTCGTCTATGACTGCTTCAATCGTGAAGATGTAAGTGGGTCGTTCAAGGCGCATTATGTCAATCTTAGGTAAGTCATTCCATTGACCTACACTAATCATGGAAGAGAGGGTGGTTAATGCATCAGCCATGTGATTTTCTTCACGAGGGATATGATGAAACTCGATTCTGTTGAAGAAGCATAACAACCTTCTCGCGTAATCTTTGTAAGGAATCAATCATGATTGGTATGTGTTCTAATCTCCTTTGATCTTATTGATAACTAGGGCTGAGTCACCGTATACGTCCAAGTTCTTGATCCTTAAGTCGATCGCTTCTTCGAGACCCATGATACAAGCTTCGTATTCAGCCTGGTTATTTGTGCATTTGAACGTAAGTCTTGCGGTGAAAGGAATATGGGTACCCTGAGGTGTTATGATAATTGCCCCAATTCCATTTTCGTAATGATTGACAGCTCTGTCAAAGATTAGTCCCCATTGAGAATCTGGTTCTGGCCCTTCACTGGGTAGTGGTTCATCGCAATCTTTCATTTTTAGATACATGACATCTTCGTCTGGGAATTCAAATCCGACTGATTCCTGATCGTCAATTGGTTTATGAGCCAAATGGTTAGCTAAAATACTTCCTTTGACGGCTTTCTGAGCATGGTACTCGATGTCGTATTCGGATAACAACATCTGCCAACGGGTAATCCTTTCCGTGAGAGCAGGCTTTTCAAAGACGTACTTGATAGGATCCATTTCGGAGACTAACCAAGTAGTGTGACGAATCATATACTGGCGAAGACGTTTGGCTGCCCAAGCCAGAGCACATCAAGTTTTCTCAAGTATAATGTACCGAGTCTCGCAGTCGGTGAATTTCTTGCTCAGATAGTAAATGGCAGACTCTTTCCTTTTTGTTTTTTCTTGTTGGCCAAGTACATAACCCATTGAGTCTTCCAAGACTGTTAGGTAGATAATTAGTGGTCTTCCCTCCACTGGTGGTGATAGAATCGGTGGGTTCAACAGATATTCCTTGATACTGTAGAAGGCGGTTTGGCAGTCATTTGTCCAAACGCAGTCTTGATTCTTTTTTAGTAATTTGAAGGTTGGCACGCATGTCGCGGTCATGAGGAATATAAATCTGGAAATGTAATTCAAACGTCCCAGGAATCCCCTGACGTGTTTTTCAGTCTTTGGAGAAGGCATTTCTTGAATGGCCTTGACCTTGTTAGGATCGACCTCAATTCCTTTATGGCTGACGATGAACCCTAAAAGTTTCCCTGAACGGACATCGAATATGCACTTATTGGGATTCAAGCGGAGTTTGTATTTTCTCACCCGCTCAAATAGTTTTGACAGGTGGGTCACATTCTTCTCCTCTGTTTTGGATTTGGCAATCATATCATCGACATATACCCCGATTTCTTTATGTATCATGTCATGGAACAGAGTAGTCATGGCCCTTTGATAGGTTGCCCCGGCGTTCCTCAAACCGAATGGCATTACCTTGTAACAAAAAGTACCCTATGGGGTGATGAAGGAAGTTTTCTCCATGCTTTCAGCGCCATTTTTATCTGATTATAGCCCGAGAATCCATCCATGAAGGAGAAGACTTTGAACTTTGTTGTACTGTCAACCAGCATGTCAATGTGTGGTAAAGGAAAGTCGTCCTTCGGACTTGCTTTGTTCAGATCCCTATAGTCTACACACATTCTGACTTTTCCGTCCTTTTTCGGAACTGGTACTATGTTGGCTAACCATTGAGGATATTCTGATGTGGCGAGGAAACCTACGTCAATCTGTTTTTGTACCTCCTCTTTGATTTTGATGGCCATTTCTGGATGAGTTCGTCTCAACCTCTGTTTTACGGGTAGACATTCTGATCTCAACGGTAGATGATGTTCCACGATGCTGGTATCCAACCCTGGCATATCCTGGTAGGACCAAGCGAATACATCGGGAAACTATTTGAGAAGCTTTGTCAAACTTTCTTTGACAGTTGGACTGAGCAGTGCCCCAATCTCGACTTCTTTTCTCTCTTCCTCTGAGCCCAAGTTGACTGTTTCCAACGGCTCCTTGTGAGGTTTAATTGACCTTTCCTCTTGCTTGAGGAGTCGGGAGATCTCTTCTGGAATCTCGTCGTTATCTTCTTCTTCAGCCCCAAATACCGGGAATTCAAAGTTGGGAGAAGGCATCGGATCGTATGTTTCAACGGGGTTTAAAACAAGCAATCTGCATGATGTGATGATCTGTGTTTAGAAGAAATAGAGAGAAATGCAAGAGTGCATGCAGTGTATTTTTTTTACTGCTTGTTTTTATTATTTGTTGTTTTTTATTACTGTCTCCCAGGCAGAGTTGTCGTAGGAGGATTCCTCAGTTGTATTTAGCATAGTATTTGTACTATTAGAAAAATCTCCCCATCGAGTTGGCTGGATGTCTTCGAGCCTGATACGAGAGCATTCAGGAGCAGTGTACTTGACCATGAAGTCGAATTTTTCACTCGGTTGTCCTAAGGTGTCCCACACTTCTTTGGAACTGCAGGAATCATCTTTCTCGATGACGTTGACCTTGGGAAAAGCATAGTTGATGAATTCTAGTCCTGCAAGTTTTGCGAATTCATCGTCGTACGAGGTATTTTCTGAATGCCCTAAGTGTTAATCCCATGACATGGTGGGGACGCAGGTATTCTTTTCAATGATGCTCAGTTGATTTTCATTGTTCGGCTGATTTTCTTACCCCAAGTCTCCTGGGTATGGATGCCACATAGGTAGGCAATCCATTGGGCCATAATAGTTGTGGTCAAAGTTGTATTTCATTAGAGTGTCCTCCTCTAATGAGTTGGGTGGAGCACGGCATCCTTCAGGATCACAATCTCCGTATATCATTTCGACGTCTGACCTCGGTATAAATTTCGGACTCTGTACGGGATAGAAAAATGGCATAGGCACCTCTTCCTGAGACATATAACCGTCCTCGTTAAGATAGGACTTCCATTCCTCATCTGTGTCATAGGAATCTCCCTCATTGATGGTATGTACTTCTTGAGACACTGGGTGAAGGAAACCTCCACTATGGAAGAAGTTCTGAATGGGATGAAGACTTTCACCGTTAGCGGCAGTCTGGGTATAGGTTGCAGAAAAACCAAGACCCTTCTTTGTTTTATTATCAGTAGGAATGACAAGCTATCCCCATCCTTTTGCATTATTACTCTCGATTACTTTGAGAGCATCTTTGTATGAGGCAATCGATGTTCCTTTTTCTGAATGATTTTTATTGCTCACCGAAAGTGCTTGGAACTGCGTTCCAACAACCTCCTCTGGGTCTACACAAGTGGTCGTTGATAGGTTACTCACGATCAAGGCTTGTTCTCCACAGAAAGTGACGAGTTGGTTATTCTTGACGAACTTCTGTTTCTGGTACAGTGTCAAAGTGACTTCCCCAGCCTGGTGTATCCAAGGTCTTCCTAATAAGCAACTGTATGTTGCCCAGATGTCCATGACCTGGAAAGTGACTAGGAAAGTGTGAGGACCGATAGTTATGGGAAGGTCGACTTCACCGATAACTTTTTTTCTAGACCCGTCAAATGCTTTGACGACGACCTCACTGCCTCTCATCGGAGATCCTTTGAATGATAGTCGCATTAGAGTGGACTTCGGCATGACGTTGAGAGTCGATCCAGTGTCTACCAGTACACTGGCTAAAGCATCGTCCTGGTAATTGACTGTGATATTGAGCGCCATATTGTGGCTTTTGCCTTCTTCTGGAAATTCCTCATCACTAAACCCCAAGTTGTTGCAGGAAGTGATGTTAGAGACGATACTGTTGAATTGTCGTATTGACACATCCTATTCCATAAAGGCCTGTTCTAAGACTTTCTGTAGAGCCTCTCTGTGGGCTTCAGAACTGAGTAAAAGAGATAACGCAAAGATCTTTGAAGGAGTTTGTAACAGTTGATCAACAATGTTGTATTCACTCCTTTGGACGAGCTTCAGCATCTCATCATCATTCTTTGAAAGGTCGAGATCACTAGACTGACCAACTGGTGGATTAGGAACTTCTGTTTGAGGTTCCTTTTCTCTCTTAGGTTCTCCAACTCCTCTGTTGAAGATTCGACCGCTCCGTGTTACTCGACTAATGTCTGCAATATTCACGACGGAGGGTAATGGAATTTCCTTTCCATTCTCGATTGTTGTTGCACCGTATTTGTAAGGGATCACCTTAGCTGATTCATACGGTAGCGGTCCCGATAGATAAATAACTACAGGAGCCTTCTGATTTTTCTGACCATCGTAAGTAAGTTCAATCAGTTCCTAGTTAAGAACCTTTAATTCGTCAAGTAGAGGGATGATGGTACAAACATCCTTGGTCCTCTCAGGATCAGAGATTACAACAACATCTTTGATCTGGTCGACGAAATAGTCTGGCGTCTGGTTGATAGACCCCGAAACTGAATATTGTTGAATCACTTTGCGGTCCAACTAACTCTGAAGAGCTGCTCGTACGAGGTAGCATCCTTGATTATTTTCCGAGCAGACTCTACAGCCCTCGTAGTTATGTGGTGGCACCTGGCCACGTCCCCTTTGAATGCAGTATAACCTCACCAGGTCTATTTCCATATATCGGACATCCTGACTTTGATGCCTAGTAGGGTTCCCGTTTGTCACACTGATTTGTTGCGTGCCTTCATCCATATAGATCGGAAGCCACCAGTGGTTTAACAAGTGTTGTAAAGTTCTCTGAATGAGAGTGCAACCCTGGTTGCTCTCCCGACATACTGTACAGTTCAGATAATCATGCAATGTGGGAAAACCGAGTTGGACTTGCTTGGCGTGTAACTCCACCAAGCTGGTATTCATCAAACGAATATCGAAGATTTGAACCATGTTGATTTGATAAGGATTTTTATCATGGTAGTCCTGGATCCACCCAAGATCCATCTGACGTTGGAGGGCTTCTTGGACAAAAGAGCATCCCTGTTTGTTTACCGAGCAAGTCAGACATGAATAGTAATTGTGCCGCGGCAGATTATGATACTGGCTTTGCCTTGAGTGCATTGCCACCAAGTTGACATTCATTGCACCGATGTCGTGGTTCTGAATGATGTTGAAATTCATATAAGTCATGTTAACTCCATGAACTCGATGCTCTTGGATCCATCTGAGATCCAACTGTTCCTGTAGAGCTGATTGCACCACAGAACATCCCTGATTGTTTTTAGAGCAGATATCACACTGGTGATAATTATGAGGTGGCACATGGCCATATCCACTCTGTCTACAATGCATCTTGACCAAGTTGGCCCTCAATAAGAGTACATCATGAATTTGATAGATGTTGTTAGACTCTCCTTCTATCAAATTTACTGTGGCTTTCTTCTGTTGAGGCAGCGCGTTTGTGAGAACATTCAGATTCATATCTTTGAAAGATAAGACGCCGCTCCTAACAAGCTTTTGCACATCAGATTTGAAATTAAGACAGTTTTCTATGTTATGCTCTGGTCCTCCTTGGTGGTAAGGGCAAGTCTGATCTACTTTAAACCAAAAAGGAGGATTCTCCGGTACTGTAAGAGGAGACCTGGTTTGGACGTGCCCCTTGACCAGTAATAACGGAAACAGTTATACGTACAACACCGATATATGATCGAACCCTAGTGGTCATGTTGTACGATTGTTGTTGTACGGAGGGCGAGCCTGCTGAAGAGGTTGTTGTGTCCTTTGCTAATATTGTTGTTGATTCAGTTGGCTCTGAGAAACCTGAGGTTGATACGTAGGAACAGGCGCGGGGTTGATAGCAGGAGTTATGGCTGCTACTGGCTGGTATCGTCGCCTTTGCTTTCCGAGAAAGATATTCCCAATATCTTGCTCTTTTTTCTTAGGGAGAGCACTACCATATTGTTTTGTACTACTTGATGATCCAGCGTCTTTAACTAACCGTCCTTCTCAGACTGCTTCCTCAAGATGAACTCCTATGCCCACCATCTCGGTGAAGTCACTGGGCGCACTGGCAACCATTCTGTGGTAGTAAAATGAGCTCAAGGTTTTCAAGAAAATCTTTGTCATCTCATTTTCCTCAAGAGGTGGACAAATCTGAGCGGCAATTTCACGCCATCTCTGAGCGTACTCCTTAAAGGTTTCCTTGTCCTTCTGTGACATTGATATGAGTTGATCTCTGTCCGGTGCCATGTCCAGGTTATACTTATATTGTTGAACAAAGGCAGCGTCAAGATCTCTAAAAGTGCCAATCTTAGTGCGGTTTAAACTCATGTACCATTTGAGTGCGGCACCGGTTAAACTATCCTAAAAGTAGTGAATTAGTAGCTCCTGGTTCTTTTTCTGAGCTGACATTCGCCGAGCGTACATCACCAAGTGGCTTTGAGGGCAAGAGTTACCCTTGTACTTTTAAAAATCGGGTACTTGGAACTTGTGCGGAACTTTCACATTGGGGACCAAACAAAGGTCTGCGGCGTCTTTTCCAAATAAATCCTGACCGCGAAGGGCTTGCAGTTCTCTCTGCATCTCTAGGAATTGTTCCTGGAACTCATTCATTCTGTCGAACATACTTTTGTTTCCACCAGAAGGTATCTGTGGAATCTGTCCTTCCGCGACAGTGTGTACCACAGGTGGTGGTATAGTCATTATGGCCGAGACTCTCGGTGCCTCCTGAAGTTTGTAACCTTCAAAGTTACTTCCATGCCCCTGGCATCTTCGCTTTCTCGAAGTTTGTAACCTTTAGGACCAGCGGCTCCTGCTGAAGTTTTCGGATCTTCAGTGGTCGGCGAAATATATGCCTCCGGGATATAGTTGAGTGGCATGCCCCAGGGACGATTGTAGTACCCTAAATTTTGACCAGTGATTTTTCACCTATTTTTGGATTTTTTGTGCTTCCAGGGGGTATCAGTTAGATGTCATTGGGCTTCTGAGTTCGTTAGCAGCTCTTAGGCCCGTTTCCAAATTGGTTTGGTATAAGGGTTTTTTATTTAGAGAGGGCTTGTTTAATTTTTGTTAATTTGTTAGTATTTTTAGTTTATAGTTAATTATTTAAAAAATATATTATTGGTTCATTTTTTGAAAGTTTTATTAAATAATTATTTGCTTTTGTTCTAAGTTGGTTAATCTAAAACTTTAGAGGTTTATTATTAATAATATTGTAATAATACTTGATTATTATTTAATTCTAATCATACAAATTTAATTTGATGAGTCAGATAGTGGGACTAATTTCATTTTGTTGTTTTTATTATTAATATTTAGGAGTATAATTATCTTATTATTTTCAATTATTATTTATTTATGTTAATAATAATTACGATTGTGTTTTCTTAATGGTTGTTGTCATATTATTAATATTTTTTATCATTTATTATTTATTTATTTATATGGTTAATATTTATAATTAGTATTTATTTTACTTTTGATTTTTATTTATTTTATTTTGGGGTCAAAATGGTTGACCACAAGTGGGGTCGTCTTCCCCAACCATTTTACAAACCCTAATTCGCGCAGAAAGAGGATCGTATGAAAGTAAATCATTTTCTTTTAATTTGGCAATCAAAGAGTACAGTAAAATCAAATCCGTAAATTACAACAAATGAATGCTAAATTAAATTACAAATTAAAACCCTAATTCTAAAAGTTACAATAGAATCAAATCGGATCAAAAAGATAATAAGAGTACATCAGAAATTCGTAAAACGAATCAATCTAATAAAGACTCTAAACCTAATTCCTAAGTATATAAGAACCTAAGAGAAAAGAGAGGGAGGTTGGATGGAGAGACGCTAAAGGAGAGAACACAGTGGCGGCGAATCCAAAACTCCACTCGAGTACCTGTGAAAATCAAAGAGAGAGGGAGATTAGAAGAGGAAATATGACATAGTAGGATATAATACAACCAGTATCACGGCAAGGGAGATAAAAATGTGAAAATAACTTAGCTTTAATTTATTGGATTGTTGTACGTTTGTGGTTTTGTTTTTTGAATTTTTGGGTTGGGTTCTTAGGAGGGTTAGGGTTCTTTAGGGTTAGGGTTAGGGTTCTTAGAACCCTTAGGGTTCTTCATAGAACCCTTAGGGTTCTTACGGTTTATGGATTTCTGGGTTTTTTGGAGATGAATATAGGGTTAGGGTTCCAAGGGTTCTTCACGAACCCTAGAGAACTGGGTTATTTCCAGGTTATAAGGGTTAGGGTTCCTGTGTTGAGGGTTAGGGTTCATGAGTGTGCAGATTTCGGTTGAATATCAACCGAAGATATGGTTTTTGGGGGGCGGTTGATGGTGGCCGGAGGCCATTTGAGTGGTGGTCGGAGAGATTGAGGAAGAGAGGGGAAAGAGCATTCTGAGGGTTAGAGAGAGACGGGGAGGATAGAGAGAGAAAGAGCAAGGGGAAATAAGGAGGCTTGAAGGAAGGATGGGTTAAATACCTTCTAGTCGTCGCCCTTGATCTGGGACAAGTGGCACTCTCCATGTCGTCGGATAGAGTTGACCGTTGGGGTCACCAAGAATGTCCGTGTGCGCGTCCATAGGGTGTTTACGACAACTTCAAATCTGAACCGTTGGTTTGAATCACATAGGTTAGTACACTCGATTAAGGGTTGAGATTAAGGGGGACTGGGTCAGTTGGATAATTATCATGTGGTGCAGAGAGAGTCAACGATCAGACTCTCTCCACCATGGATGTTTTTTTTCTCTCAGAATTGGACCCTTATTGTAATTGGGCCTTGCGCCTAGATTACTATGCCCACACCCCAGGCAGAAGCCCAATTACTTCTTCAGTAGAAAAGTACACCCCCCTAGGTTTTTTTTTATAATTAAATTAATGACTTAATTTAATTGTCTAATTGGGTTAAATTTTTTAATTTAACGTTTTTCTCAATAATTAAATTAATGACTTAATTTAATTATTTAATTGGATTAAAATTTTAATTTAGGGTTTTTCTCAATAATTAATTTAATAACTTAATTTAATTATTTAATTAGGTTTTAAATTTTAATAAGGGTTAGAAGTAGGACTTTAGGGTCTTAATAATTAAATTAATAACTTAATTTAATTATTTAATTAGGATAAATAATTAGGTGATATATTATTTTATTTCCTTAATTTTTTTGGTGGTTCTCATAATAAATAGTTTTATATATTTGAAATGATTTATCTAAGAGAATAGGGATTTAATCTTATCTAAGATTTTTATTTAGGAATTCTTTCGGGGTTAATTGTGGGGTTGGGTTTAAATTTATATATTATGAATTTAACATACTTGCTTTTTTCTCCAAAAAAAATAGAATTTAAATTTTATTTAGGAGTTTTATTTAGAGTTTTTAGGGATAATTCTGGGTTGAGTTTATATATATATATATATATATATATATATATATATATATATATATATATTAAAAAATGTTTGGTTTACTCTTAAATAAAAATAGGAATTAAAATTCTTTTATTTAGGAATTGTGTTTGAGATTTTTGGGACTAATCTTGGGTTGGGTTGTTTAATTTATAATCTATATATTTGAAATATTTTGTTTATCCTTCTTTGTAAAAAAATAGAATAATGATAATAGGTTTTTGGGGATTTTGGTTGGATAAGATATATTTGGGAAATTGGGAATTTTACTAAAAAACCTGGGTTAGGGTTTATTTTAAATTTTTTTTACTGGTTTTATGTGGAAAATTTGGCTTTGGGATAAAAATAAATTAAAATGAATTTAATTTAATTTTGGGGTGTTAAATTCTTTATTTTGGGATTATGTTAAATATCTTTTTGGGATAATTTGGGGATTTGTTTTGCTATGTTTTTAGCATAAATGGTATTTTGGGTTTTATTAAATTCTATGGAATTTGGGGATTTTATTGTTTCTTTTAAATAAGGGATATAAGGGATATTTTAAGGATTTAAAATTTGGGATAAAACTCTTTGTCCAAGAGTCTAAATAAAGGATGGAATTAGGGATAATACTCTTAGGTTCCAAGAGTTCAAATATAGGCCAAAGGGATAAGGGATTAAGGGATAGAACTTTCCATCCGAGAGTATAAACAAGGGATAAAGGATTTTGGGATAGAACTCTCCATCCGAGAGTATAAACAATAGACAGAGGATTTTCAAGGGATAGTGTAGTGAGCGATTTTGGACGTGGTTCTTAAGCACTGTCGCTCTGGGAGGGTACTACAGGTCGATTCATTTTTTATCCTATTGGAGCTGATGAAGGAAGGGAAATAGATGTCTCCAACTAACCCTGCTTTGCAAACTGAGGTTAAACAGTCAAAACTGTTGGTTTACATATGCGATCAATGTGGGGGCCTCTCTTAGGTTTATTTTGATCGAGTTTAGACTATTGGTGGGGGATACAGACTCATATGTTTTGATGGATAGAGTTGCTTGCCCCTTGCAAAATTTGAGCAAATCGAGCAAAACTCCAAAATCTGCCTTGCCTTGGCAGTTTTCAGCAAGGCATGTTGCCATGGTCATGTCTCATGGCTCAAGTTGAGTTTGGTGATGTTCTTGGCCATTTTGGAAAGCCCTCATATGATACAATAATTGTTTGATCATAATTGGTTTTGATACTTTTTGGATTCAAGTGAAAAATACCTCTACATTTGGAAAAAAGTGAAGGCAGATTTTAACTTAGTGAAAATTTCACTAAGTGTTGGAAAAAGTGGCATTTCATGTTTTCAGCCATTTTGATCATTCCATAACTCAAAATCCATAATGAATTGGAATGAGGTGTAGTTGAAGCTTTTGTAGAGGGCCATGAGAGCTATAAATTCAGCTTTGGGTGGGAAAAAATGGCCTTGTGGTTTAGGAGTTATGATCCTCCAAAGTTGGTACCCTAGCCACTTTATTCCATAACTTAGAAAATTTTCTAAGTTTTTATGGTTACCCCTTTTACAAGTTATCCCACTTTTCTTGATTTTTCTTGATGAATGATGATTCGAATCACACGTTAACATCATTTTAGGGTTAAAAACCCATTTTTGTGAAAAATCTCAAAAAGTCAAAGTTGACTTTTGTGCACAGTTGACTTTTTACCAGATGAATTCCAAACTGTGCGATCCTCTATGAAATCAAGTCCTTGACCTAAATCAAACTTGATGGATTGATTTCATAGGTGTAATAGGGTGTATTGAATCATGTCCTAGGCTTTGGGAGCATGTCCTGGTCAAAAGTCAAAGGTACAGTTGACTTTTCTCGCGAAATCCTAACTGCGATTCAGATGTAATTGAAACTTGTTGCTCAAGCTTCTTGGATTAATCCATTGTTGTAAATGGATTAAGGTAGCGTGTTAGAGACCCTCAAATCCTCCCTTGAGGTCTTAGCTTATGGTTTGTCTCAAAAGTCAACTTAGGGGTGAATTAGGTCAAGAAACCCTAATTCATGATTTTTGATGTATGCATCCCCTGAGGCTAAATTGACTTGGTGATTGGGTTTATGATGTCTCTTGGAGCATCATAGGTTATGCCTTGAAGAATTGGCTCATGCCTAGAGGAGAATTTCCATCTGGAGGCCCTGGTCGACCAAAACCCTAATTTGGTGACACTGGCGATCTTGAGGCTTAATCCACTTAGAAGGGAGCAGCCTTGTGCTTGATCCTTGAAGTGGGAGTCCTCTTAATCCTTTGTGGATGTTTGAGAGGCTAGACAAGTTGAAGATCATGTCATTTCTTGATTGATCCTTTGTCTAGGAGCTCTGAGAGGGCTTGAAACCCTAAGTCTGATTGTAGTGGATGCTCACCCATCTTTGGGGAGACTAATGGTTTATCCATATTGTGATGATAATTTGCAGAATGATGGGAAATCTTAGTGGTCAAAATTTGGGGTATGACAGATGCCCCTATTTAATCTTCTTGGACCCGAAGGTGTGAATGGTGAAGGTATTCGGGCATTCGGGGTGCAAGAGGATTAAATATCGGAATACCCGAAATTTTGATGGTGGTTATGAATGGCAGTTCACGCATCCTTCCACTTTTGCTAAGCAATGATGCTTAGAAAAGGTAAACTTCCCCTCGATCCTGGTCTTCAGCCAAGGAACTGGTCTCAGTTTCTGATATAAACCTCCCCTCGATCCTGGTTTCCTACCAAGGAACTGGTCTTAGTTTCTGATATAAACTTCCCCTCGATCCTGGTTACCTACCAAGGAACTGGTCTTAGTTTCTAATATAAACTTCCCCTCGATCATGGCTTCCTACCAAGGCACTGGTCTTAGTTTCTTTTGTCAATAAACTTTCTTGACAAGGGACGCTATGCGTAGCGGTTCTCCTTAAACTTCTCGCTGTATTTTCCTGGGGAGATGCCATTCGATGGGAAAACTTTTGATGTCAGACTTGCTGGGGGAACCCAGTTGTCTGAATTGTAGAGGTGTACAAACTTCTCTATTGGAGATGACATTTGTCGGCTCTACAGGGGAAAACAGGTCTCTTGAGAGACTGCTTTCGCTTGGGGTTTTACATCATACTTTTCTCGGGATCTTCTCGGAGAAATGCCATATGATGTGATCAAATTTTGAGGTGTTGATGACCTTTTCATCAGCAGTTTTTTCAGAGAACAACTGCTGTATTGTCGAATCGCTGCTTAAGAGGCTTTCTCTGGGGATTTTCCTTAATCTGGGAAAGCGAAGATATCGTCTTAAATGGCGATGGGTGACATTTGTCGAGGGTTCTCTGGTTTTTAAGAGGTTCAAGTTATCAAAGTGATCAAGGACCAACTTCATCCTAGAAATACATTGGAGTAGAGAGATTGTTCAGACGCAACATTTCCTGACGAGGAAAGGACTGACAACTCGATTGAGAGGATTGTCTATCACTAGGGGACAATACCAACTAGAGAGATAGTGATGCAATATGAATATGAATGTAAATCAATAATGCATGATGCATGTATGTATATGCTGACAAAACTGACGCGCCATACAGACTAATAGATGAACATGACTGGATACTCGGCCATCGCGGGGCGAAGAAGTACCACTGACTCAAAAGTAGCAACTTTGCCTTACTTAGGAGAAGTAGTCCCTGCGGGGAACAACCGTTGGTCGGGCTTAGGAGGTAAGAACTCTGCCGAGGGTGTCAGATGAACCATGGTCTCTGACACAGCTGATCCTTCGTTCAGGTGCACTGGTTTTAGAAGGAGTACTTTGATTATGTACTTTGAAGCTTGCTTACTTCTGGAGAAGTGATCGACGTTCTTTCGATGTCAAACAGTCAAAAGAAAATTGCCACCTTTACTTTAAGCGGAAAATTTTTACAAGTAAATTCATTTTTTGTTTTATTTCAAGAATCGTTGATCATGTTAAAATGTCATTCTGTAAAGCTAAAACAAATAAGAATTGCAAACAAAAGCACGAGGGATCAAATTTTATTTATAGGACGGAAATCAGCCAAACGCGTGATTCCAAAGAGTATATACAAAGTTAGAAAATGGTAATTTACAGGGAAAAGGGCTACATCGAAACATAACGACCACTATCTTTCTACCAACTTTGAATCCTGGGCATCCTGAGCTTCTGTCGAAGATGACCTTGATCGGAGTTTTCCTGACGGATGATGTAACTGCTGTCGAGGGACTTGCCCCTTTGTCGAACATAGTTACTTTCCATTATCCCTAATTTTTTCTTGGATTGTACTTTGAGATTTCCAATCCACCAGGATGATTTTTGATCATGTCTCTAATTTTTGCCTGGACCTCCCTTTCGGGTTTTCAATCCACCGAGACGTTTTTTTTCATTTAGGTGAAGTATTTCTTGATTACGTCAACATTTGTGGGGTAGGAAAATTCCTCTTCGTCCATGGTTGCAAGTCTCAAGGCACCGCCTGAGTAAGCTTTCTTGACCATATAGGGGCTGTCATAATTCGGAGTCCATTTGCCCCGAGAATCAGTGAGAAAGGATTGTATCTTTTTGAGCACAAGGTCTCCTTTCCTGAAGACACGAGGTCGGACCTTTTTGTCAAACGCTCTCTTCATCCTTTATTGATACAACTGACCATGACACAAAGCCGTCATTCGCCTTTCTTCGATCAGATTCAGTTCGTCGTGTCGACTTTGGCACCATTCAGCTTCTGTTAGCTTAGCTTCCATCAATACACGGATTGATGGGATCCCTACTTCGATGGGGAGCACTGCTTCTATGCCATATACTAGAGAGAAAGGGGTTGCCCCTGTTGAAGTGCGGACAGATGTGCAATAACCATGAAGAGCAAAGAGAAGCATCTCGTGCCAGTCTTTGTAGGTTACAACCATCTTTTGAATAATCTTCTTGATGTTCTTGTTAGCTGCCTCTACCGCTCCGTTCATCTTGGGTCGGTAAGAAGATGAGTTATGGTGTTCAATCTTGAACTCAGCGCATAACTCCTTCATCATCTTGTTGTTCAAGTTAGATCCATTATCAGTAATGATCTAGCTAGGAACACCATAACGGCAGATGATATTGTTTTTGATAAATCGGACCACCACTTGTCGGGTTATATTAGTGTATGGCACTGCTTCGACCCACTTGGTGAAGTAATCAATGGCTACCAGGATGAACCAATGTCCGTTCGAAGCCTTAGGTTCGATCATGCCAATCATGTCGATTCCCCATATGGAAAAAGGCCATTGAGAAGAAAGAACTTTGAGATGTGATGGCGGTACATGGATTTTGTCGGTGTATATCTGACACTTGTGACACTTCCTTATGTACTTATAGCAATCGGATTCCATGGTCAACCAGTAGTACCCTGCTCTTAGGATTTTTCTCGCCATGAGTGCCAAAGGATCCTTTGTGAATCTCTTTTATCAGCATGCTTGCTTCTGGTCTGTCTACACATCGGAGCAAGACCATGTCAAAGTTTCTCTTATAGAGTGTGTCACCGCTCAGGAAGAAACTGCCTGCCAGCCTTCTGAGGGTTTTTCTATCTTTTCTGGATGCCCCAAGTGGGTACTCTTGTTTCTGAAGGAAGCATTTGATATCGTGGTACCAAGGTTTGTCGTCTATGACTGCTTCGATCTCGAAGATGTAAGCGGGCCATTCAAGGCGCACTATGTCGATCTTAGGTAGGTCGTTCCATTGACCTACACTAATCACGGAAGAGAGAGTGGCTAATGCATCAGCCATGTGATTCTCATCAAGAAGGATGTGATGAAACTCGATTCTGTTGAAGAAAGGCAACAACCTTCTTGCATAATCTTTGTAAGGAATCAATCCTGATTGGTATGTGTTCCAATCTCCTTTGATCTGATTGATAACCAAAGATGAGTCACCATATACATCCAAGTTCTTGATCCTCAAATCAACCGCTTCTTCGAGACCCATAATACAAGCTTCGTATTTGGCCTCATTGTTTGTACACTTGAATGTAAGTCTGGCGGTGAAAGGAATGTGGGTACCCTGAGGTGTTATGATAATTGCCCCAATTTCGTTTCTGTAATGATTGACTGCCCCGTCAAAGATAAGTCCCCATTGGGAATCTGGTTCTGGCCCTTCACTGGGTAGCGGTTCATCGCAATCCTTCATTTTTAGAAACATGACATCTTTGTCTGGGAAGTCAAATCCGACTGATTCCTGATCGTCAATCGGTTGATGAGCCAAATGATTGGCTAAAATACTCCCTTTAACGGAATTTTGAGCGTGGTATTCGATGTCGTATTCTGATAATAACATCTGCCAACGGGCAATCCTTCCCGTGAGAGCAGGCTTTTCAAAGACGCACTTGATTGGATCCATTTCTGAGATTAACCAAGTAGTGTGACGAATCATGTACTGGCGAAGACGTTTGGCTGCCCAAGCCAAAACGCAGCAAGTTTTCTCAAGCATAGTGTACCGAGTCTCGCAGTCGGTGAATTTCTTGCTCAGATAGTAGATGACAAACTCTTTCCTTTTGGTTTCGTCTTGTTGGCCAAGTACACAACCCATTGAGTCTTCCAAGACTGTGAGGTAGATGATCAGTGGTCTTCCTTCCACTGGAGGTGATAGAATTGGCGGGTTCGACAGGTATTCCTTGATACTATCGAAGGCAGTTTGGCAGTCTTCTGTCCAAACGCAGTCCTGGTTCTTTTTCAGTAATTTGAAAATCGGCGCGCATGTCGGGGTCATGAGGAATATGAATCTAGAAATATAGTTCAAACGTCCCAGGAATCCTCTGACATGTTTTTCTGTTTTCAGAGAAGGCATTTCTTGAATGGCCTTGACCTTGTCAGGATCAACCTCAATTCCTTTCTCGCTGACGATGAACCCTAAGAGTTTCCCCGAACGAACACCAAATGTGCACTTGTTGGGATTCAAGCGGAGTTTGTACTTTCTCAGCCGCGCGAATAGTTTTGACAGGTGGGTCACATGCTCCTCTCTGTCTTTGATTTGGCAATCATATCATCGACATATACCTCGATTTCTTTGTGTATCATGTCATGAAACAGAGTAGTCATGGCCCTTTGATAGGTTGCCCCGACGTTCTTCAAACCGAACGACATTACCTTGTAACAAAATGTACCCCATGGGGTAATGAATGAAGTTTTCTCCATGTCTTTCGGCGCCATTTTGATTTGATTATAGCCCGAGAATCCATCCATGTAGAGAAAATTTTGAACTTTGTTGTACTGTCAACCAGCATGTCTATGTGTGGTAAGGGAAAGTCATCTTTCGGACTTGCTTTGTTCAGATCCCTAAAATTGACACACATTCTGACCTTTCCGTCCTTTTTTGGAACAGGTATGATGTTGGCTAACCATTGAGGATATTCAGACGTAGCGAGGAAACCCGCGTCAATCTGTTTCTGTACTTCCTCTTTGATTTTGATGGCCGTGTCCGGGTGAGTCCGTCTCAACCTCTGTTTTACTGGCGGACATTCCGATTTCAACGGTAAGTGATGCTCCACGATGCTGGTATCCAACCCTGGCATATCCTGATAGGACCAAGCGAATACATCAGGAAACTCTTTGAGAAGCTTGGTTAAACTCTCTTTGGCAGTTGGACTGAGCAGTGCCCCAATCCTGATTTCTTTTCTCTCTTTTTCTGAACCCACGTTGATTGTTTCCAACGATTCTTTGTGAGGTTTAATGGACCTTTCCTCCTGTTGGAGTAATCGGGAGATCTCCTATGGAATTTCGTCGTCATTTTCTTCTTCAGGCCCAAATACCGGGAACTCAAAGTTGGGAGAAGGCATTAGATCGCATGTTTCAATGGGGTTTAAATCAAGCAATCTGCATGACGTGATGATTGTTTTTAGAAGAGGTAGAGAAAATGCAAGAGTGTGTGCAGTGTATTTTTTTTCTACTGCTTGTTTTTATTATTGAGTTGTTTTTTAGGATTACCATTTTCTGAGAAAAGCAAAAAGAGAAAATAGCAATTGATGCGGAAATTACAGAACGACGTTATCTTATTTATGAACAAGTCAATTCTTGAAACTACAACCCTATAAAACAAAACTCTGTCGCTTTGGTTAAAGCGAAGAGGGAAAATTATATAAAGCGAGCCCTATCAAAACATCCTTTTCACCTAGGCAAGGTGAAAGGTTAAAGTAAAGATGGCAATTACTTTGACTTATGAACAATCTTCGAAACATCGACGACGACCCATTGGCGGCAAACTCCTCGGTGAATCACAAAGTCTGGAACCTTCCTTGATTTGTCTTCAAAAATAACATTGATTTCTGGTGGAGCAGGATCATTGGAATCTGTCTCCTAGGCAGAGTTGTCGTAGGAGGATCCCTTTGTTATATTTTGCATAGTATTTTTACTCTTAGCTATATCTCCCCATCCAGTTGGCTGGATGTCTTCGAACCTGATACGAGAGCTTTTAGGAGCAGTGTATTTGACCATGAAGTCGTACTTTCCACTCGGTTGTCCCAAGGTGTCCCACACTTCTTTAGAACTGGAGGAGTCATCCCTCTCGATGACGTTGACCTCGGGAAAAGCATAGTTAATGAATTCTTGTCCTGCAAATGTTGCAAATTCATCGTCATGCTAGGTATTTTCAGGATAACCTGGGTGTTGATCCCATGACATGGTGGGGACGCATGTATTCTGTTCAATGATGCTCAGCTGATTTTCATTGTTCGGATGATTTTTTTGCCCCGAGTTTCCTGGGTACGGCTTCCAGATAGGTAGGTCATCCATCGGGCCATAATAGTCGTGGTTAAAGCTGTCTTTCATTAGAGTGTCCTCCTCTAACGAATTTGGTGGAGCACGACATCCTTCCGGATAACAATCTTTATATATCATTTCGACATCTGACCTCGGTATAAATCTCGGGCTCTGTACAGGAAAGCAAAAGGGCATAGGCACCTCTTCCTGAGACATATAACCGTCCTCGTTAAGATAGGACTTCCATTCCTCATCTGTATCGGAGGAATCTCCCTCATTGATGGTATGGACTGCTTGAGGCACTGGGTGAAGGAAACCTTCACTGTGGAAGAAGTCCTGAATGGGATGAAGACTTTCATCGTTAGTAGCAGTCTGAGTACTGGTTGAGGAAAAGCCAAGACCTTTCTTTTTCTTATTGTCAGTAGGAATGACAAACTGTCCCCATCCTGTTGTACTGGCACTCTCGACCGCTTTGATAGCATCTTTGTACGAGGAAATCGAAGTTCCCTTCTCTGATTGATTCTTATTGCTCACCGTAAACGCTTGGAACTGAGTCCCAACATCCTCCTCAGGTTCTACATAAGTAGATGATGATAAGTTGCTTATGAGCAAGGCCTGTTCTCCATAGACTATGACGAGTTGATCGTTCTTGACGAACTTCAGTTTCTGGTGCAGTGTTAAATTGACTGCCCCAGCCTGGTGTATCCAAGGTCTTCCTAATAAGCAACTGTATGTTGCCCGAATGTCCATGACCTGGAAAGTGACTAGGAAAGTGTGAGGACCGATAGTTATGGGAAGGTCGACTTCGCCGATAACCGCTTTTCTGGATCCGTCAAATGCTTTGACGACGACCTCACTGGTTCTCATCGGAGGTCCTTTGAATGATAATTGCATCAAAGTGGACTTTGACATAACATTCAGGGCTGACCCTGTGTCTACCAGTACGCTGGCTAAAGCATCATCCTGGCAGTTGACTGTAATGTTGAGCGCATGTTATGACAGCGACCTTCTTCAGGTAATTCCTCATCACTAAATCCTAAGTTATTGCAGGAAGTGATGTTAGAGATAATGCTATCGAACTGTCTGATTGTTACACCCTGTTCTACAAAGGCTTGCTCCAAGAATTTTTGTAGAGCCTCCCTGTGCGCTTCTGAACTGAGTAAAAGTGATAGCACTGAGATCTTTGAAGGAGTTTGTAACAGTTGATCAACAATGTTGTATTCACTCCTTTGGATGAGCTTCAGCATCTTATCATTGTTTTTCGAAAGGTTGAGATTACTGGATTGACCGACTGGTGGATCAGGAGCTTCTGTCTGAAGTTCCTTTTCTTTGATAAGTTCTCCAACTCCTCGGTTGAAGATTCGACTGCTCCGTGTTACTCGACTGATGTCTGCAATATTCACGACGGAGGGTAATGGAGTTTCCTTTCCATTCTCAAGTGTTGTTGCATCGTATTTGTATGGGATAGCCTTACTTGATTCATACGGTAGTGGTCCCGGTAAATAGATGACTATGGGAGCCTTCTGATTTTTCTGACCATCGTAAGTAATTTCGATCCGTTCCTGGTTGGGAACTCTCGATTCGTCCAGTAGAGGGATGATGGCACAAACATCCCTAGCCCTCTGATGATCAGCGAGGTAGTTAACTGATCCCGAACTTGACCATGGTTGAATCTCCTCGCGGTCCAACTGACTTTGAAGGGCTGCTCGCACGAGGTAGCATCCTTGATTATTCACTGAGCAAACTCGGCACCGTTCATAGTTGTGTAGTGGCACCTGACCACGTCTGCTTTGAATGCAGTGTAACCTCACTAGATCTGTTTCCATCGACCGAACATCCTGACTTTGATATCTAGTAGGGTTCCCGTTAGTGATACTAACTTGCTGGGTGTCTTCATCCATATAGATTGGAAGCCACCAGTGGTTCAACAAGTGCTGAAGTGTTTCCTGGACAAGGGCATAACCCTGATCGTCTTCGCAACCCACTTTACAGCCCTGATAATCATGTGGTACCAGGAACCCGAGCCAGACCTGTTTAGCATGTAACTCCACCAGGCTGGTATTCATTGTAATACCCCAAATTTTGACCACTTAGATTTCCCATCATTGTGAAAATCATCATCACAATATGGATGAACCATCATGCTTCATCAGTCTCCCCAAAGATGGGTGAGCATCCAATACAATCAAAATTAGGGTTTCAAGCCCTCTCTGAGTGCTTAGACAAAGGATCAATCAAGAAATGACATGATCTTCAACTTGTCTAATCTCTTAAACATCCTCAATGGATCAAAAAGGACTCCCACTTCAAGGATTAAGCACAAGGCTGCTCCCTTCTAGGTGGATCAAGTCAAGATCGACAGTGTCACCAAATTAGGGTTTTGGTCGACCAGGGCCTCCAGATGGAAATTTTCATCTGGGCACAAGGCAACGATCCAAAACATAACCTAATATACTTCATGGAACCTCATGAACCCATGCATCAAGTCAATTTTGCCTTAGGGGATGCATTCATCAAAAATCAGGAATTAGGGTTTCTTGACCTAATTCACCCCTAAGTTGACTTTTGGGACAAACCATGAGCCAAGACCTCAAGAGATGGTTTGAGGGTCTCTAATACACCATATTGATCCATTTGGAACAATGGATTGATCTAAGAAGCTTGAGCAACAAGTCTCATTTTCATCTGCACCACAATTAGGGTTTTAAGGGAAAAGTCAACTATAACTTTGACTTTTGACCAAGACATGCTCCCAAACCCTAATACATGATTGAATATACCCTATGACACCCATGGAACATGTCCATCAAGTTTGATTTAGGTCAAGGACATGATTTCCTGAAGAATTGCACAGTTTGGAATTCATCTGATAAAAAGTCAACTGTGCACAAAAGTCAACTTTGACTTTTTTAGATTTTTCACCAAAATGGGTTTTTAACCCTAAAATGATGTTAATGTATGATTTGAATCATCATTCATCAAGAAAAATCAAGAAAAGTGAGATAACTTGTAAAAGGGGTAACCATAAAACTTAGAAATTTTTCTAAGTTAAAAATAAAGTGGCAAAGGTACCAACTTTGGAGGACCATAACTCCTAAACCACAAGGCCTTTTTTTCTCATACAAAGATGGATTTGTAGCCCTCATTATCACCTACAAAAACTTCAACTACAAGTCATTCCAATTCATTAAGGATTTTGAGTTATGGAGTGATCAAAGTGGCTGAAAAGTGAAAAAGTCACTTTTTCCAACACTTAGTGAAATTTTCACTAAGTCAGAATTTGCCTTCACTTTTTGCCAAATGTAGGGGGATTTTTCACTTGGAATCAAAAGAGATCTAAACCAAACTTGTTCAAACAGTTGTTGTATCATGTAAGAGCTTTCCAAAATGGCCAAGAACATTGCCAAATTCAACCTACACCATGAGATACAACATTGCCAAGTTGCCTTGCTGAAATCTGTCAAGGCAAGGCAGAATTTGCATTTTGGCTCGATTTGCCAAAATCAGCCAATTGCAATTGCTCCAATCCACTTGGATACCTCAGAGGATTGAATCTAAAGGGGACAATCACTGAGCCAAGCCTCCAAGGTCCAAGGAATAAGGAATAGCATGTTGAACCTAGAGTTGCCAAAATAGGGACAAGACTTCAAATTTGGAATGAGGCATTCAATGGAACCATCAAGGTGGCATGGACTGAGCCATTCTCATCTGAAATCAGTTAAGGCTTATCCAAGACCAAGGGGACCAAAGCTCTGTGCCCTAACCTCTAGGCAATGGCTAGAGGAGACTTTCATTTCCATTGGCCAACATTGAGGAAACCTACTTACCAGCTGACATGCACTATTCCTTGCAAAACAAACTTGCTCTACTATAAATAGAGCTCAATTATGGTCAGTTTAAGTACACCAAAGCCATCTAACAGTTGCTTTCCTCAAAATCTCTTTCTCTTGGCAAAAATGCCTTTCTTAGCAAGGTAGCTATCGGGTTTTGAGTTTGAGAGCAATTCTGCACAAACCAATCACTCACACACCTCACATACATCACATATGAGCTGATCAAACACTCACATAACTTCTGAAACATCAATTTCGTGAAATCACCAGCTGGTTGCTCAAATTTTCAAACAAGTTGCAGCTGAGATGCCATAAACTGATCCAGCCAATTTCAATCAAGTCCAACCATCCAAACACAATCCATATGGTGTAGGGAAGCTGTCCAGATCATCACAACTCATCTGTAACACCTCCAACTCAAAATCACATCTGCTCTTGCTGTCACGACTTGGAGGTAAGCACATACTTGGTCATCTCTCAATCTATGCATATTTCCTCGCACAATAATTTGGCCATATGTTCATAATCATGCATGGAATGTTTTCCCTCAATTAATTGCATTGTTTGAATTGTGTATCAAAAATCCTAGCCTTCATGCAGAAATTAGGGTTCTTGAGGTCTCTTCGTGATTTCTTGTTGTATGTTTAATTTAAATGAAATTAAAGTACATAGACATGATCGTGAGGTTGAGACGAGCATAATGATATGTGGATTGCATGATATGATTACGTATTCATGGAGATTGGATGGAAAATGCAAATCTGGGCAAACTGAAAAACGCGCGTGTTCTTGGTGTTGTTCTTGGCGCCATTTTCATATATTTGAATTTTTGAATTTTGTGATTTTGTTTAATTGATTCAAAAATTAATTTCTCTCTGAGTTTTAATGATTTTGAGTTGATTCTTTTTTTAATAATTCAAAAAAATGTTAAAATATTTTATTTTATCAAAAAATCCCAAAAATATTATTTATTTCATATAATTGATATTTTTGTAAAGAATTAATATTTTGATTGTTTTTGGCATTTTAAATATTTTTTCTACATTGATTTTGCAACTTTTAATGCTTTCTAATTATTTTGTAGGTCAATACTTAATTTTTGAAGCATTAATCCAAGATCACAATTTGTTTTCCATGTGTTAAACAATTTTTGATCATTTTAATTGAATTTTTATTCAATTAAATACATTTTGAAAACAAATTAGGGTTTTTGGATTAATTCAACCCTCATAAATCATTTTCAAAACACTCTGGGCCTCTATTAGAGTGTAAGACCCAATCATTTTTTTGACCAAATCATCTTTGGGCCTCACTTATTGTATAAGTCCCGATACCGTCAAAAAACAAACGGCGCGATCGTCGCCTTTTGAAAAATCATCTGGGCCTACCCTCGAGTAATGAGACCCATTTATTTTTCTTCAAAACTTTGTGGGCCTCTTGAGAGAGTGTAAGACCCATCCCCTCTTGTACAAAAAATTTTTGGGCCTCACTTATTGTATAAGTCCCTCTGTACAAGTAAACGGCACGATCGTCGCCCGTTTAAAAATAAAACTCATCTGGGCCTCTCCTTGAGCTATAAGACCCATTCAAAACACTTTGGGCCTCTATTAGAGTGTAAGACCCAATCCCCCTCTTAACCAAAACATTTTGGGCCTCACTTATTGTATAAGTCCCTCTGCGTTAAAATAAAACCTCGGCGCGATCGCCATTTTTTAACGGAAAAATCAATTGGGCCTACCCTCGTGTTATAAGCCCCACTCTTTTTCTTTAAACCTTTTTGGGCCTCTTGAGAGAGTGTAAGACCCATCCCTTTGTACAAGAAACCTTTTTGGGCCTCAGTCACTTCTATAAGTCCCTTTGTACAAAGTCAAACAGTGCGCTCACTGATAAAACCCTAGGCCTCTCTTTGAGTTGTAAGCCCCAAATATTTCTTTTTCAAAGCACTTTCTCCTTTGATTTTGAATATACTGTTGTTTTTAATCTTTCTTTGTTGAATAAATAACCAAACAGCATGGAAGCACTCCAACCGAGTAAGTGGTTATCGCTTTCGTTTACTGCTTTCATATTATAAACTTTATTGTGGGGCTGCTCACTGTAAGTCTCCTTTCATAAACTCATATCTACTGTGTAATAATAGTATAGATATTTCGAGTTTCCCCGGCTACTACGTCTAGAACTAGGTGACGCCGTTTCATTTATTCGTAGAAATAGACGCCTAGATCCCCAATAGGAGCACCAGATACAGTCTTCTCTTTGGCTGTCCTCCTTAGGAATCGTCAAGAAACTCTACTCCCCAAGATGAATGTATTCTCCGTGAATGGCATCTTTGAGTTTCTTCCAAATTCTCGAACTTTCCTGACTTGATCTATTCCTTGTGGATAGCTTGCCTTGAATGTCTCGGGGTTTGGGTACCCACTACGATCACAATCTTGGACCTTAACTAAGGAACCCTCTTTAAAAGTTAAAAGTCGCTGGATAGTAAACCTCGCACGTTTACCAGTGGTTTTCATCTTTAAAAGAGTTATCTCTCCTAATGGAAAGGAGATGATAGACCCACGGGCTTCTTAAAAGCATCGGCCTCCTCTTGGGCATTATACAAGGACCTATCGGCTTCTTAGAAGTATCCACAGTCTCCTCTTAGGCTTCGTATAATGATCTCTTCCTCCGGGAATGATAGCCTCCTCTTGGGCTTCGTACAAGGACCCGTCGGCTTCTTAAAAGTTTCCAGCCTCCTCTTGGGCTTTGTACAAATTGTCCCAACGACCTCCTAGAGGTATAGGAACAGAACCTAGTCATCCTCATAGAACAGTCCTTTCATAGAGTCTACTACTGTTTCTCAAAGCATAGTACAAAAGATAAAACTTTAGACACGGACAGTCTAACTTCCTTGAGTCTCAAAGACATTCTCAAGCACCCTTCGTTAAATAGGAAGGAAACCCGCAGACTCGGATAGTCTCGATACCCTTTGGATTTCCCGTTTCCTCAAAGAGAAGGAAATATCCCTGATCCTCAAATTAAATCCCCGTGTACAGTGTTACTCATATAAGAACTGATTTTCTCTTTTAAATCAGTATATTGGATCTGTCACTCAACTGAAACAGTTACAATAGCCTCCATCTCGGGCTTCGTACGAAATACCAAAATTCTCCCCAGTGGAGTCAAAATAACCTTTTCGCCTCTCTCTCGGGCTTTGTACGAGATACAAAATCACTCTATTACTGAGTATAAAAGATTCTCCAACTGAGTCAACTCTTTGCTAGCCTCCTCTTAGGCTTTGTATAACGATATGCCCCACTGGGTCAAAAACTTTTAGCCTCTCTCTCGGGCTTTGTACGAGACACAAAATAGCCTCCTCTTAGGCTTTGTATAATGATTTTCCTAGCGGAAATTAGCCTCCTCTTAGGCTTTGTATAATGATTTTCCTAGCGGAAATTAGACTCCTCATAGGCTTTGTATAACAAAACCACTGGTTGATCCAATCAACCTTTTAGCATCAAAGCTGTGCCTCGTTCACAGTACACAAACATCAACAACTCCTTTCCCTTCATCTAATTGCTATAAGCGGCAAGCCTCTGGATCATCTATATCCATGCCATTGTCCCTCTTTTAGCATGAGAAATTCCTAAGGAAATATGGCATTGCTCTACACTGAGTTAAAGTCTTCTCCTTCAGGTTAAAACCCTTTCTTCGGAAATTATGGCATTGCTCGGATCCGCGTATCCCAGTTAAAGTAATTCTCCTTCTCCCCTCTTTAGAGATGACAAATTCTCTCTAAAGCCGAGGTCTTTCAGCTTCACGTCTTGGGCTTTGAACAAGACACAAATAAACCTTTCAGCTTCACATCTTGGGCTTTGAACAAGATACAAACCACCGTTCGCTTCACATCTTGGGCTTTGAACAAGACACCAAAACACCCATTTCCTCCCATAGAATAGGAGGAACTACGAACGCTCTGATTTCCCTATTTCGGTAAACGGGAATACGTAGGCATAAGATCGAAAGAAAAGATCTTAGCGAACGCAATCAACAAAAAACCCAAATCCCATATCTCAGTCAATCAAAAGTAGTATTTCAAAAGCATCAGTCCTAACATCCTAATCCTTATTCCCCGCCAGAAACCTTCTGCCCAGGTAAAAAAGAAAGAAAGAACCTGTATTGGCGAAATACGAATAACCAGTACAAAGGCCCCCCCACATTGATAGCATCCGTAACCTAACAGACCGCTGTTTAAACTCAGTATGCAAGCAGGGTTAATTGGAGACATCTATTTCCCTTCCTTATTCAGCTCACAATAGGATAAAAAATGAATCGACCTGTAGTTTAAAGCTCAAACCGCAGAGAGCGACCAACGCTTAAGAACCGCGTCCAAAATCGCTCGCTACATTCATCAATCGAATATCGAAGATTTGAACCATGTTAATTTGATAATGATTCCTATCATGGTAGTCTTGAATCCATCCAAGATCCATCTGACGCTGGAGGGCCTCTTGTACAAAATAGCATCCCTGTTTATTTACCGAGCAAGTCAGTTAGGAATTATAATTGTGATGTGGCAGATTATGATACTGGCTTAGCCTTAAGTGCATTGCCACCAAGTTGACATCCATCGTACGGATATCTTGGTTTTGAATGATGTTGGAATTCGTATAAACCATGTTAACTCCATGAACTCGGTGCTCTTGGATCCATCTATGATCCATCTGTTCCAATAGAGCTGATTGCACCACAGAACATCCTCGATTGCTTTTAGAGCAGATATCACACTGGTGATAATTATGAGGTGGCACATGGCCATATCCACTATGTCTACAATGTATCTTGACCAAGTTGCCCCTCAGTAAGAGTACTTCGCGAATTTGATAGGTGTTGTTGGACTCTCCCTCTATCAAATTGATTGTAGCCTTCTCGTGTTGAGGCAGCGGGTTTTTGAGAACATTAGGATTCATATCCTTGAAAGATAAGACCCCGCTCCTAACAAGCTTTTGCACATCGGACTTGAAACTGAGACAGTTCTCTATGTTATGCCCTGGTCCTCCTTGATGGTAAAGGCAAGTCTGATCCACCTTAAACCAAAAAGGCGAATTTTCCGGTACTGTAAGAGGAGACTTAGTCTGGACATGCCCCTTGGCCAATAGTAATGGAAATAATTCTGCGTACGATACGGGTATAGGATCAAATCCTGGTGGCCGCGTTGTACAGTTGTTGTTGTATTTAGGACTAGCCTGCTGAAGAGGCTGTTGTGTGATTTGCTGAAATTGCTGCGAATGCGGTTGGCTTTGAGCAACCTGAGGTTGATACGTAGAAATAGGCGCAGGGCTGATAGCAGGAGTTACAGCTACTACTGGTTGGTACCGTCACTGTTGCTTTCCAAGAGAGATATTCCCAATATCTTGCTCCTTTTTATAAGGGGGAGCACTACCGTATTTTTTAGTACCGCTTATCGACCCAGTGTCTTTGACTAGACGTCCTTCTCGAATGGCTTCCTCGAGACGCACTCCCATACCGACCATTTCGGTGAAGTCGCTGGGCGCACTGGCAACCATTCTGTCGTAGTAAAATGAGCTCAAGGTCTTTAAGAAAATCTCTGTCATCTCTTTTTCCTCAAGAGGTGGACAAATTTGAGCGGCAATTTCACGCCATCTCTGAGCGTATTCCTTAAAGGTTTCCTTGTCCTTTTGTGACATTGATCTTAATTGATCTCTGTCTGGTGCCATGTCCAAATTGTATTTATATTGTTGGACGAAGGCAGTGCCAAGATCTCTGAAAGTGCTAATCGTAGCGCGATTTAAACCCATGTACCATTTTAATGCGGCACCGGTTAAACTATCCTGAAAGTAGTGAATTAGTAGATCTTGGCTCTCTGTCTGAGCTGACATTCGCCGAGCGTACATCACCAAATGGCTTTGAGGGCAAGAGTTACCCTTGTACTTTTCAAAATCGGGTACTTGGAATTTATGCGGGACTTTCACATTGGGGACCAAACAAAGGTCCGCGGCGTCCTTTCCAAATAAATCCTGACCGTGAACAGCCTGCAGTTCCTTCTGCATTTCCAGGAACTGCTCCTGGAATTCATCCATTCTATCGAACATACTTTCCTTTCTACCAGAAGGTATCTGTGGAATCTGTCCTTCTGGGATAGTGTGCACCACATGGGGTGGTACCGTTACTACGGCAGTGAATCTTGGCGTTTCCTGAAGTTTGTAACCTTCAGGAGTCCTCATTATGCCTCTGGCTTCCTCGCTTTCCCGAAGTTTGTAACCTTTAGGCCCATCGGCTTCTGCTATGATTCCCCGATCTTCAGTGATCGGCGGAATATATCCTTTCGGGATATAGTTAACAGGCATGCCCCAGGGACGATCTTTCGGCATTTGATACCTAGGATCATATTTCTCCACTATAGGCGTTGAGGTGATCTCTGAGATCACAGTTTTTTGTAGCTGAGCTTCTGCCATGGCTTGCATGTCGTTACGAAGCTTTCTTATATCCTCTATCAGAGTGTCGATCTCTTCTTTCAACTCTCTGTTCTCTTCCTCGAGATCATCCATCTTTTTCTGACGATTGGCCCGAGTATTGTACGAATGAGACAATTTGACTCTAGAACCGAGACATAAACGTGAGATTCGTAGGTAAGAAGAATACGTGACGTGAGAATGATGAATGCAATGATTATATTAATTGTTTTTTGGTTTAATCAAAATAAACTTTGACAATTAGATTGCAAATATCAAACAGTGGGGAAACCCTCGTTTTATTGAATTCAAAGGATTGTGGAAATGGAAATACAGTAATTTACAAGGTGTTGGAAACAGAAACCTAAGCTAATGGGTCCCGAGTCCTCTCTGAGGAGAACACGGGTGCTGATTCTGGTACTTTACTTTTCTTGGACCGGGGCTCTTAAACCGTTGTCGGGTCGTCATTCCTATGCCAAGTGAAAGGAACGAGCAAATTCCTTTGGTCATCCTGATTCTCTACAGCATATTGCTCCAAAATCTCAATTAGAGCATCCTTATCTTTCAGCAGTTATTGTATTTTGGTACATTCCACATTGAGAATGCGGTACTTGTTCTTCCAAGACCTCCTCTCCTGTTGAACTTTGTTGAGAGTAACCTGAAGTTTTTCCGTTTTAGTCATGAAGTACATGACAAATTCCCTTGGTGGAAGAACTCCGTGACGAGGATAAGGCATATTTAGCTTGAGAGCTCTAGTTTGTACCCAGTGGAGATAAGGCTCCACCGAGAAATAGTCTGGTTTTCCTAGAGACTCCCGTCCTTTCTTATGAACATGTTTCCAAGCGTGCACTATTTCCATCTTCAGTGCCCTGTCATTTTCTACTTCCTTGAAGAAAAGACCTTCCAGATTATGATACCCCAAATTTTGACCACTAAGATTTCCCATCATTGTGCAAATCATCATCACAATATGGGGGAGCCATCTTACTTCATCAGTCTCCCCAAAGATGGGTGAGCATCCTCTACAATCAAAATTAGGGTTTCAAGCCCTCTCAGAGCCTTAGACAAAGGATCAATCAAGGAATGACATTGATCTTCAACTTGTCTAACCTCTCAAACATCCACAATGGATCAAGAGGACTCCCACTTTAAGGATTAAGCACAAAGCTGCTCCCTTCTAGGTGGATCAAGTCTCAAGATCGCCAGTATCACCAAATTAGGGGTTTGGTCGATCAGGGCCTCCAAAGGGAAATTTTCCTCTGGGCATGAGCCAAGGATCCAAAACACAACCTAATATACTCCATGGAACCTCATGGACCCATTCATCAAGTAAATTTTGCCTCAGGGGATGCATTCATAAAAAATCAGGAATTAGGGTTTCTTGACCTAATTCACCCCTAAGTTGACTTTTAGGGCAAATCATGAGCCAAGACCTCAAGACATGATTTGAGGGTCTCCAATGAACTATATTGATCCATTTGGAACAATGGATTAATCCAAGAAGCTTGAGCAACAAGTTTCAATTTCATCTGCACCATAATTAGGGTTTTGCAGGAAAAGTCAACTGTAACTTTGACTTTTGACAAGGACATGCTCCCAAACCCTAAGACATGATTCAATATACCCTATGACACCCATGGAACATGTCCATCAAGTTTGATTTAGGTCAAGGACATGATTTCATGAAGAATTGCACAGTTTGGAATTCATCTGATAAAAAGTCAACTGTGCACAAAAGTCAACTTTGACTTTTTGAGATTTTTCACCAAAATGGATTTTTAACCCTAAAATTATGTTAATGTATGATTTTAATCATCATTCATCAAGAAAAATCAAAGAAGGTGGGATAACTTGTAAAAGGGGTAACCATAAAAACTTAGAAAATTTTCTAAGTTATGGAAAAGTCACACTAATGTGCCAACTTTGAAGGATCATAACTCCTAAACCACAAGGCCATTGTTCCCCATTCAAAGCTTGATTTTTAGGTCACATTGCCCTCTACAAAAGCTTCATACTGACCTATGTCCAAATTCCTCATGGATTTTGAGTTATGGAGTGATCAAAATCAAGAAAAGTCACTTAGTTCCAACACTTAGTGAAAATTTCACTAAGTCAGATTTTACCCTACTTTTTGCCAAATGTAGGGGGATTTTTCACTTGGATTCAAAAGATATCAAAACCAAACATGTTCAAACAGTTGTTGTATCATGTAAGGGCTTTCCAAAATGGCCAAGAACATTACCAAATTCCATTTGGGCTATGAGTTATGACATTGGCAAGTTGCCTTGTTGAAATCTGTCAAGGCAAGGCAGAATTTGCAATTTTGCTCGATTGGCAAAAATCAGCCAAATCCAAATACTCCTATCCACTTGGACACCTCTGAGGATTGAATTTAAAGGGGACAATCACTGAGCCAAGCCTCCAAAGTCCTTGGAACAAGAAAAAGCATGTTGAACCTAGAATTGCCAAAATAGGGACAAGACTTCAATTTTGGATTGGAGCATTCAATGGAAGCATCAAGGTGGCATGGACTGAGCCCTTCTCAACTGAATTCAGTCAAGACTTATCCAAGACCAAGGGAACCAGCAGCCTGTGCCCTAACTTCTAGTCAATGGCTAGAGGAGACTTGGATTTTCATTTTCCCAACATTGGCCAAACCTACTCAGCAGTTGCCATTCACTATTCCTTGCAAAACAAACTTGCTCTACTATAAATAGAGCTCAATTATGATCAGTTTAAGTACACCAAAGGCCTACAACACTTGCCTTTCTCAAAGTCTCTTTCTCTTGGCAAAAATGCCTTTCTTAGCAAGGTAGCTATCGAGTTTTGAGCTAGAGGGCAATTCCACTCAAACCAATCACACACACACCTCATATACATCACATATGAGCTGATCAAACACTTAAACAACAACTGGAACACTGATTTCTCAGAATCACCAGTCAATTGCTCAAGGTTTTAACCAAAATTCAGTTGAGATGCCATGAAGTGATCCAGCCAATTTCAATCAAGTTCAAGCATTCAAACACACTCCATAGGGTGTAGGGAAGTTGTTCAGATCATCACTACTTATCTGTAACACCTCCAAATCAAAAATCACATTGCACTTGCTGTCACGGCGTAGAGGTATGCCTAAACTTGGTCATCTCTCAATCTAGGCATATTTCCTCGCACAATACTTTTGCCAAATGTTCATAATCATGCATGGAATGTTTTCCCTCAATTAATTGCATTGTTTGAATCGTGTATCAAAAATCCCAGCCTTCATCCAGAATCTAGGGTTCTTGAAGATTTTTCGTGATTTCTTGTTATATGTTTAATTTAAATGAAATTAAATGCCATAGACATGATCGTGAGGTTGAAACGAGTTGATTGGTATGTGGATTGCATGATATAATCAAGTATTCAGTGAGATTGGATAGAAAATGAAAATCTGGCCAAACCCAGAACACGCGCGTGTTCTTGGTGTGTTCTTGGCGCCATTTCTTTCAAATTCAAATATTTGAATTTTGTGATTTTATTTAATTGATTCAAAAATTAATTTCTCTCTGAGTTTTAATGATTTTGAGTTGATTCTTTTTTTAATAATTCACGAAAATGTTAAAATATTTTATTTTATCAAAAAATCCCAAAAATATTATTTATTTTGTATAATTGATATTTTTGCAAAGAATTAATGTTTTAATTGTTTTTAACATTTAAAATATTTTTTCCACCTTGATTTTACAACTTGTAATGCTTTCTAATTATTTTGTAGGTCAATACTTAATTTTTGAAGCATTAATCCAAGATCACAATTTGTTTTTCATATGTTAAACAATTTTGATCATTTTAATTGAATTTTTATTCAATTAAATACATTTTTGAAAACAAATTAGGGTTTTGGATTAATTCAACCCTCATAAATCATTTTCAAAACTTTGTGGGCCTCTAATAGAGTGTAAGACCCAATCCTTTTTTGACAAAAATCATTTTTTGGGCCTCAGTATATTGTATAAGTCCCGATATCGTCAAAAACAAACGGCGCGATCGTCGCCTTTTGAAAAATAACCTGGGCCTCTCCTTGAGCTATAAGACCCGTTCAAAAACACTTTGGGCCTCTAACAGAGTGTAAGACCCAACCCCCTTTTAACCAAAACATTTTGGGCCTCACTCATTGTATAAGTCCCTTCGCGTTAAAAGAAAATCTCGACGCGATCGCCAGATACAGTCTTCCCTCCTCTTGGGGTTAAACAATATGGAGATATGAAAGGCAGCATTCTCTGTGAACCCTTTCATAGACTGTCACTCATAGAAGTTGTCAAAGAAACTCTATTCCCCATAGATGATCTTTCTCCGTGAATGGCATCTCTTGAGTTTCTTCCAAATTCTCGGACTTTCATGGCTTGATCTATTCCCGGTGAATGGCATATCTTGAATTTCTAGGGGTTTGGGGACCTACAGGCTTCTTAAAAGCACTTGTCAAGAAACTCTATTCCCTAGAGATGATCTTTTCTCCGTGAATGGCATCTCTTGAGTTTCTTCCAAATTCTCGAACTTTCCTGACTTGATCTATTCCTTGTGAATAGCTTGCCTTGAATTTCTCGGGGTTTGGGGACCCATCGGCTTCTTAAAAGCATCGGCCTCCTCTTGGGCATCGTACAAGGACCCACAGGCTTCCTAAAAGCAACCCCGCCTCCTCTTGGGCTTAGTACAAGGACCCGCCGACTTCTTAGAAGTATTCACAGCCTCCTCTTAGGCTTCGTATAATGATCTCTTCCTTCGGGAATGATAGCCTCCTCTTGGGCTTCGTACAAGGACCTCTCGGCTTCTTAAAAGTTTCCAGCCTCCTCTTGGGCTTCGTACAAATTGTCCTGACGACGTCCTAAAGGTATAGGAACAGAACTTAATCATCTGCATAGAGCAGTCTTTCAAAGAGTCTACTACTCTTTCTCAAAGCATAGTACAAAAGATAAAACTCCAGACTTAGACGGTCTGATCTCCTTGAGTCTCAAAGACATTCTCAAGCACCCTTCAAAAATAGGAAGGAAACCCGTAGACTCGGACAATCTCAATACCCTTTGGATTTCCCGTTTCCTCAAAGAAAAGGGAATAACCCGGGTCCTTGAATCAAATCCTTGAGAACAGTGTTGCTCATATAAGAACTGATTTTCTCTTTAAAATCAGTATACTGGACCTGTCACTCAATTAAAACAGTCACCATAGCCTCCTCTTGGGCTTTATACAATGATTCTCCCCAGTGGAGTCAAACAACGTTTAGCCTCTCTCTCGGGCTTTGTACGAGACACATAAGAGACTCCCTCGTTGAGTCAATCACCCCTTTCGCCTCCATCTCGGGCTTTATAGGAGATACAAAAAGGTTCTTATTGAGCCAAACAAACAACAGCCTCCATCTCGGGCTTCGTACGAGATACAAAAAACTCTCTTGTTGAGTCAATTAGCCTCCATCTCGGGCTTTATACGAGATACCAAAAGACTCCATCGTCGAGTCAAAACCTTTTAGCCTCTCTCTCGGGCTTTGTACGAGACACATATCAGCCTCCTCTTAGGCTTTATATAAGAAAACTACTGGTTGATCCTGAAATTCTGGTATCAGACGTGTGATGGTAAGGTGTGATGTCACAACAACACACTCTGCACAATGGACAACAATAACAGCAAAATAACACCAAGAATTGTTGACCCAGTTCGGTTACAACCAACCTAATATGGGGGTTACCAAGCCAGGGATGGAATTCACTACTTGTAGATATAATTTACAGACTCAACAACCCGTTGACAATCTCCTAAACTTATACTCTACTAATGACTTCCTACCTAAGACACCACTTAGGTATGAGAACACCACTCAATCCCTTACAAACTCTCAAAGAACCCACTTTGAGTACCCTTGATCTTACTTCACAGCTTTGATCAAGTAAACACTCTCTATTGCTTCACAGCTTCTAGAGAGGACAGAATACGACACAGCAATTCACCCTAGAATTCTGGTTACACAACTCGTACAAAATACTCAAGACACTCAGCCTATGCTCTTGATCTTCTCTCTGTATTTCTGTACCTTTTCCTTTGATCTTGTGCGCTTTATATAGCTCCTTGAATTGGTCTTGGACTTGCTACAATATCTCCCAGATTTGTTATTTAAAACTGAATATTTAAAACAGATTTTCTCCTAAAATCTTTTTAAATCTTCAACCTTTTAAATCTCCTACAAATTTGCACCAGATCTCCTATGCAGCAGCAAATATCTATCCCAAGATATTCGCATCCAATGAGACAGCTTGCTCTCCACAATTCCAGCTAATACGTAACCCTAACAACATCACAGCCTGCTGTTGTTAATTCTGCAGATCTGATGTTACAACATCACCTGTGTGACATCAGACATCCAACTTCAGCAATTAAATACTTAACACAGCCCAGTGTTAAGACTTCAATGTTGCAACATCAGCACCTTGACATCAACATTGAATATACTTTGTTTTACCAAAATTCTAGCCAATCCAAGAACTAACAATCTCCCCCTTTGGCTAATTTTGGCTAAAACAATCTCTGCACTCTGCACCTTCAGAGATTTCAGCAGCGGAATAATCTTCAAGACTTTGAAACTCTCATTAGCAGCAGTTTGACACTTTTCATAGTCTTCATCACTTGATTTGCTGCAGCACCATCTTCATTATTGACAACAGCCAATTGGTGCTCCCCCTCTAAAACATGAACCAACATCACAGTTGTTCAGTAGCTCACAATGTGCAACAGTTTTCTCCCCCTTGATGTCTGCTTGGCTGCACTCTTCAAATGCTATGAACTCTTCACTAGTTCAGTCAAAACTCCCCCTTAATGTCTGCATCACACTGGCAGCATATGGCAATAATACTCTATGATACTCTTGACTATCTTATTATCTCCCCCTTTTTAGCCACAATTAAGCAAACTTTAGTTAGAAGCCCTATTAACTATAGTCAGTATACCCTAGCTCTCATTGTTAGCCTTTCAGTTAGTAAACAGGCAAAACAAATCATAGAATGAAACTAAAAACATAACCAGTGCATATAACAACACAGTATTCAAGTTACAAAACCAAGCACATTAAGTGCTAAAACAAAGACAGAAAATAAAGCTAACCCTACTAAAATAGAAGGCAAACATTAAAAGCTTGAATCTTCTGAGCTGAGATCATCATTATCGTCTTCATCAACATCATCCTTCCTTGTGTTGACAGCTTCACCTTCCTTTGTTGCCAATCTCAGAGACTTGACAAGTCTTTCAAATTTTTGTTTCCTTTCAGTACTAACTCTTATGACTTCATCTAACTCCTTGCAAGCCTCCTCTAGTTCTGTAATCAACCCAGTCTTGGCTGGTGACTGTTGTGATATTGAAGCAGATGTCTTGACACTGTAAGGAACATGTTTCAACTTGTGATAGAGTGACAAGGCAGGCTTCCTTTTGCAAGCAACATCCGAATGCTGTAGAATTCCAGGATGTTGAGACAAGACAATCCCACAAATGAGAGAGGGAAAAGCAATGGACATCTTTACAGCATTTTTAGCAGCATGCTTAATAGTATGATCATAGATGTAGGAGCCATAGTCAATTCTTTGCTTTGTCCCAACTGCATAAATTATCTTCCCCAATTCAACAGAAATTGTGGTCTTGTGACTAGTAGGAACACAGTTGGCAATACCTATTCTGTGCAGAAAAGCATATTTGACACTCAACAAACTGGCTAACAGCTTTCCTTCTACGGGCCAAACATCTACCTGACCATCAGTGATTTCTTTGCATATAACATTATTGGAGGCTTCTAATTCCCCATAATCTTCCTCATTTCTCCCTAAGTAGGCATTGATCATCTCAGGAGAGAACCAGACACACTTACCCCTGATGGTAATTCTTCTGAAAGTTCGGCTCTTGTTGTCATTTATCGATTCAGGTATATTAACTATGAATTCTCTGACCAGTCTATCATAGCAATTAGTCAACCCTGACACAGTCCTTATGAGACCAGCAAGCTTAATTAGGTCTATAATTTTAGTAGACTCTAAGTCTTTTGCTACTACCTCTCTTTCCAGAGCTATCTTTCTTAGGCTCACACAACTCCACAAGGATGCGCTTCTGGCATTGTGAGATAAGATGTTGTCAGGCACTTGATTTGTAGCAAGGTTGATGTCTTGAGCATCACTCTCAGAATCTGACTCTTCCCTGATTCTCCTCTTCTTGCCAGACCTGGCACCTTTGCTCCATGACTTGGGAGAGTCTGTAAATGAAGTCCTTAATCTCTATAACCTCAACCTGTTCCTTCCCTTTACCCCTGTGACTTTCATTCCTAGGGGACAATGTTCTAACATCCAAGCTGACATCAGTATTATCAGGATCTTCACCTTCAGCTTCTTGACTCAGGGCCTGTCTTTGAAAATTTATGTCCTCACCTTGAGAGTCGACTTGTTCAGCAGGCATTTGCCTTAAAGGGACATAAATCCCTTTCACCCGTATCTATTTCTCAAGGATTTTGGTGGCAAGCTGTTCCAAGTGCTTGTCTACATCAAACTTCTCCTCAACAGCTTGAGAGGATGATGACCTAGCTTCAGGTTTATTCACCGTGGTCGAGGGTTTAGGGTTACCTAACTCGGGAAGAGCACTAGAAATGAGTTCTTCAGAAGAAACCCTAGTTCGTACCTGCTCAGAGTTCTTGGAAGGGACAGACATCGTTCCTTTGTGACAAACTAGGTTTGGAGAAGAACTTTCTATTCTGTTGAGATTTAGGGAGATGAAACGTTACGATGAGAGTGCTTTGGTAAGTCTTGATGTAGTATCAATATAGTAAGGCGCCTAATTTTGAATACTCTTTAAAGACCAATTACTAATTTTCTCCCTCCATAATGATTTTCCTTTTAAACAATTCACATCAGGACTCATTAACTCTGAGTGACCTTTCAGTATCCTGATGTCATAGTCTGATGTTATAACATCAACTTGAACATCATTAGTTGAATTTCCTTCAGGAGAAATCCACTGATAGCAGTTGTTTTTGGTTCTAGCACCCTTCATAACAATCTGATTATGCTCATCAGAAACCACACACTCATGCTTAGTGTAGTTTACCTTGTAACCTTCATCACACAACTGGCTTATGCTGATCAAATTTTCATTTAACCCATTGACAAACATAACATTGTCAAGTTCAGGTCTACCATCACCTTGCACTTTCCCAACTCCTGCAACAACACCTTTTTCTCCATTGCCAAATATGACCTCATGAGAGGGTCAATGACTAAGATCATCAAACATGGATCAACATCCAAACATGTGCTTGGAACACCCACTGTCAAAATACCATGTTCCTTCTTTAGCCTCTTTGTCAGCCAAGTGAGCCAACAAGCACTTCACCTTCTCCTTAGGTACCCATTGTTTAACAACTTTAGGCCTGTGCTCTCTCTATCTGTTTTGAGGTTGAGGGAATCCATGCAGCTTGTAGCAAGAGTACTGCATATGTCCAAACCTTCCACAATAATAACATCTCACCTTTTCATCTCTGAATCGTATGCCATGATGAGATTGCTTATGCTGCCATCCATAATGTGGTCTTCTCCTACCATAATTGCCCTGCCATCTATTATGCTGGTATCTTCTCCCATAGGACGACTGAGAATACTGTTTCCTTGATTGTCTCCCATGATGGTGCGGCTTTCTTCTTCCATAGATATGAGGAACAACATTGGTGTATCCATATCCATAACCATACCAGTTGTCCTGATGTTGAGACACCTGATGAGACATGTGCTGTTTGAACTGAGCAGCTTGCATGCTCTCGTGGTATTGTGGGGGCATATACTGACTAGCTCGTTGTGGCTGCTTTCTCTTCTGATAGGGACCAGTCTTCTTCTCAATCTTCTTAGGTTGTGAAACATCAGCTTTCTTAGGGGTAGAATCCTGCTTCTTTGGCTGATGTTGAAATGAAAGTTGTGACCCTTCCTTCTTAGAACCTGAAGTGCTTTCTTCTGAAGTTCCCTTATCCTCAGCCACATAACCTATCCCAGCTTTGTCTCCAGCAACTTTTCCTGACTGAAGGATCTTGTCAAGTGTGTCTGTACCACAGCTCAGCAACCTAACAGACTTGGTCATTTGATCAAGGTGAGCTCTAACTAGCACCACTTCATTCTCCAGATCCGTCTTTTCATTCTCTAGCTGAGCAATCTGTTGCTTGTGGCACTTGTTTTCTTGACAAATCTCAGCACTCTTTAAACACAGCTCTTGATAGGTAGATGCTAACTCCTCATAAGTTACTTCTCCATCATTTGAATCATCATCAGAAACCACAACTCCTGTTAAAGCTCTCACATGCTTTGCTGACTCACTTTCACTTTCACTATCAGAGTCAGACCAGGAAACTGTCATGCCTTTCTTCTGCTTTTTCAAGAAGGTGGGACATTCTTTCTTGACATGTCCATACCCTTCACACTCAAAGCACTGAACTCCTTTATCTTGGGCAGTTTTCTCTTCATCCTTCTTGCTGGTGTCAGAAGTCATGTTCTTGACATTAGGCCTGGAGTTATTATTCATTCTCTTGAATACTTTGGTGAACTGTCTTCCCAACATCACTATGGCATGAGATAGATCCTCCTGGGATTCAGATCTCTTCCCTTTCTCTTCTTCACCAAATGTCACCAGGGCTATACTCTTTGGCTTCTTTTCTGGTTCTTCCTCATTCAACCCAAGCTCAAAGGTTTGAAGAGATCCAATGAGCTCATCTACTCTCATCTTGCCGATGTCTTGTGATTCTTCAATGGCAGTATCCTTCATCTTATACTTCTTAGGTAGGGACCTAAGGATCTTCCTCACAAGCTTTTCATCTGACATCTTCTCTCCAAAAGCACTAGATGCATTGGCCAGCTCAAGAACACTCATGTGGAAATCATGAATAGTCTCATCTTCCTTCATCTTTCGGCTTTCAAATTTTGATGTTAAAATCTAAAGTCTTGACATCTTGACTCTAGATGTTCCTTCATGAGTAGCCTGCAAGATATCCCATGCTTGCTTAGCAACTTCACAGGTATTAATTAACCTGAAGATATTCTTATCCACTCCATTGAAGATGGCATTTAGAGCTTTGGAATTTCCAAGGGCAAGCTCGTCTTGCTCCTTGGTCCACTCTTCTTCAGGCTTTGGTTTAGAGGTGCCTTCTTTATCTTTACCAGTATCATCCTTCTCACATACAACAGGTGCTTTCCACTCTTTAATAACAGCCTTCCAAGCCCTACTGTCCAAGGATTTTAAGAAGGTGGTCATCCTTGGCTTCCAATAGTCATAATTGGATCCATCCAAAATAGGGGGTCGGTTGACGAATCCTCCAACTTCTTTGTCCATCTTTTCACCAGAAAGTACCTTCCCAAGATCTCACCCAGAGACAGACAGGATGCCTGCTCTGATACCAATTGAAATTCTGGTATCAGACGTGTGATGTCACAACAACACACTCTGCACAATGGACAGCAATAACAGCAAAATAACACCAAGAATTATTGACCCAGTTTGGTTACAACCAACCTACTCTGGGGGCTACCAAGCTAGGGATGGAATTCACTACTTGTAGATATAATTTACAGACTCAACAACCAATTGACAATCTCCTAAACTTATACTCTACTAATGACTTCCTACCTAAGACACCACTTAGGTATGAGAACACCACTCAATCCCTTACAAACTCTCAAAGAACCCACTTTGAGTACCCTTGATCTTACTTCACAGTTTTGATCAAGCAAACACTCTCTATTGCTTCACAGCTTCTAGAGAGGACAGAATACGACACAACAATTCACCCTAGAATTCTGGTTACACAACTCGTACAAAATACTCAAGACACTCAGACTATGCTCTTGATCTTCTCTCTGTATTTCTGTACCTTTTCCTTTTATCGTGTGCGCTTTATATAGCTCCTTGAATTGGTCTTGGACTTGCTACAATATCTCCTAGATTTGTTATTTAAAACTGAATATTTAAAACAGATTTTCTCCTAAAATCTTTTTAAATCTTCAACCTTTTAAATCTCCTACAAATCTGCACCAGATCTCCTATGCAGCAGCAAATATCTATCCCAAGATATTCGCATCCAATGAGACAACTTGCTCTCCACAATTCCAGCTAATACGCAACCCTAACAACATCACAGCCTGCTATTGTTAATTCTGTAGATCTGATGTTACAACATCACCTGTGTGACATCAGACATCCAACTTCAGCAATTAAATACTTAACACAGCCCAGTGTTAAGACTTCAATGTTGCAACATCAGCACCTTGACATCAACATTGAATATACTTTGTTTTACCAAAATTCTAGCCAATCCAAGAACTAACAGATCCAATCAACCTTTTAAGCATCAAAAGCTGTGCCTCGTTCACAGTACACAAACATCAACAACTCTTTCCCCTTCATCAAATCGCTGTAAGTGGCAAGCCTCTGGATCAACAAAATCCATGCCACTGTCCCTCTTTTAGCATGAGAAATTCCTAAGGAAAGATAGCATTGCTCTACACTGAGTTAAAGTCTTCTCCTTCAGGTTAAAACCCCCTATAAAGGAAATTATGGCATTGCTAGGATCCGCGTATCCCGGTTAAAGTAATCCTCCTTTACAGTCAGTCACCCAACAGTCGTGACAAACAGACCCCCTTTAGAGATGACAAATTCTCTCTAAAGTCAAACCCTTTAGCTTCACATCTTGGGCTTTGAACAAGATACAAATAGACCCTTCAGTTTCATATCTTGGGCTTTGAACAAGATACAAATCACCTTTCGCTTCACGTCTTGGGCTTTGAACAAGACACCAAAAACACCCATTTCCTCCCATAGAATAGGAGGAACTACGAATGCTCTGATTTCCATGTTTCGGTAAACGGGAATACGTAGGCATAAGATCGAAAGAAAATTCTTAGCGAGCACACTAAACAAAAACCCAAAATCCCATACTCTCATGTATCTATCAAAAGCATAAGTCCTAACATCCTAATCCTTGTTCCCCGCCAGAAAATCCCAGAAAGAAAGAAAACTGTATTGGCCAAAATACAAATAACCAGTACAAGGGCCCCCCACATTGATAGCATTCGCAACCTAACAGACCACTGTTTAAACTCAGTATGCAAAGCAGGGTTAATTGGAGACATCTATTTCCCTTCGTTCATCAGCTTTAATAGGATAAAAAATGAATCGACCTGTAGTAAACTCAACCGCGGAGAGCGACCAGCGCTTAAGAACCGCGTCCAAAATCGCTCGATACACAGATGAGCATTATGTGGAACATGCCTCATCGGGTATCCAAACTGACGACGAACTAAGACTGGATGATAATTGATTCCTCCTTTAATTCCTATAAGGGGTACGTTGGGGAAGTTTCCACAACGGTCAATGATTCTGATCCCGTCATAAATCCTATTGTACCAATCTATGTCAGAGTTGGTAAGAGACATGATTTTCTGCGACCAACGTAAGGCACTCTTATGATCCTAAAAAGCGGCAGATTTAGGCAAATGGGAAATAAACCACTTATATAGCAGGGGCACTTATGATTTGTGATCATCCTTGCCAAACCTCTCAAATCCTCTAACTTTGGAACCTTGAAGGTGTACTTATGAGTTCTCCTTCTACCGAAATCTATGAGCGCAATCTTTTTTCCTCTACTATTTGCAATCATTGTTTTAGTTTAATTTGAAAAAGAGAGACTAGAAGAGAAAATTTTCTTTGCTTAATGTTTTTTAAATGAATGCATGAATGCAGCACACAAAAACATAGAAAAAACATGAGGTCAAAGGGTCGGTGTCATGAAGTCAAGGCTCTACCTGTAACACCCCATTTTAATTATTTAGACGTCTTGTGTTATTTTATTTGTGTGACCTTGTTTGGGGGAGTGTTTTGAGTGCGTTTAAGGGTTGCCCTTAGTTAGGAAGGTGAGTTGGTGAGATAAAGCCTTTAGATCAATATTAATAGTGATATAGTTAATAATAATGATAATTTAATTAATAATAGTAATATTATTATTATTATTGTTATTATTATTATTATTACTGTTAGTAATATTAATATTAGTGTGACAATTTTGTTGAATTAAAATAAAATGAGATAATTCATTATTGGGCTGATGAGGGGCAGTTTGGTAATTAAGTGGTGATTAGTGAAAATTAAGGGTTTTAGAGTTAATCAGAATTTTGGAGAGAAAGGGAAAGACTTAGGAGAAAGGAAGATCAAGGGTGTGCTAGAGCTTGCATTTGATCAGGATTTTCGCAGGAATTCTTCAAGATTCGAGGTAAGGGGGAGAAACGGGTTTAATATTGGTGATATATTCATGATAGGGTAGTGGCGAATCCTTAACCCCGTAGGCATTTGTGTACAAAACTGTTGAATTGATGATTGTTGTATATATCTGTTGTGATTCTGAAAATCGTGCATGAATTGATATGTATTTTCATGAATTGTTGTGGTTGTTGTTGTTGTATGAATATATGTTGCAGACCTGTTGATTTTGACTCGAGTTAGGAGAACGATTTGAGATTATAGACTTATAATACCTGTAGTAATTCTAGATACAAGTGCGAAGATGAAAATTGGACCTAAAATCAATGTAGGATCGATTATAGGACTGGTTGGAAGTGAAGAAGTGTGGAAATCGTAGCAGAATGCTGAATAGTGAGGCTTCTGGTGATTTGCGTAATAGATCTGGCGATACGCGTATCAGGTAAGGCGATACGCGTATGGAATGGCATGATACGTAGCAATACGCGTATGGGAGTTAGGTAGTACGCGTAATAGGAGGGCAATACGCGTATGGTGTTAGAATTTGGGAAATTCAGTGAGAAGACATCTCTGTCCGTACACGTACGGCATAAGGCAATACGCGTAAGGACTTGGGCATTGTGAGGGAATACGCGTATGAAGGGAGTCAATACGCGTATGGGTTGGGCGAGCGAGCTGACAATATGCGTATGCCATGGGGCAATACGCGTATGGCCAGCGAAGTTGCAGAATTTTACCGTTTCGCGATTTCTTTCCCGTTTTCGCGTCCGATTCGGTTTCTTTTGGTTTGAGAGGTTGGGAATAGGTGCCAGGTGCTGAGAAATAAAACATTGGTGATGGAAATAATAATTTTAATAATTTTAAGGAATTAATTAATAATTTAGATGTTTGGTGTACATGAAGCAATTATGTAATGATGGTGTTGATGTTATGTTAAGGTGTGATCAGGAGGATCGTGTACATGTGTTTCTGATATTATACATGTGTTATTGTGCATCAATTGTCATGCATTTTCATGGTGATTGGTGGGATGGATCATTGCTCAAGAGGAGTGTATGTGATTCATTCGTACTCCTATATGGAGAATGGTGGGGGATAGATCATTGCCAAGTAGAGGTGTATGTGATCTATCCGGGGTTCGATTGAATGAACCAACGAGTCGGTACCACATGCTTGGTGTCGTGTTGCATTACATTATTAATTGATGTTGTCGATGATGTTGGACAGTTGGTCGTGTCGGTGTGTTGTTGATTTATATATATGAATGCTACTTTCTTATCATGTATTTATTCACCGTTATATATTGAACGTGATTTCTCACCCCTTCATTGTTGGTGTGTCTGTGCTTCTTCGGAAGTACAGATAACCCAGGTACTTAGGTTGCTTGGATGTTTGTGTTGCCTGTTCGAGTCTATAGGAGTGCTCTGATACGTAACACGTGATGTCGGGATATTTTTGTAGTTGTTTTGATTTTATTACATTCTTTGTTACGTATTCCATTTTATTGAATTATTTTATGGAGAACCTTGTTTTAAGGAAATATTGGTGCAGTTCGGCAGATGGGCGTGAATTTGAATCTAAATGATTATTTCCGCTGATTCTTTAGTTAATTTAATACAATAAAGAGCTTATATTGGTTTTGATGATGTGACATTCCACTCTTGGTGAAAAAACTCTGATTTTAAAGTATTATTTAGTATCTCAATTTAAATTGGGAAAGTGGGGTGTTACAATTGGTATCAGAGTAGGTCGGTCCGTCCGACCAGGTGTTATAGTTGAGTCTGTCCTTAGAATAGAAGTTGTTTATGTGTTCTGACCTTGTGATGATTGTTGTCCAGTATGGCAGGAAGGAATGATGCTGCTCTTGCTGCTGCTATGCAAGCCATGGCACAAGCTATAGAGAATGCCAACCAGGGTGGAGGTGCTCAGTTTCGTGACTTAGCACAGTTTCAGACCAACAAGCCGCCTACATATGAGGGAGGTATCTTAGATCCAGAGGCTGCACAGAAATGGCTGAAGGTTGTGGAGAAGATCTTCAGGACCATGGGATGCAGTGATGTGCAGAAGGTACGGTTTGGTACTCATATGCTGGAAGGAGAGGCTGAGGCTTGGTGGGACAACAGTCGTCAGAGATTGGAAGCTGCAGGTACTGAGATTACTTGGGCTGTGTTTCAAGCCGAGTTTCTGGAAAAGTATTTTCTGGAAGACATTCGTAGTGCAAAAGAGGTTGAATTTTTAGAGCTGAAGCAGGGTAATAAGACAGTTGCAGAGTATGCCGCTAAGTTTGAGGAGCTGGTTCAATATTGGGCTCATTACAATACTGAAGAAGCTATGACTTCGAAGTGTTTGAATTTTGAGAACAGGCTGCGACCCGAGATCAAATTGGGTATTGCTTGTCATAAGATAAGAAACTATCCAGAGCTGGTAAGCAGAAACAGAATTTATGATAATGACAACAGAGCCAGAATTGCTCATTACAAAGCTGTGAATGAGAAGAAGTATAAACAGAGATTTGGAGGTACTCCTTACAGTGCTCCAGCTGATAAGGGGAAACAGAAAATTGATGTGGGAAAGAAACCTAAAGAGAATGGAGCAGGTGCTGATACTCTCAAGTGCTTCAGATGTGGTGGCGCGGGTCACCGTGCTAACAACTGTCAAAATGAGGTGAAGAAGTGTTTCAAGTGTGGCAAAGAAGGTCATGTTATAGCTGATTACAGAGCCACTATGCCTACTTGTTATAATTGTGGAGAGAAGGGTCACATCAGCACCCACTGTGAGAAGCCAAAGAAGTCTCAGGTGTCTCAAACTGGTGGGAAAGTGTTTGCCTTGGTGGGAGCCCAATCCACTGAGGAGGAGCGTTCCGTCAAAGGTACTTGCTTTATTAATGATGTTCCTTTGATTGCTATCATTGACACGGGTGCAACGTACTCGTTTATTTCTGTTGAATGTGTGAAGAGATTAGGGATTGTGTCGTCTACTCTAGAGCAGAGGATGACGATTGAAACTCCATCTATTGGTTTCGTGGTTACTTCTTTGGTGTGTTTGAAGTGTCCGCTAACCATGTTTGGTAGAGATTTTAGAGTGGACTTAATTTGTTTGCCACTCGGTAATCTTGACATTATTTTGGGAATGAACTGGTTGGAGTTCAACCGGGTGTATATTGATTGCTTCAGGAAGACGTTACTGTTTCTTACTCCTGAAGAGGAAGCATTAGCAGATTCGCTATCTAGCAAGGATTGAGGGCGTTGTTGGAGGACGAAGTGAAGCTGTTTGTAGTATTTGCCTTGTTATCTGTTGAAAGCAAGACTTCAGTTAATGAATTGCCAATAGTTAATGAATTTCCTGAAGTGTTTCCAGATGACATCACAGAGTTGCCTCCGATGAGGGAAGTTGAGTTCGCTATTGATCTTGTACCGGGTACCAGACCTATCTCTATGGCACCGTACAGGATGTCTGCATCAGAGTTGGTAGAGTTGAAATCTCAGGTCGGTGAATTGCTTGATAAGAAGTTTATCAGACCAAGTGTGTCGCCGTGGGGAGCTCCTGTGTTGTTGGTGAAAAAGAAGGATGGTAGCATGCGTCTGTGCATTGATTACCGTCAGTTGAATAAAATAACCATTAAGAATAAGTATCCAGTTCCGAGGATTGATGACTTAATGGATCAGCTGGTAGGAGCTCGAGTCTTCAGCAAAATTGATCTGAGGTCGGGCTACCATCAGATTAGAGTAAAGGAAGGTGATATTCCGAAGACTACTTTCAGGACTCGCTACGGACATTACGAATATGCAGTGATGCCTTTTAGAGTGTCTAATGCGCCGGGTGTATTTATGGAATATATGAATCATATTTTCCATTCTTATCTGGATCAGTTTATTGTGGTATTTATTGATGATATACTGATCTATTCTAAGTCTGACGAAGAGCATGCAGGTCACTTGAGAATTGCATTGCAGGCGTTGAAAGATAATAAACTGTTTGCAAAGTTCTCGAAGTGTGAATTTTGGTTGAAGACCGTAAATTTCTTGGGTCATGTGATTTCTGGTGATGGTATAGCGGTGGATCCCTCTAAAGTAAGTGCAGTACTTCAGTGGGAAACTCCGAAGACCACAATGGAGATTAGAAGCTTTTTGGGTTTGGAAGGTTACTATAGAAGATTCATTGAAGGGTTTTCTAAATTGGCGTTGCCATTGACTCAGTTGACCAGGAAGAATCAAGCTTTTGTCTGGGATGCTGCCTATGAGGAGAGTTTCGAAGAATTGAAGAAGAAATTGACTACAGCATTAGTATTAATTTTACTGAGTCCCAGTGATTCTTTTGTAGTGTATTGCGATGCGTCTAAGATGGGATTAGGCAGTGTGTTGATGCAGGGTGGTAAGGTAGTGGCTTTTGCTTCAAGACAGTTGAGGGTGCATGAGAGAAACTATCCTACTCATGACCTGGAATTAGCTGCAGTGGTGTTCGTGTTAAAAATCTGGAGACATTATTTGTATGGATCAAGATTTGAAGTATTCAGTGATCACAAAAGTTTGAAATATTTGTTCGACCAGAAAGAATTGAATATGAGGCAGAGAAGGTGGTTAGAGTTCTTAAAGGATTATGATTTCAATTTGAGTTACCATCCGGGAAAAGCTAATGTTGTGGAAGATGCTCTGAGTCGGAAGACAATCCATATGTCTGCGTTAATGGTGAAGGAAATGGAATTGATTGAACAGTTCAGAGATTTGAGTATGGTGTGTGAAACTACACCGGGAAGTATTAGATTGGGTATGCTGAAAGTGAATAATGACTTTTTGGATGTAATTAAGGAAAATAAGAAACTGGATGTGAAATTAGTGGACTGGATGCCTACAGGAGGAGATGATCCTGATAGTGACTTTAAGGTGGATAATGTTGGTGTGTTGAGATTCCGAGGCAGGATTTGTGTACCAGATAATGAGGAATTGAAGAAGGCAATCTTGGAGGAAAGTCATCGGAGTAGCTTGAGTATTCATCCTGGAGCTACAAAGATGTACCATGATTTGAAGAAGTTGTTTTGGTGGTCCGGTATGAAGAGGGACATAGCTCAGTTTGTCTATGCTTGTTTGACATATCAGAGGTCAAAAGTAGAACATCAGAAGCCTTCGGGATTAATGCAACCGTTGGAAATCCGTGAGTGGAAATGGGACAGTATTGTGATGGATTTTGTTACTGGTTTGCCGACTACGGCGAGGGGCTTTGATGCTATTTGGGTAGTGGTGGATCGACTTACAAAATCCGCACATTTTATACCAATTAACATCAGTTTTTCGTTGTCGAAGCTGGCGGAAATTTATATCAGGATAATTGTGAAGTTACATGGTGTTCCATCGAGCATAGTGTCGGATAGAGATCCGAGGTTTACTTCAGAATTTTGGAGGAGTCTGCAGGAAGCCTTGGGTTCTAAGTTGAAGTTGAGCTCGGCTTATCTTTCACAGACCGATGGTCAGTCAGAGAGGACCATTCAGTCGTTGAAGGATTTGCTGAGAGCCTGTGTATTGGAAAAAGGTGGTTCGTGGGATACTCTTTTGCCGTTGATTGAGTTCACGTATATTAACAGTCACCATTCTAGCATCGGAATGGCGCCTTTCGAAGCTTTGTATAGTAGGAGATGTAGGATGCCTCTGTGTTGGTATGAAACAGGTGAGAATGTGGTGCTTGGACCTGAAATTGTGCAACAAACTACTGAGACAATTCAAATGATCCGTGAAAAGATGAAAGTGTCTCAGAGTAGACAGAAAAGTTACCATGATAATCGGAGGAAGGAGTTGGAATTCAGCGAGGGCGATCACGTGTTCCTGAGAATTAACCCAGTGACTGGTGTAGGTCGTGCTTTGAAATCAAAGAAGTTGGATCCTAAGTTTATTGGACAGTATCAAATCTTACAGAGAGTTGGTGCAGTTGCCTACAGAGTGGCGTTGCCACCGGAACTTTCGAACTTGCATGACGTGTTTCATGTGTCACAACTTCGGAAATATGTTTCAGATCCGTCTCATGTGATTCAGAGAGACGAAGTTCAGATCAGGGAGAATCTTATCGTAGAGACAATGCCGTTGAGGATCGAAGATCGTAAGATGAAGCAACTCAGAGGAAAGGAGATACCTCTGGTGAGAGTAGCTTGGGGAGGTGCTGCAGGAGGCACTGTGACCTGGGAATTGGAAAGCGGGATGCGAGAGTCGTATCCAGATTTGTTTCCATCAGGTAATTTTTGAGGACGAAAATAATTTAAGTGGGGGAGAGTTGTAACACCCCATTTTATTTATTTAGACGTCTTGTGTTATTTTATTTGTGTGACCTTGTTTGGGGAGTGTTTTGAGTGCGTTTAAGGGTTGCCCTTAGTTAGGAAGGTGAGTTGGTGAGATAAAGCCTTTAGATCAATATTAATAGTGGTATAGTTAATAATAATGATAATTTAATTAATAATAGTAATATTATTATTATTATTGTTATTATTATTATTATTATTACTGTTAGTAATATTAATATTAGTGTGACAATTTTGTTGAATTAAAATAAAATAAGATAATTCATTATTGGGCTGATGAGGGGCAGTTTGGTAATTAAGTGGTGATTAGTGAAAATTAAGGGTTTTAGAGTTAATTAGAATTTTGGAGAGAAAGGGAAAGACTTAGGAGAAAGGAAGATCAAGGGTGTGCTAGAGCTTGCATTTGATCAGGATTTTTGCAGGAATTCTTCAAGATTCGAGGTAAGGGGGAGAAACGGGTTTAATATTGGTGATATATTCATGATAGGGTAGTGGGGAGTCCTTAACCCCGTAGGCATTTGTGTGCAAAACTGATGAATTGATGATTGTTGTATATATCTGTTGTGATTCTGAAAATCGTGCATGAATTGATATGTATTTTCATGAATTGTTGTGGTTGTTGCTGTTGTATGAACATATGTTGCAGACCTGTTGATTTTGACTCGAGTTAGGTGAGCGATTTGAGATTATAGACTTATAATACCTGTAGTAATTCTAGATACAAGTGCGAAGATGAAAATTGGACTTAAAATCAATGTAGGATCGATTATAGGACTTGTTGGAAGTGAAGAAGTGTTGAAATTGTAGCAGAATGCTGAATAGTGAGGCTTCTAGTGATTTGCGTAATAGATCTGGCGATACGCGTATTAGGTAAGGCAATACGCGTATGGAATGGCATGATACGCAGCAATACGCTTATGGGAGTTAGGTAGTACGCGTAATAGGAGGGCAATACGCGTATGGTGTTGGAATTTGGGAAATTCAGTGAGAAGACATCTCTGTCCGTACGCGTACGGCATAAGGCAATACGCGTAAGGACTTGGGCATTGTGAGGGAATACGCGTATGAAGGGAGTCAATACGCGTATGGGTTGGGCGAGCGAGCTGGCAATACGCGTATGGCATGGGGCAATACGCGTATGGCCAGCGAAGTTGCAGAATTTTACCGTTTGGCAATTTCTTTCCCGTTTTCGTGTCCGATTCGGTTTCTTTTGGTTTGAGAGGTTGGGAATATGTGCCAGGTGCTGAGAAATAAAACATTGGTGATGGAAATAATAATTTTAATAATTTTAAGGAATTAATTAATAATTTAGATGTTTGGTGTACATGAAACAATTATGTAATGATGGTGTTGATGTTGTGTTAAGGTGTGATCAGGAGGATCGTGTACATGTGTTTCCGATATTATACATGTGTCATCCGTACTCCTATATGAAGAATGGTGGGGGATAGATCATTGCTCAGGAGGAGGGTATGTGATTCATCTGTACTCCTATATGGAGAATGGTGGGGGATAGATCATTGCCAAGTAGAGGTGTATGTGATCTATCTGGGGTTCGATTGAATGAACCAACGAGTCGGTACCGCATGCATGGTGTCGTGTTGCATTACATTATTAATTGATGTTGTTAATGATGTTGGACCATAGGTCGTGTCGGTGTGTTGTTGATTTATATATGTGAATGCTACTTTCTTATCATGTATTTATTCACCGTTATATATTGAACGTGATTTCTCACCCCTTTGTTGTTGTTGTGCCTGTGCTTCTTCGGAAGTACAGATAACCCAGGTACTTAGGTTGCTTGGATGTTCGTGTTGCCTGTTCGAGTCTATAGGAGTGCTCTGATACGTAACACGGGATGTCGGGATATTTTTGTAGTTGTTTTGATTTTATTACATTCTTTGTTACGTATTCCATTTTATTGAATTATTTTATGGAGAACCTTGTTTTAAGGAACTATTGGTGCAGTTGGGAAGATGGCCGTGAATTTGAAACTAAATGTCCTAGACTTTTAAGAGCTATGAATCCTATGTTCCTGACAGAAAATGGCTCCCCGGCGGAGTCGCCATTCTGTGGCACTTTCCCAACTTAAAGTTTTTGACCTAAGATCCTAGTGAAGGCAACAAAAAAGTCTTAACCCCAGTGAAGTCCCCACTCCTTGGTTTCTACCCCAGAGATGAAATACGTAACGGCCCCACGGTGGGCGCCATTTTTCTGTAGTGAGCTATTTTGGATGTGGTTCTTAAGCATTGTCGCTCTAGGAGGGTACTATTGGTCGATCCATTTTTTATCCTATTGGAGCTGATGAAGGAAGGGAAATAGATGTCTCCAACTAACCCTGCTTTGCAAACTGAGGTTAAACAGTCAAAACTGTTGGTTTATAGATGCGATCAATGTGGGGGGGGGGGCTCTCCTAGGTTTATTTTGATCGAGTTTAGACTTTTGGTGGGGGATACGGACTCAGATGTTTTGATGGATAGAGTTGCTTGCCCCTTGCAAAATTTGAGCAAATCGAGCAAAACTCCAAAATCTGCCTTGCCTTGGTAGTTTTCAGAAAGGCATGTTGCCATGGTCATATCTCATGGCTCAAGTTGATTTTGGTGATGTTCTTGGCCATTTTGGAAAGCCCTCATATGATACAATAACTGTTTGATCATAATTGGTTTTGATACTTTTTGGATCCAAGTGAAAAATGCCCCTACATTTGGAAAAAAGTGAAGGCAGATTTTAACTTAGTGAAAATTTCACTAAGTGTTGGAAAAAGTGGCATTTCAAGATTTCAGCCATTTTGATCATTCCATAACTTAATATCCATAATGAATTGGAATGAGGTGTAGTTGAAGGTTTTGTAGAGGACCATGAGAGCTACAAATCCAGCTTTGGATGGGAAAAAATGGCCTTGTGGTTTAGGAGTTATGATCCTCCAAAGTTGGTACCCTAGCCACTTTATTCCATAACTTAGAAAATTTTCTAAGTTTTTATGGTTACCCCTTTTACAAGTTATCCCACTTTTCTTGATTTTTCTTGATGAATGATGATTCAAATCACACATTAACATCATTTTAGGGTTAAAAACCCATTTTAAAAATCTCAAAAAGTCAAAGTTGACTTTTGTGCACAATTGACTTTTTACCAGATGAATTCCAAATTGTGCGATCCTCTATGAAATCAAGTCCTTGACCTAAATCAAACTTGATGGATTGATTTCATAGGTGTTATAAGGTGTATTGAATCATGTCCTAGGGTTTTGGAGCATGTCCTGGTCAAAAGTCAAAGGTACAATTGACTTTTCTCGCAAAATCCTAACTGCGGTTCAGATGAAATTGAAACTTGTTGCTCAAGCTTCTTGGATTAATACATTGTTGTAAATGGATCAATGTAGTGTGTTAGAGACCCTCAAATCCTCCCTTGAGGTCTTGGCTCATGGTTTGTCCCAAAAGTCAACTTAGGGGTGAATTAGGTCAAGAAACCCTAATTCCTGATTTTTTATGTATGCATCCCCTGATTCTAAATTGACTTGGTGATTGGGTTTATGATGTCCCTTGGAGCATCATAGGTTATGCCTTGAAGCATTGGCTCATGCCTAGAGGAGAATTTCCATCTGGAGGCCCTGGTCGACCAAAACCCTAATTTGGTGACACTGGCGATATTGAGGCTTAATCCACTTAGAAGGGAGCAGCCTTGTGCTTGATCCTTGAAGTGGGAGTCCTCTTGATCCTTTGTGGATGTTTGAGAGGCTAAACAAGTTGAAGATCATGTTATTTCTTGATTGATCCTTTGTCTAAGAGCTCTAAGAGGGCTTGAAACCCTAAGTCTAATTGTAGTGGATGCTCACCCATCATTGGGGAGACTAATGGTTTATCCATATTGTGATGATAATTTGCACAATGATGGGAAATCTTAGTGGTCAAAATTTGGGGTATGACAGATAGAACTCTTTATCTAGGAGTATAAATATTTGATTTAAGGGATAAAAATCCTTATCTAGAAGTATAAACAATAGATTAAGGGATATAACTCTTTATCCAAGAGTATAAATAGTGGATTAAGTTTAGGATTAGGGGGTAGGAATAGGGGAGGTGAACTACGTATACTCTGATCCTTCAAAATTGAAGGTACGTAGGCATAGGGTTGTAAACCCTAGCGAGTACAAGAATAAAAAAACTTAGGATTTCTGTAAATAAATAACAAATTAGACAACAAACAAACAGACCCTAGAACTTAAGGAGGATCCCATTAAGTACAATGGAGGTGAGGGGTGCCTAACACCTTCCCCTCACTTAACCGACTCCCGAACCTTAGGAATCTCTCCCCTTGGGATTAAGGATTTTTAGGTTTATCATTATTTTCCTTAAAAAGTATGGTGGCGACTCGAAAATTTTTAGCCGGCTGCGACAGCTGGCGACTCTGCTGGGGAGGGGTAACCTAAAGAGAGTCCATCTTAACCTTAGGTTCTAGGGTTTTTTTTGTTTGTCCTGGGTGTTTATTGTTTTTCTTTTGTTGTTTATTTTTCTCATGATTTATTATATGTTTTTATTTTGTTTTATTTATCATATTTGTTATTTATATTTATTATATCGTCATTTTTGCATTGGTTTGGGATATGATGATGTGTGAAGCTAAAACCCAAGCTTGGAGTATACCTTAATATTAGGATGTGGAACAAAAATATTAATGGAAGGGATGTAACATCCCGACTATGCATTGGTGCCACACTCAGATAGATCCTCCAAAATTATCTTCCAGATAAGGCTAGCCCTTAACATAGATGATGATTTGAATGTGGTTGAAGATTCTGAGGACCTTTAGAAAACCCAATCAACCCATGGTGATCCTAAGTATTCAACCCTCAAGGGTCGTTACTAGGATCTTCCTAGATGTGGCTTATCCCGAAGGTTTACCGTATGAAGGCTTGATCCTTCTCATGGTAAAACAAGGGTATAGTCCGTAAATTCTAGGGTCGTTATGCTGCCCAAAACTGTATATCCTACATGTGAGGGGATTGGGTAGATAAGACTTAGATCTAACCTACTATAGGGAGCCTACCCAGTTAGGGTCATGCTTGCATTTCACCTTTACCTTAACCAATTAAACATTTAATTAAAAAAAAAACTCATTCATCATGTTCACAAAATTTTTCTTTTCTGCATCACAGGAATCTTAAAGTTTTCTAAAAAAAAAAAGCAAAGCAAGGAAATGGATTCTAAAAAAAGAAAGATTATTCCAATTACTGTAAGGACATCTGATATTGAGGGGTTGAAAATCTATGCCATGGGGTTATCCGGTGCAAGAAGGAAGTCTATTATCCAAAATTATGGGAAGATCTTGGACCTTGTAACGGTTCCTGTTAGGGAAGAGGGGTTAATAGCACTAGCTCAGTTCTATGACCCTGAACTAAGGTGTTTTCAGTTTCAAAATTTCCAAATGGCTCCCACACTCGAAGAGTTTCGTAAGATTTTGGACTTCCCTATAACTAGGAAAGTGCCATTCATGGAGATAGGGTACTTCCCTTCATTAGCAGAGATTGCTGGATATTTTCACATCCGTGACAATATCCTAAAGAATGGTGTAAGGTTTCACGAAGGTTTTCAGGGGTTCTCGAAGAGTTTCTGGGAAAGAAAGGCCAGTTATTTTGCTATTAATGATGATTGGAAATTGCTGGATATGTTATGATGCTTCTCATCTTTGGGCTGATATTATTCCCAAGCGCAAAGGATTTTGTGGATATAGTTGCCATCAATATGTTCTTGGCTACCACAATTGGAGAGCAAGATCCTACGACAGCTCTCCTAGCAGATGTCTACCATACCCTCTACCTAAGGCACGAAAGGAAGAATGGAGCCATGATATGTTGTGCTCCTTTATTATATAAATTGCTCAGCTCACATTTGGCAAAAGATATGGACAATCTTGGGTGAATGAACAAGAATGCGTGGTCCTAATATTTGGTCTCCCTCATCGACACTGATATCCTGTGGTTTCTAAATGCCCTCAACCGTGAGGACTTAATCTTGAATTGTGGGAATTATTCTAATGTGCCTTTAATTGGATCTAGAGGGTGCATTAGTTATAACCCTATCTTAGCTATGAGACAGTTGGGGCACCCCTTAATGTACAAGCCTGAGGATAAACTACTTGAGGGTTTTGTTCTGCAAGGTAAGGTAACCAAGGATCATTCCACAGTCGTGGAAATCATTCAAGCATGGAAACATTGCATCAAAGGGAAAGGTAGTCTTATGAGACCAAGGGAGGAATCTAGGGTACCTTACGACCAATGGATGAAGGAAAGAGTTCAAATAGTAAAGTTACCCTTCACTTTGCAATACCCTACTGAACCAAGAGCTCCTGTTATGATTTCCATGGAGGAGGTAGAAAAACTCAAATAGACTGTCCTACAGTTGGGGAAAGAAAAAGAAGAGTGGGAAAGTAAGTTTTATCAAGCTACAGGGGAGAGCAGTTAGTTAAGAAGGAGCCTCAATGAAGCTCTAGAACAATCAAGGGTTAATGAAGGGATAACCCAAATGGAAGAAGGGCAGAAGAAACGAGCTTACGCCGACCTTCAAGCTGTAAGTTCAAGTCTCAAAGACCATAAGGAGCAATTAGATAGAGCCTGGCGTCAATGGGACGAATGGAGGGACATTTTGATGGCATCTATGCAAAGGGAATTCAAGAGGGATGTGATAGGTGCATCCAAGACCTAGAGGCTGAAGTCCAAAGCTTGGCTAAAGCTCTTCTCGAGAGAAAGAGGCAAGCCTTGGATGCAACTGCGCGGATAAGATCAACTGAAGAACTTCTTGCTTTACGGCCAGAAGGATGGAGAGAAACCCAAGAAGAGAACTGAGAACTTAGAAGACTATATGAGGAACTTGAGGAGTCTTACGAAGATCTAAGGGCATGGGGCATTTATGTTGAAGAACATAACCAACAATTAGAGCAAACTACTAGGGAGGATTTGGAGATCATGGAAAAGTTACAAAGAGAAGAGGCGTATTATCGAGAAAGATATCAGAAGTTGGTCTTACTATCCAACGATATGATTCATGAGATCCCTCGAAGTTTAAAAGAGGCTGAGTACATGGCAAATATCTTCAAACCAGTAAAAGTGATCGTCGATTTTCTTGCACTTTGTCGTGTGATGGTAGAGGAGTTTAGGGCAAGGATTAGGATGAGGAGTTATTTTTTCTGTGTGATGGTTTCTTTCGTTTTGGTTTATTTATCCTTCAGTTATGAATAATTTAAGGGTTTGCCCTTGGTTTGGATTCCTTATGTAATGGATAGGGCTTTGTCCCTTGCACTTTTTTTCTTTTGCAATTAATAAAGTATTGAATTTCCATTATTCTTGGTTTTGCTCTCAATAAATAAAGGTTTAAGATTCCTATCACAATAATTTTTGCATACTCATACATTCAATCATGCATAAAAACATAAATCATTTCAAAAAAGAAAACATCAAACGGAATTCATTTTTTAATATCTTCTCTCAGAATCATCATAACAATCTGACGTCTCGACCCAACACCCGTGCCCACCAAAAGAAAGCTATGGAACAAATGGAACTGAACCACGCTGCTCTAAAGGGAGATGTGGATGTTGTCAAAGGAAATGTGGAGGAAATGAAGGACAAAATTGACCAACTGACTCGAGCTATTCAGAATCTGATAGCAAGAGACACCGAGGCTAGTAACCCCTACCCCTCCTCCCCAGTATGTAGATAATAATCCTCTCTTGGGATTTGTGGCTGACTTGGAACGTGAAGCATTAGAGGCTAGTAAAGGGAAGACTAACACTCAGCCTCCTGTAGGGTCTATTCCACCACCTGAGCATAATGGAGAATCACGACCTATACAGATACCTGTCACTCATGAGGTCTCTGATGACTGGCACCTCCAATATGGAGAGGAGGGTTCCAGGTAGGTAGTTCGTGAAACCAAACTGGCTGCCATGGAAGGAAGAGAAGCAGATGAAAAGTATAAGATAATTGAAGAGCGATTAAGGGGTGTAGAAGGATTCAAGGTCTTTGGGGTTGATGCTTTGGAAATGTGTCTGGTACCCGATGTGGTCATACCTCCTAAGTTTAAGGCACCTGACTTCGAAAAGTATAAAGGGGTTAGTTGCCGAAAAACCACATCCGGGTGTTCGACCAAAATATGGGTGCCCACGCTAAGAATGAGAAGCTGATGATACACACCTTCCAAGACAGCCTTAGTGGGGCGTCCTTAGACTGGTATCTGCAATTGGAGATGGCTCACATTAAGACTTGGGAAGACCTTGCAAGCGCCTTCCTGAAGCAGTACCAATATAATGTGGACATGGCGCCTAATCATATACAATTACAAAAAATGTCCCAAAAAGGGAATGAATCTTTTAAGGAATACGCCCAGAGATTGAGGGAACTAGGCTCTAGTGTGCAACCTCCATTGCTAGAAAATGAGTTGGTAGATATGTTCATGGGAACGTTGCAAGGGCTATATTACAAAAAGATGACTGGGTATGTCTCAACTAGATTTGCGGATTTAGTTATCATTGGGGAAAGGATCGAGAATGGATTAAAAAGCGGCAAGATTGGAAAGTCGTCTTCCAGTCAACATAACAACAAAAGGTACTCGGGAAACAGCTCGAAGAAGGAGGCCAATGTCATTTCTGCTGATAGGTATACTCAAGTACCTTATAACCCTTATGTGGCGGCTACAGCCTCTAATCAAGCGTCTCCTAGGCTCCAAATCCAACAGCCAAGGGCGCCACCTCCGCAATATCAGCAACAACAGAAGTATCCCTGAAGGGAACAAAGGAGGCCGTGGAAGTATTTTGACCCTATACCCACCACATATACTCAGATCCTGCCTATGCTAATCCAAAAGGGAGTGGTAGAAATCAAGCTGTTAGGGCCCCCTCCCATGCCTCCTCCTCGAGGGTATGATGCTAATGCTAGATGTGATTATCATGTTGGATCACCGGGGCATACGACTGAAAAGTCTTTAGCCCTCAAGTTTAGGGTACAAGATCTGATGGATCAGAAGATCATTAATTTCACTTATGACAATCCAAATTCGGGAGATAATCCTTTTCCAGGGCATGCGGGGCCAACTGTTAACTCCATTGAAGAGCTGGGAGAGGATGTCCTAATCAGAGGGGTAGACCAAGTAAAGACCCCTATGACAAAAGTAAGGGAAGTATTAATTAAGTACGAGAGTTTGAATGGCTGCACGGTGACTGCGAGGATTGCGCGTCTGATCCCGATAACTGTAAGAAGATGAAGAAGGTCCTCCAACAATTAATGGACCAAGGGATAATACAGATTGGGTACTTAAGGAATATGAATGAAGTGGCTGCCTTAGAATCTTAGGGGCAAGTACCTTCTGAGATTTCGTACCAGAAAAGAGGAGTTGCGACTCCTATTCAAATACCAGTTCCAAGGTCTGCACAAGAGCCAATTCAAATACCAGTTCCAAGGTCTGCACAAGCGCCTATTCAAATACCAGTTCCAAGGTCTGCATAAGCTCCTATTCAAATACCAGTTTCAAGGCCTGCACATACTCCTGTTCAGATATCAATTCCGATATCTACACGAACGCCAATTCAAATACCTGTGCCTGTACCAGTCAAAGTTCCAGTGCCTGCAAGGTCAGAAGGCCCCATCACTTTCCATGTTCCATCACCATTTCCATATGAAAGCACTAAGATTGTACCTTGGAAGTATGACATCACTGCATCCGTGGGAGGAAAGACTATAATACCATCACCAGCTGTTACTAACATAGCTGGTATTGGAGGAATGACCCGTAGTGGAAGAGTATACTCCTCAGAACAACCTAAGAAGGATACCCCCGAAAGCTCAAAGGGGAAGGAAACCACAAATACAGGTGAGGGATCTTCGAAGAAGAGTATATCTCAAGAAGACGCCGAGGAATTTTTGAGAATCATAAAGAAAAGTGATTATAGGGTGGTGGACCAACTAAATTAAACACCGTCCAAGATCTCCATTCTATCCTTGTTGTTATGCTCGGAGGCACATAGGGAATCCCTGCTGAAGGTCCTGAATGAAGCCCATGTCACCAAAGATATATCAGTGATTCAGTTCGACGAGGTAGTCGCCAATATCGCCGCCAGCACCTGTCTGGGTTTCAGTAGTGAGGAATTACCTCCCGAGGGGCAAACACATAATAAGGCCTTACATATATCAGTCAAATGTCAAGACACTATTCTCTCAAGGGTGCTAGTGGACATAGGGTCTGCTCTAAATGTCATGCCTAAGGATACCCTTATGAAATTAACATCTGTAAGGACCTTTATGAAGACTAGTTCCCTGATTGTTAGCACTTTTGACGGTTCGAAAAGAATGGTAATTGGGGAGGTAAACATACCTACAGTGGTGGGATCACATACCTTCATGATCACTTTCCAAGTCATGGATATTAATCCCTCCTACACTTGTCTTCTAGGACGACCATGGATTCATGCTGCGGGCGCAGTTACTTCCACACTTCATCAGAAATTGAAGTTCATATCTGGGGACAAATTAATAATTGTTGATGGGGAGGAAGACATGTTTGTCAGCCATCACTCGTCATTCAGATACATAGAAGTTGATGGGGTGACATTTGAAATACCTTTCCAAGCTTTGGAGGTTGCAACGCTCAGTCATAAGCAAGTCGTTCGACAAGAGGAAAGGCCAAAAAGGATCACAGACTTAATCCAGAATGGGGATACTAGGGGATGGGGCAAGGTGATAGAGATACATGAAAAGAAGGATCAATTCGAGATGGGTTACAAACCAACTAATAAAGGGGTTCAGAAGTCTCGTCAGATGACATTTCCTCCTCTCGAAGAAACTTTCCATAATGCCGGATTCAGAGATGAAGATCAAGTGACTGCAATTTAAGAGGAAAATAAGGGGATACCAGATTGGGTGTGCCATTGCTCACCAAATACAGTTCTCAACAATTGGAGGGCCATCGAGATTCCTGAGATGATTTCTGTTTCGAAGTAATCTACTTTTTTCTTTAAAATAATAATAAGTCTTTTGCTATGCCCAAGGCAAATGTACAAGCTTTGTAGGGCCACCTTTTGTTTCATTGAATTATTTAATAATAAAATTGCATTTTGTTTTCAATCAAGATCTTTTTCTTTCTTAGCTGTTCTTTTTTCAAATGGCAATACACTTTCTTTTTATACTTCCATTCACATTAATTCAAGAAGTAATAAGCAATAAAAATCTCCCTCCTGCAGATTTAAAAATGAACCTATTGAAAATGTAACTGCTATAATTCCTTACAACTTCGAGTTGCCAATCAACCAAGTGGAAGAGGGTGATGAGGATGATTGTGAACTCCCAGAAGAATTGGCCAGACTATTAAAGCAAGAGGACAAAGTAATACAACCTCATCAGGAACCAGGGGATGTGATCAATCTGGGAACTGAAGAAGACAAGAAGGAGGTTAAAGTCGGTGCTTCTTTAAACAAGGACGTAAAGGAAAAGTTGATCAAGCTGCTACAAGAGTATATGGACGTGTTCACTTGGTCTTACCAAGATATGCCTGGGTTAGACACGGATATTATTGAACATAAGCTACCGCTAAAACCCGAATGCCCACCGGTCAAACAAAAGTTAAGCCAGATCAGACCGGATATGACTCTCAAAATCAAGGAAGAAGTTAAAAAGCAGTTTGACGTCGGGTTCTTAGCAGCAGTAAAGTATCCAGAATGGGTGGCCAATATTGTGCCCGTGCCAAAGAAAGATGGGAAGGTCAGAATGTGTGTAGACTACTGAGATCTCAATAAACCAAGTCCTAAAGATGATTTTCCACTACCCCACATTGACGTGTTGGTGGATAACACTGCTCAGTTTTCAGTCTTCTCATTTATGGATGGGTTTTCCGGATATAATCATATCAAGATGTCTCCTTCCGTTATGGAAAAGACCACTTTTATTACACCTTGGGGAACCTTTTGTTACAAGGTAATGCCCTTCGGGTTAAAGAACGCTGGGGCAACTTATCAAAGGGAAATGGTAACTCTCTTTCACGACATGATGCACAAGGAAATAGAGGTTTACGTAGATGATATGATCGCTAAGTCACAAACTGAGGAAGATCACATAGTCAATTTACAAAAGTTGTTCGAACGGCTAAGGAAGTTCAAGCTATGACTAAATCCTGTGAAGTGTACTTTTGGGGTCAGATCTGGGAAGTTGTCGGGGTTCATAGTCAGTCAAAGAGGTATAGAAGTGGATCCCGATAAAGTGAAGGCCATTCAAGAAATGCCGGCTCCAAGGACAAAGAAAGAAGTATGTGGATTCCTAGGGAGATTAAATTACATCGCTAGGTTCATCTCACACCTTACTGCTACTTGTGAACCAATATTCAAGCTGTTGAGGAAGGGTCAAACCATCGAGTGGGGTGAAAACTGTCAAAAGGATTTCAATCGAATTAAAGAATATTTGCAAGAACCACCCATATTGGTGCCACTAGTACCTGGAAGACTGCTCATAATGTATCTAACGGTGCTTGACAATTCGATGGGCTGTGTACTCAGACAACAAGACGAAACAGGAAGAAAAGAGCACGTAATTTATTACTGATGTAAGAAATTCACAGATTGTGAATCCAGATACTCACTCTTGGAGAAGACCTGTTGTGCTCTTGTATGGATCGCCCCGATTAAGACAATCCATGGTGTGCCATACTACTTTATTGATATCAAGAATGGACCCCATCAAGTATATATTCGAGAAGCCTACAGTGACTGGGAGAGTGGCTCGATGGCAGATGCTATTGACTGAGTATGACATCTAGTATGTCACCCAAAAGGCTATAAAAGGAAGTGTATTAGCTGATCATCTCGCTCATCAGCCAGTAGATGACTATCAACTTATGCAATTTGATTTCCCCGATGAGGATGTGATGGTTGTAAGAGATGATGATATTCCAGATTCCTACGAAGGACCTGAGCCCGGATCTAGATGGAAGCTTATATTCGATGGTGCCTCAAATGCAGAATGACATAGGGTGGGGGCTGTTATAACTTCTCCCACGGGATTTCACATACCTTTTACCGCAAGGATATACTTCACATGTACTAACAATATGGCGGAATATGAGGCGTGTATCTTGGGGATCAGCGAAGCCATTAACCTCGGAATCAAGATCTTAGAGGTATATAGAGATTCGACTCTCGTCATCAACCAAGTCAAGGGAGAATGCAGAACACTTAATGCCAAACTGACTCGATATCGAGATTGTGTCTGGAAAATGATCACCTACTTCAATTAGATATCTTTTCATCATATTCCTTGAGAGGAAAATCAATTGGCAGATGCCTTGGCAACGTTGGCATCCATGTTCAAAGTCAAATGGTATAATGAAGCACCAGCTATAAGAATCAATCGCCTGGATGAACCATCTTATTGTGCAGCAGTGGAGGTTGAAGCGGATGGTAAACCATGGTTTCACGATATCAAACAATTCCTCCAGAAGCAAGAGTATCCTACAAATGCCTCAAGTGGGGATAAGAAAACGCTTAGAAGACTGGCTGCCCAATTTTACCTTGACGGAGATGTACTTTATAAAAGGAATCATGACATGGTGTTGCTCCGGTGTTTAGATGGACATGAACAGGACATCAAAGAAATCCACGAGGGATCCTTTGGAACTCACGTAAATGGGCATGCAATGGCTAAGAAGATTCTCCGAGCAGGGTACTATTGGTTGACTATGGAATCAGACTGCTTCAAATATGTCAAGAAGTTCCACAAGTGTCAAATCTACGCGGATAAAATTCATGTGCCGCCTACTCCTTTGAACGTCTTAACTGCTCCGTGGCCTTTCTCTATGTGGGGAATAAACATAATTTGGATGATCGAGCCAAAAGCATCGAATGGACACCGATTCATTCTAGTTGCTATTGACTACTTCACTAAATGGGTAGAGGCTGCTTCCTACACTAATGTGACAAGGCAAGTAATTGCACGATTCATCAAAAAGGAGATAATATGTCGCTATGGGGTTCCTAACAAGATCATCACGGATAATGGGCTTAATCTAAACAACAAAGTGATAGATGAGCTATGCGAGAGTTTCAAAATCGATCACCATAACTCGTCACCTTATCGGCCGAAGATGAATGGCGCGGTAGAGGTAGCCAATAAGAACATCAAGAAGATCATCCAGAAAATGGTGAAGACCTACAAAGATTGGCACGAAATGCTCCCTTTCGCACTACATGGCTACAGAACCTCAGTTCGTACTTCGACAGGAGCTACTCCTTTTTCCTTGGTGTACGGCACAGAAGCGGTACTGCCCATTGAAATAGAGATTCCTTCACTAAGAGTCATAATGGAGACTAAGCTGGATGAAGCAGAATGGGTACAAAATAGATTTGATCAACTGAACCTCATAGAGGAGAAGCGCATGGCTGCTGTATGTCATGGTCAATTATATCAGCGAAGACTCAAAAAGGCATTCGACATGAAAGTTCGTCTTCGCTTATTCGAAGAAGGAGACTTGGTATTAAGAAAAGTGCTACCCATCTATAAGATCCTCGTGGCAAATGGGCCCAGAACTATGAAGGACCATATGTCGTAAAGAGCGCATTCTCTAGTGGAGCTTTGATGTTGACTACTATGGATGGAGCGGATTTACCGCGACCGGTGAATTCCGATTCAGTCAAAAAATATTATTCCTAGAAAAAGAGGATAAAAGCCCGCTAAGTTGAAAACCCTAAAGGACGACTTAGGCAAAAATTAGGGCGTCCCGGTGGATTGAAAACTTGAAAGAGCAATCCAGGAAAAAATTAGGGACTTGAATTAAAAACGATACCCGACAAGTCAAAAACCCTAAAGGGCGGCTTAGTTGAAAAAAAATGGTATATCATCCTGGTGGACTAAGACTCGAAAAGAGTGGTCCAGGAAAAATTAAGGATATCCAAAAGGCATATGACTGATAGCTCTTACGGTCACACAACGGGGATTCAAAAAGGAATGATCAATCCAGTCGTCATCTTCAGAAGCGAAGTTTCATGGCCTCGGAGACTTAGGGATATTAGTTTGTGTTTGAATTCAATAGGGACATAAATAAGTCTGTTTTTTCGTATTGCCATTTTTCATCTTGTAGATTTGTAGTAATTCCTCCTAATACTTTCCTTATGTACTATTGCCTGTTTATGGGCCCATTTTTTTAATAAATAAAATTTTCTCCTTTTTCCAATTATTCCGCTTGATTACAAAATTCTGATTAATTATGGAATAATACATGGAAACTTTTTGCATAATGAAAAAGCTTTCAAAAAGGAAATTGTATTTTACTTCGATTTTGAAACAGTAAAGGGATCATATTCTTCCAGTACATGGTCTATATGTTAACAGTCACGATTCGATCATTATGGGAGTTTCTCTAAAAGAAGTAATACGCATCTCCAAATATCAAGAGCATATAACTTGGTTACACTTATCGAGGGGTCAAGGGCTTAAGGGTCAGGAAATCGGAATGTTACAAAAGATATTGGTTTCCCTAAACACACGCATTGCATATCATAAAAGAGGCGTCAGCCCAAATAATGCATCAGACATAAGAGCATACATAATTTTGAACATGCATACATGGCATAAGGTTTATAACCACTCTCTGGGATACCAGGGTTTAATCGGATATTTCACTATGGATTTATTATCAGGGATCTTAGGATAATCAGCGTAGTACCTATCTGACTTTGCGGTCAAAATTAGGGTCCTTCTTGTATTTAATCGTCTCCTCTTCAAAAGAGGAAGCCACATCAACATCCTCTTTCTGATTCGAAGATGATTAAATAGGGGCAGCTGTAGTACCCTAAATTTTGACCAGTGATTTTTCACCTATTTTTGGATTTTTTGTGCTTCCAGGGGGTATCAGTTAGATGTCATTGGGCTTCTGAGTTCGTTAGCAGCTCTTAGGCCCGTTTCAAAATTGGTTTGGTATAAGGGTTTTTTATTTAGAGAGAGCTTGTTTAATTTTTGTTAATTTGTTAGGATTTTTAGTTTATAGTTAATTATTTAAAAAATATATTATTGGTTCATTTTTTGAAAGTTTTATTAAATAATTATTTGCTTTTGTTCTAAGTTGGTTAATCTAAAACTTTAGAGGTTTATTATTAATAATATTGTAATAGTACTTAATTATTATTTAATTCTAATCATACAAATTTAATTTGATGAGTCAGATAGTGGGACTAATTTCATTTTGCTGTTTTTATTATTAATATTTAGGAGTATAATTATCTTATTCTTTTCAATTATTATTTATTTATGTTAATAATAATTACGATTGTGTTTTCTTAATGGTTGTTGTCATATTATTAATATTTTTTATCATTTATTATTTATTTATTTATATGGTTAATATTTATAATTAGTATTTATTTTAATTTTAATTTTTATTTATTTTATTTTGGGGTCAAAATGGTTGACCACGAGTGGGGCCGTCTTCCCCAACCATTTCGCAAACCCTAATTCGCACAGAAAGAGGATCGTATCAAAGTAAATCATTTTCTTTTAATTTGGCAATCAAAGAGTACAATAAAATCGAATCCGTAAATTACAACTAATGAATGCTAAATCAAATTACAAATTAAAACCCTAATTCTAAAGGTTACAACATAATCAAATCGGATCAAAAAGATAATAAGAGTACATCAGAAATTCCTAAAACGAATCAATCTAATAAAGACTCTAAACCTAATTCCTAAGTATATAAGAACCTAAGAGAAAAGAGAGGGAGGTTGGACGGAGAGACGCTAAAGGAGCGTACACAGTGGTGGCGAATCCAAAGCTCCACTTGAGTACCTGCGAAAATCAAAGAGAGAGGGAGATTAGAAGAGGAAATCAGACATAATAGGATATAATACAACCAGTATCACAGTAAGGGAGGTAAAAATGTGAAAATAACTTAGCTTTAATTTATTGGATTGTTGTGCGTTTGTGGTTTTTTTTCTGAATTTTTGGGCTAGGGTTCTTAGGAAGGTTAGGGTTCTTTGGGGTTAGGGTTAGGGTTCTTCATATAACTCTTAGGGTTCTTACGGTTTATGGATTTCTGGGTTTTTTGGAGATGAATATAGGGTTAGGGTTCTTAGGGTTCTTCACGAACCCTAGAGAACTGGGTTATTTCTAGGTTAGAAGGGTTAGGGTTCTTGTGTTGAGGGTTTGGGTTCATGAGTGTACAGATTCCGATTGAATATCAACCAGAGATCTGGGCTTTGGGGGGCGGTTAATGGTGGCCGGAGGCCATTTGAGTGGTGGTCGGAGAGGTTGAGGAAGAGATGGGAGAGAGTATTTTGAGGGTTAGAGAGAGATGGGGAGGCTAGAGAGGGAGAAATAGCAAGGGGAAATGAGGAGGCTTGAAGGAAGGATGGGTTAAATACCTTCTAGTCGTCGCCCTTGATCTGGGACAAGTGGCACTCTCCATACTGTCAGATAGAGTTGACCATTGGGGTAACCAAGGATGTCCGTGTGCGCGTCTATAGGGTGTTTACGGAAACTTCACATCTTAACCGTTGGTTTGAATCACATAGGTTAGTACACGCGATCAAGGTTGAGATTAAGGGGGATTGGGTCAGTTGGATCATGATCATGTGGTGCAGAGAGAGTCAACGATCAGACTCTCTCCATCGTGGATGTTTTTTTCTCTCAGAATTGGACCCTTTTTGTAATTGGGCCTTGCGCCTAGATTACTATGCCCACACCCCAGGCAGAAGCCCAATTACTTCTTCAGTAGAAAAGTACACCCCCCTAGTTTTTTTTATAATTAAATTAATGACTTAATTTAATTGTTTAATTGAGTTAAATTTTTTAATTTAGGGTTTTTCCCAATAATTAAATTAATGACTTAATTTAATTATTTAATTGGGTTAAATTTTTAATTTAGGGTTTTTCTCAATAATTAATTTAATAACTTTATTTAATTATTTAATTAGGTTTTAAATTTTAATTAGGGTTAGAAGTGGGACTTTAGGGTCTTAATAATTAAATTAATAACTTAATTTAATTATTAAATTAGGATAAATAATTAGGTGATATGTTATTGTATTTCCTTAATTTTTTGGTGGTTCTCATAATAAATAGTTTTATATATCTGAAATGATTTATCTAAGAGAATATGGATTTAATCTTATCTAGGATTTTTATTTAGGAATTCTTTCGGAGTTAATTGTGGGGTTGGGTTTAAATTTATATATTATGAATTTAACATACTTGGTTTTTTTCTCCAAAAAAAAAATAGGATATAAATTTTATTTAGGAGTTTTATTTAGGGTTTTTAGGGATAATTCTGGGTTGGGTTTTTATATATATATTAAAAAATATTTGGTTTACTCTTAAATAAAAATAGGAATTAAAATTCTTTTATTTAGGAATTGTGTTTGAGATTTTTGGGACTAATCTTGGGTTGGGTTTTTTAATTTATAATCTATATATTTGAAATATTTTGTTTATCCTTCTTTGTAAAAAAATCGAATAATGATAATAGGTTTTTGGGGATTTTGGTTGGATAAGATATATTTGGGAAATTGGGAATTTTACTAAAAAACCTGGGTTAGGGTTTATTATAAATTTTTTTCACTGGTTTTATGTGGAAAATTTGGGTTTGGGATAAAAATAAATTAAAGTGAATTTAATTTAATTTTTGGGAGTTAAATTCTTTATTTTGGGATTATGTTAAAGATCTTTTTGGGATAATTTGGGGATTTGTTTTGCTATGTTTTTAGCATAAATGGTATTTTGGGTTTTATTAAATTCTATGGAATTTGGGGATTTTATTGTTTCTTTTAAATAAGGGATATAAGGGATTTTTTAAGGATTTAAAATTTGGGATAAAACTCTTTGTCCAAGAGTCTAAATAAAAGATGGAATTAGGGATAATACTCTTAGGTTCCAAGAGTTAAAATATAGGCCAAAGGGATAAGGGATTAAGGGATAGAACTCTCCATCCGAGAGTATAAACAAAGGATACAGGATTTTGGGATAGAACTCTCCATCCAAGATGTCGCTCCCGGGATTTTCATCCAAGTACAAACGCGAAAGTGGCACCGAAACAGAGTCGCCAGCAATGTGTATTTATCCCAAGAGAGGGAAAGGAAACACCGCATAAACCTGAAGAGAAGGAAAAAGCATGGTCTTACGACCAAGAGAAGTGGGTAAGGGAGTCGGTTACGCGAGAGGAAGGTATTAGCACCCCCTCACGTCCATCGTACCCGATGGGATCCACGCTTGCTTGTCTCGATCAAAGGGTGTAAAGAAAGGAATACTGAGAAAGAACTGAAAAAGGAAAGGAGAAAGAGAAACAAATGTAGGGAAAATAAAAAGAAGTGCTCGCATGGGCCCTACCCCACTGCCTACGTATCTCATCGGGAGCATGAGAATCAGAGCGACGTAGTTCCCCTCACTAGGGATGAATTGTTTGTGTTTTTTAGAGAACGGCTGACGTTCTAGCTCAGGTGTTGCAGGCTCGCTGGTCCGAGTGCGTTGAGAGTGAATGAGGTGAGAAAAGAATTCCCGAAGGAAAGACATTATTGTTTGTTTTTGTCTTTTAAGAGTTTTTTCATTTGTTTGCATATGATAGTGTATCTGAATCTTAGTCATTGGAATGTGTACATCCTCACATTCCAAGATGGAATGGGTAAGAAAGCACACTAAGAGTGAAGAAGACCCCCACACTTAGTTCCAATTGTCAAGGTTCAAACACACTAGCATACTTGTGTTTATTAAGTGTTTTGTTGATTAAGAAATGAAGAAGTGTTTTTTATTATTTGCACCTTCAACAAGTATTGCATTTAAGTCCCTCATACAAGATCAAATGTTTAACACATTGACCCAAGATGGGCTATATGCTATACATTCTAAGATTATAAGAGAAGACCCCTTATAACCTTTTCTTTATATGAAAGGCCTAAATGCAATAAATGCCTACCTTTATTATATGTTTTGAATTTTCTTTGAGATGAGAAAAGAGACTCAAGGGAGGATAAAGGTAAAAATCTATATGGACTAAGACTCAATCCTAATTGATTAGTTAAGGGAGTGATCCTAAGGTTTGTGAGGTTTCAACCTAACGTCTAAAGAAAGAATGAATTAAACAATTCACTTCTAAAGTAGAAGATGAATTGTAATTCACAAAGGGCAAGTGATGAGTTATTAAAAGAAAGCACATAAGTGCTTAACAAAACATGGAATGGAATTGTAAAAGAGAAAGGATAGAAGTTGAATGTGGATTCCTTATCCACACTCAATTGAAACTTACCAAAACCCCTACATGGTTAGCACAATCACTTACAAGTAAAGCAAGAAAATATAATGAACAAATCAAATTCAAACAAGTTGACAAACAAGGTGAAATGAGATTGAATGCTATACATGCTTCCAAGTCAGAATGTAACTCATATTTACACAACCTAATGTTATCCTAAATGGGCATACTAAATCATGCAAACAAAATCTCAATCCAACAAGAAGCAAAGAAAGAAAAGGTGAAGTGATGTGAATGTGGTTCATACTTGTGAAACAAGTGACTTAAGGTGCAAGATAAACATCAAACATGCAAAGGTGAAACCCAAATGTCACAATCAGAAGTCAATTAACATGCTATACATCCTCAAACAAAACCACAACTCATGGCACAAGTGCCTTCATGATCAAGCAAACCAAACATGAGGCATGCATTCACAAAATGAACAAGTTAAACTTCATGCTTCAAACAAATAGCAAACATGCTTCAAAAATTATGACTTTCACCAATCAAACACCTTAAACACATGCCATTAACATATCAAGTCCACAAGCAATGAATCAGAACCAAAGTCACTCAACAATTAGGTCAAAGTCCCATGGAAGTTTCATGCATTCATGCTCAAAGCAACACATCAAAAGTCATCCAAAAAAGACTTAAAAATCATCTCATAAATCTCAAACATACCTCAACATATTGTGACCACAATGAAAAAAGAAAGGCATCAAAATCAATTTTTATGATCAAGAACAAAAATGCACAAAATCATATGTCACATTAAGTATGCATACAAATGGAAATTCAAAAGAAATAATGGAACAGGGGCAAAATGGTCATAAAATCAGAAAATAAAATCATGAAAAATTTCCTAAATGTTTTAAGAATACACATGAATTTTTGTGGAATTTAATGATGAGGTTTGGTATTTTTAAAAATTGAAAAGCAAACGTGTATAAAAAATGAAAAAATAAAATAAAATGCAATATGCAAGGGGGTATGAACATAGCAATATAACAGTTCAATCTAAATGGGCCTCAAAACAAGGGGGTGCAAATAGCAGCCTGACTAAGTCCAATTGCGCGCCAAACACAATAACAAAAATGCACCTTCAGTCAACATAGTCAAACCATTCACCACCATCAGATCAGGTCAAGGTCAAATCTAGGTCAAGGTAGTCAAGATCAACGCGCACACTTGAATGTCCATACACACTACCATGTACCATACCACACAATGTTTTAAAAAAATTCAGAAAATCACACGTGACATGCACATGTATTTTAATGTGCTGGCACGTTTTCACGCATTGGATCAACAAAATCACACGGCTGACATTCAAACTGGCAATGAAACCCTAGCACAAAGCTACCGGCCGGAGAGGGACCTCCGGTCACCTTCTCCGGTCACACACCACCGTCTGCAACTTCACATGTTCACAGAAATGTACAATACGCATACCAAAATGAAGCTGAGCTCATGTAGATCAAGAATGCACACTTATTTTTCACATATCAAGCACGTGCACAAAGAACAGAAGAGATCAAGTCCTGCCCTAAGTTTTCAACTATGCCTCTAAAGGCCTATCAACTAGCCAGACAAATTCTTGAGCTTATAAGAAGCCTCAAGAACCTGAAAACCACTTCAAATCAAGTCTATAATGGTGGAAATTCGTACCTGAAGATTTGAGACCTTGAGATGTTCTTCAGAAAACCAGAGATGCTGCTTCCTTTTTGAGCTTCTTTTGGCCAAATAAAGGCTTAGATGCAGTGGTGGATGATGATTCAATGGAGAAGAAATGAAATCCAAGCTTCAAAACCAGTTGCAAGGTAGTGAAATTGAGAAAGAATCAGAGAGATTCTGAAGTGAAAATGAGGAAATGAACAAGGTGAAGCTCGAGAATCAATGGCAATGGTGAGATTGAGAGAGAAGAAGAGCAAGTTTCTGAAGTGAATGTGTAAAAAATGAAGTTGGAAATGAAATTTGAGAGTGTGATTTTTATTTATAGTGTGAGCTAACCATGGTTTAATGAGTGGAGTTAACTGAGTTGGATGAGTTAAAGTGAGTGCACCCTAACTAACTGAGTCAAGTTAGTTAGGGGCGAGTTATTGAGGCTGAGTTATGGTGAGGTCAAGCTCATGACAGTTATGGTGGAAGGGAGAAAAGGAGAGAAGCTGCCAATCTGTGCATCAGAAACTTGCTAAGCAAGTTTGTTCCTTCTATTCTCATGTATGGCACGTGACAGTGTGCATTATGTAAGTAACTTGTGCTTGGTTGAAAGAGGAAACAAAAGTGAGGAGGTGTTTGTGGTATGACTGAACCAAATCATGCAGCATGTCATCAATGTATCAGTGTCAACATATGGTGGTTTATGGAGGTTTTTCTCTCTACTCAATGACTGCCTTAGGGAGTTTATGGGTTCATTTGAAAGAGGGTACATTGGGGAACAATATTGGTTTGAAAATTGAAGTGAAATGAGGTCTCAAACATGTCTAAAAATAGCTATGAACACAATGGTTCACAACTGGTTGGTGGGCATGGCAAAAGGTTGGCTGGCAAGGCAATTGGGCACACAAAATTTCAGCACAAACAACATGACTTTGAACCCTCCAAACTATCTCATAACTTGGTTAAATCAAAATTTTCACAACATCAACATTGAAGAGGACACTACAAGGAACAACTTTGATGTTGAAAAGTTTTTCATTTGAGGCCTTTAACCATGAGAAAAATGAGTGGACATTTGGCCCACCAACTGTTTGTTAAAATGATTGCGCGCGTGACCTGAAAATCTTGGTCATGACCTAGTTTTGAACCTGCTTTCCTCCAACTTTGATCAATCATATCTCTCTCAATTTTTATCCAATGGAGATGTTCTACACATGGATTTGAAGCTTAAAGCAAGGCCTTTCATTGAGGCAGAGTGGAATTTTCATTTGGTACTCCAAATTTGAATGGCCTTGGTTCAAACTCTGATGCAAAATGGCCAAAACTTGCTATTTTTAGTAACCCTACTTCATCCAAAAATGGCAACTTTCCACATCTTGATTTTTTCATGATTCCTTTGGAGTTTCTTGACCAAATTTTGTACATTGGTCACATATAACATGAATTTCATGAATTTGGCCTCAAAAAGTCAAGAGTTGACTTTTTCCCCTGATTATTTGACTTGGCCCCAAATTTCCTGATTTTTTATCTTTCTTCCAATTGAACCACCTCCAAAACCAATTGAGGTGCAATTTTCCACATACATACACTTAGGGACATATGGAATACCATGACAACAAGCTTTGTCCAAAAAATCAGAGATATCCTGATTTTATTAGAAACCCTAATTTTGACCCTCTCTGGTTAGGAGGAAATTGCACATTTTCCAAATCCAAATTCCTCAGAGTATGTTGTGTATCCTCTTAAAGGATGATGAGAAATGCCACTTGAGGATGATTTTGAATCAATGAGCTATCTCTTTTGAGGATTTTCCTTCAATTTTTGGACTTCTTGCATAGTGTAGGATGTAATGCTTCAATCTCCTATTGTATCTCTTATCCTTGAGGTTGTGGATGATCAATTGAGATAGTATGAGACATGAAAGGCTTCTTGACTTGCCTTGAGGCAACTTGACTGACCTTTTTGTGCTTTGAATGATCTCTTGATTGTCCACATTCCACTTGATCACATGCCCTAATGGTAAGAAGGATGCCATGCTTCATTTTTCTATGTTAAATGCAATGTAATGTTAATGAGGTGGATATGATATGATAAATGATAATGCCATGCTATGATGACAAAAGGGAAGAGCAAATTTTGGGGTATTACAGCTGCCCCTATTCAAGCGCTGTAGACCTGAATGCCTGAAAGCAATTGCTTTCGGACTTTCAAGGTATATAGTGATTGAATACCAAAAATAACCAAAAATTTGCTCTGGGTGATGAAGAAGAAAAGGGATATAAACCCAACAAGACTGCTGGATTGAATCTTCGACGAAACGTCGGAGAAATCTGTCTTTTGAACGATGCCAGACGACTACTGGCTTGCCACGCTGATGGTGGACTTTAATACTGTCTTTTATGCAATTCCAGAAGACTACTGGCCTGCCACACTACTGGCGGACTTTGGAAATGTCTTTTGAACGACGCCAGACGACTACTGGCTTGCCACACTACTGGTGGACTTTAATAATGTCTTTTATGCAATTCCAGACGACTACTGGCCTGCCACACTACTGGTGGACTTTGCAGCTTCGTGCCACCCGAAGATGGACTTTTGCCAATCCACTGTTGGACTTTTGCCACCCGAAGACGGACTTTTGCCAATCCACTGTTGGACTTTTGGAATATGCCACCCTTAGATGGACCTTTCGCCAATCCACTGTTGGACTTTTGGAATATGCCACCCTTAGATGGACCTTTCGCCAATCCACTGTTGGACTTTTGCCACCCGAAGACGGACTTTTGCCAATCCACTGTTGGACTTTTAGCTGCTTTGCCACCCGAAGATGGACTTTTGCCAATCCACTGTTGGACTTTTGGAATTTTAAAATCGAATTACTCTCTGCCTCCGCGCCAGACATCTCTGCCGACTCTGCTGAGGAACCACAATCAATGATTTAATCTCGGAGACTCCTAAAAGGATAATATCTCTGCTGGCGAATGGATGAACAATCCGTCTGCTTCGAATTGTCAAGCTTGCCAAAAATAAATTGGACTTTAAGATATGAGGGAATGACGACTCTGGCAGGAATTATTCCATCTGTTTGGGGCTGGATTCTGGTCACAGCAACTCCGCTGGGGATGAGAATTTTTAAATGACGTCCTGCTGGGGAAATGAGCCATTAAAACTCTGCTTGGGGATTTATTCAACCCAAGATCCTTTATAGGGATTATCAACCTTCTGACCCGGCTAGGGAAAGGCTGTACCATCCTTGTTGAGGAATAGATTCTGTCGATCTGATAAACCTCTGCGGAGAGAACAACAACTCAGCTGGAAGTTGCTGACACGATTCGATGCTGACCTCTGTGGGGATACCATGACCAGAGATACGATCTTGCTGGGTATCAGGGCTACTCTGCCAGGGATATGCAAATCCTGGTTAGAACATTCTACTGCAACTTGCTAGAAAGAGTCCTTAGAGATCTGTTGGGGAAACCCAAAGCAAATCCACAGTAGTCTGCTGAAGAATATGACTGTCAAGCTTAGGATGAGTACCACAATGCCCCATGTTAGGCGAGCTTTCCCTTTGGACAATTCCGTTGGGGATGACGAGTTTATAACAAACTCTGCTGGAGAAAACTGCTTTAAAGCGTCTCGTGTTGGGGAATGCCTTTTGAGAGAATTTTACAGAAGACCAACTGTCCTCAAACTTTACTGGGGGTGACCAACACTTCATGCTGGGGAAACAATCATGCCCCATGCTTGGACAACACAACAATTCGTCCCCGCAAAGGATGTCATAAGAGGATTTTACAGAAGATCTAGCCTCTTCAATTTCTTGTGACTTCGCTGGGGATAATGACCATCAGTTTCGGTGTCGACGAGACCACTCTTTTGGGGAACCTGTGACCGTTATCGATATAGAAAAGCTTGTAGCTGTTGGAAGTACTGAATGAGAGAATCGACTTAATAAGATACAACGGTACCCGGTTGAACTTAATTCACTGATAACGACCCGTTATGAACAATCGTCGACCGAACGATGAACGCCGATCTCCTTACCCATAATTGCCCCAGTCTTTTGCGTGGGGTGATTTATCGCTGGTCTTGTGCTTAAAATCATCTGCACCTGCTACCTGCAACAAAAGAATATGCCCACATGCCCCGAATATTGCGTGGCTAGAATCCACCATCCGGGAGTATTCAACATTCGAAGTAATTTCAAATATTTTTTCTGCGCATGTTATTGCAAGGCTGCCATGTTTTCAAATGCAATGTTTTATCAAAAATTAGGACGTTTTTGCAAACAAAGCAATAAAACAAAAATAGAAAGCTTTTTACTGAAATTCAATTTATTGACTGAGAGCCCAGAATAGGCAATTACATCTGGAAGCAATCCCTGGAAAGAGGTGATCGCTGAAAATTGAGAAAAGAAACTATCCTAATGGCAATGTGAAAACGGAATTCCACTGAGTTTCCATTCTGTTATGACCAGTATGTCTTCAAAACTCCCCGACCTTGCCTTCTGAGGAATGATCAGACCGATTCCTATCCTTCAGAACGTCAGTTGTTCAAACGGTGATAGGGTACAGATAACTCAAACCGTAGTCATTCGCTTAAATCCCTCTTTTGTGTGGACCGCCCTTTCAGGTTTTCGATCCACCAGGATACCCTTTTTTGCCTAAGTTGCCCTTTCGGGTTTTCAACTTACCGGGTGTACAAAATTTTTTCAATTATATCCCTAATTTTTGCCCGAACCTTATTCTGTTTTTGGTTCGCCGGGATGCCCTTTTTTGCCTGGATTTTTTATTTTTATTATCCAGCGGGTCTATTCATGCGAAGTATTTTTTGACTACGTCCGAGTTGACAGGGGATGAAAAGTCTTCGCCATCCATGGTTGTAAGCAATAAAGCTCCGCCCGAAAAGACCTTTTTAACCACGAATGGACCTTCATAATTAGGAGTCCATTTGCCCCTGTGATCTGTATTGGGAGGAAGGATCCTTTTGAGTACCACATCTCCGACTTTATAAACCCGAGGACGCACCTTTTGGTCAAATGCCTGTTTCATTCTGCGCTGATATAGTTGCCCATGACATACAGCCGCCAATCGCTTTTCCTCAATAAGGCTCAACTGATCAAATCTGGCTCGTACCCATTCAGCTTCATCTAGCTTAACATCCATCATAACTCTGAGGGACGGAATCTCTACTTCAACCGGTAGCACTGCCTCCATACCATATACAAGTGAGAATGGGGTTGCCCCAGTGGACGTGCGTACCGACGTTCGATACCCATGCAAAGCAAATGGCAACATCTCATGCCAATCTTTGTACGTGACAACCATCTTCTGTACAATCTTCTTGATATTTTTGTTGGCCGCTTCGACCGCGCCATTCATCTTTGGGCGGTACGGAGAAGAATTGTGATGCTCGATTTTGAAGTCCCGGCATAACTCAGCCATCATCTTATTGTTCAAATTAGAACCATTATCAGTAATGATTCTTTCGGGAACTCCATATCGGCAAATGATATCCCGTTTTAAGAAACGAGCGACCACTTGTTTTGTAACATTGGCATAGGATGCGGCTTCAACCCATTTGGTGAAGTAATCAATTGCCACCAAGATGAAACGATGACCATTGGAAGCTGTAGGCTCAATCTTTCCGATCATATCAATGCCCCACATGGCAAACGGCCAAGGCGACGACATGATGCTCAACGGATTTGGAGGCACATGCACCTTGTCTGCATAGATCTGGCATTTATGGCATTTGCGGGCATATTTACAACAATCTGACTCCATAGTCAACCAATAATATCCCGATCTTAACAACTTTTTAGCCATTGCATGCCCTCCGGCGTGAGTACCGAAAGAGCCTTCGTGCACTTCAATCATCAACAAGTCTGCTTCATGTCTATCCACACATCTAAGCAGGACCGTGTCAAAATTTCTTTTATACAGCACGCCATCTTTGTTCAAGAAGAAACTACCAGCTAACCTTCTCAACGTCTTCCTGTCTTTGGACGATGCCCCTGACGGGTACTCTTGACTTTTCAAGAAACACTTAATATCATGAAACCATGGCTTGTCATCAGACGTTGCATCGACCGCAAACACAAATGCTGGTCTGTCAAGGCGGGATACCTCAATCTTAGGTACATGGTTCCATCCTTGCACTTTGATCATGGAAGACAGAGTGGCCAAGGCATCAGCGAACCTATTCTCATCTCGAGGAATGTGGTACAGTTTCACTGTTGTGAAAAATGTCAGCAATCTCCTCGTATAATCTCTATACGGCACTAGATTTGCTTGGTGCGTGTACCAACTCCCTTTCACTTGATTGATTACCAAAGCTGAATCACCGAATATATCAAGGGTTTTAATCCGTAGATTAATCGCCTCCTCGATCCCCATTATACAAGCTTCGTACTCTGCTTCATTGTTGGTGCATCCGAAAGTTATTCGGGCAGTGAACGGCATATGAACACCTTCCGGCGTGATAAGAACTGCTCCAACTCCGCACCCATTCATATTGACAGCCCCATCAAACATCAGACTCCATTTGGATTCAGGGTCTGGCCCCTCCTCCGGGAGTGGTTCCTCACAGTCTTTAGCTTTGAGAAACATGATGTCCTCATCAGGGAAGTCAAACTTCATGGGTTGGTAATCATCCATTGGCTGTTGCGCAAGATAATCGGACAAGATACTTCCTTTGATGGCCTTTTGTGAAGTGTACTGAATGTCATACTATGTCAAGACCATTTGCCACCGTGCAACTCTGCCTGTCAATGCTGGTTTCTCGAAAATATACTTGATAGGATCCATTTTTGAAATCAACAAGGTCGTGTGCCTAACCATATATTGCCTCAATCGCTTAGCGGCCCATGCAAGCGCACAGCATGTCTTTTCAAGCATTGAGTATCGGGACTCACAATCATTGAACTTTTTGCTCAGGTAATAAATAGCATGCTCCTTCCTACCTGTCTCGTCATGTTGACCGAGAACACAACCCATGGAACCTTCAAGCACTGTCAGATACATTATCAGCGGTCTCCCTTCAACTGGAGGTATTAAAATCGGAGGTTCCTGCAAGTATTCTTTTATCTTATCGAATGCCAATTGGCAATCGTCATTCCACCTGACCGTTTGATCTTTCCTTAACAATTTAAATATTGGCTCACACGTGGCTGTTAGGTGAGATATGAACCTTGCAATGTAGTTCAATCTACCCAAGAAACCACGAACCTCTTTTTCTGTTCTCGGTTCAGGCATTTCTTGTATTGCTTTCACCTTGGCAGGATCAACCTCGATTCCTCTTTCGCTCACAATGAAACCCAGTAACTTTCCAGAACGCACCCCAAACGTGCACTTGTTTGGATTTAATCTCAGACGGAACTTTCTCAACCTTTCAAACAGCTTTTTCAGGTTAACCAGATGTTCCTCTTCTGTTCTCGACTTGGCAATCATATCATCTACATAACATTCGATCTCCTTATGAATCAAGTCATGAAACAATGTCACCATCGCCCGCTGGTACGTTGCCCCTGCGTTTTTCAACCCAAAAGGCATTACTTTATAACAATATGTACCCCACGGAGTAATGAACGTGGTCTTCTCCATATCTTCAGGTGCCATCTTGATCTGGTTGTACCCGGAGAAACCGTCCATAAATGAGAACACTGAAAACTGAGCTGTATTATCGACCAGCACATCAATATGAGGTAGTGGAAAATCATCTTTCGGGCTAGCTTTATTGAGATCTCGATAATCCACACACATTCTCACTTTTCCATCTTTCTTCGGTACTGGCACGATGTTGGCTACCCATGGAGGATACTTTGTCACAGCAAGAAAACCAGCGTCCCACTGCTTCTGGACTTCCTCCTTAATCTTTAAAGCCATGTCGGGGTGAGTCCGACGAAGTTTCTGCTTGACTGGCGGATATTCTTCTCTCAATGGTAGCCTGTGCACGACAATATCCGTATCCAACCCCGGCATGTCTTGATACGACCAGGCGAAGACGTCAACATACTCGCGCAACATTTCCGTCAAAGTTTGCTTCACATCTGCTTGCAAGCTGGCACCAATCCTGATCTCTTTCTTGGCGTCCTTGGTACCAATATTGATGATTTCTACAGTCTCCTGATGAGGCTGGATGACCCTTTCCTCCTGTTTCAACAATCTGGCCAGTTCTTCAGGGAGTTCACAATCTTTCTCATCCCCTTCTTCGGCTTGATAAATCGGATTGTCAAAGTCATACATGGCCATATCAAAATCGTTATCAGTGGTATCCGGAGGATCAAGTCTGCATGAACGGGTTCATGCCTTATTTTAGAATTTATTTTTAAGCAAAACAAAAGAAAATGAAACATTGCCATTTTATATTTTTTGTGCAAAAATAAAAACTGAAAGACAGAGAACAAAATTTGATTGCAAAACGTCCTTTATTAATGATTAAACATTGCAAATGCAACCATGGTGGCCCTACAAATGAATCTATACGCCTTGGGCAGAGCGCAAGATTTTGTCATGCATTATGGTTAGAAAAAACAAAGAAAAATTACTCTGTCTGAAGAGTAACCCGGATGACTTCTTCAACGAACCAGTTCTGCACTTGTTGTCCCGGAACATGAGGGCGTACCCAATTGTCCAGGTCACAATCACTGTCAACACTATCCTCCGTGGCTGCACAAGACTGGTCCATGTAGATAATTCCCCCACTATTGAAAGTAATGGGTCCCCTGCTCCCCGCATCTGAAGTTGTAGAGGGATGATAACCAATACCAAATTTGTTTTCCTTCATTGGGGTCTCTATCAACCTGCCCCAACCTTGGGCGTTGCCTGCCCTGACGACCTCGACAGCTTGTTTGTAAGATGAAATGGAGGTACCAGCCCCAACTGGTACAGAAGAAGACTCAGGTGCATCGTCAATATTGACTGCTTCGAATGATTGGCACAGCATCTCATGAATTTCCCCATCCATTTCAATGTACTTGAACGTGGACAAGTGACTCACAAAGATGTCTTCTTCCCCACACACTGTCACAACCTGCCCTTCAAACTCATACTTCAGCTTTTGATGTAGAGTAGAAGTAACAGCCCCGGCTCCGTGAATCCAAGGGCGTCCCAATAGGCAGCTATATGCAGGTTGTATGTCCATTACATGGAACGTGGATTTGAATACCTGTGGTCCAATTTGTACGGGCAATTCCACCTCACCAAACACAGATCGTCGGGTCCCATCGAATGCTCTGACCACCAATTCACTAGGCCTTAAGATCAAACCATCAACTTCCAGCTTCATCAATGCCTTCTTGGGCAAGACATTGAGTGACGAACCAGTGTCTACCAGTACATGAGATAACACTGCGCCCTTACACTCCATCGTGATATGCAAAGCCTTATTATGGTTTCTTCCTTCAACAGTCAAATCTCTACTTGTAAAGCCCAAGCCATGGCTGACATTAACATTGGAGATTACGCCCTCGAGCTGATTAACAGTAATTTCTTGTGGCACGTACGCACTCTTCAACACTCTCAACAACGCCTGTCGGTGCGCATCAGAGCACAACAATAGTGACAGGATTGAAATCTTTGAAGGGGTCTGATTCAGTTGGTCCACAATCTTATAATCGCTTTTCTTGATTATCTTCATAAATTCTTCCATTTCCTTATCAAAAGTAATCTTTGTCTCTGCTTCAGGTGTAGGTGCACTTTCAACCACCTGTTTACCCTTATCCTTTGCTGCAGCTTCTACCTCCTTATCACTTCTCAAGGTTGGGGGAGCGAACAACCTTCCACTCCTTGTAAAGCCCCCTACGCCCCCTACGTTATCAACATTTGGGCTGACTGATGACTCAACTTCCTGTTTTTTACCTTCGTAATATACATCTGCCCCATAGTGCCATGGGATAGCTTTCGTGGATGTGAACGGAATTGGTCCTGGCACCGTGATAGTGACAGGACTGGGCCCTTCTGGCGCAACACTCGCCACGGGAACTGCATTGACCGGCATTTGAATCTCAGCGGGAGTGTAATAGATGGTCACGGTTGATATCTCATCAGTGTCTTTCACGACTCTGTCGAACTGTAGACATCCTTCATCGATCAGATTCTGTAAACCCATCTTCAACTTATCACAGCCGTTCTCCTGATTCATACACTCAAAGCAATCTTGATTACAGCCCGGGAACACCTGTCCCTTCAATAAACGATCTTTTACAACCAACAAAGAAGTTTTCACTTGACGAACGTCTAACACCAAATTCAACCTCCCCCCATCTTCAATAGCGTACACATTTGCTGCACTATGATCAGGCATGGGATGCTGAGTAATATTAGGAGCGGGAGAAAAATTGATGGCTTTAGCATCAATCAAATCTTGTACTTTATGATGGAAAGCCCAGCATTTTTCAATGGAGTGCCCCTGAGCACCGGAGTGGAACTCACAACGAGCATTAGCATCGAAGTTAGGTGGCAGGTTTCCAGCAACCGGAGCTTTCATAGTACGGAGTTCTACCAACTTTAACTCGAGTAGCCGGGGCAACAGCGCGGCATACGTCATAGGGAGAGGATCCATCTTACGATCCCTCTGTCTAGACCTTTGCTGGAAAAAAGGTTGTTGCTGTTGAACTTGTTGTTGGGGTTGTTGTTTCTGAACAGACGGTGTGGGGATTGTCACAGCATCTACCTGATAATAAGCTCGAGAACGCCCTCTGCCTCGTCCTCTAAACACAGCATTCGTATCACCTTCTCTTCTTTTCTGGTTACTAGCAAACGGTTTCTTCGTCCCCGAAGAGCCAGCCCCACTCACATCCTGGATCTTTCCAAGCTTTAACAGACTTTCTATTCTTTCTCCCGCAATCACAATATCAGCAAATCCAGTTGACGGACAAGCAGCTAACCTATCCAGATAGGCCCCTTGCAAGGTGCCCATGAACATATCTGCCATTTCTCTGTCTGATAAGGGAGGTTGAACCTGGGCAGCCATTTCCCTCCACCTCTGTGCATATTCTTTGAAACTCTCCTTGGCATTTTGTGACAATCCCTGCAATTGGGTGCGGTTGGGCGCCATGTCAATATTATATTGGTATTGCTTCAGGAACGCTTCTGCCAGATCTTTCCAATTCTTCACAGCAGCTCTATTCAACTTCATATACCAGGTCAAGGACGCCCCAGCCAGACTGTCCTGAAAATAGTGCATCCATAGCTTCTCGTCATCCGTATGGGCTGAAATCTTCCCAAAGTAGGCTTGAAGATGCGTTTGGGGACACGCATTGCCGTGATACTTATCAAAAGTAGGAGGTTTGAATTTAGGGGGAATTCTGACTCCTGAGACCAGCCCCAAGCTAGTAACATCAATACCCATAGAGTTCTTGCATTCTATGGCCCTGATCTTTTCTGCTAACTCATCATACCTTCGATCACCTTGATTACCCACATCAGCATCCAGCAGAGTAAATTGGTCTTCCAGAGTATCTTCAAGAGTAACACCAGCATGCCTACCATTTCCATTACCCCGATTGTTACCACCAGGAGGAGGGTTGCCACCGGGAGGAGGAATGCCATGTCCCTGTGAATTGTCATGATGATCACCTTCGGGCCCATTGTCTGGACGCTCGACCAGAAGCCTCAACCTCTCCTGATTTTGCGCCATGCCAGTCATGAGGGTCATGAACTGGTCCATACGCGCCCTCATTTCGGCCAAATCACTTTGCACTTGATCCATGATTCTTACTTGATTTCTTCGCGTCGAATATCGGTGAATATGATTCTCCGCTATACTGCCTGAAACCAAATAAAGGTTAGAGACCCTGCAACGAGTACCTGAAAAGCAAGTAACAAAAAATGCAAAATGATATGCAATGCCATGCAATGCCATGTTTGTCATTTCCGAGGTGCTTTATACCCTGATTCCAATCCCACCACAGAAATCTGAAGACCAGAAATTGTGATATAAAGAGACGTGTCGTGGTCATGTGCTTGTGCGCAGCTATCTGATAAGAAATAATCCCGAATAAAACTGCTCATACTCATTCAATAAAATATTCAAGTACATTTAAGAAAGGTTCAACCGCAAATGCAATACAAGGAAGAAATGGATCCATCAACAAGCCTGATGGTATCCATTAACAACAAAATACAGGGAAAAGAACATCAATCTGACAATTCCACATCCTTCAGCTTATCACTTGAATACTTGATTTCCTCAAAAAGTATACGGGTACGCTGGTGATTCGGCTTTTCAATCATCTCTTTGATCAAGACATCCCTTTTCTCAAGAGCTTCAGTTAAAGAACCCATGTGCAGCATCAGAGCCTCGTCATCACACACTCCTTTGTGTCTCTTTATGCCGGCTTGCGTCTTGAGTATCTCCCTTTCTATCATGACTTCTTCAAGCTCTTTCTTGGTATTCTTCAACTGGCTTCTAACTTCTTCTAACTGCTCTTGACTCTTACCGAGGCTTTCCCGATACTTTCTCCTCTGCTCATGTGCCTTTTTAAGCTCCTCGTCTTTAGCCTTCGACTGATCCTTTAACTCGGCATTTTCAATTCTGACTTCATCCCAAGCTTGACGAAGTTGAGCTAATGAATCCTTGCTTCGGGCTAAAGCCTGTTTTGTAATCTTGTGAGCCTGACTAGTGTCATCTGCTCCCAAAGTAAGTTTCCGAAAGTACCGAGCTCGGTCATCAAAATCTTCCTCTCTGTCAGCCAAGGTTTTTTCCGCTTTCAAGGCTCTCTTTCCCAACTCTTTGTTGTCAGCTAGAGCTTTCTGAAGGCATCTGCTCATTCCAGAATTCTCTATCTGCAACTCTCTGACCATTTTCTTCCACTTCTCACATTCTTCAATGGCCACCATAGTGGGTTGTTCTGGCTGTACTGCACATAAAAGAGGTCCCCTTGAAAAGGGTAAAAGCAATTCCTTTACTTTCGTCTCAATCCACCTGTCATATTCAGGATAAGATCTACAATCTCCTTTTCCAAAAACTGCTTTTCCAATTTTGTGCTTATCTTTCCAAGCATTCACTACTTCTACCACCTTTGCATCTTTAGTTCCTGTAAAGAATAAAGATTCTTCCACATCTTGCTCTGTAGGAGGATATCTGGAAGCATACCCAAACTGTCGGATGGCCAAAACTGGATTATAATTAATCCCTCCTTTTCTGCCAATTAAAGGCACATTTGGAAAATTTCCGCATCTTGTGACAAGCTCTATCCTCAACAACCGGTGATCAAACCATACAATGTTATCAGCAGTTAAACTCATCAATCGTTTAGACCATTTCGCCACATCTTTGGTTTCCACAAAGGCACCTGTCTGAGGCAAATGTTTGAAAAACCAATGACTCAGCAGTGGAGTGCAACAACTAACAGATCCTCCCCTCCTTTTCTCATTCTTGTAATGCACGGAATGATAAAAATCTCCTAACAAAGTAGGGACTGGATTTTTAAGGACAAAAACTCTCGTTGCTTGCATATCCACAAAGTCTTGCTGATTGGGAAAGAAAACTAGGCCATATATGCAGAGAGCCAGAATGGAATTGTAAACCGTCCAATTTTTAGCACTTGCAGCCTCTTGGGCCTGTCCAGCCAGAAATTCTAAATGAAATCCGCTAACTCCATTTTTACTGCTCACACCGCTCTTTATCAATGCCTGATCCATTTGTAAAGCAGCAGCAATTTCTTTTACGCTGGGAGAACTACCAGAGAAGAATGGTATTGCCGACGTGATCGGAATTCCCAAAATAAATGAGAATTCTTCCAGTGTTGGCATCAAAATGTAATCTGAAAAAAGAAAGCACCTCAACGAAGGCTCGTAGAACTGCAGCAGAGTGTGCAAAGCATCATGTTCATACTTGGTGATTGTACGGACCATCCCAACCAAATTCCCGTAGCTCTTCTGAAACCTATCAAGAATACCCGGACCAGCCATATCTATAACTTTGAGCAATGAATCCAAGACAGGATCTGGAAACTTGTAAGACACATTGTTCTTTCTCTCGGCGACGATCTCTGTTGAACCCATGGATTGGAATCAGAAATGTATTATGCACCTGAAAATGACAAACATAACTGTTATGATATGATAATGCAATGCAAAAGGGCATGTGATCAGGTAATCAAGTGTCGGTGTCTGTATTGAACTGTGTGCACTGTGTCTCTGTACTGAGTCTGGCAATATCTGAGATGAACACTTAAATCACTGTCATAGGATACAATGTCTGAAATCATCATAGAATCACAAGTAAGGTAGGTAGGAGGCTGGGTTTCCTGCAAACCTGTAAACATCCCGCCCATACTCACATGTGGTTCTTAGAAAATAAGGCTTGTCAGCTTCAGAGGTTTGAGAAGCAATAGCACATTCAGCCCGTAGGATACAATGCTATGCCAATCAAAGAGGTCGTCCACTGACTCCCCTTAGAAAATAAAGGTCATCCTATGCAAGTTCCAAAGTGGGCCCTCGGGTGCGAATGGGTTTGCCACAGAATGTGGTCTGCCATTGTCACCACTAAAGAGGGATATTTCCACTAAGGTCCTCATGATCGGTCACTAGAGTCGACAGCTCTCTAGATCTACATCCTGGAATACGCAAGATGCGTATGCCACGACGTGTCCCAAGATAGCCTCATCTAGCTGTGAATTTCGTGAACACCCAACGCACTCCAAACGGCACGTAGGTCCCACTACTCTCCACTCTAATTCTAAGTGTATACTCAAGCCTGTGTAATGGGCTTATCTCTCAGAAATCCCATCCCGCCAAACAGACAAAACAGTGCAGCACAATATAATATATGATATGTAATGCTAAAATGCAGTAAATACTGTAAAGTAAATAAACAGCAAAATAAAGCACAACAGAAAACACCCAATGAAAGAAAAGCAAACAAGCGCTAGGATTGACTCGCTTAGGATGGACCAGCAATAGGTCAACCTCTCCCCAGCAGAGTCGCCAGCTGTCGCTCCCGGGATTTTCATCCAAGTACAAACGCGAAAGTGGCACCGAAACAGAGTCGCCAGCAATGTGTATTTATCCCAAGAGAGGGAAAGGAAACACCGCATAAACCTGAAGAGAAGGAAAAAGCATGGTCTTACGACCAAGAGAAGTGGGTAAGGGAGTCGGTTACGCGAGAGGAAGGTATTAGCACCCCCTCACGTCCATCGTACCCGATGGGATCCACGCTTGCTTGTCTCGATCAAAGGGTGTAAAGAAAGGAATACTGAGAAAGAACTGAAAAAGGAAAGGAGAAAGAGAAACAAATGTAGGGAAAATAAAAAGAAGTGCTCGCATGGGCCCTACCCCACTGCCTACGTATCTCATCGGGAGCATGAGAATCAGAGCGACGTAGTTCCCCTCACTAGGGATGAATTGTTTGTGTTTTTTAGAGAACGGCTGACGTTCTAGCTCAGGTGTTGCAGGCTCGCTGGTCCGAGTGCGTTGAGAGTGAATGAGGTGAGAAAAGAATTCCCGAAGGAAAGACATTATTGTTTGTTTTTGTCTTTTAAGAGTTTTTTCATTTGTTTGCATATGATAGTGTATCTGAATCTTAGTCATTGGAATGTGTACATCCTCACATTCCAAGATGGAATGGGTAAGAAAGCACACTAAGAGTGAAGAAGACCCCCACACTTAGTTCCAATTGTCAAGGTTCAAACACACTAGCATACTTGTGTTTATTAAGTGTTTTGTTGATTAAGAAATGAAGAAGTGTTTTTTATTATTTGCACCTTCAACAAGTATTGCATTTAAGTCCCTTATACAAGATCAAATGTTTAACACATTGACCCAAGATGGGCTATATGCTATACATTCTAAGATTATAAGAGAAGACCCCTTATAACCTTTTCTTTATATGAAAGGCCTAAATGCAATAAATGCCTACCTTTATTATATGTTTTGAATTTTCTTTGAGATGAGAAAAGAGACTCAAGGGAGGATAAAGGTAAAAATCTATATGGACTAAGACTCAATCCTAATTGATTAGTTAAGGGAGTGATCCTAAGGTTTGTGAGGTTTCAACCTAACGTCTAAAGAAAGAATGAATTAAACAATTCACTTCTAAAGTAGAAGATGAATTGTAATTCACAAAGGGCAAGTGATGAGTTATTAAAAGAAAGCACATAAGTGCTTAACAAAACATGGAATGGAATTGTAAAAGAGAAAGGATAGAAGTTGAATGTGGATTCCTTATCCACACTCAATTGAAACTTACCAAAACCCCTACATGGTTAGCACAATCACTTACAAGTAAAGCAAGAAAATATAATGAACAAATCAAATTCAAACAAGTTGACAAACAAGGTGAAATGAGATTGAATGCTATACATGCTTCCAAGTCAGAATGTAACTCATATTTACACAACCTAATGTTATCCTAAATGGGCATACTAAATCATGCAAACAAAATCTCAATCCAACAAGAAGCAAAGAAAGAAAAGGTGAAGTGATGTGAATGTGGTTCATATTTGTGAAACAAGTGACTTAAGGTGCAAGATAAACATCAAACATGCAAAGGTGAAACCCAAATGTCACAATCAGAAGTCAATTAACATGCTATACATCCTCAAACAAAACCACAACTCATGGCACAAGTGCCTTCATGATCAAGCAAACCAAACATGAGGCATGCATTCACAAAATGAACAAGTTAAACTTCATGCTTCAAACAAATAGCAAACATGCTTCAAAAATTATGACTTTCACCAATCAAACACCTTAAACACATGCCATTAACATATCAAGTCCACAAGCAATGAATCAGAACCAAAGTCACTCAACAATTAGGTCAAAGTCCCATGGAAGTTTCATGCATTCATGCTCAAAGCAACACATCAAAAGTCATCCAAAAAAGACTTAAAAATCATCTCATAAATCTCAAACATACCTCAACATATTGTGACCACAATGAAAAAAGAAAGGCATCAAAATCAATTTTTATGATCAAGAACAAAAATGCACAAAATCATATGTCACATTAAGTATGCATACAAATGGAAATTCAAAAGAAATAATGGAACAGGGGCAAAATGGTCATAAAATCAGAAAATAAAATCATGAAAAATTTCCTAAATGTTTTAAGAATACACATGAATTTTTGTGGAATTTAATGATGAGGTTTGGTATTTTTAAAAATTGAAAAGCAAACGTGTATAAAAAATGAAAAAATAAAATAAAATGCAATATGCAAGGGGGTATGAACATAGCAATATAACAGTTCAATCTAAATGGGCCTCAAAACAAGGGGGTGCAAATAGCAGCCTGACTAAGTCCAATTGCGCGCCAAACACAATAACAAAAATGCACCTTCAGTCAACATAGTCAAACCATTCACCACCATCAGATCAGGTCAAGGTCAAATCTAGGTCAAGGTAGTCAAGATCAACGCGCACACTTGAATGTCCATACACACTACCATGTACCATACCACACAATGTTTTAAAAAAATTCAGAAAATCACACGTGACATGCACATGTATTTTAATGTGCTGGCACGTTTTCACGCATTGGATCAACAAAATCACACGGCTGACATTCAAACTGGCAATGAAACCCTAGCACAAAGCTACCGGCCGGAGAGGGACCTCCGGTCACCTTCTCCGGTCACACACCACCGTCTGCAACTTCACATGTTCACAGAAATGTACAATACGCATACCAAAATGAAGCTGAGCTCATGTAGATCAAGAATGCACACTTATTTTTCACATATCAAGCACGTGCACAAAGAACAGAAGAGATCAAGTCCTGCCCTAAGTTTTCAACTATGCCTCTAAAGGCCTATCAACTAGCCAGACAAATTCTTGAGCTTATAAGAAGCCTCAAGAACCTGAAAACCACTTCAAATCAAGTCTATAATGGTGGAAATTCGTACCTGAAGATTTGAGACCTTGAGATGTTCTTCAGAAAACCAGAGATGCTGCTTCCTTTTTGAGCTTCTTTTGGCCAAATAAAGGCTTAGATGCAGTGGTGGATGATGATTCAATGGAGAAGAAATGAAATCCAAGCTTCAAAACCAGTTGCAAGGTAGTGAAATTGAGAAAGAATCAGAGAGATTCTGAAGTGAAAATGAGGAAATGAACAAGGTGAAGCTCGAGAATCAATGGCAATGGTGAGATTGAGAGAGAAGAAGAGCAAGTTTCTGAAGTGAATGTGTAAAAAATGAAGTTGGAAATGAAATTTGAGAGTGTGATTTTTATTTATAGTGTGAGCTAACCATGGTTTAATGAGTGGAGTTAACTGAGTTGGATGAGTTAAAGTGAGTGCACCCTAACTAACTGAGTCAAGTTAGTTAGGGGCGAGTTATTGAGGCTGAGTTATGGTGAGGTCAAGCTCATGACAGTTATGGTGGAAGGGAGAAAAGGAGAGAAGCTGCCAATCTGTGCATCAGAAACTTGCTAAGCAAGTTTGTTCCTTCTATTCTCATGTATGGCACGTGACAGTGTGCATTATGTAAGTAACTTGTGCTTGGTTGAAAGAGGAAACAAAAGTGAGGAGGTGTTTGTGGTATGACTGAACCAAATCATGCAGCATGTCATCAATGTATCAGTGTCAACATATGGTGGTTTATGGAGGTTTTTCTCTCTACTCAATGACTGCCTTAGGGAGTTTATGGGTTCATTTGAAAGAGGGTACATTGGGGAACAATATTGGTTTGAAAATTGAAGTGAAATGAGGTCTCAAACATGTCTAAAAATAGCTATGAACACAATGGTTCACAACTGGTTGGTGGGCATGGCAAAAGGTTGGCTGGCAAGGCAATTGGGCACACAAAATTTCAGCACAAACAACATGACTTTGAACCCTCCAAACTATCTCATAACTTGGTTAAATCAAAATTTTCACAACATCAACATTGAAGAGGACACTACAAGGAACAACTTTGATGTTGAAAAGTTTTTCATTTGAGGCCTTTAACCATGAGAAAAATGAGTGGACATTTGGCCCACCAACTGTTTGTTAAAATGATTGCGCGCGTGACCTGAAAATCTTGGTCATGACCTAGTTTTGAACCTGCTTTCCTCCAACTTTGATCAATCATATCTCTCTCAATTTTTATCCAATGGAGATGTTCTACACATGGATTTGAAGCTTAAAGCAAGGCCTTTCATTGAGGCAGAGTGGAATTTTCATTTGGTACTCCAAATTTGAATGGCCTTGGTTCAAACTCTGATGCAAAATGGCCAAAACTTGCTATTTTTAGTAACCCTACTTCATCCAAAAATGGCAACTTTCCACATCTTGATTTTTTCATGATTCCTTTGGAGTTTCTTGACCAAATTTTGTACATTGGTCACATATAACATGAATTTCATGAATTTGGCCTCAAAAAGTCAAGAGTTGACTTTTTCCCCTGATTATTTGACTTGGCCCCAAATTTCCTGATTTTTTATCTTTCTTCCAATTGAACCACCTCCAAAACCAATTGAGGTGCAATTTTCCACATACATACACTTAGGGACATATGGAATACCATGACAACAAGCTTTGTCCAAAAAATCAGAGATATCCTGATTTTATTAGAAACCCTAATTTTGACCCTCTCTGGTTAGGAGGAAATTGCACATTTTCCAAATCCAAATTCCTCAGAGTATGTTGTGTATCCTCTTAAAGGATGATGAGAAATGCCACTTGAGGATGATTTTGAATCAATGAGCTATCTCTTTTGAGGATTTTCCTTCAATTTTTGGACTTCTTGCATAGTGTAGGATGTAATGCTTCAATCTCCTATTGTATCTCTTATCCTTGAGGTTGTGGATGATCAATTGAGATAGTATGAGACATGAAAGGCTTCTTGACTTGCCTTGAGGCAACTTGACTGACCTTTTTGTGCTTTGAATGATCTCTTGATTGTCCACATTCCACTTGATCACATGCCCTAATGGTAAGAAGGATGCCATGCTTCATTTTTCTATGTTAAATGCAATGTAATGTTAATGAGGTGGATATGATATGATAAATGATAATGCCATGCTATGATGACAAAAGGGAAGAGCAAATTTTGGGGTATTACACAAGAGTATAAACAATGGACAGGGGATTTTCAAGGGATAGAACTCCATATCTAGGAGTATAAATATTAGATTTAAGGGATAGAACTCCTTATGTAGGAGTATAAACAATAGATTAAGGGATAAAACTCTTTATCCAAGAGTATAAATAGTGGATTAAGTAGGATTAGGGGGTAGGAATAGGGGAGGTGAACTACGTATACTCTGATCATTCAGAATTGAAGGTACGTAGGCATAGGGTTGTAAACCCTAGCGAGTACAAGAATAAAAAAACTTAGGATTTCTATAAATAAATAACAAATTAGACAACAAACAAACAGACCCTAGAACTTAAGGAGGATCCCATTGAGTACAATGGAGGTGAGGGGTGCCTAACACCTTCCCCTCACTTAACCAACTCCCGAACCTTAGGAATCTCTGCCCTTGGGATTAAGGATTTTTAGGTTTATCATTATTTTCCTTAAAAAATATGGTGGCGACTCGAAAATTTTTAGCCGGCCGCGACAACGATCTTTCGGCATTTTGTACCTAGGATCATACTTTTCCACTATGGGCGTTGATGTGATCTTTGAGATCACAGTCCTTTGTTGTTGCATCTGAGCTTCTGCCAGAGATTGCATGTTGTTATGAAGCTTTCTCAGATCCTCTTTCAGAGTGTTGATCTCTTCTCTCTACTCTCTGTTCTCTTCCTCGAGATCATCCATCTTTTTCTGACGATTGACCCGAGTATTGTACGAATGAGACAGTTTGACTCTAGAATTGAGACACAAAAGTGAGATTCGTAGGTAAGAAGAATGCGTTACGTGAAAATGATGAATGATATGCAATGATTATATTAATTGTATATATTTTCAGTTTATTCAAAGTAAACTTCGACAATTGGATTGCAAATATCAAACAGTGGGGAAACCCCGTTTTATTGAATTCAAAAGATTGCGGAAATGAAAATACAGTAATTTACAAAGTGCTGTAAAAGGAAATCTAAACTTATGGGTCCTGAGTCCTCTCTGAAGGGAGCTCAGGTGCAGGTTCTGGTACTTTCCTTTTCTTTGACCGGGGCTCTTGATCCGTTGTCGTGTTGTCATTCCTTTGCCAAGTGAAAGGAGCAAGCAAATTCCTCTAGTTATCCTGATTTTCTACAACATGTTGCTCTAAAATATCGATCAGAGCATATTTATCTTTCAATAGTTATTGTATTTTCTTACACTCCACATTGAGAATACGGTACTTGTTCCTCCAAGACCTCTTCTCCTGCTGAACTTTGTTGAGAGTAACCTGAAGTTTTTCCGTCTCAAACATAAAATAAAGGACAGAGTCCCTTAATGGAAGAACTTCCTGACGAGGGTAAGGCATCGTCAGCTTAAGAGCTCTAGTTTGTACCCAGTGGAGATAAGGTTCCACCGAGACATAGTCTGGTTTTCCTAAAGACTCTCTTCCTTTCCTGTGAACGTGTTTCCAGGAATGTACTATTTTTGTCTTTAGTGCTCTGTTGTTTTCTCCTTCCTTGAAGAAAAGACCTTTCAGATGAGCATTACGCGGGACATACCTCATCAGGTATCCAAATTGACGACGAACTAATATTGGATGATAGTTGATTCCTCCCTTAGTTCCTATAAGGGGTACATTTAGGAAATTTCCACAACTGTCAATGATCATGTTCCCGTCATAGATTTGATTGTACCAATCGATGTCAGAGTTGGTAAGAGACATGATTCTCTGCGACCAACGCAAAGTATTCTTTTGATCCCAAAATGCAGCAGACTTGGGTAAGTGGGAAGTGAACCATTTGTATAGCAGGGGCACACAACATGTGATCATTCCTCCGCTGTACAAATTCCTTAAGTGTACCGAATGATAAGCATCTGTGAGTAAGGTCGGTACAGGGTTTCCAATCAAAAAAATCTTAATGGCGGTGATATCTACAAAGTTATCGATGTTGGGAAACAAAAATAACCCGTAGGTAAGAAAAACAAAGATGCTCTCGAAAGTGGCCACGTTCCCTATACTAGCAAAGTATAGAGCTTTCTTTGTAAAGAACTGGGATGGCAAACCATGGATTCCACCCTTAGTGGTCATGTGAGTCCTGACTTCTGACTCGTCCAAATAGATTGCTCTCACAATGGTTTGATCCTTTGGAATTTCTTCCAGTCCAGAAAAGGGAGCTTGATCAGTAATATGAAAATCAGTCAGGTGAGAGTACTCCTCCGGTGTTGGTGCTAGTTGATAATCCGGGAATGTGAAACAGTGATAAACCGGATCATAGAACTGGATTAGTGTGGACAGGATTCCTTCGATTACATGAACCCTTAATAGAGATAACAGTCCTCCATACTTGACTCTGAAAGCCTCGGGGTTGGTGATCATTCTCGCCAAACCTCTTAAATCCTCTAGTTTTGGAACCTTGAAGGTGTACTTATGAGTTTTCCTTCTACCAAAATCCATTAGCGCAATCTCTTTATCTGACATTTGCAATCATTGTCTTAGTTTAGTTTGAAAAAGAGAGACTAGAGGAGAAGATTTTTCTTTGTTTTTTAATGAAATGAATGCATGAATGCAGCACACAAAAACACAGAAAAAACATGGGTTCAAAGGGTCGGTGTAATGAAGTCAAGGCTCTACCTATCCCTAAAGGTTTATACTGGTGATTTTTTGTACCTCTCCGCAAAATCATTGACCCCTCTTGGGATAACAACAACAAGCGGATCGCCAGCGAGCTAATGTATCTTAGAGTGATCTCAAATGAGGGTAGTATCGCATGACAACTATTCCCGATAGCTTCCGCACTACAAAATGGTTTCAGTCTACTAAAAACCTTAACTTCTCAGATAACCCAATCGACCACACTACTTTCAACAACCGAAGTCGTATAGGCAATGTATTTGCAAAGGGAGTCTCCACTGAGTTTGATGGTCAACCGGGGACTCTTAACTGGGATTCACTCCTCGCAAGATTACCCGTATAATGCCATCACCTATCTTAGGTGTATACTCAATCTTTCCACATGCGACATCACACGCATTCCCATTAGCAGAAAAATAAACACAAATATCAATTAGGAAAAGTAGTATATATATTTGTCTTAATCATCCTAGACCTCTAGTCTTATGATCCTATACAGACAATGACTCCCCAGCAGAGTCGCTATTTCTGTGGTACTTTGTGAACTTAAGGATTTCTACCTAAGACTGTGAGAGAGAAATGCCTCCCACTGTAAGACTGCAAGAGATAAATACCTCCCACTGTGGTCGCCACTTTTCTGTAGCGTGGTTTTTGTGGTTTCGAATCACTATCGCTTTGGTACTATAGTTCGATTCATTTTTTATCCTATTGAGCTGATTAAGGAAGGGAGATAGATGTCTCCAATTAATACTGCTTGCAAATTAAGGTTAAACAGTCAAAACTGTTGGTTTACAGATGCTATCAAAATAGGGGGTCCTTCTTAGGGTTATTTTCTTAAGAATACAAGTGTCTGGATTATCTGTGAGGTTTTAAGATGTTAGGTTTGATGCTTTTCGATTGATGTCTGAAGGTACGTGATTTTGGGTTTTTGATTAGTATGCTCGCTAAGATTTTTGCAATCTTATGCCTACGTATTCCCGAAACAGGGAAATCAGAGCGATCATAGTTCCTCCTATTCTATGGGAGGAAAGAGGTGTTTTGGTGTCTTGTTCAAAGCCCAAGACGTGAAGCTAAAGGTGGTTTGTATCTTGTTCAAAGCCCAAGTGTCGCTCCCGAGGATTTGCATCCATTTGCTTGTTTTGATTTGTGATCTTGTTGTTTGATTGACGAAATTGGTGTTTGATTACTGATATTTGATGTGAATTTCGTGATTAATTGATTGCATGATCATTTGGATGTTTGCATAAGTGATTGGATGCTGAAAAGTGCTTTTCAAAGTTGAATTTGTGCCTCTGTTTCAGTGGTAATCGATTACCCTAACAGGTTAACCGATTACTCTGCCTAATTTTCACGTTTCTGGTCAAATTTCAACTGAGTAACCGATTACTCAAAGTGAGTAATCGATTACCACTGCTGCAGAGTGATATTTTCTTGCATTTTCTTGGTTGATTGAGATCTGATGCATGCCTAAACTTTATGGATTAATTTGTTGATGATTTGTGGATTATTCTTGAGCTGTTGCACCTCACACTATGGCATGAACACGATTCTTCGACACGCGAGTCTTGGTTTTCGTCGATAAATGTTTATGTTTGCGTTGTTGAGTAATTGATGCGATGAACACATAACACACACTTCTTAAGCATGTTGATTGTGACTCGTTGTTGATGTTGCTGGAGTTGTTTGTTTGAACTTGATTGCGTGCATTTAATTTCATGAGATACATGCTTGTTTTCTACTTTGTTCATATGCTTAATGTTGTGCATCCTTTCATGATGTGGTGCATTCTTTCATGTTGTCTCCAAGTGTTGTTTACCATGATATATGATGTGTTTGTAATCATAATGCATGATGTTTGATGCGTGTTTACTTTGCCATGTTTGATTGTCTTCAAATGAATCGCATGCTGCCCTGTTTCTACAGCTGTCTATGTGTATGTGTGTTGTTGTATGTGATGTTGTTTGACCTTTTTACACCCTTTCTTGTGCTTAATTGTATGCAGTTATAAGCTGTGTTGATTGCGTGCTACTTTTTACCGCTATTTTAGTGCAGGAACATTGTGGTAGCTGCTGTTTTTATTTATTCGCTTCTTTCCCTCCTTCGTCTCCTTCACTCTTTCTCTTCCCTTGAATCTCAAGACTTGTTTAAGTCTTGGATTCACTCACTTAGAGCTACCTAGTCCAACTTAATTTTCGATTAAGCTTGGAGTAGGATTAGCATTAGGCATCCCTTTGCATGCTAACTTAGGTAGAAGTTCCCTTTTCAACCTCAACTATAGGGCCACCTTTGCATGATAACATTAGGAACATTTTAGTTTCCCCTTAGTGTTTTCTTTTGAGTCTTCTCTTCTCATCTCATAACACTTTTAAAACACTTAATAAATATAACGAATATTGCGCTCGATCCTTAAGTGTAGGAAGTGAAGAATGAGGGGTCTCCCCTCATCTTCTAGAGTGTTTAGCATACGTCCCATTTGGGGGTGACCATGCGATTCACTCGTTCCCGCATGGTAGACTTGGGTGCAATATAAGTTACGAACAAACTTCAATCCACTTCTGTCTTAAAAAACACAAAAACAAAATCAAATCTTTTTATCCTTCGGGATCGTTAATTTCAAATCACTTTCAGAAAAGGGCACGTTACTTCTGTCTCGTCGCAAACAGGCATCGACCCTAACTGCCGGACGCGAATTCAACGTCGCTCATAAAAAACACTAACCGACCTCGTTAGGTCGAACTACGACTGCTCTGATTTCCTCTTTCTTGTCTGATTGAGGATACGTAGGCACAAGAGAGCGATGTCTTGGCAAGCAACCCCCCCTTAGTTCGTGTCCGAACTACGTTTACTCTGACTTTTCCATTGCACGAGGGAGTACGTTGGCATAGGACGAGCGATGTCCTATCGAGTCACTTCTTTTTCTTTTCTTCTGCGTTTCTTTGTTCTCCTCCATTCTCATTCCTTCTCGTTTCCAGTAGCAGCGGAGCTCCAGATGACGACACCCTTTGATCGAGACGACAAACATGGATCCCGTCGAGTACGATGGACGTGTGGGGTGCTAATACCTTCCCTTTGCGTAACTGAATCCCATACCCGTTTCTCTTGGTCGCGAGACCATGTCTTTTCCCTTCCCTCAGGTTTACGTAGTGTTTCCTTTCCCTCTCTTGGGATAAATACACATTGCTGGCGACTCTGTTTTCCGCGCCACTTTCGCGTTTGTACCATGGATGCAAATCCTCGGGAGCGACAGCTGGCGACTCTGCTGGGGACAGATAGACCTCTGGCTGGTCCATCCCCTTTTGCGAGTCAATCCTAGCGCTTGTTTGTTTATTTCATTGGGTGTTTATCTGTTGTGCTTTATTTTGTTGTATATTACTGTATATTACTGTTTTACTATATTTACCGCATTTATAGCATTGCATTTCATTATTATGATGTACTGTTCTGCTGCTGGATTTTCTGTTTGTAGGGTGGGTTGGATTCATGAGAGAAAAGCCCAATACCCAGGCTTGAGCATACACCTATGATTAGCGTGGAAAGTAGTGTGACTTGTTTGGCATTTGGCCAGACTTAGTATACACAAAAAATCCACATCTGGACGAGGTTTTCTTGGTAATATTCTATCTTGCGCATTTGGGGCAGACGATGGAATATAACCTGGAAAACTGTTGACTCTGGCCACCGTCTCCCGAGGACTGAGCAACGCCTCTGCTCCCGGCATGTGATAATGGCAGTCCATAAATGGCAAACCCATTACACTTGTCGATCCGAGGACCCAATGCTGGGAACTTACCATAGGATGACCTTTTTTTGGGGGGAATCAGTGGACGACCTCTTTGTTTGGCGATAGTATTGTACCCCGAGGGATGAATGTACTATTGCTTCTCAAATCGAGAATCCGAGACTGAGGATCCCGTTTTCTAGAACCCACATGTGAGAGGGGATGGGTGTTTGCAGGTCTGCAGGTAACTGAAACCTTCAACCTACCCGGTTTTCTGGATTTCTCATCAGTGTACTGTTATTATCCTGATTTTCTGGCAGTTTGAATGGGCTGTTATTCTGGACTTCTGGTTTTCTGATATCTGGGGTTTTATTCGGTCAGCAGAACAATAGCAGTTTTGAGCATCATGGATACCTTGATCCCATGTTTGCATTTGCATCATCATTTTGCATTCTAACATGTTTGTTCATTTGTAGGGTTGCATCCTAACTTTGATTCCGATTGTCCGAAGACTGTTCATGATGAATACTAGCACTGAAGAGAGGAAGAATATCATCCCGTACAAGTTCCCGAAGCTTCATTTAGATGCTGTGCACAAGATCTCGGTTATGGCAAAATCCGGGGTATTGGCAGACTTTAGAGGAGAATATGGGAGGATTCTGAGCTTCGCCCGAGATGTTACCAACTATGAGTTCGGGGCTCTGCACACTCTGGCATAGTTCTATGACCCTCACCTGCGGTGTTTTCTGTTTCCAAATTATCTTTTAGCTCCGACGTTGGAAGAGTATGCTCTCATTTTGGATGTTTCTGTCAAAGAAGAAGTTCCCTTCAATCCTTCTAAGGAGTTTCCCGGTCTAGAAAAGGTTGCTGCTGTGTTACGCTTGGATCAGTCTTTGCTAAAGAAGAATGTTGCGAGTAAAGGAGTTTATAAAGGCTTTCACACGAAGTTTTTAATGGAGCAGGTTGCTATTTGTGCTAAGGCTAAGTGTTGGTCAGTGTTCAATGCAATTCTGGCTATGTGTGTTTATGGAACGACGTTATTCCCTAATGTGAAGGATTTTGTAGACGTGCACGCTGTCCGGATATTCACCACGAAGAACCCGGTACCTACCTTTCTTGGGGATCTGTACTATTCGATGCACTATAAAAATGAGAAGAGGAGAGGAGGACCTCTTTACTTTTGTGCTCCAGTTCTCTACAAGTGGTTTACCTATCGCCTTCCCAAATCTGGGGCGTTCGAAGACACCAAAGAAACATTGGATTGGTCGAGGAGATTGATGGGATTAAGGGCTGACAACTTGATTTGGATCAATCGTGATTTGCTGGGCCAAGAGATTCTGATTAGCTGTGGAGGTTACCCAAACGTACCTTTAATAGGAAGAAAAGGGGGAATTAATTATAATCTTATTCTGTCTATTAGGCAATTTGGGTATGCTTTGAAAGAGCCGCCAAAGGACCAAGATGTTCAAGAGTCTCTATATGTGAATGGAGAAGCCAATATGGAAGCGCTAAAGGAAGCTGCAGATACTTGGGGAGATCGCCACAAGAAAGGAAAGACTTCTTTTGGAAAGTGTAACAACAAAGCCTTCCCTGCATACGAGGACTGGATTCAGAGGAGAGTAGAGAGTGTATTTCTACTGTTCTGTAGAGAACCTTCATCTTACCCCCTGCTGATTGAATCTCCGACCACAATTGAGATAGAGAAGTATAACAAACTGTGGGCTGAAAAGGAGAAGTTTCGAGAGGAGAACGGTGAGCTGCAAAGAGAAATATACCAGTTGAAGCATGAGTGGGGTGAAGTTGTTCATGTCGCCAAGTTGAAGACAGAGCTTCTCGCTAAGAGAGAAAAAGAGATAGCTGAAGAGGTCATAGCCAATCAAACAACAAGATCACAAATCAAATTAAGTAAATGGATCAAATCACATCACAAACCAAGGATCTACATTGCATAAGTTGAAATTAAGCTAAATCAAACATAGATCTAAGGAAAACCAACCTACAAAGCTGAGATTTGCCTTGGTGATTGTTGAGCACGAAATTTGGTGAATCCAAGCAACAAAAACCAGAGATCTATACAATAATCTTCAAGATCCTAGCAAGAAACTTCAAATAATCAAAAGCTGCTCCCAAAAGTGATTCCAAGATCCAAACCAGTAGCTATATCAGAATTGAACCAAGAATGATGATGTGATGGAGGTTTAGCTCAAGAATTCACAAATTCCAATGAAGAATTTGTGAATCTATGAATATGGAGCTTTGGTGAGAGGTTAAAGATAAAGATGAAAAGTGGAAAAGTGAGAGAGAATTGAGAGAATTCTGAAAAATTGGAGAGTGAAAATGATGTAGGTTAGTGAGGTTTGGAATGAATTGGTTTAAATAACCCCTAGGTTAGGAGCTAAGTTTGGGTTGGGAGTGAGGTTAAGTGAGTGGAAATTAGGGTGAAAAGTGGATTAGGAAATGAAATGAGGAATTAGAGTGGAAAAATGATGGAGAGAATTTGAATTTTGGGTGGAAAATGATGAAAATAGATAAGTTCTAGATCCTTCCCACACCTGCACAAGCCAAGCACATGACCACAAAAGACTCCAAAATTCTGCAGTGCTGAAAAATGCCACATTTTTGCAATTTCGCCCAGAGTAATCGGTTACTCACTTTGAGTAATCTATTACTCAATTCAAAAATTCAAAATTGGCGCCAAAAGGAGGGAAACTTGGATATTCGCCCGGTTCCACCTGTTTTGGACCATGATAGACCTCTGAAACTTGCCGACTGATATTACCACTGGAATACACTTGAAATATACTGCGAAATGATTTTTGCACTCGGATTAAACTGCTGATAACAACCGTCTGGTGCTGAATAACTGATCAAAAATCGACTATCGGGGTTTCTGATCATCCAATATCTTAATGAGCAAAATAAATGCTCAAAAAGACTTGGAAAGCTATCTGCTTGGCTCTAAACACTATTAAAAATCGTACTGGGACCGATGACACCGCGAGCTGCTGAAAGAATATCTCGATCCCATGCTCAAAAGGACAATGCAAATGCAGGAACGATAATGCCAATGAAAGGAAGCATAAACCAGTTAGTGCCAAAAGTAAGAGGGCAAATTTTGAGGTGTTACACCAATATGTGAAGCTAAAAGGTTGAGAGAGAATTTGTCATCTCTAAAGAGGAGTTGTTGATGTTTGTATGCTGTGAGCAAGGCACAACTTTGATGCTAAAAAGTCGATTGACTCAACCGGGGTTTTCTTTATACAAAGCCTAAGAGGAGGCAGAAAGTTTGACTTTTTCGGAGGAAAATGTTCTTTCTGTCTTGTACAAAGCCCAAGATTGAGGCTAAAAGGGATTTTGACTCCGTTGAGGAGAATGTATCTTGTATAAAGCCTAAGATGGAGGCTGAAAGGGTTTGACTCAACAAGAGAGTACTTTTATCTTCCCTGTATAAAGCCCAAGACGGAAGCTAAAAAGGGTTGACTCAACAAGAGAGTCTGAAGGTGATTGACTCAACAAGAGAGTCTGAAGGTTGTTTGACTCAACAAGAGAGTCTTTTATACTCAACAAGAGAGTGATTTGATGTCTCGTACAAAGCCCGAGCTTGAGGCTAAAAGGAGATTGACTCAACAAGAGAGTCTTTTTTACTCAACAAGAGAGTGTTTTATATGTCTTGTACAAAACCCAAGACGGAGGCTAAAAGTGGTTGACTCAACAAGAGAGTCTTTTATACTCAACAAGAGAGTGATTTATATGTCTTGTACAAAGCCCAAGACGGAGGCTAAAAAAGGGATTGACTCAACAAGAGAAACTTTTATACTCAACGAGAGAGTGGGTTTTTATGTCTTGTACAAAGCCCAAGACGGAGGCTAAAAGTGGTTTAACTCAACAAGAGAGTCCTTTATACTCAACAAGAGAGTGTTTTTCTATCTCGTATGAAGCCCGAGATGGAGGCTAAAGGGAGGTTGACTCAACAAGAGAGACTTTTATACTCAACAAGAGAGTGTTTTTCTATCTTGTACGAAGCCCGAGATGGAGGCTAAAATGAGGTTGACTCAACAAGAGAGTCTTTTATACTCAACAAGAGAGTGTTTTTCTATCTCGTACGAAGCCCGAGATGGAGGCTAAAAGGTGATTGACTCAACAAGAGAGTCTGAAAAGGTTAGCTCTGCTAGGGAGAATCATTTGTACAAAGCCCAAGAGGAGGCTGCCTTACCGCTGTGGATTCTGGAGATCCTGAAGCGGGTCCAAGTGTGGCGAAATCTCATGGGAGAGACCGGGGTTTCTTCCTAAGTTTGAAAGGAACTTGAGAATGTCTTTGAGACTCAAGGGTCTTAGACTGTCCAAGTCTAGATGTTTATCTTTTGTATAATTCCCAAGAGGAGGCGCGGGCATTAAGGGATGAGTATCAACCCTACAATGGCTGGAGTTTTGACGCGGGAAAGACTGCTCTAGCAAAGAATGACTAAGTTCTGTCTTATACCTTTAAGAGGTCGTCAGGGTCCTTGTATTAAGCCCAAGAGAAGGCATGAGAACTTCTAAGAAGCCGAAGGGTCCTTGTACAACGCCCAAGAGGAGGCGAGGATGCTTTTAGGAAGCCTGTGGATCCCCAAACCAAGAGAAGTTCAAGAAATGCAATTCACAGAGAAGAGATCATTGTAGAAAAGTTTGAGAATTTAGAAGAAACTCAAGAGATGCCATTCACGGAGAAAAGATTATCTTTGGGGAGTTAGAGTTTCTTTGACAATTTCTAAGGGTGACAGTCTGAGAAAAGGTTCACCGAGAATACTGCCTTTCTCTTTGTTCCATATTGTTTAACCCCAAGAGAAGGGAATATTGTATCTGGAATCCTACGGGGGATCTAGTTTTGTTTGTTTTAAAGAGTGACCAACAGGGCTTTACCTAGTTCTAGACCTAGTTGTCGGGGAAAACTCTAAATAGCTATACTAGTATATATACAGTTGATATATGACAAGTATATAAAAGGATGTGAAAGAAGACTTACAGTGAAGCAGCCCCACAATACAGTTATGTACATATGAAAGCGGTAAATGAAAGCGGATAAACACTTACCCGTTGTAGAGCTTCCATGGTGTTTGGTTAGTTGTTCAATAAAGAAAGTTTTGATAACAACATATATTTGAATTCAAAATCAAAGGAGGAAGTGCTTTGAAGAGATTGTTGGGGCTTACAACTCAAGGAGAGGCCCAAGTTTTAACGATGATCGCACCATTGTTTTAAAAATTGTACAGAGGGACTTTTACAATACGTGAGGCCCAAAACATTTTTATACACAAGGGGATGGTTCTTACATTCCATTAGAGGCCCAATGATTTGTATTTGTACAAGAGATGGGGCTTACAACTCAAGGAGAGGCCCAAATGATTTTTGTTAAAAAAAGACGACGATCTTACCGAACTTATCAGGACTTATACAATACACTGAGGCCCAAATTATTTTGGTTTTAAAAAGGGTTGGGTCTTACACTCTATTAGAGGCCCAAAGTGTTTTTTAGAAAAAGAAATGGGTCTTATAGCTCAAGGAGAGGCCCAATTGTTTTTGTTGAGAAGGCGACGATCGCGCCGTTCACTTGAAATTGTTCAGAGGGATTTATAAAATAAGTGAGGCCCACAATTGGTTTATTTACAAAAGGTTTGGGACTTACACTCTATTAGAGGCCCAAAGAGTTTTAAAATGATTTGTTTAGGGTGATTAAGATCAAAACCCTAAATTAATTTCAAAATGTATTTTAATTAAATAAAAACTTAATTAAAATGATCAAAATTATCAAACATGTATGAAAAACAAGTTGTGATCTTGGATCAATGTTTCAAAAATCATGTTTCTATCCACAAAATGATTGGAAATCAATTAAGTTTGGAAAATCAAGGGAGAAAAAACATTTTAAATGTTGAAAAACAAATAAAATATTAATTCTTTGCAAAAATATCAAATATAGGAAATAAATAATATTTTTGGGAATTTTTGGCAAAATAAAATATTTTAACATTTTTGTGAATTATTAAAAAAAAGAATCAACTCAAAATCATTAAAATTCAGAGAGAAATTAATTTTTGAATCAATTAAATAAAATCACAAAATTCAAATATTCTAATATTCAAAAAAATGGCGCCAAGAACATGCGCCACCCTCTGTTTCTGCATATTTGCATTTTCTATCCAATCTCACTGAATACTTGATGATATCATGCAATCTACATATCAATCTGCTCATTTTCACCTCACGATCATGTCTATGGTCTTTAATTTCATTTATTATAAGCATGGAATAAGAAATCAAAAAGAAACCTCAAGAACCCTAAAATTTGCATGAAGGCTCAGAAATTCCATACACGATTCAAACAAAGCAATTGATTGAGGGTAAACACTCTATGCATGATTATGAACATATGGCCAAATTATTGTGCAGTAAAATATGCATGGATCATAGAGTTAGACGAGTTCGTGCTTACCTCTTGTAGCTGGTGATCATGTTTTGTGTTAGCGGTGTTGCAAGCTGGCTCTAATGATTTGCACAGCTTCCTTAGGTGCCAAGTGATGTGTCTGAATGCTTGGAGTGGTTTGAAACAAGCTGAAACTTGAGATGGTACCTCAACTGCACCTCTGTCAAGAACTTGAGCAGTTGGCAAGTGATTTTTTGATTTTGGTGTTACAAATGTTATGTGAGTGTTTGGATCACTTCTATATGATGTTTATGAGGTGTGTATGTGTGTGTGTGATTGGTTTAGTCAGAATAGCTCTAAAACTCAAAACCCGATATTGACTTGCTTTTGAAGGCAAAATTGGAAGTGAGAAGGTGTTTTTGAGGAAAGCATCTGTTTGATGGCTTTGGTGTACTCAAACTAAGCACAAACGAGCTCTATTTATAGTAGAGCAAGTTTGTTTTGCAAGCAATAGTGAATGGCAACTGCTGCAGAAGTTTGGCAAATGTTGATCAATAGGAATCCAAGTCTCCTCTAGCCATTGACTAGAGGTTAGAGCACAGGCTAATGGTTCCCTAGTTCTTGGATAAGTCTTGACTAAATTCAGTTGGAAAGGGCTCAGTCCATGCCACCTTGGTGCATCCATTAAATGGTCCAAACCAAAATTGGAGTCTTGTCCCTCTTTTAGGCATTTCTAGGTTTGGCATGCTACTTTTGGTTCCAAGGACTTGGAAGGCTGATGGATCAGTGTTTGTCCCTCCTTGGTCTCCCCCTGAGGTGTTCAAATGGATAAAATTGTTTGTCATTTGCAAAATTTGCTCAAATCGAGCAAAATGCACAAATCTGCCTTGTTATGACAGTTGCAGCAAGGCATGTTGCCACTGTCATAACTCTTAGCTCAGGTTGAGTTTGATAGGGTTCTTGCCCATTTTGGAAAGCTCTTATATGATACAACACATGTGTGATCATATTTTGTCTTGATACCTTTTGGATCCAAGTGAAAAATCCCCCTACTTTTGGGAAAAAAGCAAGACAGATTCTGACTTAGTGAAAATTTCACTAAGTGTTGGAAAAAGTGACATTTCATGTTTTCAGCCATTTTGATCCAACCATAACTCAAAATCCATGATGAATTGGAATGAGGTGTAGTTAACATTTTTAAATTATGCCATGAGAGCTACAAATCCATCTTTGGATCAGCCCAAATGGTTGCTTGGATCTCAAGTTATGATCCTTGGAAGTTGGTACCCTAGCCACTTAGTTCCATAACTTAGAAAATTTCTAAGTTTTTTATGGTTACCCCTTTTACAAGTTATCCCATTTTTATTGATTTTTCTTGATGAATGATGATTCCAATCACACATTAACATCATTTTAGGGTTAGGGAACCATAATTGTGAAAAATCTCCAAAAATCAAAGTTGACTTTTGTGCACAGTTGACTTTTTGTCAGATGAACTCCAAACTGTGCGATCCTCTATGAAATCAAGTCCTTGACCTAAATCAAACTTGATGGATTAATTTCATAGGTGTTATAGAGTGTATTAAATCATGTCCCAAGGTTTGGGAGCATGCCTGAGTCAAAAGTCAAAGGCATAGTTGACTTTTCCCGCGAAACCCTAATTGTGGTTCTGATGAATTTGAAACTTGTTGATCAAGCTTCTTGGATCAATCCATTGTTGCAAATGGATCAATGTAGTGTGTTAGAGACACTCAAATCCTCTCTTGAGGTCTTGGCTCATGTTTTGTCCTAAAAGTCAACTTAGGGGTGAATTAGGTCATGAAACCCTAATTCCTGATTTTTTATGAATGCATCCCCTGAGGAAAAATTGACTTGATGATTGGGTTCATAATGTCCCTTGGAGCATATTAATTTGTTCTTTGAAGCCTTTGGCTCATGCACAGAGGAAAATTTCCATCTAGAGGCCCTAGTCAACCAAAACCCTAATTTGGTGACACTGGCGATCTTGAGGCTTAATCCACTTGGAATGTTGCAACTTTGTGCTCGATCCTTGATGTGGGAGTCCTCTTGATCCATTGTGGATGTTTGAGAGGCTAGAAAAGTTGAATATCACATCATTCCTTGATTGATCTTTTGTCTAAGAGCTCTGAGAGGGATTGAAACCCTAAATTTGATTGTAGTGGATGCTCACCCATCTTTGGGGAGGCTAATGAGGTATAATGGTCCATCCATATTGTGATGATGATTTGCACAATGATGGGAATCTTAGTGGTCAAAATTTGGGGTATCACACTTTGGGCATTCTCACATATTATCTCTTGTATGATTACATCTTCATCCACATTTTGTTGTCATAAACATATCCTTTTGTTCTAAGTATGCTTGGTTGTTTCCCTTTCCATATTCATTGGATCCTTGATTCATCTTGAGTACATATACTTTCTTGAACTTCTCTGTAATTGCTCTCATGGATTAAAACGTTTCTTACATGTTCAATTATTTCCTTCCTAAAACTCTCACCATGATAAATACATCTCTTGGTTTGATGCATAATTACATTTTCAAAACTCTTGGGCCTCTATTAGAGTGTAAGACCCACCACCTTTTTAATTACATTTTCAAAACTCCTTGGGCCTCTATTAGAGTGTAAAATCCACCACCTTATTAATTAAATTTTCAAAACTCCTTGGGACTCTATTAGAATGTAAGTCCCTCCCCTCCTCCTAAAAAATTTCTTCAATTTCTTAAAGTTTTCAATCTTTCAAAACTCAATCTTCAACTTTCATCAGACACAACCCTAGTGGCATTCAATTCAAATCTAAAACTCTTGGGCCTCTATAGGAGTATAAGACCCATCATCTTTTCAAGTTAAACCATGCTTAGACATGGGCCTTTGTAAGAGTGTAAGACCCATCACCTTTTTCAATTCATGTCTATACTTGTCAAATATTTGTCACGTGCTTATTCATGTTAAGTTTCTCTTAACATTTATAACACCTCATCCTTAGTTCAGACTTAGTTCAAACATTAGGGTTCCCTCAACTACAACTTAGTTCAAACACTAGTTTGCCTTTGATGAAGTCAACTTCACCATCCTCCTCTTGGGCTTTATCCAAGCATCATATTCTCCTCTTGGGTTTCATACAAGGACCCTTCAGGCTTCCTAAAAACAATATAGCCTCCATCTTAGGCTTCATACAAGATACCATCAATTCAAAACTCCCTCAATTGAGTCAGCCTCCCTCAGGAAAACAAACTTTTTAGCTTCACATTTTGGGCTTTAAACAAGATACAAACAAACTTTTTAGCTTCACATCTTGGGCTTTGAACAAGATACAAACAAACTTTCCAGCTTCACATCTTGGGCTTTGAACAAGATACTCAAAAATAATTCAACTTCTCCCCAGAGAAGAGATATTGAGTCATCTCTGTAGGAAGGTATCTCTTCTATACACTATAATTCAAAATTAAACATGAAAAACTTTTTCCATATAAGTGATGTAAGTGGCACACTTGTTGATTCAAAATCCAAGTTGGAGTCCTTCTCTTATCATGGTCAAAAACTATTCTTTCATCTAATTGATGTAAGTGGCACGTTGTTGATACTATATCCAAGTCAAGGTCTTTCTCTTAGCATGCAAAGACTCATAAAGGAAGATGTGGCATTGCTTAGGATTATTTAACATCCAAGTTCAAAGCCTCTTCCCTTATGATATTATTCTCAAATGTTTGTGATGAATGGGTGAGATATCTCCCTTAAGAATGACTATTTGTCTTTTGTTGCAAACCAGCAAAACTTTTAGCTTCATCATCTAGGGCTTTGAAAAAGATACAATTTCCACCCATAGTTAGGTGGAACTAAGAACGCTCTGATTTCCCAAAGTCTCCTTTTTGGGAATACGTAGGCATAAGATTGCGAGATCTTGGCGAGCACACACCTTTAAATAAAACCCCTTAGGTCCCTGTACCTTTCATAAAACAAAAACTCCCGAAAACATCTCACATTCTCATTCTCACCCATAGGTTAGAACTTTCCCAAATCAAACAGTAGACAAGTTAAGAAGATAAGATAACTAATAGTAAAAAGTGTACAAAAGGTTCCTATATAGTACTATAGATTCTTAGGTTGTTAATAGCTTCCCTTAGTATAACCGACCCCCGATTCCAGATCTCTTTGCATTTATAGGGAAAATATTTGCACGCAGGGTTAGTTTAGATTCCTTCCCCTTACTTTTAAGAATCATAGGATAAATATTAGAAATTCGAAAGTGGCACAATCACGGTTCACGAGGATACCACCATCTCAGAATGGGTGGGGGCACAAAAATCGGTCCACAGAAAAATGGCGACTCTCCTGGGGACTTTCCCATCCCCTAAGAAGGTCAAGTCTATTTTATTCCTTTTTTATTACTATTAATATCATTTCATTCTTTACTATTACTGTTGGTTTTATCTAGTTATTTGCCATATCTGTTCAAATGCACTTGTTTTGGGAATCTGATTAATACACATGTGGTGAGGAAAAGTTCTAACTTGGACTTGAGAACATATTTTAAGATAGGAGGTGGTATAATCAAGGAGGCTTATAGGGAGTTAATCCTGAACAAGCTAACTTGAAATTCCGCCAGTTCAGTGGAGGTGCCCTCTTGGAATTACTGATGTTGAGTGAGCAAGTTGTGAATACATTATTTTTTCCATTGGGAACCTAAGAAATAGAGTACTTTAGTAACCTTTTATCCTTTTGACCATTTTAGGATGTAGTATGGTGACTATCGGGAATAGTTGATACGCGATACTACACTCGAATGAGATTCATCTTGGTGATATTACAGCTCTCATGAGTCAATCGATTTGCTGGTAATATCCTAAAGAGGGATCAGTGATTTTGGGAACCTTGTTAGATCTCGTTCTATAGGTACAAAATGAACCCCTAGTACACACCTTTGGGATGAGTAGATCCATGGCTCCATGCTCGTGACGATAAACCTTTAAACCAATGTCTGTAAATATCTGTGTTTGTGCATACATGCATTCATGCATTCATTAAAACTTTTTCAATTTTTTTTCAAAAGGACTAAAAAACAGGTTGTTGCAAATATCAGAAATTATGCTATGAATTTTGGTAGAAGAAAAACTCAGAAGTACACCTTCATAAGTCCAAGACTTGAAGACCTGAGAAGATTGGGAAGGTTGATTACTAATCCTGAAGCTTTCAGAGCTAAGTATGGAGGGCTTTTGTCCCTTTTAAAAGTCAACATGGTGGAAGGAGTCCTATCTACATTGGTTCAGTTCTATGATCCGGTGTACCACTGCTTCACATTTCCAGATTATCGGCTCACACCAACATTGGAAGAGTACTCTTATTTGATTGATTTACCCCTTTATGATCAAGACTCATTCTCTGGTCTAGAAGAGATTCCCAAAGATTAAACCATTGCAAGAGATACCTCCTTAGAAGTGTCAGATATCAAAGCTCACATGACCACCAAGGGAGGAATTCAAGGTCTACCAGCTAGAGTTTTGATAGAAAGAGTCCAGTACTTCGCCAGTATGGGAAACACAGTTGCTTTCGAGGACATCTTTGTCCTTCTCATCTATGGATTATTCCTATTTCCCAACATTGACAACTTCATCGACGTCAACGCTATTAGGATATTCTTAATTAGGAATCCAGTCCCAACTTTGCTTGTGGATGCTTACCACTCAGTGCATCTAAGGAACTTGTACAGCTGAGGGATGATTACATGTTGTGTACCATTACTTTATAGGTGGTTTATTTCTCACTTGCCCAAATCTGTGGCTTTTTGGGATCTCAAAAGTGGTATGGGATGGTCACAAAGGATTATGTCTCTCACTCATTTTGACATAGATTGGTACAATCAGGTCTATGACGGAACAAAGATCATTGATAGTTGTGGAAGTTTCCCCAATGTGCCCCTCATTGGTACTAAAGGAGGGATCAACTACCGCCCAGTTTTAGCTCGTCGTTAGCTTGGTTACCCTATGAAGGACATATCGTATAACATTCATATAATGGTCTTTTCTTCAAGGAAGGAGAAAATAACAGAGCACTTAAAGAAGAAATTGTGCATGCTTGGCATCATATTCACAGGAACGGAAGAGAATCTCTAGGAAAACCAAATGTATCTCTGCTGAGCCTTATCTCCAATGGGTACAAAGTAGAGCCATCAAGTTGAGGATGCCTTACCCTCAACAGGAAGTTTTTTCCCTAAAGGAATCTATTCCCTACTTCATGAACGACACAGAGAAACTTCAGGTTGCTTTTAACAAAACTCAACGTGAAAAGAATTCTTGGAGGAACAAATATCAAATTGTCAGCCTAGAGAACTTAAAGATCCAAAAACTACTAAAAGAAAAAGATGCTCTGATTGAGAAACTTGAGCAACATGCTGTGGAGAGACAAGAAGAACGGAAAAATTTACTCTCCCCTTTCACTTGGCAAAAGATCTTCAACCCACCAATGATTAAGGAGGCCCGACTCAAGAAGCAGAAGAAAAGTCAGCAACGAGGGGTTTGAGCCTCATCAAAGAGGGTTCCTTAAATAGATATAGGCTTAGTTTCCCTTTTTCTGCCTTATAAATATTGTACTTTTGTAATCCTTTCAGTTTATCAAATAAAATTATTTGTGTTTATGTTATCTACCGAATGATATTTGCAACATAATTGTTGAAAGTTCTTTTAAAAGAAAAAAATGGCATTTGCATCCTTTGCACATCATGCATCTTTCTAGCATTTCACGTCTTTCATAAGAAAACTTACACATATTTTTCGCACTTTAGAGTCAAATTGTCTCATTCATACAATACTCGGGCCAATCGACAGAAGAAAATAGAGGATCTTGAGGAAGAAAACAGAGAACTAAGAGAGGAGGTCACTACTCTAAAAGAAAGTATGGAAAAACTCAACTTCGTGATAGAAACAATGGCATCAGCTTAGGATCAACCATATCAAAAGACTGTGATCTCATAAATTGTCTCCGCACCAACCTTTGAAGTACCTGTCAGTCTTCCTCAGTACACCATGCCTAAAAGCTTTCCCTGGAGCATGCCTTTTAATTTTGTGCCTGAGGGATATATACCTCTGGTAACTGAAGACCCAAGGGCTACAACTGAAGTCTCTAAGCCTAAAGGTTCCAAACTTCAGGTAAATGAAGATGCAAGAGCCATGACAAAGAATCCTATACCTGAAGGTTACAGACTTCAGGTCACCGAAGCACCAAGAGCCGCAACAATAATGTTTGTACCACAACCTGTGATACATACTACTCCAGAAGAACAGATCTTTCACACCACTCCAAGCAAGAGTATGGCAGTATATGAAAGGATGGATGAATTCCAAGCATAGTTTTTGGAAATGCAGAAAGAACTTCATGTTATTCACGGACAAGACGTATTTGGGAAGGATGCTGCTGACCTCTGCTTAGTCCCAAATGTTAAAATACCGCACAAATTCAAGGTGTCTGACTTTGAAAAATACAAAGGCAACTCCTGCCCTCAAAGTCACTCAGTGATGTATGCTCGAAAGATGTCTACTCAGACGAAAAATCAACAGTTATTGATCCACTACTTTCAAGACAGTTTAACTAGTGCCACACTCAAATGGTACATGGGATTAAACCGTACCAAGATCAGTACCTTCAGAGGTCTTGGAGCAGATTTTGTTCAGCAATACAAGTATAATCTGGATATGGCGCCTGATAGGGATCAACTCAGAGCTATGTCTCAAAAGGATAAGGAAAGATTCAAAGAATACACTCAGAGATGGAGTGGAATTGCCGCCCCGATTTGTCCTTTTCTTTTGGAGAAAGAAATGACAAAACTCTTCTTAAAAACTTTGAGTTCATTTTATTATGACTGAATGGTCACAAGTGCTCCTTGTGACTTCACCGAGAAGGTAAACATGGGAGTACGCCTTGAGGAAGCAGTCCAAGAAGGGCGATTGGTCAAAGATGTAGAACCATCCAATAGTAGCAAGAGGTGTGGAAGCACTTTCCAAAAGAGGAAAGAGCAAGATATCATCACTATCTTACAGGGTAAACAAAGACAAAGATACCAACCTCGGCAGATAGCAACAGTGTCTCCTGTTATCAACTCAGTGCCAGTTTTAACATATCAACTACAAATTTCTCAAAATCAACAAATTCAACAACCACAGTATTAGCAAAGGTAGCAACAGCCTCTTCAGCAGGATCACCCGCAATACAACAACAAAAATCGTATCTCAAGGTCACCAGGTTTTGATCCTATACCAATGCCATATGTAGAGTTGTTCCCAGTTTCGCTAGCAAAAGGACACATTTAAACCAGGACTCCCCCTGTAATTCCTGAAAATTCCCCTTATTGGTTCAAGGCTGACCAATTCTGTGTTTATCATCAAGGAACACTGGGGCATAACATCAAGAACTGTTTCAGTTTTAAATTTGATGTACAAAAACTTCTCAAGAATGGAGTTTTTTCTTTTAAAGACACTAATCCAAATGTCCAATGGAATCCGTTACCTCAGAATGAGAAAGCTTCTCTAAACTTAATTAAGGAATGTCCTGACAACAGTTACAAATTCATGATGTACGCTTACTGGAAGCAAATCTGGTTAAGATGCATTGCAGACAAACTGGATACGACCATGTGCCACCTTACAACTATCATCAATGCAACATTTTTTTCAAGAACAACCAAGGGTGCAACATTGTACAGGCAGCTCTTCAAGAGCAAATGGATCTAGGTTGGATACAAGATCATAGAATCCGCAGAGTAAACATGGTTTATGGATGCCCAGGCATTTTTCAAAATTTTGATATTCGCTTAATGAATGTAAACTTGGTGGCAATGCACTCCAGACGGAGTCAACACAATCATCTACCATTGCACGATTACAACGCTTACTCAACTTATTCAAAGGATAACCAGGGGTGTTCTTTTGTGCGAGAAGCTTTCCAACGTCAAATGGATCTAGGATGGATTCAGGATTATCATGGGAGGAACATCTATCAAATCAACATGATTGATGAAGGTCCAGACCGGGTTCAAATTTTTGACATCCGCCTGATAAACACCAATTTGGTAGAATTACACGCCAAACAAGTCAAACTTGGCTTTTTAACATTACACAACTACCAAGATTAAAAAATCTGCTCTGAAGATAATCAAGGTTGTCTAGTCATACAAAGAGCTCTTCAACATTTGTTGGACCATTGGTGGCTTCCAGTATATCGTAAAATGAATACAGATCAAATCAACATAACCGATGGGAGCCCGAGTAGACATAAAAGTTGTGATATCAGCTTGTTGGAAATATACTTGGTAAAAATGATTTACAAACAGAGTGGACAGCGTCGTATACCACCCCACAATTATGAACGTTGCGGGATATGTTCAGAAAATGGCCAGGATGCTACTTCGTTCAAGGTTGTCTAATCATACCATGCAGAATGGAGAATTATCTGTCAATCAATATGGTACAAGGTTGCCTAAGACAACCTGTAATCTCTAACAAAGAATCTTCAATCAAAAACTTGCATGAACCTAACTGCGTTGGTCCAAATCAACATGATCACTCAACTTGCAAAAAGCGCCGCAAAAGCCGCCCCCATTGCCTTCTCATCTAGGATGAGACTCGAAGACTACTAAATCAAAACATCGTCCTAGCATTCAAGAAAGGAGAGCCCATTGATTCTAGAAGTGATGAAGACGTTTACACCATAATTCCTCTACTTAGTGAACCAAAGCACATTGAAATACCTTTTGATGGTAGAAAAATTCCAGATATCCCCAAGCTGTCACCAATAGAGGTCAGTTATGACAGTACTAAGACCAACATAACTCCTTTTGTCATTTACTTGCCAGTTCTAGTACCATACTAATCAGAGAAATCCATTCCTTATAAGTACAACGACACCATGATAGAAGATGGAAAGGAAGTTCCACTGTCATCCATTCTCAACATCGCCGATATAAGTCGGGTCACCCGAAGTGGTCGTTTATTCAACAGAGGAGATGAAGAAGTTGTTGGGGAGAAGGAAACCTAAATGGAAGTGCCCAATAAACAGATAGGTCAATCAAGCAGCACAGAGCCTGTAAAGAACAATGATGAGATGTTAAAACTAATTCAAAAAAGTGAATACAACATTGTGGATCAGTTGTTGCATACTCCATCCCGGATATCTGTATTATCTCTTCTACTGAGTTCAGAAGCTCACAGGGAGGCTCTGCAAAAAGTTTTGGAACAAGACGTAACGGTGGGTCAATTTGATAGCATTTTTGCTAACATCATTGCCTGTAACAACTTAGGCTTCAGTGATGAAGAGCTCCCAAAGGAGGGTAAAAATTATAACATGACACACAATATCACAATAAATTATATGGACGATGCTCTAGCTAGCGCACTAGTAGACACTGGTTCATCCCTGAATGTCATGCCAAAATCGACTCTTGTACGATTATCCTTTCAAGGCATCCCTATGAGAGGAAGTGAGATAGTAGTCAAAACTTTTTACGGATCCAGAAATACTATTATTGGTGAAGTTGACCTTCCCATAACCATTGGTCCTCACACTTTTCAAATCACCTTTAAAGTAATGAATATCCGAGCAGTATACAGTTGTTTGTTAGGACGTCCTTGGATCCATGAAGCAGGAGCAGTCACCTCAACACTTCACCAAAAGCAGAAGGTTGTAAAGAATAACAAATTAGTTACAGTATATGGCAAACGAGCTTTGATTGTAAGCAATTTATCATCATTTTCCTATGTAGAACCAGAATAAATCATCAGAACTCAATTCCAGACACTTTTTGTGAATAAAGAGGACAGTCATGAAAAAGGAGCATCTATTTCGTCTTACAAGGACGCTCTCCGAGTCATGGAAAATGGAACTGCTAAAGGATGAGGGCAAGTTGTGATTCCTAACGATAACAAAGCAAGAGAAGGCCTTTGTTTCTCTCAGGAAATCACATGGACTACGAAGAAGGACGAAGCCATTAGTCCTATTCCAGATTTCTTCCGTAGCGGAGGTCTCTTCCACCCCATTTCTCAAGAAGTGGACACCATCGAAGGAGATGACTTTAAGGACACTTCTTCCGAACCAGATGAGGAATGGAAATCATACTTCAACAATGATGGTTATATGTCGCAAGAAGAGACATACATACCCTTTTGCAATCCACAGTAGAACGTCAGATATATACCAAAGTCAGACAATAGGATGACCTACAGGGATCACGATACTGACGGATGCCTTACTCCTCCTGATTCATTTAAAACTGATGATGTGGTGAAAAATAACTTTGATTACAGCTCGTATGATCCCATGGATGATTTACCCATTTGGGAGCCTGAGATGGAAGATCCAGGGTATCAAACCCAGCCAGAAAATTCATATCTGCTAAATATCCCTAGAAAAGAATTATCTGTTACTTCGGAAGAATGGAGGCCTTATCTGAAAAATCCTGCATATGTCAATCCCAACTCTGCATGGGAAGAAGATTCTATTGACCCGACTTCGCCAGAAGTTAACACCATTATTGAAGACAATCCCAAGAGGGATATACCAGAATTTGTGATACATAGAGGAGTTTACCACAATTGGATAGCTGTTGATGTCCTGGATGTTGTTCACATCTCAAAGTAAATGCCTCGTCTTTATTTTGACCTTTCACCTTGCCCAGGTGAAGAGATGTTTTATAGGGCCTCCCTTGTCTATAAATTTCCCCTCTTCGCTTCGCCCAAAGTGGAAGAGTTTTGTTTTATAGGGCCTGTGTTTCAAGAATCGACAAATCATAAATAAAGATGTCATTATGAATTCCCGCATTTATTGCTATTTTTTGCTTTTTGTTTTTTTTCTTCAGAAAATGGTAATCCTAAAACAAACAAAAATGAATAACAAACGTTTTCAAAAAAAACCACACACATACTCTTGCATTTTTTATATGTTTTCTAAATGAAAGAAAAGTCACGTTGTGTAGATTAATCATAAAAAACCCCATTGAAAGATATGAACCAAAACTTTTTCCCAACTTTGAGTTCTCGGTATTCGAAGCTGAAGAAGAAGAGGATGAAGAAATTCTAGATGAGATCTCCCGACTACTCAGACATGAGGAAGAGTCCATTCAACCCCACAAAGAGTCGTTGGAAACGATCAATTTAGGTTCAGAAGAAGAAAGGAAAGAGGTTAGGATTGGAGCACTGCTCAGTGCAACCATTAGAGAAAACATGATAAAGCTTCTCAAAGAATTTCCATATGTGTTTGCTTGATCCTACCAAGACATGCCAGGGTTGGATACCGACATTGTGGAACATCATTTACTATTAAAGCCAGAGTGTCCGCCAGTCAAACAAAAGTTGAGAAGGACTCACCCAAATATGGCCATCAAAATGATGGAAGAAATTCAAAAGCAGATTAATGCAGGCTTCCTTGCCACGTCAGAGTACCCTCAATGGCTAGCCAACATAGTACCTGTTCCCAAGAAGGATGGAAAAGTCAGAATGTGTGTGGAATACCGAGACTTAAACAAAGCTAGTCTGAAAGATGATTTTCCATTACCACATATTGACATGTTGATTGATAGCAATGCAAAGTTCAAAGTCTTTTCCTTCATGGATGGATTCTCAAGCTATAGTCAAATCAAAATGTCACTAGAGGATATGGAGAAAAATTCATTCATTACACCTTGGGGAACCTTTTGCTACAAGGTGATGTCGTTCGGGCTAAAGAATGCGGGTGCAACTTACCAAAGAGCCATGACAATTCTGTTTCATGACATGATACACAAAGAAATTGAAGTATATGTCGATGACATGATTACTAAATTTGGAACTGAAGAAGAACATGTGGAACACTTAAAGTTATTCCAGCGTCTGAGGAAATACAAACTCCGCTTGAATCCCAACAAATGCACATTTGGTGTTCGTTCAAGAAAACTCTTAGGTTTCATCATTAGCCAGAAAGTAATTGAAGTCGATCTCGATAAAGTTAAGGCCATTCAAGAAATGCCTTCACCCAGAACTAAAAACAAGTAAGAGGATTCTTGGGACATTTGAATTACATTTTAAGGTTCATATTCCTCATGACTGCGACATGCGCATCAATTTTCAAACTCCTTCGAAAGGATCAAGGATGGCCGAATGACTGCCAAAAAGCTTTTGAAAGTATCAAAGAATACCTGCTTAAGCCGCCCATTATTTCTCCTCCAGTGGATGGAGGACCCCTGATTATATACTTAACGGTCTTAGAAGATTCCATGGGCTGTGTACTTGGCCAACAAGACGAAACAGGAAGAAAATACTATGCCATTTACTACCTGAGCAAGAAATTCACGGACTGTGAGACTCGATACTCTATGCTTAAGAAAACATGTTGCGATTTAGCTTGGGCTGATAAACGTCTTCGCCAGTATGTTATTGGTCATACCACTTGGTTAATCTCCGAAATGCATCTGATCAAGTTTGTCTTTGAGAAACCTGCTTTAACCGGAAGAATTGTCTGTTGGCAGATGTTACTATCAGAATACGACATCAAATACCACGCTCAGAAAGCTATCAAAGGAAGTATTCTAGCCGATCATTTGGTCCACCAACCAATTGATAACTATGAATATCTCAGGTATGATTTCCCCTATGAAGATGTAATGTATCTAAAGATGAAAGACTGTGATGAACCGTTACCAGACGAAGGGCCAGAGCCAGAATCCTGTTGGGGACTAATATTCGATGGAGCTATCAATACTTATGGAAACGGAATTGGGGAAATCATTGTTACACCCCATGGTACCCACATTCCTTTCACAGCCAGACTGGCATTCGAATGTACAAACAACGAGGCCGAGTACGAAGCTTGCATCATGGGTCTCGAAGAAGCCATTGACTTAAGGATAAAGAATCTGGATGTGTATGGAGACTCTACTTTGGTTATAAATCAGATCAAAGGAGAATGGGACACACGTCAACATGGTTTAATTCCCTACAAAGATTACGCAAGAAGGTTGTTACCTTTCTTCGACAAAGTTGAATTTCATCACATTCCTCGTGAAGAGAACAACATGGTTGATGCACTTGCTACCCTATCCTCCATGATTAGTGTTAATAAATGGAACGACGTACCCAAGATTAATGTAATGCGCCTTGATAGGTCTGCTTACATATTTACAATAGCGGCAGTCATAGATGACAAACCGTGGTATCACGACATCAAATGTTTTCTTCAAAAACAAGAATACCCATTTGAGTATCAAAGAAAGATAGGAAAACGCTCAGAAGACTGGCTGGCAACTTCTTCCTAAACAGTGATGTGTTATACAAAAGAAACTTTGACATGGTTTTGCTCAGATGCATGGATAGACCCGAAGTAAACATGCTGATGAAAGATATTCATAAAGGCTCCTTTGGCACTCATGCCAATGGACATGCAATGTCAAGAAAGATGTTAAGAGCAGGATATTATTGGCTGACATGTCTGCTTTATTTTTTTATATGGTTTTAAAGCAAGGGTGTCACATGCAAGTATACATGCTTGATAATGCAGCAAGTGATAAAGTAAAGGTCGAACCCACAGGAAGTTATGAAAGCTTTGAACTAAAAGTATTAATTTCTTTGTTTAAGAGAAAGTATGAGCAAGGTAACAAAATAATAATAATAAATGGCAGGAGCAACACATAATTAACTAAGATAAAGATGATAAATAAAAAGGAGTTAAAATATCAGAGAGAGTAGTTGATGAGCTAAAATCCATTAATATAGTTGTTGCTAAAATGCCAACATGATGTGAAGTGTCGTGCCTCAAAAGGTCAGAACGTGATCTAGTGGTGTATCTCTACAACATCAAAAACATGCATAACTAGGGCAAGGGAACAAATCTCTAAGTCTCACTTGTAACCCTATAATATGTCTGGTTTTAATTATGAAATTCTTTATGATCTCAACTTCTTATCTCTAAGCAAGTTGAATTAAGTGAATATCTCTATCCTACTTTATTAACCACTTTTGTTATGAAATCCACTTGTTTGTTGGATTTCTCTCAACAACAAGCTTTTACCTTTTTCCTAGTTGATCACTCTAAGAATGAAGTGTATAGCATAAAAACACATAACAAAATAAGACACTAAACATCACATCATTTCAACATAAAAACAACTTTTATACTAACTTCATTAAGCTCATCAAACAAGGGTTTAGCTCATAGTGAACTGAGTACAAACTACTGAAGTGAAACTAAGAGGAGACATGTTCTTACAAAGACAAGTAAATAAATGAAAACTAATAATAACTTGGAGATAACTTGCGTTGGGTAAATAGCAACAACTCTCTTCAGTCACGATAACTTTCAGTGGAATGCACAAGACTGGATGAGAAGAGAAGACCCTCTACAATTACTATAACTCTTAAATAAACTAAAACTGAAACAAAAATGTTTGTTGTGTGTAAAATCTCCAGCCCTCTTTCATCAATGCGCAAGTCTTCTTTATATAGAGGTGAGTGGGAGTAAGAGTTGCTACTTTCTTGGATCATGGGCTTCTTGATGAAATTAAGGTTAGGCCCATATCAAATCCGAAAGTGGACCAGCTGTCCCTCAACCCTTCCTTTGCAAGTTATCTGGTACAGATGTTGGTGGGAGACAAAGTTACTTTTGCAGGCTGCTGTGGCAGAGTGGTGGAGCAGTGCGGACGACTGGTGGCTTGGTGACGGCTGGTTGCTTTTGCAAGCTGCTGTGGTAGAGTGGTGGTCCCCACCGTACTACCATTTATCTTCTAGCTTCCTTGATCTTATCCAATTTCTCTTGCTCTATTTCTCTTCAAAATAATGCCACGTGAGCCCTAGTCACTTTCTTCTCTAATCCTCTTGATGAAAAAATTGATTAATTTATCAACCACTTCCTTTTCTTCAGCTTCCCATTCTGCTCCAGAATCCGTCTCTCAGGGTCACGCCTCAACTTGCCGTCAAATGACTTCCTTTTTAGACAAAAACATTTTGAAAACCATAAAAGAAGCACTTCATGTGCTCAAAGCTAAAACATACTGAAATAAGCTAAATTCACATTAAATTACCAAATCCTAAACTAAAATGCCACATAAAATGGGTCAAAGTAACACACTTAAATAGTGTTATCACCCCCCCCCCCAAAACTTGAATGATCACCTGTCCTCAGTTGAGGTGATAGTGAATGACTAGGGTAATGATTTTGGAGAACAACAGTTTCGGTCAGGTTAGAAAAATAAAGTGGCTTTAGATTTGGAGGGGTAATGAAACTATATTAAGTGAAACTTGGTCAGCTTTGCAATTAGTCAAAGTGGTGTCAAGTGCAAGAGAGAACTGACATCTCTTGTCACGACTCTACTCTTCTAAAAAACCAAGCCAAAATTTCTCTCTTTTGATCCCTTTTTTGTGTACTCTTGTGAGTGGGGTTTCTTCCTTTGGTTTCACTAGGGAATTCTTTTCTGACTCTCAAATGGTATTTTTGACTTTCACAATTGGGACCACACTTTTCCACTTATTTTTGTATTTTTGTTCATTTATTTTTTTGGCAAAGCATCCCATCTCAAAAGGATCTCACTTTTGATGAGTCCAACTGAATATTATGATGAGATGCTTGTTGTTCCTCTAGTTTCAGGCACATGAACTTTATTGTTGGTGGTCTTTGCCACTTTTGCATACTTTTGTGTGTTTTCATGCGGAGTGTGCCTCTTTTATAATCATCTCAATCATCATTCGAGTTTTTTTGTCCTTCCTGTCGTACCCCAAATTTTGACCACCTTTCTATTTCTGTTTTCTTTTTTTTCCGCTTTTTTTATAAAAGATAATAATAGTAAGTAGTAAAAGGATTGTTGGGTAGAATAAAGTATGATAGCGTTATCAGTTAAATAGGGTTAGATTACTATTATTTTTATTTTAATATCTAGGGATTAATTAGGGTCATATTAATTTTTAATCAAATTATACTAGGGTCATATTGGGGTTGTTAGAGGATTAATGTTAATATTAATATTACTATTAATATTAATATTATCATGGAATTATTATTAAAATTTTTAAATACTCGCTAATGTTGTTTTATTTTGAATAAATAAAATGGTACAGTTGGTAGCAAGGGGAGTATAGGGAGTTACAAGACGGAGAGGTTGTGTGTTCAAATCCTCCATTTTTAGTTTTTTTTCTTTTTATTCATTTATTACTAACTTTTTCTATTTTTACTTTTAAGCATAAAAAATCATAAAACTAATATTTTTTATTATTTAAATATTAATTTTAGTATTTGTATTTAATGCATTTTTAAAAATATCATTTTTTCAATAAAATCATTATTCTATGGAAAAATTCTCAAAAAAAATCATATAAATCAAAAAAAATCAAAAAAACTTTTTCATTATCATTATATGACTATTATTATTATTATTATTCAAATTTGTAATTTTATATTATTATTATTAAAAATTATTCAAATTCATCCAGCCATGAATCCATCCAGATTCATTGGCTTATGCTTTAAAAAATAAAATAAATCTGGTTGATTGAATCACTTTTTTTTACCTAGTTTTTCTTTATAAATAGAGCTCTTGTCTCTCATATTTGGGGGGCAATCTACAAACCATACGATAAAAAAATTGTTGTTCTTTACATCAGAGGACAACAACACTAAAAAAAAAGGTAAACCTTAAACCCTCAACAATATTAAACCTTAAACCTTCAACATCCCTCAAAGCAAAAAAAGGTAAACCTTAAATCCTCAACAATATTAAACCCTATACCTTCAACATCCCTCAAAGGCACAAAGGAAAGCAAAAGAAGGGGAAAAGGTACAAGGGAAAAAGGCAAAAGAAGGGAAAAAGGCACAAGAAGGGGAAAAGACACATGGGAAGGGAAAGAAGGGAAAAAGGAAAAAGAAGGGAAAAACACAAAGGCAAAGGAAAGAAAAGAAGGGATGAAGTAGCTTAAATTGGTCACGGCAAGGGGAGGTAACTCGAATACTTAGCTTATTTTTTTATTGTTGTGTGTTGTTGTTGATTGATTGAGTTTTTAGGGATATTCTGGAAAAGTTAGGGCTAAGGTTCTTGGTTTATACTAAAGGGTTAGGGTTCTTGGGGAAAAGGGTTAGGGTGAACCCTTGGGGTTTTAATTGATTTAATTAAATTAAATCCTTAATTTAATTATCAATTGGTTATTAAGGAATTAGTTAGGGGATTAGGGTTTATTATTAGGGAAAATTATAATTAGGGATTTTAGAATTGTTATTTTATTTTCTATGGATTTATTTAGAGTTTTAAAAATTTAATTTAATTATTTAATTAGGTTAATTTTTAATTAGGATTTAGAAATAGGGTTTTAGGGTTTTTAATAATTAAATTAATAACTTAATTTAATTGTTTAATTGGGTTAAAGTTTTAATTAGGATTTAGAAATAGGATTTTAGGGTTTTTTGTATAATTAAATTAATAGCTTAATTTAATTGTTTAATTGGGTTAAATTTTAATTTAGGATTTATAAGGAATATGGTTTAGAGTTTTTAAATAAATAAATTAATAACCTAATTTAATTGTTTAATTAGATTTTAATTTTTAATTAGGGTTTGGAAATAGGGTTTTAGGGTTCTAATAATTAAATTAATAACTTAATTTAATTATTTAATTAGGTTAAATTTTATTTAGGGTTAGAAGTAGGATTTTAGGGTTTTAATAATTAAATTAATAACTTAATTTAATTATTTAATTAGAATAAATATTTAGGTGTTTTTTAATTTTTGGTTGTTTTCATAATAAACAGTTTTATATATTGGAAATAATTTATTTAAGAGAATATGGATTTAATTTTGTGTAGGAATTTTATTTAGGAATTTTGGGGGTGGGGTTTAAGTTTATATTATATATATTTACAACATTTTGTTTATTCTTTTTGAAAAGTGGAAATTTATTTTTATTCAGGGATTTTATTTAGGAAGTTATATATGATTTTTAGGGTAATTTTGGGTTTGGTCATTATTTCTTTTTTAATTTATAATTTATATGTTTGAAATATTTTATTTATCCTTCTTTGTAAAAAAAAAATAGAATGATGATAGTAGGTTTTTGGGGATTTTGGTTGGATAAGGTATATTTGGGAAATTGGGAATTTTACTAAAAAAAACTTGGGTTAGGGTTTATTATAAACTTTTTTTTTTTATTATTGATTTTATGTGGAAAATTTGGGTTTGGGATAAAAATAAATTAAAGTGGGGAATTGTTTTGCTATATTTTTAGCATAAATGTTATTTTGGGTTTTATAAAATTCTATGGAATTTGAGGATTTTATTGTGTTTTTATAAGGGATATAAAAGGGATTTTAAGGATTTAAAATTTGGGATAAAGCTCTTGGTCCAAGAGTCTAAATAAAGGATGGGGTTTAGGGATAAAACTCTTAGGTTCCAAGAGTATAAATATAGGCCAATTGATAGGATTTAAGGGATAGAACTCTTTGTCCGAGAGTATAAATAATGGATAGGAATTGGGATAAAACTCTTAGGTTCCAAGAGTATAAATATAGGCTAAGGGATTAGGATATAAGGGATAAAACTCTCCATCCGAGAGTATAAACAACGGATAAGGGATTTTAAGGGATAAAACTCTCCATCCGAGACTATAAACAAGGGATAAGGGATTTTAGGGATATAACTCCTTATCTAGGAGTATAAATATAGATAAAGGGATAAAACTCCTTGTCTAGGAGTATAAATAATAGATTAAGGGATATAACTCCTTATCTAGGAGTATAAATAATAGATTTGGGGATAGAACTCTTTATCCAAGAGTATAAATAGTGGATTGAGTTTGGGATTATGGTTAGGAATAGGATTAGGGGGTAGGAATAGGGGAGGTGAACTACGATTACTCTGATCCTTCAAAATTGAAGGTACGTATGCATAGGGTTGTAAACCCTAGCGAGTACATTAATAATAAAACTTAGGGTCCCCTCTTGGGTTCCTTCTTCTTCTTTGTATAATAATAGGATTTTTGTAAATTAATAAATATAAAGTCAAACATTAAAATAACAAACAAACATACCCTAAAACATAAGGAGGATCCCATTGAGTACAATGGAAGTGAGGGGTGCCTAACACCTTCTTCTCACCTAACCGACTCCCGAACCTTAGGAATCTTTACCCTTAGGATTAGGATTTTAGGTTTATCATTTATTTTCCTACAAAAAATATGATGGCGACTCGATATTTTTGCCGGCCGCGACAGCTGGCGACTTTGCTGGGGATTCCTCCCTAAAGAGAGTCCCTCTTAACTTTAGGCTTTAGGGTTTTGTTTGTTTGCCTTGAGTGTGTATGGTTTTTTTTGTTTTTTTATTTTTTTTCTCAAGTTTTATTTTATATATTTGTTTATTTATTTTATTTGACCCTTTTTGTTTTATTTTGTCATCATGCATTGGATTGGGGCAAATGATGTGTGAAGCTAAAGCCCAAGCTTGGAGTATAACCCTAGATTAGGATGTGGAACGGAAATGTTTTGGGGGGGGGATGTGACATCCCCAACAATTCATTGATGCCACCCTCAGAATAGATCCTTCCAAAGGTGTCCTCATGAAAGGGCTAGCCCCTAACGTAGAGGATGATTTGGATGTGGTCTGAGACTCTGAGAACTTTTAGCCTACCCCTTGCCAACTCATGGAGACCCTATGTATTCAACCCTCAAGGGCTGTTACTAGGGTCCTACCCAGATGAGACTTATCCCGAAGGTTTACCGTAGGAAGGCTTGATCCTTCTCATGGTAAAACAAGGGTATAGTCCGTAAATTCTAGGGTCGTTATGCTGTCCAAAACTGTATATCCTACATGTGAGGGGATTGGGTAGATAAGACTTAGATCTAACCTACTATAGGGAGCCTACCTAGTTAGGGTCATGCTTGCATTTCACCCTTACCTTAACCAAATACTCATTTAATTAAAAAAAACATTCATTCATCATTTTCATGAAAATATTTTTTTAAAATAAAAATTTTCTTGCATACCCCATGCATCTTCATGCATTTGCATACATACACATACATTTGCATATCCTTTCCTCTTTCGCCCTTGTCCAACTACCAAGAGCTAAGAGGTTTCCCGATACTCATGTACGAACTTAAAGGATACCTCGAGAAGCTATGGAGGAAATCAAGAGGGGCAGGTATCATTGAGGAAAGAAGATAACCCTTCACCATCTCTACCAGAGGAGTGCTTAGAGCCTCAAATGCAATAACCTTGGATGATGCCCATACAACAAAGGAAGTTTGGAAGGGAACTAGATCCTACGCCAATATCTCAAGACTGATGGATCAACAAGGAAGCTCACTTCTAGGATCACTAGGCCTTTATCATCCCCAGTTGTTTTTTCCTTTTTGCTAAGTGATGTTTGTAATTAAAAGATGTACTTTTTGGGAAATAATTTTAATGAAATAAACATGCATGTTTTTGGAATTCATCCATTCGTTTTCACTCTTTATTATAAATAAATAAATAAATAAAATAAGAAAGGAATCAACGCTTTTCTATTTCACCTCACCTCTTCAACAAACTTAGGAGGAGAAGGATATAAATAAACAAACGAATATTGCTGATGTATGCTTTAATGGTATGACCTGGCTGAAGATGTAAGGCATTGTTTCACTCCCCAAACACTGGAGGATTAAGGAGTTAAACCGTAGTCAACCCCCTCGAGCCAGAAGTTGGTGTTCTTTCTATTTTCAAAAAAACCTTAATCTTAACCAAGGGCAGGGTAGATTTCAATTAATTCAACATTGTGTCCTAATGCAAGGAAGTCAGTACACCTAATCACAAGGATAAAGGTTTAAAGCATGTCTTCTTCCTCACACCATTCAACACTGAGGAAGCAAAAGGGATAATAGCTCATGATATCTAATATGGCAGTCACGCCCCCTCCAAGTCAAAAGCAAGATCACTTAGGAATTGTTCCAAAAATAAAAAGGAAAAGGGAAAAACCCGCTAAGTCAAAAAAATTCGATTTTGACTTAGGGAAAAATAAGGGATTAAAAGAAAAGAAAAAGGAAAAAATGGAACAATCATATAAAAGGGAGAGGGTGACTGCACCTCAAAAAGAAATCTCATAAAGTGCTTAAACCAGTATACCTTTTAATCACCATGACTGAAAAGTTTCTCTTGTAGGATGAACGCATTTGTTAGGTTAATTGGATATGGAGAACATCAAGGAGAATGGGGTGGGTTAAATTTCAAACTTTGAGCCTTGTATCTTTGTTTTTAAAACCGTGAACCAGGCCACATTACAACATATAAAAGTCCTAATTGAAGTTAGGGGCACTATAAAAGCATACTCGGCAAAGTCGTTGTTAAACTGACTCCGAATCTGAATGTTTGTTAAATCATCATTTTTCCATTCGCGCCAACCTCATGGACGAATACCATCTACCATACGCCTCGTATAAATTTTGGATTTCAAAACTTGCATGAACATGGCGTTATAATTACTTTTCAAAGGGAACATTTTTTTTATAAATCAATACTTAGCGTTAAGGAAATTTCAAACAAAGGACTGATCAGGGGCACAAGGATTCAAGAGATTTATGATAAGGGGGCGAATTACCAAGGAACCTTTCCAACCACGGGGAAAACCTAATGATCATAGGAGTACATCATCTGAAGATCCTACTAGCCAGGGGCAAAGCATCCCAAGATTTGACACACCGATATTGAATCACCTCCATGACTCTAATGATAAGGGGTGGACCTTTCAAGAGGTTCACGCTGAGGCATACCAACTCAAGGGTGCATTGAGGCCAATCACTCTAGAAGTCATCTAATTAGTGGCAAAGACATGATACTGGGGCAGTTCATATTAAGGTCATATCATAACATGGTAGGATCCAAGTTCCTCTTCAAGCCACTCCTCCATACCCAATTAATTAAGGGGCATACCTTTTGAAGATTCAAAATCTGGGGCACATTTTTCAAAGTTGAAATACTCGGGCAGTTCATCTTAAGGTCGTATCAAGGCATGGTGGGATCTAAGGTCCTTTTCAGGCATAATCCTTCGAAACTCAATCAATCAAGGGCAAACCCTCTTCATACTTCCAAGAGGCACATACAAGCTCTATCGTACATCAGCAATCGTCGAGTTTAAAATGAGTATCGGGATATCAGGCTAGCTCAATGCGCCCTACCATATCAGTTAACAAATATCATGGAGACATCCAACACTAGGGCACTTATGGAAACATTCAAATCATCGTCATGCATTAATCATGTCGCTACGCTCTAGCATCTAATCATGCATACATAACATAACATAAACATGCATACATACATAGCATAACATGCATACATGAACATACATATATAACATAGGATTTGTGACCACTCCTAGAAGTCCAATCCCCAACTACATCAGTACAACTCCTAGGTGGGAAAGCTTATTGGCCTTCCCTAGTAAGTAACATCCCATAAATACCTTTTAACAAAGGACTTCCCCAGCAATCTCACTCACCACGAGTCTTCAAAGGGATCTATCCAATAGTCAGTCATCCTAAATGATCGTTATCAACTAGTGAGCAGGTCCTCACCTCTCACATCCCCAACTTAGTAATCTATCCATATGAGGGATAAGTTCCACCAAATATCTAAGGGTTTCTATTAAGGATTCTGTTAAGGGCTTCAATCAGATTTTTATCCGGGGGGTTCTATCAAGGGATTTTCATCCAAAAGGGGTTCTATTGGGATTTTTTCAAAGGGTTCTACCAGATTTTTAACAAAAGGGTTTTACCAAGGGTATTCACTAAAGGGGTTCTACCAGAATTTTATCAAAAAGGAGTTCTACCATGATTTTATCAAAAGGGTTATATCAAGGGGTTTTCATCCAAATAAGGGGTTCCATTAAGGGATTTTACTAGAAAGTTATCGAGGGGTTTCACTAAAGTTTTAGCGAAAGGGGTTCCATCAAGGATTTTTCAGACGACTCCGTCGAAACATTACCATCAAGGATTTGTCAGACAACTTTGTCAAAACATTACCATCAAGGGTTAATCAATGGGTTCCATCAGGAATTCGTCAGACGATTTCGTCGAAGTTTTATCATTAGGGATTCCATCAAAATATGTCACAAGGGTTTTATTCAGATTTTACCAAGGATTTTTTATCAAGGGATTCTACTAGGGTTTATCAATTAACAACTAGTGGATCGTCAGAGTCCTTCCCAATTTCTGTGATTATGGGAATGAAATCAACAAGATCTTGTAAGAGATACATCAAAGCAGGATACTAGTAGAGCAATGAGGATTGTACAATCCTCGCTCAACTCCAGAATTTAGCTACTCCGTGGTCAAAATTAGGGTTCCTCTTTATATTTAATCATCTCCTACTCGAGAGAATGAGGACTCGCCGTCATCATCATCTCAATTTGAATTTGATTAAATAGGGGCAGCTGTCGTACCCCAAATTTTGACCACCTTTCTATTTCTTTTTTCTTTTTTTTTTTCCGCTTTTTTTATAAAAGATAATAATAGTAAGTAGTAAAAGGATTGTTAGGTAGAATAAAGTATGATAGCGTTATCAGTTAAATAGGGTTAGATTACTATTATTTTTATTTTAATATCTAGGGATTAATTAGGGTCATATTAATTTTTAATCGAATTATACTAGGGTCATATTAATTTTTAATCGAATTATACTAGGGTCATATTGGAGTTGTTAGAGGATTAATGTTAATATTATTATTATTATTAATATTAATATTATCATGGAATTATTATTAAAAATTTTAAATACTCGCTAATGTTGTTTTATTTTGAATAAATAAAATGGCACATATGGTAGCAAGGGGAGTATATGGAGTTACAAGACGGAGAGGTTGTGTGTTCAAATCCTACCTCCTCCATTTTTAGTTGTTTTTCTTTTTATTCATTTACTACTAACTTTTTCTATTTTTACTTTTAAGCATAAAAAATCATAAAACTAATATTTTTTATTATTTAAATATTAATTTTCGTATTTGTATTTAATGCATTTTTAAAAATATCATTTTTTCTACAAAATCATTATTCTATGGAAAAAATCTCAAAAAAAAAAAAAATCATATAAATCAAAATAAATCAAAAAAACTTTTTCATTATCATTATATGACTATTATTATTATTATTCAAATTTTTAATTTTATATTATTATTATTAATTATTCAAATTCATCCAGCCATGAATCCATCCAGATTCATTGGCTTGGGCTTTAAAAAAATAAATAAATCTGGTTGATTGAATAACTTTTTTTTTACCTAGTTTTTCTTTATAAATATAGCTCTTGTCTCTCATATTTGAGGGGCAATTTACAAACCATACGATAAAAAAGTTGTTGTTCTTTACATCAGAGGACAACAACACTAAAACCCTCAACAATATTAAACCCTAAACCTTCAACATCTCTCAAAGGAAAAAAAAGGTAAACCTTAAACCCTCAAGAATATTAAAACCTAAACCTTCAACATCCCTCAAAGCAAAAAAAGGTAAACCTTAAACCCTCAACAATATTAAACCCTATACCTTCAACATCCCTCAAAGGCACAAAGGAAAGAAAAGCAAAAGAAGGGGAAAAGGTACAAGGGAAAAAGGCAAAAGAAGGGAAAAAGGCACAAGAAGGGGAAAAGTCATAGGGGAAGGGAAAGAAGGGAAAAAGAAAAAGCAGGGAAAAATCACAAAGGCAAAGGAAAGAAAAGAAGGGGTGAAACAGCTTAAATTGGTCACGGCAAGGGGAGGTAACTCGAATACTTAGCTTATTTTTTTATTGTTGTGTGTTGCTGTTGATTGATTGGGTTTTTAGGGATATTCTGGAAAAGTTAGGGCTAGGGTTCTTGGTTCATACCAAAGGGTTAGGGTTCTTGGGGAAAAGGGTTAGGGTTTATATTGAACCCTTGGGGTTTTAATTAATTTAATTAAATTAAATCATTAATTTAATTATTAATTGGGTATTAAGGGATTAGTTAGGGGATTAGGGTTTATTATTAGGGAAAATTATAATTAGGGATTTTAGAATTGTTATTTTATTTTCTAGGGATTTATTTAGGGTTTTAAAAATTAATTTAATTATTTAATTAGGTTAATTTTTTATTAGGATTTAGAAATAGGGTTTTTGGTTTTTTCGTAATTAAATTAATAACTTAATTTAATTGTTTAATTGGGTTAAAATTTTAATTAAGATTTAGAAATAGGATTTTAGGGCTTTTTGTATAATTAAATTGATAACTTAATTTAATTGTTTAATTGGGTTAAATTTTAATTTAGGATTTATAAGGAATAGGGTTTAGGGTTTTTAAATAATTAAATTAATAACCTAATTTAATTGTTTAATTAGATTTTAATTTTTATATAGGGTTTAGAAATAGGGTTTTAGGGTTCTAATAATTAAATTAATAACTTAATTTAATTATTTAATTAGGTTAAATTTTATTTAGGGTTAGAAGTAGGATTTTAGGGTTTTAATAATTAAATTAATAACTTAATTTAATTATTTAATTAGGATAAATATTTAGGTGTTTTTTAATTTATGGTTGTTTTCATAATAAATAGTTTTATATATTGGAAATAATTTATTTAAGAGAATATGGATTTAATTTTGTGTAGGAATTTTATTTAGGAATTTTTGGGGTGGGGTTTAAGTTTATATTTTATATATTTACAACATTTTGTTTATTCTTTTTGAAAAGTGGAAATTTATTTTTATCCAGGAATTTTATTTAGGAAGTTATTTATGATTTTTAGGGTTATTTTGGGTTTGGTTATTATTTCTTTTTTAATTTATAATTTATATGTTTGAAATATTTTGTTTATCCTTCTTTGTAAAAAACATAGAAAGATGATAGTAGGTTTTTGGGGATTTTGGTCGGATAAGGTATATTTGGGAAATTGGGAATTTTACTAAAAAAAACTTGGGTTAGGGTTTATTATAAACTTTTTTTTTATTATTGAATTTATGTGGAAAATTTGGGTTTGGAATAAAAATAATTTAAAGTGAATTTAATTTAATTTTGGGGAGTTAAATTCTTTATTTTTGGATTATGTTAAAGATCTTTTTGGGATAACTTGGGGAATTGTTTTGCTATATTTTTAGCATAAATGTTATTTTGGGTTTTATAAAATTCTATGGAATTTGAGGATTTTATTGTATTTTTATACGGGATATAAAAGGGATTTTAAGGATTTAAAATTTGGGATAAAACTCTTGGTCCAAGAGTCTAAATAAAGGATGGGGTTTAGGGAAAAAACTCTCAGGTTCCAAGAGTATAAATATAGGCCAATGGATAGGATTTAAGGGATAAAACTCTTCGTCCGAGAGTATAAATAATGGATAGGAATTAGGATAAAACTCTTAGGTTCCAAGAGTATAAATATAAGCTAAGGGATTATGATTTAAGGGATAAAACTCTCCATCCGAGAGTATAAACAACAGATAAGGGATTTTAAGCGATAAAACTCTCCATCCGAGACTATAAACAAGGGATAAGGGATAAAACTCCTTATCTAGGAGTATAAATATAGATAAAAGGATAGAACTCCTTGTCTAGGAGTATAAATAATAGATTAAGGGATAGAACTCTTTATCTAGGAGTATAAATAATAGATTTGGGGATATAACTCTTTATCCAAGAGTATAAATAGTGGATTGAGTTTGGGATTAGGGATAGGAATAGGATTAGGGGGTAGGAATAAGGGAGGTGAACTACGATTACTCTGATCCTTCAAAATTGAAGGTACGTAGGCATAGGGTGTCGTGACAGAGAACATCAAAATTGAAGGTACAAATCAGTTCTCTTTTTCAAAAAAAAATTTAAGCTGGTTTGAAAGATTAGTGGTGTCGTGACAGAGAACATCAGCTTCCTCTGCCAAAACTCACTAGCTCAATCACTACACTTTGCTTTGTTCACTTCTCAATAGATTTCTTCCCATTTTTATTCTCAAGCACACAAATTTGAAATTTGAAATTCCTGACCTTTTGTTGTTTAAACCAAACATTCCCTTGCATATTAACTCTAAACTAAATCATGCAACTAAAGCGACTAAAAAATAAAATAGCTAACAACTTAAATAAAACAACTAACAATTGACTGAAAATATCATGCAGAAAACGGATCATAAAGTACTTGGGGCATCAAAACTGCCCCACAAAAGATTCAAACATCCATGGCTCAAAACACGGCCATCCAAAACATAATCCCAAAAGCAGAAACATGCAACAGCAGTAGACAAAATATCCAAATTGTGTCAATAAAGGGTTAGAATGGTGAAGATAGGCTTAGCGTCAGCGTCCTCCCCCACACTTAAAGTAAGGATAGTGTCCTCACTGTTTAGTGGAGAGAGAAGGCATGCCACTGTTTGCTATTTCACCTTACTAGATTAGGCCCTTAGCCTAGAGCTTTTTCTGGGTGCAGGCACGTCATGCTTCTTTTTCTTCCTCTTAGCCTCAACAGCCTTTCCTTCTTGCTCCTTCTTCTTTTTGTCTCGGACATTGCTTTCCTCCATCGCGACACCAAATACCTTCTTCTCAGCGGCCTTATTTGGACTCTTTGTTATTTTGTTGGGCTGCACCTCCGCTTCCTTAGGCTGCTCCTCCAGAACATGCTCTTCTGTATTGACGGAAGGTTCCATGACAGAATCTGGTTCTTGAAGGTGTGAAAAACACAAGAAAGGGGGGTTTGAATTGGTTTTTCAAAATAAAATCGTTTCTTTATACTAATCTCTTTAAAAACTTTTTAACTGATGAATAGTAATCTTAATGAAGCTTGAAAGAGATAACACAATATGTTTATACTAGTTCACTTGAGAATTACTCAAGTTAGTCTAGTCCACTGCCAAGGTGATTTCGTCTCTCTCAATCGAGGTCTTAATCCACTAATTAATCAGATTAATACAATGCACAAGCCTAACTGCTGGTGACTAACAACAACCTCTAAAACTCTTCAAGTTCTAGACTTCTCAAGAGATCTAACCACACTGGTCTCTCTTAAGGAACAACCTCTAAGACTCTCACTAGTCCTAGACTTCTCAATAAATCTAACCTCACCAGGTTTTTCTCAAGGAATTTCAAACAGCAGTTTGAAAAACAGTTTTGTTTACAAGGTATTGCTTCTAGCACAAGCTGAATATGTAAACTATTTTACAGCACAGAAAAATGACTTTTTGAATGATAATAGAAAAATAGAGCGTGTTTGAATCGGCGAAGTTGTTATCATTCATTGAGTCTTCAAGTCCTTTTATAACCAAGTAAAAGTAGTCGTTGCAAGGTAATCATGACTATTGATGGCGATTTGGTAGAAACGTGAGGACAGATAAAACCTTTTGTGTCTTGTCTTGTCAGTATATCTTCGTTGGCATTGTTACCAAGAAATCTTCATTTGAACTTTTGCACAATTACCAAGATATCTTCGTTTGAACTTCATTGCTTAGTCTTCTAATCTTCTTAACTTCAGAGGCTTCTGCGAGCTTGGTTCTTAAGATCTTCAAGTCTTTGAGTCCTCAGAACAGCGCCTTCGGAGTCTTCAGCACTTGGTCTTCAGAACCTTGTTCTCTTAGAAAATTGTCTTCATATCTTCAGAGGCTTCAGAAAGTATTTAGTTGAAGCATATAACCTTTATCAGAGAGCGAAAGCCTTTAGCATTTGAACTTTATTCAATCATAACCTTTGTCTTCAGACCTTCAGAACTTGTTCTCTATCCATATTTTATCAGAGTCTTGCCAATTTCAGATTTTCCTGAAGCAATTTCTGCTATTTAGCACATGTGTAGGCGAAGTATATTCTTTTAGCATTATGTCCATACCAATTAACGGAAGCATAACCTGTTTGTTAGATTCTCAAAAGTAACAAACATTAGTCTTATGAAATTGTTCATACAAACATACTCGTTTGATATCATCAAAACTTAGAAGTAATATTACAGAACCAAGTCTTGTTCTCACAATCTCCCCCTTTTTGATGATGACAAAACTAAGTATTTTGATGACACAATTTTGTACATAATACACGAGTAATAAAAGGTTTTAAGGAATGCTTATCCTTCGTATGAAGTACTCCCCCTGAGTCTTAGACTTGGTGAATTTCAAACTTGATCCTTCAGAGTTTGTCAAGAGCCCAGAACCAAAACAGAGTTCTGATTTTCTGAAGTTTAACTTCATGATGTTTTAATCGGATCAGAATTCCTGAAAAGAAAAACAATCTAATAGAAATAATAGTTTATTGGTTTGCATATAAACAGCGTTATTTTTCAGAGATTGACTATGAGAATCAAAATATCACATTCTCCCCCTTTTTGTCATGGTAAAAAATAATTGTTGTCCAAGGGTGAAAAACTAAGATCTAAAATCTTAAAAACAAAAGAAACACAGACAATCTTAGGTGCTTTCAGAGGACATCTTGTCCAGAATCTTTTGAAGCAAGCTCTGAACGTTCTCATTGAAAGCTTTTTGTTCTGCTAAAATTTCTCCGAAAATCTTTTGTTCTCATATGATTTCTTCAATTGCATTTTCCAACCGTTTTACAGCAGGATCAGATGAGGAAATGACTACAGCATCTTGCTTGGCCTTTTCTGTGGCTTCAGCTTCTTGTTCCAATCTGGCTTCCTCAGCAGCCTTTTCTGCTAGAAGTCTTGCTTCTTCAGCAACCTTTTCTGCTAGAAGTCTTGCTTCTTCAGCAGCTTTTTCTTCACCTTCTTTTTGTTTTACGGCCAAAAACTTGAGTTCCCTTATCCGCTCTTCAACTTCTGCTTTTTCCTTTGCCATCTGAACTCCAGCAGTTATAGTGGCGTCTGAGAAGCTTGCAATTCTTGTAAGTTCAGAATCCAACCATTTCTGGAAGTTTTGACACGAATTTTCAAGCTCTAGAGGCTTGACACTTGTGTTTATTTCTGCTTTTAACTTTGTAACCTTCTTTAACGCCTTGTTACAAAATTGAATAATGCATTCTTCAAGGGTTTTTGGAAGGGGTACATCATAGATGACTAAAGCAAGGTCAGGTTCAGCATAGTTGGTTTCAGACGGTGCTGGCTGAGATGAAACAATCTCAGTAAGAACATGTTCAGCCGTTTGTTGATCAATAGGAGAAGATACCTCTGGGGTAACTGAAACCATGAGAGGTTCAAAATTTGGAGATGGAAGATCAGAGTGTTGGATTTAGGATTCAACAATGATTTTCTGATTAAAAGCGTAGGACATCGGTGAGACAGATATATCTGGTTGGATGATTGAGGTAGTTGTTGATGAAGTGTATGTAGGAATTGCTTCGGATTGGATATGTGTATTGATTGATGGAAAGGAAATTTATGGAATTACAGGAATAGAGATTGGTGATGGTGGAATTGAAAAAGATGGTGGCTTAAAGCTGACTTGTGGATTTGAGGTGGGAATATAGGTAGCTTGAGATGATGATGGTGCAGTAGCAGTTTTAGTAACATTCAATGAAACGGAAGTATTGATAACAGACTTACTGGTATTCCTAAGAAGAAGAGACTGTAGAGTGGAAGTCTTAGAAGATTCAACTTTGTTATCCTTCTTCCTATTATTAGGCTCAGAATCTTCTTCAGTTTGCCTCCTCATGCTCCTGGTAATATATTTAGGTTTTGGAGCGACATCTTCAATTCTGAATTTGGTCATGTCATGTCCTTCTTCTCTCATTATGGCAACGAATCCAGCAATTGTATTTATATGATCCCCTTTGTGATAGATGGGATAGTCTGTTACTGGAAGTCTATTTTTAATCACAGTGTCGTGAGAGATAGACAAGGGTTTCACTTCAACGTTTGTGACCATTTTCATATGCTTAAGGTTAACAGCATTGAAAGCCTCTCCTATGCTTGCAGTCAGGTATTCTGTATATTTGGCTTCTTTGACTAGATACTCCACTAAGCCACTTTCAACAAAGATATCAGAGAGAAGTCTTCCGAAGGGAATGTAGTTTACAATCTTCCTTTCCGACAAGGTTGTTGTTCTTGCTTTGCGTACCATATCCCTTATATAGTAGAACAGAATAGATGGTAGACACATTTTCTCATTCTTTTGCAAATAGTACATCATGTACTTTTGATTTGCATTGAAGAAGTCAGCAGCACTCTTTGAAGGTCTTGGATTGATACATCCAAGAATAATCTTATGCCAGATCCTCAGATTATCACGCAAATCCTTGCTTTTATACTTTGTTGTCCTAGATTGACAATTTTTAAAAATTGCTTTGTTGATGACAGAGTCAGATTTCTCGGTCTTTCCATAAACCCTTTTTCCTTCCAAGAACTTCATTCCTAGCAGATCTGAGATTGACTTCTCAGTGATAATAATCTTTTGTTCCATAACAAAGGAGACAGCATGAAGATCGTCAGTTTCAGCTAGTCTCCAGAATTCTTTTACTAGATTTTCGTAGGTGGGACCTCTCAGTCTGTCAAAATAACTTTTCCATCCTTGAGTGTTTAGTTGATCATTCAGGTTAAACCCATTTGCATGAAGATTGTCAAAGTCAACATCTAGTTCCTTGAGAACGGTTAACTTGTCTGCATGAATAACACAAGTAACTGAGGGTTTTCTTTGCGTCTCATGGTTTGCATCGATTGTGGGAAGAGATGATGAAGTCGACGTGATCGTTGCGGCGGTCGCAGAAGTTGTAGAAGGTGCGATGGATGAAGAGGGTAAATCCTGAGAGGGATTCAGTGTTGCTTCAAATTCTTTGGAGAAGCGAACAGTTTCTTGTTGAATGGTGTTCATCATGATGATGGTTGAGATCAGAGAAGATGAAGATCGTGATTGAGTGCTTGAAGGAGATCGAGAGAGAGAGAGACGATTTGGGGTTTTAAGGTTTCTAATCGAGTGAGAGTAGAAATAAGACAGTTTGAGTGAGTATTTAAAATGTTTTTGAAAACTAAGGGTATAGACACCGTACTGGGGATGAATGTAATTAAGTTTTAAGTCAATTTCAAGAAAATTATTGTTCATTTAATTTGAGTAAATGTAATGATTTAGACATAATCGAAATTGTATGCAGAAATCATTTTCTCAGTAAATGACACGTTATAATGCCTTTAGAATCTGGATAAACCAAGAGTTTTCATCAGAACTGAGACACTTCTGACGAAGTAGTTCTGACGATTTAAACAATTACTTCCTCTGACTAAACACATTCGATTCTGACGCACTCTAACTCTGGACAAAAGTCCATTTTCAGATGCTTTAAAATAATTTGAAATCTATCTACAACCAAGGGTTTTGTAAAGATATCAGCTCATTGATGGTCTGTATCAATAAATTTTAAGCATAAAATTCCCTTCTAAACATAGTCTCTGATAAAATGGTGTTTTATTTCTATGTGTTTAGCCCTAGAATGTAAGATTGGGTTTTTACTTAAACAAATAGTAGCAATATTATCACAAAGATAGGAATGTTACTCTCGTGTATTTGATAATCTTCTAGCTGATTTTTCATCCACAGCATCTGCGTACTACATAAGGAAGCAGATATGTATTCTGCTTCTGCTGTTGAGAGAGCAATTGTTGATTGTCTCTTACTTGACCATGAGATTAGGTTGTTCCATAGGAACTGACAATTTCCAGACGTTCTCTTTCTTTCCAATTTGTCTCCAGCATAGTCTACATCGCAGTAACCAGAAAAAGTGTACTCTGATGTTTTCTCATACATCAAGCCAAGGTTGGTTGTTCCTTTTAGATACCTTAGAATTTGTTTAACAGCAGTTAAATGAGGTTCTCTGGGATCTGATTGGAATCTAGCACAAAGATGTACACTAAATAATATATCAGGTCTAGAAGCAGTTAGATACAAAAGAGAACCTATCATACCACGATACATCTTCTGACAAACCTTACCACTTGCTTCTTCCTTCCCCATTATGCATGTTGAATGCATTAGAGTCTTAGCTATTTTACAATCCATCATGTTGAATTTCTTCAGAAGATCTCTGGTGTACTTACTTTGATGAATGTAATTAGCCTCTGGTTTTTGATCAATTTGAATTCCCAGGAAGAACTTCAACTCAACCATTAGGCTCATTTCGAATTCTGCTTGCATTAACTTTGAAAATTACTCGCATAGAGAAGGATTAGCAGAACCAAAAATAAAATCATCAACATAAATCTGAACTATAAGAATATCATTTTTGAATGATTTACAAAAGAGAGTAGTATCAACTTTGCCTCTAGTGAAGTTATTTTCTAAAATAAATTTGCTCAATCTGTCGTACCAAGCTCTGGGAGCTTGTTTCAGACCATAGAGAGACTTTTTAAGTTTAAAGACAAAATCTAACTTTTCTGAGTTTTCAAAACCCGGAGGTTGTTTGACATAAACTTCTTCTGATATATAACCATTCAGAAATGCACTCTTAACATCCATCTGGTATAAGATGATGTTATGATTTACTGAAAAGGAGATTAATAATCGTATCGCTTCAAGTCTGGCGACTGGAGCAAAAGTTTTGTTATAATCAACCCCTTCTTATTGACTCTAACCCTGTGCATCAAGTCGTGCCTTGTTTCTGATGACTTCACTTTTTTCATTTAGCTTGTTTTTGAAAACCCATTTGGTTCCGATTACGTGGACACCTTTAGGTTTTGGAATGAGATCCCATACATCATTTTTTGAGAACTGATTAAGTTCTTCTTCCATTGCCAGAACCCAGTCCTTGTCCATAAGAGCTTCATCAACTGTCGTTGGTTCAATTAAAGACACCAATCCTAGAAGCGTTTCTTCAGATGGTTTGAAAGCTGATCTAGTTCTGATGGGGGCGTCCTTGCTACCCAGAATTAGTTCTTCAGGGTGTGAAGTTGAGATTCTCCTTTTCTTTTGTTGTAGAGTATTAGATGATACATCAATGATATTGTGAGTAGGGACTTCTGGACTTTTAACTTCTTCCTTTTCATTAGGTTCTGAAAAGCTGATTTCTAAATCTGCAAACTTCTCAACTAGCTTTGACTTTTCAGGGTCAAGCTTATCATCGAATCTGACATGAATTGATTCTTCCACAATCCGTGATTCTGTGTTATAAACTCTATAGCCTCTTGAGTGTTCAGAGTATCCTAACAGCAGACACTTTTGTGCTTTGGAATCAAACTTGCCAATATTCTCTTTAGTGTTTAACATAAAGCAAATACATCCAAAAGGGTGAAAATAAGAAATGTTGGGAATTTTATTCTTCCACAATTCATAGGGAGTTTTATTCAAGATAGGTCTTATGGAGATTCTATTTTAAATATAACACGCTGTGTTAACTGCCTCTGCCCAAAAATGCTTAGTCATGTCAGTTTCTTGGATCATGGTGCGAGCCATTTCTTGTAAAGTCATGTTCTTTCTTTCTACAACTAAATTTTATTGTGGAGTTCTAGGACAAGAAAAGTCATGAGATATTCCATGTGAATCAAAAAGTTTTTCAAAATCTTTGTTTTCAAATTCTCCACCATGATCACTTCTGACCTTGACAATTTTTCAATTCTTTTCATTTTGAAATTGAGTGCAGAAGGAAGAGAACACAGAATGTGACTCATCCTTGTGTCTTAAGAATTTTACCCATGTCCAACGACTTTAATCATCAACGATGACTAGTCCATATTTCATACCATTGGTATAAGCAGTTTTTACTGGTCCAAAAAGATCAATGTGAACAAGTTCCAATGGTCTAGAGGTAGATACAATGTTCTTTGCTTTAAAAGAAGTTTTTGAAAACTGGCCTTTCTGACATGTTTCACAAAGAGCATCTGAAGAATACTTCAGATTAGGAAATCCTCTGACAAGTCCAAGCTTGTTCAGCTGAGAGATTCTTTTCAAGCTAACATGACCCAGACGTCTGTGCCAGACTCATTTCTCTTCATTTACAGACAGAAGACACTTTACATTCTGATGTTTTAAATCTGATAATTTAATTTTGTAAGTATTGTTCTTCCTCTTACCATTGAGCAGAACAGATCCATCTTTTTTACTAACAGCCTTACAGGACGTTTGATTGAAAATAACATCATAACCGTTATCACTAAGTTGGCTAATTGACAACAGATTATGCATTAATCCTTCAACTAAAAGAACATTATTAATAGACGGAAGTTTACCATTACCAACAGTTCCGGAGCCAATGATTCTTCCCTTTTGATTTCCTACGAAACCGGCGACACCTCCAGGCTTAAGTTTCAAATCTTGGAACATATGCCTTTCTCCCATAATGTGTCGCGAGCATCCACTGTCCAGGTACCATGACTGTTGTTTCAGTGGCGCCATTAAGGATATCTGCAACATACACTATCTTATTCTTAGGTACCCATTTTGTGGGTCCTTTCACATTAGTCTCTCCAGAGGTTCTGACACCTTTGGATTTTCGTGCAGCAGGATAATAGTGTGGTATTTGTGCATAATATTTGAGTCTGGAAGTTTTCTTCTGTGTTTGTGTTTGTGATATAACAGACTTAGAACCTTCTGGTTCTGGACATTTTAGTGTAGTGTCAGCACGTACAAAATGTTTAAATAGAGGTATTAGTTTGATATTCTTGGTTTCATCATATGGTTGTGATGGTCCTGGATATCCTAGATCTCTATTTCCATTTCTGCTAACTCCATAGATCATTGAAGCCATTTTACTTCTATCTATGCTTTTAGCGAGAAAGTGTTGAAAAGCTTTATCATATCTGACCACTTCATTAGTGTTGGTTATGTTGGAAGTGATCTCTTCTTCTAACTTAAGGACTTTACTTTTTAAAGCAGGATTTGAGTTTTCTAAGAAAAATAATTTTTCGTTTAATTCTGAAATTGTTTGCTTGCTTTTAGTAAGATCCTCTGAAGGAACCACAAAAGTCTTTTTCAAAGTTTTGTGTTTTCTTAGAAGGAGTTGATATCTTTCCATAAGTTCAGATAATCCTATTTCAAGTTCAGAATGAGACAAGGGAGAAAGTACCTATCTTTCGTCATCAGAGTCTTATAGTTCTCCTTCTGATAAGGCATCGTTTGTGTTGGTATTTGCCATGAATGCTACGTTGGCATGTTCTCCATCAGAATCTTCTTCTGACTCTGAATCATCCCATGTTTCCATAAGACCCTTTTTAGTTTTCTTAGGTTATCCATCTTTCTTGAATTTTGGATAATCATTCTTGATATGTCCAGGCTCCTTGCATTCAAAACATGTAATTTCTCTTCCATAAGTTTTCTTTTGACCATGTGTAGGCTCAGATCTTCTTCTTGGTCCTTTGAATTTATTTTTCCTGTATTTCCATAGTTGACTTATCTTTCTTGATATGAGAGATATATCATCTTCGTCTGAATCCTCTTCAGATTCTTCCAATTCTTCCTCTGCTTGATATGCCTTTTTCTTCTCAGACTTAGCCTTTAGAGCAATAGATTTACCTTTCTTCTGAGGTTCATCTTCTTGAAGTTCTATTTCATGACTCCTTAAAGAACTAATTAGTTCCTCAAGACTTATGTTGTTTAAATCCTTTGCTAGTTTCAAAGTTATTACCATTGGTCTCCATTTGACAGGCAGACTTCTGATAATCTTCTTGACATGATCAGTAGTAGAATAACCTCTGTCCAGAACTTTGAGTCCTGCAACAAGCATCTGGAATCTTGAAAACATAGTTTCTATAGATTCATCGTTTTCCATTCTGAAGGCTTCATATTTCTGGATTAGTCCAAGAGCCTTTGTCTCTTTGACTTGAGCGATGCCTTCATGAGTCATTCGGAGAGACTCGAAGATAGACTTTGCAGTTTCTTTGTTTGTGATCTTTTCATATTCCGTATATGAAATTGCATTTAACATAATCGTTCTTGCTCTGTGATGATTCTTGTAAATCTTCTTTTGAGCATCTGTTAATGCACTTCTGGCAATCTTTTTACATTCAAAATCTACAGGGTGACTGTAGCCATCAACTACCAGATCCCATAGATCTAAGTCAAACGCCAGAAAGTAACTTTCAATTCTGTCTTTCCAATAGTCAAATTGTTCCCCATCAAAGATAGGAGGTTTTGCACTATAAGAATCTCTTTCATTTGCGGTAACATTTAGTTCAGGTGCAACCATTGTTTTTCACACTTGGATCGGTACTGAACACTGTTAAGTGCTTGATAAAAACTCAACCTTTTTATCACCTCAAAACCGGAGCTCTGATGCCAATTGAAGGTGTGAAAACACAAGAAAGGGGGGTTTGAATTGGTTTTTCAAAATAAAATTGTTTCTTTATACTAATCTCTTTAACAACTTTTTAACTGATGAATAGTAATCTTAATGAAGCTTGAAAGAGATAACACAGTATGTTTATACTAGTTCACTTGAGAATTACTCAAGTTAATCTAGTCCACCCGCCAAGGTGATTTCGCCTCTCTCAATCGAGGTCTTAATCCACTAATCAATCAGATTAATACAATGCACAAGCCTAACTGCTGGTGACTAACAACAACCTCTAAAACTCTTCAAGTTCTAGACTTCTCAAGAGATCTAACCACACTGGTCTCTCTTAAGGAACAACCTCTAAGACTCTCACTAGTCCTAGACTTCTCAACAAATCTAACCTCACCAGGTTTTTCTCAAGGAATTTCAAACAGCAGTTTGAAAAACAGTTTTGTTTACAAGGTATTGCTTCTAGCACAAGCTGAATATGTAAACTGTTTTACAGCACAGAAAAATGACTTTTCAAATGATAATAGCAAAATAGAGCGTGTTTGAATCGGCGAAATTGTTATCATTCTTTGAGTCTTCAAGTCCTTTTATAACCGAGTAAAAGTAGTCGTTGCAAGGTAATCATGACTATTGACGACGATTTGGTAGAAACGTGAGGATAGATAAAACCTTTTGTTCCTGTCTTATCAGTAATCTTCGTTGGCACTGTTACCAAGAAATCTTCATTTGAACTTTTGCAAAGTTACCAAGATATCTTCGTTTGAAATTCGTTGCTTAGTCTTCTAATCTTCTTAACTTCAGAGGCTTCTGCAAGCATGAGTAAGAAGGGAAAACATAGCTTGGTTCTTAAGATCTCCAAGTCTTTGAGTCCTCAGAACAACGCTTTAGGAGTCTTCAGCACTTGGTCTTCAGAACCTTGTTCTCTTAGAAAATTGTCTTCATATCTTCAGAGGCTTCAGATAGTATTTAGTTGAAGGGTGAGTAGAGACTATTGGTTGGGTCTTCAGAACCTTTATCAGAGAGAGAAATCCTTCAGCATCTGAACTTCGTTCAATCAGAACCTTTGTCTTCAGATCTTCTGAACTTGTTCTCTATCCATATTTTATCAGAGTCTTGCCAACTTCAGATTTTCCTGAAGAAATTTCTGCTATTTAGCACTTGTGTAGGCGAAGTATATTCTTTTAGCATTATGTCTACACCAATTAACGGAAGCATAACCTGTTTGTTAGATTCTTAAAAGTGACAAACATTATTCTTACGAAATTGTTCATACAAACATACTCGTTTGATATCATCAAAACTTAAAAGTAATATTGCATAACCAAATCTTGTTCTCACAGTTCTAGGTCAGCAACAGTCCACTCATGCTCCTCATTTTCAGCTTCATCTTCTTTCTCAGCATTGCCCTCCTTTTCTGCAGTTTCTGTGGAGGAATAGTATTTCCTCAATACCTCTCCTTCCACATCATATTCAGTTTCAGCAAGTTGCATAGTTTCTTCTACTAGGTCTTCTGATTTCTTACTCTCCTCTTTTTCTCCAGCCACTTCCTCATTGTTCATCTCCAAATCCTTAGCATCTTTATCCACCTCCTCTAAAAAGCTCTCCAGCACCTCATCCTTGTCAGAACTTTCCTCTTGGTCGAGCTTGTTGAGATCAAATTTCTTAGCAGGACTGTTGGGAGGTGTTGGGGCTATGGGGATCTCTTTTCTCTTCCATTCAGCTTTCATTTTCTACTGCTTGGGTGGGTTTTCAGGTTCTGGAGGTGGGGATGGGTAAGCTTTTCTCAACTTTTTCTTCTTCTTAGCTTGACTTTGTATGGTGTCCACAGACACACCTTTGCTCGACTCTTCCACTTCTTTCTTCTTTTCTTCCTTTTCCTTCTTTTTCTTCTCCGCCTTTTCTTTCTTTCTAGACCTCTTCTCTTCTGCTTCATCCTTAACAGCAGCAAGCTCAGTGTTTCCCAGAATATGGTCAGGAAATTTTGGAGGCTCAAGCAAGTTTGCAGGGAATTGCATGGCCCACAACTTCTCTTGCCGGATTAGCTTTGCCTTCTGAAATGCGAAATACTCCCTTTGATCCTTCTGCATCTGCATAAGAACTTCCAATGTTGGGTCTTGCTGCTCAGACAATCCAGAAGAAGATTGACTCACTCCAACTAGTCTTTTTCTAGCTCCCTTGGGCTTTATCAATGTCATAATCAAATTCTGGTCCAGAGGTTGTTGTGGAGAACCAAAAATGTCAGAGTCATACTTCGGCACGACTTTCCTTCGACATAGAGTTGTGATGAGGCACGGAAAGTAAATCATTCATTCCTTCTTTTTAGAACATGCATGGATCTCTTGAACTATGACTTTCCCAATGTTGATTTCTCTTAGTCCAGTTATACAGTGAAGCAACACCAAGCTAGCCCTTGAAACTGTCTCATTGTGAGCAGTTGGTTTGATGGAGTGCTTAGCGAACTACTGCCATACCTTCACATCAGGCCTCAAGCCCATCCTTCGGACTGCTTTCTCTACCCAAGTTGTTCCAGGCACACATAATGATTCCATGTAAGCATCATGCTCATCCTCCTGCGAAGTAAGTACTAGGTTTTGGTACTCATCTTCCTTGTTTTCCAGTTTGAAGTAAAAAATTGATGTTGGATTCATTATAAACTACCCTCGTTCCTCTAACCAGCACCTCCAACCTTTTGTGACCTGGGTCTGTTAGATTTGAGTAAAACTCCTTGACCAATGATGAGTTGTAGGGACCTGGTTGCTTGCAGAAGTTGCCCCATTTCAGTTTTGTGAAAGCCACTCCTAAGTCACCAAGAAGTCCAAGTTTATCGTCCTCATTGTCCATTACAACCCTTTCTCAGCAAAAACGTTCATCTTGCTGAAATGATCCATAAATCGCTTGTGGGCTTCAACATTCACAAAGGTATCATCTTCTTCTTGGCTTGAAAGGTCAACCATGGGGATGACACTCTTCTTTTCTACTATTTTGTAGCGGTGATCGGTGGCTGCATCTTTTGTCATTTTTGAGTGAAAAGGAGCTAAGAGGGTTTGTGAGAAATTAGGGTTCCGGAAAGAAAAGGTAGAGAATGAGGAATGAAATGGTTGTTTTGAATTTTTGGAGAGAGAGAGAGAAAAGTGTTGGTATAATTATGGAGGGAAGTTGAAAAAGAGTATTTGGAAAGTGGAGAGAGGAAAATACTGTTTTGGGGAGATGGAGAGAGAAAAATTTCTCTTTTTGTGATAATTAGGGCAAGAGGCGAAAAGACTTGAAACTGACTAAGGAAAAGACACCAGTAGTGGCCTTAGCGTGTTTTGATAGACAAGGCAGTCTGCGCTATAATTGCTCTGCAGCTACGCATGGTCCAAGGCGTGTGATCCCAATGCCAATCTTCATTCTCTCTCCCTCTTTCGAAATAAAATGCTTTGTTTGCTTCCTCATGTCCAAGAGAAAATAATTAATTCCAGATAAGCATTAATCACTTCCTTATGGACTTAGCAGAATTAATTCTTACACATCTTCCCATATTCCTTCTCCACTCTTCTCTTGTCCTTTTCTGGCGCGTCACGTCTTGCCATTAGCTGATACCACAAAAACTTAAATGATCCTGCACAAACATAAAAACAAAAGAGATTGCATAACGCTGGGTTGCCTCCCAGTAGCACTATTTTAAGGTCTTATCGCCTGACCAAAACAAGTATCTATCAATCAATAAAATGGAGGGAACCCCTTGTGTTGTGTGAGGTTTCTCCAAAATAAGTCTTGGCCGTTTGGCCATTAACCTTGAATCTTTCTCCATTTTTCTCATTCAATAACTCTACAGCACCATGGGCGTAAATCTCTTCCAGAATAAAGGGTCCAGACCATCTTGATGTTAATTTTCCAGGAAATAACTTCATCCTTGAGTTAAAAAGTAGAACTTTTTGGCCTTTTACCAATTCCCTCTTCTGACATCTCCTATCGTGCCACTTCTTGGTCTTTTCTTTATACAACTCAGCATTCTCGTATGAGAACAGCCCATGTTCATCCAACTCATTCAATTGGAGCATTCTAGCTTAGCCATCATTTTTAAGATTAAATTTTAGTTGCTTCACAGCGCAAAAAGCCTTATGCTCCAATTCAATGGGTAGGTGACACGTATTTCCATAGAAAATTCTATAAGGAGACATGTCTAAGGGAGTCTTATAGGAAGTCATATACGCCCATAGTGCTTCGTCCAAGTGCTTGGACCAATCCTTCCATGTGGGGTTAACCACCTTTTCCAAAATTCTCTTGATTTCTCTATTGGAAAGCTCCACTTGCCCACTAGTCTGTGGATGATAAGCTATAGCAACCTTGTGCTTTATCCCATATTTTTCCATTAAGTTTTCAAAAAGATTGTTGCAAAAATGGGATCCACCGTCACTGATGATGGCTCTAGGCATGCCATGTCTTGTCAAGATGTTCTTGAGCAAGAACTTGGTCACCAACTTAGCATCATTGGATGGTGTTGCTACTGCTTCAATCCACTTGGATACGTAATCCACATCTACAAGGATGTAAAGATCACCGAAGGATGGAAGGAAAGGTCCCATGAAATCAATGCCCCACACATCAAATATTTCTATTTCAAGAATTCTTGTGAGTGGCATTTCTTGTCTCATGGATACATTCCCAACCCTCTGGCATCTATCACACCTTTTGATTAAGTCATGAGCATCCTTAAAAGTAGAAGGCCAGAAATAACCTGATTGCAGCACTTTTGCTACAGTTCTGACTCCTCCAAAGTGTCCACCGTAGGGGGCTTTGTGGCAGGCCGACAAGATCTGTCGTGCCTCCTCATAGTCAACGCATCTCCTCAATAACTGATCAACACACTTCTTGTACAGGTAGGGCTCGTCCCAAAAATAGCTCTTGATAGTGTGGAAGAACCTCTTTCTTTGTTGGAAGTTGAATTCTGGTGGTTTGACTCTGCTCACCAAGTAGTTAACAATGTCAGCGTACCAATGAGTCGTGCCATCAGTAATCAACAACAGCTTCTAATCCGGAAAACTTTCTTCAATGTCCCCACTATTTTGGGGTTGAACTTCTTCAGGTAGCCTTGAGGGGTGATCAGCAACTGAGTTTTCAACTCCTTTCTTGTCCCTTATTTCTAGGTCAAACTCTTGTAATAAGAGAACCCATCTTATGAGTCGTGGCTTTGCATCATTTTTGGCAATCAAATACTTGATTACTGCATGATAAGTGTACACAATGACTTTACTTCCTACCAAATAAGGTCTGAACTTATCAAAGGCAAACACTACCTCCAACAGCTCCTTCTCTGTGGATGTGTAGTTGATTTGCGCTTCTATCAAAGTCTTGCTTGCATAGTAGATGGTGTGAAAAACTTTGTTGTTCCTTTGGCCTAACACAGCACCAATGACAAAGTCACTGGTGTCACACATTAATTCAAATGGCTTGGACCAATCAGGGGTTTTGACTACAGGTGCAGAAATGAGAGCCTCATTCAAAAGATTGAAAGATTCAAGGCACTCCTTACTGAAGACAAAAGGTATGTCATGCTGCAGCAGCTGGCATAGGGGTTTGGTTATTTTTTAGAAATCTTTTATGAACCTCCTATAAAATCCAGCATGCCCCAAGAAACTCCTAATGCCCTTGATATTGGCTGGTGGGGGTAACTTTTCCATTACCTCTACCTTTGCTTGATCCACCTCTAATCCTTATTTTGAAATTCTATGACCAAGAACAATCCCTTCTTTTACCATGAAATGGTATTTTTCCCAATTAAGAACCAGGTTGTTCTCTTCACATCTTGCCAGCACCAATTATAGATTCTATAGACAATCCTTGAATGACTCTCCAAAAACCGAAGAGTCATCCATGAAGACTTCTATGGAATTCTCTATGATGTCTGAAAATATAGCCATCATGCAACGTTGGAAGGTGGTTGGTGCATTGCACAGTCCAAACGTCATCCTTCTAAAGGCAAAGGTGCCATAAGGGCAAGTGAATGTTGTTTTCTCTTGATCTTCCGGGGCTATTGCAATTTGGTTGTAGCCCGAATATCCATCTAAGAAGCAATAGTACTCCTTTCCAACTAGCCTATCCAACATTTGATCAATGAAAGGCAAAGGGAAGTGATCCTTCCTAGTTGCCTTGTTCAGCTTCCTATAATCCATGCAAATCCTCCAACCAGAAACAGTTCTAGTGGGGATAAGCCCATTCTTCTCAATGATTATCACTGTCATGCCCCCCTTTTTCGATACACACTGGATGAGACTCACCCACACACTATCAGAGATAGGGTAAATAATTCCTATATCCAGCCAATTGATAATTTCTTTCTTTACAACCTCCTTCATGATTGGGTTCAGCCTTCTTTGACTTACAATGCTATTCTTAGTATTTTCTTCCAACAAGATTCTATGCATGCAAATTGCTGGACTGATTCCCTTAATGTTAGAAATCTGCCATGCAATTGCCTTCTTGTGTCTCTTCAGTAGTGAAATTAGTTGCCCCTTCTGCTCTTCTTGCAGATCTGTAGCAATGATAACTAGCAGCTTCTGTCCTGCCTCTAGATATGCATACTGTAAATGCTCCGGCAGTTGCTTGAGCTCCTATTCAGGAGGTTCCTCTATGGAAGCCAGCTGCTACTTGTGAGCAACAGTGGTAGATTCTATCACTTCCACGAATTCTTCCTCTTGCTTCTTCATTGGACCATAAATGATCCCATCTTCTAGTCCTTCATCTTCCAATTTTCCTAGCTCAATTTTCAACACATCACTAGCTTTTAGGAGGTTTTTATGAATTAAACCTTCCCAACTAGATATCATGGAACAATCAGCTACCTCTTCTTCTGGGTATTGCAAGGCATTAAGTATGTTGAACACTACGTGCTGCCCGTTCACTCTCATAATGAGTTCTCCTCTTTCTACATTAATTAAGGTTCTACTCGTTGCTAGGAATCGCCTTCCCAACAAGATGGGTGTTTCCTCATCAGCCTCAAAGTCCATAATAATGAAATCAGCAGGGAAGACAAATTTGTCAACCCTTACCAGCACATCTTCTATCTTTACTTGTGGGTAGCAAATACTTCTATTTGCCTGCTGCAAGGTGATAGTTGTAGGCCTGACAGCGCCTATCCCTAGCTTCTTGAAAATGGATAGGGGCATGAGATTAATGCTAGACCCTAAATCACAAAATGCCTTTCCACAAAAGGTATCTCCAATGGTGCATGGAATAGTGAAACTTCCAGGATCCTTCAGTTTGGGAGGGAGTTTGCCTTGAACCAATTGACTACACTCTTGTGTGAGTGCAACCGAGCAAATTCTCCTACCCTTTTTCTCTTGGTGAGTACATCCTTCATGAACTTTGAGTAGTTTGGCATCTGTTGAATAGCCTCAATCAATGGTATGTTGATGTGAAGCTTCTTTAAGATCTCTATAAACTTCGCAAATTGTTGCTCTTCATTGGCCTTTTTTATCCTTTGTGGAAAAGGAGGTGGTGGCCTTTCTTGAACAAACTTTTGCTTTCTGTTGGATCTAGTAATGACTTCTTGATTCTTTTGAGGAATGAGGTCTGCAGTAGGTACATCATCTTTGTGCTTCTGTTGCCCAGATGAAGACGATTCTTCATCCACTTGGTTTCTTGCTCCAGAACTGTCTGGCGTAGACAGATCAGTGCTTGACTCTTTGCTCTTTGTAGCGGCCTCTTCAATTTCTTTACCACTTCTGAGTTTGAGGACTTGGCATGTTTCCACATTCTTCACTTCAGCTTGTGTATTTGGACTCTCAGTAGAGCTAGGGAGAGTTCCCAAGTTTCTTGAGCTCAAAGCAGTGGCAATTTGCCCTACTTGATTTTCCAAGTTCTTGATACTCACCCTTTGTGATTGAAATTGATTCTTTGCTTCTTGAATAAAGGACTTAAGAACATTCTCCAGATGGTTGTTTCCTTGATTTACCCTAGAATAGTTAGGGTTAGAAAAACTAGGTGGGACTTGTGGTGTTGTTGCTTGTGGCTTCGGTTGACTTTGATTGTTACTCCATGAAAAATTGGGATGGTTGCTCCATCCTGGGTTGTAAGTGTTGATGTATGGATTATTGTATTTGTTGTTATTGTTGGGATTGCCAACATAGTTAACAGAAATAGGATTTGCAGAAAATTCTTCATACAAATGTGGTCCTCCACAGTAGACACAGGCAACCTCAATAGCGTCGGTAACCACCTTAACTGGTTCAGGCTTTGCACTTCAGGACTCATCAGATTCTTCATCATCTGGTGGATCTGAGCCACTTGAGCAACAAGAGTTGTGGTCTCAGTGACTTCATGCACTCTAGTAGGTTTCTTTTGAGTTGAACTTGCAGTGGCCCTAGTGACTGGCCATTGATAAGTGTTGGCAGTAATGCTCTCAATCAACTTGTAACCATCATCATAAGATTTAGACAAAAGAGCTCCACCACTAGATGCATCTAACATATTCCTTGAGGATGGAATTAATCCATTGTAGAAAGTCTCAAGTTGTATGCAGATGGGAATCCCATGATGAAGACATTGTCTCAACACTCCTTAAATCTTTCCCATGCATCAAACAATGATTCATCATCTCCTTGCCTAAATGAAGTGATCTCATTTCTCATCTTTGCATTCTTAGAAGGAGGAAAATACTTGGCCAGAAACTTTTCTGCCAAAGCGTTCCACGTAGTAATGGAATTTGGTTCCAAAAAATTAAGCTAGCTCTTGGCTCTATCCCTTAGAGAGTATGGAAACAGCCTTAACCTAAAGGTGTCGATAGGCACGTCAAGGATCTTAAAGTTGTCAGCAACATCCAGAAATTTTTTTAAATGTAGGTGTGGATCTTCATGGGGAGAGCCTGAATATTGACCAGCAGCTTGCAACATTTGGAACATCATAGGCTTGAACTCGGACTATGGTGCTATGATGGCTGGTCTAGCAATGCCAGTATTCATAGCATTAGGATCAAAGACAACATAGTCCCTGATGGTGCACGCTCGGTCATTGGCAATACCAATGATGTCTGGCTCTTGTAGTGACTCGTCCGATGAACTTTCTTCATCTGTGTCCACCTCGTGCACTACTCCTTCAGGTTCAACCACGGCTGAGGTTGAGGAATCTCCAGATATTTGCTGAGAACGTAAAAATCTCCTTCGTCGTTGAGAATTCTTTCAGGTTCAGTTTAACCACTGTAAACTGGTTGTAACGACCTGCGCATGCAACAGCTTAAGCCTGTCGGAACACCAAATCACAACAAACGTTAAAGGCTCAAATACAATCTTTCTTAAACAAAAAAATAAATACAGCAATTCAAACTTTTATACACTTCCCCGGCAACGGCGCCTAAAATTTGTCTGCTTTATATCTAGTGCTTTTTTTATTATATGGTTTTAAAGCAAGGGTGTCACATGCAAGTATACAAGCTTGATAATGCAGCAAGTGATAAAGTAAAGGCCGAACCCACAGGAAGTGATGAAAGCTTTGAACTAAAAGTATTAATTTCTTTGTTTAAGAGAAAGTATGAGCAAGGTAACAAAATAATAATAATAAATGGCAGGAGCAACACACAATTAACTAAGATAAAGATGATAAATAAAAAGTAGTTGAAATATCATAGAGAGCAGTTGATGAGCTAAAATCCATTAGTATAGTTGTTGCTAAAATTCCATCATGATGTGAAGTGTCGTGCCTCAAAAGGTCATAACATGATCTAGTGGCGTATCTCTACAACATCAAAAACATGCATAACTAGGGCAAGGGAAAAAATCTCTAAGTCTCACTTGTAACCCTAAAATACGTCTGGTTTTAATTCTGAAATTCTTTATGGTCTCAACTTCTTATCTCTAAGCAAGTTGAATTAAGTGAATATCTCTATCCTACTTTATTAACCACTTTTGTTATGAAATCCACTTGTTTGTTGGATCTCTCTCAACAACAAGCTTTTACCTTTTTCCTAGTTGATCACTCTAAGAATCAAGTGTATAGCATAAAAACACATAACAAAATAAGACATTAAACATCACATCATTTCAACATAAAAACAACTTTTATACTAACTTATTAAGCTCATCAAACAAGGGTTTAGCTCATAGTGAACTGAGTACAAACTACTGAAGTGAAACTAAGAGGAGACATGTTCTTACAAAGACAAGTAAAGAAATGCAACCTAATAGTAACTTGGAGATCTCTTGCGTTGGGTAAACAGCAACAGCTCTCTTCAGTCACGACAGCTTTCAGCGGAATGCACAAAACTGGATGAGAAGAGAAGGCCCTCTACAATTACTCTAACCCTTAAATAAACTAAAATTGAAATAAAAATGTTTGTTGTGTGTAAAATCTCCAGCCCTCTTTCTTCAATGCACAAGTCTTCTTTATATAGAGGTAAGTGGGAGTGAGAGTTGCTACTTTCTTGGATCATGGGCTTCTTGATGAAATTAAGGTTAGACCCATATCAAATCCGAAAGTGGACCAGCTATTCCTCAACCCTTCCTTTGCAAGTTATCTGGTAAAGTGTAGCGCGAATTTTTGGACGTGGTTGTGAACCACTATCGCTTTTGGGGTACTATAGTTCGATTCATTTTTTATCCTATTGAAGCTGATGAAGGAAGGGAAATAGATGTCTCCAATTAACCCTGCTTGCATACTGAGTTTAAACAGATGACTGTTGGTTTACAGATGCTCTTGAGATTGTGGGTCTCTCTTAAGTTATTTTGTTAAAATAGTGCCTGGGCGATTGGTGGGAGTTTAAGACTGATGCTTTTCGATTGAAATGTGAAGGTATGGGATTTGGGACTTTGGATTAGTGTGCTCGCTAAGATTTTTCTTTCAATCTTATGCCTACGTATTCCCGTTTACTGAAACAGGGAAATCAGAGCGATCATAGTTCCTCCTATTCTATGGGAGGAAATGGTGTTTTGGTGTCTTGTTCAAAGCCCAAGACATGAAGCTGAAAAGGTGGTTTATATCTTGTTCAAAGCCCAAGATGTGAAACTAAAAAGGTGTTGCCTTTAGAGAGAATTTGTCATCTCTAAAGGGGGTCTATTTGTCACGACTGTTGGGTGACTGACTATAAAGGAGGATTACTTTAACCGGGATATGTGAATCCTAGCAATGCCATAATTTCCTTTATAGGGGATTTTAACCTGAAGGAGATGACTTTAACTCAGTGTAGAGCAATGCTATCTTTCCTTAGGAATTTCTCATGCTAAAAAAGGGATAGTGGCGTGGATGTAAATAATCCAGAGGCTTGCCGCTTACAACGATTAGATGAAAGGAGTTGTTGATGTTTGTATCCTGTGAACGAGGCACAGTTTTGATGCTAAAAGGTTGATTGACTCAATCGGGGTTTTTCTTATACAAATCCTAAGAGGAGGCTATTGGCCCAAAAAGAGGGTGTTTTTATGTGTCTCGTACAAAGCCCGAGAGAGAGGCTAAAAGGGTTTGACTCAACAAGAGAGTGCTTTTAGATGTGTCTTGTACGAAGCCCAAGACGAAGGCTAAAGGTTGACTCAACAAGAGAGTCTTTTATACTCAACAAGAGAGTGTTTTTGTATCTCGTACGAAGCCCGAGAGGGAGGCTAAAAGGATTATTGACTCAACAAGAGAGTCTTTTTTTTATCTCGTACGAAGCCCGAGATAGATGCTAAAAGGATGGTTGTTTCAGTTGAGTAATAGGTCCAGTAGGTTGGTTAAAAGAGAAAATCAGTTCTTATAAAGAGACTGATTAAAGGTAAGGCTATGCTTTGGGATTGATCAGAGGATCAGGGTTATTTCCTGTTCTTTAAGGAAATGGGGAATCCAGAGGGTATTGGAGATTGTCCGAGTCTACTGGTGTTTTTTCCCTACTTGAGAATGCCTTTGAGACTCAAGGAGATTAGACTGTCTAAGTCTAGATTTTTATCTTTTGTACTATTCTTAAAGAAACAGTAGTAGTACGTTCACGGTAGAAAGATCTAGACTCCTTGAAAGACTGTTCTATTAAGATGACTAAATTCCGTTCCTATACCTCTAGGAGGTCGTCGGGACAATTTGTACGAAGCCCAAGAGGAGGCTAGAAACTTTTAAGAATCCGAGGGACAATTTGTACGAAGCCCAAGAGGAGGCTATCTTCCCTAAGGAAGAATCCTTATACGAAGCCTAAGAGGAGGTTGTGAATACTTCTAAGAAGCTGTAGGGTCCTTGTACAACGCCCAAGAGGAGCCGGGGATGCTTTTAGGAAGCCCGTGGGTCCCCAAACCCCGAGAAATTCAAGACAGGCTATTCACAGAGAATAGATCAAGCTAGAAAAGTCCAAGAATTTGGAAGAAACTCAAGAGATGCCATTCACGGAGAAAAGATCATCTCTAGGGAGTAGAGTTTCTTTGACAATTTTGAAGAGTGACAGTCTGAGAAAGGGTTCACCGAGAATGCTGCCTTTCACGTCTCTATATTGTTTAACCCCAAGAGGAGGGAAGACTGTGTCTGGTAATCCTATGGGAGATCTAGTTTTGTCTATTTAAGAGTGACCAACAGGGCTTAGTGCTAGACGTAGTTGTCGGAGAAACTCTAAATATCTATACTAGTATTACACAGTTGATATAAGTTTATGAAAGAAGACTTACAGTGAAATAGCCCCACAATACAGTTATATGTATATGAAAGCGGATAAAGAAAGCATATAAAAACTTACTCGGTTGTAGAGCTTCCATGCTGTTTGGTTTGTTTTTTCAACAAAGAAAGATTGAAAACAACAGTATATTCAAAATTAAAGGAAAAAGTATTTTGAAAAGATGTTGGGGCTTACAACTCAAGGAGGGGCCCAAGGTTTATCAGTGATCGCACTGTCGTTTTGTACAGAGGGACTTATACAAGTGACTGAGGCCCAAAAAATTTTCCGTACAAGGGGATGGGTCTTACACTCTCTCAAGAGGACCATGTGTTTAAAGAAAAAGAATGGGGCTTACAACACGAGGGTAGGCCCAGATGATTGGTTTTTTTTATTGGCGATCGCACCGAGGTTTTCTTTTAACGCAGGGGGACTTATACAATGTCTGAGGCCCAAAAAGTTTTGGTTAAAAGGGGATTGGGTCTTACACTCTAATAGAGGCCCAAGAGATTTATTTTTGTACAAGTGGTGGGGCTTACAGCTCAATGAGAGGCCCAGGGTCATTTGTTTAAAAATAGCGATCGCGCCGAGATTTTTGAAAACGCGGTGGGTCTTATACAATGCATTGAGGCCCAAAATGGTTTGATTTTCAAAGGGGGTTGGGTCTTACACTCTAATAGAGGCCCAAAAGATTTTGAATGCGTCTTATAGCTCGAGGAGAGGCCCAGGAATTTTTCAACGGGCGACGATCGCGTCGAACTTTTTGAAATACAACGGGACTTATACAATAAGTGAGGCCCAAAAATAGGTTTGTATTTACATAGGATTGGGTCTTACACTCTATTAGAGGCCCAAAAGTGTTTGAAATTGGTTGATGAGGGTGAAAATCAAAGAAACCCTAATTTGTTATTCTTTAAAAGTAAATATTTAAAGAAAATCAAATAAAATACCAAATAAGTTTGAATAAACCATTTGTGATTTTTGTTTAAGGTTTGAGAAATGAGGGATTAATCACAAGGTTAATTAAAACTCACTTGGTTTTTATTTTCAAAGTAAATATTCACTTTTAAAATATTTAAAAACATTAAAAAGGAATTTATTCACAAAAATACTAATTATATTAAATAAATAATATAAACTTAATTTTTTTGTGGAATAAAATATTTCAACATTTTTGGGATTTTTTACAAAAAGAACCAATAAAAAATAATTAAAATTGAAAGAGTTATTTAATTTTCCAATTAATTAATAAAACATAAAATATTGGAAAAAATAGCAAAAATGTGAGAAAATACAAAATGGCATGGGTGGGGTTTGAACCCACGACCTCAAGGTTATAGGGCGCGCGCCTTACCACTGGGGTGGTGATACATCCATTGCTTGAAGTGAAACCACCAATATACAAGGCATGCCTTGTTTTCTTGGCCTAGTCAAGGCAAGGCAAGGCAAGTTTTGCCAAGAAACGGGAAGGTCCATAACTTTCTCATTTCTTAATGGTTGGGGACAAAATTTATATGCATCTGGCCTAGAAATTCACAAGGAATCCAATGGTGGTGGTATTTTTTTCAGATCATACCCCCTCCTCAAAACCCAATAGTGGTTTTGAAAAAGGCCTATAATTGCATTTTCTATGCTACACTTTGATACAGGCATGAATTACATGATGAATTGGTTCAAACACAACATATATAACATGTATGAGGTGTGTATTATCAGTGGACTTCAAAGCAATGCATATTTTGGAAAGTTCAAGTCATGATTCTTACCTCTTTTTGAACTTTTGGAGTTTTCTGTGCAATCTGCCAAACTTCTTATTCCAGAAATGGTTTGATGCTTTGGACAGTCTCAAATGATCCCTTAGAAGCTTTGAGGATGGTTGGAATCAGCTGGAACCTGCAAAAACACAAATATGCCCTTTCTTGCAAAAGGGGTTAAAATGACCAAAATATCATTTCTCTCAAATGGTGTTCCAGATGGGGGGGACCATTTGGGACAGTTCAAGGATGTTATTTGGAGTGTGTTTGAGGTTTTATCTGGTTTGGAAAGTGACTGAATCAAGACATGGCTTGAAAAATGCACAAAAGGCCTATTTTGAGGTTTTGAGAGGTGACTTTGTGATTTTGGTGATACAGGTCACTTTTTGTAGTTTGGATCACCTACATATGATATTTATGAGGTGTTAGGATCATGAGTTATGATGGAAATGCTCTCTAACTCAAAAACTCAGAGTTACCTTGCTAAAGAAGGCATTTTGGCCTAAAGAGAGGGATTTTGAGGAAAACATCTGTTTGATGGCTTTGGTGTACTCAAACTGAGCACAAATGAGCTCTATTTATAGTAGAGCAAGTTTGTTTTGGGATCAATAGTGAATGGCAACTGCAGCGGAGGTTTGGCCAATGGTTGCACTTTGGAATCCAGGTCTCCTCTAGCCATTGACTAGAGGTTAGGGCATAGGGTTGTGGTTCCCTTGGTCTTGGATAAGTCTTGACTGAATTCAGTTGCAAATGGCTCAGCCTATGCCACCTTGGTGTATGCATTGAATGCTCCAATCCAAAATTGGAGTCTTCTCCCTCTTTTAGGCAATTCTAGGTTTGGCATGCTACTTCTTGTTCCAAGGACTTTGGAGGCTTGGCTCAGTGTTTGTCCCCTTTAGATTTGATCCTCAGATGTGTCCAAGATGATGACAAGGCTTGGAATGATCTGATTTTGCCAAATCGAGCAAAAATGCAAAATTCTGCCTAGCCTTGGCAGTTTTCAGCAAGGCATATTGCCATTGTCATATCTCTTGGCCCAAGTGGAATCTGGTGATGTTCTTGGCCATTTTGGAAAGCCCTCATATGATACAACAACTGTTTGATCATATTTGGTTTTGATACCTTTTGGGTCCAAGTGAAAAATCCCCCTACATTTGGAAAAAAGTGAAGGCAGATTCTGACTTAGTGAAAATTTCACTAAGTGTTGGAAAAAAGTGACATTTTCACTTTTTGTGATTTTGATCATTCCATAACTCAAAATCCATGAGGAATTTGGAGGGAGGTCAGTTTTAAGCTTTTGTAGAGGGTAATGAGATCTACAAATCAAGCTTTGGATGGGAAAAAATGGCCTTGTGGTTTAGGAGTTATGATCCTCCAAAGTTGGTACCCTTACCACTTTGTTCATAACTTAGAAAATTTTCTAAGTTTTTATGGTTACGCCTTTTACAAGTTATCCCACTTTTCTAGATTTTTCTTAATGAATGATGATTCAAATCATACATTAACATCATTTTAGGGTTAAAAAATCATTTTTGTGAAAAATCTCAAAAAGTCAAAGTTGACTTTTGTGTACAGTTGACTTTTTGTCAGATGAATTCCAAACTGTGCGATCCTTTAGGAAATCATGTCCTTGACCTAAATCAAACTTGATGGACATGTTCCATGGGTGTTATAGGGTATATTGAACCATGTCCTAGGGTTTGGGAGCATGTCCTGGTCAAAAGTCAAAGATACAGTTGACTTTTCTCGCGAAACCCTAACTGTGGTACTGATGAAATTGAGACTTGCTGCTCAAGCTTCCTGGATCAATCCATTATTACAAATGGATCAATGTGGTATGTTGGAGATCCTCAAATTATCTCTTGAGGTCTTGGCTCATTATTTGTCCCAAAAGCCAACTTGAATTAGGTCAAGAAACCCTAATTCCTGGTTTTTGATGTATGCATCCCCTGAGGTCAAATTGACTTGATGCTTGGGCCCATGAGGTTCCATGGAGTATTTTAGGATATGCTTTGAAGCATTGGCTCATGCCCAGAGGAAAATTTTCATATGGAGGCCCTGGTCGACCAAACCCTAATTTGGTGACACTGGCGATCTTGAGGCTTGATCCACCTAGAAGGGAGCAGCCTTATGCTTAATCCTTAAAGTGGGAGTCCTTTTGATCCCTTGTGGATATTTGAGAGGCTAGAAAAGTTGAAGATCATGTCATTTCTTGATTGATCCTTTGTCTAAAAGCCCTGAAAGGGCTGGAAACCCTAAATTTGATTGTAGTGGATGCTCACCCATCTTTGGGGAGACTGATGAGGTATGATGGTTCCTCCATATTGCGATGATGATTTTCATAATGATGGGAAATTTTAGTGGTCAAAATTTGGGGTATGACAGATGCCCCTATTTAATCTTCTTGGACCCGAAGGTGTGAAAGGCGAAGGTATTCGGGCATTCGGGGTGCAAGAGGATTAAATATCGGAATACCCGAAATTTTGATGGTGGTTAAGAATGGTAGCTTGCACATCCTTCTTATTTTGCTAAGAAATGATGCTTAGAAAAGGTAAAAAACTTCCCCTCGATCCAGGTTTCCTACCAAGGAACTGGTCTTAGTTTCTGAAATAAACTTCCCCTCGATCCTGGTTTCCTACCAAGGAACTGGTCTTAGTTTCTGATGTAAACTTCCCCTCGATCCTGGTTTCCCACCAAGGAACTGGTCTTAGTTTCTGATGTAAACTTCCCCTCGATCCTGGTTTCCCACCAAGGAACTGGTCTTAGTTTCTGATGTAAACTTCCCCTCGATCCTGGTTTCCTACCAAGGAACTGGTCTTAGTTTCTGATGTAAACTTCCCCTCGATCCTGGTTTTCTACCAAGGAACTGGTCTTAGTTTCTTTTTTCAGTAAACTTTTTGACAAGGGACGCTATTCATAGCGATTTTCCTCAAACTTTTCGCCAAATTTTCCTGGAGAGATGCCATTTGATAGAAAAAGTTTTGATGTCAGAGTTGTTGGGGAACCCAGTCGTCTGAGTTGTAGAGGTGTACAAACTTCTCTGTTTGGAGACACCATTTGCCGACTCTACTGGGGAAAACGAGTCTTTTGAGAGACTGCTTTCATGCTTGGGGATATTGAATCATACTTTTCTCGGGATCTTCCCGGAGAAACGCCATATGATGTGATCCAATTTTGAGGTGCTGATGACCTTTACATCAGCGGCTTTTTTTTCGGAGAAAAACTGCTGTTTTGCCAAATCTCTGCTTAAGGGACTTCCTCTAGGGATTTTCCTTAATCCGGGAAAGCAAAAATATCATCTTCAATGGCGAAGAGTGACATCGGTTGAAGGTTCTCTGGTCTTTCATAGGTTCAAGTTATCAAAGTGGTCAAGGGCCAATTCTGATCCAGAACTAAACTGGAGGAGAGAGATTGTTCAGACGCAACCTTTCCTGACGAGGAAAGAACTGACAACTCGATTGAGATGACTGTTATCACTAGGGGACAAGACCGACGGGAGTGATAGTGATGCAATATGAATGTGAATGCAAATCAATAATGCATGATGTATGTATGTATATGCTGACAAAACTGACGCGCCATACAGACTAATAGATGAACATGACTGGATACTCGGCCATCGCGGGGCGAAGAAGTACCGCTGGTTCACGATAGCAATTCTGCCTTGCTTAGGAGAAACAGTCCCTGTTGGGAGCGACGCTTGTCGAGCTTAGGAGATGGGAACTCGGCCGAGGGTGTCAGATGAAACAATGGTCTCTGACACAGCTGATCCTTTATTCAGGTGCACTGGTTTAGAAGGAGTACTTTGATTCTACACTTTGAAGCTCGGACAATTTTGGAGAAGCAACAGATGTTCTTTCGATGTTCAACCGTCAAAAGAAATTGTCGTCTTTATTTTTAAGAGCAGAACAATTTTAACAAGTAAATTCATTTTTGTTTCGTTTCAAGAATCGTTGATCATGTTAAAATGTCGTTTTGTAAAGCTAAACAAATAAGAATTGCAAACAAAAGCACAATGGCTTAAATTTTATTGATAGGATGGAAATCAGCCAAACGCGTGATTCCATAGAGCATTTACAAAGTTTAGCAAATGGTAATTTACAGGGAAAAGGGGCTACGTTGAAACATAACGACCACTATCCTTCTACCAACTTTGAATTCTGGGCATCCTGAGCTTCTGTCGATGATGACCTTAACTGGAGCTTTCCTGATGAATGATGTAACTGCTGCTGAGGGACTTGCCCCTTTGTCAAAAGTAGTTACTTTCCGTTATCACTAATTTTTGCCTGGATTGTACTTTGAGATTTCCAATCCACCGGGATGATTTTTGATCATGTCTCTAATTTTTTCCTGGACCGCCCTTTCGGGTTTTCAATCCACCGAGACATTTTTTTTAGGCGAAGTATTTCTTGACTACATCAACATTCGTGGGGTAGGAAAATTCCTCTCTGTCCATGGTTGCAAGTCTCAAGGCACCGCCTGAGAAAGTTTTCATGACCACATAAGGGCCGTCATAACTCGGAGTCCATTTGCCCCGGGAATCAGCGAGAAATGATTGTATCTTTTTTAGCACAAGGTCTCCTTTCCTGAAGATGCGAGGTCAAACCTTTTTGTCAAATGCCATCTTCATTCTTTACTGATACAACTGAACGTGGCATAGTGCCCTTATTCGTTTCTCTTCGATCAGGTTGAGTTCGTCGTGTCGAATTTGACACCATTCAGCTTCTGTAAGCTTAGCTTTCATCAATACCCGGATTGATGGGATCTCTACTACGATGGGGAGCACTGCTTCCATGCCATATACTAGAGAAAAAGGGGTTGCCCCTGTTGAAGTGCAGACAGATGTGCGATAACCGTGAAGAGCAAAGGGTAGCATCTCGTGCCAATGTTTGTAGGTTACAACCATCTTTTGAACAATCTTCTTGATGTTCTTGTTAGCTACTTCTACCGCTCCGTTCATCTTTGGTTGGTAGGGAGATGAGTTATGGTGTTCGATCTTGAACTCTGCCCATAACTCTTTCATCATGTTATTGTTCAAGTTAGATCCATTATCTGTAATGATCTGGCTCAGAACACCATAAGGGCAGATGATATTATTTTTGATAAATCGGACCACCACTTGTTGGGTTACATTGGTGTACGACGCTGCTTCGACCCACTTAGTGAAGTAATCAATGGCTACCAGAATGAACCGATGTTCGTTTGTAGCTTTGGGCTCAATCAAGCCAATCATGTCGATTCCCCGTATGGAAAAAGGCCACGGGGAAGAAAGAACTTTGAGATGTGTTGGCGGTACATGAATTTTGTCAGAGTATATCTGACACTTGTGACACTTCCTCATGTACTTGTAGCAGTCGGATTCCATTGTCAACCAATAGTACCCTGCTCTTAGAATTTTTCTTGCCATTGTGTGTCCGTTGGCATGAGTGCCAAAGGACCCTTCGTGAATTTCTTTCATCAGCATGTCTGCTTCTGGTCTGTCTACGCATTGGAGCAAGACCATGTCAAAATTTCTCTTATAGAGAGTATCACCGCTCAAGAAGAAACTGTCTGCCAGCCTTCTGAGGGTTTTCCTGTCCTTCCTTAGTGCCCCAGGTGGGTACTCTTGTTTCTGAAGGAAGCATTTGATATCGTGATACCAAGGTTTGTCGTCTATGACTACTTCAATCGTGAAGATGTAAGCGGGCCGTTCAAGGCGCATTATGTCGATCTTAGGTATGTCATTCCATTGACCTACACTAATCATGGAAGATAGACTCGCTAATGCATCAGCCAGGTGATTCTCCTCGCGAGGGATGTGATGAAACTCAACTCTGTTGAAGAAGGGTAGCAACCTTCTCGCGTAGTCTTTGTAAGGAATCAATCCTGATTGGTATGTGTTCCAATCTCCTTTAATCTGATTGATAACCAGGGTTGAGTTGCCGTATACATCCAAGTTCTTAATCCTTAAGTCAATCGCTTCCTTGAGACCCATAATATAAGCTTCGTATTCAGCCTCGTTGTTTGTGCACTTGAATGTCAGTCTGGCGGTGAAAGGAATATGGGTACCCTGAGGGGTGACAATGATTGCCCCAATTCCGTTTCCGTAATGATTGACAGCTCCGTCAAAGATAAGTCCCCATTGGGAACCTGGTTCTGGCCCTCCACTGGGTAGCGGTTCATCGCAATCTTTCATTTTCAAATACATGACATCTTCGCCTGGGAAGTCAAACTCGATTGATTCTTGATCGTCAATCGGCTGATGAGCCAAATGGTCGGCTAAAATACTCCCCTTAACGACTTTTTGAGCATGGTACTCTATGTCATATTCTGACAGCAACATCTGCCAACGGGCAATCCTTCCCGTGAGAGCAGGTTTTTCAAAGACATACTTGATTGGATCCATCTCGGAAATCAACCAAGTACTGTGACGAATCATGTAGTGGCGCAGACGTTTGGCTGCCCAAGCCAAAGCGTGTCAAGTTTTCTCAAGCATAGTATACCGAGTCTCACAGTCGGTAAATTTCTTGCTCAAATAGTAGATGGCTGACTCTTTCTGTTTGGTTTCGTCTTGTTGGCCAAGTACACAGCCCATGGAGTCTTCTAGGACGGTGAGGTAGATAATCAGCGGCCTTCCTTCCACTGGAGGTGATAAAATCGGAGGGTTCAACAGGTATTCCTTAATATTGCCGAAGGCGGTTTGACATTCTTCTGTCCAAACACAGTCCTGATTCTTTTTAAGTAATTTGAAAATTGGCGCACATGTCGCGGTCATGAGGAATATGAATCTGGAGATGTAGTTCAAACGTCCCAGGAATACTCTAACTTATTTTTTAGTTTTCGGAGAAGGCATTTCTCGAATGGCCTTGACCTTGTCAGGATCAACCTCAATTCCTTTCTGGATGACGATGAACCCTAAGAGTTTCCCTAAACAGACACTGAAGGTGCATTTGTTGGGATTCAAGCGGAGTATGTACTTTCTCAGCCGCTCGAATAGTTGTGACAGATGGGTCACATGCTCCTCTTCTGTCTTAGATTTGGCAATCATATCATCGACATATACCTCGATTTCTTTGTGTATCATGTCATGAAAAAGAGTAGTCATGGCCCTTTGATAGGTTGCCCCGGCGTTCTTCAATCCGAACGGCATTACCTTGTAACAAAAGGTACCCCATGGGGTAATGAACGAAGTTTTCTCCATGTCTTTCGACACCATTTTGATCTGGTTATAGTCCGAGAATTCATCCATGAATGAGAAAACTTTGAACTTTGCTGTACTGTCAACCAGCATGTCAATATGTGGTAAAGGAAAGTCGCCCTTTGGACTAGCCTTGTTTAGATCTCTATAATCCACACACATTCTGATTTTTCCATCCTTTTTTGGAACGGGTACAATGTTGGCTAACCATTGAGGATATTCTGATGTGGCGAGGAAAGCCACGTCAATCTGTTTCTGTACCTCCTCTTTGATTTTGATGGCCATGTCCGGGTGAGTCCGTCTCAACCTCTGTTTTACTGGTGGATATTTCGACCTTAATGGTAAATGATGTTCCACGATGCTGGTATCCAACCCTGGCATATCCTGATAGGACCAAGCGAATAAATTGGGGAATTCTTTGAGAAGCTTTACCAAACCCTCTGTGGCAATTGGACTGAGCAGTGCCCCAATCCTGATTTCTTTTCTCTCTTTTTTCGAACCTAAGTTTACCGTTTCCAACGGATCTTTATGAGGTTCAATGGACCTTTCCTCCTGTCTGAGTAATCGGAAGATCTCTTCTAAAATTCCGTCGTCATTTTCTTCTTCAGTCTCAAATACCGGGAACTCAAAGTTGGGAGAAGACATCGGATCGTATGTTTCAACGGGGTTTAAAACAAGCAATCTGCATGACGGTATGATTTGTGTTTAGAAGTGATAGAGAGAATGCAAGAGTGTGTGCAGTGTATTTCTTTGAAAAACTGCTTGTTTATTATTATTGGTTTGTTTTTTAGGATTACCATTTTTTGAAAAAACAACAAGAGAAAACAACAATTAATGCGGACATTACAAAACGATGTTATTTTATTAATGAACAAGTCGATTCTTGAAATTACAACCCTATAAAACAAAACTCTGTCGCTTTGGGCAAAGCGAAGAGGGAAATTTATAGAAAGTGAGCCCTATCAAAACATCTGTTTCACCTGGGCAGGGTGAAAGGTTAAAGACGACAATTACTTTGAGTTATGAACAATCTTCGGAACATCGACAGCAACCCATTGATGGCGAACTCCTCGGTGAATCACAAAGTTTGGTACCTTCTTTGATTTGTCTTCAGAAATGACGCTGATTTCTGGTGGATCAGAATCATTGGAATCTGTCTCCCAGGTAGAGTTGTTGTAGGAGGATTCCTCTGTTGCATTTTGCATAGCATTGGTGCTCTCAGGTAGATCTCCCCATCCAGTTGGCTGGATGTCTTCGAGCCTGATACGAGAGCTTTCGGGAGCAGTGTACTTAACCATATAGTCGTATTTCCCACTTGGTTTTCCCAAGGTGTACCAGACTTCTTTGGAACTGGATGAGTCATCCTTCTCGATGACGTTGACCTCTAGAAAAGCATAGTTGATGAATTCAAGTCCTACAAACGTTGAAAATTCATCGTCGTACTGGACGTTTTCTGAATGACCTGATTGTTGATCCCATGACATGGTGGGGACACAGGTATTCTTTTTAATGATGCTCAGCTGATTTTCATTGTTCGGCTGATTTCCTTGCCCCAAGTCTCCTGGATACGGCTGCCACATTGGTAGGCCATCCATCGGGCCATAATAGTTATGGTCAAAGTTGTCCTTCATCAGAGTGTCTTCCTCTAATGAATTTGGCGGAGCACGGCATCCTTCAGGATCACAATCTCCGTATATCATTTTGACATCTGACCTCGATATAAATCTTGGACTCTGTGTAGGAAAGCAAAAGGGCGTAGGCACCTCTTCCTAAGACGTATATTTGTCCTTGTTAAGATAGGACTCTCATTCTTCCTCCATATCAGAGGAATCATCTTTATTGATGGTATGCACTTCTTGAGGCACTGGGTGAAGGAAACCTCCACTGTGGAAGAAGTCTTGAATGGGATGAAGACTTTCATTGCTGGTAGTAGCTGTCTCGGTACAAGTTGCAGAAAATCCAAGACCCTTCCTTGTTTTATTGTCAGTAGGAATGACTAGCTGTCCCCATCCTGTTGTATTGGTACTCTCGACCGCTTTGATAGCATCTTTGTATGAGGAAATGGAAGTTCCCCCTTCGGATTGATTGTCCTTGCTCACCGAAAGTGCTTGGAACTGAGTCCCAACAACCTCCTCGGGTTCTACACAAGTAGATGATGATAAATTACTCACGAGCAAGGCTTGTTCTCCACAGACCGTGACGAGCTGGTTGTTCTGGACGAACTTTAACTTTTGGTGGAGGGTCAAGGTGACCGCCCCAGTCTGATGTATCCAAGGTCTTCCTAATAAACAACTGTACGTTGTCCGGATGTCCATGACCTGGAAAGCAACTTGGAAAGTGTGAGGACCAATAGTTATAGGAAGGTCGACTTCGCCGATAACCATTTTTCTGGACCCGTCAAATGCTTTGACGATGACCTCACTAGTTCTCATCGGGGGTCCTTTGAAGGATAATTGCATCAAAGTGGACTTCGGCATAACATTCAGGGTTGACCCTGTGTCTACCAATACACTGGCTAAAGCATCGCCCTGGCAGTTGACCGTGATATTGAGCGCCGTGTTATGACGGCGACCCTCTTCAGGTAATTCCTCATCACTAAATCCCAAGTTATTGCAGGAAGTGATGTTAGAGACAATGCTGTCGAACTGTCTGATTGTTACATCCTGTTCTACAAAGGCTTACTCCAAGACATTCTATTGAGCCTCCCTGTGCGCTTCTGAACTGAATAAAAGTGACAACACAGAGATCTTTGAAGGAGTTTGTAATAGCTGATCAACAATGTTGTATTCACTCCTTTGGTTGAGCTTCAGCATCTCATCGTTGTTTTTCGAAAGGTCGCGATTATTGGATTAACCGATCGGTGGATTGAGAACTTCTATCTGAGGTTCCTTTTCTTTGTTAATTTCTCCAACTCCTCGGTTGAAGATTCAACCACTCCGTGTTACTCGACTGATGTCTGCAATATTCACGATGGAGGGTAATGGAATTTCCTTTCCATTCTCGACTGTTGTTGGACCGTATTTGTAAGGGATAACCTTAGTTGATTCATACGGTAATGGTCCCGGTAGATAGATGAATATGGGAGCCTTCTGATTTTTTCGATCATCGTAAGCAATTTTGATCCGTTCCTGGTTGGGAACTCTCGATTCGTCAAGTAGAGGGATGATGGTATAAACATCCCTAGCCTTCTGATGATCAGAGATTATGACAACATCCTCAATTTGATCAGCGAGGTAGTCCGGCACCCAGTTGATTGGTCCGGAACCCGGATATGGGCGAATCTCTCTACGATCCACCTGACCCTGAAGAGCTGCTCGCACAAGGTAACATCCTTGGTTACTTTCCGAATAGACTCTACAACGTTCATAGTTGTGTGGTGGCACCTGGCCACGCCCGCTTTGAATACAATGTAACCTCACTAGGTCAGTTTCCACAGATCGAACTTCCCGACTTTGATGCCGAGTAGGGTTCCCGTTTGTAATACTAATTTGTTGGGTGTCTTCATCCATATAGATTGGAAGCCACCAGTGATTCAACAAGTACTGAAGGGTTTCCTGGACAAGGGCATAGCCTTGATCATTTTCGCAACCCGCCCTACAGCTCTGATAATCATGTGATACCAAGAACCCGAGTCGGACCTGTTTAGCATGTAACTCCACCAGGCTGGTATTCATCAAGCGAATATCAAAGATTTGAATCATGTTGATCTGATAGGGATTCCTATCATGGTAGTCCTGGATCCATCCAAGATCCATCTGACGCTGGAGGGCCTCTTGTACAAAAGAGAATCCCTGTTTGTTTACCGAGCAAGTCAGACAGGAACTGTAATCGTGCCGCGGCAGATTATGATACTGGGTTTGCCTGAAGTGCATCGCCGCCAAGTTGACATTCATTGCACGGACGTCGTGGTTCTGAATGATGTTAGAATTCATGTAAACCATGTTAACTCTGCGAACTCGGTTCTCTTGGATTCATCCGAGATCCATCTATTCCTGTAGAGCTGATTGCACCACAGAACATCCTCGATTGCTTTTAGAGAAGATATCACACTAGTGATAGTTATGAGGTGGTACATGGCCATATCCACTCTGTCTGCAATGCATCTTGACCAGATTGGTCCTTAACAAGAGTACATCATGAATTTGATAGACGTTGTTAGTCTCTCCCTCTATCAAATTGACTGTAGCTTTCTCGTGTTGAGGCAGCGGGTTTGTGAGAACATTAGGACTTGTATCCTTGAAAGATAAGACCCCGCTCCTAACAAGCTTTTGTACGCCGAATTTGAAATTGAGACAATTCTCTATGTTATGCCCTGGTCCTCCTTGATGGTAAGGACAAGTCTGATCCGCTTTAAACCAGAAAAGCGGATTTTCCGGTACTGTAAGAGGATACTTAGTTTGGACGTGCCCCTTAGCCAATAGTAACAGAAATAGTTCTACTTACAATACGGGTATAGGATCAAATCCTGGTGGTCGCATTGTACGGTTGTTATTGTATGGAGGACGAGCCTGCTGAAGAGGATGTTGAGTCCTTTACTGATTAGGTTGGCTTTGCGCAACCTGAGGTTGATACATAGAAATAGGCGCAGGATTGATAACAGGAGTCACAGCCGCTACTGGCTGATAACGTCGCCTTTGCTTTCCGAGAGAGATATTCCCAATATCTTGCTCTTTTTTCTTAGGGAGAGCACTACCGTATCGCTTTGTACTACTTGATGATCTAGTGTCTTTGACTAGACGTCCTTCTTGGACGGCTTCCTCAAGACGAACTCCCATACCAACCATCTCGGTGAAGTCACTGGGCGCACTGGCAACCATTCTGTCGTAATAAAATGAGCTCAAGGTTTTTAAGAAGATCTTTGTCATCTCTTTTTCCTCAAGAGGTGGACAAATTTGAGCGGCAATTTCACGCCATCTCTGAGCGTATTCCTTAATGGTTTCTTTGTCCTTTTGTGACATTGATCTGAGTTGATCTCTGTCGGGTGCCATGTCCAGATTGTATTTATATTGTTGGACGAAGGCAATGCCAAGATCTCTGAAAGTGCTAATCGTAGCACGGTTTAAACCCATGTACCATTTTAGGGCGGCACCGGTTAAACTATCCTGAAAGTAGTGAATTAGTAAATCCTGATTCTCTGTCTGAGCTGACATTCGCCGAGCTTACATCACCAAGTGACTCTGAGGGCAAGAGTTACCCTTGTACTTTTAAAAGTCGGGCACCTAGAATTTGTGCGGGACTTTCACATTAGGGACCAAACAGAGGTCCACGGCGTCCTTTCTAAATAAATCCTGACCGCGAAGGGCCTGCAGTTCTTTCTGCATTCCCAGGAACTGTTCCTGGAACTCATTCATTCTTTCGAACATGTTGCCGTTTCCACCAGAAGGTATCTGTGGAATCTGTCCTTCCGGGACAGTGTGTACCATGGGCGGTGGTATAGTCATTATGACCAAGACTCTCGGTGCCTCCCGAAGTTTGTAACCTTCAGGAGTTGCTGTCATGCCCCTGGCATCTTTGCTTTCCCGAAGTTTGTAACCTTCAGGCCCAGCGGTTCCCGCTGCGGTTCCCTAATCCTTATTGATCGGTGGAACATATCCTTCCGGGATATAGTTAAGTGGCATGCCCCAGGGACGATATTTTGGCATTTTGTACCTAGGATCGGACTTCTCCACTATGGGCGTTGAGGTGATCTCCGAGATCATAGTCCTTTGTAGATGAGCTTCTGCCATGGCTTGCATGTTGTTATGAAGCTTTCTTATATCCTCTCTCAGAGCGTCGATCTCTTCTCTCAACTCTCTGTTCTCTTCCTCGAGATCATCCATCTTTTTCTGACGATTGGCCCGAGTATTGTACGAATGAGACAGTTTGACTCTAGAACCGAGACACAAACGTGAGATTCGTAGGTAAGAAGAATACGTGACGTGAGAATGATGAATGCAATGATTATATTAATTGTTTTTTTTGTTTAATTAAAATAAATTTCGACAATTAGATTGCAAATATCAAACAGTGGGGATCCCCCATTTTATTGAATTCAAAGGATTGCGAATATAGAAATACAGTAGATTACAAGGTGCGGAAACAGAAACCTAAGCTAAGGGGTCTCGAGTCCTCTCTGGGGAGAAACCGGGTGCTGATTCTGGTACTTTCCTTTTCTTGGATCGGGGCTCTTGGGCCATTGTCGGGTTGTCATTCCTTTGCCAAGTGAAAGGAACGATCAAATTCCTTTGGTCATCCTGATTATCCACAGCATGTTGCTCCAAAATCTCAATTAGAGCATCCTTATCTTTTAGCAGTCGCTGTATTTTAGTACACTCTACATTGAGGGTGCAGTACTTGTTCTTCCAAGACCTCCTCTCCTGTTGAAATTTGTTGATAGTAACCTGAAATTTTTCCGTTTCAGTCATGAAGTACATGACAGATTCCCTTGGTGGAAGAACTCTGTGACGAGGATAAGGCATCTTTAACTTGAGAGCTCTAGTTTGTACCAAGTGGAGATAAGGCTCCACCGAGACACAGTCCGATTTTCCTAGAGACTCTCGTCCTTTCTTATGAACATGTTTCTAAGCGTGCACTATTTCCATCTGTAGTGCCCTGTAATTTTCTCCTTCTTTGAAGAAAAGACCTTTCAGATGAGCATTACGCGGGACATGCCTCTTCGGGTATCCAAATTGGCGACGAACCAATACTGGATGGTAGTTGATTCCTCCCTTAGTTCCTATGAGGGGTACGTTGGGGAAGTTTCCACAACGATCAATGATCCTGATCCCGTCATAAATCCTATTGCACCAATCTATATCAGAGTTGGCAAGAGACATGATTTTCTGCGACCAACGCAAGGCACTCTTATGATCCCGAAACGCAGCAGACTTGGGTAAATGGGAGATAAACCATTTGTATAGCAGGGGTACCTAGCATGTGATCATCCCTCCGCTGTACAAATTTCCTAAGTGTACAGAATAATTCACGTCCGCGAGCAAAGTTGGCACAGGGTTTCCAATGAGAAAAACCTTAATGGCGTTGATATCGACGAAGCTATTAATGTTGGGAAACAGAAATAACCCGTAAGTGAGTAAGACAAAGATGCTTTCAAAAGCAGTCATGTTCCCTATACTAGCAAAGTACAGAGCCTTCTTTGTCCGGAACTAGGCTGGCAAACCTGGGATGTGAGGGATATCCTTCTAGCTATCTTGTTTTAATAATGTCAACAAACATATTAGATTGTAATTTGAGCGGTATCACTTCACGTGTCGGGCATATAGCGTCTTACCGTTATTGGTCATGTGTCTAGATGCATAGGATCTTGTTCTCTCCAAAAATAAAGGTCCATTATTGTTTTAGTAGTGTCTAGCATGTATGTTTGACCTTGGTCTGGCAAAAATGTTCAAAAAATGGAATTTCCTGAAAAATCTGCACTTCATGCGCTGACCCTTAAGTTCATGCGCTAACCCCAGAATTCATGCGCTAACCTCCAAAACTTGCGGGTAAGCGCACAAACCTGAGGACTCAAAATTCGTATCTTATGCGTCGACGCATGAATACTGGAGGTCGACGCATGACCCTTATTTATGCATTTTTTCACTTAATTTCTTTTCTGTTATTTTTCTGTTATTATTTTTGTTGGTCATGTTTTTCATATAAATAGTTTTGGTCTTCATTTTTCATAACAACAAGAAATGTGAAAAATATATGTCATTTCTCTCTTCATCTTCATCTTCTTCATTGTGTAAACAAACAATCACACATAATCATCTTTGTTTGTGTCGCCCATTGATCGAAGTGATAACGTTCAGAATTTAGGAAGTGTGATCTTAATCTTCTAGGTTGAGAGTTTGGCAGGTGTTTCTTGAATCAAACCAGTTGGGTTTGTCCTCCAAGAATCGAAGATATTTTGGGGGTTTTTTTACAAACTTTTCATTCTACAGGGATTCGGCTGGGCGAAGGTAACCGGAAATTGGCGCAACTGTTTCGGTTTAGTAGCTGTAATTAGAGGATTGTAGAAGAAGGTTTGGGTTCAAATTCTTGGAAGATTTCAATTGACCGAGTGAAGGTAACTGAAGAACAGTGTTTTCTTTCGGTTTAGTAGCGTGGGACGGTAATTGAATCAACCATATTCAGAGCACTTGATTCATCTTGAATCAAGGGAAGAGAAAATTTTGCATCAACGATTGAAGACGTTCGGGGTTTGAATGTTCATAGTTTTCTCTTGTAATAAACAATTTGCAACAACTACATATATATATATATATATATATATATATATATATATATATATATATATATATATATATCTCAATTCCTTTTGTGGAGTTGGGGGCAGACGTACCCAAAGCGAGGACGATTGGGGAACTGCCTAATCAAATCTCGTTTGTTCTCTCTTTCCCTTAACTCTTTTACATTTCAGTATTGTTCGAATTTGTGACGTAGCAAACTATTGAAATTTCTGTCGTAGAATAATTGTACGCTGATAAATTGTTTTGTTAAATCGATACAATTCATTGAATTGTGTTTTGGAGCAGCTGTACATTATTCTCCATAGAAATTCTACACATAGTGTGTTTACGCACACTAGGTGTTTGATAATTTGTTTCCAAGCAAAATTCGAACACATAGCTTTAAATTGCTTATCAATTAACCTCATTGGATTGGAATAAACATCAAGCAAGTGATAATTTATTGTCTGCGTTTTTAAGTGTAGTATTCAAAACTGAATTTTTCTCTTCCGTACTCATCCGTGATATATTCGTGCATATCCGATCCTTTCGGTAGAAGGTTCGTTGTAGAATTTCTATCCAGTGGTAGCTTCCGTTAAACAAATTTTTTAAAACATAATTTTTGTAGACTATTTGCGTGTAAAACTCAAGGGATCTATTCAACCCTCCCTTCTAGATCCATAGCCATCGTCTAACAAGTGGTATCACGAGCTCCGGTTTATTCTGGTGCTTCGGTAAAACTTCTTGGATCATGGCGAACGAACCTAAGGGGGCTTATAATAGAGCTCCAGTTTTTACAGGTGAAAACTACAGCTACTGGAAGGATTGTATGCGTGTCCATATTAACTCCATAGATCAAAAGGTTTGGAACATTATTTTAAACGGTCCCATGGAAATTACTATGACTAACGCGGAAGGCATTGTCGTTCCTAAACCCGAAGCTCAATGGACTGAGGAGGACGAGAAAAAGTACATCTATGATTGGAAGGCTCGTAATATGATCATTTCCTCCTTGGGAGTTGATGAGTATTATCGAGTCTCCCATTGTGAAATAGCCAAAGCTCTGTGGGATGCCTTACAAGTAGCCCGCGAAGGCACTAATGATGTTAAGATGGCTCGTATTAATACACTAACGCAAGAGTTTGATTTGTTTTACATGAAGCAAGGGGAAACCATTGCGGATATGCAAAAATGATTCACTCACATTATCAACAAATTGCATGTTCTTGGTAAACCAATTCCAAATAAGGTTTCTACTAACAAAATTTTGAGGTGTCTTAACAGGGAATGGCAACCGAAGGTTACTGCTATCAAGGAGGCCAGTGATCTTGCTACACTAGACCTCACAACACTCTTTGGTAAACTCGATGAGCATGAGCAAGTGCTCATTATTTTGGATAAACATGAAAAGAGTATAAAGAAAGAGAAGGAAAAAGATACGGAGAAGAAGTCGATAGCTCTTAAGGCTTCTTGTTTAAAGTCCACACATCAAGAGCTAAATGATGATGAAACCAAAAATGACAAAGATGAAGAATCCGGTGATGATATGAGCTTATTTGTGAAGAGATACAATAGATATATTCGTAAGAATGATATTCAACACTCGAACAGAAATCTAGTCAAGTTCAGGAAGCAATCTAGAAGTGAAGGAAATAAAAATGGCAAGGTAAAAGGGACGTGCTACAACTGTGGAAAATCCGGGCACTACAAGCCGGATTGTCCACCCCTAAAGAAAGACAAAGATAAGGAAAATGACAAGAGTCGCTCAAACAAAAAGTCCAGTAAGTCTCGACGAGCATACATCACTTGGGAAAGCGATAGTGAGTCGGAGAAAGATGATTCCTCAAGTGACGAAAGTGAATCTGTCAACCTTTGTCTTATGGCACGTCACAACAAAGCAAAAGAGGTAAAACACTCTAAATATGAAAATTGTCAAAATATGTCTCATGCTGAATTAAAAAGAGCTTTTGATACATTGCACCACGAAGCTAAGGAAGCATTTCAACGCTTAGCTTCGAATAAAAAGATCTTTTCCTATTTGGAGAAAAAGGTTTCCGATTCCCAAAAGGAATTGGAAGATCTTAAAAACTCCATGGTGAATGTATCAAAAACTAAGATCGATGAGAATAAATATCCATGGTTTAACTTTAAGGGCTGTGATACTTGTCATATTTGGCAAAGAGAGGTGAGAACCCTCAAAGCCAAGTTAGACAAGGCTCTCAAGCCTAAGATTACATTTGCTATTGATCGATCACATTATCGTGAAACAATGAATAATCCGTATCAACAATACATGTATGTGATTCGAGATAGTGATAGCAAAGGTAAACTCCAAACGAATCGTGATTGCTTATATTGTTGTAAGCCCGGTCATACTATTGCTAAGTGCCGCTTTCGGAGATTTCTTGTTCCAAACGGTATTTATCAATGGTTGCCCAAAGGCAATATTGGTTTCACTTACCATAAAGGACCCAATGAGAATTGGGTACCTACTCTCCCTTGATTATTTTTGTAGGTACAAAGTCTTGAGACCACCGAAGGAAGATGGGTTCTGGATAGTGGCTGCTCAAGACATATGACCGGAGACATATCTCTTTTCATCGACTTTATGGCGAAGAAAAAGGGGTTTGTCACCTACGGAGATAACAACAAGGGGCAGATTCTCGGCAAAGGTAGTATAGGTAACCCCTCATCTACTACTATCTCTGATGTACTTCTTGTGGAAGGCCTTAGACACAACCTTTTAAGCATTAGTCAACTATGTGACAAAAATTATAAAGTCTCTTTTTCAAAGGATTTTTGCGTAGTTGAAGATTGCGACAAAAAGAATGTGTTTAAGGGCTTAAGGGTGAATAACGTCTATATGCTAGACTTAAACGAGGTATCATTGGATGGAGACAAGTGTTTAGTCACTATGAATGAAGATTCATGGTTGTGGCATAGACGCTTGGCTCATATCAACTTTGATTTGCTTAACAAAATTGTCTCTAAAGACCTAGTCATCGGTTTGCCCAAAATTAAATTCACAAAGGATCATCTTTGTGATGCGTGCCAAATGGGGAAGCAAACAAGGATCTCTTTTAAATCTAAAAACATTGTTTCAACTATGAGACCCCTTGAGCTCCTCCATATGGACCTCTTTGGACCATCTAGGGTTAAAAGCCTAGGTGGTAACTATTATGGGTTTGTTATAGTCGATGATTTTTCTAGGTTTTGCTGGACAATTTTCTTAGCAAATAAGAGTGATACCTTTTCGGACTTTAAACGATTTGCTAAGTTATCTCAGAACAAGTTAAACACAAACATTTGGTCAATCAGAAGTGACCATGGGGGTGAGTTTGAAAATCATTTATTTGAAGCATTTTGTGATTCCAACGGAATTGATCATAATTTTTCCGCACCACGTACCTCAACAAAATGGGGTAGTGGAACGTAAAAATAGAGTCTTGGAAGAACTTGGAAGGACTATGATCAATGATAGTGGATTACCAAAATACTTTTGGGCCGATGCCATAAGTAAGGCTTGTTATGTTTTGAATAGGGTGCTCATCCGGCCTATCCTAAACAAGACATCGTATGAGCTTTTAAAAGGGCGTAAGCCAAACATCTCTCACCTTCATGTATTTGGTTGTAAATGCTTTGTGTTAACCAATGGTAAAGAGACTCTCGGCAAATTTGATGCCAAGGCTGACGAGGGTATTTTTCTTGGATACTCTCAGTCAAGTAAAGCGTATAGAATTTATAATAAGAGGTTACGTGTAGTTGAACAGTCAGTTCATGTTACTTTTGACGAGTCTTATCCGAGAAATGTCGGAGAAGGTAGTTCTTTTCATGGTGCAGGTGTACCTACTGAAGACATACTCAAGGACACTAATAAGGGAATTGATCAGCGTGAAGCAGTGCGTATTGAGGAGGAAAAGGATCACCAACTAGTGAAAAGTGAGGATGATCATCATGCTAATAAAGTGAACTTCCTCCAGCTTGGAAGTCTTCAAAAGACCATCCAATTGACAACATTCTCGGTGATATCTCTAAGGGAGTAACTACTCGCTCTAAACTCAGTAACTTTTGTTATTACTCTGCTTTTATTTCCCAAGTTGAACCTAAAAACTCTAAGGAGGCGTTACTCGATGAGCATTGGTATCTATCAATGCAAGATGAACTAAATCAATTCTGGAGAAATGAGGTTTGGGACCTTGTCCCCCCTCCACGAGATCATCGAGTAATAGGCACCCGTGGGTGTTTAGGAATAAACTTGATGAAAATGGAGTAATAACGCGTAACAAAGCTAGGCTTGTAGCGCAAGGCTATAACCAAGAGGAAGGAATCGACTATGAGGAAACTTATGCGCCGGTTGCCCGACTCGAGGCCATACGCCTTCTACTTGCCTATGCTTGCACAAAGAACTTTAAATTATTCCAAATGGATGTTAAAAGTGCATTCCTTAATGGATATATAAATGAAGAGGTTTATGTAGCCCAACCTCCAGCTTTTGAATCACACGAATATCCTGATCATGTCTATAAACTTAAGCAAGCTTTGTACGGACTTAAACAAGCCCCTAGGGCTTGGTATGAACGTCTAAGCAAATTTCTACTTGATCAAGGGTATTCAAGAGGAAAGGTTGACACAACCCTCTTTATTAAACGTCAAGGAAAACACTTAATTTTGGTACAAATTTATGTTATTATATTTGGGTCTACTAACATGACCTTGGTCAAGGAGTTTTCTAGTTTGATGCAGGGGGAGTTTGAAATGAGCATGATGGGGGAGCTCAACTATTTCCTCGGATTGCAAATCAAACAACTTGAAGAGGGCACATTCGTGAGTCAAACGAAATATTGTCTTGAGTTACTAAAACGTTTTGATATGCTGAACTACAAAGCAATAGATACTCCTATGCCTACAAGTGCTAATATCGATCGTGACGAAAAGGGTAAGGATGTTGAGGTAAAGAAGTACCGAGGTATGATAGGGTCTCTCCTTTATCTTACCGCATCACATCCCGATATAATGTTTAGTGTATGCATGTGTGCGAGGTATCAGGCACATCCCAAGGAATCCCACCTGAAGGCAGTTAAGCGCATATTTCGATACCTCTCTGGTACTCCAAAGTATGGGTTGTGGTATTCCAAAGGTAGTGTTTGTTCCTTAGTTGGCTACTCCGACTCCGACTTTTTCGGGTGCAAGTTGGATAGGAAAAGTACTAGTGGCACGTGTCACTTTTTCGCAAACTCCTTGGTGAGTTGGCACAGCAAGAAATAGGTTTTCGTTGCTTTGTCAACAGCCGAGACGGAATACGTTGCCGCCGGTAGTTGTTGTGCTCAAGTCTTATGGCTTAAACAACAATTACTTGATTTCAACTTAAAACTTGAATGTATTCCAATTTTTTGCGATAACACTAGTGCGATTAATCTAACTAAGAACCCTGTACTACATTCACGCACCAAGCATATCGAAATACGCCATAATTTTCTTAGGGATCATGTAGAGAAAGGTGATGTTATTTTTGAGCATGTTGACACTAAGAATCAACTTGCTGATATTTTCAAAAAACCATTAGCTACAGAGCCTTTCTTTCACATCCGTAGGGAACTTGGCATTCTCGATATCTCGGATCGTGCATAACATCCTTTAGAATTGTGATCTTCACACACACACACATATATATATATATATATATATATATGCTTGTTTATTTCTTTAATTAACAATGCAAAGAGAAATTTATCCATATGTGAGGGATCTCACCGTCATGATGTTCAAGGTAATATCGTTCCAACTTATAGAGGTTTATCAACATTTTGTGCCATGTTACTCACTCTAATCTTGATGTTTATTTCATTTTGAGCACTTATCATTCATGTGAATGTTTGGTTCTGTTTGTGTATATGTGTATTTATCTGGTTGGAACAAAATTTTTGCAAAATTTCACTTTTTTAGGTCCATGCGTCGACGCATAGATTCATGCGCTGACCTATTAAACCTCCGGGATAGCGCATAACCACATGTTCAGTTTCTTTTTAAATTTTCAAGAATCATGTGCGGACGCACAGATTCACAGGTCGACGCATAAATGAACCGTTCAGACTTCTTCTTTACTGGGTTGCGTGAGCCGACCTAGTGGTGTTTACTTTCCCTATATTTTCTCATTCCACATTAATCTATGATTATTGCATGTCATCTCATTAGTCTTTGTGGTCAATCTCTCCCTATTCTTCTCCTTTAAACCTCATCAATCTCAATTACTCTCCACTAAACCCTCATCAAAACCCTAATAAAACAAAAAAAAAGGGGAACACCAAGAGAAAATTCTCTATATCTCTGCTGCAAGGTCTTCAAAGTGTTTCACACATCTCCTCTTCCATCTCATCGATAATCTTTCTTCAACTCTACTTCAACCATGGCTTCCCGAAGAAATCCTGGTACAAGGGGAACAAGAGGATCAACTTCTCAACCAGCACCAACCAGAGCATCATCCTCACACCGGGTAACTTTTGAATCTTTAATTTCTGAAAGGCTAGCTACTCCTTTTGGGGAATTATTCTCTAACCGGGCTGTTATAAGACAACATGGATTTTATCCTCTGATGGGTCCAGATTTTCACATTCCTGAAATTTCTGAACTCATAAACTTTCAAAATCTGAATGAATTTGTAGAATGTGATGACAAGTATAGTGAAGATTTGACTCGGTTGTTCTATTGTGGGATGAAGGGAAAATTTCGTGGGGCTGAATTTAAATTCTCTATAAATAATGCAGAATTTCAGGTGATAAACGATGTATGGTCTACATTGTTTATTTTGGACACTGATGACAATCTCCCAAAGGTTACTGATAAAACCTTTGTTCAGGACTATGAATTCAAAACTGCTCTGAATTCAATGTTGAGGGAACCATATCCAGCTGAGTTTGTGGCAAGTGAAGCATTTCCTAAGAGTGTCACTACCGGTCATTTAAAATTTGAAGAACGTATTCTTCAGTGGATTGTTGCTCGCATCTTGAGGCCTAAGAAAGGAGGCTACTTAAGAGTTGAACAAGCAAAGGTGAATCTTATCTATATCCTGAAGAATAAGATCAAAATTAACTGGCATTATTACTTTGCTTATAGGATGTTCACAACTCGTAGCTCCAACAAATTTCTGGCACTTGGTTATGCATCTGCTGTGGCAAATTTTTTGAATCACTTTGACATTCCTATTCCACAGATTTGTCATATTCATATTACTGCTGAACAACAGTTTCTGGCCAGAACCTTGTCCATGATGGGTTACCATTGGCAGCCACGTGAGCGCAGGTTCATCCATCGACAAAGAGCTACCCATCCTGAACATAATGAACCTGTTCATCTTGAAGCAAGTGAGGATGAAGGCAGTCAAGGTAATGCAAATCAAGTTGGTAATGATGAAAATGTGGTGATGCAGGAAGATGTTGTTATGCAAGACAATGTGATTGTAGAAGAAGAAGACAATGAGGCATGGATGGGCTATCAACCGGAAGAAACCTCTGACAATCAAGGCTGTGGTCGGTGGCAACAAAACTGCTGGACTAACCTTGGTGCTGCGTATGTTCCTCCATCCTATGATGCGGACTATGAATGGCAGCATCCAGAAAATTCGGCTCCTCCAACTCCACCGTTTCAGCATTATCAACAATCTTCTGATGAAATTCTAGCAAGGCTGACTGTGTTGTCTCTGCAACATTAAGAATTCCAAGCGCAGCAGGAAACTCAATATCTGACTCAGCAGGAACAGCTCACAAACTTGTCTAACCAAATATCGTCTCATGCCACCAACTTCAACAATTTCGCCAATGCAGCTATTAATAGGTTCAATCAAATGGATGCCAATCTGACTCAGCAAAATCTAAACTTGGCAAACAGCCTTGGTAACCTCAATAGCACCTTGATTAAGCTCAACCTTCAACTCGAGGAATTTCCACCACCAAGTCAACACCATAGGGGATGAGGTTATTCGTTTAGGGGGGGGGAGACCATAAACCTTAAGGCATTATGTTTAGTTGTGCGTGAATTTGTGTTTTGTGGTTTGATTTTCTGTTATTTTGACATGTGCTGCTGTTATGTTTAAACTTTTATGGAGTGAATGTTTTGCTTTTATGCCATTGTTTCGTATTTAATCATTACTTGTTTACATTAGTGGTATCATATGTGGATGCTGGTAAATGTTTTGTTGTTGCAAATATCTGATGATCCACTACATATTTTAGTATGCTATTTTGACCACCGTCCTCTCTTCTTTTTTATGTTGTCAAACGGGGAGAAGAATACAAGCAGCAGAAATGTTACTAACCAGATGTCAAAGACAGGGGGAGCATTGATCATCTCAAATTACATCTCTCGTGACAATCAAGAAAATGTTGCCATCATAAAAAAGGGGGAGTATGTGAGGGATATCCTTCTAGCTATCTTGTTTTAATGATGTCAACAAACATATTAGATTGTAATTTGAGCGGTATCACTTCACGTGTCGGGCATATAGCGTCTTACTGTTATTGGTCATGTGTCTAGATGCATAGGATCTTGTTCTCTCCAAAAATAAAGGTCCATTATTGTTTTAGTAGTATCTAGCATGTATGTTTGACCTTGGTCTGGCAAAAATGTTCAAAAAATGGAATTTCCTGAAAAATCTGCACTTCATGCGCTGACCCTTAAGTTCACGCGCTAACCCCAGAATTCATGCGCTAACCTCCAAAACTTGCGGGTAAGCGCACAAACCTAAGGACTCAAAATTTGTATCTTATGCGTCGACGCATGGATACTGGAGGTCGATGCATGACCCTTATTTTTGCATTTTTTCACTTAATTTCTTTGCTGTTATTTTTCTGTTATTATTTTTGTTGGTCATATTTTTCATATAAATAGTTTTGGTCTTCATTTTTCATAAGAACAAGAAACGTGAAAAATATATGTCATTTCTCTCTTCATCTTCATCTTCTTCATTGTGTAAACAAACAATCATACATAATTATCTTTGTTTGTGTCGCCCATTGATCGAAGTGATAACGTTCAGAATTTAGGAAGTGTGATCTTCATCTTCTGGGTTGAGAGTTTGGCAGGTGTTTCTTGAATCAAACCAGTTGGGTTTGTCCTCCAAGAATCAAAGAGATTTTGGGGTTTTTTGTACCAATTGTTCATTCTACAGGGATTCGGCTGGGCGAAGGTAACCGGAAATTGGCGCAACTATTTTGGTTTAGTAGCTGTAATCGGAGGATTGTAGAAGAAGGTTTGGGTTCGAATTCTTGGAAGATTTCAATTGACCGAGTGAAGGTAACTGAAGAACGGTGTTTTCTTTCGGTTTTGTAGCGTGGGACGGTAATTGAATCAACCATATTCGGAGCACTTGATTCATCTTGAATCAAGGGAAGAGAAAATTCTGCATCAACGATCGAAGACGTTCGGGGTTTGAATGTTCATAGTTTTCTCTTGTAATAAACAATTTGCAACAACTACACATATATATATATATATATATATATATATATATATATATATATATATATATATATATATATATATATCTCAATTCCTTTTGTGGAGTTAGGGGCAGACGTACCCAAAGCGAGGACGTTTGGGGAACTGCCTAATCAAATCTCGTTTGTTCTCTCTTTCCCTTAACTCTTTTACATTTCAGTATTGTTCGAATTTGTGATGTAACAAACTATTGAAATTTCTGTCGTAGAATAATTGTACGCTGATAAATTGTTTTGTTAAATTGATACAATTCATTGAATTGTGTTTTGGAGCAGCTGTACATTATTCTCCATAGAAATTCTGCACATAGTGTGTTTACGCACACTAGGTGTTTGATAATTTGTTTCCAAGCAAAATTCGAACACATAGCTTTAAATTGCTTATCAATTAACCTCATTGGATTGGAATAAACATCAAGAAAGTGATAATTTGTTGTCTGCGTTTTTAAGTGTAGTATTCAAAACTGAATTTTTCTCTTCCGTACTCATCCGTGATATATTCGTGCATATCCAATCCTTTCGGTAGAAGGTTCGTTGTAGACGTTCTATCCAGTGGTAGCTTCCGTTAAACAAATTTTTTAAAACAGAATTTTTGTAGACTATTTGCGTGTAAAACTCAAGGGATCTATTCAACCCCCCTTCTGGATCCATAGCCATCGTCTAACATGGGAGCCCACCCTTGGTGGTCATGTGAGTCTTGATTTCTGACTCATCCAAATAGATTGCTCTTGCAATGGTCTGATCCTTTGGAATTTCTTCCAGTCCAGAAAATGGAGCTCGATCAGTAATGTGTAGATCGGTTAGGTGAGAATACTCCTCCAACATTGGTGCGAGCTGGTAATCTGGGAATGTGAAACAGTGATAGACCGGATCGTAAAACTGAATGAGTGCCTCCATGATTCCTTCAATCACATGGACTCTTAACAGAGGTAGCAGACCTCCGTACTTGGCTCTGAAAGCTTCAGGGTTAGCGACCATCCTCGGTAATCCTCTCAAATCTTCTAGTTTTGGAACCCTGAAGGTATACTTATGAGTTCTCCTTCTACCGAAATCCATGAGCTCAATCTTTTTCTCTGACATTTGCAATCATTGTCTTAGTTTAATTTGAAATAGAGAGACTAGAAGAGAAAATTTTTCTTTGATGTAATGTTTTTTAGATGAATGCATGAATGCAGCATACAAAAACATAGAAAAAACATGGGGTCAAAGGGTCGGTGTCATGAAGTCAAGGCTCTACCCCCCCCCCCCCCTAAAGGTTTATACTAGTGATTTTTGTACCTGTCTCTCAAAATCATCAGTTCTTGTCGAGAAAACACCAGCGGGCCGGGAACCGTGCTAGGTGATTTTTTTGAAGAACCATCAGAAGAGGGTAGTATCGCGTGACAACCATTTCTAATAGTTTCCGCACTACTAAAAGAGGTTTTTCCTAGGTGTATACTCAATCTTTCCACATGCGGAATCACATGCATTCCCATTAGCAGAAAAATAAACACAGATATCAATTAGGAAAAGCAGTATATATATTTGTCCTAAAGTCCTAGACTTTGAATAGCTATGAATCCTATGTTCCTGACAAAAATGGCTCCCTGACGGAGTCACCATTCTGTGGTATCTTCCCAACTTTAAACGTTTTTGACCTAAGATCCTAGTGAAGTCAACAAAAATCCTATCCCAGTGAAATCCCCAAAGAAAGAAAGAAAAGAAAAGAGCCCCACGGTGGGCGCCACTTTTCTGTGGCACTTTTTAAGGTTTCTTCTTAAGAGATGGGAAGAGAACAAGATCTCGTTGTCCCCAGTGAAGTCACCATTTTTTCTGTAGCGCGAATTTTTGGACGTGGTTGCGAAGCACTATCGCTTTTGGGGTACTACAGTTTGATTCATTTTTTATCCTATTGAAGCTGATGAAGGAAGGGAAATAGATGTCTCCAATTAACCCTGCCTGCATACTGAGTTTAAACAGATGACTGTTGGTTTACAGATGCTCTTGAGATTGTGGGTCTCTCTTAAGTTATTTAGTTAAAATAGTGCCTGGGCGATTGGTGGGAGTTTAAGACTGATGCTTTTCGAATGATATGTGAAGGTATGGGATTTGGGACTTTGGATTAGTGTGCTCGCTAAGATTTTTCTTTCAATCTTATGCCTACGTTTTCCCGTTTACCGAAACAGGGAAATCAGAGCGATCGTAGTTCCTCCTATTCTATGGGAGGAAATGGTGTTTTGGCGTCTTGTTGAAAGCCCAAGACGTGAAGCTGAAAAGGTGGTTTATATCTTGTTTAAAGCCCAAGATGTGAAGCTAAAAAGGTGTTGCCTTTAGAGAGAATTTGTCATTTCTAAAGGGGGTCTGTTTGTCACGACTGTTGGGTGACTGACTATAAAGGAGAATTACTTTAATCGGAATATGTGAATCCTAGCAATGCCATAATTTGCTTTATAGGGGGTTTTAACCTGAAGGAGAATACTTTAACTCAGTGTATAGCAATGCTATCTTTCCTTAGGAATTTCTCAGGCTAAAAGAGGGACAGTGGCGTGGATGTAAATAATCCAGAGGCTTGCCGCTTACAGCGATTAGATGAAAGGAGTTGTTGATGTTTGTATCCTGTGAACGAGGCACAGTTTTGATGCAAAAATGTTTATTGACTCAACCGGGGTTTTTCTTATACAATGCCTAAGAGGAGGCTATTAGCCCAACAAGAGGGTGTTTTTATGTGTCTCGTACGAAGCCCGAGAGAGAGGCTAAAAGGGTTTGACTCAACAAGAGAGTGCTTTTATAAGTGTCTTGTAAGAAGCCCAAGATGGAGGTTAAAGGTTGACTCAACAAGAGAGTCTTTTATACTCAACAATAGAATGTTTTTGTATCTCGTACGAAGCCTGAGAGGGAGGCTAAACGGATTATTGACTCAACAAAAGAGTCTTTTTGTATCACGTACGAAGCCCGAGATAGAGGTTAAAAGGATTGTTGTTTCAGTTGAGTAACAGGTCCAGTAGGTTGGTTAAAAGAGAAAATCAGTTCTTATAAAGAGACTGATTAAAGGTAAGGCTATGCTTTGGGATTGATCAGAGGATCAGGGTTATTTCCTGTTCTTTAAGGAAATGGGGAATCCAGAGGGTATTGGAGACTATCCGAGTCTACTGGTGTTTTTTCCCTACTTGAGAATGCCTTCGAGACTCAAGGTGATTAGACTGTCCAAGTCTAGAGTTTTATCTTTTGTACTATGCTTAAAGAAATAGTAGTAGTTCGTTCAAGGTAGAAAGTCTAGACTCTTTGAAAGACTATTCTATTAAGATGACTAATTTCTATTCCTATACCTCTAGGAGGTCGTCGGGACAATTTGTATGAAGCCCAAGAGGAGGCTGGAAACTTTTAAGAAGCCGAGGGACAATTTGTACGAAGCCCAAGAGGAGGCTCTCTTCCCGAAGGAAGAATCCTTATACGAAGCCTAAGAGGAGGCTGTGAATACTTCTAAGAAGCTGTAGGGTCTTTGTACAATGCCCAAGAGGAGGCGGGGATGTTTTTAGGAAGCCCGTGGGTCCCCAAACCCCGAGAAATTCAAGACAGGCTATTCACAGAGAATAGATCAAGCCAGGAAAGTCCGAGAATTTGGAAGAAACTCAAGAGATGCCATTCACGGAGAAAATATCATCTCTGGGGAGTAGAGTTTCTTTGATAATTTCTAAGAGTGACAGTCTGAGAAAGGGTTCACCGAGAATGCTGCCTTTCACGTCTCTATATTGTTTAACCCCAAGAGGAGGGAAGACTATGTCTGGTAATCCTATGAGAGATCTAGTTTTATCTATTTAAGAGTGACCAACAGGGCTTAGTGCTAGACGTAGTTGCCGGGGAAACTCTAAATATCTATACTAGTATTACACAGTTGATATGAGTTTATGAAAGAAGACTTACAGTGAAACAGCCCCACAATACAGTTATATGTATATGAAAGCGGATAAAGAAAGCATATAAACACTTACTCGGTTGTAGAGCTTCCATGCTGTTTGGTTAGTTTTTTCAACAAAGACAGATTGAAAATAACAGTATATTCAAAATTAAAGGAGAAAGTATTTTGAAAAGATATTGGGGCTTACAGCTCAAGGAGGAGCCCAAGGTTTATCATTGATCGCACTGTCGTTTTGTACAGAGGGACTTATACAACTGACTTAGGCCCAAGAAATTTTCTGTACAAGGGGATGGGTCTTACACTCTCTCAAGAGGCCCAAGTGTTTAAACGAAAAGAATGGGGCTCACAACACGAAGGTAGGCCCAGATGATTAGTTTTTTTATTGGCGATCGCGCCGAGGTTTTCTTTTAACGCAGGGGGATTTATACAATGTCTGAGGCCCAAAAAGTTTTGGTTAAAAGGGGATTGGGTCTTACACTCTAATAGAGGCCCAAGAGATTTATTTTTGTACAAGTGGTGAGGCTTACAGCTCAAGGAGAGGCCCAGGATCATTTGTTTGAAAATAGCGATCGCGCCGAGATGTTGGAAAACGCAGTGGGTCTTATACAATGCATTGAGGCTCAAAATGGTTTGGTTTTCAAAGGGGGTTGGGTCTTACACTCTAATAGAGGCCCAAAAGATTTTGAATGGGTCTTATAGCTCGAGGAGATGCCCAAGATTTTTTCAACGGACGATGATCGCGTCGAACTTTTTGAAATACAACGGGACTTATACAATAAGTGAGGCCCAAAAATAGGTTTGTATTTACAAAGGATTAGGTATTACACTCTATTAGAGGCCCAAAAGTGTTTTAAATTGTTTGATGAGGGTGAAAATCAAAGAAACCCTAATTTGTTATTCTTTAAAAGTAAATATTTAAAGAAAATCAAATAAAATACCAAATAAGTTTGAATAAACCATTTGTGATTTTTGTTTAAGGTTTGAGAAATGAGGGATTAATCACAAGGTTAATTAAAACTCACTTGGTTTTGATTTTCAAAGTAAATATTCACTTTTAAAATGTTTAAAAACATTAAAAAGGAATTTATTCACAAAAATACTAATTATATTAAATAAATAATATAAACTTAATTTTTTTGTGGAATAAAATATTTCAACATTTTTGTGATTTTTTACAAAAAGAACCAATAAAAAATAATCAAAATTGAAAGAGTTATTAATTTTCCAATTAATTAATAAAACATAAAATATTGGAAAAAATAGCAAAAATGTGAGAAAACACAAAATGGCGTGGGTGGGGTTTGAATCCATGACCTCAAGGTTATAGGGCGCGCGCCTTACCACTGGGGTGGTGATACATCCATTGCTTGAAGTGAAACCACAAATATACAAGGCATGCCTTGTTTTCTAGGCCTGGTCAAGGCAAGGCAAGGCAAATTTTGCCAAGAAACGGGAAGGTCCATAACTTTCTCATTTCTTAATGGCTGGGGACAAAATTTATATGCATCTGGCCTAGAATTTTACAAGGAATCCAATGGTGGTGGTATTTTTTCAGATCATACTCCCTCCTCAAAACCCGATAGTGGTTTTGAAAAAGGCCTATAATTGCATTTTCTATGCTACACTTTGATACAGGCATGAATTACATGATGAATTGGTTCAAACACAACATATATAACATGTATGAGGTGTGTATGATCAGTGGACTTCAAAGCAATCCATATTTTGGAAAGTTCAAGTCATGATGCTTACCTCTTTTTGAGCTTTTGGAGTTTTCTGTGCAATCTGCCAAACTTCTTGTTCCAGAAATGGTTTGATGCTTTAGACACTCTCAAATGATCCCTTAGAAGCTTTGAGGATGGTTGGAATCATCTAAAACCTGCAAAAACACAAACTGGCCCTTTCTTGCAAAAGGGGTTAAAATGACCAAAATATCAACTCTCTCAAATGGTGTTCCAGATGGGGGGAACCATTTGGGACAGTTCAAGGATGTTATTTGGAGTGTGTTTGAGGTTTTATCTGGTTTGGAAAGTGACTAAATCAAGACATGGCTTGAAAAAAGCACAAAAGGCCTATTTTGAGGTTTTGAGAGCTGACTTTGTGATTTTGGTGTTACAAGTCAATTTTGGTAGTTTGGATCACCTACCTATGATGTTTATGAGGTTTTAGGATCATGAGTTGTGATGGAAATGCTCTCTAACTCAAAAACTCAGAGTTACCTTGCTAAAGAAGGCATTTTGGCCTAAAGAGAGGGATTTTGAGGAAAGCATCTGTTTGATGGCTTTGGTGTACTCAAACTGAGCACAAATGAGCTCTATTTATAGTAGAGCAAGTTTGTTTTGGGATTAATAGTGAATGGCAACTGCAGCAGAGGTTTGGCCAATGGTTGCACTTTGGAATCCAAGTCTCCTCTAGCCATTGACTAGAGGTTAGGGCACAGGGTTGTGGTTCCCTTGGTCTTGTATAAGTCTTGACTGAATTCAGTTGCAAATGGCTCAGTCCATGCCACCTTGGTGTATGCATTGAATGCTCCAATCCAAAATTGGAGTCTTTTCCCTCTTTTAGGCAATTCTAGGTTTGACATGCTACTTCTTGTTCCAAGGACTTTGTAGGTTTGGCTCAATGTTTGTCCCCTTTATATTTGATCCTCAGATGTGTCCAAGATGATAACAAGGCTTGGAATTATCTGATTTTGCCAAATCGAGCAAAAATACAAAATTCTGCCTAGCCTTGGCAGTTTTCAGCAAGGCATATTGCCATTGTCATATCTCTTGGCCCAAGTGGAATTTGGTGATGTTCTTGGCCATTTTGGAAAGCCCTCATATGATACAACAACTGTTTGATCATATTTGGTTTTGATACCTTTTGGGTCCAAGTGAAAAATCCCCCTACATTTGGAAAAAAGTGAAGGCAGATTCTGAATTAGTGAAAATTTCACTAAGTGTTGGAAAAAAGTGGCATTTTCACTTTTTGTGATTTTGATCATTCCATAACTCAAAATCCAAGAGGAATTTGGAGGGAGGTCAGTTTTAAGCTTTTGTAGAGGGTAATGAGATCTACAAATCAAGCTTCAGATGGGGAAAAATGGCCTTGTGGTTTAGGAGTTATGATCCTCCAAAGTTGGTACCCTTGCCACTTTGTTCATAACTTAAAAAAATTTCTAAGTTTTTATGGTTACCCCTTTTACAAGTTATCCCACTTTTCTTGATTTCTCTTGGTGAATGATGATTCAAATCATACATTAACATCATTTTAGGGTTAAAAAATCATTTTTATGAAAAATCTCAAAAAGTCAAAGTTGACTTTTGTGCACAGTTGACTTTTTGTCAAATGAATTCCAAACTGTGCGATCCTTTAGGAAATCATGTCCTTGACCTAAATCAAACTTGATGGACATGTTCCATGGGTGTTATAGGGTATATTGAACCATGTCCTAGGGTTTGGGAGCATGTCCTGGTCAAAAGTCAAAGATACAGTTGACTTTTCTCGCAAAACCCTAACTGTGGTACTGATGAAATTGAGACTTGCTGCTCAAGCTTCCTTGATCAATCCATTGTTATAAATGGATCAATGTGGTATGTCGGAGACCCTTAAATCCCCTCTTGAGGTCTTGGCTCATGATTTGTCCCAAAAGTCAACTTAGGGGTGAATTAGGTCAAGAAACCCTAATTCCTGATTTTTGATGTATGCATCCCCTGAGGTCAAATTGACTTGATGCTTGGGCCCATGAGGTTCCATGGAGTATTTTAGGATATACTTTGAAGCATTGGCTCATGCCCAGAGGAAAATTTTCATCTGGAGGCCCTGGTCGACCAAACCCTACTTTGGTGACACTGGCGATCTTAAGGCTTGATCCACCTGGAAGGGAGCAGCCTTGTGCTTAATCCTTAAAGTGGGAGTACTCTTGATCCCTTGTGGATATTTGAGAGGCTAGATAAGTTGAAGATCATGTCATTTCTTGATTGATCCTTTGTCTAAAAGCCCTGAGAGGGCTGGAAACCCTAAATTTGATTGTAGTGGATGCTCACCCATCTTTGGGGAGACTGATGAGGTATGTTGGTTCCTCCATATTGTGATGATGATTTTGACAATGATGGGAAATCTTAGTGGTCAAAATTTGGGGTATGACATACAGATGTTGCTGGGAGACAAAGTTGCTTTTGTCGGCTGCTGTGGCAGAGTGGTGGAGCAATGCGGACGACTGGTGGCTTAGTGTTGGGCGCTCTTTTGCAGTGTGATCCCCACCGTACTACCATTTGTCTTCTATCTTCCTTGATCTTATCCAATTTCTCTTGCTCTATTGCTCTTCAAAATAACTCCATGTGAGCCCTAGTAACTTTCTTCTCCAATCCTCTTGATGAAATAATTGATTAATTTATCAACAACTTCATTTTCTTTAGCTTCCCATTCTGCTCCAGAATCCGTCTCTCAAGGCCACGCCTCAACTTGCCGTCAACTGACTTCCTTTTTAGTCAAAAACACATTGAAAACCATAAAAGAAGCACTTCGTGTGCTCAAAGCTAAAACATACTGAAATAAGCTAAACATTAAATTACCAAATCCTAAACTAAAATGCCACATAAAATGGGTCAAAGTAGCACACTAAAATAGTGTTATCACTGACAATGGAATCTGATTATTACAAATACATGAGGAAATGTCACAAATGTCAGATTTATGCCGACAAGATTCATGTGCCACCGACTCTTCTCAAAGTTTTATCCTCTCCATCGCCCTTTTCTATATGGGGGATTGATATGATCGGCATGATCGAGCCTAAGCCATCAAATGGGCATCGCTTCATCTTGATCGCTATTGATTATTTCACCAAGTGGGTCGAAGCAGTATTATATGCCAATGTAACTTGACAAGTGGTAGTCCGATTTATAAAAAACAATCTCATATGTCGTTACAGTATCCCAAGCTAGATCATTACTAATAATGGATCGAACTTGAACAACAAAATGATGAAGGTATTATGTGTTGAATTCAACATTGAACACAATAACTCGTCTCCCTACCGGCCTAAGATGAATGAAGCGGTTGAAGCAGCTAACAAAAATATCAAGAGGATCATTCAAAAATGGTCGTGACTTACAAGGACTTCCACGAGATGCTCCCATTTTCCCTTCATGGATATCGCACATCCGTCCGCACTTCAACAAGGGAAACCCTTTTCTCTTTGGTACATGGCATGGAAGTTGTGTTCCCCATAAAATTTGAAATCCCGTCAATAAGAGTCTTGATGGAAGCCAAGCTAACAGAAGCTGAATGGTGTCAAAAGAGATATGATGAACTAAATCTAATTGAAGAAAAAAGGATGGCGGCTTTATGCCATGGTCAATTATATCAACAAAGGATGAAGAAAGCTTTTGACAAAAAAGTCCGACCTCGGGTCTTCAGAGAAGGCAACCTCGTACTCAAAAAGATCCAATTTTTCCTCACCGACTCCAAGGGCAAATGGACTTCAAATTATGATGGCCCGTATGTTGTTAAGAAAGCCTTCTTAGGTGGTGCCTTAATACTCACAACTATGGATGGTGAAGAGTTCACTCGTCTTACAAATATTGATGCAGTCAAGAAATACTTCGCCTAAAAAAGAATAGTTCCCTAAGTTGAAAACTCGAAAGGGCAGCTTAGGCAAAAAAGAGTGTCTCGGTGGACTGAAAACCCGATAAGGCAGTCCAGGCAAAAGTTAGAGACATAAACAGAAAATAACTATCCCGGTGGATTGAAAACCTAAAAAGGCAATCTAGGCAAAAGTTAGGGATTTGTGGCAAGAAACTACATCCAACGAGATTGGATCATCTACATAAACGTCATCTGTCAAAGAATCCTCAATCAAGTCACCTTCAACAAAAGCTCAAGAATACTCGAAATTCAAAGTTGTTAAAAGGATAGTGGTCATTATATTTCAATGTAGCCCTTTCTCTTTAAATTACCATTTCTTAACTTTGTAATGCTCCATGGAATCACGCTTTTGGCTGATTACCATTCTATCAATGAAAATTTGAGCCTTTTTCCCATTTAATTATAATTTTTATTTTATTCTGCCTTACAAAATGACATTTTTTATTGATATTCATTCTTGAAACAAAAAAAATGTATTTACTTTTGCTTTCAAAATAAAGGGGGCAACTTCCTTTGATTTATGAACGTAAGAAGGAGTATTAACTGCCACTCTAAAGGGCGATCAAACCCTGAAATACTAAATCAATTTCTTTTATGACCATTCTCACAAACATCTCCAAGTGGTAGGTCATTATTGAGGTGCTCAACCCATCGCCAGTAAGGAGTGAACATCCTTGTCCTTTGTTGAATGATGGAATCAAGACAAGATTTGGCCCCTTTCCCCAGTAGAGTGCGACCTTCAAAATCTCCAGTGTTTAAGGATTGACCGAGTATCCGATTTTGTTTATTTTCATCACCAGTCCTTGTCTCACGTCTGTTTTGTCAGCATAAACATAACATCATTCATAAATCATACATAGTTAAATTCATAATTCATATTCATATGCCTTTATTGACATGGTTCACTCACATTGGTCGTGTTTTTCCCTAAGTGGAAAGTTCCCACTCTTCAATAGAGTTGTAAACTTTAAGCAGAAAGTGTATATCCTTTCCAGCTCCCCACTGAGTTTGATCATCATGGAAGTTTTGCTTCAGTCCTCTTCTCCGCACTTGGATAGCATGAATTCCCAGGTTAAGTTCATTCCTCATTGGGAAGTGTCTTGTTTAAAAGTCTCTCTCCAGTTTATTCCTGGATTGAATTATGTCCCTGACCGGTTTGATAACTTGAACCTCTAAAGAATGAGAAGGAATTCATTTTTTGCACCTATTAAACCCCACTCTTCCCAATGAAGGCGCACTTTGCTTTCCAAGATAAAAGGAAATCCCCAAGTGGAAGCCTCTTAGCAAAATATCTTGGAAAAGAAAAGATATCACATCCCCAAGAAGTCTTTACTAATCAACAAATAATAGTCTCCTTCTGAGCAGTTTGTCTATCCCCTTTGAAGATAAGTTTATCCCTTTTTGGGATCTACACCTGACAAACAAGTGGCAGTATCTTAAGAAGCTTGCTTTTGTCCCATAAATTCCCAGTGGATCTACAAATGGCAATCTCTTCCCGAGAAAATTGTCCCTCTTTCAATAAAGTCATCAGCACCTCAAAATTGTCCTACATCACATGGCATCTCTCCGAAGAAGTCTCGAAGGGAAGTATGATGAAATCTTTCCAACAAATGGCATCTCAGTAGTGAAGTTTGCAAACCTCTACATTTCAGACAATGGTATTCCCCAGCAAGTCTGACATCAGATTGTCACTCATCATATGGCTTCTCTCCAAAGAAGTCTCGAAGAGAAGTATGATAAAATCTATTTTAATCAAATGGATATCTCCTCTGTTAATGTTGGTGAGAAGTTTGGCGAAGACCATCACAGATTGTGTCTCTTTATTTGAGAAATTTGTCCCGTAAGATAACTAGTCCACATCTCCTCAAAGATTCTCGGTGAAGTTATTGATCCAGCAAGTGATCACCTTTTCCAGAGCTTGTTATCTCAACCTTTTCAAGAAAAAGACTTGATAAGAAGAAACGAAGACTAGTTCCATGGCTAAAAACCAGGATCGAGGGGAAGTTTATTTAAAAACAAAGACCAGTTCCATGGCTAAAAACCAGGATCGAGGGGAAGTTTATTTCAGAAACGAAGACCAGTTTCGTGGCTCATGACCAGAAACGCGTGGAAGTTTTTTTTACCCTTTCTAAGTAAGATTACTTAGTTAAATAAGGTGAGTAAGCATGTTCCGACAGTAGGAACATGTTACCATTCGAGTTATCAAAATCATAGTCGTGTCCCCCCGGTGGAGTTGTCATTTCCCCAATCTGTGGAGATACTCCTTTGATTCCCAACAGACTACATCCTTAGCTTTAATTTATTTCCCCAGTGAATAATTCTTTAATCCTCAGCGATTGGAATTATTATCAGTCTTCTGTGGTATCATCCTCACAATTCTCGTATCTTGCATTCATAAGCATCACATCATTTATGGCATCTTAGGGTCCAAAATGTGTGCATTTTTAGTTGTATTTAAGTCTCTCACATCTGGTCGAGACTAAGATGTCAATCTTCACCTCTACTGATAGGAGAACCTTAAATAGGGGCATATGTCATACCCAAATTTTTGACCCTAAGATCCCACATCATTTTCATTTCATTAGCATCATATGTGTGCATACTTTTATGCACACATATGATCAAAAGATTGTTGTTTGTTTCATTTTGATTACCAATTAGGGTTTTGAGCCTCAAAAGATACTCAAGCAAAGGATTATTCAAGAATAAGAATGATATCCAACATCTCAAGTCCTTTATTTATCCATAAAGATCAAGAGATCTCCTCCAAGAAGCAATCATAAGTCCACATCATTTCAAGTCAATCAAGCCCCAAGTTCATCTGGTGCACCAATTAGGGTTTTGGTTGACCAGGGCCTCCAAAGTGAATTTTTATCTGGGCATGATCCAATACCTCAAGATATGTTTCAAGAACATCAAATTCCTCACATTAGTCCATTCCTATGATTGAATTGATTCAAAGAACTTGATTCATAAGCAATGCAAGGATTCAAATTCATTTGGACCACATACTAGGGTTTCTGATGAAAAAGTCAACTGCACCTTTGAATTTTGACCAAGACATGATCTCAAACCTTGGGACATGATTCAAGACACTCAAAAATACCTTTGGAGTTCACCCATGATGTTTCAATTAACCCAAGGATTTGATTTCATAAAGGATCACAAAGTTCAAAATTCAGCTGAAACAAAAAGTCAACTGTGGTCAAAATCAAGTTTGACTTTTGGAGTTTTGGTAAAACATTGTCTCTTCAAGTCAAGAACAATGTTAATTTGTGATTTTTATCATGATTGATCAAGAAAAATCAATAAAAGTGAGGTTACTTGTAAAAAGGGCAACCTTAGAAAACTTAGAAATTTTTCTAAGTCATGAAAAACAATGATTTTTACCATACTTTGCAAGGTCATAACTTCCAAACCAGATAACCATTTTCTTGGATCCAAAGACCAAATTTAAGAGCTTGTTACATACTACAACTTTGTCACTTAGGGTGGATTCCCAAAAAGAGCATAGATTTTGAGATATGAAGCCATTAGGGTTTTCACACTTTTGAACTTCGACACTTAGAGAAATTTTGGACAAAATTTGTTTTGTGTTTTAACCAACTTTGAGGCTATTTTTCACCAAAATCCAAGATGAATCAAGACCAAATGCAAACATCAAAGTTGAAGTATGATATACCAACTTTCCAAAATGTCCAAGAACATCATCTAATTCCATTTGAGAAAGGAGATATGAAGTGCGCAATATGCCTTGATGCAACTGTTTTTGCTAGGCAGGTTTGGCATTACTTGTGGTACATGATTTCTTGAGTCCAAGTGTGATGACAATGCTCATTCAACCAAGATCAGAATGAATCATCCAAAACCTGCAAGATAGAGCCACTAAGTCAAGAGGAATCCCTTTGAAATGACGAGACATCATCACTTTAAGCCTTGAATTCAAGAGGCATTTATGTGGAATATCAAAGAAACCACTCTCATCAATCAAGATGCACTCTTAAACAACAATAAACACCTCTGCAGAATATGGAATTGGTCAAAAGAAGAGCAAGTATAGTGGAAGAGATAAGGTACCTTGAGTTGGAAGTAATGATACATTTCCAAAACCATTGAACAATGAACTCATCCTTCAAACCAACACTATTCCTCCAAAACAGACTTGCTCCCCTATAAATAGAGACCATGTTTGATCATTAAAAACACACCAAAACAATAATAACACTTGTTTTCTCATTCTACCTCTTTCACTTCAAATTTTCAAAAATTCCAAGGAGTAAGCTTCGAGTTTTCAAAACCAGAGCTTAAACCACTCAAACAACAATCCAAACACATCACAAATCATCCCTTGAAGGTGTCCAAACCTTCATCTTCATCCCAAACCACCAAAATTAGAAAATCAATTGTCAAAACCTCATATCTTTGACTTTTTGCATTTTTACAAGCTATGTCTTGATTCTGTCCATTTAAAAACCTTCCAACACCTCAAACACACTCTAATATATATATCCTTAAGGTGTTCCAAGCATAGTTTTCCAACTATAAGTCCATTTGGTGAAGGTTACATTTTGGTCACTTTTGACCATTTTGCAAGGAGAGGCCACTTTCTGTTCTAGAGGTTTTCTTTGGATTCTGATCATCCTAAAAGCTTCCAAGGAGTCTAATAGAGGTGTCCAAGGCATTCATTCACTTCGGTAACAAGTATCTTGGAAGTTGGCTTTGTACTTTAAGAGGTAAGTTTCACTAGAACTTGGTACTTTGTTAAATATGCATTGTTGTGATGTACATTGAGTTTGAACATGTTTTGTATGTCATATTTGTTGTGTTTGAACCAATTTTAAGTGCTATTATTGACTGTATAGAGATTTGGCATCGAACTTGCAAAAATGCATCATTTTAGGAAGCACTATCAGATTTTAAAATGTAGGCATTTTTACAAAAATCTGACACCACCACTGTGATCCTCATAAAATTTCAAGCAAGTTAGGTATTTACATCCTTTAATTTCATGGAGAATTGACCAAGTTATGGTCCTTCTTACATTTGGTAGGAAACTAGGTCTTGTTAGGAAAGACATTGGCCATGGTGCCTTTCTGGCCAGGACTAAATCCACCTTAGCTTTATCAATTAATAGCTGGGGGTGATACAACGGATGTATCACCACCCCAGTGGTTAAACCTGCGCGCCCTATGTACCTTGTCACCACCAGAACTGGGATTCGAATCCCCCTCGTACTAGTTCTTTTATTTTTCTGGATTTTCCAACTGAATAACACATATAATACCTTGCTTGCCCCATATGTTCACAATGTGCACGTGGTAGGATTGGTCTTGGTTTTGTGCTGCAAGTGAAGTGACCTGAGTTCAAGTCCCATGGGGACCATTTCCCATCTTTTTTATCACTTTATTGTTTCACTTTCTTTTGTATTTTCAAACTATCATAACTTTCTCATTTTTTATCATTTTAAACCCATTCGTTTTGCAAATTGTTCATGATAATGTCTATTTTCTATTTATGAAAATAAAAATACCAAAAATATGTATTTTTGATGCATTTGTAAATGCTTAAAGTGTGTGTTATTTTTAAGGTTTCCATGAGTTTCTCTTGATTCTTTTGATTGATTCCCTAGTTTCTATTATACATATTGCTTTGTGTGGATCACATAAACTTTGTAGAAAGGTTGTTTGATCTTGTAAACTTGTGCATTGTGATATTACTTGGGTTTTATACGTCTTTGATGCATGTCTACATATTAAAAGTATATGTTGAACTTTGTCCATACCAATTAGCTATTTGCTTGACTATTTTGCCTTAACATGAGATGTTCTTTCAATGTTTACATAACCATGATATGCATGTTTGCCTTTGTGATGATTTCACCATGTTTTAGTATCCTTATACACTTGAAGTTTGCCTTGAATCTACCATTGAATACATGCTTGTATGCTTAAACTTTTGTGGAGTATCTTACTTGCTTGTGACCATGTTTGAACCCTAATATCCATGTTTGGTTGTTACCAACTTGTCTTAACATGTTCAATTATTATCCATGCTTAAAATGATGGCTTAACTTATTCACATGATGTTTAAACTTTAAACTTGTCATCTTTGAGCATTCTCACATATTATCTCTTGTATGATTACATCTTCATCCACATGTTGTTGTCATAAACATATCCTTTTGTTCAAAGTATGCTTGGTTGTTTCCCTTTCCATATTCATTGGATCCTAGATTCATCTTGAGTACATATACTTGCTTGAACTTCTCTGTAATTTCTCCCATGGATTAAAACTTTGCTTACATGTTCAAGTATTTCCTTCATAAAACTCTCACCATGATAAATACATCTCTTGGTTTGATGCACAATTACATTTTCAAAACTCTTGGGCCTCTATTAGAGTGTAAGACCCACCACCTTTTTAATTACATTTTCAAAACTCCTTGGGCCTCTATTAGAATGTAAGACCCACCGCCTTTTTAATTACATTTTCAAAACTCTTTGGGCCTCTATTAGAGTGTAAGTCCCCCCCCCCCCCCCTTCCTCCTCAAAACTTTCTTCAATTTCTCAATGTTTTCAATCTTTCAAAACTCAATCTTCAACTTTCATCAGACACAACCCTAGTGGCATTCAATTCAAATCTAAAACTCTTGGCCCTCTATAAGAGTATAAGACCCATCATCTTTTCAAGTTCAACAATGCTTAGACATGGGCCTCTGTAAGAGTGTAAGACCCATCACCTTTTTCAATTCATGTCTATACTTTTCAAGTATTTGTCATGTGCTTATTCATGTTAAGTTTCTCTTGACATTTATAGCACCTTATCCTTATTTCAGACTTAGTTCAAACATTAGGGTTCCCTCAACTACAACTTAGTTCAAACATTAGTTCCCCTTTGATGAATTCAACTTCACCATAGCCTCCTCTTGGGCTTTATCCAAGCATCATAGCCTCCTCTTGGGCTTCATACAAGGACCCTTCAGGCTTCTTGAAAACATCATAGCTTCCATCTTAGGCTTCATACAAGATACCATCAATTCAAAACTCCCTCAGTTGAGTCAGCCTCCTCTCAGGCAAACAAAGTTTTTATCTTCACATCTTGGGCTTTGAACAAGATAAAAACAAACTTTTTAGCTTCACATATTGGGCTTTGAACAAGATACAAACAAATTTTTCAGCTTCACATCTTGAGCTTTGAACAAGATACTCAAAAATAATTCAACTTCTCCCCAGAGATGAGACATTGAGTCATCTCTATAGGAAGATATCTCTTCTATACACCACAATTCAAAATCAAACATTAAAAACTTTTTCCATATAAGTGATGTAAGTGGCACACTTGTTGATTTAAAATCCAAGTTGGAGTCCTTCTCTTATCATGGTCAAAAACTATTCTTTCATCTAATTTATGTAAGTGGCACATTGTTGATAGTATATCCAAGTCAAGGTCTTTCTCTTAGCATGCAAAGACTCATAAAGGAAGATGTGGCATTGCTTAGGATTATTTAACATCCAAGTTCAAAGCCTCTTCCCTTATGATATTATTCTCAAATGTTTGTGATGAATGGGTGAGATATCTCCCTTAAGAATGACTATTTGTCTTTTCTTGCAAACTAGCAAAACTTTTAGCTTCATCATCTAGGGCTTTGAAAAAGATACAATTTCCACCCATAGTTAGGTGGAACTAAGAACGCTCTGATTTCCCAAAGTCTCCATTTTGGGAATACGTAGGCGTAAGATTGCGAGATCTTGGCGAGCACACACCTTTAAATAAAACCCCTTAGGTCCCTATACCTTTCATAAAACAAAAACTGCCGAAAACATCTCACATTCTCATTCTCACCCATAGGTTAGAACTTTCCCAAATCAAACAGTAGACAGGTTAAGAAGATAAGATAACTAATAGTAAAAAGTGTACTAAAGGTTCCTATATAGTACTATAGATTCTTAGGTTGTTAATCGCTTCCCTTAGTATAACCGACCCCCGATTCCAGATCTCTTTGCATTTGTAGGGAAAATATTTGCACGCAGGGTTAGTTTAGATTCCTTCCCCTTACTTTTAAGAATCATAGGATAAATATTAGAAATTCGAAAGTGGAACAAGCACGGTAGGGGGCACAGAAATCGGTACACAAGTGGGTTGATCAATGCAGACTGCGAGGCGGAAGGGATGACAAGCATGTCATTCTTAACTGTAACCTTCTGTTGAAGTCCTTCCTCTCTTGTCATAGTTGTTACAGCCATCAGGATCTGGTCCATTTTCCCCTTTATATAATCCATATCCTTCTGCATTTGGTATTGATCTCGTGTAAAATGCTCCATCAGCTCTTGGTAATTATCACAAGTGTCGAGACGTCAAATGGCTTGTTTATGGATTAAGGCTTATGAGGATTTGTTTTTGTTATGGGCAATGATATGCATGCATGCTAAGGAAATGCATTTTTTTCAGGGAATCGCTTAAAATAAAAAGTATGGATGTTATGGTTATGAATATGTGATGCTTATGCAAGGTTCCAGGATCACAAGTATAATCTGATTCTGAGGCAGGAGCTAGACATAAGACATCTTTGGTTATCAGAACTTCACAGGTAGGCTCTAAGACGGGTAGGTGCCTAGAGTCATGGATTCCTATCGAAGACATTATTGCAATAACGGAGGCCCGTCAGATAATAATATCTTTGAAACAATCTCTTATAGGTGAGGTCTTCGTATTATCTCACAAGGAAGGCTCCTCGTGAGCCTCTACTACACTACCATCAACACACGGGTTCTAAAAAGGTATCTCAGAGTCATAGATCAAGGTTAAAAATATCATTATCAAAATAATGATACGTTCAAGGGATCTCATCTGATTGGGGATTTCGCATTGACCCAACTAGTCCAAAAGGCCTTATAAGTTAACACTACTAACCACCATGGATAGAACGGGTTAAAGGTCCTTAGATACAATGATTCAGGATTGAAAACGTTATTGTTATACCCCAAATTTTACCCCTTAGATGTCATGACATTCTTGCACTTGCATTAGGAACGAATAATCTATGCATTGTTAACTAACCTTCATATTTTGCTAGTTTGTTCTTCTATTTGAAAGCTAGGTTTTTTTAACAAGAAAGAAGGAAAGGTCAATAAGCCAAGCTCTCATATGTATCAAGCTCTCATAAGACACCTCTTGGCTCAATACAACCATCCCAAGTGTTCACTAGGTGGTTGAGAAAGGTGTTTGAAGTCATCTGGTCAAGAAAGTCAGCTGAGGCTCCAAAAGTTCAATATTTGGCCTTGAAGGCTAATCATGAAGTTTTCAAGTCATATTCCATGATTTCATGTGATTGGATCAAGAGAAATCAAAGAGAAACCATAAAACCAGGAGTTGTGAAATTAGGGTTTTGACCTGAAGAATTACAAGGGAATCTTGGTGTGATCAGTCAATGCTTTGACTGGTTCATCAACCAATTAAGCTTACATACATTTAAGAGGTCTTATTCATCAAGAAATTAAGTGTGTTTGGCTCCCATCACAAGTGCAATGAGCCCCAAGTTCATTTGGCCCCAGATTAGGGTTTTGTCAGGTAAAGTCAACCATGCCTTTGACTTTTGATCAAGGCATGATCCCAAGTCTTGGGACATGATTCCACATGTTCATATACATCCTTGGTGGCCATCTATTGGTATTCGAAGAGATTGAGAAAGCAATATCATCAAGGATCACACAATTGAATTCGTGAGGAAATTAGGGTTTTGTCTGAAAAGTCAAACCTTTGACTTTTGATATTTTTGATCCAAGATGAAGTATTAAAGCCACATTCCATCAAGACATGTTTTATTTTTTAGTTAGAGAATGAGAAATCAACATTTGAGAGGTTTCTTGCAAAAAGGCAAGGTTTGGTTCTTGAAATTTTCGAAGTGTGGAAGAATTCACTCCTTGTGTGAACTTTGAAGAGTCATAACTTTCAAACCACACATCCAATTTTTGTGGTCCAAAGCTCAAATTGAAGCTCTCGTCATGAAATTTAAAATTTATTAAAGGGTCCTTCTCCAAAAAAGGCTTGGTTTTTAAGTTAGGAAGCTTGGAAGTTCAAGACAATTTATGACTTAGTGAAATTTCACTCTTTTTACCCAAGTTTTCAGCCAACTTCACCTCCATTTTTCATCATGATCCCTTTGGATTTAGAACTTGGAGTGAACATGAACATTTTAGATCATACTTAGGGCTTTCCGAAAAGTACTAAAACACCCCAATCAGATGTGTGAGCTGTGAGTTTCGAATCCATGAAGTTGGAGGTTTGAAACTTGGTTTTTGAGGTTTTTCACTTGTTGTACTTGAAGCAAAACCATTTCAATACAGAAAATCTTGGCATTTCAGTTAAGATTACTTGCAAATCTTCATTTAATCAGAAGGTAGCACGAATTTGGGAGTGTTATCCAAGTGGTAGAAGCTTTATCTCATGAACCTTTCCATTTTTGGCACAAAGTGAGCATTGACATTTACATAAAGCCACTTTTTGCAATGTCAACTTGTCTTGAGCTGTGTAATGGCTCTTCCACACTCAAAAGTCTTGTACTGAAAGGCCAAAAGCTCTGCACACTTCCAACAACCCTAGAACAACATGGTAATTGGCTTGGGGAATGACAAATTATTTGAAACTTCAAGTTGAATTGCAACCAAGCCAAAAGATTGAAAACTCAACCATCTGGTTAGCTTCAAAACTCCACCCTTTTCCTATAAATAGAGGGCTCAAACAAGCTTCAAAACACACAAGAAACCACTCTTAAAACCTTCATATCTCTCTCCCATAGTTTTTGCAAGAACTCTCCAAACTTGCAAAACCACTGTCCAGAACCAATCCACTCGTGCAACTCACAAACAAACTTCATAAACCTTCCATAAACACTCCATAGAACTTGTTTAAACCATCAAACAAGTTCTATAACACCTCATTCACTATCCACCATTTTCAAACTTCCTTTTGCAAGAGCACACGGGTTTGAAGTTTGAAGTTGTTTCCAATCATTTCAAGCACTCCAGCCATCATTCCTGGTATCAACAAACCTAAAGGGAAGCTCATTTCATCTCTGCAACACCATTTTAAGAGGCCTTGGACCTGCTCCAAGAGGTAATCCTTTTTGTAACTCTGACCTAGTTTCCATGCATGCCTTTGTTCCATGTTTGAAGCAAGTTTATGGACTTCAGTGTGCTTGATATGTTAGAAGCTTTGCTTGCATTGTTTGTGTTGGGTATGTGTTTGTTTTGTTCAAGTTTTGCCTTGTCATGTTGCACTGTTAGGGTTAGTTTTATGAAGCACATGGTTAGTTTTAGGACAAGCCAGCATGAACATTAGATTCCTTGTAGAAAATGCTTCAACTTTGGTTTTTACAAATTGAAGAATGGTTGGGAAACGAGTGAGTTATGTTGTGCTGAAAATCTGGGTACAAACTTGAACTAGGGCACGAGCGAGAGAGAGAAGAAGAAAAGAAAAGGGAGAAGAAAGATATGAGTCGGAGGTGAGTTGGCATGACATCGAGCTGAGGTGGCCATTGTTATGTGAGAATGGATTATATATTATTGATGTTGATTTTATTAACGGGTGAGGGTGTAGCACCGCTGGTCAATGGAGGTTCGTGTGTTTATTTGCCATGCTGAAAGACTGGGGTTCGAATCCCCCTCTCCCCAGTCTTTTGTTTAATTTTCTGATGCATGATGTTTTCACATATATTTTAGCCTTTGCACTTGTTTCACAAGCCATACAACCAGGGCAGCTGGTAAATGTTTTAACCACAACATCAAGGGCATGGGTTCAAACCCCATCAAGGCCCTTTATCTTCTTTTTTATTACTTGGTTTTTTATGTTTTCTACACAAACTTTCAAAACTCATAACTCACTCATTTCTTATGCTTTTAAACCCATTCTTTTTGCATCCTTTTAGTCTTGCTGCCTATTTTATGTTGACATTTAAAAATATCCAAAAATGTTAATTTTTAGGTCTTTTATTCATATGTGAAATATAGTTGTCTTTTAGGTTATTTAGAATGGTTTTGTTTGTTTAGGGTTGTAGCCTTTGATCTCCATTACCTTTTAGGACTTGTGTAGGTTTGTTTTAACATACTAAGATCAATCCCCCATGACTTAAACTTGTGCATAGTTGTAGGTTTGGTTTTAGGTACACTTGTAAGGGTATATGTTTACCTTAGAATGAATGAACTTTTTGTCATCCCCTTTGATGTCTTAGATAGGTCCTTACCTTCAAATTAAGAATTCCCCCTCATGTGTATATGACATTAATGTAGATACAAACCATCCACTTAGGTTATACCATATACATTGGGTTTAGATCTCCCTTTCATAAAAGTGGACCTTGGAATGATCTAAGTGATATTTTCCTTCCCTTTAAAGTTTAGGTCAAAGACTTTCCCCTTGTAGGTCATTACCTACTTGTTTAAGATGTTTAGACTTATATCATGCTCCCTTTAGATATTTACCTTGTTCATTAATGAATGATTCTTGTGTGCTTACATAATACTTGTATACTTTTTAGATACTTGCCTTGAATGTCATCACATTCACCATCCTTATTCATGTGTTATATTTGTGTGTTTATTACCATCTTTAAATTCATGTGAATATCATTGTTAACTTCATTAAGTTACCCCTTTGAGTTAGGCTGGCTTATTAGCTCTCCTCCTTAAACCTATTTGTTCCCCTCCTTCCAAAGGAAAGTCTCTCTATTGACTTTAATATCATAGATAGCTCATTACCCTCTTGGCCTCATTAGAGCCATCTCTACCCTTGGCCTCATTAGAGCCACTCCTTTCCCTTGACCTTATTAGGATCAATCCATTGGCCTCATTAGAGCCACTTCTCCCTTAACCTAGTTAGGTTTCCCTTCTTGTAAGCACTATCATCATAGATGCTTACCTCCCTCCTTGGCCTCATTAGAGCCACTTACTTTACAACTTAGGATTCCCCTAGAGTTCTTCAACTCTATGTGAGCATCATCTTAATGATGTTCCTTTCCCTTTGGCCTAGTTAAGCCATTCACCCCTTAAACTTATAATTAGGATAGAGTTCTTCAACTCTATGTGATTCTCATCATCATGAGTATTCACTCCCCTTTTGACTTTGTTCGAATTCAACCTCTTAGATTTACGACTTAGAGAGTTCTTCAACTCTATGTGAGTGTCATACTCATTCCCCTTGGAACTTTGACCATAATCAATGGTTCCTTGCCCCTTGTTGAGGTGAACTACGAATGCTCTGATTCCATGCTTATTAGGATACGTAGGCACAAGATACGACGTCTTGACGAGCATACTTAGTGTATATACCCTTAGGTCTTTAGCACCTTGGTCTTTACCATTAGGTCTTTACCTTTAGTACTTTGGTCTTCACCATAGGTATTTATCTTACCCTTAGCAGATCTCCTTAGCATGCAAAAATTAGCATAACACAAATTAAAACAAGAGGTTCCTATAGAGTACTACAGATATCTTAGGATGCTAACACCTTCCCTAGGTATAACCAACCCCCGAACCTTTAGATCTCTTAGCTATGTCTTCACATAACGCAATTAGGGTTTTCTTCGAACTTTACCCTTTCCTTTGGATAAATCAAAGCTTGGTGGTGAATTTCAAAGATGTGTGATTCAAGTTAATTAATAGCTTGATATCTGATTCTCACCGCAATAGAAATGGCGACTTCACTAGGGACAATTAAGATGGTTAAGCCTACCTTGTTTTATTTGTGTTATATGTTTAGCTTGCTTGTATGTACATATCTGTATATATCTATATATCTGTTTGGGTTCTTTTGTTTGGCAGGTGTCATACCCCAAACTTTGACCACTAAGATTTCCCATCACTTTGAAAATCATCATCACAATATGGATGAACCATCATACCTCATTAGTCTCCCCAAAGATGGGCGAGCATCCACTACAATCAAACTTAGGGTTTCGAGCCCTCTCAGAGCCCTTAGACAAAGGATCAATCAAGGAATCGCATGATCTTTAACTTGTCTAACCTCTCAAACATCCACAATGGATCAAGAGGACTCCCACATCAAGAATCAAGCACAAGGTTGCAGCATCCCAAGTGGATTAAGCCTCGAGATCACCAGTGTCACCAAATTAGGGTTTTGGTCGACCAAGGCCTCCAGATGGAAATTTTACTCTGGGCATGAGCCAATGCTTTAAAGCACAACCTAAAATACTCTAAGGGACCTTATAAACCTTATCATCAAGTCAATTTAGCCTTACGGTATGCATTCACCAAAAATCAGGAATTAGGGTTTCTTGACCTAATTCACCCCTAAGTTGACTTTTGGGACAAAGCATGAGCCAAGACCTCAAGACTTGGTTTGAGGGTCTCTAATAAACCACATTTATCCATTTGCAACAATGGATTGATCCAAGAAGCTTGATTCACAAGTTTCAAGTTCATCAGAACCACGATTAGGGTTTCGCGAGAAAAGTCAACTGTGCATGTGACTTTTGACCAGGACATGCTCATAAACCTTGGGACATGATTCAATACACCCTATAACACTTATGAAATCAATCCATCAAGTTTTATTTGGGTCAAGGACTTGATTTCATAGAGGATCGCACAGTTTGGAATTCATATGATAAAAAGTCAACTGTGCCCAAAAGTCAAAGTTTGACTTTTTGATTTTTTGATCAATTATGGTTCCCTAACCCTAAAATGATGTTAATGTGTGATTGGAATCATCATTCAACAAGAAAAATCAAGAAAAGTGGGGTAACTTGCAAAAGGGGTAACCATAAAAAACTTAGAAATTTTCTAAGTTATGGAACAAAGTGGCTAGGGTACCAACTTCCAAGGATCATAACTTGAGATCCAATCAACCATTTGGGCTGATCCAAAGATGGATTTGTAGCTCTCATGGCATAATTTAAAAGTTTCAACTACAAATCATTCCAATTCATCGTGGATTTTGAGTTATGGTTGGATCAAAATGGCTGAAAACACAAAATGCCACTTTTTCCAACACTTAGTGAAATTTTCACTAAGTCAAAATCTGTTTCACTTTTTGCAAAATGTAAGGGCATTTTCCACTTGGATCCAAAAAGTGTCAAGACAAACTATGATCACACATATGTTGTATTATATGAGAGCTTTCCAAAATGGCCAAGAACTCCATGAAATCCCATTTGAGCTAAGAGTTATGACAATGGCAATATGTCTTGCCACAACTGTCATGGCAAGGCAGATTTGTGCATTTTGGTCGATTTGAGCAAATTGTGCAAATGACAAACAAGTTTATCCATCTGAACACCTCAGGGGAGACCAAGGAGGGACAAACACTGATCCATAAGTCTCCCAAGTCTTTGGAACTAAAAATAGCATGCCAAACCTAAAAAACCCTAAAGAGGGGACAAGACTCTAATTTTTTTTGGAGCATTCAATGGATGCACCAAGGTGGCATGAATTGAACCATTTCCAACTGAATGAGTCAAGGATAAGCTCTGAACCAAATAACCATAGGCTTGTGCTCTAACCTCTAGTCAATGGCTAGAGGAGACTTGAGATTCCAAAATGATCTAATTGGCCATAGACTTGTACCAGTTGCCATTCACTATTGCTTGCAAAACAAACTTTCTCTACTATAAATAGAGCTCATTTGTGCTCTGTTTGAGTACACCAAAGCACTACAACACTTGCTTTCCTCAAAATCTCTTTCTCTAGGCAAAAATGCCTTCTTTAGCAAGGTAACTCTGAGTTTTTGAGTTAGAGAGCAATTACATCACAGCTCATGATCCAAACACATCCAATATGTCATATCTAAGCTGTCCAAACTCTCACAAGTGACCTGAAACACCAAAACCTCAAAGTCCCTTATCAAAACCTCAAAATATGACTATTTTGCATTTTTCAAGCCATGTCTTGATTCAGTCACTTTCAAAACTAGATAAAACCTCAAACACACTCCAAATATCATCCTTGAACTGTCCCAAATGGTTCCCAACATCTGGAACACCATTTGAGAGAGTTGCTATTTTGGTCACTTTTGCCCCTTTTGCAAGAAATGGCCAGTTTCCATTCTTGAGGTTTCCAACTGATTCCAATCATCCTAAAAGCTTCTAAGGGGTCATTTGAAAGTGTTCAAAGCATCAAAACATTTCTGGGACAAAGCCCTTGACATATTGCCCAAAAAGCTCCTAAAGAGGTAAGCATCTCAACTTGAACTCTCTGAAATAGGCATTACTTTGAGGTCCACTGATCATACACATCTCATACATGTTATATATGTTGTGTTTGGACCAATTCATCATGTGATTCATGCCTGTGCCATGAGGTAGCACAGAAAATGCAAAGGGAGGCCTATTTCAAAACCACTATCGGGTTTTTCAATAGGAGCCTCATCTGAAAAAACCACCACCACTATTGGATTCCTTGTGAAATTCTAGGCAGGATAGACCTAAATTTTGTCCCAATCCATGGAGAAATGAGAAAGTTACAAGCTTCACGTTTTTTGCCAAAACCTTGCCTTGCCTTGCCTTGGCCAGTCCAAAAACAAGGCAAGCCTTGTATATTCGTGGGTAGGTTTTGATACACGGATGTATCACCACCCCAGTGGTAGAGGGTGCGCACTGCACACAAGAGGTCTGGGGTTCGAATCCCCCTCGCCCCAGATCCTCTTTTTATCACTTTTTCCTATTTTTATTAATTTTCTTATTATTTTTAATGATTTGAAAAATTAATAACTCCATCAATTTTAATTATTTTTTATTGGTTCTTTTTGTAAAAAATCAAATTTATATTATTTATTTAATATAGTTGGTATTTTTATGAATAAATTCATTTTTAATTATTTTAAAACATTTTAAAAGTGAATATTCATCTTGAAAATCAAAACCCAATGAGTTTTAATTCATCTTGTGGTTAAAACCTCATTTTTCAAACCTTAACCAAAAATTCCAAGTTGTTTATTCAAGCTTATTTGGTGTTTTATCATTTTTTATTGATTTTCTTTAAGAATTTACTTTAAAAATGATGAAATTAGGGTTTTGATTTATTCCACCCTCATCAATCATTTTCAATCACTTTTTGGGCCTCTAATAGAGTGTAAGACCCAACCCCTCTTTGAAACCAAAATAGTTTGGGCCTCAGTCATTGTATAAGACCCACGGTGTTTTCAAAGATCTCGGCGCAATCGCCAGTTTAAAATAAGACCATCTGGGCATCTCCTTGAGTTGTAAGCCCCGTCACTTGTATAAAAATAAATCTTTGGGCCTCTAATAGAGTGTAAGACCCAATCCCCTTTTAACCAAAACTTTTTTTCGGCCTCAGATATTGTATAAGTCCATCTGCGTTAAAAGAAAACAACGGTGCGATCATCGTTAAAACTTGGGCTACTCCTTAAGCTGTAAGCCCCATCCCCCTGTGCCTAAAAACCATTTTTGGGCCTCACATATTGTATAAGTCCCTCTGTACAGTTTGCAAAACAACGGTGCGATCATCGTTAAAACTTGGGCCTCTCCTTATGCTGTAAGCCCCAACAATCTTTTCAAAACACTTTCCCCTTCGATTTTGAATTCAAATATATGTTGTTATCAAAACTTTCTTTCTTTGTTGAACAACTAACAAAACAGCATGGAAGCTCGACAATGGGTAAGTGTTTATCTGCTTTCATTTACCGCTTTCATATGTATATAACTGTATTGTGGGGCTGTTTCACTGTAAGTCTTCTTTCACATCCTTTTATATACTTGTCACATATCTACTGTGTAATACTAGTATAGTTATTTAGAGTTTTCCCCGGCAACTACGTCTAGCACTAGGTAAAGCCTTGTTGGTCACTCTTAAATACAAACAAAACTAGATCCCCCGTAGGATTCCAGATATAGTCTTCCCTTCTCTTAGGTTAAACAATATGGAACAAAGAAAAAGGCAGTATTCTCGATGAACCTTTTCTCAGGCTGTCACTCTTAGAAATTGTCAAAGAAACTCTAACTCCCCAGAGATGATCTTTTCTCCGTGAATGGCATCTCTTGAGTTTCTTCCAAATTCGCGAACTTTCCTGGAATGATCTCTTCTCTATGAATTGCATTTCTTGAACTTCTCTTGGTTTAGGGACCCACAGGCTTCCTAAAAGCATCCCCCTTCCTCTTGGGCGTTGTACAAGGACCCTTCGGCTTCTTAGAAGTTCTCATGCCTTCTCTTGGGCTTAATACAAGGACCCTGACGACCTCTTAAAGGTATAAAACAGAACTTAGTCATCCTTTGCTAGAGCAGTCTTTCCAGCGTCAAAACTCCAGCCATTTTAGGGTTGATACTCATCCCTTAATGCCTGTGCCTCCTCTTGGGCATTATACAATAGATGAAACTCTATACTTGGACAATCTAAACCCCCTTAAGTCTCAAAGACATTCTCAAGTTCCTTTCAAACATAGGAAAAAACAATGATCACTCTGAAACCCGGTCTCTCTCATGAGAGTTCCCCGCCCTTGGGCCTGCCTATGGATCTAATCCTCAACAGTAAGATAGCCTCCTCTTGGGCTTTGTACAATGACTCTCCCCAGCGGAGCTAACCTTTTCAGACTCTCTTGTTGAGTCAGTCTTCCTTTAAGCCTCTGTCTTGGGCTTGGTACAAGACATATAAAAACCCACTCTCTTGTTGAGTATAAAAGATTCTCTTGTTGAGTCAACTTTTAGCCGCCGTCTTGGGCTTCATACAAGACACATATAAAACACTCTCCTGTTGAGTATAAAAGGCTCTCTTGTTGAGTCAATCTCCTTTCAGCCGCAATCTCGGGCTTCGTACGAGACAGCAAACCACTCTCTTATTGAGTATAAAAGGCTCTCTTGTTGAGTCAGTCAACCTTCAGACTCTCTTGTTGAGTCAATCACCTGTTCAAGACTCTCTTGTTGAGCCAACTCTTTTAGCCTCTGTCTTGGGCTTTGTACAAGACACACACAAGCACTCTCTTGTTGAGTCAAACGCAGTTCAGCCTCCCTCTTGGGCTATATACAAGATACATTCTCCCCAACGGAGTCAAAAATCCCTTTTAGCCTCAAATCTTGGGCTTTGTACAAGACAGAAAGAAACATTTTTCCCGAAAAAGTCAAACTTCCAGCCTCCTCTTGGGGTTTGTATAAAGGGATCCCTGGTTGAGTCAATCAACCTTTTAGCATCAAACTTGTGCTTTGATCAAAGCACACGAAAATCAACAATCCCTCTTTAGAGATGACAAATTCTCTCTCAAACCCTTTAGCTTCATATCTTGGGCTTTGAACAAGATACAAACAACACTTCAGCCTCACATCTTGGGCTTTGAACAAGATACAAATCACTTTTAGCTTCAATCTTGGGCTTTGAACAAGACACCAAAACACCTTTTTCCTCCCTTAGAATAGGAGGAACTACGACCGCTCTAATTTCCCTGTTTCGTTAAACGGGAATACGTAGGCATAAGATTACAAAATCTTAGCGAGCATACTAATAAAAAAACCCAAAGTCCAGTACCTCCATACATCAACCAAAGGAAATCAGGTCTAGTATCCTAACCAAAAGCCTCACCAATAATCCATACATTTGTGTTCTTAAGAAAATAACCCTAAAGATAAACCCCCTTATTTTGATAGCATTTGTAAACCAACAGTTTTGACTGTTTAACCTCAGTTTGCAAGCAGGGTTAATTGGAGACATCTATTTCCCTTCCTTAATCAGCTTAACAGGATAAAAAATGAATCGAACTATAGTAACAAAGCGATAGTGATTCAAAACCACAAAAACCGCCCTACAACAGGGTTGCTACTTTTGAGTGGTGAGATAAGTCCTAACCTGAACTTGAGAGCACACATATGATATGATTGTGGTGTAATCAATAGTCGGCTATTGGGAGTAGTCCTAACATGTTTGGCATATGATGACCACACTCAGTGGAGGCCACCTTTGGGATTATTGATGTCTGATGCGAGTAGTCGTATTGATGTCACTCTTTCCGACCAGGGAGTCCGTGATACTGAGGACCTTTAGTTACCCTTTACCCCCACTTGGCCTTTTTAGGATGTAGTGCAGTGATTATCCAAGTGTAGACCTATGATGGTTGTCATGCAATACTACACTCAGACGAGTTTATCTTGAGAATATTATTAACCCTCACGAGTAGTCGTGTAGGCCGATAATATCCGAAAGATTTATCCATGACTTTGAGAACTTTTTAGAACCCTGTTCTACAGTCTATAAACCCATAGTACACACCTCTTGGGATGGGTTGACCATGGCTCCATGCATGTGACCCCTAAACCTAGGCCTTGTGTGCATGTACATATGTTTGTGTTTGTGTGTGCTTGTGTGTTTTGTGCATTGCATACATCTCATTGCATCCATTGTTGGTTTTAAGGAACTCAGTCATCTTTTCCTTTGCAAATCATTGGTATCATGGATCTTGAGAAAAGGAACACTAAGAAGTACAATTTCAAGAAGCCCAATTTGGTAGGGTTGAAAAAGCTGGCAGCTTTGGTATCTTGCCCTGAAGACTTCAGAAAGCGTTATGGAAGGTTGATTGGTATCCTTAGGACCAAGATGGAGGATGGAGTTCTTGACACGTTGGTGCTATTTTATGACCCTCTTTACCATTGCTTCACCTTTCCCGACTACCAACTAGTTCCAACATTGGAGGAGTATTCTTATTATTTTGGTCTACCTGTAAAGGAACAAGATCCTTTCAGTGGTCTAGAGAAGATTCCTTCACCAAGGGATATTGTTGATGCTATTCACTTGGAGATATCTGAAGTCAAGGCTAACCTCACCACCAAGAATGGGATCAAGGGCCTACCCTCTAAGTTCTTAATGGATAAGGCTTTCTACCTAGCTAAGATGAATAGTATGGATGCCTTTGAAGCAGTCTTCGCTTTACTTGTCTATGGTTTGGTTTTGTTTGCTAATGTTGAGGAGTTTGTTGACATCAATGCCATTCGGATCTTCTTAAGTGGAAACCCTGTACCCACATTGCTTGGTGATACTTATCACTCTATCCATAATAGAACTCTCAAGGGAAATGGTACCATCTTGTGTTGTGCACCTTTGCTTTACAAGTGGTTTGTTACACATTTGCCTCGAACATCACGCTTTAAAGATAATCCAGACAAGCTCCGTTGGTCTCAGAGAATCATATCTCTCACCCACACCGATGTGTTTTGGTATGATCCAGCTTACGACAAAGGAGTCATCATTGATGGTTGTGGCCCATTCCCCATTGTGCCACTCCTTGGCATCGGAGGTGGGATTAGCTACAACCCTATTCTTGCTATACGCCAGTTTGGATACCCTATGGAAAACAATCCTAAGAACATCCTTTTGTCCGGTTTCTTCTATCTTAACGAGGAAGCCAGTGCAGAAACTAAGGATAGAGTTTTGCATGCTTGGGGGACCCTCCATAAGAGAACTAAGAATGACTTGGGAAAGAGAAACTGTGTGGCCTTGGAACCATTCCTTCAGTGGGTTCGATCCCGAGCTCGTGATTTTAAGATGCCATATCTCCCCGAGAGACCTCTGCAGCCCACTATTGCGTCTCCCTCTGTCATTCCTATTGAGCGCATGGAAGAGTATCAGGAAACTCTGGCAAGGATGAAACTTAAGAGAGACACTTGGGAGAGGAAGTAACATACCATCTATGCTGAACAGATGGAGATGAAGAAGCAGATGAAAGAGAAGGATGATTTGATTGAGTTACTTGAGAGACGTGTAGTAGAGAGACATGTGACGCGAGAGAATTTATTTTTCTCTAGCGTGCAACCAACTTCTAGCACTCACGAGTATTCGAGTATTCCTCCGACATCTGGCGCTTCGAAATAAATTATTGACAAGCTGATTCTGGAAAACGATAAGCTGAAGAGACAGAAGAGGATACGTGGAGTGGAGCCTTTCTAGATAGGACTACTTAAGACTGCTTTTTAGGCCTAGCTATTTTTATCTCTTTGTATTTTGAGCTTCTTGAAATGTACTATGAAAGTTGTAACATTTCTCAATATTAATGAATGGAAGCTTATTTTGAAAATGTCTCTTTTGAGTTCCTTAAAACCAACTGCATTCGCATTGCATTTTGCACTTTTGCTATCCCTATTAAGGAACTGAATTTTGTTTTGCAGACATTGTAAGATGGATTTTGGAAAGAAAGGAACTTGGATGTAAACCTTCATGGTTCCCAATGTTGAGAAACTAAAGGAACTAGGAGAATTGATTGAAGACCCATTGGCTTTCTCAGAAAAGTATGGAAGGATTCTCCCGCTATTGAAGCTTCGAAGGGCTGAAGGACTACTAGAGACGTTGGTTCAACTCTTCCATCCCCTTTATCATTGCTTCGTGTTCCCTGATTACCAGTTGATGCCAACCATGGAAGAATACTCTGCTTTGATGGGTCTCCCTGTCAATGATTTCCCTCTGTTCTCTGGATTAGAAAATGAGCTCAGTGACAAGGACATTGCAAGAAGAACGAGACTAGGGTTGTCTGACATTCGAGCCCACATGACTATCAAGGGAGGACTTTATGGATTTCCCACTCAGTTCTTGTTTGAGAAGGCTCGATACTTCGCTGATAGGAAGAACGTTGTGCTCTTTGAGTTCACCTTCGCTTTGCTAGCTTATGGACTGTTCCTATTCCCCAACGTTGAAGACTTCGTCGATGTCAATGCTATCTAGATTTTTATGCTCAAGAAACTGGTTCACACTCTGTTGGCTGATACTTATCATGCCATTCACTCAAATAATATGCAAGATGAAGGACAGATTGTTTGTTGTGTTTATCTCCTTTATAGGTGGTTTATTTCGCACCTACTAAGGACCGCAACCTTTTGGGATGTGAAAGACAGTACAATTTGGTCCAAGAAACTCATAGAGCTTACCCATTCAAACATCGAGTGGTATGACCCAATCTATGGGGGATTCTAATGATTCACAGCTGTAGGGATTTCCCCAATGTACCTCTTGTTGGCAGGAAGGGATGCATTAATTATAACCCTGTTCTCGCTAGCCGACAGCTTGGTCACCCAATGGAGGAAGAAATTGATCCTAGCAATCTGAAGAGACTCTTTCTTGAAGAAGGGGAAAATCCTGAGTTTAGAGTCAAAGTTGCACGTGCTTGGCGTTGCATAAACAGACAAAGATGGACCACATTGGGAAATCCTGATTACACTATCACCAAAGCTTGTTTGGATTGGGCTCGTAGGACCGCTCTTTTGATGAGGATGCCTTATCCGCGTCATAAGTCGCCTATAGTCCCTACAAATGAAGAGTTGAAGATGAAGAAAGCATTGGAAGAGCTGACCTTCAAAAAAGCGATGATGCAAGAACAAATCAACAACCTCTTGAGGGAGCTCCATGGAGGAGAAGGACCGTCATCAAGTGGATTAGATTCTTAAGTTCCTTTTATGTTGTATTTTTGTTTGCTTATTTAATGGAATTTGAAGGTGTACCGCCTATTTTGTAATATTTGCAAATTTGCTAATGATAGAGCTTGTTTTAGGAAGTATCCTCAATATCTACAATGTTTGCAAAAATTTTAGTTCCTTGATAGTTTCTCTTGCATTTGCATTCTTTCATGTCATAACATGTGCATTCTTTCTTGTCGTGTCTCATCCCGTTGTCTTGTCTTCAGAAATCGTCACACTGAATCTTCGACGCCGATAGAACACTCAAGCCCAAGCTCGCCAAAGGATGTCTGAACACAACTTTGAACTGGATATGGTCAACAGCGAGTTGAATGATTTACGAGGGAATATGGGGCAGATCATGGAAGCCCTACAGGTTATTGTTGCACCCCAAATTTTACCCTCAGATACTATGGTTTTCTGCACGTCATTTTTTGCCGGACATTTTAGCATTTGCGGTATTTTGGGCCACTGATCATTAATCATGTTTTTTAGCCATTTTTATCTTTCCATTTTAGAATTTATCTTATTTTTAGAATTATTTAGAATTGACTGAGTTTAATTTTTCAATTTAGTTCGATTTTTAATGTAATTATTTTAATATAGTTTACATTTTAATTAAATTTATATTTTAAGTCAATTAAGTTTAGTTTTTATTAATTTCATTTCCTTTTATTTTTAATTTAGTTTTGACTTTATTTTAGTTCATATCTTTTCAATTAATTTTTAATTTTTAATTATAACTTAGATTTAGTTTTAAGTAATTTCATTTAATTATTTTCTCTTTGTCAAAAATCATAAAGTATTGGATATTTAGAATCTCTTTTATACAAAACAAAGACAAAAAAAAGAGCATCTTTTCCTCTCCCGTACACACTACACCAACACGCCACACAAGCCCTCTCCAAGACTATTGGCCCACTCCTTGCCACACCAAACTTCTGCTAAACACTACACAACAATTCTGCAGCTTCAAAACAAAACATTATACCAATTTGGCCAAAACACACACCTGCACACTGCTAAAGCAAAACCTGCAATTTATGCATCCATCTACACCATTACCCCACAAACCAACAAAAAAACCTACAATTGAAAAGGAGATATCAATATAACAGGAAGGTTTGATATAAAAAAAAAAAAGAAAGAGTAGAGAAGGGAAGAGAGAGGGGACCGAAAAGTCTCAATAAAAGGGATTGTGGCCTCAAAGTCTTAGGGGCCGAAACCACAACATAACCTTCACACAACTTCATATTGCTCCTCAATCTCCTCAATCTAAAAACAAAAACTCAGTCTTCCACGACCCTGTTTTCCATAATACAACAAAAACCACAACACACCACATACATATTCCCTCCAAACTTCCACCATTCTCAACCGCACCCCTTCAATGCTCCCTCTGCAGAATCACCTTTCCAACAGCAACACAAAAACTCCTTTCAATCCTCAAATCTCTTTAAACCATCTTCAGAACCACCCTGTTTCTTCAACCCGTTCCAAACAATCAAAATCATGAACCCTCATCAAACCAAGACACTTTCTTATCACAGACACCCCATCACTTCCGGCGTAAACCCTTTTTGTCATCACCTTCGCTCTTTCCTCACATCACAACCATCCTCAAACCGTCAGAACAACAACAACATTCAAACCAAATCCAACAAACCTCCATCAATCCTTCGAAACTACCATAACCTTCCTTCACCTTCGCCTTGCTCATCTCCGTAACCACAAAACCCTTCAAACTTTGAAACCCAACCTTTCTCCATCATATCTTCATCCAAACCCATACGAAACTCAAACCCGTTTCAAATCCATAACCAAAATAAACCCAGAAACAGAAAAGAGAAGAAGAGGGATGGATTGAAAGTCGAAGGAGACCCAAATTGTGAACGAGAATCGAAACCGAACCTGTTAGAAACAAGTTACTGCGAGACGAAGGGAGATTGTTTTCGTCGAGATTGAAGATGCTCGCACGATGATGAGGATGACGCCGATTTTCTCTGATAAAACCGTCTTAACCCATGTTTTCTTTTTTTTTCTCTTTCGAATTTTGGTTCTGTTTGAGAACATAAAGTAAATGGATTCCTCACTTTGTTTCTTTTGATTCGTCATTTTGTTTTTGATGATGAATACGAAACATGTATGACCGACACAATCTTGATGGCAATGTTTTTTTTTTATTTATTTATTAAACTTAAGCTACAAGTTGTGCTGCTGTGGCCGTGTGATTTCTGTTGGGCCTCATGACCCATGGATTTCACCGGTTCTGCTTCTTCTGTTTTATTTTTCACGTGCCTTGTAGAGGTGTGATGAATGGGCTTAAAGCCCATTATGATTCACGCTCTCCAATTTCTGTACACCCCCCTCTTTTCCATTTTATGTACCCTCTCCTCAATTTTACACCTTTTTTTTAGATTTTTGAAAAATCTTAGTATTTATTTGTTGTTTAATTTTTTTCTTTTATCTTACTAATCATTTGTTAAGAATGTTCAATTAGCTTTGGTAATCACTTCTTATTTTATTTTTAAAGCCTATGACATAAAAAACTTCTTGATTTTGTTGATTTATTCAAGTCACAAATATCATGATTCATATGAAGCCATTTTTCAATTTATTTTTATTGGTCAATGAAAATCTAATAGAAAGATATTCGATTTATCGATCTAAATCCTTATTTAGATGAGACCGATTTTATTTTCATTTCGAGCCCGTTTCTTGATTTTTGGGCCGATGATATTATAGAAATCACGACTTAGTCGATTTATCAAATTACTAAAAGTCGTGATATGTATGAGGCCACCTTCATTATTTTATCGGTCGATGAAAGTCGAATATCATAGATTATTGGTTTCTCGATTAAATCATGATTAAGATGAGACCGATTTTATTTCTACTTCATTCTGTATTTTCTTATATCTTCATTTCCATTTTTAACCGATGAAGTCTTTCTATTCACGAACGTTGTTAGCGAAGCGACGAACCTTCATTATTTCAAATCTGTGGTGAGTGATCATTGAGATTTCTTTCTATACTTTGAGATCGTGATAGGTTACCTTCGACTAATCAACAAGAGTTTGTGACTCAAGACTAGGTCTCCACCTTTTCTTTTCGTGTGGCACGATTTCATCGGAGAATGATCTTCTATATCATTTCTCTATCGTGTCTTAACACAAAGATCAAATTGTGCATCCTCCTATAGTATGGTCTTCCTCATAGACCGTACTACGACGGATCAGCACTACATTGGACCTGATTCATCGATCCAATAAATTAATCTACAATCACTAAATTTACTTTCAGTCTATATATATATATATATATATATATATATATATATATATATATATATATATATATCTTGATTTATTCTTTATGTCGATTATTATCCTTGTTAATATTATCATTGTTCATATTTATATCTTGTGTATATTGTTCATTTTATTTGTTCATTTAAAATACACTAATAAATATCGAAACCCTAAAAAACTCAATTGACCGGACTGTGGTTACTATTGTGTTTTGGACTGAGGACTTAGATTTAGGACTTTTACCCTATGCTCTTGGAGTTGGTATTCTGGTCTTCAGATCTTGCTTGGCTGGTCAGTGGCCCATCAGTGGGAAGTGTTTATGCACTATTCTGGTCAGATCTTTCTATCTCTTGCTCATTTACATTGATGCATTTTTTATGTCTGCATGTATATATGTTTGCCTGACATTGTTTTTTAGCATGTTAACATGATACTATGTGGATACTATCAGTCTTTGATTTATTATCACTTGACTTTGATGTCACTGTATATACCATGTTCATATCTTGTTCATTCTATCTTGATCATATTCATGTTCATATCCTGTTCATATTATCTGGATTGTATCTTTGTTCACATTCACACTGTTTATATCATATTCATGATTGTTCACACTTGACCCTCCTTCCAAAGGAAAGATCTTTACTTTGACTCCTAAGTCACAAACCTTTCCTATTTCATCCTTGGCCTCATAAGAGTCATTTCCCTCATAGTTTAGTAATAGGATGGAGTTATCATGAACTCCATGTGATTCTCACTATCATGAGAACTCACTTTACCTTTTACTCAGACTTACAGAGTTATCATGAACTCTGTGTGGTTCTCACTATCATGAGAATTCACTTCCTCCATGCATAACGTAGACTTAGAGAGTTATCGTGGACTCTATGTGAGCTTATGCTCATTCCCTTTGGAACGTTGGCCATAGTCAATGTTTCCTTTTCTTTCACCCTTAGTTAGGTGAACTACGGTTGCTCTGATTCTTCAGTCAGATACGTAGGCACAAGATGCGATGTCTTGGCAAGCAAACTTAGTGTACATACCTTAGGTCATTACCTTAGTACAGATCCTTTTAGCAAGCAAACATAACATAACACAAACTTAGCAAGAGGTTCCTGTAGAGTACTATAGATACTTAGGGTGCTAATACATTCCCTTAGTATAACCAACCCCCGAACCTTAGATCTCCCCCCTTTAGGTTTTTTTGACGATCTTAAACCTTTCCTTTGGATAAATCAAAGTCGATTGTAAAAGAAATATGATGCAAGTTAATTCATAGCTTGTTATCCAATTTTCACCGCGACAGAAATGGCGACTCCACTGGGGATACACTTATTTTTTAGGGTTAAGCCCACCTTGTTTTGCTTATGTTATTTATGTTTGCTTGCTATACTTGTACATATATCTATATATATCTGTATACCTATTTTATTTGGGTTCTTCTGTGTGCAGGGTGCTACTATTGAGTGGTGAGATAAGTCCTAACCTGGACTTGAGTGCACTTATGATAGGATAGTGGATATAGTCAAGGAGACTTTGAGGTAGTCGATTCCCAAAAGAGTTGACTTGAGATTCCACACTCAGTTGAGGCCCTCTCGAAGTTGGTATATGTTGAATGAGTAATCGTGAAGGTGTTGCCACTTCGAACTTAGTGCCAGGGATACTGATGACCTTTAGTTACCCTTACCCCCACTTGGCCTTTTAGTATGTAGTGCGGTGACCATGAGGGAGTCTATTTCTGAAATGGTTGTCACGCGATACTACACTCAGACGAGATTATCTTGAGAATATTATTGATTACCAAGTTAATTGGGAAGTCGATCATATTCGAAAGATGGATTGTCGACTTTGGGAACCTTTTTAGAACCATGTTCTGCAGATGAAAACCCATAGTACATACCTTCTGGGATGGGTAGACCATGGCTCCATGCTCGTGATCTTCAAACCTAGGCCCTCTCTTGTTTGTGTGTGCATATTTGTGAATATCTGTATATGTGTGTTTGTGCATACGTTCATCCATGCATGAGACCCCTAAATCTAGGGCTTGTGTGCTGTTGTGTGTACATATGTCTATGTTTTGTGTGCCCGTGTTTATGCATTGCATACATCTCCTCGCATCCATTAATGATTTCAAAGAACTCAGAAGTTCTTTTCTTTGCGAAGATCCTTAGATATCATGGATTTTAAAACAAAACTCTTCAGTTTCCAAAATGTTCGCAGTTGGCCTTTGAGTTCCTTGAAACCATTTGGCTTGCATTAGCATTGCATTCTCATTGCATGTCATTTGCATTGCATTTGCATTTCTTAGCCTTGAGTCTTGTCTGTCCTTTGTCTGTAACCCAGGCGGCTTCCTGAAGCCATCATTGGACTTGAAGTAGCTTTTAAAGTTGTCTTTTTCAAACTCGTCCGTTGTGACCACCATGCTGGGGCACAGAGGCATTCAGCTGAAGACTTAGGGTACTCAGAAGCCAGGTTCAGACTTTGTTTGACTCTGATATGTTCTCATTCACGCCTCAAGGCGTCCAAATCAGCAAACCTTCGCCTAATCAGGCAGGTTCATCAGACTCTGAGGTGGAAGAATTTTCTGAGAGTATGTGTGAAGATGATTCTCAAGCGGATCTCGACAATCAACTCTGAAGATGACTATCTCAGCTTGGCAGATTAAGAAGGAAATTTCAATTCCCTAAAGTTGGCAATCATTTGGCTGTTTAGCATTTTTGTTGTATTTTCTTTGCATGTTTGAATTATATTTGCTTATAAGCATTGTTGTACTTTCAAATTGGCAAGATTAATGAAATGTTTGTGCATCTTTTGATTAAGTCCATTCGTTTCACTCATTTACTTGTGTTCATAAAGACAAAAAAAACAAAAAAACAGACAAATTTTTTTCCCATATCAATCCTTTTGTTCAAGCAAAGATTGGGGAGGATGATGAAAATATTATCCATAATTGTTGTGGTATGCTTTCAATTAAACCTCGCCGAGGATGTAAGGCATTGTTCAATCCCCAAACACTGGAGAAATAAGGAAGATAATCCCTCGTTAACCCTTCGAGCCTAGAAGTAGGAGTTTTCTTTCTTTATACAAAAAACCCTTAAAATCTCAACCTTGGGGCAGGGTAGTTCTCAGTTTAACTTGGTTACGCATTCGAACGCAAGCGCTTCATGCAAGACACCAGTCAGCTCTCTCAAATCAAATGAGTTAGCGTTGTATAAGTTGTTCATCCAAGCAACAATAAGGAAGGATAGCAGAAAAATCCTTAATCAAAGGATGAGCCGAGTCCCTTTCAAGGCAAAAGCCAAGAAAGATGGGAAGCCCAGAACTTTTCCTTATACAAAAAAGAACTTGTACAACAGCCAAAAAAGGAGTTTCAAAGCAACAATCAAACAAAAAGTAGGTCCTAACCACAAACAAAGAGAGGTATGGTGACCTCAATCAAATCAAAAGAAGAGGTATTGTGACCTCAACCAGCAAAGACAAGGAGAAGTCTCAAAGTCTCAAAGATTAACCAAATTCTGCGAGGGAGTACTGACTATCCAAGGTGTCTAAATCATCATCAATGATCATCAGCTCGTTCCTAGTCTGTAGGAACCTGAATGTATAGCTTAAGTTAACTGAGCTTAGGATTGGAGTTTATCACGAAGATAGGATGGGTACAAATAAACTTTGAACCTTTATCCTTTGTTTCATAAACCGTGAACCAAGCCACGTTACAACCTTTAAAAGACCTAATTGAGGTAGGGTTGTTTTGAAAGCATACTACAACAAGGTTGATTAACCTGACTCCTAATGATCTTTGCTAATTGTGTGTGTTGACCACTTCATCTGTCATTCTATGAATGACCATATCCACCTTTGTTTTAATCATTTAATCACTCCATTGTGTGTGTTTCATCAAATAAAATTTGTTTTCAAAAGCTTGCATGAATTTTACATTGAAATTGCCAATTTTTAATGAACAATACTTGTTTGCAAAAAAACGGTTCAATATCAAAGGAATCCCAACAATGGCAGCCAGCTAGGGAATTTGACTTGATAAAGAAAGCTCAGTTAGGGGCAACCAAACAGAAGGTTCTGCCAATCCACCATCTCAATAGCCAAGAATCATGGGCAGAACACCCCAAAGTTCAGCATATTGGGGCAAGCCTTCTTGAGGTCATTTTACGACAAGTTTGGACTCCATCGACCCATCAACAAGGGCAATTTTGTGCCCCAGTTGTTTCTACCAGTCTGGGTACTTTGAGTTGCAAAAACAGTTGAACTAGGGGCAGTTACGTCAAGGTTCCTAAACCTCTCCAAGAGTTTGAAGATATTGAAGTGTTTGGTATTTCAATTCTTCTGTAAAATCCTCTTGGTGACTTATTCTCACAGATCAGTAAATCAGAGGTAATCAGGTCGAGATTCAATAAATCTCTAAAAGACAACCAGTCTGGGGCATCTCTTTCACGGATCAGTCATCCTGAAGAGCAAGTTCAAGGACTTTGTTGTGCAGACACTATTAATCTTGGGCTTTGTACAAGATATCCAAAACACTCCGTGATGAGTATAAACAGTCAGACAACCTCCTCTTAGGCTTTGTATAATGATCCTCCCATATGGAGTCAGTCAGTCAGACAGCCTCCTCTTAGGCTTTGTATAATGAGTACCCCTCTCAGACAGCCTCCTCTTAGGCTTTGTATAATGATTTTCCCTAACAGGACCCAATTAATCTCTCAGCTTCAACCTTGGGTTTCGATCAAGACACATAACTAGTTCACGTGCTCTGTCATGCCAAGCAGTCAATCAGGGGCAGTTATGTCGAGATTCGATAAATCTCTCCAAGAGTTTGAAGATATTGAAACACCTTGTATGCCAATTCTTTTATAAAATCCTCTTGATGTATTCTTCTGACAGACCATGTACCCTGGGGAAGATGAGTTATGTAAAACTACTCAGCTTTTGTGGCGTCTCTGCCAGCTCCCAGTAAGTTGTCTCTTCAGCTAATCTTGGCACTTCCCAATGGATCTCTTCTCTCCAATGAAGAAATTAAACTCATGATGGTATTCCTAGTGAAGTCAAGATGCTATATCAAGTGGAGTACTCTTTCCCCCAGAGAAGGACATAACCTTGAAGTAAAGCTACTTCACCCCCAGTGATGGTCCAACCTTTTGAGTTTGGCTAGGTATCCTCGTCGAGATGTTTATTTCATCTCCAGTTTCTCTTCTTGTCTGTTTTGTCAGCATAAGCTTAAGCATGGCATAAGCACTCATATGCATAGCATATTATCATTTTTGCTACATGTTTCTGGTGTTTACTTGTGTTGTTCACTTTGGCGTTTATCTCCCCAAGTGACTGGGTTTGTCTTTTCTCTCCAATAGAGGTGTCAGCCCTAGGCATAAAGTGCTCATTCCTTCTGAATTCCCCACAGAGTTTTATCCTCGTGGATGATGGTTGCTTTAGTTATCTTTTTACACATTCGGATAAGATAAATCCCCAGTTGAGTTCATTCCTCAATTGGAGTCTTGTTTGACCATTTCTTTCTAGCTCGCTCCTAGACTGAACCTTGGTCCCTGGCAGGTGTGGTTTCTGAACCCACTTTCAAGTGCATTTATTTTGCATTGTGTCTTACAGGAAGAATCTTTTACAGATCCCCATTAAAGACATGTTTATTTTCTCCAACAGTGTTGTAATACCAATATCTTTTTGGAAGTTATGCCCAACGACAAATTTCAATCATCTTGAGAAGTTTGTTTTGCTATTATTACCTCTACAACAATAAGTGGTCATCTATCTCACGAGAAGCTTATCCGTCCTTGATTTCACCTTCAATCAATCATTTTCCATCAACCCGTTTGACGTGGTCCCTAGTTAAGGTGTTTTTTTTTCGTCAATCTTTTTGATAAAGTGTTCAAAAGTCCAGCTTATACTGGTACGCAGAGTTGTTTCTGCCTTTTCTGGTTTCTCTTGAAGATCCCGTTTGAACTCTTCATTATAAGAATCTCCAGGAAATCTGTTTATCCTTTTGTCACATTGATCCCCAAGTGGAGATCATGTCTTCTTCCTGTCTTCATACTCTTTGACAATGTAAGCCTTTATTTCACCAGTAAAGTGAAGACATTCCCGGTTTATCTTAAACCTTTGGCTAAGCTAGACTTATGTCCGATCTTCACCTTTGAGTGTCAGATCATGATTCTTTATGCAGTATTCCCCAAGAAGTCTAACCTTAAGTCCAGTCATCGCCGGCATCTTTCCTGTTGTTTAAAACCGTTCCTACTTGAAATGTGTCAAGCTTGAACCTAAAGTCCAATTATCGTTGGCACCGTCTTTGGTTTGAATCGATTCACCTTAGGCTTTCAAGATCTTGTTCTTGTTTGAATCGTGTCAAACCTGAATCGAGTCCTTATTCGAATCGTGTCGGACATTGTCTCTTATTTTAAGATCTTGTTCTTGTTTGAATCGTGTCAAACTTGAACCGAGTCCTTGTTCGAATAGTGTCGAACATTGTCTCTTGTTTTAGGACCTTGTTCTTGTTTGAATCGTGTCAACCCTGAACCGAGTCCTTGTTCGAATCGTGTCGGACATTGTCTCTTGTTTTAAGATCTTGTTCTTGTTTGAATCGTGTCAAACTTGAACCGAGTCCTTGTTCGAATCGTGTCGAACATTGTCTCTTGTTTTAGGATCTTGTTCTTGTTTGAATCGTGTCAAACTTAAACCGAGTCCTTTTTCGAATTATGTGGAACATTGTCTCTTGTCTTAAGATCCCGTTCCTGTTTGAATCGTGTCAAACTTGAACCCAAAGTCCAATTATCGTTGGCATCGTCTTTGGTTTGAATCGAGTCACCTTAGGCTTTTAAGATCTTGTTGTTGTTTGAATTGTGTCAAACCTGAACTGAGTCCTTGTTCGAATCGTGTCGGACATTGTCTCTTGTTTTAAGATCTTGTTCTTGTTTGAATCGTGTCAAAGTTGAACTGAGTCCTTGTTCGAATCGTGTCGAACATTGTCTCTTGTTTTAGGATCTTATTCTTGTTTAAATCGTGTCAAACTTGAACCGAGTCCTTGTTCGAATCGTGTCGAACATTGTCTCTTGTCTTAAGATCCCGTTCCTGTTTGAATCGTGTCAAACCTGAACCCAAAGTCCAATTATCGTTGGCACCGTCTTTGGTTTGAATCGAGTCACCTTAGGCTTTTAAGAACTTGTTCTTGTTTGAATTGTGTCAAACCTGAACCAAGTCCTTGTTCAAATAGTGTCGGACATTGTCTCTTGTTTTAAGATCTTGTTCTTGTTTGAATCGTGACAAACTTGAACCGAGTCCTTGTTCGAATCGTGTCGAACATTGTCTCTTGTCTTAAGATCCCGTTCCTGTTTGAATCGTGTCAAACTTGAACCCAAAGTCCAATTATCGTTGGCACCGTCTTTTGTTTGAATCGAGTCACCTTAGGCTTTTATTTCAGTTTGTTCCTGCTTGAATTGTGTCAAGCTTGAACCTAAAGTCCAGTCATCGCTGGCATCCTCCACAAACGGGATCATATTTGTTATCTCAACCAGTTCTGGTACATTTTTAATTGATTAACCTCATTCACAGCCAAAAGGTCCAGTCACCTTTCATCATCTGACGCAGAGTTTACCTCTGTCTTTTCTGGCTTTTCTTGAAGATCACGTTTGAACTCTTCAGTATAGGAAATCCCCAGAAAATCTTTGTAGGATGTCTATCCTTTTATTTCAAACTGATCCCCTGTGGTGATCATGTCTTCTTTCTGGTTTCTTGCCCAGTAAGAATGTGTCTTTTCCCCAGTATCATCCGGTTACTTTTGAACCGCGTCGTCTACCTCCCTGGATCTTTCCCCAGTGGAGAACACCTCTTTGGTGTCCTATCTCCAGTAAGAACTTGTAGGGTTTCCCCTCAGTTTTTCTATCCCCAGTGTTTCCTTGGAGTCTCCCCAGTAAGTCTCTTTTGTCTGTTAGCTTGTATCCCCAGTGAGTTTACCTCATGGATACTAACCTTCATCCTTCCCCGATGTTATCCACCTGTGTGTGTTTGCTTTCGTTGTTGATTGCATTTTTACACCATCATAGCATCATACCATCATACTAGAAGATCATGGCACGTCCGCATCCTAGACTAGTTTGGTTCATATCATTGCATATCAGCGTATCTAAGGGCAAAATTTTCGGTTATCTATATTTAAATATCTTTCACCATCTTTCCATATCCCTTGTCATCCGGTGAAGATATTTAAATAGGGGCAACTGTTGCACCCCAAATTTTAACCTCAGATACTATGGTTTTCTGCACGTCATTTTTTGCCGGTCATTTTAGCATTTGCGGTCTTTTGGGCCATTGTTCATTAATCATGTTTTTTAGCCATTTTTATCTTTCCATTTTAGAACTTATCTTATTTTTAGATTTATTTAGAATTGACTGAGTTTAATTTTTCAATATAGTTCGATTTTTAATATAATTAATTTAATATAGTTTACATTTTAATTAAATTTATATTTTAAGTCAATTAAGTTTAGTTTTTATTAATTTCATTTCCTTTTATTTTTAATTTAGTTTTGACTTTATTTTAGTTCATATCTTTTCAATTAATTTTTAATTTTTAATTATAACTTAGATTTAGTTTTAAGTAATTTCATTTAATTATTTTCTCTTTGTCAAAAATCATAAAGTATTGGATATTTAGAATCTCTTTTATACAAAACAAAGACAAAAAAAAAAGAGCATATTTTCCTCTCCCGTACACACTACACCAACACGCCACACAAGACCTCTCCAAGACTATTGCCCCACTCCTTGCCACACCAAACTTCTGCTAAACACTACACAACAATTCTGCAGCTTCAAAACAAAACATTATACCAATTTGGCCAAAACACACACCTGCTCACTGCTAAAGCAAAACCTGCAATTTCTGCATCCATCTACACCATTACCCCACAAACCAACAAAAAAACCTACAATTGAAAAGGAGATATCAACATAACAGGAAGGTTTGATTTTTTAAAAAAAAAGAAAGAGTAGAGAAGGGAAGAGAGAGGGGACCAAAAAGTATCAATAAAAGGGATTGTGGCCTCAAAGTCTTAGGGGCCGAAACCACAACATAACCTTCCCACAACTTCATATTGCTCCACAATCTCCTCAATCTAAAAACAAAAACTCACTCTTCCACGACCCTGTTTTCCATAATACAACAAAAACCACAACACACCACATACATATTCCCTCCAAACTTCCACCATTCTCAACCGCACCCCTTCAATGCTCCCTCTGTAGAATCACCTTTCCAACAGCAACACAAAAACTCCTTTCAATACTCAAATCTCTTCAAACCATCTTCAGAACCACTCTGTTTCTTCAACCCGTTCCAAACAATCAAAATCATAAACCCTCATCAAACCAAGACACTTTCTTATCACAGACACTCCATCACTTCCAGCGTAAACCCTTTTTGTTATCACCTTCGCTCTTTCCTCACATCAAAACCATCCTCAAACCGTCAGAACAACAGCAACATTCAAACCAAATCCAACAAACCTCCATCAATCCTTCGAAACTACCATAACCTTCCTTCACCTTCGCCTTGCTCATCTCTGTAACCACAAAACCCTTCAAACTTTGAAACCCAACCTTTCTCCATCAAATCTTCATCCAAACCCATACGAAACTCAAACCCATTTCAAATCCATAACCAGAATAAACCCAGAAACAGAAAAGAGAAGAAGATGGATGGATTGAAAGCCGAAGGAGACCCAAATCGTGAACGAGAATCGAAACCGAACCTGTTAGAAACAAGTTACCGCGAGACGGAGGGAGATCGTTTTCATCGAGATTGAAGATGCTCGCACGATGATGACGATGACGCCGATTTTCTCTGATAAAACTGTCTTAACCCATGTTTTCTTTTTTTTTTCTCTTTCGAATTTTGGTTCTGTTTGAGAACATAAAGTAAATGGATTCCTCACTTTGTTTCTTTTGATTCGTCATTTTGTTTCTGATGATGAATACAAAACGTGTATGACCGACACAATGTTGATGGCAATGTTTTCGTTTTTTTTATTTATTAAACTTAAGCTACAAGTTGTGCTGTTGTGGCCGTGTGATTTCTGTTGGGCCTCATGACACATGGATTTCACCGGTTCTGCTTCTTCTGTTTTATTTTTCACGTGCCTTGTAGAGGTGTGATGAATGGGCTTAAAGCCCATTATGATTCACGCTCTCCAATTTCTGTACACCCCCCTCTTTTCCATTTTATGTACCCTCTCCTCAATTTTACACCTTTTTTTTAGTTTTTTGAAAAATCTTAGTATTTATTTGTTGTTTAATTTTTTTCTTTTATCTTACTAATCATTTGTTAAGAATGTTCAATTAGCTTTGGTAATCACTTCTTATTTTATTTTTAGGGCCTATGACATAAAAAAATTCTTGATTTTGTTGATTTATTCAAGTCACAAATATCATGATTCATATGAAGCCATTTTTCAATTTATTTTTATTGGTCAATGAAAATCTAATAGAAAGGTATTCGATTTATCGATCTAAATCCTTATTTAGATGAGACCGATTTTATTTTCATTTCGAGCCCGTTTCTTTATTTTTGGGACGATGATATTACAGAAATCACGACTTAGTCGATTTATCAAATTACTAAAAGTCGTGATATGTATGAGGCCACCTTCATTATTTTATCGATCGATGAAAGTCGAATATCATAGATAATCGGTTTCTCGATTAAATCATGATTAAGACGAGACCGACTTTATTTCTACTTCATTCTGTATTTTCTTATATCTTTATTATCATTTTTGACCGATGAAGTCTTTCTATTCACGAACGTTGTTAGCGAAGCGACGAACCTTCATTATTTCAAATCTGTAGTGAGTGATCATTGAGATTTCTTTCTATACTTTGAGATCGTGATAGGTTACCTTCGACAAATCAACGAGAGTTTGTAACTCAAGACGAGGTCTCCACCTTTTCTTTTCGTGTGGCTCGATTTCATCGGAGAAAGATCTTCTATATCATTTCTCTATCGTGTCTTAACACAAAGATCAAATTGTGCATCCTCCTATAGTATGGTCTTCCTCATAGACCGTACTACGTCGGATCAGCACTACATTGGACCCGATTCATCGATCCAATAAATTAATCAACAATCACTAAATTTACTTTCAGTCAATATATATATATATATATATATATATATATATATATATATATATATCTTGATTTATTCTTTATGTCGATTATTATCCTTGTTAATATTATCATTGTTCATATTTATATCTTGTGTATATTGTTCATTTTATTTGTTCATTTAAAATACACTAATAAATATCGAAACCCTAAAAAACTCAATTGACCGGACTGTGGTTACTATTGTGTTTTGGACTGAGGACTTAGATTTAGGACTTTTACCCTATGCTCTTGGAGTTGGTATTCTGGTCTTCAGATCTTGCTTGGCTGGTCAGTGGCCCATCAGTGGGAAGTGTTTATGCACTATTCTGGTCAGATCTTTCTATCTCTTGCTCATTTACATTGATACATTTTTTATGTCTGCATGTATATATGTTTGCCTGACATTGTTTTTTAGCATGTTAACATGATACTATGTGGATACTATCAGTCTTTGATTTATTATCACTTGACTTTGATGTCACTGTATATACCATGTTCATATCTTGTTCATTCTATCTTGATCATATTCATGTTCATATCCTGTTCATATTATCTGGATTATATCTTTGTTCACATTCACACTGTTTATATCATATTCATGATTGTTCACACTTAACCCTCCTTCCAAAGGAAAGATCTTTACTTCGACTCCTAAGTCACAAACCTTTCCCATTTCATCCTTGGCCTCATAAGAGTCATTTCCCTCATAGTTTAGTAATAGGATGGAGTTATCATGAACTCCATGTGATTCTCACTATCATGAGAACTCACTTTACCTTTTACTCAGACTTACAGAGTTATCATGAACTCTGTGTGGTTCTCACTATCATGAGAATTCACTTCCTCCCTTCATAACGTAGACTTAGAGAGTTATCGTGGACTCTATGTGAGCTTATGCTCATTCCCTTTGGAACGTTGGCCATAGTCAATGTTTCCTTTTCTTTCACCCTTAGTTAGGTGAACTACGGTTGCTCTGATTCTTCAGTCAGATACGTAGGCACAAGATGCGACGTTTTGGCGAGCAAACTTAGTATACATACCTTAGGTCATTACCTTAGTACAGATCCTTTTAGCAAGCAAACATAACATAACACAAACTTAGCAAGAGGTTCCTGTAGAGTACTACAGATACTTAGGGTGTTAATACCTTCCCTTAGTATAACCAACCCCCGAACCTTAGATCTCCCCCCTTTAGGTTTTTTTAACGATCTTGAACCTTTCCTTTGGATAAATCAAAGTCGGTTGTAAAAGAAATATGATGCAAGTTAATTCATAGCTTGTTATCCAATTTTCACCGTGACAGTTATCAAAGCAAAGATGGATACTCAGACCATCGTGGTCTCCGAGATTGTCACTCCAACTGTAGAGCCTTCTACAAATGTCAACACTGCTCTCTTGCCACCATATGGGTTGCCCCCCCTGGTTTTGTGCCACCACCAATTATCGTGACTTCTCAACAGGTTGTTCCCGTGGGTAATGAAAATCCCCAAGCTATTCCAACCTTTGCTCCACCTACTATGTAAACCCAAGTGCACCCCATTTTCCACAATCCATAACCGGTCTATGATTACCCCAAAGCGTCTGAGAAAGGGGACGAGCGCCATGAAAGATTGAAAGAAAGTGTGGAAACTATCCAAAGAAAGATGGGAGCAATCGAAGGCAGTAATATCTTTAGTACTGATGCTAGAGATATGTGTCTGGTTTCTGGTTTAGTGATTCCGCAAAAGTTCAAGACTCCAAGCTTTGACCAGTATTCGGGTGCGACATGCCCAAAGTCGCACTTGATTATGTATTATAGAAGAATGGCAGCATATGTGGATAATGACAAACTAATAATCCACTGTTTTCAGGATAGTTTGAAAGGAGCCTCTGCTAAATGGTATACGGGTTTTGACCAGTATAGAATTCACAGTTTTCAAGATTTGTCAGATGCTTTTGTGAAACATTACAAGTATAACATGGATTTGGCCCCTAATCATAGGCAGCTTTTGAGTATGTCTCAGAATAGCTCCGAGTCTTTTAAAGAATACGCTCAACGCTGGAGGGAGACTACTTCCCAAGTAGATTATCTGAAAAGGAACTAGCTGATTGGTTCGTAGACACTGTGAAGCCTGAGTTTTATGAAAGAATGATTAGCAGCGTTAGTGCCAACTTTGCTGACATTGTGGCAGTGGGTGTGAAAGTAGAAGCTGGTTTGAAGAGTTGAAAGATAATCAGTTCTTCAAGCAATTCAAGCAGTAGCAACAACAAGAAGCCTCCCAATAATTTCCATAAAAATAAAGAAGGGGAGACAAATACAGTCATGACATGCAAGAAAAAGAATCAAGTTTGGAAACAGCCAGTTTATCAACAGCAGACTAATCCAAGTTTTGTTCAACAACCAATATACCCTGTGCAGTTTTCCCCACAACCTTATGTGGCAGCTGTGACCCCGACTTTTAATCATCAGCCCATGTAGCAGACGCTCTTGTATCAACAACAGCCCAACTATCAGCAAGCACCCAATGATCTAGCTTACCAACAACAACAGAGGCCACCAGCTTCTCAATCAAATGCTCCCCATCGAAGACAAGGGGAAAAGCCTTCATTTCCCCCTATTCCAATGACTTACATAGAGCTCTACCCTTCTTTGGTCCAACAAGGATTGATCGTCACTAGACCCTTGGGCCCACATACAAAAAAGTCCATGCAGTTTCATAACCCTAATGCCCATTGTGCATTCCACCAAGGCGCTGCCAGTTATGACCTAGAAGGATGTCTTGCGTTGAAATATGTTGTGAAGGGTTTGATGGAGAAGAAGATTTTGTCCTTTGCGGATAATCATCCAAATGTGAAGAGTAATATGCTGCCTACACACGGGACTGTAAATGCTATTGAAGTTGAGAGTGATGAGGTGTTGATCATGGATGCATCTAAAATCAAGACTCTTATCAGGGTTTTTCATGCAAAATTGTTTGAAGCTGGTTTAGTAGAGGTTTGCCACAATGACTGCGAAGATTGTGAGACCAGTGTCCGAGGATGTAAATTAGTTCAAAATGATATTCAAAGTTTGATTGATGAAGGTTTTCTGCAAGTAATCAATAAGGTGAAGAAAGAGGAAGTTGCGGTAATTGAGCCCATATTCAATTTACCAGAATCAAGAGAGAAGGTGCCCATTTTCAATGTGCCAAAGCCTGGTTTTGTGGTCCCTATTTTCAATAAACCAAAGCCAATATTCAACACATCAGTATCTATTGTTGCTTCTGCTGCCAATCAATCAAGAGTCTGGAAGTGTGGTTCCAAGGAAAGAGGTGGGAACTACTAGTGAAGAAGTAACCAATATAGCTGGGGCTGGAAAGATGACCCGAAGTGGTCGAATTTATACTCCCCTCTTCAAAGGAAATGCACCCAAAGAAATTGTTGCTCCTGTGCCTGTTAAGGACAAGGAAAAGGAAGTGGTTACAAGTGATGAAGATGCCGAATTTCTGAGGATAATCAAAAGAAGTGACTACAAAGTGGTGGATCAGCTTCACCAGACTCCCTCTAAAATCTCAATCTTGTCTCTACTGTTGAATTCACCTACTCACCGAGCTGCCTTGCAAAAGATATTGGCCCAAGCTCATGTTGCTCGAGATATTACTGTCGGCCAGTTTGACAGTGTCATTGCAAATATCACTGCTTGCAACACCCTCAGCTTTAGCCAAGAAGAGTTACCTAGAGAGGGTCAAAATCACAATCTTGCTCTACATGTATCCATGAAATGCCAAGAAGACACTTTGGCAAGAGTCCTCGTGGACACTGGTTCCTCTTTGAATGTTTTGCCTAAGAGGACAATTGAGAAGTTGGCTTACAAAGGGGGTGAAATGAAACCTACATCCCTGATTGTCAAAGCTTTTTATGGCTCACGAAGATCTGTAATGGGTGAAGTTAAGCTACTGATCTTAATTGGTCCGCATGTTTTCAACATCACATTCCAAGTGTTGGACATTAATCCTGCCTATAGCTGCCTACTTTGAAGGCCATGGATCCATGAAGCTGGTGCTGTAACTTCAACATTACACCAAAAGATGAAGTTCGTGGTTGATGAAAAGTTTGTTATCATACATGGTGAAGAGGACTTGATGGTCAATAATTTATCTTTTTTCCGCTATATAGAGGCTGATGAGGATGCTTTGGAAACTTTTTTCCAAGATCTTAAAATAGCCAATGCTGTCATGATGGACATTGAAGAACCGGTGGTCCCGAGTAATCCATCTTTTGTCTCATTCAAGAGTATGTAATTTTCCCTGAAATGAGGTGTTCCCACAGGATGGGGGAAGGTTATTGAAGTTCAAGAAAGGAAGAAGTACCAAGGGTTGGGTTACAAACTAACTCGTGATAAAGCATCTGCTTCTACAACAATGCAACCAAAAACAATCCAAGAAGTGTTCATCAGCAAAGGATATCAGGTCAATGCCATGATAGGAGACGAAGAAGATGAGGACATCAGCCATTTGGTATTTCAGTGTGACGCTGCACTATATAATTGGGAAGCTATTGAGATCCCTGTGTTGTTCCTTATGCCAGAGTAATATGTTTATTTTTATTGTTTGTTTTCAATTCCATAGTCGTGCCCAAGGCTATTGGACTATTTTGTATGGGCCACCGCTTTCAACATTTTTTAATTAATGAAGATGTTTTGTTAAACTCTTTTGTTTTCATTTACTATTTTTGCTTTTACGGGAAAATGGCAAATCTTTTTCAAAACTACCAAAAATATTTCTTCTTGCACTTAATTTTGTGCATTTTAATAAAAGGATTCCCTCCACCATGCAGAAAAATCCACAAACCTGTTGTATTCGATGACCCTACTTTCACCATTGTCTTTGATTCACCCATCTATCAAGCTGAGGATGAGGGAGAGGAAGATTATGAGGTCCCAGATGATTTGGCAGAAATGTGTGAGTACGAGTACACGGATCTTCAACCACATGAGGAATAAGTTGACATCATCAATATTGGTACCAATGGGGACAAGAAGGAAGTCAAGGTTGGGGTAACGCTTGGGGCAGAAATCAGACAACGTTTGGTAAAGCTTCTTGAAAAGTATGTGGATGTGTTTGCATGGTCTTATCAGGACATGCCTAGTTTGGATACAGACATAGTAGCTCATAAACTACCACTCAAGCCCAAATGCCCGCCAGTGAAATAGAAACTCCGAAGAAGTAGACCCGACATGGCTCTCAAGATCAGAGATGAGGTCAAGCGACAACTTGATGCAGGATTTTTGGCAGTCTCAAAATATCCTAAATGGGTGGCCAACATTGTGTCTGTGATAAAGAAGAATGGTAAAGTGTGAATGTGTGTGGATTATAGGGATCTTAACAAGGCAAGTCCAAAGGACGATTTCCCTCTGCCGCATATTGACATTCTTGTGGATATTACGACCCATTTTGTAGTTTTCTCCTTTATGGACAGTTTCTCCGGTTACAACCAGATTAGAATGGATCCTGCCGACATGGATAAAACTACGTTCATCACTCCTTGGGAGACTTATTGCTACAAGGTCATGCCCTTTGGTTTGAAAAATGCAGGGGAAACCTATCAGAGAGCCATAGTGACTCTTTTCCACGACATGATACATAAAGAGATTGAGGTGTATGTTGATGATATGATTGCTAAATTCCAAAGTGAGGAGGACCACTTGGATCACCTTCTGAAACTATTCAAAAGACTCCGGAAATATCAATTGAGGTTGAACCCTGCCAAATGTACCTTCGGTGTTAGATCAGGAAAGTTACTCGGTTTCATCGTTAGTCAACGAGGGATTGAGGTAGACCCTGAAAAAGTGCGAGCTATTCAAGAGATGCCAGCTCCGCAAAGTGAGTATCAAGTAAGAGGTTTTCTTGGTCGTTTGAATTACATCTCCAGGTTTATCTCCAATATGACTCCTACTTGTGAGCCGATCTTCAAGCTGTTTCGCAAAGACCAGACTGTAGAGTGGAATTCCAACTGCCAGCAGGCCTTTGACAAGATCAAAAGTTATTTGTAAGAACCACCGATCTTGGTCCCACCTGTTCCAGGGAGACCCCTTTTCATGTATCTGACGGTATTGGAAGGATCAATGGGCTGAGTTTTGGGCCAACATGATGAATCTGGGCGTAAAGAGCATGCCATTTACTACTTGAGCAAGAAGTTTACTGATTGCGAAAGTCGATATTCACTTTTGGAAAAGACTTGTTGTGCTTTAGCATGGGCCGCCAGGCGTTTGAGGCAATACCTGATATGTCATACTACTTTATTGATCTCAAAAATGGACCTAATAAAGTATATTTTTGAAAAGCCTGCTCAAACAGGAAGACTTGCCCGTTGGCACATGCTCTTATCAGAATATGATATTCAGTATGTCACCCAGAAGTCTATCAAGGGAAGTGTCTTATCAGATTACCTTGCAGATCATCCTGTGGAAGACTATGAGCCCATCAAGTTTGATTTTCCATATGAAGACATTATGGTGGTAAAAGACTGTGAAGAGCCAGGCCCTGATGAAGGTCATGAACCTGGTTCCCGATGGAAGATGATGTTTGATGGTTCTTCTAATTACAGCGGACATGGTGTGGGTGTCGTGTTGATGAACCCTGATGGTGGTTATACCCCGTTTACAACAAGATTATGTTTTGAATGTACAAACAACATTGCTGAATATGAAGCATGCATTCTAGGGTTGGAAGTAGCTATTAACCTCAAAATCAAGATTATGGAGGTCAGTGGAGATTCTGCTTCGGTTATCTATCAAGTCAAAGGTGAATGGGAAACTAGAGATGAGAAGTCGATCCTGTACCGTGCTTATATTGTGGAAATGATCCAATACTTTGATGAGATCACTTTCCATCATGTTCTGCGATTAGAAAACCATATAGTTAATGCTTTAGCCATGTTAGCTTCAATGTGGAAGGTTAATTTTGTTAATGAGGCGCCACTCATCAGTATCAAGCACAAAACTGAACTAGCCTACTACCAATTGGTTGAAGAAGAAGAGGATGGGAAACCATGGTTTCATGATATCATAAATTATCTGAAGAACCAATAATATCCTGCTAATGCTTCCACTCTTGACAAGAAGACTTTGAGAAGGTTGTCATCCAAGTTTTTCCTCAGTAATGATGTGCTATACAAAAGGAATCATGACATGGTTTTGCTAAGATGTGTTGACAAATGAGAAGCAGACCTGTTGATTCACGACATTCACGAATGAGCATTTGGCAACTCACGCCAATGGGCATGCCATGGTTAAGAAGATCTTGAGGGCTGGGTATTATTGGTTAACTATGGAGACTGATTGCATCCAATACGCCAGAAAATGCCACAAATGCCAAATTTATGCTGACAAAGTGCACGTACCTCCAACATTGTTGAATGTGTTGTCATCACCTTGGCCATTCTCCATGTGGGGCATTGACATGATTGGGGTAATTGAGCCAAAAGCTTCTAACGGTCATCGGTTCATCTTAGTGGCTATTGACTACTTCACGAAGTGGGTTAAAGCTGCCTCCTATACCAACGTGACCAAGCAAGTGGTTGCCCGTTTTATCAAGAACCAGATTATCTGTCGTTATGGAATTCTAAATAGGATCATAACGGATAATGGAACAAATTTGAACAACAATACGATGAAAGAATTATGTGATGGTTTCAAGATTGAACATCATAATTCTTCCCCTTATCATCCCAAGAAAAATGGAGTTGTCGAAGCTGCTAACAAAAATATCAAAAAGATCCTACAGAAAATGGTCAAGACTTATAAGGATTGGCATGAGATGTTACAATTGCCTTGCATGGGTACAGAACTTCAGTTCGAACTTCGATAGGGGCAACTCCTTTCTCTTTGGTGTATGGGATGGATGTTGTTCTTCCCATTGAAGTAGAGATACCGTCTTTGAGAATTCTAATAGAGACCAAGCTTGATGAAGCAAAGTGGGTCCAAGAAAGATATGATCAGCTGAACCTCATCAATAAGAAACGTCTGACTGTGATGTGTAATGGTCATTTGTATCAGAAGAGGATGAAAAAGGCATTTGATAAGAAGGTCCGTGTTCATGAATTCCGTGAAGGAGAACTCGTACTCAAGAAGATCTTGCCATCTCAAAGGGATGTACGTGGAAAATGGGCACCTAACTATGAAGGCCCATTTGTGGTGAAGACAATATTCTCAGGAGGTTCCCTAATTCTTACAACGATGGATGGTGAACAACTCTCCCACTTTGTAAATGTTGACTCAGTAAGAAAATATTACGCCTAAAAAGCCTCCTAAGTCGAAAACCAGAAATGGTGACTTAGGCAAAAAAAGGGTATCCCGGTGGGTCATAACCTATGAAGGAGACTTAGGCAAAAGTTAAGGATTAAATAAAAAGAAAGAGCTCGCTAGGTTGAAAACCCGAAAGGGCGGCCTAGGAAAAAATGAGTGTCCCGGTGAATTGAAACCCCGAAAGGGCGGTCCAGGAAAAAGTTAGGGACAAAAGGCATTTCACTGTGTCAGAAGGGTTGTCACCAATACCAAGGGATTCAAGCAAAAGTTCAAGCTCATTCGCTCTCGTCAACAGCGAGGTTTTGGAAGATTCTTAGTCATTAGGAATAGTAGTGGTCATTGAATAGGATGTAACCTTCTTCCTATTGCCATTTTCTAATTGTAATATTCCATGGAACTTTTCCATTGGCGAGTTTCCATTCTAATAAAATCAGATTTTGAACCATCCTTTGTTTGATATTTATCATTTCTCTACTTTTTCTTGTTATGCAAAACTTCATTTATTTATTAATAATGGTTTCGAAAGCAGAAAATTTTTGAAATAAAAAACAAATCTTTTGAGAAAACATAATCTACTTTGGCTCTTGGGACGATTTAGTGAAATCATGTGCTCCCCCAGTGATTCTTATTGTGACGAAAGCACTGTTAAACCATCTGACGCGTAATTCCCCAATGAAACGAGATTAGCTGGCAGTGCCTCCTGGATTGGACACTTCAGTAATGACTGACTACCATGATACCAAGGATTTCTCCTAGTATCTCCCATAGATATTTGTTGTAAGTGGAAGGTCTTTACCTCCTCAAGTGAAGAAGAATGTTTCCAATCAGACCCCTGAATGGTTGTTCTCTTCAAAATCAGCGTGGCTCTTTGCAGTGGATATGTTACCCATTTTCCCTTTTTTCCCCAGTCTTTCGCCTCTCGTCAGAGTCGTCTTTTGTATATCATTAAGAATTCGTATCATACAATATCATGTGTTTTCTAGCATTTGGTGTGTTTCTTGTGGGTATTTACCTCCTTTACCCTAACCTACTCAGGTTAGGTATCCTTTTGAGTTTGTGGATCGTCACTCGTGTTCTGCTTGCGCCTGGTTATCACCTGCGTGTGTCAAATTTGATTATCATCCGTATTCCCCAGGAAGCTTAGTCATCACTATGCAACCCCGATGATGTTTCACTTATTGTTTAAACTTTGTCATCAGGCCAATCATTATTGGTGTCTCAAAGTCCAGTATTCACTGGCATGTTTTAATATCGGTCATCATCGGTATCGTGAAGTCCAGTATTCACTGGCATGTTTTGGAAAATCCAATCATTATTGGTTTTGAAAGTCCAGTATTTACTGGCATTGTTCCAAATATCGATCATCATCGGTATCGTGAAGTCCAGTATTCACTGGCATGTTTTGGAAAATCCAATCATTATTATTATTGAAAGTCTAGTATTCGATGGCGTGTTTTAATATCGATCATAATCGGTATCGTGAAGTCTAGTATTTACTGGCGTGTTTTGGAAAATCCAATCATTATTAGTACTCTAAGTCCAGTATCCACTAGCATTGCCTCGTAAGTCAATCATTATTGATTTCCCAAGTCCAGAGATTACCGATATTGTTTTTAAATCCAATCATAATTGGTCAGTCTTAACTGTATGTCTTTCTACTTTAAATCTAATCATAATTGGTCAGTAAGGAAAACCCCTAATTTTAATTAAAAATATAATTTTTCAAAGAAAATTAAATAAAAAATGATATAAAATATCAAATATATTTAAAAACAAGCTTTGAGTTTTGAAAAATGTTTTGAAAAATCATGTTATGTTTATATGAAAGTGTGAAATTCATTTGAATTTGAAAAATCAAGAGGAAAATTTCATTAAATATGTTTAAAAACAATTAATATGAAATTCTTTACAAAAATTCAAAATATATTAAATAAATATTATAAATTTGATTTTTTTTGTAGAATAAAATATTTTAACATTTTTGTGAATTTTTTTAAAAAAAGAACCAATAAAAAATTATTAAAATGGAGGAAGAAATTAATTTTTGAAATCAATTAAGAAAATAACTTAAAAATTCAAATAATTCAAATAATTTGAAAAAGGCGCCTATGGTCATCTTCTTCTTCCCCGTGCCTGCGCCATGGATGATTTGCAAAACCTCACTTTTCTCTCTGATTACTCAATGATTTTGCACGATTCAAACATTAATCTCACTCGTTTTTGAACAAGGATTCTAATGGTACCAATTAATTGCATTTATTTTCAGTGTGGAGTGAGAAATCAAGTGATGAACACATGAACCCTAATTTCTACAAGAACACTATGAAATCTTATACACAATAGCTACAAAGCAATTGATTGAGGGGAAACACTCTATATAAGTGCAGAAACATGTTTGTAACTTGAAAACACATTTATGATGCATGGATCATAGAGTTTGAGACTTCAGGCTTACCTCTTGCAAGAGGAAATTGAATTATGTGTTGAAGGTGTTACAGATGTTGTTTGATGACTTGAACAACTTCAATGGACCTTATGTAAGGTGTTTGGAAGCTTGGAATGGATTGAAACAACCTTGATCACGTTGTGGCAACTCAACTGCAAATAGGCCTGAGTTTGATTTCGAGCTTTGTGGTTCTGAGGTTACAGATGTGTGAGAAGTGTTTGGATAACTCACATATGATGTATATGATGTGCCTTTAACATTGGTTTTAATATTATTGCTTCCAATTGAAAAATTCGCATGTTACTTGAAAAAATAAGCAATTTTGGGTTTTTGAGAGTAAAATGAAGAAGAGCATGTGTTGTTATGCTTTGGTGTACTCAAACTGATCAGAAAGGATTCTTATTTATAGTAGAGCAAGTTTGTTTTGGGAGCAATAGTGATTGGAAGCTGATCATGGTGTGTAGCTTGTAGCCATTGACTTGGATGTTCCAAAGTGCCAAGTCAACTATAGCTTGACTCCATTTAATTTCCGCAGGTTTGAATGCTCAGAGTTTGGACTGAATCTTGACTGGTTTGTATTTTTATGGCTTCGTTCATGACACCTCAATGCATTTCATTAATGTAACCTTGCCAAAATTGAATTTCAAAATTCATGTCATAATGGTTTTGCACATGCCAAGTTGAATTTTTGACTCCTTGATCAAGAAACAAGTGAGTCATCAGATGTTTTGTGTTTTTGGAAGATGAAAAAGTTGGCAAAATGGCAATACTTGAGTAAAAATAGTGTGGCACAAGTTATGTTTTCATGCTTTTGTTTAGGCAGGGTGAAAAATGCCATTTTTGGAGGCTTATAAGTCCTTGCTCAAGTTGAATCATGGGAGGCCCTTATACTTTTTAGAAAGCCCCTATATCATACTTCAACTTTGATGTTTAACTTTGTTCTTGAATCATCTTGGATCATAATGAAAAACGGCCTCAACGTTGGAAAAAAAATGCAAACAGATTCTGTCCAAAATTTCACTAAGTGTTTGAAAAATGTCCATTTTTCATTTTTTGTGATTTTGATCAATCCATAACTCAAAATCCATGAGGATTTGGAATATGTTTTAGTTGACAATCTTGAAGTATGTAATGATAGCTTTCATTAGAGATTTGGATGGAAGCAAAAGGTTACTTGTATCACAAGTTATGGTCTTGCAAAGTTGGGTAAAAATCACTTTTTTTCATGACTTAGTTAAATTTCAAGTTTCTTAAGATTGCCCCTTTTGCAAGTAACCTCATTTTTCTTGATTTTTCTTGATGGATGATGATCCACATCATAAGTTAACATTGTTTTTTACTAAGAGAAGCCATGTTTGTCAAGAAATTCCAAAAGTCAAACTTCTTTTTTTGGCACAGTTGACTTTTTGTCAGATGAATTTCAAACTTTTTTATTCTCTATGAAATCAAGTTCTTGACCTAATTCAAACCTAATGGATGTATTCTATAGGTGTTTTAGATTGTCTTGAATCATGTCCCAAGGTTTGAGATCATGTCTTGGTCAAAAGTCAAAGGCAGGGTTGACTTTTTCTCAGAACCCTAGTTTGTGGCCCAAATGAATTTGAATCTTTGTATTGCTCATGAACCAACTTCTTTGTGTCAATTTAAACTTGTAAGAGGATTAATGTAAGATATTTTAGGTCTTCAAAACATTCCTTGAGGTCTTGGCTCATGTCTTGTTTCCTAAGTCAACTTAGCGGTGAATTAGGTCAAGAAACCCTAATTCCTAATTTTTGATGAATGCATCCCCTAAGGCTATTTTGAACTTATGATTGGATCCATGAGGTCTCTTTGAGCTTCTTCGATTATGTTTTTAAGTATTGGCTCATGCCCAGATGAAAATTTTCCTCTGGAGGCCTTGGTTGACCAAAACCCTAATTTGGTGACACTGATGATCTTGAGGCTTGATCAACTTGAGATGTTGCATTTTCATGCTTGATTCTTGATGTGGGAAACCAATTGATCCTTCATGGATGTTTGAGAGGCTTGATAAGTCGAGGATGATGTCCTTTTTTATTGATCTTTTGTCTGAGTACTCTGAGAGGGCTCAAAACCCTAATTCTTGATTGGAGTGAATGCTCAACAATCTTTGAGAGGATTGATGAGGAATGGAGGTACATTATATTATGGTGATGATTTGCACAAATGATGGGAAATCTTGTGGTCAAAATTTAGGTTATGACAGATGCCCCTATTTAATCTTCTTGGACCTGAAGGTATAAATGGCGAAGACGTTCGGACATTCAAGGTAAAAGAGAATTAAATATTGGAATACCCAAAATTTTGATTGTGGTTATGAATGGTAGCTAATTTGCTCATCCATCTTCTTTCACTAAGTAATGCTACTTAGAAAAGGGTGAAACTTCCCCTCGATTCTGGTCTTCAACCATGGAACTGGTCTTAGTTTCTTTTGAAATAAACTTCCCCACGCTCCTGGTCTTCGTCCATGGAACTGGTCTTAGTTTTCTTTTGGAATAAACTTCCCCTCAATCCTGGTCTTCAGCCATGGAACTGGTCTAAGTTTTCTTTTGGAATAAACTTCCCCTCGATCCTGGTCTTCAGCCATGAAACTGGTCTCAGTTTTCTTTTGGAATAAACTTCCCCTCGATCCTGGTCTTCAGCCATGGAACTGGTCTTAGTTTTCTTTTTGTCAAGTCATTTTCTTGACAAGGAATGCTATCTGTGATGGTTTTTTGTCAAACTTCTCGTTGGGGAGATGCCATTTGATGGAAAAATGATTTGATGTCAGACTTCCTGGGGAAACCCATTGGTCTGAACTGTAGAGGTGTGCAAACTTCTCTGTTGGAGATTCCATTTGTTGGAGAGATTACATCATACTTCCCTTCAAGAGTTTTTCGGAGAGACGCCATGTGATGTAATTCAATTTTGAGGTGCTGATGACTTCATTGAAAGCAAATTTTTCGGGGAGAAACTTCCGTATTGCCAAGAGGCTTCTGTCGAGAGGCTTTCTCTGGGATTTTTCCTTAATCCAGGAAAGCAAAATATCATCTTCAACGGTGAAGAGTGATGTTCTAAATGTGTATAACCAAACATCTTCTGTTCATTTAGAGGTTCAAGTTATCAAAGTGGTCGAGGACCGATTTTAATCCAGGGATATACTGGAGAGAGATTGTTTAGACGATAAATTTCCTGACGAGGAAAGAACTCTAAGAGGGATTTTGTCCAATCCGATGTAGAAAGGAAAACTGACAACTCTAACGGAGAGAGGACATTTATCACTTGGGGATGAGTATGACCAGAGTGATATCAATGCAACATATGTATGAATATGAATCAATTATGCATGATGTATGTATGTTTATGCTGACAAAATAGACACGGCATACAGACTTGTGAGGAACACAACTGGATACTCGGCCTCTCTGGGAGATGGGGGTATCACTGGAGATTCTGAAAGTTGTACTTTTTCTTGGAAATAGGGATTCCTGTGTTCATTCCGATTTCCAGAGGTACAAACCTGCTAGAGATAGAAACCTGTTCTCGCTCTTCAAGGGTAGATTCTACTGGGGAGAAAAGCCAATCATTGGTTCTCAGAGGTAAGAACTCTACCGGGGATGTCAGATGGGACATTCCGTCTGAAGCAGTTTTCTCCTTTAATCAGGGTGTACTAATCAAGAGGAGTACTTTGATTCTGTATTTTGAAGTTTGATCACTTCCGGAGAAGCAGTCGATATTCCTTTTTGTGCTCATTAATCAAAAAGAAATTGCCATCTTTATTTTAAAAGAAGAAGTAAATTTGAGAATAGAAGTAAACTCTTTTTTTTTTGTTTCAAGAATGTTAATAAAATAAACATGTCATTTTGCGCAGCAGGATGAATGAGAATTGCAAACAAAAGGCATAAAGGCTCAAATTTTTATTGCTAGAATGGTAATCAGCCAAACGCATGATCCCATGGAACATTATAAAGTTTAAAAAATGGTAATTTAAAGGGAAATGGGCTACATTGAAACATAACGACCACTATCCTTCCACCAACTTTGAATTCTGGACATTCTGAGCTTTTGTCGAAGGTGACCTTGACTGAAGTTTTCCTGACAGATGACGTTATCGCTGAGGAGCCAATCTTTTCAGACGTAGTTACTTTCCATGAAACCCTAATTTTTGCCTGGATTGCCTTTTCAGGTTTTTAATCCATCGGGATGGTCATTGTTTATGTCTCTAATTTTTGCCTGGACCGCCCTTTTGGATTTTCAATCCATTGAGACGTTCTTTTTTATTTTATTTAGGCATTTCTTGACTACATCAATATTCGTGGGGTAGGTAAATTCTTCTCCATCCATGGTTGCGAGTCTTAAGGCACCGCATGAGAAGGCATTCTTGACAATATAAGGGTCATCATAATTCGGAATCCATTTGCCCCTAGAATCAGTAAGAAATGATTGTATCTTCTTGAGCACGAGGTCTCCTTCTCAAAAGACACGGGGTCAGACTTTTTGGTTGAACGCTTTCTTCATTCTTCGTTGATATAACTGACCATGACATAAAGTCGTCATCCTCTTTTCTTCGATCAGATTCAGTTCATTGTGTTGGCTTTGACACCATTCAGCTTCTGTTAGCTTGGCTTCCATCAAGACTCTTATTGATGGTATCTCTACTTCTATGGGGAGCACTGCTTCCATGCCATATACTAGAGAGAAAGGGGTTGCCCCTGTTGAAGTGCGGACAGATTTGCGATAACTGTGAAGAGCAAAGGGTAGCATCTCATGCCAATCTTTGTAGGTTACAACCATCTTGTGAATGATCTTCTTGATATTCTTGTTAGCCGCTTTTACCGCTCCATTCATTTTAGGCTGGTAGGGAGATGAGTTATGGTGTTCAATTTTGAACTCAGAACATAACTCTTTGATCATCTTGTTGTTCAGGTTCGATCCATTATCCATAATGATCTGGCTTGGAACACCATAACGGCAGATGAGATTGTTCTTGATAAATCGGGCCACTACTTGTTTGGTCACATTGGTGTATGAAACTGCTTCGACCCACTTGGTGAAGTAGTCAATGGCTACTAGAATGAATCGATGTCCGTTTGAAGCTTTGGGTTCAATCATGCCAATCATGTCGATTCCCCATATAGAGAAAGGCAATAGAGAAGAAAGAACCTTGAGATGTGTTGGCGGTACATGGATTTTGTTGGCGTATATCTGACACTTGTGGCACCTCCTCATGTACTTGTAGCAATCAGATTCCATTGTCATCTAATAATATCCTACTCTCAGAATTTTTCTTGCCATTGTGTATCCATTGGCATGAGTGCCAAAGGATCCTTCATGAATCTCTTTCATTAACATGTTTGCTTCTTGTCTGTCTACGCATCTGAGCAAGACCATGTCGAAGTTTCTCTTATAGAGTGTATCATTGTTCAGGAAGAAGTTGCAAGCCAGTCTTCTGAGAGTCTTCTTATCTTTTCTTGATGCCTCAGGTGGGTATTCCTGTCTTTGAAGGAAGCATGTGATATCGTGATACCATGGTTTGTCATCTATGACTGCTTCAATCGCGAAGATGTAAGCAGGCCTTTCAAGGAGCATTATGTTGATCTTAGGTACGTCGTTCCATTTACTCACACTAATCATGGAGGATAGGGTGGCTAATGCATGAGCCATGTGATTTTCTTCACGAGGGATATGATGAAACTCGATTCTGTTGAAGAATGGCAACAACCTTCTCGCATAGTCTTTGTAAGGAATCAATCATGATTGATATGTATTCCACTCTCCTTTAATCTGATTTATAACCAGGGCTAAGTCTCCATACATATCCAAATTCTTTATCCTTAGGTCAATAGCTTCTTCGAAACCCATGATAAAAGCTTCATATTCGGCCTCATTGTTTGTACATTTGAACGTCAATCTAGCAGTGAAAAGAATATGAGTACCCTGAGGTGTTATGATGATTGCCCTAATTCCGTTTCCATAAGCATTGACGGCTCCATCAAATATTAGTCTCCATTGTGATCCTGGTTCTAGCCCTTCGTTGGGTAGCGGTTCATCGCAATCTTTCATTTTCATGTACATGACATCTTCATCTGGGAAGTCAAATTTGACTGGTTCCTGATTGTCAATCGGCTGATGAGACAAATGATCGGTTAAAATACTTCCTTTGAAGGCTTTCTGAGCATGGTACTTTATGTCGTATTTCGATAACAACATCTGCCAATGGGCAATCCTTCCCGTGAGAGCAAGCTTTTCAAAGACGTACTTGATCATATCCATTTCGGAGATTAACCAAGTAGTGTGACAAATCATGTACTGGCGCAGACGTTTGGCTGCCCAAGCCAGAGCGGAACAAGTTTTCTCAAGCATAGTGTATCGAGTTTCACAGTCCGTGAACTTCTTGCTTAAGTAGTAAATGGCAGACTCTTTTCTTTTTGTCTCGTCTTGTTGGCCAAGCACGCAACCCATGGAGTCTTCCAAGACTGTAAAGTAGATGATCAGTAGTCTTACTTCCACTAGAGGAGACAAATCGGTGGATTCAGCAAATATTCTTTAATGTTGTCGAAGGCCTTTTGGCAATCTTCTGTCCATATACAGCTTTGGTCCTTTCTAAGTAGTTTGAAGATCGGCGCACATGTCGCAGTCATAAGGGATATGAATCTTGAGATGTAATTCAGACGTCCCAAAAATCCTCTTAGTTTTTTTTCAGTCTTTGGAGAAGGCATTTCTTGAATGGCCTTGACTTTGTCAGGATCAACCTCAATTCCTTTCTGGCTGACGATGAATCCCAAGAGTTTTCCTGAGCAGACACCGAATGTGCATTTACTGGGGTTCAAGTGGAGTTTGTACTTTCTCAGACGCTCGAATAACTTTGATAGGTGCTCCACATGTTCTTCTTCTATTTTAGATTTGGTGATCATGTCATCGACGTATACTTTAATTTCTTTGTGCATCATGTCGTGAAACAGAGTTATCATGGCTCTTCGATAGGTTGCCCCTGCATTCTTCAGACTGAACGACATTACCTTGTAACAAAAAGTTCCCCATGGGGTGATGAATGAAGTTTTCTTCATATCTTCTGGTTCCATTTTAATTTGATTATAGCCCGAGAATCCATCCATGAAGGAGAAGACTTTGAATTTTACTGTGTTGTATACCAGCATGTCAATGTGTGGTAGAGGAAAGTCATCCTTTGGACTTGATTTGTTCAGATCTCTGTAGTCTACACACATTCTGACTTTTCCGTCCTTCTTGGGAATTCGCACTATGTTGGCTAGCCATTGAGGATATTCTGAGGTGGCGAGGAAACCTGCGTCGATCTACTTCTGCACTTCCTCCTTAATTTTGATGGCCATATCTGGATGAGTCCTTCTCAGTCTTTGTTTTACTGGAGGACATTCTATTTTCAGTGATAAGTGATGTTCCACGATGCTGGTATCTAACCCTGGCATGTCCTGGTAAGACCAAGCAAACACATCTGGAAACTCTTTGAGAAGTTTTATTAAGCCTTCTCTGATAGCTGGACTGAACAGTGCTCCAATCTTAACTTCTTTCTTTTCTTCTTCTGAACCCAAATTGACTGTTTCCAACTACTCTTTATAAGGTTCAATGGACCTTTCCTCTTGCCTGAGTAGTCGGGAGATCTCTTCCGGAATTTCTTTGTTCTCTTCTTCTTCAGCTTCAAATACCGGGAATTCAAGTTGGGAGAAGGCATTAGATCGTATGTTTCAATGGGGTTTAAAACAAGTAATCTGCATGACGTGATGATTCCTTTTTAGAAAAGACAGAGAGGATGCAAAAGTGTGTGCAGTATATTTTCTGAAAACGCTTGTTTTTATTTTCTGAAAAACAAAAAGTGAAAATAGAAATAAAAATGCGGGAATTCAAAATGACATTATTTATTTATGATTTGTCAATTCTAGAAACATAACCCTATAAAGAAAAACTCTGTCGCGAAGTGAAGAGGGACATTTACAGAAAAGTAAGCCCTATAAAACATCCATTTCACCTAGGCAAGGTGAAAGGTCAAAACAAAGATGTGGCAATTACTTAGATTTATGAACGACTTCCAGGACATCGACCGCAACCCAATGGCGACGAACTCCTCTGTGGATCACAAATTTCGGTACTTTCCTTCTTGGTTTGTCTTCAGAAATGACACTGATTTCTGGCGGTGTAGGATCATTGGAGTCTTCTTCCCATGCAGAGTTATCATAAGAGGACTCTCCTGTCGCATCTTCCATAGTATTTTCACTCTCAAGAGGATCTCCCCATTCGGTTGGCTAGATGTCCTTGTATCTGATGCAAGAGCTTTCGTGAGAAGTGTATTTGACTAAAAAGTCGTATTTGCCGCTTCGCTGCCCCCAAGGTTTCCCAGGTTTCTGTGGGAATAGATGAGTCATCTTCCTCAATGATGTTGAATTCAGGAAATGTGTAGTTAATGATATCTTGTCCTGTGATCTTTGCAAATTCATCAACATGGTGTTAGTCATTTTCAGAATGTTCTGAGTAAGGATTCCATGACTCTGGGAGAACAGGCGTATTCTTTTCAAGATTACTTGGCTGATAGGCATTATCCGGCTGACTCTTTTGCCCCGATTTTTCCATGTATGGCTTCCAGATAGGAAAGTCATCCAGGGGATCATAATAATAATAGTCGAAGTTGTCTTTTATTAGAGAGTCTTCCTCTAATGAATTGGGTGGAGCACGGCATCCTTCGGGATCATAATCTCCGTAGATCATTCTGATGTCTGATCTTGGTATATATCTGGGACTTTGCTTTGGAGAGCAGAATGGCATGTGCGTCTCTCCCTGAGATATATAACCTTCATCATTAAGATAGGACTTCCACTCCTCATCTGTATTAGAAGAGTTGTTCCCATCGATAGTGTGGACTTCTTGAGATACTGGGTGGAGGAAGCCTCTGTTGTGGAAGAAATCCTGAATGGGACGAAAACTTTCATCCTTCTTCGTAGTCTGGGTACAGGTCGGAGAGAAACCAAGACCTTTTCTTGTCTTGTTATCAGTAGGAATTACAATCTGTCCCCATTCTTTTATGTCACCACTCCCCATTACTTTGAGAGCGTCCTTGTATGAGGAAATCAATGTTCCTTTTTCTTGGTGATTCTCATTGCTCACCGAGAGTGCTTGAAATTGAGTTCCAACGACCTCCTCTGGTTCTACACAGGATAATGATGATAAGTTGCTCACGATTAAAGCTTGCTCTCCGTATACTATGACTAATTTGTCGTTCTTGACAAACTTCAGTTTCTGGTGAAGTGTTGAAGTGACTGCCCCAACTTCGTGTATCCAAGGTCTTCCTAATAAACAGTTGTATGTTGCTCGGATGTCCATGACTTGTAAAGTGACTTGGAAAGTGTGAGGACCAGTGGTTATGGGAAGATCGTCTTCGCCGATAACCATTTTTCTGGATCCGTCAAAAGCTTTGACGATGATCTCACTGCCTCTCATGGGAGTACCTTGAAAAGATAGTTGTACCAAAGTTGACCTTGGCATGACATTCAAGGATGAACCTGTGTCTACCAGTACGTTAGCTAAAGCATCATCCTGGCAATTGACTGTGATATTGAGTGCCATGTTATGGTTCTTGCCTTCCTCTGGAAGTTCTTCATCACTGAAACCCAAGTTGTTGCAAGAAGTGATGTTGGAGATAATGCTATCGAATTGACCCACTGTCACATCTTATTCTACAAATTCTTGTTCTAAAACCTTATGTAGGGCTTCTTCGTGAGCTTCTGAACTAAGCATGAGAGATAGTACAGATATTTGAGACAGAGTTTGCAATAATTGATCCAAATGTTGTACTCGCTTTTCTGAATGAGCTTCAGCATTTCATCATTGTTCTTCACAGGTTCCGCATTTCTGGATTGACCGACTTGTTGATTAGGAACTTCGACTTGAGGTTCCTTTTCTTTGGCAGGTTCTCCAACTCCTCTATTGAAGATCCGACTGCTTCAGGTAACTCGACTGATATCGGCAATGTTCACAACGGAGGGTAATGAAGTTTCTTTTCCATTTTATATGGTCGTTGCACTGTACTTGTACGAGATAGCCTTTTCTGACTTGTACAGTATTGGACCTGGCAAGTAGATAACCCCATGGGATTTTTGGGCCTTTTGACTGTCGTAGGCAACCTCTATCAGCTCTAAGTTTGGACTTTTCCTACTGTTAAGAGAGATTTTTGACTCATTGAGTAGAGGAATTATGGCGCAAACATCCTTTGTTATTCCACGATTGGAGACTATGACAGTGCTTTTGTCTAGTAGTCCTTGGTCCTTGTTTTGAACAGGAAGGAAATCTTGTATCATGTTGATTGATCCAGAATTCACGCGTGGTTAAATTTCTTTTCGATCTAACTGATGCTGGAGAGATGCTCGTATGAGATAGCATCCTTGGTTATTTTTTGAGCATACTCCGTAACGTTCATAATTGTGAGGTGGTACCAGACCATATCCACTTTGTATGCAGTGCATCCTTACCATATCTGTTTCTAGTAAGCGGATATCACAGCTTTGGTGTCTACCAGGATTCCCATCAGTTATGCTAACTTGTTGTGTGTCTTCGTCTTGGTAGATTGGGAGCCACCAGTGGTCCAATAGATGTTGAAGAGTTCTTTGTACAAGTGCACAACCTTGATCGTTTTCGGAGCATTCTTTACAGTCTTGATAATCGTACGAGGCCATAAAACCAAGTCTGACCTGTTTGGCATGCAATTCTACTAGACTGGTATTCATTAAGCGGGTGTCAAAGATCTGAACCATATTGAATTGATGATCATTTCTTTCATGGTAGTCTTGGATCCACCCGAGATCCATTTGGCGCTGGAGGGCCTTTTATACGAAAGAGCATCCCTGGTTGTCCTTGGAACAGATTGGGCAAGCGTTGTAATTGTGCCGCGGCAGACTGTAATACTGACTTTGTCTTGAATGCATTGCCACTAGATTGACGTTCATTATACGAATGTCATGGTTCTGAACAATGTCGTGATGTGCATGGGCCATGTTTACTTCACGAATCGTGTGATCCTGAATCTAGCCTAGATCCATTTGTTCTTTAAGAGCTGCTTGTATTATGGCACATCCTTGATTGTTCTTGGAACAGATATCACACTTATGATAGTTGTGAGATGGCACATGGTCGTACCCGCTCTGTCTGCAATGCATTTTTACCAGGTTGGTTCCGAGTAAGCGTACATTACGAATTTGATAACTGCTGTTAGGTTCTCCTTCTATCAAATTCACTATAGTCTTTTCATGTTGCGGTAACGGGTTCATCTGAACATTTGGATTAGTATCTTTGAAAGATAAAATCCCGTTCCTGACGAGCTTTTGTACATCCAACTTGAAGCTGAGACAATTCTCAATGTTATGTCCCGATCCTTCTTGATGGTAAGGGCAAGTTTGATCTGCTTTGAACCAAAAAGGTGGATTTTCTGGTACTGTAAGAGGAGTCTTAGTTTGAACTTGCCCCTTGGCTAGTAGAAGTGGAAATAACTCTGCATACAACATCGGTATAGGGTCGAACCCTGATGGTCGTGTAGTACGATTGTTATTACTGTACTGCGGGCGAGCCTGCTGAAGAGGATGTTGTGGCCTTTGCTGATACTGTTGTTGACTTGGTTGGCTCGTAGCAACCTGAGGTTCATATGTCGGAGCTGGCACTGGGTTCATAGCAGGAGTTACTGCTGCTATCGGTTGATACCTTCGCCTTTACTTTCCTAGAGAGATATTACTGATCTCTTGCTCTTTCTTCTTTTGGAAAGCACTACCGTATCTTTTAGTACTGCTGGATGGCTCTGCATTTTTTACCAATCGCCCTTCTCGGACTACTTCTTCAAGGCGTACCCCCATGTTCACCATTTCAGTGAAATCACTAGGTGCACTTGCAACCATTCGATTGTAATAAAACGAGCTTAATGTTTTCAGGAAGATCTTTGTCATTTCCTTTTCCTCGATAGGAGGACAGATCTGGGCGGCGATTTCACGCCATCTCTGAGCATAGTCCTTGAAGGTTTCTTTTTCTTTTTGTGACATTGCTCTGAGCTGATCCCTATTTGGTGCCATGTCCAAGTTGTATTTATACTGCTGAATGAATCTTGCCCCGAGATCTATGAAAGTACTGATCTTGGTGCGATTTAAACCCATGTACCATTTAAGTGCGGCACCGGTTAAACTGTCTTGGAAGTAATGGATTAGTAGCTGTTGATTTTCTGTCTGAGTAGACATTTTTCGAGCGTACATCACCAAATGACTTTGAGGACAAGAGTTGCCTCTGTATTTTTCAAAGTCGGGCACCTTGAATTTGTGTGGTATCTTTACATTAGGGACTAAGCAGAGGTCAGCGGCATCTTTACCAAACAAGTCTTGACCGCGAATGGCATGCAGTTCCTTCTGCATTTCCAAGAATTATTCCTAGAATTCATTCATCCTTTCGTATACTTCTTCGTTTCTGCCAGAAGCAGCCTGGAGAATTTGTTCCTCCGGGATAGTGTGTACCACCGGTTGTGGTATAGTCATTACGGTTGTAACTCTTTGTGCTTCAGTGACCTGAAGTTTGTAACCTTCAAGAATTTCTGTTGAATCCTTACATCTTCATTTACCTAAAGTTTGTAACCTTCAGGTCTGGCGGTTCCTGCTACGACTTCCAGGTCTTTAGTGACCGGTGGGATGTATCCTTCAGGTATAAAGTTGAGAGGCATACCCCAAGGAAAACCTTTAGGCATGTTGTACTGAGGATGACAGCCAGGTGTCTCAAATGCTAGTGTGGATGTAATCTCCGATATCACAGTCCTTTGATGTTGTTGCTCCTAGGCTGCTGCCAGGGATTGCATGGTGTTATGGAGTTTCTCCAAACTCTCCTTTAGAGCGTTAATTTCTTCTCTTGGCTCTCAGTTCTCTTCCTCGAGATCGTCCATTTTCTTTTGTCGATTGGCCTGAGTATTGTACGAATGAGACAGTTTGACTCTCTAGAGTGCGACACATATGTGAGACTCAAAGACAAATATATGCTATGTGAGAATGATGAATGATATGGAAAGAATTAAAATGATATTTTTTTTAGTTTTTTTGTTTTCAAAAGAAATTTTAACAATTATATTGCAAATATCACACAGCAGGGGGGAGACACTTTTGTTGAACTCGAAAGATTGCAGTATTTTATAGGGAAAAGTACAGTATTTTACAAAGTGCGAGAAGGAAAACTAGGCCTATGGATCCTGAGGAGAGCTCAGATGTTGGTTCCTGAATTTTTCTTTTCATTAATCGGGCTCCTTCAACTATTGTTGGGTCGACGATCCTTTGCCATGTGAAAGGAGTGAGCAAATTTCTTCGTTCCTCCTGAGTTTCTATAGCATGCTGCTCTAATATCTCAATCAGAGCATCCTTTTTCTTTAGCAATTCCTGAATCTTGGTACATTTCAAATTAAGAATCTGGTATTTGTTCTTCCAAGAGTTTTTCTCACGTTGGACTTTGTTGAGAGCGACCTAGAGTTTTTCCGTATCAGACATGAAATAATGGACAGATTCCTTTAAGGGAAAAACTTCTTGACGAGGGTAAGGCATCCTCAGTTTGATGGCTCTAGTTTGCACCCAGTGGAGATAAGGCTCTACAGAGATGCAGTTTGGCCTCCCCAAGGACTCTCACCCCTTCATGTGAACATGTTTCCAGGCATGCACTATTTCTTTCTTTAGTGCCATGTCATTTTCTCCTTCCTTGAAGAAAAGACCTTCCAGATGAGCATTATGTGGGATATTCTTCATCGGGTATCCAAGTTGACGGTGAGCTAAAATTGGATGATAGTTGATCCCTCCTTTAGTACCAATGAGGGCACATTAGGGAAATTTCCACGTTTTTCGATGATTTTTATTCTGTCATAGATCCGATTGTACTAATCTATGTCGGAGTTGGTAAGAGACATAATCTTCTACGACCATCGCAGACTACTCTTGTGATCCCAAAACGCAGCAGACTTAGGTAAGTGGGAAATAAACCATTTGTAGAGTAATGGTACACAGCATGTGATCATCCATCCACTGGACAAATTTCTTAAGTGTACAGAATGATAAGAATCCGTGAGCAAGGTAGGGATCGGGTTCCCAATTAGGAATATCTTAACAGCATTGGTGTCGACGAAGTTGTCAATGTTGGGAAATAGGGATAACCCATATATGAGCAGAACAAAGACATCCTCGAAAGCGCTTATATTTCCTATACTGGCAAAGTATAGAGCTTTCTCCATCAGGAATTTAGCCGGTAAACCCTGGATTCCTCTTTTGGTGGTCATGTGAGTCCTAATTTCTGACTCATCCAAAGAGATTGCTCTTGCGATGGCTTGATCTTTTGGAATTTCTTCCAGTCCAAAAAATGGATCTTGATCACTGATAGGTAAATCAATCAGGTGGGAGTACTCTTCTAGTGTGGATGTGAGCTGGTAATTTGAAAAAGTGAAGCAGTGGTAAACCAGGTCGTAGAACTGAACTAGTGTAGACATGATCCCTTCAACCATGTTGACTTTCAAAAGAGACAAAAGTCCTCCGTGCTTAGCTCTGAAAGTCTCAGGATTAGTAATCATTCTTCCCAAATTCCTTAGGTCTTCTAGTTTTGGAATCTTGAAGGTGTACTTGTGTGTTTTTCTTCTTCCAAAATTCATAACGCAACTTTTTTGATATTTGCAATTATTGTTTCAGTTCTTTTTAGAAAAAGAGTTTTTCTTGTTTAAAAAGGTTTTTTAATGAATGCATGGATGCATGAATACAGCAAATAAAAACATTTGAAAACATGGGTTTAGGGGTTCATCGTCACGAGCATGGAGCCATCGATCAACCCATTGCCAAGGTGTGTACTAATAGGTCAATTTTTGTACCTGTAGAATGGGTTCTAACAGAGGTTCCCAAAATCATTGACCCCCCGTAGTGATATTAACAGCAAGCCAATTGACTCGGGAGAGCTGTAATATCCTAAGATGAATCTCCTTTGAGTGTAGTATCATGTATCAACTAGTCACCGAATTACCTAATGGTTTATTGGTTAAGTGTCTACTAATCCTCGTCTTCAAGGGTAACCCAATGGGAAAAAACAATGCTTTCACGACATGCTCGTTCAACATTGGTAATTCCATGAGGGCACCTCTGTAACACCCCCAAAATTTGCTCTTTTGTTTTGAAGCAAACTGGCTTATGTTTTTTTGCATTTCTTGCATTAGCATTTCTGCATAGCATTGGTTCTTAGCATGGGATCAAGGTACTTGGTTCATCTCAAAGGAGTCTCAAGCCTCAATGTGGTTTGAGGGGCTCATCACATCTTCATAAGATCAAGAATGGCAAAGGATTTCAAGTGAATCTTTCCCTCCTAACCAGAGGGACCAAATTAGGGTTCTTGGGTTCAAAGAGCTTCTTGAGAAAACTTTGTGGATTCAAGCATGCTCTCATGGGTTCCATATGCTCACAAACACTCATAGAGGTGGGCTTGGCTAGTGGTTCATTGTGGAAGATGTTTAGTGGATCAGTTACTTGTGAATTAAGAAAAAGTCAACAGTGGAGAGGAAAGTCAACCATGGGTTTTCAAAGGTTCAAATTATGTTTCCCAAGTCCATGTACCTTCATTTGGTCAAGGAATAGCATGGATGGCACTATTCATCAAGAATCAAGAGTTTGTGCAAAAGTTACTATTTTTGGAAAATGACCTATAATGTGAAACTTCCATTTTTGGCAACTTTTCAAACCATCTTCAACTTGACTTTTCATCATCAAAGAAGCTTCAAATGAATTTTCCTCAAACATGAAAGTTGAAGATATCTCTCTCCCCTTTCCAAAAAGTACTAGATTTTCTCCATACCATTTGTGAAACTCAAGTTATGATCAAAAGAAGGCAAGGTGTTTTTTTAGGGTTTTCACATGTATCCATTTTTCCACCTTTTGCATTTTGGTTCAAAATGACTTGTAATTGCCTCTAATGCTTCAAGTCATATTGCAACATCCAAGTACACTCCATGAGGACCATTTTTGACCCTTGAATCAAGTGAATTTGTGCCATGTACCTCACTTATTTCACAAAATGCATTTTTGCAAGATGGATCAAATCTCATGAATTAAGCATCCACAAAGCCCAAACTCAATTCCATTGTGATCAGCAAGAGAAATGTGAATGATTCATGATGGAAAGCATGACAATGTACATGTGGATTAGTGGTTTCATCACAACTTGCATTTTTGCAAATCACTTTGGATAGCCTTAATTAAGGGATTAATCAAACCCTAATCATATTCAGAGGTCTAACCAAGTGTATATAAGGAGACTCACATGTTCATTCACACCTCATGCACCTTCATTTGCTCAGAATTCCATTTTTCACTCAAACTTTCTCTCCTTCGAAACTCTCTCCTCACAAGGGTTTCTAAAGATTTTATTCCATATTCTTGATCTACACACTCCATAGAACAAGAATCAACCATTGTTTGAAGCTCTAAGCAAGGTTTTCACCATACACGACTTTGATTTGCTCACTTTCAAACTTCAAGATCCAGCCTGATTCAAGCCTCATATTGCATTTATTGTGCAATCAGAAGTTCCAAGGAGTAGATCTGCCGCTTTCTGAAGGTTTTCTTGGTGTATTTTGAGCTCTACAAGTTTCAGGTTAGTGTGAAATTCATGATCCTAGAACTTGATTTTCTTATGTGCATAATGTTCCTTGTGCTTTGCTGATCATCCTGATGTGTTTAGATCTTGATTTGGACGTGTATTATGGTTGTAATGTGGATCTGAAATTTTTATGTTCAAACTTTTTTCCTCCGATTTTGGTTTATTCTTGCATGATCTGTTAATTTTAACTTGATATTCATGATCCTTGTGAAATTCTGAGTGGAATGGTGTACTTGTTTTTTATTTCTGGAATATTTTTGAGTTTGGTGTTGCCAGAGAAGACGACCGGAGCTAGGGCTCTGGCGTCTGTTTCACTTTTTAGGTCACCTGAGGATGGAGGTTGAAGATGAAATCTGGACCGTTGGTGGTCCAGATCTGATGGTTCATGCTTGGCCACGTCATTTAAAATCATCTTTTATTTTATTGATTGTGTGTGGTTATTCCATGGTTGTTATTATGCACACACAGATCTGAGCCACACATCTTGTTTAATCTTTGATCTGATGACCTATTTGTATGCGTTTGATTAACCTGATGGTTTTGATTGTGCCAACACATTAAAATTTCCATGTGTTATTCACGTGCTTTGTTTTAATTTCTGAATGGTGTGATGTACGCGCGTGTATCATTGTTATCATGTGTCCTCTAATCCTGGCCTTTCATCATGATTACTTTGATTTTGTTGACTGAATGTGGCACGCTGGATTGATCCAAGGGCAATGATTGACAATCTGGTTGACTCTGAGCCTTCATAAGAAGCGCTTTGGGCTTCTTTGCTATTGGCACCCCCTCCTTTGGTCCAGCCCAATTTTCAACGTGATTTTCTTGCTTGTTGCACCCCTGGTTTCTTTATTTTCTTTTTATTTCATTTAATTGTTTCATTTTCATTTTTTAATTTTTAAAAAATAGATTTATGCATCTAAAAATCACGAAAAACATCATGAAGCATCTTTGGAATTTTATAAAATTTTGTCAAATTTTATTTTCCATTTTTATTTTATTTTGTGCCTCTGAATTAATTGTTTGATTAATTTCTTTGTGAATTTCTTCACTTGTGCACACTTGATCTTGTTGATTTTTGTTCTCATCATTGGTGTATGATTTGTATCCCATTCTTTTTGTATATTTCAGAGAACATCTTTAGGTTCCTAAAAATATTTTTCTCATATTTTTAAACTCTTTGCATATTGCATTTTAGTCCCTCTATTTGTGCATTGTTCTTCTTTGTTCTTATGCAACTCTGAGGCATTGTTTGAGGTACTTAACTTGTGATTTTTTGTGTGATCTTTTGGCATGGTGCTAGCTTCTGACTTAGGTCACTTGGGTTTTAATTTCACAATTTTTGAATGTCATTTGATATATGTTTGATTATTTGTGCTTAAGTGAATTATGCATGATCATCTCTTGACATTTCTTAACCCTAATTGCTTTGCCATGCCTAATTGGTTGAGTTTCTTTGTGATTATTTGTATGAGTACTTGATATGATGTTTACCCCTGGTTGAGATCCCTTGTGACAAAATTTTACAATTTGTGGATCATGTTTGGGTATGCTTTAAGTGCTTGAACTTTGGTTTCCTTTTGTGGACTTTCTTTGGTGCATAATGTTTCATGTTTTGATCTTCTCTTGCACATGAGAATTGTTGATGATGGTATGATCTTGATTCTGACTTTCTTTCATCTTCATCTTATTTTTCTCATTTCATCTTGATATGAAGTTCATTGGTGCTTAATTGTGCATTTCATATAAGTATGCTTGCATTCTTTCATGATTACCTTTGCATGCTTACTTGAGATGTTTTGCATGATCTTTGAGACTTGTTTATTGATGTGAGTTGGATATACTTGATATGATGTGCTTGCTGCCCTATCTTGTTTCTTATCTCATCCTTCTCTTTCTCATTCTTCTCTTTCACTCTCTTTCTCCCATGAATCTCAAGACTTGTTTAAGTCTTGGATTCTCTCCCTTTAGAGCTACCTAGTCCAACTTAATTTCTGATTAAGCTTGGAGTAGGATTAACATTAGGTTTTAGGTATTCGTCCCTCCTAAGCCTCACTAACCATAGGTCATCCATGCATGATAACATTAGGACTCTTAGTTTCCCTTTAGAGTTTCCTTTGGGTCTTCTCTCTTCTCATCTCAAAACTTCTTGAAAACACTTAATAAAGATAAAGTGTATTGCGCACGAGCCTTAAGCGTGGGGAATGAGAAATGAGGGGCTTCCTCTCATCTTTCTAGAGTGCTTAGCGGGCATCCTGTCTTGGGACGATTCGTTAAGTATTAGTCCCTGTGCCCTAGACTTTGGTGCAATGCAAGTTATGAACTAACTTAAAAGACACTTCTGTCTAAAAAACACAAAAATAAATTCAAATATTTTTATCCTTCGGGATTGTTGGGTTTCAAACTTCATTTTCAGAAAAGAGCTCGTCGCTCACGTAAAAAACACTTACCCATTTGTGGTCGTACCCACGAACTACATTAGCTCTGATTCCTCTCTCTCGTCCGATTGACGATATGTAGGCACAAGACAGCGATTGTCTTGGCGAGCAACCTTCCCCCATAGTTCTCGTCTGAACTACATTGACTCTAACTTTCCCATTGCACTGAGGGAGTACGTAAGCCTAGGGCATCGAATATGTCCTACCGAGTCCGTCTTAGTCACCCCCATCCCCGTTTTCTTTTGTTCAGCCATAGATAGTAGGATAGCTCACCCTCCGTTTAGACAACAAGCGTGGATCCCATCGAGTACGATGGATTTGTGGGGTGCTAACACCTTCCCCTCGCATAACCGACTCCCGAACCTGGACTATGGTTGCGATGACCATGTCTTTCCCCTTTTCTCTTCAGGTTTATGCAGTGTTTCCTTTCCCTCTCTCGGGATAAATACACATTACTGGCGACTCTGTGTTTTCTGCGCCACTCTCGCGTTTGTACCGTTGGATGCGAATCTTTCGGGAGCGACAGCTGGCGACTCTGTTGGGGACTCTGGTTGACCTTTTGCTGGTCCATCCCCTTTAACAAGTTGATCCTAGCGCTTGTTTGTTTTCTTTCGTTGGGTGTTTATTTGTTGTGCTTTATTACGTTGTATATTACTGTTTTACAGCTTTTATTGCATTGTATTTCATTTTATTACTGTCATACTGGATATTGTTGTGTTGTGCTGGTTGGTTTCTGTTTGGCAGATTGGGTTGTTCTGAGAGCTAAGCCCAATACCCAGGCTTGAGTACACCCTAGGACTAGAGTGGAAAGTAGTGGGACCTACGTGCCATCTTGGTGGGTTTGTGTGTTCACGAAATTCACAACCAGACGAGGCTATCTTGGGATGCATTCTGACGTGTGTGTCTTGCGCATGTCAGGGTGTTGATCTAGAGAGCTGTCGACTCTGGTGACCGTTTCTCCGATACCTCAGTTGCGCCTCTCCTCCCGACCTGTGATAATTGCAGACCAGAAATGGCAAACCCATTACACTTGTCGATCCGAGGACCCAATGTTGAGGGACTCGCATAGGATGACCTCATTTTTTAGGGGAATCAGTTGAGGCCTCCTCGATTGATGATGATGCCAAACCAGAAATGGTGAACGTATCATCATTTCTCGACCTGAGAGCCCGTGATATTGAGGATCCTCGCCTTTCTAGAACCCTCGTGTGAGATGGGATGGGTGTTTGCAGGCTTGTAGGAAACCGAAACCTTCAACCTACCTGGTTTTTTGGATTTCTCATCAGTGTTTGATTATCTGGGTTTCTGGTTATCTCAGTGGTTCGGTATTCTAGAATTCTGGGTTGTGGTTCTCGTTCAGTTAACAGCACAACACATCCAGCAGTGGTGCCTTGATCCCATGCTTGCTTGTGCATATCATTTTTCTTGCATTTTAACATGTTTGACATTTTCCAGGGCTTGTATCTTACTCTTGATTCTGGTTTTCTGAGGTTGCCTTAACATGGATGTCCAGAGAAAGAAGACCGTTGCTTATTCGTTCCCAGATCCAACCTTGACGTTGATTCATAAGCTGATTAGTATGGCTGGTCCTGGAGTTCGTACAGAGTTCAGTGGAAAGTATGGGAGACTTCTGAAGTTTGTCTACAGTATCTCCAAGTATGAGAAGGATGTCATTCATACACTTCTTCAGTTCTATGATCCGTCTTTGCGTTGCTTCACTTTCCCAGACTATATCTTGGCTCCAACGTTGGAGGATTTCTCATTTATTTTGGGAATCCCGATCAGGCATGACATAGTATTCTTTTTTGAAGAACACCCCGGGATAAAAGAAATGGCCATTGCTCTTCATATTGGTGAATCCACTCTGAGCAGTAATATTGTGGAGAAACAAGGAGCTAAGGGTTTCTTATTGAAGTTCTTGTTTGATCAAGCTTGCATACATGTTAAGGAGAGGAATTGGACTATTTTCCAAGCTATTCTGGCTATGTGCATCTATGGGATTGTCCTGTTTCCCAATATTCCTGATCTGGTGGATATGCATACTGTCAGAATCTTTATTTCGAAGAATCCTATACCTACCTTGCTAGGTGATGTGTATCACTCAGTCCACTACAAGAATGAAAATAGGCGTGGAAGAACTGTGAGTTGTTGTGCACCACTCTTATCTACTTGGTTTCTGAGTCATCTCCCTGAAGCTGGCGCTTTCGTTGATACGAGAGATTCTCTGAAGTGGTCAAAGAGGTTAATGGGCTTGACTGCTGACAACATTGTTTGGTTCAACCATGACTTGCTAGGGATGGAGATTATTTGCAAGTGCGAAGAATTCCCTAATGTACCCTTGATAGGGAGAAGAGGTGGAATTAACTATAATCCTTCCCTTGTTGTCAGGCAGTTTGGTTATCCTTTGAGAGGTCCACCTGAAGAGCAAGATATCAGAGAGTCCTTATTCTTCAATGGTACTGGGGATCAAGAGATGATAAGGAAGATTGTGAATGCTTGGAAGCAGGTGACCAAGAAGGGAAAAACTTCATTCGGGAAATGTAATAACTGGGCTTTTCCTTCCTATGAAGAGTGGATTAAGAAAAGAGCAGAAGAGGAGCTTCTTCCTTTCCCGGTGGAACCACCTTTGTATCCTTTGATGATCGAGGCTCCCACGACTATTGATATAGAGAAGTATGATAAGTTATGGGCTGAGAACGAGAAACTCTGAGAGGAGAATCGTGAGCTGGGCAAAGAGGTTGGTCAGTTGAAGCACAAAAAAGGCGAAGTTATTCATGTTGCCAGGTTAAAATCATAACTTTTGGCTGTGAAGGAGAAAGAATTGTCTAAAGAAGCCACAGCCAGAGAGAAAGTGGTTCAAGCGTTGAAAAGTGTTAGCAAGGTCCTTTCGTCCAAAAAGAAAGAGTTAGCTTATGCTATGTCAAGAATTCACAAGTTCCATGACCTTCGGAATACAGCAATTACTGCCAACAGGTTGAAAGAGGATAAATATCTGGAGCAGATTGAAGGTTTGAAGAAAAAGCTTCGGGAAAAGGATAAGGAGATTTTGTCAGGGATCTTTGAGAGGAGAGCAATTGAGGAAAAGCTCAAGGAAACCATGGCAGATATGGAACAGCTGAAGATCCAAGCCGAAGTGAAAAGAGCCAGAAGCGAAGGTCCAAGTTCAAGTGGAGCTTCTGGAGAAGATGATTGGGAATTGCATAGTCGTTATTTAACAGGGATCTTGCACAGGAGGGATATTTTGATTCAGGAGTTGATTCAGAGACCAGAGCATCCTAATACCAAGAAGCTTCTCAAGGAGGTGCAGAATTGGTGCAAAAAGAATGAAGAATGGGGAATTCTAGCACGGCTGAGTCTTGATGATATGCCTTAGTTCCCTTGCTGCTGTTTTCTTTGTATTTCCGGGATCACCGCCAGGCTTGTTGGTCGGGGTCTTTGTTTATGCTTATTCAGACTTGTGTTGTAACAGATGCTTATTCTCTTTATATGATCAGGAATTCAGTTCTCTTCTGTTGTTAAAACTGGAATCAAGGGATAGATCGCCTTGATAATGTTCATACATGTTTGCATTTGCATTTGCATAATCATATCATTTTGCATAGCAGGTTATCTCGGATTCTCTGGTTTTCTTATGCTCTCTCTTTTTGACAGTCAGGATTGATCAACCAGCTCATCGGTATTCTACCAGGCTTAATCAAAGCAGAGTGATGGACAAAGTTTAGGCAGACATGGCAGATATGCAAGCTCACATCGATCAATTCATGGAGATGATGTAAGGTGTGGTGCAAAGCCAGAATGAATTTAGAACTCTAGTTCAGCCTCTAGTGGCGCAGGTTGATGAAAATGGTATCTTACACGGTGGTCTTCTTAATCGTGTTATTCCTCCGGGTGGAGTTGGTGCTGGTATCAACATTCCTATCCCTGGTGCTGGTGGACAGGGTAGGATTCCTTCAGTGGTTAGAGAAGGAAGCACTATTTGAGCTATCCATGGTCATCGTTTTGATGATCAACAGGATGATGTTTTTTCAGTCAGAAGCTTGGATGCTGGCCTTCCTGTGGTCAGTGATGAGAGGATCCGTTTAATCGAGGCGCAACTGAAAGGGGTTGTGAAGCAGGATGATCTGGGAATAGATTTGGACGACCTAGGGTTGGTCCCTGATATTGTCATTTCGCACAAGATTCAGATTCCTACACTGGAGAAGTATAATGGTTCCACCTGCCCGAGAACTTATGTAAAGGCGTATACCAGGAAGATGGCTGCCCATGCCAAGGACGAAAAGCTAATGATGCACTTTTTCCAAGACAGCCTGTCCGGCGCGTCTTTGGAATGGTATATGGCGCTGGAAAGTAGAGATATTCGTACTTGGAAAGAGCTAGTTGTAGCTTTTATCAAGCATTACCAATACAACACAGACATGGCTCCCAACAGGACTCAGCTGTTGAGCATGTCCCAGAAAAAGGATGAAAGTTTCAAAGAATACCCGCAAAGGTGGCGTGAATTGGCGGCTAGGGTACAACCACCAATGCTGGAAAAGGAGATGTTGGATATGTTTATGGACACACTGCCTAAGCACTATTATGAAAAGCTATTGCCTTGTTCACTAGGCAAGTTTGCAAATGTGATTGCGATCGGACAGAAGGTAGAGGTCGGAATTAAGGCTGGAAAAGTTTCTAGTGGTGACGGATCGTCCTCCGGACATGGAAAGAAACCATTTGATGGTTATAAGAAGAAAGGAGAGGCCAATGATGTATCATCTTACAGGGGAAAAGGGAAATAGCTCCAAAACAATAATCAACAAGTAGCATCGGTAACTATCCCAGCAACGTTACCTCCACCACAACAACAAAGGAATAATGTTAATTAGAACGGGCAGCAAGGCCAATATCAGAATAGACAAAGAAATGCAGAGAGGCATTTTGAGCAACCACCGATGTCGTATGCACAGTTGTTGCAACATTTGCTGCAGTTGCATCTAGTTGAGCTCCGTACCCTGGCTCCACCAACAGGGGAACTCCCACGAGGCTACGATGCTAACGCACACTACTATTTTCACTCTGGTAGACTCTAAGGCTATCAATTTCTCGAATGCTGGGCCCAATGTTATTCAAAACCCGATGCCTGATCAAAATGGGCCGAGGGTGAATGCGATAATTGAGGAATGTGAAGCTTTGAATTTGATCATGGATGTTGAGGAGCTGAAGACTCTGCTAGCTGTGGTTAAAAATAGGTTATTGAAGGGTGGCGTCTATCTGGGTTGTGATGAGAACTGTTCAGGTTGTTTGACGAAGGATAATGGTTGTGATTCGTTAAAGATGAATATCTAGAATCTGATTGATGAGGGTTGCTTACAGTTTGATAGAGGTAATCAGCTAGAAGAGGTCGTCAGTGAGAAGGTTTCTACCATCACCATTCCTTTCAAGACGATTACTATTTCAGGGTCGGCAAGGCCACCTCCAGTCGTCATTACAAGGGCTGGACCCATTCCGTATGAAAGTACTAAGGCTATTCCCTGGAATTACGGCGCAGAGGTGTTTGTCAATAGGTAAAAGCAGGAATTAATGACTACTCCACCAGTGAGTACTAGTTCAGAAGCTAAGGTTGAAACTGATGCTATAACGAGAAGTGGTAGAATGCTTACTCCTGTTAATGATCAACCCAGTACTTCTAGGTAAGATAAGGGAAAAAAGGTAATGGGTGGTTCTGTTCAGACTCCAGGGATTGTGGATTCTACAGTAAAGCCGGTTGATGATGCTTTTTCTAAAAATGTCGAGGAGTTTATGAGACTCATCCGTAAAAGTGATTACAAAATTGTGGACCAGTTACATCAGAACCCGTCCAAGATTTCTATTCTGTCGTTGTTGTTGTGTTCTGAAGCTTATAGGAATGCTCTTCTAAAAGTTTTGAATGCGGCATATGTTCCTCAAGAGATTTCTGTTAACCAGCTGGAATTGGTTGTGGCCCACGTAAATGCGGGTAATGGATTAGGCTTTACAGATCTTGATTTGACTCCCGCTGGGAGGAATCATAACAATGCCCTGCATATTTCGATTGAGTGGCGTGGTTCACTGATGTCACATGTTTTGGTTGATACTGGATCATCGTTGAATGTATTGCCAAAGAAAGCATTAATGAAGTTAGATACCAGGGGACTTATTTGTACACCAAGCGACTTGGTGGTGCGAGCTTTTGATGGCTCGAAGAGATCTGTCTTTGGTGAGATTGTGCTTCCGATCAAGGTTGGGTCGGAAATATTTGATGCAACATTTTATATAATGGATATTCAGCCAGCATACAACTGTCTGTTGGGTCGTCCTTGGATCCATGGTGCAGGCACTGTAACCTCCACTTTGCATCAAAAGCTGAAATACATGGTTGATGGTCACGTGGTGACAGTGTGCGGAGAGGAGGACATAATGATTAGTCAACTGTCAACCTTTAAATACGTGGAAGTGGATGGTGAAATCCATGAGACGTTGTGTCAGGGGTTTGAAAAAGTAAAGGGGTCTGAAGAGGTTATTCAGTTTGAGGATCAGTCCGAGACCACAGAGCAGCCCGTAGTGGTAGATCAACCTGAGGTTTCTATGTCTTCGTTTAAAGACGCCAAGGCTATAGTCGAAACTGGTAGCTCACAGAGGTGGGGCCAAGTGGTTGAAGTTCAGCCGAAGGGGAATACCTATGGATTGGGATACAAGCCACCCAGGAGAGCCAGGGAACCTCCCAAATTCTATGGCCCAGTCCGTTTCACCAGTGCCGGTGTTTTCTTCGACAGTGTTAATGCCATTGAGGAAGAAGGGGACAGTGATTATGATTTGGATAGCTGGATCCACCCTTGCGTCCCAGGAGAAAGTCTGTGCAACTGGTCTTCTGAAAAAGTCATTCAAGTGACTGGCTTCGAGTAATTGCTTTGTTTTCCTATTATATTAATCCTGCATTTTGCCCAAGACGTAGTGATTTTATTTGTAGGGCTTTTAACTGTTGCATGTTTTACTTTATCATCAATAAAGGACTTTTCACACTCAAATATTTTGATCTCTGTCTTTCTGTTTTATTTTTATGCATTAAAAACCCACATAAATATGGCAATCTGTTTCTTTTGTTGCATACATAATAAACATACCTCATCAATCATACAGGTCTCTTTGTTCAGATGACACCGATCATGACTCAACTATAGCTCGGTATGACTTTGACAATCCAATCTATCAGGCTGAAGAAGAGACTGACGAAGATTGTGAACTGCCCGAAGAGTTGGCCAGATTGTTAAAGCAAGAGGAGAGGGTCATCCTACCTCATCAAGAGGAAATTGAGATTGTGAATCTGGGAACCGAGGACGCCAGAAAAGAAGTAAGGATAGGGGCTGCATTGGAAGACAGTGTCAAGGGAAGATTGATTGAAATGCTCCGTGAGTATGTGGACATCTTCGCCTGGTCTTACCAAGACATGCCTGGGCTCGATACTGATATTGTTGTACACCGGCTACCACTTAAATAAGGTTGTGCTCCGGTCAAACAAAAGTTGAGAAGAACTAAACCGGAGGTGTCTGTCAAAATCAAGGAAGAGGTTCAGAAACAGCTAGATGTCGGTTTTCTTGCCGTAACAAATTATCCTCCATGGGTTTCTAACATCGTGCCTGTACCTAAGAAGGATGGGAAGGTCAGGATGTGTGTTGATTACAGGGATTTGAACAGAGCAAGCCCAAAGGGCGATTTCCCGCTCCCTCACATTGACGTGTTAGTTGACAATACTGCTCAGTATTCGGTGTTTTCCTTCATGGATGACTTCTCTGGGTATAACCAAATCAAGATGGCCCCTGAGGACATGGAGAAAACAACATTCATAACATCGTGGGGAACTTTCTGCTACAAAGTGATGCCCTTTGGATTGAAAAATGCAAGGGCAACTTACCAGCGGGCGATGGTGACTCTCTTTCATGATATGATTCACAAAGAGATTGAGGTCTATGTTGATGACATGATTGCGAAGCCACAGACGCAGGAAGGACATCTGGTGAATATTCAGAATTTATTTGAAAGATTGAGAAAGTTCAGACTGAGGTTGAATCCAAACAAATGCACCTTCGGGGTGAGATCAGGAAAATTGTTGGGGTTTATTGTTAGTGAAAAAGGTATCGAGGTTGATCCTGCGAAGGTAGAAGCCATACAAGAAATGCCTGTGCCGAAAACATAAAACAAGGTTCGTGGTTTCTTGGGGAGGTTGAACTACATTGCTAGGCTCATCTCGCATCTCACAGCCACGTGTGAACTAATCTTCAAGTTGCTAAGAAAAGATCAAGCGGTCAGGTGGAATGAAAATTGTCAAAAGGCGTTTGAAAAGATTAAAGAATATTTGCAGGAACCTCCGGTCCTTATGCCGCCAGTGCTAGGACGACCTTTGATTATGTATCTTACAGTTCTTGAGAATTCAATGGGGTGTGTGCTCGGTCAACAAGACGAGTCAGGTAGAAAAGAGCATGCCATCTACTACCTGAGTAAAAATTTTACTGATTGCGAGTCAAGGTACTCGATGCTGGAGAAAACATGTTGCACACTCGCTTGGGCCGCTAAGCGTTTGAGGCAGTATATGTTAAACCATACAACCCTCTTGATTTCAAAGATGGATTCGATCAAGTATGTGTTTGAGAAGCAAGCACTTTCTGGTAGAATAGCCCGTTGGCAGATGGTTCTGACGGAATACGATATTCAGTATGTTTCCCAAAAGGCCATTAAGGGAAGTGTTTTGTCAGAATATCTTGCCGAACAGCCAATTGAGGATTATCAACCGATGAAGTTTGAATTTCCTGATGAGCATATCATGTATCTGAAGATGAAGGATTGTGAAGAGCCTTTGCCTGATGAAGGACCTGAGATTGGATCTCAGTGGAAGATGGTTTTTGATGGAGCTGTTAATTCATATGATAACAGAATCGGGGCAATCATTACGACTCCAAAGGGTTCTCATATACCCTTCACTGCCCGATTGGCGTTCGTATGCACCAACAATGAGGCAGAGTATGAAGCATGCATCATGGGGTTAGAAGAAGCGATTGATTTGAGAATCAAGAACCTCGATGTTTATGGTGATTTTGCATTGGTGGTTAATCAGATTACAGGTGAATGGGAGACTCGTCAAGCGAATCTTGTTCCGTATAACAACTATGCCAGAAGGTTGTTACCTTTCTTTGACAGAGTGGACTTCCATCACATTCCCCAGATAGAGAATCAGATGGCTGATGCGTTGGCAACGTTGTCATCAATGTATCAAGTGAATTGTTGGAATGAAACTCCTTCAATTAGAATCATGCGCTTGGACAGACCTACTTTTGTATTTGCGGTTGAAGGTGTATCAGATGGCAAGCCTTGGTATTATGATATCAAAGTCTTTTTGAAGAGTCAGGAATACCCAGCTGGGGCATCTTCCAAGGATAAGAAGACATTGAAGAGGTTATCAGGAAACTTCTTTTTGAACAAATACGATGTGTTATACAAGAGAAACTTTGACATGGTCTTGCTACGTTGTGTTGATGAACACGAGGCAGGCCTGTTAATGGAAGAAGTTCACGAAGGTTCCTTTGGTACTCATGCTAATGGGCATGCTATGGCAAGAAAATTGTTAAGAGTGGGGTATTATTGGATGACTATGGAGTCTAACTGTTTTAAATACGCCCAAAAATGTCATAAATGCCAGATTTATGCTGATAAGGTGCACGTACCGCCTACTCCTCAAAATGTTTTGTCGTCACCTTGGCCTTTTGCCATGTGGGGCATTGACATGATTGGGAAGATCGAGCCGACTGCTTTAAATGGACATCGTTTTATCCTGGTGGCTATTGATTATTTCATGAAGTGGGTGGAAGCAGCATCGTATGCCAACGTCACCAGACAAGTGGTAGCCCGGTTTATCAAGAAGGACATCATCTGCCGGTATGGAGTCCCGGAGAGAATCATTGCCGACAATGGTTCAAATTTAAACAACAAGATGATGAAGGAGCTATGTCAGAGCTTTAAGATTGAGCATCACAATTCTTCTCCCTATCGCCCGAAGATGAATGGGGTTGTTGAAGCGGCTAATAAGAACATAAAGAAGATTGTGCAGAAGATGGTAGTGACATACAAGGACTGGCATGAGATGTTGCCTTACGCTTTGTACGGATATCGTACTTCGGTACGCACATCAACTGGGGCAACCCCTTTCTCACTAGTGTATGGTATGGAAGCAGTTCTGCCATTAGAAGTTGAGATTCCTTCTTTGAGAATTCTGACAGACGTGAAGCTTGATGAAGCTGAGTGGGTGCGTTCCTGGCTGAATGAACTGAACCTCATTGAAGAGAAGAGATTGAAAGCCATTGCGCATGGCCGGTTGTATCAGAGCAGGATGAAAAAAGCATTTGATCAGAAAGTGCGTCCTCGGTGTTTCCAAACTGGTGAATTGGTTTTGAAAAGGATCACTCCTCCTCAAACAGATCATAGGGGAAAATGGACTCCGAATTACGAAGGGCTATATGTAGTAAGACAGGTTTTCTCTGGTGGAGCCTTATTACTCTCAACTATGGATGGCGAAGATTTTACGTCCCCTGTGAACGCGGATGTAGTCAAAAAACACTTTGCATAAAAAAGACCCGCTGAACATAAAAAGAAGGTTCAGGCAAAAATGGGGCATCTTGGCGAACCATAAAAAGAAAAGGTTCGGGCAAAAATTAGGGATAAAAAGGAAAAAGAAATAAACCCGCAAAGTTGAAAACCTGAAAAGGCAACCTTGGCAAAAATGGGTATCCCGGTGGATTGAAAACCCGAAAAGGGCGATCCAGGTAAAAGTTAGGGATTTAAAAGCAAAGACTACGATTCGCGTTCGATCTGTGATCGCTATTCACACTTGGAAAATTCGAAGGAAAGGAATCAGTCCAGTCAGTCATCTTCAAAGGCCAAAGCATCTACGGATAAACAAGTCATATGGGTTATAGCTGAGTCGAGTCATGGTGGATGTATGTTCCCCACATTGCCGACATGTGTATTTTCTTTTACTTTTTACGCAATTAACTCTTTTCAGGAATTGCTTCCAAATGTAAATGCCTATTTACAGGCTGATCATTCAATAAAGTTTGCATTTCAGTCAAAGAGCTTTTGTTTTTTATTTTACCTGTTTTGTTTGTGAAAATGTCCGATATTTTTTATAAACATTACATGCTAAAATGTTGAGCTTTGTGAAACAAGTTGGAAAATAGTGGCAATTGCTTAGGCGTCAGTCAATATGATGATAATCAAAGTAATCATTTTTGCACGTAGACCTTTCTGTTGGTTTTGCAGGATAACAGGTTTGTACCTCCCCAGTAGAGCTGCTCTCTTCAACTTTGAAGTCTGATCGTCCTCAGCAGTTTGCTGCTCTCCCCAGTCAGAGTATCGAGGATCGTCTTCCTCAACAGAGTATAAAGAGGTAATTCCCCAAGCGGAGCCGTTGAGGATAGTCCCCCTCAGCAGGATATAAGAGGTTTACCCCCAGCCAGAGTTGTGATTTGGCTCATCTTTCCTCAGCAGGTAGCCAGAAGTTGTTATTTTTACAGCCTCTCCAGCAAGAGATTGATGGAGCATCTTCTTTGATCAAAGATGGTGTTTCCCCACAGAATATGGGGCAGTCGTTTTTTTCTTCAGCTAGTCAGGAAACATTTGTTTATCCCCTAGCAGAGTGGATGTTGACAACTACTATTTTCCAAGCAGATGTGCCGATGATGATCAGTACTCTTCAGAAGGATAAAGGTGCTCATATCCCCAAGCAGGGTCTGGTGTTGATTGGTATCCCCAGTAGGTCTTAAGTACAATCGTTTTTGGCAGGCGTCAAATCCAAGTTCTGAAGTATTTGGTGATCCCCAGTGGAGGAGTTTCCATTTCAATATTTGGTTTCCATCCCCAAGCAGAGTTTGTTGGCGATTAGTATCCCCCAGCAGGTTTTGAATCCAGGTTCTGAAACATTTCGTCATCCCCGGCGGAGGTGTTTCCATCTTCAGTTTTCAGTTCCTCCCCGATTGAGTGGGTTTTCTCTCGGAGATTCGTCCATCTCCAGCAGAATTAGTGGTTGTGATCTTCCCTAGCAGGATGAAGTTTTCCTCAACATGATTTCTTTGGTTTGATGACAATGTAATTTGTCGTCCTCAGTGGAGCTGCTTCTGTTCTCAGCGTTTATTTCGCTGGGACAGTCTTTTTGCATTGCATACGCATTTTTTACATGGCATCCTCCTAAATGCGTAGCATTTCCACTTCGTGTGGAGCATTACGGAAAAATTCAAACATATGCATCCGAAGCATAGGTCAGGGTTGAGTTCTCCTTCGTCGGGAAAAAATTGGATTTCAGGAGAGTATCATTCGACTTTACTCCGCAAGTGTTGGGTTTAGTTATTCAAAGCAATATTGGACAGTCCCACGGCATAGTGTTTTGCCAGGATTGTGAACCCATGATCTCGTTTCACCCCTTTCGTCCAGGTGGTCTTTTGATTCATCCCTTCAAGGTTTTTTACCTTGACACCCGTCCATGTACCTTTTCGATACCCGTCCGTATTGAACCCTTTTACACCCGTCCGTGTATTTTTTCGATACCCGTCCGTATTGAACCCTTTTACACCCGTCCGTGTATCTTTTCGATACCCGTCCATATTGAACCTCTTTACACCCGTCCGTGTATCTTTTCGATACCCGTCTGTATTGAAACCTCTTTACACCTATCCGTGTACCTTTTCGATACCCGTCCGTATTGAACCCTTTTACACCTGTCCGTGTATTTTTTCGATACCTGCCCGTATTGAACCCTTTTACACCCGTCCGTGTACCTATTTGATACCCGTCTGTGTTGAACCTCTTTACACCCGTCCGTGTATCTTTTCGATACCTGTCCGTATTGAAACCTCTTTACACCCGTCCGTGTACCTTTTCGATACCCGTCCGTATTGAACCCTTTTACACCCGTCCGTGTATTTTTTTGATACTCGTCCGTATTGAACCCTTTTACACCCGTCCGTGTACTTTTTCGATACCCGTCCGTATTGAACCTCTTTACACCCGTCCGTGTATCTTTTCGATACCCGTCCGTATTGAACCTCGTTACACCCGTCCGTGTACCTTTTCGATACCCGTCCGTATTGAACCTTTACACCCGTCCGTGTACCTTTTCGATACTCGTCCATATTGAACCTTTTTACACCCGTCCGTGTACCTTTTCGATACCCGTCTGTATTGAACCTCTTTACACCCGTCCGTGTACCTTTTCGATGCCCGTCCATATTGAACCTTTACACCCGTCCGTGTATCTTTTCGATACCCGTCCGTATCTGATATCTTTGATTCCTTGACACCCGTCCGTGTTTATCCCCAGCATAGCTAACACTCGTCCGCGTTGTGACAGTGCAGCATTTATTGCTTGTTCCCCAATGGAGTCGTCCCTCCTTTGAGGATTGCAAATTTCAGGTTTCTTTTGGTATTCAATCTCCGTGAATCCTTTGAATGCATGACAGTCGTTGCTATCATACCTTCAGGACCAAGTTGATTGAATAGGGGCAGCTGTAACACCCCAAAATTTGCTCTTTTGTTTTAAAGCTAACTGGCTTATGTTTCTTTGCATTTCTTGCATTAGCATTTGTGCATAACATTGGTTCTTAGCATGGGATCAAGGTACTTGGTCCATCTCAAAGGAGTCTCAAGCCTCAAGGTGGTTTGAGGGGTTCATCACATCTTCATAAGATCAAGAATGGCAAAGGATTTCAAGTGAATCTTTCCCTCCTAACCAGAGGGACCAAATTAGGGTTCTTGGGTTCAAAGAGCTTCTTGAGAAAACTTTGTGGATTCAAGCATGCTCTCATGGGTTCCATATGCTCACAAACACTCATAGAGGAGGGCTTGGCTAGTGGTTCATTGTGGAAGATGTTCAGTGGATCAGTTACTTGTGAATTAAGAAAAAGTCAACAGTGGAGAGGAAAGTCAACCATGGGTTTTCAAAGGTTCAAATTATGTTTCCCAAGTCCATGTACCTTCATTTGGTCAAGGAATAGAATGGATGGCACTATTCATCAAGAATCAAGAGTTTGTGCAAAAGTTACTATTTTTGGAAAATGACCTATAATGTGAAACTTCCATTTTTGGCAACTTTTCAAACCATCTTCAACTTGACTTTTCATCATCAAAGAAGCTTCAAATGAATTTTCCTCAAACATGAAAGTTGAAGATCTCTCTCTCCCCTTTCCAAAAAGTACTAGATTGTCTCCATACCATTTGTGAAACTCAAGTTATGATCAAAAGAAAGCAAGGTGTTTTTTTAGGGTTTTCACATGTATCCATTTTTCCACCTTTTGGATTTTGGTTCAAAATGACTTGTAATTACCTCTAATGCTTAAAGTCATATTGGAACATCCAAGTACACTCCATGAGGACCATTTTTTACCCTTGAATCAAGTGAATTCGTGCCATGTACCTCACTTATTTCACAAAATGCATTTTTGCAAGATGGATCAAATCTCATGAATTAAGCATCCACAAAGCCCAAACCCAATTCCATTGTGATCAGCAAGAGAAATGTGAATGATTCATGATGGAAAGCATGACAATGCACGTGTGGATTAGTGGTTTCATCACAACTTGCATTTTTGCAAATCACTTTGGATAGCCTTAATTAAGGGATTAATCAAACCCTAATCATGCTCAGAGGTCTAACCAAGTGTATATAAGGAGACTCACACGTTCATTCACACCTCATGCACCCTCATTTGCTCACAATTCCATTTTTCACTCAAACTTTCTCTCCTTCGAAACTCTCTCCTCACAAGGGTTTAGAAGATTTTATTCCATATTCTTGATCTACACACTCCATAGAACAAGAATCAACCATTGTTTGAAGCTCTAAGCAAGGTTTTCACCATACACGAATTTGAGTTGCTCACTTTCAAACTTCAAGATCCAGCCTGATTCAAGCCTCATATTGCATTTATTTTGCAATCAGAAGTTCCAAGGAGTAGATCTGCAGCTTTCTGAAGGTTTTCTTGGTGTATTTTGAGCTCTACAAGTTTCAGGTTAGTGTGAAATTCATGATCCTAGAACTTGATTTTCTTATGTGCATAATGTTCCTTGTGCTTTGCTGATCATCCAGATGTGTTTAGATCTTGATTTGGACGTGTATTATGGTTGTAATGTGGATCTGAAATTTTTATGTTCAAACTTTTTTCCTTCGATTTGGTTTATTCTTGCATGATCTGTTAATTTGAACTTGATATTCATGATCCTTGTGAAATTCTGAGTGGAATGGTGTACTTGCTTTTGATTTCTGGAATATTTTTGAGTTTGGTGTTGCCAGAGAAGACGACCGGAGCTAGGGCTCCGGCGTCTGGTTCACTTTTCAGGTCACCTGAGGATGGAGGTTGAAGATGAAATCTGGACCGTTGGTGGTCCAGATCTGATGGTTCATGCTTGGCCACGTCATTTAAAATCATCTTTTATTTTATTGATTGTGTGTTGTTATTCCATGGTTGTTATTATGCACACATAGATCTGAGCCACACATCTTGTTTAATCTTTGATCTGATGACTTATTTGTATGCGTTTGATTAATCTGATGGTTTTGATTGTGCCAACACATTAAAATTTTCATGTGTTATTCACGTGCTTTGTTTTAATTTCTGAATGGTGTGATGTACGCGCGTGTATCATTGTTATCATGTGTCCTCTAATCCTGGCCTTTCATCATGATTACTTTGATTTTGTTGACTGAATGTGGCACGCTGGATTGATCCAAAGGCAATCTGGTTGACTCTGAGCCTTCATAAGAAGCGCTTTGGGCTTCTTTGCTATTGGCACCCCCTCCTTTGGTCCAGCCCAATTTTCAACGTGATTTGCTTGCTTGTTGCACCCCTGGTTTCTTTATTTTCTTTTTATTTCATTTAATTGTTTCATTTTCATTTTTTAATTTTTCAAAAATAGATTTATGCATCTAAAAATCACCAAAAACATCATAAAGCATCTTTGAAATTTTATAAAAAATTTTCAAATTTTATTTTCCATTTTTATTTTATTTTGTGCCTCTGAATTAATTGTTTGATTAATTTCTTTGTGAATTTCTTCACTTATGCACACTTGATCTTGTTGATTTTTGTTCTCCTAATTGGTGTATGATTTGCATCCCATTATTTTTGCATATTTCAGAGAACATCTTTAGGTTCCTAAAAATATTTTTCTCATATTTTTAAACTCTTTGCATATTGCATTTTAGTCCCTCTATTTGTGCATTGTTCTTCTTTGTTCTTATGCAACTCTGAGGCATTGTTTGAGGTACTTAACTTGTGATTTTTTGTGTGATCTTTTGGCATGTTGCTAGCTTCTGACTTAGGTCATGTGGGTTTTAATTTCAAAATTTTTGAATGTCATTTTATATATGTTTGATTATTTGTGCTTAAGTGAATTATGCATGATCATCTCATGGCATTTCTTAACCCTAATTGCTTTGCCATGCCTAATTGATTGAGTTTCTTTATAATTCTTTGCATGAGTATTTGATATGATGTTTACCCCTGGTTGAGATCCCTTGTGACCAAATTTTTCAATTTGTGGATCATGTTTGGGTATGCTTTAAGTGCTTGAACTTTGGTTTCCTTTTGTGGACTTTCTTTGGTGCATAATGTTTCATGTTTTGATCTTCTCTTGCACATGAGAATTGTTGATGATGGTATGATCTTGATTCTGACTTGCTTTCATCTTCATCTTATTTTTCTCATTTCATCTTGATATGAAGTTCATTGGTGCTTAATTGTGTATTTCATATAAGTATGCTTGCATTCTTTCATGATTACCTTTGCATGCTTACTTGAGATGTTTTGCATGATCTTTGAGACTTGTTTATTGATGTGAGTTAGATATACTTGATATGATGTGCTTGCTGCCCTATCTTGTTTCTTCTCTCATCCTTCTCTTTCTCATTCTTCTCTTTCACTCTCTTTCTTCCATGAATCTCAAGACTTGTTTAAGTCTTGGATTCTCTCCCTTTAGAGCTACCTAGTCCAACTTAATTTTTGATTAAGCTTGGAGTAGGATTAGCATTAGGTTTTAGGTAGTCGTCCCTCCTAAGCCTCACTAACCATAGGTAATCCATGCATGATAACATTAGGACTCTTAGTTTCCCTTTAGAGTTTCCTTTGGGTCTTCTCTCTTCTCATCTCAAAACTTCTTGAAAACACTTAATAAAGATAAAGTGTATTGCGCACGAGCCTTAAGCGTGGGGAATGAGAAATGAGGGGCTTCCTCTCATCTTTCTAGAGTGCTTAGCGGGCGTCCTGTCTTGGGACGATTCGTTAAGTATTCGTCCTTGTGCCCTAGACTTTGGTGCAATCCAAGTTATGAACTAACTTAAAAGACACTTCTGTCTAAAAAACACAAAAACAAATTCAAATCTTTTTATCCTTCGGGATTGTTGGGTTTCAAACTTCATTTTCAGAAAAGAGCTCGTCGCTCACGTAAACACCACTTACCCATTCGTGGTTGTACCCACGAACTACATTAGCTCTGATTCCTCTCTCTCTCGTTCGATTGAGGATATGTAGGCACAAGACAGTGATTGTCTTGGCGAGCAACCTTCCCCCACAGTTCCCGTCCGAACTACGTTGACTCTGACTTTCCCATTGCACTGAGGGAGTACGTAGGCCTAGGGCATTGAATATGTCCTACCGAGTCCGCCTTAGTCACCCCCATCCCCGTTTTCTTTTGTTCATCCATAGATAGTAGGACAGCTCACCCTCCGTTTAGACAACAAGCGTGGATCCCATCGAGTACGATGGATGCGTGGGGTGCTAACACCTTTCCCTCACATAACCGACTCCCGAACCCGGACTATGGTTGCGATGACCATGTATTTCCCCATTTCTCTTCAGGTTTATGCAATGTTTCCTATCCCTCTCTCGGGATAAATACACATTGCTGGCGACTCTGTGTTTTCTGCGCCACTCTCGCGTTTGTACCATTGGATGCGAATCTTTCGGGAGCGACAACCTCCACTGATTCGGTGGACTCTCAAGTTAGCTTGGTCGGAATTCACTCGCTATAAGCCTCCCCGAATACGCCACCACTTATCTTAATGTTCTCTCGGACTCACCACATGCGTATTAATCGCATTCCCAGAAAACAATAATTTAAACAAGGTTATCAAATAATATGACAGCAAATGATATATATAAAAATTAGAAAGCAAGTAAGATAACAGAAAAAATAAATGCAAAGCAAGGCCTAGACCTCTTAGGAAATCTAATCCTAAAACTAGCCAGCAGAGTCGCCATTTTTCTATAGCGTGCGATTTTTTTTGGTGACGCGACCACCTTACCACAAACGATTTGGGTGCTACTTTCTAATTTCTGTATTTATTCAATGACGCTGGTTAAGGAAGGGGAAGATATCTTAAGCTAACCCTGCACGCAAATGTTTTCTTTAACAAATGCTAATAAATCGGGGATTGGGGTCTGGTTATACAAAGGGAATCTGTTAACACCCAGTGTATCTATGGTAATCCATAGGAACCTTTTTTTTGCATGTATTTCTGTTAATTTAAAATGCTTTCTTGTGTTTATCTATTGTAGATTGGGAAAGTTTCTCCTTTGGGAGTGTTGGGAGAATGTTTTTGCTGTTTTCGGGTTTTCTGTTGTTTTTGGGAAGGTACTGGACCTAAAGTTTTTTATTTGTGTGTTCGCTAAGATTTCGCAATCTTATGCCTACATATTCCCACAAAGAGATTTAGGAAATCAGAGCAATCGTAGTTTCTCCTATTTCTATGGGAGGAAAGAAAATTTGGTGTCTTGTTCAAAGCCCAAGATTGAAGCTAAAAGGGTGATTGAGAGAGAATTTGTAATCTCTAAAGGGAGATATCTCACCTATTCATCACAGATATTGAGAATTGGTTATAAAGGGAAATTACTTTAACTGGGATATGAGAAATCCAGTAATGCCATAATTTCCTTTATAAGAGGGATGTCATGAAGGAAGAAAGCTTTAACTCAGTGTAGAGCAATGCCACTTTTTCCTTTATGAATCTTTCATGCTAAGAGAGGGACATTGGCTTGGATGTATGAAATCCAGAGCCTTGCCACTTATAGTTGTTAGATGAAAGAGAGATTTTAGCCAAGATAAAGGAGGGACTCCAGCTTGGATTTTGAATCAACAATTGTGCCACTTATAGCAGTTATCTGAAAAAAAAGGTTTTGATGTGTGATGTATAGAGGATATATCTTCCTGCAGTGAGGACTCAAGGTCTCATCTGAGGGGATGTTGATTTTTTTTTGTGCCTTGATCAATGCCTAAGGTTGAAGCTAAAGGAAAATGACTCCACTGGGGAGGGTTTTATCTGTCTTGTACAAAGCCCAAGATTGATGCTGACTGGGGGAATTTCTTATATGAAGCCTAAGAGGAGGCTGTCTCTTGCTGAGGATTTATTGAAATCCAGGAGTAGGTCCAAATTATATTGGGGAATCCAAGAGGATTTACTCTTGCTGGGAATCAGGGAAGAGTTGAAGAGTTGGGTTTAAAACCATTATAAGGTTTTGACTCTGCTAGAGACTGGTGTATTGGTGAAATGATCAGGGTTTTTTCCTATGCTTTGAGGATCTTTGTGTGAGATCCAAGTGGATATGAGACTTTCCAAGTCTTATTTGTATGAAGCCCCAGAGGAGGCTGAGACTGTCCAAGTCTTTCAAGAAATGGTAGGATCTGGTGTAGAGAGGGGTCTTTGTATAATGCCCAAGAGGAGGCTGTTGGTTTAAGGGATGAAGATCAACCTTTAGACTGGTATAATGTTCTGGAAATTTGACTCTCCTGGGGAGTGAACTAGTAGAGATAACTAATTTATATCCTATACTTTTAGAAAGCCTGTGGGTCCTTGTATTAAGCCCAAGAGGAGGATGGGGAACTTTTAAGAAGCCTGTTGGTCCTTGTACTAAGCCCAAGAGGAGGCTGGGGATACTTATAGGAAGCCTATGGGTCCAAGACTAAGAAAAGTTCAAGAAAGGTTTCACCGGGAATTAATCCTTTCTTTGTTGAATAGTTCTAAGGTTTGAAGAAATTCAAAAGAGGATTCACCGGGAATTAATCCTCTCTGGGGAAATGAATTTTTTGTATACATATATTTTTAAGTTTTGACAGTCTTGAGAAAAGTTTGACCAGGAATAATGCCTTTCTCTATTCCATATTGAATAAGCCCAAGAGGAGACCGACTGTCTTAAGGGAATTTCCTATGAGGGAACTAGTTTTGACTATTTTAAAAGTAACCTCTGGTTTGACCTAAGTGTAAAACTAACTGCTGGGGAAAACACTAGACAGATATGCACAATAATATATACAAATAAGTGTATTTACAGGTATATAACAAATATGCATTGAATTAAAAAGGTGTTGGGTCTTACACTCTGAGAAGAGGCCCAAGTGTATGGTGATTGATTGTATGATTTTAACTGTATGATTATGGTTTTAAGAAATTGAAGAAAGTTTTGAGAAAAACTTTGAATTTGAATTTAAAAGAAAGTGGTTTAAAAGAAAGAATGTTTGGGGCTTATAACTCAAAGAAAGGCCAAAGTGGTCTAAGAGCAGTTTCACCGGGAATAATGCTCCTCTTAGTACTAGTTAAAAATAGACAGATGATTTTGAAAACAGAGGTATGGGGCTTACAACTCAAGTAGAGGCCCATGGAGGTTGTTTATTGTTTTAAACAAAGTTTATGTATAAAAGTTTGGTGCTTATACTCAAGGAGAGACCCAGATGACTTATTTGAAAACATTGATCGCACTGCGATATCGAAAAACGTTGTGGGACATATACTATAGTAGAGGCCCAAAAGTGTTTTTGTACAAAGAGGGTTGGGTCTTACACTCTAATAGAGGCTAAAAAGTGTTTGTGAAGAAAGAATAACGTGGCTTATACACAAGGAGAGGCCCAGATGATTTATTTGATAAGGCGACGATCGCGTCGCGGTTTTGAAAACCATAGAGGGACATATACAAAGAATGAGGCTCAAAATATTTATTTACAAAAGGGATGGGTCTTACACTCTACAAAGAGGCCCAAAAGGTTATTTTTATACAAGAGTTGGGGCTTATAGCTCAAGGAGATGCCCAGATGAAAAACAGCGATCGCACCATTTATTTTGAAAATCGAATCGGAACTTATACAATGACTGAGACCCAAAAATATGTATTTACAAAGGGGATGGGTCTTGCACTCTACAAAGATGCCCAAAAGTGTTTCAAATGAAGTTTGAAAATTTAAAATCAAGGAAAAACCCTAATTTTAATTAAAAATATAATTTTTTCAAAGAAAATTAAATAAAAAATGATATAAAATATCAAATATATTTAAAAACAAGTTTTGAGTTTTGAAAAATGTTTTGAAAAATCATGTTATGTTTATATGAAAGTGTGAAATTCATTTGAATTTGAAAAATCCTGAGGAAAATTTCATTAAAAATGTTTTAAAACAATTAAAATGAAATTCTTTACAAAACTTAAACTATATTAAATAAATAATATAAATTTGATTTTTTTGTAGAATAAAATATTTTAACATTTTTGTGAATTTTTAAAAAAAGAACCAATAAAAAATGATTAAAATTGAGGAAGAAATTAATTTTTGAAATCAATTAAGAGAATAACTTAAAAATTCAAAAATTCAAAAATTCAAAAAATTTGAAAAAAGGCGCCAACGGTCATCTTCTTCTTCCCCGTGTCCGCGCCATCGATGATTTGCAAAACCTCACTTTTCTCTCTAATTACTTAATGATTTTGCACGATTCAAACATCAATCTCACTCGTTTTTGAACAAGGATTCTAATGGTACTAATTAATTGCATTTATTTTCAGTGTGGAGTGAGAAATCAAGTGATGAACACATGAACCCTAATTTCTACAAGAACACTATGAAATCCTATACACGATAGCTACAAAGTAATTGATTGAGGGGAAACACTCTACAAAAGTGCAGAAACATGTTTGTAACTTGAAAACACATTTATGATGCATGGATCATAGAGTTTGAGACTTCAGACTTACCTCTTGCAAGAAGAAATCGAATTATGTGTTGTAGGTGTTACATATGTTGTTTGATGACTTGGACGGCTTCAATGGACCATATGTAAGGTGTTTGGAAGCTTTGAATGGATTGAAACAGCCTAGATCACCTTGTGGCAACTCAACTGCAAATAGGACTGAGTTTGATTTTGAGCTTTGTGATTCTGAGGTTACAGGTGTGTGAGAAGTGTTTGGATAGCTCACATATGATGTATATGATGTGTCTACAACATTAGTTTTGATAGAATTGCTTCCTATTGAAAAATTTGCATGTTACTTGAAAAAGAAGCAATTTCTAGTTTATGAGAGTGAAATGAAGAAGAGCATGTGTTGTTATGCTTTGGTGTACTCAAAATGATCGGAAAGGATCCCTATTTATAGTAGAGCAAGTTTGTTTAGGAGCAATAGTGATTGGCAACTGATCATGGTGTGTAGCTTGTAGCCATTGACTTGGATGTTCCAAAGTGCCAAGTCAACTATAGCTTGACTCTATTCAATTTCTGCAGGTTTGATCAGAGTTTGGACTGAATCTTGTCTGGTTTGGATTTTTATGGCTTGCACTACTACGAAAAACCCATTTAACAACGGTTGGAAATGACATATAATGACGGGGGCGAAGGCGTTGTTATGTAGAGTGTTGTTGTATATGAGGTACATACAATGATGGTCCGGGAAACGTTGTTGTATTCCAGTATGCGCGCACCATTTCACGACGGTTAGTTTAGTCAACCGTTGTGATATACTAAACTGTGATCTGGTTCGATTCTCAGCAACAACATTTTTTATTTATATTAGAGTTTGACATACAACTACAGATAGGTTTATAACCACTGCCAAAAATAGACTATTTTAAATATAAAATTTATCTGCGTATCAAATTATTCCCATAATTTATCCTGTCAAAACAACTTCTGTTTACATGCAAACACAATATGTGCATCAAACACAATTCTTCATATATTTTATCCTTATAAATGAATCAGAGAATTTACATCAAAAGAAATTTACATCAAAAGCTAAATGAATCAGAGAATTAAACTGCTAACATTGTTTAAATCAAAAGCCAATATTATTGATTTCATTATGTGCATCAAAAACCAAAACTATTGTTCACATTATGTGCATCAAAAGGAAAAAATATGTGCATCAAAAAATGTTGCTGATATATCATACAGCAGGAGCAGAACCCTTAAGCTCATTGTGGATATATGCCCAACGTTTACGAAGATCCACAAAGTCCTCAAGGGGGAATGGGGTTTCGTCGTTAAACATCTACATAAGAGCAAAAAATTGAAGATTTATATCATGCATGATAATAATTCAATAGTCAACTTATATATTAATATATGTAAACATTTTATGGCATATATTACTGTATCCCATGAATCAACAGTGCCGGCGAGGACGATGTTTAACATGTGTTTCATGATAAAATACCCACACTCGTAACTCCCGCGTTGTTTCCTCGTATACAAATTACATGGATATAAAAATATGAATACAACCACACATGCATGAATGTAAATGAAATAAACAGGTAATCGGGCCACTTACTTTAGGAGCAAGGTATGTGGGCTTTTTTCTAACATTCCTCAATATATTAACTTGCTCCACAATACAGCACATTGAAAATTGAATTAAACATATTACATGATAAACTAATTACAATTAATGCCAAAGAAAATGATATTAAACAAAGACACTTACGTTAATACAAGATCTTTCATTGGTTTGTGGAGTGGATCGTGCAAGGAACACAGTAATGTCACCGTATTTGTCCTAAACGATATTACGATCAATTGCCAATGACCACTTAATGAACACGAAAATATATATATATATATATATATATATATATATATATATATATATATATATATATATATATATATATATATATATATATATATATTATTAGTTGTTACTAAAACAAAACTAAATATAGAATATAGAAATAAATTACAACAATACTAACCTACATAGGAATGGTGCAAGGTAACATTCTTTTCATCCGTCATTTAGCCGGCTTTTCAAGTAGTTTTCTCTGATATTTTTTTCATTATACGCCCAAGCAATAAAACTTGGGTCCAAGATTCCATAGGTACTTGATTTATTCAATTCTATACAAACACGGTGAATGTACCTAGATGCGACGGTCAAGAATTTACACCGTTATGATATATTATTTACATAATGAAATTTCATATTAAAGCGCCAGAGTTATTTTTAGAATTAAAAATTCAAAAACATACAAAATATATCACAACGGTGTATATAAACAACCGTAGTCATAACTTTTAATTTTTTTAATTAAAAGTAAATAAAAAAGTAAAGGCACGCTTTAACATAAAAGGAATAATATATATGAATGCGTTGAGGTTTGAACACATGAAAGCTTGAAGGTATCACCACGGTTGATTTATCAACCGTTGTTATATACAAATAATCACCACGGTTGGTTTATCAACCGTTGTTATATAAAGATAAGTTTTATTCAATAAACAAATAAAATACAACCGCGCCTTAGTTTATATATGTCAGAACGGTGTAGGGATGAAGCGTTGTGAGCATGGCGTCGTTGTTTACGCGTTTTGTAGTAGTGTTGGTTCATGACACCTCAATGCATTACATTAATGTAACCTTGCCAAAATTGAATTTCAAAGTTCATGTCATGATGGTTTTGCACATGCCAAATTGAATTCTTGACTCCTTGATCAAGAAACAAGTGAGTCATCAGAAGTTTTATGTTTTTGGAAGATGACAAAGTTGGAAAAATGGCAAGACTTGAGTGAAACATCGTGTAGCACAAGTTATGTTTTCATGCTTTTGTGTAGGCAGGGTGGAAAATGCCATTTTTGGAGGCTTATAACTCCTTGCTCAAGTTGAGTCATGGGAGGCTCTTGTACTTTTTAGAAAACCCTTATATCATACTTCAACTTTGATGTTTAACTTTGGTCTTGAATCATCTTGGATCATAATTAAAAATGGCCTCAAAGTTGAAAAAAATGCAAATACATTCTGTCCAAAATTTCACCAAGTGTTTGAAAAATGTCCATTTTTCATTTTAAGTGATTTTGATCAATCCATAACTAAAAAACCATTAGGATTTGGAATATGTTGTAGTTTACAATCTTGAAGTATGTAATGAGAGCTTTCATTTGAGCTATAGATGGAAGAAAAATGTTACTTGGATCACAAGTTATGGTCTTGCAAAGTTGGGTAAAAATCACTTTTTTTCATGACTTTAGTGAAATTTCAAGTTTCTTAAGATTGCCCTTTTTGCAAGTAACCTCACTTTTCTTGATTTTTCTTGATGGATGATGATCCAAATCATAAGTTTTGTTTTTGACTTAGAGAAGCCATGTTTATCAAGAAATCCCAAAAGTCAAACTTGGTTTTTTGGCACAGTTGACTTTTTGTCAGATGAATTTCAACCTTTGTGATTCTCTATGAAATCAAGTTCTTGACCTAATTCAAACCTAATGGATGGATTCCATAGGTGTTTTAGAGTGTATTGAATCATGTACCAAAGTTTGAGATAATGTCTTGGTCAAAAGTCAAAGGTAGAGTTGACTTTTTCTCAAAAACCCTAGTTTGTGGTCCAGATGAATTTGAATCTTTGTATTGCTCATGAACCAAGTTCTTTGTGTCAATTTAAACTTGTAAGAGGATCAATGTAATATATTTGAGGTCTTCAAAACATTCCTTGAGGTCTTGGCTCATGTCTTATTCCAAAAGTCAACTTAGGGGCGAATTAGGTCAAGAAACCCTAATTCCTGATTTTTGATGAATGCATCCCCTAAGGCTATTTTGAACTTATGATTGGATCCGTGAGGTCTCTTTGAGCTTCTTGGATTATGTTTAGAAGTATTGGCTCATGCCCAGATGAAAATTTTCCTCTGGAGGCCTTGGTCGACCAAAACCCTAATTTGGTGACACTGATGATCTTGAGGCTAGATTAACTTGAGATATTGCATTTTCATGCTTAATTCTTGATGTGGGAAACCTATTGATCCTTCATGGATGTTTGAGAGGCTTGACAAGTTGAGGATCATGTCTATTTTTTATTGATCCTTTGTCTAAGTACTCTGAGAGGGCTCAAAACCCTAATTCTTGATTGGAGTGAATGCTCAACAATCTTTGAGAGGATTGATGAGGCATGAAGGTACATCCATATTGTGGTGATGATTTACACAAATGATGGGAAATCTTGTGGTCAAAATTTAGGGTATCATAGAGTGTTTAGGTCGCAGTCTAACTGCTAAACGTTGGCTTGTCTGCTCGCTAGGGGAGGCCGAAACACTAGTTTATATACGCGGAAGAAGGGACTAAACAATGTTCTTTTGAAAAAAGTGTTTGAGTATGGATCACACGGGGGCGAGGAATTAGTGTCTTGAGAAGTTTCAATCGCACGGGGGCGAGAAAAGAGAGTTTAATGTGTTAGATATTTTAGAGGTGACAATTGTTTAGATAACGAGAAAGGAAACTACCTAAATAATTGAAAAGAGGAATCGAAGACTCCAAACCCCTCTTTTTAACCTTTTAAGAAATGATGTTTAAATAAGGATTAAGTGTTTTAATGAACGGCGAATGCTTAGAATAACCGACGAATGCTCCTTGTATCCCAAGCACTCGGGAAGAGATATAGAAGGCTCGACACCACTTATTCGTTTAAGTGATTATCAAAATGATTTGAATCTTATCGAGATAGAAATGTTTTAGAGGTGTCAATTGTTCACACACGAGTAAGGGAACTCGCACCCAAACAATTGAGGAGAAGGGTCGAAGGCTCTATCCCCCTCTCTTCACCTTTTAAGAAATAGTGTTCAAGTATGGTTAAGTATATTGATTTGATTTGAATAAAATGCTCGATTGTCGATCGAGGTTTAAATTTGCGTATGAAATGGTTAAAGATTTGAACTAATGGAAAAGAGGTCCTAATGGGTATTAAGGTAAGGTCGATGGGGAGGCAAAAGCACTCGACTTACAAGAGGTATGGTTTTGATATATAGATCAAGTACCTTAGGGTTTTGGAATTGAATAAAGACAAAACAAGCGAGTAAAAGTAAAGAGAAACACTTGAATTAAATTTTAATCGTGTGCACTAGCAAAGTGGGCTAGTCCTCTAAACGACCAATTAGAAGTAATTGATCGAATAGGTCTCACTGTAAGAAAGCCCAGGAGTAAGCTATGAATGTTGTGTATGGTGACCATGAGGTTGATGGCGATGCTTTGAAAGCGATCGACTTACAAAGGTGAAAAATGGCTCGACGTTGGATCGAGAATTATTTCTTTTGAAAAAGGTTTAAAGCACCTAAACATAGTCAAGACAAAACGATAAAATTATTACATTTTATGGGAATGAGGTACATTTTATCGAATTGGGGTGAAATAACATGAAAGCGAGCACAAAAAATAAATCGAATCGAGTTTGTCACAATATGCTCCAAAGCCGGTTTGTGTGTAATGACAACATAAGGAATGTCATACACATGGGTCATAACGCAACTAATTATTCAATTAATGTGCAAGAATTATGGCGACATAGCGACATGAAATTGTCGAATTCGCAAATTAAAAAATATCCAATTTTTAACACAATGAAGTAAATCACCCAACAACCTAATCATGTAGTATTATTACAACAATATTACAACTATCGTAATCGAGATGAAAAATACGATTTATCGGAATCATGAAAAATAGAAAATCCATCAATAGGGTGTAAAATAGAAAGAGCTATATGGGCTTCACTAAAAGATCAACATTAAGCCCAAAGATAACTTTCTTACATCTTTCCAATGAATAAAGTAAAAAATATCAAAACATGAAGTGAAAAAAAAAACCTACAGTATCCGAAAAATAATTTTAAAATGCAAATAAGATGAAGCCTTTTTCTCATTCAGGGTCAAAACGTGTTCTCCTACTGTTCATTATCTTCACCAATTTGAAAAAAACTAAACAAACTCAAACATACAACATGAAGAAACTTGTTTCATTGAGTGTATGCTTGAATCAAGTAAACAACAAAAGCTTAACCACAAAAACTCACTGTGACCGAAATTGCTAAACCAACCAAAACAAACATAATATGCGAATTCGAAAACAATGATCAACGCAACCAAACAGAGACAGCAGTGTCTCTGTTTTCAGACAACCAAGACAGGATTAGACAGCTTTTAAACAATGAGTTTCGTATTGAATTCCTACAACCAGAACAATTCATGAAACAATCCTAGAAATCAAAACACAAAAGCTTCATGAAACAATCCTAGAATTTGAAACAGCATAATCCCATCAAAAATTGTGAAACATAAAAGGGAAAACTCTTTGTACCGTAACTAAATCAAGGACCCAAGGAGAACCAAGTCACGATAGCAGCACAAGCATTGTAATGTCGAAACAGCGGTTTCACATAATATTTGCAATGACTCGGTCTAAGTAAGCCGGTAATCAACAACAACGATAGCCAAAAGCTTCTTACTTCCAATTTCACTGCCCAGCCTTACAAACCTGGCAAATACGAAAACAGAACCGCACAACAAATCGTCGAGAGAGAAATAGATCCATCAATATTCAAGATTCAACTTCATTTTAAAAATTCAACAAAATAGATTAGCATTCCTTCTGAAATTCATTCTGCTCGTCGAGTGATTTTAGTAACGATGTCAGTAATGCCGAGAATGGGAAATTGTAATGAAAACAAATGAGGCACAGCTTCTAGAAAGAAATGAGTCACCAAATGCACAAGAGGATCCACATGTAAAGAGTGGGAGGAATAATTCTGTTACTAACCAACCACAAAAGGTGGAAGCACGTAGAAGTGGGAGAGCACGCAAGGAAAATACGAGATTGAAGGACTACGTGGCAGCATGAGATATATAATGATTGTAATAGGGATATTGAGGGTTATGTGTGATTTGTGAATTCCTGCTATTCTCTCTCTAAAATTCTGTACCAGTGCTGAGTTCTTTCAATATTATTCCTTCATTCCCTTTCAATCTATTGTTCTGCTACATTGGTGCTTTCATCACACCATGGCCCAAGCTAACACAAACGAGATGCAATCTGCAATCAAGCGCAATTCTGACGAAATGAAGTTGTTCCAGGAAGAAATCCTCGAACGAATGGAAAGGTTGGAAGCTGGAAATGCATCGAAGTTTGACCAAATCCATACTGCGCTTGATATCCTCATCCAGCAAACCCCATCGAAGCAGAACCATGGTGCAGGACTCAACAACAAGGCATCGTTTCAGGTACGTAATGTGAAACTCGAATTTCCCAGATTCGATGGTACAAACGTGCATGAATGGATCTTCCGTGCGGAACAATTTTTTGATTACTACGACACTCCGGACCCAGATCGTTTAACCATTTCATCGGTACATCTAGATAAGGATGTGGTACCATGGTATCAGATGGTGCAACGATCTAACCCTTTTCAGTCATGGCTTGAGTTTACGCGTGCGTTGGAGTTGGATTTTGGTCCATCCATGTATGAATGTCCACGTGCTACCCTGTTTAAGCTCACTCAATCTGGTACGGTTGCTGAATACTATCTGCAGTTTACTTCATTAGCGAATAGGGTCTATGGCCTTAGTAATGATGCTCTAATCGATTGTTTCATTAGTGGATTGAATGTTGATATCCGTCGTGACGTATTGATTCACACACCTACCTCCATTGTTAAGGCAGTGTCCTTAGCTAAAGTTTATGAGGAGAAGTATACCACCGTTTCCAAACCACATAAAACCAACGCAACCACTTACTCTCCTAGCAAACCATTCACCAATAAACCAGAAAATAACCAAAAAAATATGGCCCCCATCCTCAATACACCCCCAACCAGACCAATGAGCCAATATCAAAAGAATCCTAATATTAAGAGAATGTCACCAGCAGAAATGCAAGTGAGAAGAGACAAAGGACTTTGTTATTGGTGTGATGACAAATTTTCCTTCACACATAAGTGTCCTAATCGAAAAATGATGTTGTTACAATATGATGACACCGATGCAGACCAAGTGCTTGACACAATGACCGAACCACCAGATATAACCTCAAACAACCTTGCGACCAACCAAACTGAACACCACGTATCCTTTAATGCCATGAAAGGGACTAGTAACATGGGTGTGTTGAGATTCTCCGGCTTTATTGAACATATTTAGGTGCAAATTCTCATTGATGGGGGTAGCTCTGATAACTTTGTCCAACCAAGAATAGCCAAATTTCTGAAATTACCAGTAGAACCAGCACCAGTTTTCAAAGTGTTAGTAGGTAATGGTGAGATCATGACGGCTGAGGGTGTGATAAAAAAACTACCAGTGGTAATGCAGGGACACAAACTAGAAGTGCCAGTGTTCTTACTGCCTGTGGCTGGAGCTGATGTCATATTGGGAGCATCATGGTTGGCAACATTAGGCCCACATGTTGCTGATTATGCAGCATTGACTCTCAAATTTTTGCTAAATGGCAAATTTGTAACTTTGACGGGAGAGACTACTACTACTGCACCTGTATCAGCCCAACTCCATCACTTCAAGAGACTGCAAACTACAGATGCAATTGCAGAATATTTCACCATTCAATGGCTGAAATCTCATGAGCTGGAAGATATTTTCAATGAGTTACCTACTGACACTGAGCCTGAAATAGTTGTCTTGTTACACACGTACAGAGATATTTTTCGAGCTCCATCATTTCTGCCTCCTTCCAGAGCATATAATCACACTATACCATTATTAGAAGGCTCAAACCCTGTTAAGGTTAAACCTTACAGGTATCCGCATAGTCAGAAAACCCAGATTGAGAACATGGTTCAAGAAATGTTGCAACAAGGAATAATTCAACCCAGCACTAGTCCATTCTCATCACCAATCATTTTGGTGAAAAAGAAGGATGGAACATGGAGATTCTGTACTGACTATCGAGCTCTTAATGCTTTAACCATTAAAGACAATTTCCCTATTCCGACAGTGGATGAACTGTTAGATGAACTGTTTGGAGCTAAATTTTTTTCTAAGTTGGACTTAAGATCAGGCTACCATCAGATATTGGTACATCCAGATGACAGATATAAGACGGCTTTCAAAACACATCATGGCCATTATGAGTGGTTGGTCATGCCGTTTGGCCTCACAAACGCTCCGGCAACATTTCAAAGCTTAATGAACCACATTTTTCAGCAGGCCTTAAGAAAATATGTCTTAGTGTTTTTTGACGATATATTGGTCTATAGTACCAATTGGATGGAACACTTAAAGCATCTAGAGGCAGTTCTCAAAGTATTACAAGCGCAGACCTTATTTGTCAAGTTGTCTAAATGTGCTTTTGGAGTTAGAGAGATTGATTATTTGGGTCACGTGGTGAATGGAGAAGGTGTGCACATGGAGAAAGACAAGGTTAAAGTTGTCTTAGAATGGCCAACTCCGAATAATATAAAACAATTGCGTGGATTTCTAGGCTTGACAGGGTACTATCGAAGATTCATCAAGTCCTATGCTAATTTAGCTGACCCTTTAACGGAACTGCTTAAGAAAGATAGTTATGAATGGAGTCCACAAGCTGACAAGGCTTTCCAACAATTAAAGTTACCAATCACTTCTGCCCCTGTGTTGGCCTTACCAAATTTTCAAAAACCTTTTGTATTGGAGACTGATGCATCAGGCATTGGAATAGGTGCAGTGCTTCACCAAGATGGACATCCTGTTGCTTACTTTTCAAAGAAGTTAGTGCCTCGAAATCAGAAAAAGTCAGCTTACTTTAGAGAAATGTTGGCTATCTCGGAAGCGATTGCTAAATTTCGACACTATTTGCTGGGTCATAAATTTATAATTCACACCGATTAGAAAAGCTTGAGGAACTTGATGGATCAGACCTTGCAGACACCAGATCAGCAACAGTGGCTACACAAGTTTCTTGGTTATGACTTCACTATCGAATATAAGCCAGGAAGGGAGAATTTAGCTGCTGATGCCTTGTCTAGAATGATGACTTTAACATGGTCTGAACCTCGCGCAACAATAATTCAAGAGGTTAAAGCAGCATTACAAACAAATCCGATCTTATTGGATATTATGAACAAATGCAATACAGGCACTCAATCTCAGCAGCAGTACACAGTAAAGGAAGGCTTATTGTTTTGGAAGAATAGGATTGTGATTCCCACTCCATCTGACTTGGTTCAAAAGTTGCTGCAAGAATATCACAATTCACCAATAGGTGGTCATGCCGGCATCACCAGAACAACTGCTAGAATTAAATCCCAATTTTACTGGCCAACACTACAGAAAGATATTAAAGAATTTGTGCAGACTTGCTTGGTATGTCAACAAGCTAAGGTGGCTAACACATTGCCTGCGGGGTTACTCCAACCTCTTCCGATACCATCACAAGTGTGGGAAGATATTGCCATGGATTTTATTACAGGACTGCCTCCCTCACATGGCAATACTACTATTATGGTAGTGGTGGATCGCTTGACCAAATATGCTCATTTTATGGCTATGAAGTCTGATTACACTAGTAAGTCAGTAGCAGAAGCCTTCATGAACAACATTGTCAAACTACATGGTATGCCTAAATCTATCGTGTCAGATAGAGACAAGGTGTTCACTAGTGCTTTTTGGCAACATCTCTTCAAATTACAAGGCACAACATTAACCATGAGCAGTGCCTACCACCCTCTGTCAGATGGCTAGACTGAGGTGCTCAACAAAGGGTTAGAATTGTTTTTGAGATGCTTCACATTTAACAATCCTAAATCGTGGTTTAAGGCGTTGACATGGGCAGAGTACTGGTACAACACTGCTTTACAAACAACTATAGGCATGACTCCCTTCAAAGCCTTATATGGAAGGGACCCTCCTACATTGACAAGATACGTGTCGCAAGCGTCTGACCCTACATCACTTCAAGAGGAGCTTATGGAGAGGGATAGAATCCTACAACAGTTGAAAGGTAACTTAGAGAAAGCTCAGCAGTATATGAAAAAGCAGGCAGACAAACATCGAAGTGATGCTCAGTTACGGTTAGGCGAGTTGGTCTTAGTGAAATTGCAGCCTTACAGACAGCAATCTGTAGCACTGAGAAAGAATAATAAACTGGGAATGAGATATTTTGGGTCTTTTGAAGTCTTAGCCAAGATAGGAGAAGTTGCTTATAAGCTGAAGTTGCCTGACCATGCTAAGATTCATCCAGTTTTCCACATATCTCAATTGAAGCCTTTTAAGGGTGTTCCGCAAGATCAATACATGCCACTACCTCTTACGATGACTGATACAGGCCCAATCTTTTGGCCGATGGAGATTTTGCAAGCCAGAACAATCACTAAAGGGTCACAAAGAGTTCACCAAGTCCTTGTCCAGTGGGATCAGCAGCCTAGATCTGAAGCTACGTGGGAGGAGATAGCTAGCTTGCAGCAAAAGTTCCCTCTTTTCAACCTTGAGGACAAGGTTGATTTTAAAGGGGAGGGTATTGTAATGAAAACAAATGAGGCACAGCTTCTAGAAAGAAATGAGTCACCAAATGCACAAGAGGACCCACATGTAAAGAGTGGGAGGAATAATTCTATTACTAACCAACCACAAAAGGTGGCAGCACGTAGAAGTGGGAGAGCACGCAAGGAAAATACGAGATTGAAGGACTACGTGGCAGCATGAGATATATAATGATTGTAATAGGGATATTGAGGGTTATGTGTGATTTGTGAATTCCTGCTATTCTCTCTCTAAAATTCTCTACCAGTGCTGAGTTCTTTCAATATTATTCCTTCATTCCCTTTCAATCTATTGTTCTGCTACAGAAATGCACAATTGAAGTCAAGCAACACAACGTTTTCAATATTACAAAACCAGCATTCAATTCGAAAACAGTAGAGGCGAACCGAAAATTAAAGGTGCAATTGAAAGAATGGACAGAGCAACACCGAAATAAATTCAATTCGAAACGTTATCTAAATCATGTAATTGGCACACAATGATTCACAGTGCTGCTGAGTTGCGATGTTATTGAGGCTGCTACGGCGTTGTTGCTTTAAGCACGTCGTCAGAATCGTCGAGTCGTTGAGTTGCGAAGCTGAGTGTTGTGTCGGACTGTCGGTTGCTACTCGAATCGAAACTAATTTGCGATTTGAGCCTTTTGCTATGCATTGTTGTGTGTGTCGTGAAGAACGTTTTCTGTGAGGGAAAGATATGGTGGGGATGATGAGAAGAAGGAGAGGTTGGATCGGAGATGCGTATCGGAGGATTTCGGTTAGAAGGCGGTGATGTCAGATCGGTAAAGGTGATGATGAAAGGTTTAGTGTTTGTGTGAAGGTAAGGTAATGATGAATGGGTGAAAAATCGTGGCAAAAAGAAGCAAGGCTGGAGAAGGAGGGTCCGAAGAGTGTGTGAATGCGACAGAAGGTAAGAAGAAGAAGAGGAAAAAGTTCCTCTTGAGTTTCTTTCTGATTTTCTCAATCTTTCCTCTTTTCTTTTGATTCCAACGAAACGAGAGAGTTAACTTTTTCTTTTCATTTTTTTGTATTTTTTTGTGAGAGAAGGTGTTGAGTAATTGATGAGCTAGGTGATTCTTTTTTAAGGGCCACCTTTTTTTTTTTTAAAAGGCAAAAAAAGAAAACTATATTATAATGAGGCATAAGTCATGCCACAAATAATACAATTGAAGAGTTCATCAACGACAGATGCAATAACTCCAGCAAACCAAACTGCTCCCAGTACTAGATACACAATGTATTAGATACACAAGCTATGTTTTAAAAATAACACACCCGCCCTAACCACAGAACAAGCCAACTGACACCTAAAGTATGAAAATGCCACCCCCAGACAGACACCTAAACAACACCAATAGCATGAAAATAAGACTACTTGGTTGTAGGAGGCTAATTTCGACGCCAGGGAAATGGTTCAAAAAGAAAAGGAAAAATTCGACAATGTAATTCGACCAGATATTGCAATTAGAAAGTTTTGGCGAAAAGATGCAAGTCGAAAGAGCATGGTACTTAAAAAAAACATTGGCAGATTTTTCCGAGTAAGGAAGCTAATTTCGACGAGAGAAGGTTTCGGACTATTCGACGGTTGTTTTGAATTTCAAATTTCTGGAGGGAGTTTTCATTTGGAAATGGGACGCGTGGAACGCATCTAGAAGACAAATACATGCAGAATAACATTTGTCGCCATTAGAAGAGATAGCTGTTATGGGTAGTTATTTCGTTTGTATATAAATAGAAGGTCTTGATGTTAGATTCGGGGTGTTCCAAACTTTGTACAAATTACCGCAAATACTCAAAGTAACCACGCGAGAGAAACGAGTGTTCTGGAAAATATATGTGTGGGAAACACCAGTTTACCTTTATGCATTTCAATAAAATTTCAAGTTTTCCTTCATTTCTTTATATTCAAGTCATCTTTCACTTCAGAAAATTTACTTTGTTTTAGTTTAAGTTTGTTTCAATTACTTTTTCGCCATTACCATGTTTTGTTCTATTAGTCGAATTAATTGTTAAACGAAATCTTAGAAACATAGAACGAATACATTACTTTCCAAAATCAAACACATTCTCAAAAGCACTTTGTCCTAGGATTTGTTTGGTTGGTCCTGTTAGTAAACTAATTTTTATAAATTAGGAAACCAGAGATTGTTCGCCAAATTCATCAGCGAACAAATTGGCACACCCGGTGGGACATAGTGCATTCATTTGTTTAGTTTATCCTTTGTTCTTATAACAAATTCTTAGAAGGAAAAATTTTATTTCGTTGTATGATTCTAAGGAGTGGCAAGTTAGCCGTGAACAACGAAGAAAGACCAAAAAGAACAAGAACAAGAAAAATGGCGAGTCAAAGCGCGCCTAATAATCAAAATGTTAACCCAATGCCTATTCCTTCGACAGGAGACAATACGGCGTCAATTTCTGTGTCAGAAGCAATACCATCATCAACGGGGTCAATTCCAGCGTTTTCGGCATCCCAAAACGCGCCCAGTATTTCTACAGTGGGACCCCAAATGCCTCAGATGACTCCCCCTCCTTTAGGGGGTGTTCATAGGCCATTTGTGACGAATTTTTCAATGCCTCCACATAATAGGGAACAACCTTATGGAATGCCAACAACGGTGATGGAAAATTTGCACAATTCGTCCTCATTATATTCTGATCCTTTGATGAATGTTACTTCGCCCCTACAAGGATCAGGGTCTGGTGCAAACCACATAGGCAGAATAGGTCAGTCTGTGTCGACGGGATACCAAACTTATATGCCTACGCACTAATAATTCTGCACAAGTCATTAGGCAACAAATGGACGAAAGTAACCATGACATGGTGCAGATGTTAACACAACAAATGGGGGCTGTGTTTAATCCTTTAATCCAAAACACCACCCAAACGAACCAATTATTAGCAGCGCAAATGACGCGCATTGCTGACTTCTTTGGTGTTCCTTAAACCCAACCAAGGGAATAAATAGTTCAGAATCCCAGGGTAGTTGTCGAAGAGGAGCCCACAATAAACCAGAGGCCGGCGAATATGCCTCAAGGAATTCCTAGAAACCAAGAGGCAGTGGTCGAACAGCCTCATATTGAAATTCCCGTCCAACAAGAGCCTAGAAGGGTGTTAGTCCATAGAGACCAAGACGCTGATAATATTGTGCAACAATTACGCTATAATAACATGCCAGCAGAAAACAACTTAGCAGTCATGGTCGAAAGGATTATGGCCAGAAATGGTGTGAATGTGGGGCTGCAAAGGCCCAGTTACACATCACCGTTGTCTGAATATATTTTGCAAGAGGAATTACCCCCAAGGTGGAAAGTCCCCAAGTTTACCAAATTTTCAAGGGACACTAGCGAATCCACTGTCGAACACGTGGCCCGTTACTTGATCGAAGCAGGAGAAATTGCACGCAATGAAAATTTAAAAATGAAATATTTTCCAAGTTCTTCGACGAAAAATGCCTTCACATGGTTCACATCTTTACCTGCGAATTTGATCCACACGTGGGTCCAGTTAGAAAGACTGTTCCATGAACAATTTTACATGGGACAAACAAAAATAAGTTTGAAGGAATTGGCTAGTGTTAAAAGAAAATTCTCTGAGCCAATCGATGATTATTTAAATAGGTTTAGGCTACTTAAGGCGAGATGTTTTACGCAAGTGCCTGAGCACGAGTTAGTCGAAATGGCAGCAGGTGGTCTAGACTATTCAATTAGGAAGAAGTTAGACACCCAATATCTGAGGGATATGGCACAATTGGCGGACAGGGTGAGGCAGGTCGAACGTTTAAAAGCCGAAAAGGCCAGAGCAACTAAAAATAAGAAAGAAAGAGTGACATATGTAGGTGTGTGTCAAGATGATGATGATGAGGGCAAATCGTTTAGTTTCGACGAACAAGAAGTTGACTTAGCAGAATTGAAACAGGGTCCGCCATACTCCTGTAAAGTATTGGCTCCGTCGAACGGAAAAACCCAGTCGAACCTGAGAAAAATGATAAGTTTCCTAAAAGGACTTATACATTCGACGTCACTAAGTGTGACGAAATATTTGACTTGCTGGTTAAAGATGGCCAAATGATAGTGCCACCTGGCACCAAAGTGCCTCCCATAGAATAGCAGAAAAAGAGAGGTTTTTGTAAGTACCATAATTTTTTAGGTCATAAAACATCTCAATGTTTCCTTTTCAAGGATCTGGTGCAAAATGCCATTCGTGATGGAAGGTTGAAGTTCGGCGACAAGTCGAAGCCACCAATGAAGGTTGACTCAAATCCGATGCAGATGGTCGAAGCCCACTACGCTAAACCATCCATGGTGAACATGGTGGAGGTCGAAGAGGGTTCTGACTGCAGCTTTGAAATGATAGAAGCCACTGAAGGTTTCGACGCAGATGTGAACATGGTAGAAATCACTGAGATCCCTACAGTCAAAAGTGATGTGGAGGAAATATCTGAAGATTTCGCCAATGAGCCAGTGATGATCAAGGTTACTCAATACCTTGACAAAGGAAGCTTAAAGAATTGCGTCAGCAAAGAGGCCACTGAAGACCTCAACAATGTGAACAAAGAGGAGACTACTGAGGGTCTCAACTTTATGAAGAATGACGAAACTACTGAGAGTTGCGTCGATAAAAAGAAGGAGACTACTGAGGGTCTCAACATTGTGAAGAATGACGAAGCTACTGAAAGCTTTGTCGAAGACAAGAATAAGGCCACTGAGGGCCTTAATGAAGATAACATGAAGTTTAGTGTTGCTATTGACCAAGCCAACAAGGCCAGTACTGAGATTGGCGAAGATTTTGCTAAGGTGAATACAAAGACTACTGATGGTCCTGCAAAACAAACTGTTTATGGGATTTTACGAAGAACAGCAGAGGATCCCAGAGAGAAATGTGTGGGTTTTTGCTGCCAACATAACATTAATAAGCCAGAAGGGGATTTCGACCTGGCTAAGAAGAAACATGAGATTGAGGAGGGACTTACTTTAAAAATGAACAAGTTAAGTATTGGAGATAGTCAATCAGCCAACGTTAATATGGTCGAAGTATCCCAGAAAGCTCTAATGCAGACTGACGAAGAACGCCGTAGAGAAGAATATCAAAAAGTGGCGTACCCTAAGGAAGAAGAGAATCTGATTGAGTTCCTCCAAAGGTGTCAGAAGAAAAGATCTGAGGTTATGCTGTGCCCCCGCTGTAGTGCCGTGTTCGACAAGAAGACAGCAGACAACCTGGAGGGAATCGAAAAAGACAAAAGGAAAGGAAACTGGGGGGCAGTTCCACCTGCGAGAACGGAGAGGTTCGACCCAAGGCGAAGTGATTAAAATCAGCAAAGGTTTGGACGAAGGTACCCAAATACCTTCAAACCCACCAACAAAGCTCCTAATGACAAATGAGTTCAACCAATAAGGGAAGCCCAGGGACAGAGAAAGTGGAAAAACTTTGAAGTTCAGAGGGGTTCGTCTATGGCTGGCAACAAGGAAGGTGAAAGGCCAAAACCAAGGCCTTATCCCTCAGAAAATTACAAAGGCAAGAATCCCATGTCGAGGTCCCAATGGAGGCGTTTCCAAAGACAAAAAAGGGTGGAAAAGGAAGTTGCTGAAAAAGGAGCTGCTGAGGAAGTAGTCGTCGAAAGAAGCAAACCAGAGTCAAGTAGCAATACTGAAGTAGCAAATCAACAAGGCGCATCTTACATCATCAATTCATGCAATGCAATTGAGCCAGTACAACCCAAGGAAAAAGTGGGGGAAGATGACGAAATGACGGATGATTTCAGGTCCGAATCAGATGCATCTCTCGACATTGTGTGCAACGTGGTATCTGTACTTCCAAAATAATACGACCAAATCATGGAGGTCGAAGAAGAGGAGGATGTTGTCGAAAGTGAAGTTATAGGACATAGGCCAGTGTGTTACTATATCATGAATAACGGCTGTGTCGAGGAACAAGACGCCTTTTTCGAAAGGCCAGATGACTCCATGCGTGGCCACCTCAAGCCCCTATTCATAAAGGGGAAGGTGGAGAATGTAGGAATAAACAAAATCCTGGTGGATGGAGGGGCTGCAGTTAATTTAATGCCCCATTACATGTTGAAGAAAATTGGGAAAGATGAGTCTGACACAAAACCCCACAACCTGGTACTATCAAATTATGAAGGAAAAGTAGGAACCACTTTGGGCGTTATCCAAGTGGATTTAACTGTTGGAACAATAACTAGACCAACGATGTTCATGGTCATAGCCTCGAAGGCTAATTACAACTTACTTCTGGGAAGAGAATGGATCCATGGAGTAGGTGATGTGCCCTCGTCGATGCATCAGCGTATAGCTATTTGGCGATCTGATGGTATCGTCGAAAACATAGAGGCGGATCAAAGCTATTTCATGGCTGAGGTAAACCATGTGGATCGATGCAGTTTCGACAAACACTTGGCCCACATAGCTCCATGCAGTCCAGCAAATTTCGACCTGAACGCTACTGACAATGCATTTTGTTCGTTGTATCTCCACCCCACATATGGTTTCCAGTGGGATATAGAAGTGGTCAACGAAGCAAATTACATCTTTGGGGCTGCACATATCGAGCCAACGGGCTGGGGAAGCGAGTTTGGTGACGATGAGTGAATCATCAGCGCTCGAAAGGATTACGACTTATGTAGCCGAAAATAAGCTCAAGGCGGCTCTAGAAGCCGAAGTAAAGTATATGGCTGTCGAAGCCAATAAAGAAGATTTCAACAAACCCTAGAAGGGACGTTGAAGAAGATCTGTTCCACACAGAGATTGGCGAATGGCAACATTAAAAGCTAGACGCCATTTATGATGACGAACCCTTGGGGTTTGAAAAGGATCCAGCTTTGACTGATATGAAGATGGTGGCGCAGGATCCATTAGAAGAAGTCGATTTAGGACTGGGGGCAGAAAAAAGGCCAACCTACATAAGTGCCAAGATGGACCCTCAATTAAAAGTTAAAATAGTCCAACTGCTGAAAGAATTTAAAGATTGTTTCGCGTGGGACTACGACGAAATGCCTGGTCTCGACAGGAGTTTGGTCGAATTGAAGTTGCCTATGGCGGGAAAGAAGCCTGTAAAGCAAACTCCCAGACGCTTCGCACCAGAAATTTTGTCGAAGATTAAAGAGGAGGTCGAAAGACTTCTGAAATGTAAGTTCATCCGCACAACGAGGTACGTCGAATGGATTGCAAATATTGTTCCTGTAATAAAGAAAAATGGAAAATTAAGGGTATGCATTGACTTTTGAGATTTGAATTCGGCTACACCTAAGGACGAATATCCTATGCCAATAGCGGAAATGCTTATAGATTCTGCTGCAGGCCATGAGTATCTGAGTATGTTAGATGGATACTCTGGCTATAATCAAATATTTATTGTTGAAGAAGATGTCCCTAAGACGGCATTTCGTTGTCCCAGAGCCATAGGCACCTACGAATGGGTGGTAATGCCTTTTGGTTTAAAAAATGCTGGGGCAACTTATCAGCGAGCCATGAATTCAATTTTTCATGATTTTATCGAAACTTTTATGCAAATCTATATAGATGACATTGTAATTAAGTCTGTTTCAAGCGAAAATCATATTGACCATCTTCGACAATCATTCGAAAGGATGAGGAAGTTTGGTTTAAAATGAACCCTCTTAAATGTGCTTTTGGTGTGCAGGCGGGAGATTTCCTTGGCTTTGTGGTCCACAAGAAGGGGATCAAAATCAATGAAAACAAGGCCAAAGCAATAATGGAGGCAAAAACGCCATCGACAAAGAAGGAGTTGCAGTCTCTGCTTGGGAAGATCAACTTTCTCAGAAGGTTCATCTCCAACCTTAGTGGAAAAACGCAAGCCTTCTCTCCTCTACTTCGACTGAAGAAGGAAGATTTTATATGGGGGCAAGATCAGCAAGAGGCATTCGACAAAATCAAGGAATACTTGACCCATCCCCCAATCTTGATGTCTCCTTGTAGAAGTAAAAGTATGAGGTTGTATATAGCGGCATCAGATAAGACATTAGGAAGTATGTTATGTCAAGAGGATGAGAATGGCGTCGAAAGAGCCATCTACTACCTCAGTAGAGTCTTAAATGATGCCAAAACTAGGTATAGTGTGATAGAAAAGTTATGTCTGTGTGTTTACTTTTCGTGTATGAAGTTAAAGCACTACATAAAGCCAGTCGATGTATATATTTCCTCTCATTTTGACGTAATAAAGCATATGTTATCAAAATCAATTTTACATAGTCGAATTGGGAAATGGGATTTAGCATTGACTGAATATTCCTTAATGTATTTGCCGTTGAAAGTTGTTAAGGGACAAGTGGTGGCTGACTTTTTAGCTGACCACGCCATAAATGAAGATTATGTTGGATATGTCGAAATAGAGCCATGGAAATTATATTTCGACGGTTCCAGCCATAAGAATGGAACTGGCATTGGGCTATTGGTTATTTCTCCTAACAGAATTCCAACAAAATTCAAGTACAAAGTCGAAGGCTTATGTTCGAACAATGAAGCAGAATATGAAGCTTTGATAACTGGACTTGAAATTTTATTGGAATTGGGGGCAACTAGAGTCGAAATAATGGGAGACTCTGAGTTGGTAATAAAACAAGTGACCAAGGAGTACAAGTGTGTTAAAGAAAATTTAATCATGTATTTCGTAATAGCTAACAGGCTTTTGAAGAAATTCGACAGTGTAACCATCAGACACATTCCTCGAATGGAAAATTAGGTGGCAAATGATTTGGCACAACTCGCATCCGGTTATAAAGTATTGAAAGAAAAGTTGGAAAACGCCATTGAAGTAAGAGGAAGAGTTGTATCAACTAAGTTGTCCCCATCAGATTTGGAGACAATAAAGTTAGGATATGGCGACGAAGAAAGTTTTGAGATATTTAATATAGACGACTCGAGAGTCGAAGATTGGAGAAAGCCCATCAAGGATTATTTACGAGACCCTAATCAGAAAGTCGAAAGGAAAGTTAAGTACAGGGCGTTAAGTTACGTGCTTTTTGGAAATGAGTTGTTTAAAAAGACTTCAGAGGGAGTTTTGTTAAAATGTTTAGGCGAAGATGAAGCTTTTATAGCATTGTCGAATGTGCACAGGGGAGCATGTGGTGCTCATTAAGCAGGCCATAAAATGAAATGGTTATTATTTCGACAAGGAATGTATTGGCCAACAATGTTGAAGGATTATGTCGAATTTGCAAAAGGTTGCCAGGAATGTCAAGTACATGCAGGGATACCACATATTCCTGCAAGTGAGTTACATTCGATTGTGAAGCCTTGGCCATTTAGGGGTTGGGCTTTGGATTTAATTGGAGAAATTCGACCATCATCGTCGAAAGGCCAAAGATACATTTTGGTTGGAATAGATTATTTCACAAAATGGATAGAAGCCATACCTTTGGTAAATGTTGATCAAGAAGCAGTCATAGAATTCATTCGAAAGCATATCATCTATAGGTATGGGATACCTGAGACAATAACAACAGATCAAGGGTCTGTGTTTACTAGGAAGAATATGCAAACATTTGCAAAAGAGATGGGATTCAAGCTTCTCACTTCGACGCCTTATTACGCTCAAGCAAATGGACAAGTCGAAGCAGCAAATAAGGTGGTGATAAGTTTAATTAAAAAGCACGTGGGGACAAAGCCTAAGAATTGGCATAAAACGTTGGATCAAATCTTATGGGCTTGTCGAACATCCCCTAAAGAAGCAACAAATACTACTCCATTTAGACTGACATATGGACATAATGCAGTTTTACCAGTTGAGGTTTATTTACAGTCGATTCGAATTCAGAGGCATCATGAAATTCCATCAGACACATATTGGAGTATGATGATGGACGAGTTAGTCGATTTGGACGAAGAAAGATTAAATGCGTTGGATTTATTGAAAAGGCAAAAGGAAAGAGTCGAAAAATTCTACAATAAGAAAGTAAAATATAAGACTTTCCTAGTTGGTGAGTTAGTTTGGAAAGTAATTCTCCCCATGGATCGAAAAGACAGACTTATGGGAAAATGGTCCCCTAAGTGGGAAGGACCTTTTCAAATCATACAAGTATTTTCCAATGGCGCATATGAAGTCGAGTAAGTGGATAAAGACAAGCGTATATTAAAAGTAAACGGGAAATATTTGAAGAAATATAGGCCCACATTACAAGAAATTAAAATAACAGTCGAATAATTGTGAAGAAAAAGCAATATGGCGGATTAAAAACTTTCTCGCCAAATAATATAGATCCATTGTCATTACAAAAGGGCTTTAAAAAGCCAAACAAAAATTACAAGTATTTAAACGGGAAAAGATGCTTTCAGCTTCTCAAATTTCGATCTCTGGATTTGAAGACGTCGCTCACAAAGCGTCTTGCTTTTCGAAATCTCCTCAATCTCCTCACCAAGCTTACGGGCCCTGTCAACGTGATGAACACCAACTTCAAGCTCTTTGCGGATTTCCTCCCGATCATTCTGCTGCAGTTCTACTTGACGTTTTCCCGCCTGCGAAATTTTGCTTTGAAGAGCAGCAATTTGCTTCTTCCATTTGAGGATATTTTCACCACACAAAGTTGCTTCCTGCTTATTTTGCTCAGACACTTGCTCCAATTCAGTTACTTTGTTGGACGAATTCGACGCAGCTTCCCACTCAGCAAGTTGGGTTTCTGTTTTGTTTTCAAGCTTTTTAGAGTACTCTCGAAGTCGGTTGAAGTCAGTTACCACAAGATCTATCAAGGTAGTAAGGTCCAACACCCCATCAGTGACTTCAGGAGGAGCCTCTAGGATGTTGACTTGCTTTAGGATTTTCTTCAGGTCGAATTGAGCAGAAGAGTCATTCTCCAGAAGTTGAAATAAGTCAATATCAAGAACTTTCTGTCGAATGTTGGCAAGCGATTCGTCCATTGATTTGGCATCAGAAGTAGTCCCTGAGGTGGTCAAACTACTGATGTTAGTGTCAGCAAAATTGTAGCGGGAACTGAGCATGGTCTTTAGGTATTCGAAGGGTCTTTGTACCTTCATACTTTCTAGCTCTTCATGGGAGAGTTGGGTCGAAGTCGTCCCGGTCGAAGCAGCTTTATTTGTTTTGTCGAGGTCTTTTTCGACGTTTTCTGTCTCTTCGTCAGTATCAGCGGCGGGGGTTGGCAGTTTTTCATCTTCTTTTTCTTCATCCTCTTCAGCATCTGTTGTACCCTCTTCATCTTTCTCTTCGACATCAAATCCTGAGTGGGGGAGAGATTGGTCTTCAGGTTCATTTCTTGTAGCAGCCATTGCAGTGGGCGTTACAGTATCCCCACCAGTTTTGACTAAGTCTTCAGTTTCAGGACCAGTTTCTTCTTCCACTACCTTTGGAATTCTTGAAGAAATAGTAGTGGGTTGATTTACTTTAGTAGCTGATTCCTTCGCCGAATTCTTAGGAGAGGATTTGGAGGCGCTGGCTAGATTATAAGTGGGATCACTGCTGGTCTTGGGGAGAACTTGGACCATGGGATGTCCATGAATATCGACAGCTACCTGAAAGATAAACAGATCAAAAGAAGGTAACACAAGTCAACAGCCTTTGAGTATCGAAAGGAAGAGGAGAATCGTACCTGTGGAATTTTGGTCTTCAAGATAGAGCTTGCGCTGTCTGCTGGAGCAGGAGTGGTTTCTTCGTCTGGATTTTTTGATAAAGTTTTTTCTAAAACTCTGGGAGTGGGAGGTTTTTGTGGGAGAGGTTTGGTTGTTTTCTTCTTCTTTTTGGTGGGTTTTACTTGATCAGGTGACTCATCACCATCATCAGTATCAGCAGCTGGGAATATAATTGTATCTGGCGAACAAAACTGAAACTCTTTTATCAGAAGCCGCTCCTCTAAACAGGACCAAACAAAACTGAAAATAGAATTGCAGTTTAAAACCGTTTTTCTTTTTTGTGGTAGTGGGCGCGTGATATTCCTTATATTGGGGAGTTTATTTCCATTTTCTTTCATGCGTTGCCAGCTGTTCAACGTAAACTTTCTCACATGGGTGAGAAATCGCTTTCATGAATATTAGCTATGACGTGGTGGGCATGAAAATTTGGAAAGAAAATCCGACCTTTCCTTACAGCTGGCGGGCACACAAATCTCACACCCATGCCATCAACCTCTTCTTTATTATTTCTCCTCTTACCCTTGTTTTTGTATTAAAATAAGGGGAGAATTTCGTTACCCATCACAAAAAGTTGGGTAGTCTACCTTCAACTTATCCACTAATGTCATATCATTTTATTATACTTAATTATTTATTTAATGATTTAAATTTTGTAGATTTCCAATGCAATATAGCCTAATTTACTCTATGGGTAACTCTACCCAACTTTTTGAAGTGGGTAGATAAGAATTCACATTAAAATAAATCTGTCAACTAAATTAAAAAAATAAAATAAAATCAAACTAAGAACACAACTAATACTGATTTATTCTACTGATTATTTTAAATAGAAAATGAAAATAAAACTACTAATTATGAATAAAAGTCGGGTGTGAAAGTGTCCAAAAAATTAAATGGAAAGCACTAAAATAATCACCGCGAAATAAACGACTAAAAAAAATACAGTGTTTGGGCAGATTTTGAAATAAATTGGGATCGGTAAAAAGGCACATACTGATCAAAATGTGACTGAAAAGTCGTTGAAAAATAAGACGAGCACGGCAGGTTAAACTACGTGAACAGTAGATCAGGAAAACTGACGTCTGCAAGCTTGAATTCGAAACTTTACAACCACTAATTTGAGAAACAATTTAATCGGTTTGTCTGTATACCCAAGAATTCATTCTAGCTAATCATTTTAGAAATTATATACGATGAGGGGTATGATATGTTATGCAGGCGATGCAAACTGAAAATAAAGTCAGACAAGTGAAATTTTGAAAAAGGTAGGACAAATTAGGGGTATGACACATGCCTGCAGCTATCTCGACTAGCTCGTGTTCAGGGACTTGAGTAAAGCATCTTGCTTTCAAAAGTCTAAACCTGTTGAGATATTGATTGATTGACTCAGCGGCCTTTCATTTGAGGTTGGCCAACTCTTTCAAACTTATCTTTGATTGTCCCATGTAGAATTGTTCGTGGAATGGTCTCTCCAACTGTGCCCACGTATGGAAGAATTGTAGAGGTAGCGTCGTAAACCAAGTAAACACATTTTTTGTGAGGGAACTTGGGAAGTATTTCATTTTTAAATCATCATTATTCGCTATGTCACCAGCTTCGGTTTGATATCTTGCAACATGTTCGATTGTGAACTCTTCTGAAATTCTAGCATAGCAGATAGCAGATGTTCTAACACATGTCAAGACATTGTTCTCTGCACAACTTTAAAACAAGAAAAGAACAGCAAACTGATATTTAGAATATCAGTAATAGCAGTAAGACAGACTTTTTGACATGTGTTACATCATGTTAATCAAAACTGAACTGTAAATTGCAGAATGATAAACAACACAGGGTATGATAACCCAATTCGGTGCAAATCACCTACATCTGGGGGCATACCAAGCCAGGAAGAAGAATCCACTATCAGTAGTATAGTTTTATGTAAACAACCGCTAGTTTATAGTAAACAACCTCTGGTTTACCTATCACTACTTTATCTAAGAACTCCATCCTAGATAAGAGAAACCCATCTCACTCCCTAAATCACAACATGTGATTATCTAACAGTTATAGTCACAATAACTGTATCATCCTACTTGAAAGACACCCCTTTCAATACAAAGTTCGGTCAAGCATTCTTGACTAACAAGTTAACTTGGATTTGCTTAAAAGCTTCATCCAAGAACAATACACGATTCATTACCTACGGGTTTTTGAATCTGTATAAGTACATATGTCTTCCCCAATGTATCAAATCGATACAGAGGGAGACTTACAAGAGAAACCTACGACTCTTAAACCCTAAACCCTACTTTACAAAATAGGATTCCTAAGTCTATGTTGTTCCCCCTCTCTTTTGCCCTAGGTCTTGGTCTTCTTTTATAGCCTTCTCCTGCGTTGGGCTTCAAATCTTCTTTCTTGATCCACTGCCAATTGTGCCTTGAATCTTGGAACAAATTTAAAAACAAAACCTGCTGTGACAGTCATGATGTCGAGTCTTCATGCTGGGACATTTCATTCTACATCTTTGGTATGGGGCTGAAACCTTCATGTTGGAACATCTTTCACAACATTATGTTTTACCAAAATTTAGTCAAACTCTTAGAGCTTTCAATCTCCCTCTTTTGAGAAATTTTGGCTAAAACATTCTTCAATATGATGGTGCATGCAGTGGGAAAGCCTGAAGCAAGTGTTAAGGAAGAGGGAGAAGATAATCTCTAGACCCTTTCCTCATTTATGAGGGAGAGAGAAGATAATTTTAAGTCCCCCTCCTCATCCACATTGTGATACTGAGTACATAGAGAATGTAACTCAGATCACAAAACACAACTTGCTTCCTAACTCTGATCACAAAACACAATCTACCCAAGAAGTTAGAACCCATAACGTTATAACATCCTTTGAGACATTTTTGTAGATCAGCATCACAAATGCACACTTGCAACTCACAACAGTAACAAAGCAACCATAGCCATTGACAATCCCCTTGGAAGAAGCTACATAGGCAATGACAATCCCCTTGGAAGAGACAAAAGACTAGTCAATGAATGCAATAACCACTGGCCAAGTTAGTTTCGAAAGATTCCACTTTTTCTGACTTGTCCTTGAAACCACCATCCCTTTGATTGTCTTTATCTGAAACAAATTCTGTGCAATATCCTAATACTTAATCTGACTTTGTTAGTTTTCCATCAAAGATTTATAGACCCCACAACATTGTTTCATTTAACACAGACAAAATAAGTTATACAAAGATAATTACAACCTTCTTCTCTTTATTCTAAATCAATTCCTTAATCCAGAATTAGCAGACTTAATCACGACATTTTTAACATATCAACAGAATGCTTCCATTGACCTTCCAATTTGTAGAGAAAAACAAATTCTTCCAGGTAGCAACACTGACTCCCACGATACTTGTATCACTTCTGATTCAATCCATTGACACCTAATGACTGAATCAAAACACCCTGATTAAGTCCACCTAGAACTTATACCAGTAGCACAATGTCACGACATATCTCATCTGACATATCATCCTCACCTGAGGTAATCTATCACAAACTGCTCAAACCATAAACAATCTTGATAAACAACTGCACTACTGCAACAACATATCTAAAATAGAAGTCTAACTCCCCCTGTCATAGATACCCAGTGCTCCTTTGCAAGACGAACACCTTAAATGAATGGAAAACATAAGATGCATCTTTATGTCTTCAAGAGCCCACCCTCTGCTCAACACACCTGCTGAACGCATTCACCTAATGCCTGATCCTCAAGCAATCCATGTACCACACTAGTACATTCAACAGACAGAAGTTCTCCCCCTATCTTTCACAAAAGATGCTTCTTCAGCAAGAAACACCCAAAATCACCACATGATATCCCATGATAATTTCACGATCATATAGTGAGAGTACCAGGACCATATCCTTGTACCACAACCAACAAACTCTTGGATTGAGACCAAAATCACCATTGATCCCTCTCATCCAGAAACCATCCATACCCTCTTGTCATACCCTAAATTTTGACCACAAGATTTCCCATCATTGTGAAAATCATCACCAAAATATGGATGTACCATCATACCTCATCAATCTTCTCAAGGATTGTTGAACATTCACTATAACCAAGAATTAGGGTTTTGAGCCCTCTCAAAGAACTCAGACAAAGGATCAATCAAGAATTGACATGATCTTCAACTTGTATAGCCTCTCAAACACCCATAAAGGATCAAAAGAGCTCCCACATCAAGAATCAAGCACAAGGTTGCAAGATCCCAAGTGGATCAAGCCTCAAGATCGCTAGTGTCACCAAATTAGGGTTTTGGTCGACTAGATGAAAATTTTCATATAGGCATGAGCCAATACTTCAAAGCATGATTCAAGAATCTCAAAGCGACCTCATGAACCCAATCATAAGTCAAAATAGCCTCGGGGGATGCATTCATCAAAAATCAGGGATTAGGGTTTCTTGACCTAATTCACCCCTAAGTTGACTTTTGGGGCAAGACATGAGCCAAGACCTCAAGAAGTGTTTTGAAGACCTCCAATGCATCAAATTTATCCATTTACAAGATTGGATTGATTCAAATAACTTGGTTCATAAGCAGTACAAGTATTCAAATTCATCTGGACCAATTAGGGTTTCTTGATGAAAAGTCAATTGTACCTTTGACTTTTGACCAAGACATGATCCCAAACCTTGGGACATGATTCAAGATACTCTATAACACCTATGGAATCCATACATTAGGTTTGAATTAGGTCAAGGACTTGATTTCATAGAGGATAACACAGTTTGGAATTCATTTGACAAAAAGTCAACTGTGCCTAAAAACCAAGTTTGACCTTTTGAATTTCTTGACAATCATGGCTTCCCTAAGTTAAAAACAATGTTAATTCATGGTTTGGATCATCATCCATCAAGAAAAATAAAGAAAAGTGATGTTACTTTTTAAAAGGGCAACCTTAAGAAACTTAACATTTTCTAAGTTATGGAAGAAAAGTGATTTGGTACTAACTTTGCAAGGTCATAATTTCTAAACCACAAGGCCTTCCAAAGGTCAAATGAAAGCTCTCATTACATACTTCAAAATTGTCAACTACAAGAGATTACAAGTCCTCATGGATTTTGAGTTATAGATTGATCAAAACCACAAAAACATGAAAATGGACACTTTTTCCAACACTTAGTGAAAATTTTGGACAGAATCTGTCTTGAATTTTCACCATCTTTGAGGCCATTTTTCATTATGATCCAAGTTGATTCAAGACCAAAGTTGGACATCAAAGTTGAATTATGTTATTAGGGCTTTCCAAAAAGTACAAGAACTCATCCTAACTCCACTTGAGTAGGGAGTTATAAGCCTTGAAACATGGCCAAAAAACCTGATTTTTCAAGACAACATGAAAACTAAACTTGTGCCACATGATTTTACCCTTCAAATGTTGTCACTTTACCAACTTTGTCATCTTCCAAAAACACAAAATATTTGATGACTCACTTGGTTCATGATCAAAGAGGCAAGGAATTCAATTTGGCATGTGAAAACCATCATGACATGAATTTTGAAATTCAACTTTGGCAAGGTAACATCAATGCAATGCATTAAGGTGTCATGAACCAGATCACAACACTCCAAGCCAGTCAAGATTCCTGTCCAAACTCTGAGCATTCAAACTTGCAAGGATTAATGGAGTCAAGATCAGAAGAGTTGACTTGGCACTTTTGGATTATCCAAGTCAATGGCTACAAGCTACATCCATGATCAGCTTCCAAACACTATTGCTTCCAAAACAAACTTCCTCTACTATAAATAGAGGTCATGTGTGACTGATCAAACCACCCCAAAACATCTGAATTCATGTTTTCTTTCACTTCACTCTCAAAAACCAAATTTTTGCTTCTTATTGAAGTAACATTCGAATTTTCAATTTGAGAGCAATTCAATCAAAACCAATCATGCCAACACCTCACATACATCATATATGAGTGATCTATAACTTTAAAACACATCTAGAACATCAAAATCACAAAGTCACCCCCCATTTTCTCAAGTTTTTTGGCCTATTTGTATTTGAGGTGCCACAAGTTGTTCCAGGCTGTTTCAATCCATTCCAAGCTTCCAAACACCTTGTATTAGGTCCATTGAAACACAACATCTGTAACACCTCCAACATAGAATTCGAATTCTTCTTGCAAGAGGTAAGCCTGACACTCTCAAACTCTATAATCCATGCATCATAAATGTGTTTTCAAGTTACAAACATATTTCTGCACTTATATAGAGAGACTCCCCTCAATCAATTGCTTTGTAGCTTTCGTGTATAAGATTTCATAGCGTTCTTGCAAAAATTAGGGCTCTTGAGTTCATCACTTGATTTCTCACTCCACACTTAATATAAATGCAATTAATTTATATGACTGAACTCATTGTTCAAAAACACACAACTTTCATGTTTACAAAAGTCATTTTCATTGAGTAATCAGAGAGATATGAGAGGTTTTGCAAAACGGCCATGGCGGGTAGTCGCGAGGTAGAAGACGACCGTTGGCCCCATATTTCAAATTTTTGAATTTTTAATTATTTTCTTAATTGATTTCAAAAATTAATTTCTCTCTCATTTTTTATCATTTTTTACTGGTTCTTTTTTTTTAAAAAGTCATAAAAATGTAAATAATTTTATTCTACAAAAAAATTAAATTTATATTATTGATTTAATATATCTTGAATTTTTGTAAATAATTTCATTTTTATTGTTTTTTAACATTTTAAAATGAAATTCTCACCTTGATTTTTCAAAACCAATTGGATTTCAAGCTTTCATGTGATTAAACATGATTTTTCAAAATATTTTTCAAAGCTTATCACTTATTTTTTAATATATTTTATATTTTATATTTAATTTCCTTTGGAAAATTATATTTTTAATTAAAATTAGGGTTTCTCTCAATTTTAATTTTTCAAACTTCTTTTCAAAATCATTTTAAGCCTCTTTGTAGAGTGTAAGTCTCATCCCTTTGTAAATAATTGATTTTGGGCCTCAGTCATTGTATAAGTCCCAATACGATTTTAAAAATCTCGGCGCGATCGCCATTTTCAAAATAATTTTCATCTAGGCCTCTCCTTGAGTTGTAAGCCCCATCTTTCTTATTTTCAAACATTTTGGGCCTTTAATAGAGTGTAAGACCCATCCCCTTTGTAAAAATACCATTTTTTGGCCTCAGTTATTCTATAAGCCCCGATACGATTTTCAAAATAACGGTGCAATCACTGTTTTTTATCTGGGCATCTCCTTGAGTTATAAGTCCCAACTCTTGTATAAAAATAACTTTTTGGGCTTCTATTAGAGTGTAAGACCCCCCATTCCTTCTTGTATATAAATAAATTTGGGCCTCAGTTATTGTATAAGTCCCTCTATGGTTTTCAAAATCATGGCGCGATCGTCGCCTTTTCAAATAAATCCTCTGGGCCTCTCCTTGAGTATAAGCCCCATTTTCTTTCTTTCAAAAATCATTTTGGGCCTCTATTATAGTATAAGACCCAACCTCTTTGTACAAAAATAATTTTGGGCCTCAACTATAGTATAAGCCCCACAACGTCTGTCGGTATCGCATTGCGATCAATGTTATCAAATAAGTCATCTGGGCCTCTCCTTGAGCTATAAGCCCCAAACGAATCTTTTTTAAACAACTTTCTTTTAATTCAAATTCAAATTCAATGTGTTTTCAAAACTTTTCTTCAATTTCTTGAAACCCTAAAAGAAGGAGTACAGTTGTAGTAAATATAACAGATCACAATATGCTTGGGCTTCTTTTCAGAAGGTAAGCCCCCATATTTGTTTCAATGCTTATTTCTTATATATATATATATATATATATATATATATATATATATATATATATATATATATATATATATATATAAAATTGTCTGTATATATATTTGTGCATATCTTGCTTAAAGTTCCCCCAGCAGTTAGGTCTAGGTTTAGATCAAACCAGAGGTTACTTTCAACATAGTCAAAACTAGTTCCCCATAGGAAACTCTCTATACAGTCTTGCCTCCTCTTGGGCTTATACAATATGGAATAGAGAAAGGCATTATTCCTGGTGAAAATTTTCTCAAGAATGTCAAACTTAGAAATTATATTTTGTACAAGAAATTCATTTCCCCAGAGAGGATTAATTCCCGGTGAAACCTCTTTTGAATTTCTTCAAACCTTAGAAATGTTTAGCAAAGAAAGGATTAATTCCCGGTGAAACCTTTCTTGAAATTTTCTTAGGCTTGGACCCACAGGCTTCCTAGAAGTTCCTCAGCCTCCTCTTGGGCTTAGTACAAGGACCCACAGGCTTCCTAAAAGTATCCCTAGCCTCGTCTTGGGTTTTATACAAGGACCCACAGCCTTCTTAGAAGTTCCCTAGCCTTCTCTTGGGCTTAGTACAAGGACCCAAAGGCCTTCTACATGTATACGACAGAAATTAGTCATCTTTGCTAGTTTAATCCTCAGGAGAGTCAGAATTCCAAAACATCAAACCATTTTAGGGTTGATCTTCATCCCTTAAACCTTCAGCCTCCTCTTGGGCTTCATACAAGAAGACTTGGACAGTCTCAGCCTCCTCTTGGGCATCATACAAAGATCATTCTCTAGCTAAGAGTCAACCTCTTCATTCAATTAGACTTGGAAAGTCTCATATCCTCTTGGATCTCACCAAGAAACCCTCAAGTTTCCTAAAAGCACAGGAAAAACCCTGATCATTTTCATCAATATACTAATCTCCAGCAGAGTTAAAACCTCTAAGGTTTTCAAACTCATTTTTAAAATCCCTTCTAACCCCTTAAATACGATTTAACCTTCACCTTTAAAATCCCCAGACAGTGTCAATTTACCATCAATAAATCCCCAACAGTATTAGAACCTCATGGCATATGATACTCCAACTCTTCCCTGATTCCCAGAAAGAGTAAAGCCTTTGGATTCCCCAACACAATCTGGACTTGCTCTTGGATTCCATAAATCCTCAGCAAAAGATAGCCTTCTCTTAGGCTTCATATAAGAACTTCCCCCAATGGAGTCAGTCAGCCTCAATCTTGGGCTTTGTACAAGACAGATAAAACACTCCTCAGTGGAGTCATTCCCCATTCAGCCTCAATCTTGGGCTTTATACAAGACAGATAAAACTCTCCCCTAGTAGAGTCAGTTTTTAAACCTTTTAGCTTCAACCTTGGGCTTTGATCAAGGCAGAAAAAAAGTCAACATCCCCTCAGATGAGACCATGAGTCCACTCTGTAGGAGGACATTTCCTCTATGCATCACATATCAAAACAAACAGTCGAAACCTTTTTCCCAGATAATTGCTGTAAGTGGCACACTTGTTGATTAAAAATCCAAGCTAGAGTCATTCTCTTATCCTGGCTAAAAATCATCTTTCATCTAACAGTTGTAAGTGGCAAGCCTCTGGATCCTTAACATCCAAGCCAATGTCCCTCTCTTAGCATGAAAGATTCATAAGGAAAAATGGCATTGCTCAATACTGAGTTAAATTTTCTTCCTTCATGACATCACCCTTATAAAGGAAATTATGGCATTGCTGGATTTCACATATCCCTGTTAAAGTAATTTCCCTTATAATTATTTTCTCAATTTGTGATGAATAGATGAGATATTCTCCCTTTAGAGATGACAAATTCTCTCTCAGTCTCACTTTTAGCTTCAATCTTGGGCTTTAAACAAGACACAAATACTCAGTTAGCTTTAATCTTGGGCTTTAAACAAGACACCAAACATATTTTCCTCCCATAGAATAGGAGGAACTACAATTGCTCTGATTTCCCAGATATCTTTACAGGAATACGTAGGCATAAGATTGCGAAATCTTAGCGAGCACACAAACCAAAAACTTTAGGTCCAGTACCTTCCCAAAAACAACGGAAAACCCGAAAACATCAAAAACAATCTTTCAACACTCCCAAAGGAGTAACTTTCCCAAACCACAGCAGATAAACACTAGAAAACACTTAAATCAATAGAGAAACATATAAAAGGTCTATGGATAACCATATATACACTGGGTGTTAACAGCTTCCCTTTGTATAACCTGACCCCTAACCCCCAATCTATTAGCATTTGTCAAAGAAAACATTTGCGTGCAAGGTTAGTTTTAGATATCTTCCCTTTCCTTTCCAGCTTCATAGGATAAATAAGAAATCAGAAAGTAGCACCCAATTCCAACCATTGCGGTAAGGTGGTCGCGTCACCGGCAAAAATCGCACGCTACAGAAAAATGGCGACTTTGCTGGGGAGATTCTAGGATTAGAGTTCCTAAGAGGTCAAGGATTTGCTTTATTTCTCTGTTTATTTATTTTCTCAGTTTTCTGCTATATATATCATTTACTGTCATATTACTTGATACTGTAAGAACAAGAGTTGGTTCTGCATTAATACCTCTGAGTTTTGATGATATCAAACAAGTATGTTTGTATGAACAATTTTATAAGTCTAATGTTTGTTATTTGTGAGAATCTAACAAACAGGTTCTGCTTTCGTTAAAAGGCGTGAATATGTTGTTAAAAGAAAATACTTCGCCTACGCGTTACACGTGATGTGCTATATGATAGAAATTACTTCAGGAGAATCTGAAAATTACAAGACCCTGATATAATATGTAAAGAGAATAAGTTCTGAAGATCTGAAGATAGAGGTTTTGATGAACGAAGTTCAGATGCTGAAGACTTACGCTATTTAGATAAAGGTGTCATACCCCAAATTTTGACCACTGAGATTTCCCATCATTGTGCAAATCATCATCACAATGTGGATGTACTATCTTGCCTCATCAGTCTCACCAAAGATGGGTGAACACTTACTACAGTCAAAATTAGGGTTTCAAGCCCTCTCAGAGTTCTTAGACCAAGGATCAATCAAGGAATGACATGATATTCAACTTGTCTAACCTCTCAAATATCCACAAGGGATCAAGAGGACTCCCACTTCAAGGATTAAGCACAAGGCTGCTCCCTTCTAGGTGGATCAAGCCTCAAGATCAATAGTGTCACCAAATTAGGGTTTTGGTCGACCAGGGCCTCCAGATGGAAATTTTCCTTTGGGCATGAGCCAATGCTTCCAAGCATAACCTATGATGCTCCAAGGGACATCATAAACCCAATCACCAAGTCAATTTAGCCTCAGGGGATGCATTCATAAAAAAAATCAGGAATTAGGGTTTCTTGACCTAATTCACACCTAAGTTGACTTTTGGGACAATTCATGAGCCAAGACCTCAAGAGAAGATTTGAGGGTCTCTAATGCACCACATTGATCCATTTGCAACAAGGGATTGATCCAAGATGTAACACCCCACTTTCCCAATACAATATTGAAATACTAAATAATACTTTAAAATCAGAGTTTTTCACCAAGAGTGGAATGTCACATCATCAAAACCAATATAAGCTCTTTATTGTATTAAATTAACTAAGGAATCAGCGGAAATAATCATTTAGTTCAAATTCACGGCCATCTGCCCAAATACACCAATAGTCCCTTAAAACAAGGTTCTCCATAAAATAATTCAATAAAATGGAATATGTAACAAAGAATGTAATAAAATCAAAACAACTACAAAAATATCCCGACATCCCGTGTTACGTATCAGAGCACTCCTATAGACTCGAATAGGCAACACGAACATCCAAGCGACCTAAGTACCTGGGTTATCTGTACTTCCGAAGAAGCACATACACAGCAACAACAAAGGGGTGAGAAATCACATTCAATATATAACGGTGAATAAATACATGATAAGAAGGTAGCATTCATATATATATATATAAATCCACAATACACCAACACGACCTACTGTCCAACATCATCAACAACATCAATTAATAATGTAATGCAACACGACACCATACATGCGGTACCGACTCGTTGGTTCATTCAATCGAACCCCGGATAGATCACACACACCTCTACTTGGCAATGATCTATCCCCCACCATTCTCCATATAGGAGTACGGATGAATCGCATACACTCCTCCTGAGCAACGATCCATCCCACCAATCACCATGAATATGCAAGACTCAATTATTCACAACAAAACATGTATACAAGTGTAAATACATGCACACGATCCTCCTGATCACATCATACATATCATCAACACCATCGTCAAGTAATTTACTTCATACACACCAAACACTCAATTAATTAATTAATTAATAAAAATTATTAAAATTAATATTTTCATCACCAACGTTTTATTTCTCAGCACCTGGCACCTATTCCCAACCTCTCAAACCAAAAGAAACTGAATCGGACGCGAAAACGGGAAAGAAATCGCGAAACAGTAAATTTCTGCAACTTCGCTGGCCATACGCATATTGCCCCATGCCATACGCGTATTGCCAGCTCGCTCGTCCGACCCATACGCGTATTGACTCCCTTCATACGCGTATTCCCTCACAATGCCCAAGTCCTTACGCGTATTGCCTTATGCCATACGCGTACGGACAGAGACGTCTTCTCACTGAATTTTCCAAATTCCAACACCATACGCATATTACCCTCCTATTACGCGTACTACCTAACTCCCATACGCGTATTACTGCGTATCAGGCCATTCCATACGCTTATCGCCTTACCTGATACGCGTATTGCCAGATCTATTACGCAAATCACCAGAAGCCTCACTATTTTGCATTCTGCTACAATTTCCACACTTCTCCACTTCCAACCAGTACTATAATCGTTTCTACATTGATTTTAGGTCCAATTTTCATCTTCACATTTGTATCTAGAATTACTACAGGTATTATAAGTCTATAATCTCAAATCGTTCTCCTAACTCGAGTCACAATCAACAGGTCAGCAACATATGTTCACACAACAACACAACCACAACAATTCATGAAAATACATATCAATTCATGCACGATTTTCAGAATCACAACAAACATACGCAACAATCATTAATTCAACAGTTTTGCATACAAATGCCTACGGGGTTAAGGACTCCCCACTACCCTATCATGAATATATCACCAATATTAAACCCGTTTCTCCCCCTTACCTCGAATTCTTGCTTAATTCCTCGAAAATTGGTGAAGATCTTTGCCATAGCACACCCTTGTTCTTCCTCTCCTTAGCTTTTTCCTCTTTCTATCTCTAAAATTCTGATTATTCTAAACCTTTACCAATTTCCACTAATTAATCTCCAATTACCAAACTACCCTCATTAATCCCATTAACCCAATATCTACTTAATTATATTAGGTCTTATTTTACTAAATAATCTTAATAATAATAATAACAATAATAATAATAATAATAATAATAATATGAAATATACTATTAAAAAAATAATAATAATAATAATATTTCCATATTACTAATATTACCCCCCACGCACTTAAATACGCACTCTAAACAAGGACAACAATTAAAATAAAACCAGACGATTAAATAATTAAAAATGGGGTGTTACAACTCTCCCCACTTAAATTTTTTCGTCCTCGAAAATTACCTGATGGAAACAAATCTGGATACGACTCTCGCATCCTGCTTTCCAATTCCCAGGTCACACTGCCTCCTGCAGCACCTCCCCAAGCTACTCTCACCAGAGGTATCTCCTTTCCTCTGAGTTGTTTCATCTTACGATCCTCGATCCATAACGACATCGTCTCTACGGTAAGATTCTCCCTGATCTGAACTTCGTCTCTCTGAATCACATGAGACGGATCTGAAACATACTTCCGAAGTTGCGACACATGAAACACATCATGCAAGTTCGAAAGCTCCGGTGGCAATGCCACTCTATAAGCAACTGCACCAACTCTCTGCAAGATTTGATACGGTCCAATAAACTTAGGATCTAACTTCTTGGACTTCAAAGCAAGACCCACGCCAGTCACCGGGTTAACTCTCAGGAACACATGATCACCTTCACTGAATTCCAAATCTTTCTTCCGATTATCATGATAACTCTTCTGTCTACTCTGAGACGCTTTCATCTTTTCACAGATCATTTGAATTGTCTCAGTAGTTTGTTGTACAATATCTGGTCCAAGCACCACACTCTCACCTGTTTCATGCCAACACAGAGGCGTTCTACACCTCCTACCATACAAAGCTTCAAAAGGTGCCATCCCGATGCTAGAATGGTTACTGTTATTATACATGAACTCAATCAATGGAAAATGAGTATCCCATGCACCACCTTTTTCCAATACACAGGCTCTCAACAAATCCTCTAGCGACTGAATAGTCCTCTCTGACTGACCATCGGTCTGTGGATGATAAGCTGAACTCAACTTCAATTTAGAACCCAAGGCTTTCTGCAGACTCCTCCAAAATTCTGAAGTAAACCTCGAATCTCTATCCAACACTATGCTCGATGGAACACCATGCAACTTCACAATTATCCTGATATAAATCTCCGCTAGCTTTGACAACGGGAAACTGATGTTAATTGGTATAAAATATGCGGACTTCGTAAGTCGATCCACCACTACCCAAATAGCATCAAAGCCCCTCGCCGTATTCGGCAAACCAGCCCCAAAATCCATCGTAATACTGTCCCATTACCACTCAGGAATTTCCAATGATTGCATTAATCCCGAAGGTTTCTGATGCTCCACTTTTGACTTTTGACATGTCAAACAAGTATAGACAAACTGAGCTATGTCCCTCTTCATACCGGACCACCAAAACAACTTCTTCAAATCATGATACATCTTTGTAGCTCCCGGATGAATACTCAAGCTACTCCGATGACTTTCCTCTAAGATTTCCTTTTTCAATTCCACATTATCCGGTACACAAATTCTGCCCCGGAATCTCAACACACCAACATTATCCACTTTAAAGTCACTATCAGGATCGTCTCCCTCTGTAGGCATCAAGTCTACTAATTTCACATCCAGTTTCTGATTTTCCTTAATTACATCCAAAAAGTCATTATTCACTTTCAGCATACCCAATTTGATACTTCCCGGTGTAGTTTCACAAACCATGCTCAAATCTCTGAAGTGTTCAATCAATTCCATTTCCTTCACCATTAACGCAAACATATGGATTGTCTTCCGACTCAGAGCATCTGCCACAACATTAGCTTTTCCCGGATGGTAACTTAAATTAAAGTCATAGTCTTTCAAGAATTCTAACCATCTTCTCTGCCTCATATTCAATTCCTTCTGATCGAACAAATATTTCAAACTCTTGTGATCACTGAACACTTCAAATCTTGATCCATACAAATAATGTCTCCAGATTTTTAACACGAACACCACCGTAGCTAATTCCAGATCATGAGTAGGATAGTTCCTCTCATGTACCCTTAACTGTCTTGAAGCATAAGCCACTACCTTGCCACCTTGCATCAACACACCACCTAATCCCATCTTAGACGCATCACAATACACTACGAAAGAATCATTTGGACTGGGTAAAATCAACATTGGTGTCGAAGTCAATTTCTTCTTCAGTTCCTCAAAACTTTCCTCACAAGCAGCATCCCAGACAAAAGCTAGATTCTTCCTGGTTAACTGAGTCAACGGCAACGCCAATTTAGAAAACCCTTCAATGAACCTTCTATAGTAACCTGCCAAACCCAAAAAGCTTCTAATCTCCGTTGCGGTCTTTGGAGTTTCCCACTGAAGTACTGCACTTACTTTAGAGGGATCCACCGCAATACCGTCACCAGAAATCACATGACCCAAAAAACTCACGGTCTTCAACCAAAATTCACACTTTGAGAACTTTGCAAACAATTTATTATCTTTCAACATCTGTAATGCAATTCTCAAGTGCCCTGCATGCTCTTCGTCAGACTTAGAATAGATCAGTATATCATCAATAAATACCACAATAAACTGGTCCAGATAAGAATGGAAAATACGATTCATATATTCCATAAATACACCCGGTGCATTAGACACTCCGAAAGGCATCACTGCATATTCATAATGTCCATAGCGAGTTCTGAAAGCAGTCTTCTGAATATCACCTTCCTTTACTCTAATCTGATGGTAACCCGACCTCAAATCAATTTTGCTGAAAACACGAGCTCCTACCAGCTGATCCATTAAGTCATCAATCCTAGGAAGTGGATACTTATTCTTAATGGTTACTTTATTCAACTGATGGTAGTCAATGCACAGACGCATACTACCATCCTTCTTCCTCACCAACAACACTGGAGCTCCCCACGGCGACACACTTGGTCTGAAAAACTTCTTATCGAGCAATTCCCCGACCTGAGATTTCAACTCTGCCAAATTTGATGCAGACATCCTGTACGGTGCCATAGAGATAGGTCTGGTACCTGGTACAAGATCAATAGCGAACTCAACTTCCCTTGTCGGAGGCAATTCTGTGATGTCATCTGGAAACACTTCAGGAAATTCATTAACTACTGGCAATTCATTAACTGAAGTCTTGCTTTCAATAGATAACGAGGCAAATACTGCAAACAGCTTTGCTTCATCTTCCAACAACGCCCTAAACTGCTTGCTAGATAGCGAATCTGCTAATGCTTCCTCTTCAGGAGTAAGAAACAGTAACGTCTTCCTGAAGCAGTCAATATACACCCGGTTGAACTCCAACCAGTTCATTCCCAAAATAACGTCAAGATTACCGAGTGGCAAACAAATCAAGTCCACTCTGAAATCTCTACCAAACACGGTCAGCGGACACTTTAAACACACCAAAGAAGTAACCACGGACCCAATAGATGGAGTTTCAATCGTCATCCTCTGCTCTAGAGTAGATGGCACAATCCCCAATCTCTTCACACAGTTAACAAAAATAAACGAGTACGTTGCACCCGTGTCAATGATAGCAATCAAAGGAACATCATTAATAAAACAAGTACCTTTGACGGAACGCTCCTCCTCAGTGGATTGGGCTCCCACCAAGGCAAACACCTTCCCACTAGTTTAAGACCCCTGAGACTTCTTCGGCTTCTCACAGTGAGTGCTGATGTGACCATTCTCTCCACAATTATAACAAGTAGGCATAGTGGCTCTGCAATCAGCTATAACATGACCTGCTTTGCCACACTTGAAACACTTCTTCACCTCATTCTGACAGTTGTTAGCAAGGTGACCCGCGCCACCACATCTGAATCACTTGAGAGTATCAGCACCTGCTCCCTTCTCCTTTGGCTTCTTTCCCACATCAATTTTCTGTTTCCCCTTAGCAGCTGGAGCACTGTAAGGAGTTCCTCCAAATCTCTTCTTATTTGTCTTCTCATTCACAGCTTTGTAATGAGCAATTCTGGCCCTGTTGTCATTATCATAAATTCTGCTTCTGCTTACCAGCTCTGGATAGTTTCTTATCTTCTGACAAGTAATTCCCAATTTGATCTCGGGACGCAACCCGTTCTCAAACTTCAAACACTTCGAAGTCATAGCTTCTTCAGTATTGTAATGAGCACAATACTGAACCAGCTCCTCAAACTTAGCAGCATACTCAACAACAGTCTTATCGCCCTGCTTCAGCTCCAAAAATTCAACCTCTTTCTCACTACAAATGTCTTCCGAAAAATACTTTTCCAGAAATTCAGCTTGAAACACAGCCCAAGTAATCTCAGTACCTGCAGCTTCCAATCTCTGACAACTGTTGTCCCACCAAGCCTCAACCTCTCCTTCCAGCATATGAGTACTAAATCGTACCTTCTGAGCATCACTGCACTCCATGGTCCTGAAGATCTTCTCCACAGCCTTCAGCCATTTCTGTACAGCCTCTGGGTCCAAGATACCTCCCCCATATGTAGGCGGCTTATTGCTCTGAAACTGTGCTGTCACGAAACTGAGCACCTCCACCCTGGTTGGCATTCTCTACAACTTGTGCCATGGCTTGCATAGCAGCAGCAATAACAGTATCATTCCTTCCTGCCATACTGGACAACAATCATCACAAGGTCAGAACACACAAACAACTTCTATTCTAAGGAAAGACTCAACTATAACACCTGGCCGGACGGACCGACCTGCTCTGATACCAATTGTAACACCCCACTTTCCCAATACAATATTGAAATACTAAATAATACTTTAAAATCAGAGTTTTTCACCAAGAGTGGAATGTCACATCATCAAAACCAATATAAGCTCTTTATTGTATTAAATTAACTAAGGAATCAGCGGAAATAATCATTTAGTTTCAAATTCACGGCCATCTGCCCAAATACACCAATAGTCCCTTAAAACAAAGTTCTCCATAAAATAATTCAATAAAATGGAATACGTAACAAAGAATGTAATAAAATTAAAACAACTACAAAAATATCCCAACATCCCGTGTTACGTATCAGAGCACTCCTATAGACTCGAACAGGCAACACGAGCATCTAAGCGACCTAAGTACCTGGGTTATCTGTACTTCCGAAGAAGCACAGACACAACAACAACAAAGGGGTGAGAAATCACATTCAATATATAACGGTGTATAAATACATGATAAGAAGGTAACATTCATATATATATATATAAATCCACAATACACCAACACGACCTACTGTCCAACATCATCAACAACATCAATTAATAACGTAATGCAACACGACAACATGCATGCGGTACCGACTCATTGGTTCATTCAATCGAACCCCGGATAGATCACATACACCTCTACATGGCATTGATCTATCCCCCACCATTCTCCATATAGGAGTACGGATGAATCGCATACACTCCTCCTGAGCAACGATCCATCCCACCAATCACCATGAATATGCAAGACTCAATTATTCACAACAAAACATGTATACAAGTGTAAATACATGCACACAATCCTCCTGATCACATCATACATATCATCAACACCATCGTCAAGTAATTTACTTCATACACACCAAACACTCAATTAATTAATTAATTAATAAAAATTATTAAAATTAATATTTTCATCACCAACGTTTTATTTCTCAGCACCTGGCACCTATTCCCAACCTCTCAAACTAAAAGAAACTGAATCGGACGCGAAAAAGGGAAAGAAATCGCGAAACGGTAAAATTCTGCAACTTCGCTGGCCATAAACGTATTGCCCCATGCCATACGCGTATTGGCAACTCACTCGCCCAACCCATACGCGTATTGACTCCCTTCATACGCGTATTCCCTCACAATGCCCAAGTCCTTACGCGTATTGCCTTATGCCATACGCGTACGGACAGAGACGTCTTCTCACTGAATTTCCCAAATTCCAACACCATACGCATATTACCCTCCTATTACGTGTACTACCTAACTCCCATACGCGTATTGCTGCGTATCAGGCCATTCCATACGCTTATCGCCTTACCTGATACGCGTATCGCCAGATCTATTACACAAATCACCAGAAGCCTCACTATTCTGCATTCTGCTACAATTTCCACACTTCTCCACTTCCAACCAGTACTATAATCGTTTCTACATTGATTTTAGGTCCAATTTTCATCTTCACACTTGTATCTAGAATTACTACAGGTATTATAAGTCTATAATCTCAAATCGTTCTCCTAACTCGAGTCACAATCAACAGGTCAGCAACATATGTTCACACAACAGCACAACCACAACAATTCATGAAAATACATATCAATTCATGAACGATTTTCAGAATCAGAACAAACATACGCAACAATCATTAATTCAACAGTTTTGCATACAAATGCCTACGGGGTTAAGGACTCCCCACTACCCTATCATGAATATATCACCAATATTAAACCCGTTTCTCCCCCTTACCTCGAATTCTTGCTTGATTCCTGCGAAAATTGGTGAAGATCTTTGCCCTAGCACACCCTTGTTCTTCCTCTCCTTAGCTTTTTCCTCTTTCTATCTCTAAAATTCTGATTATTCTAAACCTTTACCAATTTCCACTAATTAATCTCCAATTACCAAACTACCCTCATTAATCCCATTAACCCAATATCTACTTAATTATATTAGGTCTTATTTTACTAAATAATCTTAATAATAATAACCATAATAATAATAATAATAATATGAAATATACTATTAAAAATAATAATAATAATAATGATATTTCCATATTACTAATATTACCCCCCACGCACTCAAACACGCACTCTAAACAAGGACAACAATTAAAATAAAACCAGACGATTAAATAATTAAAAATGGGGTGTTACAACTCTCCCCACTTAAATTATTTTCGTCCTCGAAAATTACCTGATGGAAACAAATCTGGATACGACTCTCGCATCCTGCTTTCCAATTCCCAGGTCACACTGCCTCCTGCAGCACCTCCCCAAGCTACTCTCACCAGAGGTATCTCCTTTCCTCTGAGTTGTTTCATCTTACGATCCTCGATCCACAACGGCATCGTCTCTACGGTAAGATTCTCCCTGATCTGAACTTCGTCTCTCTGAATCACATGAGACGAATCTGAAACATACTTTCGAAGGTGCGACACATGAAACACATCAAGCAAGTTCGAAAGCTCCGGTGGCAATGCCACTCTATAAGCAACTGCACCAACTCTCTGCAAGATTTGATACGGTCCAATAAACTTAGGATCCAACTTCTTGGACTTCAAAGCAAGACCCACGCCAGTCACCGGGTTAACTCTCAGGAACACATGATCACCTTCACTGAATTCCAAATCTTTCTTCCGATTATCATGATAACTCTTCTGTCTACTCTGAGACGCTTTCATCTTTTCACAGATCATTTGAATTGTCTCAGTAGTTTGTTGTACAATCTCTGGTCCAAGCACCACACTCTCACCTGTTTCATGCCAACACAGAGGCGTTCTACACCTCCTACCATACAAAGCTTCAAAAGGTGCCATCCCGATGCTAGAATGGTGACTGTTATTATACGTGAACTCAATCAATGGAAAATGAGTATCCCACGGACCACCTTTTTCCAATACACAGGCTCTCAACAAATCCTCTAGCGACTGAATAGTCCTCTCTGACTGACCATCGGTCTGTGGATGATAAGCTGAACTCAACTTCAATTTAGAACCCAAGGCTTTCTGCAGACTCCTCCAAAATTCTGAAGTAAACCTCGAATCTCTATCCAACACTATGCTCGACGGAACACCATGCAACTTCACAATTATCCTGATATAAATCTCCGCTAGCTTTGACAACGGGAAACTAATGTTAATTGGTATAAAATGTGCGGACTTCGTAAGTCGATCCACCACTACCCAAATAGCATCAAAGCCCCTCGCCGTATTTGGCAAACCAGCCCCAAAATCCATCGTAATACTGTCCCATTACCACTCAGGAATTTCCAACGATTGCATTAATCCCGAAGGTTTCTGATGCTCCACTTTTGACTTTTGACATGTCAAACAAGCATAGACAAACTGAGCTATGTCCCTCTTCATACCGGACCACCAAAACAACTTCTTCAAATCATGATACATCTTTGTAGCTCCCGGATGAATACTCAAGCTACTCCGATGACTTTCCTCTAAGATTTCCTTTTTCAATTCCACATTATCCGGTACACAAATTCTGCCCCGGAATCTCAACACACCAACATTATCCACTTTAAAGTCACTATCAGGATCGTCTCCCTCTGTAGGCATCAAGTCTACTAATTTCACATCCAGTTTCTGATTTTCCTTAATTACATCCAAAAAGTCATTATTCACTTTCAGCATACCCAATTTGATACTTCCCGGTGTAGTTTCACAAACCATGCTCAAATCTCTGAAGTGTTCAATCAATTCCATTTCCTTCACCATTAACGCAAACATATGGATTGTCTTCCGACTCAGAGCATCTGCCACAACATTAGCTTTTCCCGGATGGTAACTTAAATTAAAGTCATAGTCTTTCAAGAATTCTAACCATCTTCTCTGCCTCATATTCAATTCCTTCTGATCGAACAAATATTTCAAACTCTTGTGATCACTGAACACTTCAAATCTTGATCCATACAAATAATGTCTCCAGATTTTTAACACGAACACCACCGCAGCTAATTCCATATCATGAGTAGGATAGTTCCTCTCATGTACCCTTAACTGTCTTGAAGCATAAGCCACTACCTTGCCACCTTGCATCAACACACCACCTAATCCCATCTTAGACGCATCACAATACACTACGAAAGAATCATTTGGACTGGGTAAAATCAACACTGGTGTCGTAGTCAATTTCTTCTTCAGTTCCTCAAAACTTTCCTCACAAGCAGCATCCCAGACAAAAGCTTGATTCTTCCTGGTTAACTGAGTCAACGGCAACGCCAATTTAGAAAACCCTTCAATGAACCTTCTATAGTAACCTGCCAAACCCAAAAAGCTTCTAATCTTCGTTGCGGTCTTCGGAGTTTCCCACTGAAGTACTGCACTTACTTTAGAGGGATTCACCGCTATACCGTCACCAGAAATCACATGACCCAAAAAACTCATGGTCTTCAACCAAAATTCACACTTTGAGAACTTTGCAAACAATTTATTATCTTTCAACATCTGTAATGCAATTCTCAAGTGCCCTGCATGCTCTTCGTCAGACTTAGAATAGATCAGTATATCATCAATAAATACCACAATAAACTGGTCCAGATAAGAATGGAAAATACGATTCATATATTCCATAAATACACCCGGTGCATTAGACACTCCGAAAGGCATCACTGCATATTCGTAATGTCCATAGCGAGTTCTGAAAGCAGTCTTCTGAATATCACCTTCCTTTACTCTAATCTGATGGTAACCCGACCTCAAATCAATTTTGCTGAAAACACGAGCTCCTACCAGCTGATCCATTAAGTCATCAATCCTAGGAAGTGGATACTTATTCTTAATGGTTACTTTATTCAACTGATGGTAGTCAATGCACAGACGCATACTACCATCCTTCTTCCTCACCAACAACACTGGAGCTCCCCACGACGACACACTTGGTCTGAAAAACTTCTTATCGAGCAATTCCCCGACCTGAGATTTCAACTCTGCCAAATTTGATGCAGACATCCTGTACGGTGCCATAGAGATAGGTCTGGTACCTGGTACAAGATCAATAGCGAACTCAACTTCCCTTGTCGGAGGCAATTCTGTGATGTCATCTGGAAACACTTCAGGAAATTCATTAACTACTGGCAATTCATTAACTGAAGTCTTGCTTTCAATAGATAACGAGGCAAATACTGCAAACAGCTTTGCTTCATCTTCCAACAACGCCCTAAACTGCTTGCTAGATAGCGAATCTGCTAATGCTTCCTCTTCAGGAGTAAGAAACAGTAACGTCTTCCTGAAGCAGTCAATATACACCCGGTTGAACTCCAACCAGTTCATTCCCAAAATAACGTCAAGATTACCGAGTGGCAAAAAAATCAAGTCCACTCTGAAATCTCTACCAAACACGGTCAGCGGACACTTTAAACACACCAAAGAAGTAACCACGGACCCAATAGATGGAGTTTCAATCGTCATCCTCTGCTCTAGAGTAGATGGCACAATCCCTAATCTCTTCACACAGTTAACAAAAATAAACGAGTACGTTGCACCCGTGTCAATGATAGCAATCAAAGGAACATCATTAATAAAACAAGTACCTTTAACGGAACGCTCCTCCTCAGTGGATTGGGCTCCCACCAAGGCAAACACCTTCCCACTAGTTTAAGACCCCTGAGACTTCTTCGGCTTCTCACAGTGAGTGCTGATGTGACCATTCTCTCCACAATTATAACAAGTAGGCATAGTGGCTTTGCAATCAGCTATAACATGACCTGCTTTGCCACACTTGAAACACTTCTTCACCTCATTCTGACAGTTGTTAGCAAGGTGACCCGCGCCACCACATCTGAATCACTTGAGAGTATCAGCACCTGCTCCCTTCTCCTTTGGCTTCTTTCCCACATCAATTTTCTGTTTCCCCTTAGCAGCTGGAGCACTGTAAGGAGTTCCTCCAAATCTCTACTTATTTGTCTTCTCATTCACAGCTTTGTAATGAGCAATTCTGGCCCTGTTGTCATTATCATAAATTCTGCTTCTGCTTACCAGCTCTGGATAGTTTCTTATCTTCTGACAAGCAATTCCCAATTTGATCTCGGGACGCAGCCCGTTCTCAAACTTCAAACACTTCGAAGTCATAGCTTCTTCAGTATTGTAATGAGCACAATACTGAACCAGCTCCTCAAACTTAGCAGCATTCTCAACAACAGTCTTATCGCCCTGCTTCAGCTCCAAAAATTCAACCTCTTTCTCACTACAAATGTCTTCTGAAAAATACTTTTCCAGAAATTCAGCTTGAAACACAGCCCAAGTAATCTCAGTACCTGCAGCTTCCAATCTCTGACAACTGTTGTCCCACCAAGCCTTAGCCTCTCCTTCCAGCATATGAGTACCAAATCGTACCTTCTGAGCATCACTGCACTCCATGGTCCTGAAGATCTTCTCCACAGCCTTCAGCCATTTCTGTGCAGCCTCTGGGTCCAAGATACCTCCCCCATATGTAGGCGGCTTATTGCTCTGAAACTGTGCTGTCACGAAACTGAGCACCTCCACCCTGGTTGGCATTCTCTACAACTTGTGCCATGGCTTGCATAGCAGCAGCAATAGCAGTATCATTCCTTCCTGCCATACTGGACAACAATCATCACAAGGTCAGAACACACAAACAACTTCTATTCTAAGGACAGACTCAACTATAACACTTGGCCGGACGGACCGACCTACTTGATACCAATTGTAACACCCCACTTTCCCAATACAATATTGAAATACTAAATAATACTTTAAAATCAAAGTTTTTCACCAAGAGTGGAATGTCACATCATCAAAACCAATATAAGCTCTTTATTGTATTAAATTAACTAAGGAATCAGCGGAAATAATCATTTAGTTTCAAATTCACGGCCATCTGGCCAAATACACCAATAGTCCCTTAAAACAAGGTTCTCCATAAAATAATTCAATAAAATGGAAAACGTAACAAAGAATGTAATAAAATCAAAACAACTACAAAAATATCCCAACATCCCGTGTTACGTATCAGAGCACTCCTATAGACTCGAACAGGCAACACGAGCATCCAAGCGACCTAAGTACTTGGGTTATCTGTACTTCCGAAGAAGCACAGACACAACAACAACAAAGGGGTGAGAAATCACATTCAATATATAACGGTGAATAAATACATGATAAGAAGGTAGCATTCATATATATATAAATCCACAATACACCAACACGACCTACTGTCCAACATCATCAACAACATCAATTAATAACGTAATGCAACACGACACCATGCATGCGGTACCGACTCGTTGGTTCATTCAATCGAACCCCAGATAGATCACATACACCTCTACTTGGCAATGATCTATCCCCCACCATTCTCCATATAGGAGTACGGATGAATCGCATACACTCCTCCTGAGCAACGATCCATCCCACCAATCACCATGAATATGCAAGACTCAATTATTCACAACAAAACATGTATACAAGTGTAAATACATGCACACGATCCTCCTGATCACATCATACATATCATCAACACCATCGTCAAGTAATTTACTTCATACACACCAAACACTCAATTAATTAATTAATAAAAATTATTTAAATTAATATTTTCATCACCAACGTTTTATTTCTCAGCACCTGACACCTATTCCCAACCTCTCAAACCAAAAGAAACTGAATCAGACGCGAAAACGGGAAAGAAATCGCGAAACGGTAAAATTCGGCAACTTCGCTGGCCATATGCGTATTGCCCCATGCCATACGCGTATTACCATCTCGCTCGCCCAACCCATACACGTATCGACTCCCTTCATACGCGTATTCCCTCACAATGCCCAAGTCCTTACGCGTATTGCCTTATGCCGTACACGTACGTACAGAGATGTCTTCTCACTAAATTTCTCAAATTCCAACACCATACGCGTATTACCCTCCTATTACGCGTACTACCTAACTCCCATACGCGCATTGCTGCGTATCAGGCCATTCCATACGCGTATCGCCTTACCTGATACGCGTATCACCAGATCTATTAGGCAAATCACCAGAAGCCTCACTATTCTGCATTCTGCTATGATTTCCACACTTTTCCACTTCCAACCAGTCCTATAATCGTTTCTACATTGATTTTAGGTCCAATTTTCATCTTCACACTTGTATCTAGAATTACTACAGGTATTATAAGTCTATAATCTCAAATCGTTCTCCTAACTCGAGTCACAATCAATAGGTCTGCAACATATGTTCACACAACAGCACAACCACAACAATTCATGAAAATACATATCAATTCATGCACGATTTTCAGAATCACAACAAACATACGCAACAATCATCAATTCAACAGTTTTGCATACAAATGCCCACGGGGTTAAGGACTCCCCACTACCCTATCATGAATATATCACCAATATTAAACCCGTTTCTCCCCCTTACCTCGAATTCTTGCTTGATTCCTGCAAAAATTGGTGAAGATCTTTGCCCTAGCACACCCTTGTTCTTCCTCTCCTTAGCTTTTTCCTCTTTCTATCTCTAAAATTCTGATTATTCTAAACCTTTACCAATTTCCACTAATTAATCTCCAATTACCAAACTACCCTCACTAATCTCATTTACCCAATATCTACTTAATTATATTAGGTTTTATTTTACTAAATAATCTTAATAATAATAAGGGTTAAATATACAATACCCCCCTGCAATGTTAGCGATTTTTCATTTTAGCCCATGGTAAAGTTTTTTTTTTAAAAACCCCCTCATCTTATTTAGATTTCCTCATTTAGGCCCCTGGCTGCCACATGGCAGCAAAGATTCCTTTCTATTGCTTGCGTGGCAGCCACGTGGCATTTTTAATATTATTTTTTTATTTTTTTATTTTTTATTATTTTTTTATTATTTTTTTATTTTTTTTTAATTTTTAATTTTTTTTATTTTTTTTTATTTTTTGTTTATTTTTTTATTTATTTTTTTTAATTTTTTTAAATGTTTTTTAATTTTTTTAATTTTTTTTTTACTTTTTTGTTTTATTTTGTTTTATTTGTTTTATTTGTTTTTATTATAATTTTTATAATTTTTTTTTCTTTTTTTTATTTCTTTTTCGTTTTTATTTATATATTTTTTATTTTTTTATTTTTTTTTATTTTTCGTTTTTGGACCTAATTTTTATTTTTAATTCTATTTTAAACAAATTTTTATTTTAAAAATTACACTAGTGCAGAAAAGACTTTTTACATCGGGCGAAAAACACATTTTACATCGGTTCTGGGTCCGATGTAAAGCCAAGCGATGTAGTAAATCAAAGACATTTTACATCGGGCCATAGTCCGATGTGAAAAATACATCTACTACATCGGTTGACTATTAAGTTTGATGTGAAATACATCTACTACATCGGTTGACTATTAAGTCCGATGTAAAATGTATGTTTTTACATCGGTTGCCTTTCTGGCCCGATGTAAAATGTATGTTTTTACATCGGTTGCCTTTCTGGCCCGATGTAAAATGTTTTTTTTACATCGGTTTCCTTTCTGGCCCGATGTAAAATGTATGTTATCTTTCTTAAATGTATGTTTTTACATTGGTTGCAAGGCGAAAAAGAAATAAAAAAAAAAGAAAAAAATTATAAAAATTATAATAAAAATAAATAAAACAAAAAATAAAACAAAATAAAAAAAATTTAAAAAAAAAAAAAAAAAAAAAAAAAAAAAAAATATATATATATATATATATATATATATATATATATATATATATATATATATATATATATATATATATATATATATTAAAAATGCCACCTGGCTGCCACGCAAGCAAAGAGAAAGGAATCTTTGCTGCCATGTGGCAGCCAGGAGGCTAAGTGAGGGAATCTGGATATTAAGAGGGGGTGTTTAAAAAAAAAAATTTTACAGGGGCTAAAATGAGAATTCGCTAACATTGCAGGTGGGTTTTGTATATTTAACCCTAATAATAATAACCATAATAATAATAATAATATGAAATATACTATTAAAAATAATAATAATAATAATATTTCCATATTACTAATATTACCCCCCACTCACTCAAACACGCACTCTAAACAAGGCCAACAATTAAAATAAAACCAGACGATTAAATAATTAAAAATGGGGTGTTACACAAGAAGCTTGAGCAACAAGTCTCAATTTCATCAGAGCCACAATTAGGGTTTCGTGAGAAAAGTCAATTGTAGCTTTGACTTTTGACCAGGACATGCTCCCAAGCCCTAGGACATTGATCAATATACCCTATAACACCCATGGAACATGTCCATCAAGTTTGATTTAGGTCAAGGACATGATTTCCTCAAGGATAGCACAGTTTGGAATTCATCTGATAAAAAGTCAACTGTGCACAAAAGTCAAACTTTGACTTTTTGAGATTTTTCACAAAAATGAGTTTTTAACCCTAAAATGATGTTAATGTATGATTGGAATCATCATTCATCAAGAAAAATCAAGAAAAGTGGGATAACTTGTAAAAGGGGTAACGATAAAAAATTTAGAAAATTTTCTAAGTTATGAACAAAGTGGCAAGGGTACCAACTTTGGAGGATCATAACTCCTAAACCACAAAGCCATTTTTCCCCATCCAAAGCTTGATTTGTAGATCTCATTACCCTCTACAAAAGCTTAAACTTGATCTCCCTCCAAATTCATCATGGATTTTGAGTTATGGAATGGTCAAGATCACTAAAAAATACAACTTTTCCAACACTTAGAAAAATTCTGGGCATGACAGATTTTGTTGAAACACCAAAACTTGTGAGATATTTTCACATAGATGCAAGCTGAATGAAGTCCAAAGGTAAACATCAATGTTGTTGCATATGTTTCTAAGAATCCAAAAAGCTTACCAGCATGAATTGATTCAACTTGAGCCAAGAGAAATCCATGCCCAAAGTCATGCTGCTGCAAGCTGTTTTGGAAAAATCAGTTTGCATGTTTGCTTGCCACACATGATTTCTGAACCAAAATTGAGGATCATTGTGCCATATGTACTCAAACCAATCACAATGCAACTGATCCAACTAATAGAGCTGAGTCAAAAAGCCAAGGGATCTTCCAACTTGAGATTAATGCATTTTGGCACATTATGCCTTGAATTCAAAGGCATTTATGTGAAATAGGGAACTTTCAACAAAGCCACTCTACTCAGTCAAGTTCTCTGATTAAACAACAATAAAAACATCTGAAGAATGTGAATTTGGTCAAGGCATAACCCTGCTCTTGGGAAGGGCTAGGTTGCATTGCATGAGAAGAAATGCCACCAAGCCATAGCCTTTGAATGTGATCTGATCCAGCAGCCATTCACTATTCCTCCAAGACAAGAATTGATCACCTATAAATAGAGGTTCCAATGGATCATTCAACTCACATCAAAGCCAGTTATAGCACTGCTTTCTCTCACTCTCTCTTAAGTGCCAAATTTCTTTGTTTTTGAGCATCCACTATCGGGTTTTGAGTTGCAGCCACAAGCAATCCATTCCAATTGCTCAAACACATCACATATGATGTATTTGAGGTGTCCATACACTTAAACACCAACTGTAACACCCCTAGCTCAAAATCACCCTTCAACCAAGCCATTATGCTTCAATTATGTAGTTGGAGTGCTCCAGCTTGATCCAAAGACTTTCAAAGTGTTCCAAAGCTTGCAACACACTCCACAACATCCATTAAAGCTGTAGGGATCATCAAATCACATTTGGAACACCATCTGTGCAAAGTTCTATTTCAGCTTGCATCAAGGTAAGCCTCAAACTCCAACTTCATGATCCATGCATATTTCCTCGCATGATATTTTTGCCAATTGATTGCCATCATATGCTGAGTATTTCCCCTCAAAAAATTTGATTATAACACTCATAATCATGTCTGCTCGATTGCTTTTGCAACATTAGGGTTCATACGGCCACAATGAAATAATTTGCTATACACTGAAAATAAATAAAATTGGGTATTGTCATCTTCTTCCTTGTGAAAAAACGCATGAGTTTAGTGTTTGAATCATGTCAAATGGTTGAGAAACGAAGGAGATGGAGGGCTTCATGCACGAGCTGGAGGAAGAAGATGGCCATGTCGCCATTCTTCAGGTTTTCCAACCAAGTTCTCTATATATTTATCATTTGCCATACTATATTTGAATTGGCATTGCGCCCCAGTGGTTGATCATCTGGTTTTGAGTGTATTGGCAAGCGAGAGGTCTGGGGTTCGAATCCCCCTCGCCCCAGATCTCTTTTTTATCACTTTTTCCTATTTTCTTATTTTTCATATTATTTTGTTAATAATTTGAAAAATTAATTTCTCACTCAATTTTAATTATTTTTGATTGGTTCTTTTTGCAAATAATCACAAAAATGTTGAAATATTTTATTCCACAAAAAATTAAATTTATATTATTTATTTAATATAATTAGTATGTTTGTGAATAAATTCCTTTTTAATTGTTTTTTAAACATTTCAAAAATGAATATTCACTTTGAAAATCAAAACCAAATGAGTTTTAATATCTCTTGTGATTAAAACTTCATTTTCCAAACCTTAAACAAAAATCACAAGTGGTTTATTCAAACTTATTTGGCATTTTGTTTGATTTTCTTTAAATATTTACTTTTAAAGAATAATAAATTAGGGTTTTTGATTAATTCAACCCTCATCAAACTTTTTCAAACACTCATGGGCCTCTAATAGATTGTAAGACCCAACCCTTTGTAAATACAAACCTATTTTGGGGCCTCACTTATTGTATAAGTCCCGTTATATTTCAAAAGTTCGATGCGATCATCATCCGTTGAAAAATATTTTGGGCCTCTCCTCGAGCTATAAGACCCATTCAAAACAATTGTTGGGCCTCTATTAGAGTGTAAGACCCAACCCTTTTTGAAAAACAAACATTTTTTGGGCCGCACTTATTGTATAAGACCCACGGCGTTTTCAAAAATCTCGGCGCGATCGCCATTTCAAACAAAAACAAACCTTGGGCCTCTCCTTGAGCTGTAAGCCCCATCACTTGTACAAAAATAAATTTTTGGGCCTCTAATAGAGTGTAAGACCCAATCCCCTTTTAACCAAAACAATTTTTGGGTCTCAGACATTGTATAAGTCCCCCTGCGTTAAAAGAAAACCTCGACGCGATCGCCAATTCAAAAATCAATCATCTAGGCCTACCCTCGTGTTATAAGCCCCATTCTTTTTTCTTTAAAACACTTGGGCCTCTTGAGAAAGTGTAATACCCATCCCTTTGTACATAAAAACCTTTCTTGGGCCTTAGTCACTTGTATAAGTCCCTGTAGAAATTCAAAACCACAGTGTAATCACTGATAAAACCTTGGGCCTCTTCTTGAGCTGTAAGCCCCAACATTTCTTTCAAAGCACTTTCTCCTTTGATTTTGAAATATACTGTTGTTTTCCATTTCTCTTTGTTGAACAACTAACAATACAACATGGAAGCTCTACAACCGAGTAAGTGTTTATACGCTTTCATTTACCGCTTTAATATGTATATAACTGTACTGTGGGGCTGTCTCACTGTAAGTCTTCTTTCATAAACTCATATCAACTGTGTAATAATAGTATAGATATTTAGAGTTTCCCCGGCAACTACGTCTAGCACTAAGCCCTGTTGATCACTCCTGAATAGACTAAACTAAATCCCCATAGGATTACCAGATACAGTCTTCCCTCCTCTTGCGGTTAAACAATATGGAGATGTGAAACGCAGATTCTTTTTGAACCCTTTCTCAGACTGTCACCCTTAATTGTCAAAGAAAATCTACTCCCCAAAGATGATCTTTTCTCCATGAATGGCATCTCTTGAGTTTCTTCTAAATTCTTGAACTTTCCTGGCTTGATCCATTCTAGGTGAATGGCATGTCTTGAACTTCTCGGGGTTTGGGGACCCACAGGCTTCCTAAAAGCATCCCCGCCTCCTCTTGGGCATTGTACAAGGACCCGTCGGCTTCTTAGAAGTATTCACAGCCTCCTCTTAGGCTTCATATAAGGATTCTTCCTTCGGGAAGAGAGCCTCCTCTTGGGCTTTGTACAAATTGTCCCTCGGCTTCTCAAAAGTTTCCAGCCTCCTCTTGGGCTTCGTACAAATTGTCCCGACGACCTCCTAAAGGTATAGGAACAGAAATTAGTCATCTAAATAGAACAGTCTTTCAACGAGTCTAGATTCTACTACTGTCTCTCTAAGCATAGTACAAAAGATAAAACTCTAGACTTGGACAGTCTAAGACCCTTGAGTCTCAAAGACATTCTCAAGCCCCTTTCAAAGATAGGGAAAACACCCGCAGACTCGGACAGTCTCAATACCCTTTGGATTTCCCATTTCCTTAAAGAATAGGAAATAACCCTGATCCTCCGATCAGTGCCAAAAGCACAACCTTACCTTTAATCTTCATAAGAACTGATTTTCTCTTTTAACCAATATACTGGACCTGCCACTCAACTGAAACAGTTACCATAGCCTCCTCTTGGGCTTTGTACAATGATTCTCCCCAGCGGAGCTAACCTTTCAGCCTCCATCTCAGGCTTTGTACGAGATACAAAACACTCTCTTGTTGAGTATTAAAGACTCTCTTGTTGAGTTAAACCTTTCAGCCTCCATCTCGGGCTTTGTACGAGATACAAAACACTCTCTTGTTGAGTATAAAGGAATCTCTTGTTGAGTCCAACCTTTAGCCTCCGTCCTGGGCTTCGTACAAGACACATATAAAAGATTCTCCTGTTGAGTCAACCTCTATCTCGGGCTTCGTACGAGACACATAAAAACACCCTCTTGTTGGGCCACTAGCCTCCTCTTAGGCTTTGTATAAGTAAATCCCGGTTGAGTCAATCAACCTTTTAGCATCAAAGTTGTGCCTCGTTCACAGTATTCAAACATCAACAACTCATTTTCCCCCATCTAATTGCTGTAAGTGGCAAGCCTCTGGATTATTTACATCCACACCACTGTCCCTCTTTTAGCATGAGAAATTCCTAAGGAAAGATAGCATTGCTCTACACTGAGTTAAAGTCTTCTCCTCCAGGTTGAAAAGCCCCTATAAAGGAAATTATGGCATTGTCGGATTCACATATCCCGGTTAAAGTAATTCTCCCTTATAAACAGTTGTGACAAACATTCCCCTCTTTAGAGATGACAAATTCTCTCTAAAGTCAACACCCTTTCAGCTTCACATCTTGGGCTTTGAACAAGATACAAATAGACTCTTTCAGCTTCACATCTTGGACTTTAAACAAGATAGAAACCACCTTTAGCTTCACGTCCTGGGCTTTAAACAAGACACCAAAACACCATTTCCTCCTATGGGAGGAACTACGATCGCTCTGATTTCCCTGTTTCGGTAAAACGGGAATACGTAGGCATAAGATTGCAAGAAAAATCTTAGTGAGCACACTAATCCAAAACCCAAATCCCGCACCTTCATACATCAATCGAAAAGCATCAGTCTTAAACTCCCACCAATCATCCAGGCACTTTTTTTCACAAAATAACCTAAGAGAGACCCACAATCTTTGTAGCATCTGTAAACCAACAGCCATCTATTCAAACTCAGTTTGCAAGCAGGGTTAATTGGAGACATCTATTTCCCTTCCTTCATTAGCTTCAATAGGATAAAAAATGAATCGAGCTGTAGTACCCCAAAAGCGATAGTGCTTCGCAACCACGCAAAAATTCGCGTTGTAGAAAAAATGGCGACTCTGCTGGGGAGGTACCGAGATCTCTTAGGTAGAAACCTAAAAAAAAGTGGCGCTCACCATAGGGTCATTCTTTCTTTCTTTGAAATTTCACTAGGATAGGACTTTTTGTTGACTCCACTAGGATCTTAGGTAAAAAACCTTTAAAGTTGGGAAGGAACCACAGAATGGCGATTCCGACGAGGAGCCATTTTCTGTCAGGAACATAGGATTCATAGCTCTTTAATGTCTAGGACTTTGGGACGAATATATATATACTGCTTTTCCTAATTGATATATGTGTTTATTTTTCTGCTAATGGGAATGCGTGTGATGCCGCATGTGGAAAGATTGAGTATACACCTAGGAAAAACCTCTTTTAGTGGTGCGGAAACTATTGAAAATGGTTGTCACGCGATACCACCCTCTTCTGAGGGTCCTTCGAAAAACATCACCTAGCACGGTTCCCGGCCCGCTGGTGTTTTCTCGACAAGGACTGATGATTTTGAGAGACAGGTACAAAAATCACTAGTATAAACCTTTGGGATGGGTAGAGCCTTGACTCCATGACAACGACCCTTTGACCCCATGTATTTTCTATGTTTTTGTGTGCTGCATTCATGCATTCATCTAAAAAACACTAAAGTAAAGAAAAATTTCTCTTCTAGTCTCTCTTTTTCAAATTAAACTAAGACAATGATTGCAAATGTCAGAGAAAAAGATTGCGCTCATGGATTTCGGTAGAAGGAGAACTCATAAGTACACCTTCAGGGTTCTAAAGCTAGAGGATTTGAGAGGACTAGCAAGGATGATCACTAACCCTGAAGCTTTCAGAGCCAAATACAGAGGTCTGCAACCTCTGTTAAGAATCCATGTGATTGAAGGAATCATGGAGGCGCTCATTCAGTTTTACGATCCAGTCTATCATTGTTTCACATTCCCGGATTACCAGCTCGCACCAACGCTGGAGGAGTATTCTCACCAGACCAATTTACACATTACTGATCGAGTTCCATTTTCTGGACTGGAAGAAATTCCAAAGGATCATACCATTGCAAGAGCAATTTATTTGGATGAGTCGGTAGTTAAGACTCACATGACCACTAAGGGTGGCATCCAAGGTGTGCCAGCCCAATTCTTGACAAAGAAGTCTCTGTACTTTGCTAGTATAAGGAACATGGTTGCTTTTGAAAGCATCTTTGTCTTACTCACCTACGGGTTATTTCTGTTTCCCAAAATTAATAACTTCGTCGATGTCAATGCAATTAAGGTTTTTCTCATTGGAAATCCTGTGCCAACTTTGCTCACAGATGCGTATCATTCTGTACACTTAGGGAATTTGTACAGCGGAGGAATGATCACATGCTGTGTGCCCCTGCTGTATAAATGGTTTATCTCCCATTTGCCTAAGTCTGCTGCTTTTTGGGATCATAGGAATGCTTTACGTTGGTTGCAGAAAATCATGTCCCTCACCAACTCTGACATAGATTGGTGCAATAGGATTTATGACGGGATCATGATCATTGAGCGTTGTGGAAATTTCCCCAACGTACCCCTTATAGGAACTAAGGGAGAAATCAATTACCATCCACTTTTGCTTCGTCGTCAATTTGGATACCCAATGAGGCATATCCCGCGTAAAGCTCATCTGGAAGGTCTTTTCTTCAAGGAAGGAGAAAGTGACGGGGCACTAAAGACAGAAATAGTGCACGCTTGGAAACATGTTCATAAGAAAGGACGAGAGTCTCTAGGAAAACCGAACTGTGTCTCGGTGGAGCCTTATCTCCACTGGGTACAAACTAGAGCTCTCAAGCTAAAGATGCCTTATCCTCGTCATGGAGTTCTTCCGCCAAGGGAATCTGTCATGTACTTCATGACTGAAACGGAAAAACTTCAGGTTACTCTCAACAAAGTTCAACAGGAGAGGAGATCTTGGAAGAACAAGTACCACATTCTCAATGTGGAGTGTATCAAAATACAACAACTACTGAAAGATAAGGATGCTCTAATTGAAATTTTGGAGCAACATGCTGTGGATAATCAGGATGACCAAAGGAATTTGCTCATTCCTTTCACTTGGAAAAAGAATGACAACCCGACAACGGCTCAAGAGCCCCAATCAAAGAAAAGGAAAGTACCAGAATCAGCACCCGGGTTCTCCTCAGAAAGGACTCGGGACCCATTAGCTTAGGTTTCTGTTTCCGCACCTTGTAATTTACTGTATTTCCATTTTCGCAATCCTTTGAATTCAATAAAAGGGGGTTTCCCCACTTTTTGATATTTGCAATCTAATTGTCGAAGTTTACTTTGAATAAACAAAAAATAATATAATCATTGCATTCATCATTCTCACGTCACGTATTCTTCTTACCTACGAATCTCACGTTTGTGTCTCGATTCTAGTGTCAAACTGTCTCATTCATATAATACTCGGGCCAATCGTCAGAAAAGGATGGATGATCTCGGGAAGAGAACAGAGAGTTGAGAGAAGAGATCGACACTCTGAGAGAGGATATGAGAAAGCTTCGTAACGACATGCAAGCCATGGCAGAAGCTCAGCTACAAAAAACTGTGATCTCGGAGATCACCTCAACACCCATAGTGGAAGAGTCCGATCCTAGGTACAAAATGCCGAAAGATCGTCCCTGGGGCATGCCACTCAATTATATCCCGGAAGGATATATCCCGTTGATCAATGAGGATCAGGGGACTGCAGCAGGAACCGCTGGGCCTGAAGGTTACAAACTTCAGGAAAGCGAAGATGCCAGGGGCATGACAATAACTCCTGAAGGTTACAAACTTCGGGAGGCACCGAGAGTCTTGGCCATAATGACTGTACCACCGCCCGTGGTACATACTGTCCCGGAAGGGCAGATTCCCCAGATACCTTCTGGTGGAAACGACAACATGTTCGAAAGAATGAATGAATTCTAGGAACAGTTCCTGGGAATGCAGAAAGAACTGCAGGCCCTTCGCGGTCAGGATCTATTTGGAAAAGATGCTGCGGACCTCTGCTTGGTCCCAAACGTGAAAGTCCTGCACAAATTCTAGGTGCCTGACTTTGAAAAGTACAAGGGTAACTCTTGCCCTCAGAGCCATTTGGTGATGTACGCTCGACGAATGTCAGCTCAGACAGAAAATCAGGACCTACTGATTCACTACTTTCAGGATAGTTTAATCGGTGCCGCACTAAAATGGTACATGGGTTTAAACCGTGCCACGATTAGAACTTTCAGAGATCTTGGCACTGCCTTCGTCCAACAATACAAATACAATCTGGACATGGCACCAGACAGAGATTAGCTCCGATCAATGTCACAAAAGGACAAGGAAACCTTTAAGGAATACGCTCAGAGATGGCGTGAAATTGCCGCTCAAAATTTTCCACCTCTGAGGAAAAAGAGATGACAAAGATATTCTTAAAGACCTTGAGCTCATTTTACTACGACAGAATGGTCGCCAGTGCACCCAGTGACTTCACCGAGATGGTGGGCATGGGAGTTCGTCTTGAGGAAGCCGTCCGAGAAAGACGTTTAGTAAAAGACGCTGGATCATCTAGTAGTGCAAAATGATACGGTAGTGCTCTCCCTAAGAAAAAAGAGCAGGATATTGGGAATATCTCTCTCGGAAAGTAAAGGCGACGTTATCAACCAGTAGCAGCTGTAACTCCTGCTATCAACCCTGCACCTGTTTCTACGTATCAAACTCAGGTTGCACAGAGCCAACCTAATCAACAAAGGACACAACAGCATCTTCAGCAGGCTCGTCCTCCATACAACAACAACCGTACAACGCGACCACCAGGGTTTGACCCTATACCGGTGTTGTACGTTGAACTATTTTCGTTACTACTAGTCAAGGGGCACGTCCAGACTAAGTCTCCTCTTACAGTACCGGAAAATATGCCTTTTTGGTTTAAGGTGGATCAGACTTGCCCTTACCATCAAGGAGGACCAGGGCATAACATAGAGAACTGTCTCAATTTCAAATCCGACGTGCAAAAGCTTGTTAGGAGCAGGGTCTTATCTTTCAAGGATACGAATCCTAATGTTTTCACGAACCCGCTGCCTCAACACGAGAAGGCTACGGTTAATTTGATAGAGGGAGAAACTAACAACGTCTATCAAATTCACGATGTACTCTTATTAAGGGCCAACTTGGTTAAGATGCATTGTAGACAGAGTGGATATAGCCATGTGCCACCTCATAATTATCACCAGTGTGATATCTGCTCTAAAAATAATCAGGGATGTTCTGTGGTGCAATCAGCTCTACAGGAACAGATGGATCTCGGATGGATCCAAGAGCACCAAGTTCGTGGAGTTAACATGGTTTACATGAATGCTAACATCATTCAAAACCACGACATCCGTATGATGAATGTCAATTTGGTGGCGATGCACTCAAGGAAAAGCCAGTATCATAATCTGCCGCAGCACGATTACAGTTCCTGTCTGACTTGCTCGGTAAACAAACAGGGATGCTCTTTTGTACAAAAGGCTCTCCAGAGTCAGATGGATCTGGGGTGGATCTAGGACTACCATGATAGGAGTCATTATCAGATCAACATGATTCAAATATTCGATATTCGCTTGATGAATACCAGGCTGGTGGATTTACATGCTAAACAGGTCCAACTCGGGTTCCTGGTATCACATGATTATCAGAGCTGTAAGGCGGGCAGTGAGAATGATCAAGGCTGTGCCCTTGTCCAGGAAACACTTCAGCACTTGTTGAACCACTGGTGGCTTCCAATCTATATGGATGAAGACACCCAGCAAATTAGTATTACCAATGGGAACCCCACTCGGCATCAAAGTCAAGATGTCCGATCTGTGGAAACTGACCTAGTGAGGTTACATTGTATTCAAATGGCGCGGCCAGGTGCCACCACACAACTATGAACGTTGTAGAGTCTGTTCGAAAAGTAACCAAGGATGTTACCTTGTGCGAGCAGCTCTTCAGGGTCAGGTGGATCGTAGAGAGATTCACCCATATCCGGGTTCCGGACCAATCAACTGGGCACCAGACTACCTCGCTGATCAAATTGAGGACGTTGTCGTAATCTCTAATCATCAGAGGGCTAGGGATGTTTGTAACATCATTCCTCTACTTGACGAATCGAGAGTTCCCAACCAGGAACGAATCGAAATTGCCTACGATGGTCAGAAAAATCGGAAGGCTCCCATAGTCATCTATCTACCGGGACCATTACCGTATGAATCAACTAAGGCTATCCCTTACAAATACAGTACAACAACAATTGAGAACGGAAAGGAAATTCCATTACCCTCCGTCGCGAATATTGTAGACATCAGTCGAGTAACACGGAGTGGTAGAATCTTCAACCGAGGAGTTGGAGAACCTAACAAAGAAAAGGAACTTCAGACAGAAGCTCCTAATCCACCAGTCGGTCAATCCAGTAATCCCGACCTTTCAAAAAATGATGATGAGATGCTGAAGCTCATCCAAAGGAGTGAATATAACATTGTTGATTAACTGTTACAAACTCCCTCAAAGATTTCGGTATTATCACTTTTGCTCAGTCCAGAAGCGCACAGGGAGGCTCTACAGAAAGTCTTAGAGCAGGCCTTTGTGGAACAGGACGTAATCATCAGACAATTTGATAGCATTGTCTCTAACATCACTTCCTGCAATAACTTGGGATTCAGTGATGAGGAATTACCTGAAGAGGGTCGCCGTCACAACATGGTACTCAATATCACAGTCAGCTGCCAAGGCGATGATTTAGCCAGCGTACTGGTAGACACAAGGTCAGCCCTGAATGTTATGCTGAAATCCATTTTGATGCAATTATCCTTCGAAGGACCTCCGATGAGAACCAGTGAAGTCGTCGTCAAAGCATTCGACGGATCCATAAAAGCAGTTATCGGCGAAGTCGACCTTCCCATAACTATTGGTCCTCACACTTTCCAGGTCATGGACATTCGGGCAACGTATAGTTGTTTATTAGGAAGACCCTGGATACATCAGGCTAGGGAGGTCACCTCGACCCTCCACCAAAAGTTAAAGTTCGTCTAGAACAACCAGCTCGTCACAGTCTGTGGGGAACAAGCCTTGCTCGTAAGTAACTTATCATCATCTACTGGTGTAGAACCCGAGGAGGTTATTGGAACTCAGTTCCAAGCACTGTCACTGAGCAAGGACAATCAATCCGATGGGGGAACCTCGATTTCCTCATACAAAGATGCTATCAAAGCGGCCGAGAGTGCCAATACAACAGGATGGGGACAACTTGTCATTCCTACTGATAATAAAATAAAGAAGGGTCTTGGTTTTTTTGCAACCTGTACCCAGACGACTTTTACCAGCAATGAAAGTCTTAATCCCATTCAGAACTTCTTCCACAGTGGAGGTTTCCTTCACCTAGTGACTCAAGAAGTACACACTATCAATGAGGAGGATCCCTCTGACACAGATGAGGAATGGAAGTCCTATCTCAACGAGGACAGTTATACATAGCAGGAAGAGGTGCCTACGCCATTTTTCTATCTCGCAAAGAGTCTGAGATTTATACCGAGGTCAGACGTCGAAATGATATACGGAGATTTTGATCCGGAAGGATGCCGTGCTCCGCCAAACTCATTAGAGGATGACACTCCGATGAAGGAGCACTTCGACCATAGCTACTCTGGCCCGATGGATGGCCTGCCAATGTGGAAGCCTTACCCAGGAGACTTGGGACAAGAGAATCAGCCGAACAATGAAAATCAGCTGAGCGTCATTGAACAGAATACATGCGTCCCCACCATGTCATGGGATCAACACTCAGGTCATTCAGAACCTATCCAGTACGACGATGAATTCGCAACGTTTGCAGGACTAGAATTCATCAAATATGCTTTTCCCGAGGTCAACGTCATCGAGGGAGATGACCCTCCAGTTCCAAAGAAGTGTGGGACACCCTGGGATAACCAAGTGGAAAATACGACTATATGGTCAAGTTAACTGCTCCCAAAAGCTCTCGTATCAGGCTCGAACACATCCAGCCAACTAGATGGGGAGATTTACCTGAGAGCACAAATACTATGCAAAATACAACAGAGGAATCCTCCTACGACAACTCTGCGTGGGAGATAGACTCCAATGATCCTGCTCCACCAGAAATCAGCGTTATTTCTGAAGACAAAAGAAAGAAGGTACCAGACTTTGTGATTCATCGAGGAGTTCGCCGCCAATGGGTTGCGGTCGATGTTCCGAATATCGTTCATCAGACAAAGTAATTGCCATCTTTAACCTTTCACCCTGCCCAGGTGAAACGGATGTTTTGATAGGGCTCACTTTCTGTAAATTTCCCTCTTCGCTTCGTCCAAAGCGACAAAGTTTTGTTTTATAGGGTTGTAGTTTCAAGAATCGACTTGTTCATTAATAAAATAATGTCGTTCTGTAATTTCCGCATTTATTGCTGTTTTCTCTTTTTGCTTTTCTTAGAAAATGATAATCCTAAAAAACAAATCAAAAATAAAAAACAAGCAATTATCAAAAAATACACTGCACACACTCTTGCATTCTCTCTATCTCTTCTAAAACGAATTATCACGTCATGCAGATTGCTTGTTTTAAACCCCGTTGAAACATACGATCCGATGCCTTCTCCCGACTTTGAGTTCTCGGTATTTGGGGCCGAAGAAGAAGATGACAACGAAATTCCAGAAGAGATCTCCCGACTACTCAGACAAGAGGAAAGGTACATTGAACCTCACAAAGAGCCGTTGGAAATGGTAAACTTGGGTTCAGAAAAAGAGAGAAAAGAAATCAGGATTGGGGCACTGCTCAGTCCAGCTGCCAAAGAGAGTTTGACAAAGCTTCTCAAAGAATTCCCCGATGTATTCGCTTGGTCCTATCAGGATATGCCAGGGTTGGATACCAGCATCGTGGAACATCATCTACCGTTAAGGTCAGAATGTCCGCCAGTAAAACAAAGGTTGAGACGGACTCACCCGGACATGGCCATCAAAATCAAAGAGGAAGTACAGAAACCGATTGACGCGGGTTTCCTCGCCACATCAGAATATCCTCAATGGTTAGCCAATATCGTACCTGTTCCCAAAAAGGACGAAAAGGTCAGAATGTGTGTCGACTACAGGGATCTAAACAAGGCTAGTCCAAAGGATGACTTTCCTTTACCACACATTGACATGATGGTTGACAGTACATCAAAGTTTAAAGTTTTCTCCTTCATGGATGGATTCTCGGGCTATAACTAAATCAAAATTGCGCCGAAAGACATGGAGAAAACTTCGTTCATCACCCCATGGGGAACCTTTTGTTACAAGGTAATGCCGTTCGGTTTGAAGAACGCCGGGGCAACCTATCAAAGGGCCATGACTACTCTGTTTCATGACACGATACACAAAGAAATCGAGGTATATGTCGATGATATGATTGCAAAATCTAAGACAGAAGAGGAGCATGTGACCCACCTGTCAAAACTATTCGAGCGTTTGAGAAAGTACAAACTCCGCTTAAATCCCAACAAGTGCACCTTCGGTGTCCATTCAGGGAAACTCTTAGGATTCATCGTCAGCCAGGAAGGAATTGAGGTTGATCCTGACAAGGTAAAGGCCATTCAAGAAATGCCTTCTCCAAAGACTGAAAAATAAGTCAGGGGATTTCTGGGACGTTTGAACTATATTTCCAGATTCATATTCCTCATGACCGCGGCATGTGCGCCGATTTTCAAATTACTCAAAAAGAACCAGGATTGTGTTTGGACAAAAAACTATCAAACCGCCTTCGACAGTATTAAGGAATACCTGTTGAATCCGCCGATCCTATCACCTTCAGTGGAAGGAAGACCGATGATCATCTATTTAACAGTCTTGGAAGACTCCATGGGCTGTGTACTTGGCCAACAAGACGAAACCAAAAGAAAAGAGTCTGCCATTTACTATCTGAGCAAGAAGTTCACTGACTGTGAGACTCAATACACTATGCTTGAGAAAACTTGCTGCGCTTTGGCTTGGGCAGCCAAACGTCTTCGCCAGTACATGATTCGTCACACTACTTGGTTGGTCTCCGAAATGGATCCTATCAAGTATGTATTTGGAAAACCTGCTCTCATGGGAAGGATTTCCCGTTGGCAGATGCTACTATCAGAATACGACATCGAATACCACGCTCAAAAAGCTGTTAAAGGGAGTATTTTAGCCGATCATTTGGCTCATCAACCAATTGACGATCAGGAATAAATCGGGTTTGACTTCCCAGACGAAGATGTCAGGTATTTGAAAATGAAAGATTGCGATGAACCGCTACCTAGTGAAGGGCCAGAACCAGGTTCCCAGTGGGGACTTATCTTTGACGGAGCCATCAATCATTATGGAAATGGAATTGGGGCAATCATTGTTACCCCTCAGGGTACCCACATTCCTTTAACCACCAGACTTACGTTCAAATGTACAAACAATGAGGCCGAATACGAAGCTTGTATTATGGGTCTCGAGGAAGCGATTGATTTGAGGATCAAAAACTTGGACGTATATGGCGACTCAGCCCTGGTTATCAATCAGATTAAAGGAGATTGGAACACATACCAATCAGGATTGATTCCTTACAAAGATTATGCAAGAAGGTTGCTACCCTTCTTCAACAGAATCTAGTTTCATCACATCCCTCGTGAAGAGAATCACATGGCTGATGCATTAGCCACTCTCTCTTCCTTGATTAGTGTAGGTCAATGGAATGATATACCTAAGATCGACATAATGCGCCTTTAACGGCCCGCTTACATCTTTACGATTGAAGCAGTCATAGATGACAAACCTTGGTATCACGATATCAAATGTTTCCTTCAGAAATAAGAGTACCCACCTGGGGCATCCAGGAAAGACAAACAAACCCTCAGAAGATTGGCAGACAGCTTCTTCCTGAGCGGTGATACACTGTATAAGAGGAATTTTGACATGGTCTTGCTCTGATGCGTAGACAGACCAGAAGCAGACATGTTAATAAAAGAAATTCAAGAAGGGTCCTTTGGCACTCATGCCAACAGACACACAATGGCGAGAAAAATTCTGAGAGCAGGGTACTACTGGTTGACCATGGAATCCGACTGCTACAAGTACATGAGGAAGTGTCACAAGTGTCAGATATACTCCGATAAAATCCATGTACCGCCAACACATCTCAAAGTTCTCTCTTCCCCATGGCCTTTTTCCATATGGGGGATCGACATAGTTGGCATGATTGAACCTAAGGCTTCAAACAGAGATTGATTCATCCTGGTAGCCATTGATTACTTCACCAAGTGGGTCGAAGCAGTGTTGTACGCTAATGTAACCCGACAAGTGGTAGTCTGATTTATAAAAAACAATATCATCTGCCGTTATGGTGTTCTGAGCCAGATCATTACTGATAATGGATCTAACTTGAACAATAAGATGATGAAAGAGTTGTGCGTAGAGTTCAAGATCGAACACCATAACTCATCTCCCTACCGACCTAAGATGAACGGAGCGGTAGAAGCAACTAACAAGAATATCAAGAAGATCGTTCAAAAGATGGTTGTAACCTACAAAGACTGGCACGAGATGCTACCCTTTGCTCTTCACAGTTATCGAACATCTATCCGCACTTCAACAGGGGCAACCCCTTTCTCTCTAGTATATGGCATGGAGGCAGTGCTCCCCATAGAAGTAGATATCCCATCAATCCGGGTATTGATGGAAGCTAAGCTTACAGAAGCTGAATGGTGTCAAAGCCGGCACGACGAACTGAATCTGATCGAAGAGAAGTGAATCACGACACTATGCCACAGTCTGTTGTATCAACAGAGAATGAAGAGGGCGTTTGACAAAAAGTTCCGACCTCGCGTCTTCAGGAAAGGAGACCTTGTTCTCAAAAAGATACAATCATTTCTCACTGATTCCTGGGGCAAATGGGCTCTGAATTATGACGGCCCTTATGTGGTCAAGAAAGCTTTCTCAGGCGGTGCCTTGAGACTTGCAACCATGGACGGAGAGGAGTTTGCCTACCCCACAAATGTTGATGTAGTCAAGAAGTACTTCGCCTAAAAAAAATGTCTCGGTGGATTGAAAACCCGAAAAGGCGGTCCAGGCAAAAATTAGAGACATAATCAAAAATCATCCCGGTGGATTGGAAACATCACAGTACAATCCAGGAAAAAGTTAGGGATTAATGGCAAGTAACTATGTCCAACAGAGGCGAGTCTCTCAGCAGCAGTTACACCATCCGTCAGGAAAACTCTAGTCAAGATCATCTTCGACAGAAGCTCAGGATGTCCAGAATTCAAAGTTGGCAGAAGGATAGTGGTCATTATGTTTTAACGTAGCCCTTTTCCCTGTAAATTACCATTTTCTAAACTTTGTAAATACTCCATGGAATCCCGCGTTTGGCGGATTTCCATCCTATCAATAAATTTTGAGCCCTTGTGCTTTTGTTTGCAATTCTTATTTGTTTTAGCTTTACAGAACGACATTTTAACTTGATTAACGATTCTTGAAATAAAACAAAAACGAATTTACTTGTTAAAACTTTTTCTGCTTTTAGAATAAATATGACAATTTCTTTTGACTGTTGAACATCGAAAGAACATCAATTGCGTCTCCAAAGGTGTTCGAGCCTCAAAGTGCAGAATCAAAGTACTCATTCTAAACCAGTACGCCTGAATGAAGGATCAACTATGTCGGATGCGATTATTCCGTCCGACACCCTCGGCCGAGTTGTCATCTCCTAAGCCCGACCAACGGTTCTCCCCGCAGGGACTATCTCTCCTAAGAAAGGCAGAATTGCTATCTTGAACCAGCGGTACTTCTTCGTCCCACTGTGGCCGAGTATCCAGTCGGGTTCATCTACTAGTCTGTATGTCGTGTCAGTTTTGTCAGTAAATACATACATACATCATCCATTATTGATTCATTCATATTCATATTGCATCACTATCACTCTAGTCGGTCTTGTCCCCTAGTGATAACAGTCTTCTCAATCGAGTTGTCAAGTTCTTTCCTCGTCAGGAAATGTCGCGTCGGAATTATCTCTCTCCTCCAGTTTATTTCTGGATCAGAGTTGGCCCTTGACCACTTTGATAACTTGAACCTCTGAAAAACTAGAGAACCCTCAAACCAATGTCACTCTTCGCCATTGAAGATGATATCCTCGCTTTCCCGGATTAAGGAAAAATCCCCAGAGGAAGCCTCTTAAGCGGAGATATGATACTACAGCAGTTTTTCTCCGAAAAAATCCGCTGATGAAAAGGTCATCGACACCTCAAAATTGGATCACATCATATGGCGTTTCTCCGAGAAGATCTCGAGAAAAGTATGATGTAATAACCCCCAAGCTAAAAGCAGTCTCTCAAGAGACTCGTTTTCCCCAGTAGAAACAAATGGCGTCTCCACCAGAAAAGTTTGTACACCTCTACAATTCAGACAGATGGGTTCCCCAGTAAGTCTGACATCAAAATTTTTCTATCAAATGGCATCTCCCCAGGAAAATTTGGCGAGAAGTTTGATTAAAACCGCTACGCGTAGCGTCCCTTGTCAATAAAGTTTATTGACAAAAGAAACTTAGAACAGATCCTTGGTAAGAAACCAGGATCAAGGGGAAGTTTATTTCAGAAACTTAGACCAGTTCCTTGGTAGGAAACCAAGAGCGAGGGGAAGTTTATTACCGAAACTTAAACCAGTTCCTTGGTAGGAAACCAAGAACGAGGGGAAGTTTATTTCAGAAAACTAAGACCAGTTCCTTGGCTGAAGACCAGGATCGAGGGGAAGTTTTTACTTTTTCTAAGCATCATTGTTTAGCAAAAGAAGATGAATGCGTACGCTACCATTCATAGCCGCCATCAAAATTTCGGGTATTCCGATATTTAATCCTCTTGCACCCCGAATGCCCGAATACCTTCGCCATTCACACCTTCGGGGTTCAAGAAGATTAAATAGGGGCATCTGTCATACCCCAAATTTTGACCACTAAGATTTCCCATCATTGTGCAACTCATCATCATAATGTGGATGTACTATCTTGCCTCATCAGTCTCACCAAAGATGGGTGAACACTTACTATAGTCAAAATTAGGGTTTCAAGCCCTCTCAGAGTTCTTAGACCAAGGATCAATCAAGGAATGACATGATCTTCAACTTGTCTAACCTCTCAAATATCCACAAGGGATCAAGAGGACTCCCACTTCAAGGATTAAGCACAAGGTTGCTCCCTTCTAGGTGGATCAAGCCTCAAGATCAACAGTGTCACCAAATTAGGGTTTTGGTCGACCAGGGCCTCCAGATGGAAATTTTCCTCTGGGCATGAGCCAATGCTTCCAAGCATAACCTATGATGCTCCAAGGGACATCATAAACCCAATCACCAAGTCAATTTAGCCTCAAGGGATGCATTCATCAAAAAAATCAGGAATTAGGGTTTCTTGACCTAATTCACCCCTAAGTTGACTTTTGGGACAATTCATGAGCCAAGACCTCAAGAGAAGATTTGAGGGTCTCTAATGCACCACATTGATCCATTTGCAACAAGGGATTGATCCAAGAAGCTTGAGCAACAAGTCTCAATTTCATCAGAGCCACAATTAGGGTTTCGCGAGAAAAGTCAACAATAACTTTGAATTTTGACCAGGACATGCTCCCAAGCCCTAGGACATTGATCAATATACCCTATAACACCCATGGAACATGTCCATCAAGTTTGATTTAGGTCAAGGACAAGATTTCATCAAGGATTGCATATTTTGGAATTCATCTGATAAAAAGTCAACTGTGTACAAAAGTCAAACTTTGACTTTTTGAGATTTTTCACAAAAATGGTTTTTTAACCCTAAAATGATGTTAATGTATGATTGGAATCATCATTCATCAAGAAAAATCAAGAAAAGTGGGTTAACTTGTAAAAGGGGTAACCATAAAAAACTTAGAAAATTTTCTAAGTTATGAACAAAGTGGCAAGGGTACCAACTTTGGAGGATCATAACTCCTAAACCACAAAGCCATTTTCCCCATCCAAAGCTTGATTTGTAGATCTCATTACCCTCTACAAAAGCTTAAAACTGGCCTCCCTCCAAATTCATCATGGATTTTGAGTTATGGAATGATCAAGATCATTAAAAAATACAACTTTTCCAACACTTAGAAAAATTCTGGGCAAGGCAGATTTTGTTGAAACACCAAAACTTGTGAGATCTTTTCACATAGATGCAAGCTGAATTAAGTCCAAAGGTAAACATCAATGTTGTTGCATATGTTTCTAAGAATCCAAAAAGCTTACCAGCATGAATTGATTCAACTTGAGCCAAGAGAAATCCATGCCCAAAGTCATGCTGCTGCAAGCTGTTTTGGAAAAATCAGTTTGCATGTTTGCTTGCCACACACGATTTCTGAACCAAAACTAAGGATCATTGTGCCACATGTACTCAAACCAATCACAATGCAACTGATCCAACTGATAGATCTGAGTCAAAAAGCCAAGGGATCTTCCAACTCGAGATTAATGCATTTTGGCACATTATGCCTTGAATTCAAAGGCATTTATGTGAAATAGGGCACTTTCAACAATGCCACTCTACTCAGTCAAGTTCTCTGATTAAACAACAATAAAAACATCTGAAGAATGTGAATTTGGTCAAGGCATAGCCCTGCTCTTGGGAGGGGCTAGGTTGCCTTGTATGAGAAGAAATGCCACCAAGCCAAAGCCTTTGAATGTGATCTGATCCAGCAGCCATTCACTATTCCTCCAAGACAAGAATTGATCACCTATAAATAGAGGTTCCAATGGATCATTCAACTCACACCAAAGCCAGTTATAGCACTGCTTTCTCTCACTCTCTCTTAAGTGCCAAATTTCTTTGTTTTTGAGCAACCACTATCGGGTTTTGAGTTGCAGCCACAAGCAATCCATTCCAATTGCTCAAACACATAACATATGATGTATTTGAGGTGTCCAAACACTTAAACACCAACTGTAACGCCCCTAGCTCAAAATCACCCTTCAACCAAGCCACTATGCTTCAATTATGCAGTTGGAGTGCTCCAGCTTGATCCAAAGACTTTCAAAGTGTTCCAAAGCTTGCAACACACTCCACAACATCCATTGAAGCTGTAGGGATCATCAAATCACATCTGGAACACCATATATGCAAAGTTCCATTTCAGCTTGCATCAAGGTAAGCCTCAAACTCCAACTTCATGATCCATGCAAATTTCCTCGCATGATATTTTTGCCAATTGATTGCCATCATATGCTGAGTATTTCCCCTCAAAAAATTTGATCATAACACTCATAATCATGTCTGCTCGATTGCTTTTGCAACATTAGGGTTCATACGGCCACATTGATATAATTTGCTATACACTGAAAATAAATAAAATTGGGTATTGCCATCTTCTTCCTTGTGAAAAAACGCATGAGTTTGGTGTTTGAATCATGTCAAATGGTTGAGAAACGAAGGAGATGGAGGGCTTCATGCACGAGCTGGAGGAAGAAGATGGCCATGGCGCCATTCTTCAAGTTTTCCAACCAAGTTCTCTATATATTTATCATTTGCCATACTATATTTGAATTGGCATTGCGCCCCAGTGGTTGATCAGTTGGTTTTGTGTGTATTGGCAAACGAGAGGTCTGGGGTTCGAATCCCCCTCGCCCCAGATCTATTTTTTATCACTTTTTCCTATTTTCTTATTTTTCATATTATTTTGTTAATAATTTGAAAAATTAATGTCTCACTCAATTTTAATTATTTTTTATTGGTTCTTTTTGCAAAAAATCACAAAAATGTTGAAATATTTTATTCCACAAAAAAATTAAATTTATATTATTTATTTAATATAATTAGTATTTTTGTGAATAAATTCCTTTTTAATTGTTTTTTAAGCATTTCAAAAATGAATATTCACTTTGAAAATCAAAACCAAATGAGTTTTAATATCTCTTGTGATTAAAACCTCATTTTCCAAACCTTAAACAAAAATCACAAGTGGTTTATTCAAACTTATTTGACATTTTGTTTGATTTTCTTTAAATATTTACTTTTAAAGAATAACAAATTAGGGTTTTTGATTAATTCAACCCTCATCAAACTTTTTCAAACACTCATGGGCCTCTAATAGAGTGTAAGACCCAACCCTTTGTAAATACAAACCTATTTTTGGGCCTCACTTATTGTATAAGTCCCGTTGTATTTCAAAAGTTCAACGTGATCATTATCCATTGAAAAACATTTTGGGCCTCTCCTCGAGCTATAAGACCCATTCAAAACAATTGTTGGGCCTCTATTAGAGTGTAAGACCCAACCCTTTTTGAAAACCAAACATTTTTTGGGCCTCACTTATTGTATAAGACCCACGGCGTTTTCAAAAATCTCGGCGCGATCGCCAATTCAAACAAAAACAAACCTTGGGTCTCTCCTTGAGCTGTAAGCCCCATCACTTGTACAAAAATAAAATTTTGGGCCTCTAATAGAGCCCAATCCCCTTTTAACCAAAACAATTTTTGGGCCTCAGACATTGTATAAGTCCCTCTGCGTTAAAAGAAAACCTCGGCGCGATCGCCAATTCAAAAATCAATCATCTGGGCCTACCCTCGTGTTATAAGCCCTATTCTTTTTTCTTTAAAACACCTGGGCCTCTTGAGAGAGTGTAAGACCCATCCCGTTGTACAGAAAAACCTTTCTTGGGCCTCAGTCACTTGTATAAGTCCCTGTACAAATTCAAAACCACAGTGCAATCACTGATAAAACCTTGGGCCTCTCCTTGAGCTGTAAGCCCCAACATTTCTTTCAAAGCACTTTCTCCTTTGATTTTGAATTATACTGTTGTTTTTCATTTCTCTTTGTTGAACGACTAACAATACAGCATGGAAGCTCTACAACTGAGTAAGTGTTTATACGCTTTCATTTACCGCTTTAATATGTATATAACTGTACTGTGGGGCTGTCTCACTGTAAGTCTTCTTTCATAAACTCATATCGACTGTGTAATAATAGTATAGATATTTAGAGTTTCCCCGGCAACTACGTCTAGCACTAAGCCCTGTTGATCATTCCTGAATAGACTAAACTAAATCCCCATAGGATTACCAGATACAGTCTTCCCTCCTCCTGGGGTTAAACAATATGGAGATGTGAAAGGAAGATTCTTTTTGAACCCTTTCTCAGACTGTCACCCTTAATTGTCAAAGAAACTCTACTCCCCAGAGATGATCTTTTCTCCGTGAATGGCATCTCTTGAGTTTCTTCCAAATTCTCTAACTTTCCTGGCTTGATCCATTCTCGGTGAATGGCATGTCTTGAACTTCTCGGGGTTTGGGGATCCACAGGCTTCCTAAAAGCATCTCCGCCTCCTCTAGGGCATTGTACAAGGACCCGTCGGCTTCTTAGAAGTATTCACAGCCTCCTCTTAGGCTTCGTATAAGGATTCTTCCTTTGGGAAGAGAGCCTCCTCTTGGGCTTCGTAAAATTGTCCCTCGGCTTCTTAAAAGTTTCCAGCCTCCTCTTGGGCTTCGTACAAATTGTCCTGACGACCTCCTAGAGGTATAGGAATAGAAATTAGTCATCTTAATAGAACAATCTTTCAACGAGTCTAGATCCTACTACTGTCTCTCTAAGCATAGTACAAAAGATAAAACTCTAGACTTGGACAGTCTAAGACCCTTGAGTCTCAAAGACATTCTCAAGCCCCTTTCAAAGATAGGGAAAACACCCGCAGACTCGGACAGTCTCAATACCCTTTGGATTTCCCATTTCCTTAAAGAACAGGAAATAACCCTGATCCTCCGATCAGTGCCATAAGCGCAACTTTACCTTTAATCTTCATAAGAACTGATTTTCTCTTTTAACCAACATACTGGACCTGCCACTTAACTGAAACAGTTACCATAACCTCCTCTTGGGCTTTGTACAATGATTCTCCCCAGCAGAGCTAACCTTTCAGTCTCCATCTTGGGCTTTGTACGAGATACAAAACACTCTCTTGTTGAGTATAAAAGACTCTTGTTGAGTCAAACCTTTCAGCCTCCATCTCGGGCTTTGTACGAGATACAAAACACTCTCTTGTTGAGTATAAAGGAATCTCTTGTTGAGTCCAACCTTTAGCCTCCGTCCTGGGCTTCATACAAGACACATATAAAAGATTCTCCTGTTGAGTCAGCCTCTATCTCGGGCTTCGTACGAGACACATAAAAACACCCTCTTGTTGGGCCACTAGCCTCCTCTTAGGCTTTGTATAAGGAAATCCCGGTTGAGTCAATCAACCTTTTAGCATCAAAGTTGTGCCTCGTTCATAGTATACAAACATCAACAACTCATTTTCCCCCATCTAATTGCTGTAAGCGGCATGCCTCTGGATTATTTACATCCACGCCACTGTCCCTCTTTTAGCATGAGAAATTCCTAAGGAAAGATAACATTGCTCTACACTGAGTTAAAGTCTTCTCCTCTAGGTTGAAAAGCCCCTATAAAGGAAATTATGGCATTGCCGGATTCACATATTCCGGTTAAAGTAATTCTCCTTTATAAACAGTTGTGACAAACATCCCCCCTCTTTAGAGATGACAAATTCTCTCTAAAGTTAACACCCTTTCAGCTTCATATCTTGGGCTTTGAACAAGATACAAATAAACTCTTTCAGCTTCACATCTTGGGCTTTAAACAAGATACAAACCACCTTTAGCTTCACGTCATTGGCTTTGAACAAGACACCAAAACACCATTTCCTCCTATAGAACTACGAGACACATAATAGCCTCCTCTTAGGCTTTGTATAAGAAAACCACTGGTTAATCTAATTAACCTTTTAGCACAAAAGCTGTGCCTCGTTCACAGTACACAAACATCAACAACTCCTTCCTCTTCATCTAATCGCTGTAAGCGGCAAGCCTCTGGATCATCTACTTCCATGCCACTGTCCCTCTTTTATCATGAGAAATTCCTAAGGACAGATAGCATTGCTCTAAACTGAGTTAAAGTCTTCTCCTTCAGGTTGAAATCCCCTATAAAGGAAATTATGGCATTTCTAGGATCCGCATATCCCGGTTAAAGTAATCCTCCCTTTATAGCCAGTCACCCAATAGTTGTGACATACAACCCCCTCTTTAGAGATGACAAATTCTCTCTAAAGTCAAACTCTTTTAGCTTCATATCTTGGGCTTTGAACAAGATACAAATAAACCCTTCAGATTCACATCTTGGGCTTTGATCAAGATATAAATCACTTTTCGCTTCACGTCTTGGGCTTTGAACAAGACACCAAAACACAATTTCCTCCCATAGAATAGGAGGAACTACGAACGCTCTGATTTCCTTGTTTCGGTAAACGGGAATACGTAGGCATAAGATTGAAAGAAAAGATCTTAGCGAGCACACTAAACAAAAAACCCAAATCCCATATCTCCATCAATCAAAAGCAGTAATAAAAAAGCATCAGTCCTACGCGTTACACGTGATGTGCTATATGACATAAATTACTTCAGGAGAATCTGAAGATTGCAAGACCCTGATATAATATGTAAAGAGAATAAATTCTGAAGATCTGAAGACTGAGGTTCTGATGAACGAAGTTTAGATGCTGAAGACTTACGCTCTTTAGATAAAGGTTCTGAAGACCAAACTATAGTCTCTACTCATGCTTCAACTAAATACCATCAGAAGCCTCTGAAGATATGATGATATCATTCTAAGAGAACAAGGTTCTTAAGATCAAGTGCTAAAGACTCTGAAGGCGCTGCTCTGAGGACTCTAAGACTTGAAGATCTTAAGAACCAAGCTATGTTTTCCCTTCTTACTCATGCTCGCAAAAGCCTTTGAAGTTAAGAAGATTATAAGACTAAGCAACGAAGTTCAAACAAAGATATCTTGGTAACTGTGCAAAAGTTCAAATGAAGATATCTTGGTAACAGTGCAAACAAAGGTATACTGACAAGACAGGACGTAAAACGTTTTATATGTCCTCACGTTTCTACCAAACTGCCGTCAATAGTCATGATTACATTACAACGGTTACTTTTACTCGACTGTAAAAGGACTTGAAGACTCAAAGAATGATAACAACTTCACCAATTCAAATACGCTCTATTTGCTATTATCATTCAAAAAGTCATTTTCTGTGCTGTAAAATAGTTTACATATTCAGCTTGTGCTAGAAGCAATACCTTGTAAACAAAACCTTTTTCAAACTGTTGTTTGAAGTTCCTTGAGAAAAACCTGGTGAGGTTAGATTTCTTGAGAGGTCTAGGACTAGTAAGAGTCTTAGAGGTTGTTCCTTAAGAGAGACCAGTGTGGTTAGATCTCTTGAGAAGTCTAGAACTTGAGAGTTTTAGAGGTTGTTATTAGTCACCAGCAGTTAGGCATGTGCATTGTATTAATCTGATTGATTAGTGGATTAAGACCTCGATTAAGAGAGGTGAAATCACCTTGGCCGGTGGACTAGATTAACTTGAGGAATTCTCAAGTGAACTAGTATAAACATATTGTGTTATCTCTTTCAAGCTTCATTAAGATTATTACTCATAAGTTAAAGAGTTGTTAAAGAGATTAGTATAAAGAAACGATTTTATTTTGAAAAACCAATTTAAACCCCCCTTTCTTGTGTTTTTCACACCTTCAATTGGCATCAGAGCTCCGGTTCTGAGGTGATAAAAAGGTTGAGTTTTTATCAAGCACTTAACAGTGTTCAGTACCGATCCAAGTGTGAAAAACAATGGCTGCACCTGAACTAAATGTTACCGCAACTGAAAGAGATACATATAGTGCAAAACCTCCTATCTTTGATGGGGAAAATTTTGACTATTGGAAAGACAGAATTGAAAGTTACTTTTTGGCTTTTGACTTAGATCTATGGGATCTGGTAGTTGATGGCTACAGTTACCCTGTAGATTCTGAAGGTAAAAAGATTGCCAGAAGTGCATTAACAGATGCTCAAAAGAAGATTTACAAGAATGATCATAGAGCAAGAACGATTTTGTTAATTACAATTTCATATACGGAATATGAAAAGATCAAAAACAAAGAAACTGCAAAGTCTATTTTTTATTCTCTGCGAATGACTCATGAAGGCAACGCTCAAGTCAAAGAGACAAATGCTCTTGCACTAATCCAGAAATATGAGGTCTTTAGAATGGAAGACGATGAATCTGTGGAAACTATGTTTTCAAGATTCCAGATGCTTGTGATAACGCGAAATTATATAGTGTATTTGACTCGACTTGCATGAATTTCTATTATGTTTTATTCATTTTTTTCCCGATTTATGCTTTATATTACCAGCATTTATTTATGTCTTTCAGGTACTCGAGTCGAATTGGAACTTAATGGAAAGCGAAGATTTATTGAAGAAAAAGATAGAGAATGGAAATAATTAATGAGTGAAGAAATTGGAAAGGAAATAAAAGGATGGAAAGAAAAGAAAAAAAAGAAGAAAAGAAAAATTGAAAAAAAAATATAAAGGGGCGGGGCCCACATCACACATATGGCGCAAGCCACATGGGAGTGGCGCCCACCACCTTATGCAAGAGTGGCGCCGACCACTAGAAAGGAGAGGAAGAGGTGGCGCGAGCCACCTATGTTGTAGGAGGAAAAATCTCCACTTTTTCCAACTTTTTCTCTCCACTCCTCCACTTCTCCCGGTCTTCCTCCAAGCCTATTTCCACGCCATGCAACGCATTTCTCTCAACTGCCACTGCCAGGATTCAGTATAAAAGAAATAGAAAACCTCCATTTTGGGGGTCGGCGAATTTTTACCAGAAATTTTGAGTGAATTATATTTTGCATTCTTTCGAGCAAACAGTTTAATTTTTTCTGCACTTTAAATTTCTGTCATCATCTTGTAATCAAGCTTGCCGGATCGTTTCAAGTTGCTGTAACCAGATTATTAGAAGTTAATTTCAATTCCAGGTTTAATTTATATGCTTGTTATTTTATCGTTTTACAACATGGTTTGTGATATTAATTTATACTGTATTAGCATGCTTTGTTTCCAAACCATGTCCGGCTAGATTTATTGATATCAGTATGTAAATAATTTAATCAGAAGAAATTAAATAATAATCGGTGTTAACTTTTAAAAATTAGTTTTTAGGCTTTGGTTTCTTAATTATAAATCGATGAACTTTTCTTACGAAAGTAAAAAAGGGTAGTTAAGGTTAAGTTCAAGATAAACGAGAGTTTGAGAGTTTAACCAGATAGCTGAAATTAGGCATTGATTTTAAATACAGCGGAAGCACTTTAGAATCAATTAGGATTTATTTATTTTCAAAAAGTATTTTTAAATGCAAATGATACAGCGAGAGCGCTCATTCTGATTTAACGGTATAGTCTGAATCAATAAACACGAGAGTGTGAGATAAGGTCTTTTAAATGAGTATTTTCTACTGAAAAGTAATTTGGCTCTTAAACCTACACTGATGACTTATTAAATTCCCAAAGATTAATGCGTTTCATACTGATATCTCATTATTGATTATTCTTATTAAATGTTTAGCATTCTTAGATTTAATTTCTATCGCCCATAATTTCCTTAGAACGATTAGCCTTAGCTAAACATAGTAACAATCAAATAGCACTAGTTTGATTATCAGTCCTTGTGGGATCGATATCTTTTTAAAACTACGCGATAGACTGTGCGCTTGCAGTTAGTAACCCCGATAGACTCATAAAGTCGCGAGCAAGTTTTTGACGCCATTGCCGGGGACTGATTTAGTCAATAGTGCAATTCATTTGTTGCGTCGTATAGACTAAGGCAACAAATTCCCTTATTTGTTGGTTGTATGCCAAATACTCGCTCAAAAGGCGAAGACCTCACGCAACCGACAGACGAACCTGAACGTCTTCTCAGCGTGAAAAGACGAATCCAAGAATATTGTTTATCCCACGAAATACATTTTCCTTTATCAGAACCTGAATCTCAATCCGAACCCGAATCTGAAATAGAACTTGACTCCGAGTCAGAATCAGAATCAGAAAAAGACATGGGTGAAAGACCACAGAACCGTCCTCTTAAGTTCTATGCTACCCCGTCTGAGCAAGAACCACATAACAACATTGCTGCCCCTGCTATCAACCGAAACGATTTCAAGTTGAAACCTTCATTGTTGTCAGCCGTACAACAACATCAATTCTTTGGAAATCCTACAGAAGATCCTAACAAACATTTGACCAAGTTTGTGCAGTACGCAGACACAGTGAAGGCAAATGGTGTAATCCCAGGCGTGATAAGACTACGTCTTTTTCCTTTCTCATTAAGAGACAGAGCTTGGGCTTGGTTGCAATCCTTGCCATCAAACTCCGTTACTACGTGGGATGAGTTGAAAAAGGTATTCTTAGCACGATATTTCCCCCCAAGCAAAACAGTTATGCTGAGAGCCCAAATTAATAGTTTTCGACAAAAGGACAACAAATCTCTTTACGATGCATGGGAAAGATACAAAGACATGATGAGGATGTGTCCGCATCACGGTCTTGAAGATTGGTTAGTCATCCATACATTTTAAAATGGTCTCTTGTACAATACAAGATTAACAATAGATGCCGCCGCTGGTGGTACACTTATGGATAAACCATATGAAGAAGCCTATCAACTAATCGAAAGCATGGCTCAAAACCATTACCAATGGGGAGGAGAAAGAACTGCAGTGGAAAAATCCCAAACGAAAGGTGGAATGTACGAGCTTAGTAGCCTTGATCATGTCAATGCTAAGGTAGATGCCCTTGCCTAAAAGATTGATAACTTGACCATAACGCCTGTAGCCACCATGGCTGCTGTAGCTTAAAACTGCGAATTATGCGGAACACCTGGACATGCCACCACTGAATGTCAAATTTTGGCAGGAGTCTCCAGTGATCAAGTGAATTACGCTCAAGGGAACCCTTATGCAAATACCTACAATCCGGGCTGGAAGAATCATCCAAACTTCTCCTACAAAAACAACAATGCATTGTATGCACCTGGTCAAGACCTGCTACACCACCAGGCTACCAAAAGGCTGCCGTAATTGCCCCTAATGTTCCTAGGAAGTCCAACCTTGAATTAATGATGGAAAACTTTATAGCTACCCAGGCTCAAACAAACAAAGACTTCCTGAATCAAAACATACACACTAGTGAGCAAATTAAGCAATTAGCAAACAAAGTAGACGCTATAGCCACCCACAACAAAATGCTTGAAACACAAATTTTGCAAGTGGCACAACAACAAGCACCTACTACTGCTCCTGCTGGAACATTTCCTGGACAGCCACAACCTAATCCGAAAGGACATCCAAATGCCGTTATATTAAGAAGTGGTAAAGAACTAGACGGACCCATTGATCCAAGACTAAAGAACCCGCCTATGTACCAAAAGCCTAATACTGAGAAGGAAAATGAACCCAAGGAAAAGGAAGATAATGACCAAGAGGCCGTAGAAAGACCTTATGTGCCCCCACCACCATATAAACCACCTATTCCGTATCCTCAAAGATTTGCAAATTCTAAAACTGCAGGGCAATTTAAGAAATTTGTTGAACTTCTGAAACAATTGAATATCACAATACCTTTTACAGAAGCTATCACTCAGATGCCCTCATATGCTAAGGTCCTTAAGGAAATCTTATCCAATAAGAAAAAGATTGAGGATAACGAAACAATTACACTTACTGCTGAGTGTAGCGCAATAATTCAAAACAACATGCCTCCTAAGCTGAAAGACCCAGGTAGTTTCTCCATACCCTGTGTAATTGGAAAGTTCGTCATAGACAAGGCTCTATGCGACTTAGGAGCCAGTATCAGTGTAATGCCCTTATCCATATGCAAAAAGGCTTGATATGGGAGAATTAAGACCAACTAAGATGTCCGTTCAATTAGCCGACCGCTCTATTAAATATCCCGTTGGTATACTAGAGAATGTTCCAGTTCGTATAGGACAATTCTATATCCCTACCGATTTCATAATCATGGATATTAAAGAAGACTCCACCACGCCTATCATATTAGGAAGAACATTCTTAGCCACCGCCGGAGCCATTATAGACGTGAAGAGAGGTACGCTAACTTTTGAAGTCGGTGAAGATAAGGTTGAATTTATCTTGACACAATTCTTACAAGCACCAGCTATAGAAGACACATGTTATCTATTGGATGTCATAGATGAGTGCGTAAGAGAATTGGAGATGGAACCGACCACATACTCCGATATTATAAAAATTCCAATACCTCCGATTTTCAAAGATGATAATTGGCGTGAACCTTACCAAGATGACAGCCTAAGCGAATGTTTAACACTTACACCCGATCATCTACCATGCCCAAAGAAACCAACTTTAGAACTGAAAACACTACCCAATAGCTTAAGGTATGAATTCCTAGACACAGAACTCGAACGACCTATGATAGTCAATGCAGACTTAGGACAAACTGAAACTAAGAAACTTTTAGATGTCTTAAGAAAATACCCAACTGCGTTAGGCTACAACATCGCTGACCTTAAAGAGATAAGTCCTTCTATCTGTATGCATCGCATTATGTTAGAGGAAGACTGTAAGACCTCTAGAGAACCCCAGAGAAAGATCAATCCAATCTTAAGTACTGTAGTCAAGGATGAAGTGGAAAAGCTTTTAGAAGCAGGAATTATATACCCGATATCAGACAGTAAATGGGTTAGCCCAGTACATGTTGTACCGAAGAAGGGAGGTGTTACAGTTGTTAAGAACTCAAAAGGCGAATCTATAACACAAAGAGTTGTAACTGGAAGTAGAATGTGTATCGAATATAGAAAATTGAACAATGCTACTCGTAAATATCATGTCCCATTACCATTCATTGACCAAATGCTGGAAAGACTGGCCAAACATTCGTACTTATGCTATTTAGATGGTTATTCAGGATTCTTCCAAATCTCTATTCATCCCGATGACCAAGAAAAGAAAACTTTCACATGTCCCTATGGTACATTTGCTTATCGACGAATGTCGTTCGGACTATGTAACGCTCCCGCAACATTCCAAAGATGCATGATGTCAATCTTCGCCGATTTTATAGACGACATTATGGAAGTATTTATGGACGATTTCTCTATTTGTGGGCAGAGCTTTGAAGGATGTCTATCGAACCTAGAAATGGTACTTGAATGATGTGTAAAATTCAATCTCGTATTAAATTTGGAGAAATGCCATTTCATGGTCAATCAAGGAATCGTACTTGGACACGTAGTATCTGATAGAGGGATTGAAGTTGATAAAGCCAAGATAGAGATTATAGAAAATCTTCAACCTCCGAAAACCATACGAGAAATACAAAGTTTCTTAGGACACGCCGGTTTCTACCGACGATTCATAAAAGATTTCTCGAAAATTACCAAACCACTGACCGGTTTATTAATGAAAGACGCTGAATTTATCTTCGATGAGAAATGTCTAAAAGCGTTTGAACAATTTAAAACGGCTCTCATTACCGCACCTATCATGCAACCACCTAATTGGAGACTACCATTTGAAATCATGTGTGATACGAGTGATTATGCCGTAGGCGCAGTCTTAGGATAAAGAAATGACAGAAAGCTCCATGCAATTTACTACACAAGTAGAACCCTAGATCCTGCTTAAATGAACTACACCACCACTGAAAAAGAACTTCTAGCTGTCGTGTTCGCTTTGGATAAATTTCGTTCTTACTTGGTAGGAGCGAAAATAATTATCTATACCGATCATGCCGCAATTAGATACCTATTAAGTAAGAAAGATGCGAAACCAAGACTTTTAAGATGGATCCTACTCTTACAAGAATTTGATTTAGAGATAAAAGATAAAAAAGGCACCGAAAATGTAGTTGCAGACCATTTATCAAGAATAGAAGGTATTAAGCCTGAGCAAGTGCCTATTAACGATGACTTCCCATATGAGCGACTCATAGCCCAATTGGAAAGCAATATGTCTGACCTAACCTTGAACGATATCGAAGCGAAATAATCGGTGGAAGAAATTAAAACGAATACAACACTCCCATGGTATGCTGACTTTGTTAACTACTTAGCTGCCGGAGCACTTCCACCAGATCTAACTTACCAACAAAAGAAGAAATTCTTTCATGACCTTAAACAATATTATTAGGATGAGCCTCTGATTTTTAAGAGAGGTTCCGATGGAATTTTCCGTCGATGTGACCCCGAAGATGAAATAGAAAACATAATCTCACATTGTCATTCTGCTCCTTATGGTTGACACGCAAGCACTTCAAAGACTTGCGCTAAGATCTTATAATCTGGCCTATTTTGGCCTAATCTATGGAAAGATGTCCATATCACGATATTAAACTGCGACCGGTGCCAACGCACTGGTAACATCTCTAGACGCGATGAAATGCCACAAAAGGGTATCTTAGAAGTGGAAGTCTTTGATGTATGGGGGATTGATTTCATGGGGCCATTCCCATCTTCTTTTAGTAATAAGTATATACTCGTTGCTGTTGATTACGTTTCAAAATGGATCGAGGTTGTAGCTTCTCCAACAAATGACACACGAGTAGTAATTAAGCTTTTCTAGAACATAATCTTCCCTAGATTCGGTGTGCCCAGACTTGTCATCAGTGACGGAGGCTCCCATTTTATATCAAAGATATTTGAAAAACTTCTACTGAAGTATGGAGTCCGACAACGCGTAGCAACACCATATCATCCACAAACAAGTGGACAAGTCGAAGTCTCAAACAGAGAAATCAAACAAATCTTAGAAAAGACTGTTGCAACCTCTAGGAAAGACTGGTCATCAAAATTACACGAAGCTCTGTGGGCATATAGGACAGCTTATAAGACTCCAATAGGAACCACACCTTTTAAGTTAGTTTACGGAAAATCATGTCATCTACCTGTAGAATTAGAGCACAAAGCCTACTGGGCCATTAAGACCCTCAACTTAGACCATACTGCCGCAGGTGAGAAAAGAACCTTAGACATTCACGAACTAGAAGAACTTCGACTAGACGCATACGAGAATGCTATGATATATAAAGAAAGAACTAAAAAATGGCATGACAAGCGTATCTCCCGGAAAGAATTTAATGAAGGCGACGTAGTGCTACTATTTAATTCACGCCTTAAACTCTTCCCAGGAAAACTTAGGTCTAGGTGGTCAGGTCCCTTCATAATAAATAAAGTCTTCCCAAGTGGTGCCGTAGAAATAAAAAGCAAATCTAGTCAACCATTTACAATAAACGGACAACGCTTAAAACATTATCATTGCGTAGACAATAGAGATTACTCAGCTAGTCTAAAGCTCCTAGAGCTGCCCGTTCATTCTGAAAACTGACATTGCACTAGAACTATGTCAGGCTTAAGACATTAAAAATAGCATTGGTGGGAGGCAACCCACGTATTTTTAATATCTTAATTTTAATTTTTTATATATTTTCTTTTTATTTTATTTTATTTTATTTTATTCCTTAATTATTTCTTTTTATTTTCTTTTTAATAGCTTAATTATTTTATTTTATTTTATTTTTTCCTTTTTTGATTTTTTTCTCTCCTTCTCCCCATTTCTTAATGCCATAATTTACATGTTCATTACTAACTTTGCATAACTATCTGCTTACTTACATGCTAACTTAGCTTAGTTAGTAACTAACATTCAAGACGCAACAAGTAGATTACATGGACATTGTTTTCAGAGGCAGAGCTCAGAGGAAGAGATTTGAGATGTTAGCTCAGAGAGATATGGATTTGACTATTTACTATGATGGACCTACCATGACTAGGTTAGGTATCAGGGATAGTGTTATGTTTCTGTTTAGCCAATTGGGGTGGGAGAATGCTGCTATCAAAAGAAGGTTTACTTCTTATCCTAGGCTTACCCTTGAGTTTCTAAGCTCCCTTACTCACATACCTGACCATGGTTACGGATTCCATAGAGGGCTGATTACTTTTAGACTATTTGGTAATGACTATACCTATAACCATAGAGAACTTGCTGAACTCCTAGGATTTCCTAGTGGACCTGCTGTGGTTACCGTAGTCCAAGATGAACTACTCCTTAACCTTGACCTGAACTATTTTTGGGGTAACATCACTGGAAATTACAACCCTGAACCTCATGACATGTTTTCTGAAAGTATCCACAACCTTGCTATCCGATATTTTCACAAAATCCTAGCCCATACCATTTTTGGAAAAGAAGAGACCGATACCTCCGTATCCAGAGATAAACTTTTTATTTTGTAGTGTGCTTCCCAGGGCCGCCCTGTAAATGCTGCTATATTTATGATAGCTAATTTTGTCAGTATTGCTCTGGATGCTCGCGCACCAATCATAATAGGGGGTTTAGTCACCATGATAGCAAATGCCATAGGACTGAGACATCCTCTGATCAGGCTTAACCCTCTTGGTACCATCCGACCTATGAACATTAACTTCTGCTTTAACCGACGAATCATAGGAAACCTTGGACCAGATACCTTTGACTACCTAATAGATAATGAGGTTGTCCGTCTTTTCACCTTACCAAACCATGAGCGCACCAATGTCCATAACCGAAATAATTGGTTTTATGACTTAACTGAGCCACATAACGCCCCACCATCACCACTTGAGACACCACAAATTTTTGATCATTTTGATGACTATATCTCTGATGCTGAATCACACACACCTATTGTAGCCGCTCCTCCACCCATTGATTACAGTGCTGCCATTACCGCATTAGAGAATAGAGTAACTAACCTACAAGGCGACTTCACTACTTTGCGCACTGATTTCCATGGATTTATGGACATCGTAATGGAACAGCTAGACCATTTTCATCAGCAGCTCTTTTCCGTCGGACTCGCCGACAGTGTTACTTAACGTGGCTAACAAAGTTTATTTTATTGCCTTTCCGACTCTGACGCTTTTAACAGTGAGGCCATTGTCATTTTTAAGTGTGGGGGAAGGAAGATTTACTTAGGATTTCCTGTTTTCTTGTTATTTTCCATTTTATCATTTTTGTATTTTAATTTCACAAGTACTTTTATGGATCAGTTGCTATTTCTGTACCTTTCCTTTTCTTGATTGTTTGTTACGAATTCAAACTCTGTTTCAATTTTAATGCATCCCAGTTCTCGTATTTAATTTAATTTTTGTCTTTGCCATTCCATTTCTTATATTTATTGATTGATAGAGCACGGGCTACATTATTTCCGCTGTTATTATACCAATAATGCTATGCTACGTCAGTATTTAATTTTTCCCTAGCTGAATCTACTTTATTTTATCCATCACTATTTATTGGAATTAATATTTATTGGTAGTATTGTACTCACAAGCATCCAAAGAAAATTATTGTTTGGTCAAATTTTCAGAAAAAAAGCTAATGGTCAAAAAGTGTGGCCCAATTATAACACATGGAAATAAAAAAAAACAAAAGTGGAATCTCTGCCATAGCATGTGGCTCGCGCCACCCTTCATGAGAGAGAGCCAAGTGGCTCCCGCCACTATCCCTTCGTGGTTCCCGCCACTATCACTTCGTGGCTCCCGCCACCTAATGCGCATGCCCCACTTTTTGTCCCACCCTCTGCATGCATGTGCATGCGGGACACGTGTCCCTCCATTAAATTTCCTTTGACCAATATTGTTCACATTCAACTACCAATATTTAATACCCTCCTCTATATAAACCATACACTAGTAACTACACTACTCACTCGCAAGTTCACTTCCTTTCATTTTAATTCACTAAGATATTTTTGTGAGTTTTGCACTGTTATCAGAAAAATGGAATCAGCACAAGGGTCGGCAATAATTTTTAGTGATCAAGATCAAGCAACTCTTTTCCGACTCCTGCTAGAACGAGAAATCGAGCCTACAAGGTATGCTGACACAACCTGTTTAGAAACTTTATGACTTACCGACAATGTAGAATTTTTGCTAGAACGAGTAAATTTGAAACATTTTTTGTCTAAACGAGACCCTGTCTATGTCCCCCTTACCTTAGAATTTCTCAGTTCAATTATTTTTGACCCAGAAGAAACAGTCCAGTTCAGAATGTTTAATGAAGAAATTAAATTCACTTTTGATGAACTGGCTGTTCAAATTAATTTTCCAGTAGGAAACGATGTGCAGTGTAGTATCCCGAGTGGATCTCAGTGGGTAAACAGTTTCAAGTGTCTTTGGAGAGGCCTAACAGGTACTCATACACGAAGTTGTGAAGGCAACAAAGCCACTCTCATTCAAAACCCGACTTTTAGATATTTTTGCCAACTATTGGCTACTACAATTTTCGGCCGGTCTAATTCTAACAAAGTGAATGAGAAGGAGTTTTTCTATTTACTTAACGCCTTTTCAGACCGCCTAATAAACCATGTCCCATTCATGTTTAATCATATGTGCTCGATAACCGCCTCGAACAAAGGCACTATCACATTCGGCGGTTTAATAACAACTATAGCTCGAGCCCTTGAGCTCGAAGCTCATTTCGCATCCTTAACACCGCTTCCTTCTCTTACCATCGATTTGAAAATGACTGAACGTATGAAATTGCTTAAGAAAAGAGAAGATGGTAGGTATGATTTAATGATTGACAATAAAGTTTTCCTAAATTTTATACTTCCTAACCCAAGTCGTACAGATGTGCGGCGAGAGGAAAACTACTGTTATACTGATAACCCAGGCCCCGCGCACATTCCTGAGAATGTTGCTGCTGGCGGGGATGGAATTGACACACAAACACACACCACACCATCCTCCTCTGATTTTGTTGCAGGTACCTCATCAAGGCGTATGCCTAGAAGACGAGACGAAGAGTCATCTGAAACTCTTGATAATATATATGCTGAGATGATGAGACAGAGCGAATCAAACGCTCTCTGCGACCAAAGAATACATAGCATCGCGACTCATCAAGCTCAAATGATGGCTCAACAAAACCAGATGTACACTCAATAAGCGGAGATGATCCAGATTCTACAGCAAATGCAGCAAGGACAGAACAACATGGCAGAGCTGATCCAAGGGATGGCCGATATGTCCGTTCAAGCACATGATCAATATTCGGATCTGGGTACTTCAGACCAACAACCCAGAAATGTTAGGCGACCACGAACTCGAGGAAGAGGCCACTAATAGCCCGACGTTCCAGGTTTCTCCTTCCTTTTCTACCTTACGTTGTTGCACTGGGGACAATGCTCAATTTAAGTGTGGGGGAGGAAGTTTTATCGCTTTTAATTAACTGTTTTAGTTATTTACTGTTTTCCTAGCTAGATTTAAAATTTTTTTATGCTTGTTTCTTTTAGTACTCAGTATCAATAAAGAAAAATTCATGTATTGTCGAGTCCCTACACATAGTTTATGCTATTATTTTGATTCTCCCAATTTTCTTGAGCCATAACAAAATTTTCATTTTGGGTTTGACACGTGACATGGCACTTTAAAAGTTCAAAGAGGCTAAGTTAGAAAGACTTGGGAAAGTGTTAATAACATCGGTACCGTCTTGACACCCTGAACCCCTTGATTATGCAAATGAATTTGAATACTTATTATGCCAAGACCGATCTCTTGATTAGTTTATACTAGCAGTCAGCACCATCCTAAGGCACAACCTAAGTAATAAGCCGATGCAAATATGTGTTTGATCTTAAAAACCAGATTGAATGAATTTTATGCCAAAAGCAAACTAAATATATGTTCCTTCTAAGTTAGGTGGTCTTAATCCGACCATTTAGCCCAACGGACCGGACTCTTGAAATTCGATGATAAAATAAAATGAAAAATGTAAAGAGATTTGAAAAATGAGATCAATGAACACTAACAGGTTTACTTACCATGGGTGTGCGGGGATAACAGACTTAATGTGATTGCGTTAGAATGAAAGAGAGTTGTGAAATGTATAGGTCGAGTTATAATAACATGATTCGGATTCATTTGCATAGGATAGGAGTTTTCGAATTTGTGTCGCTACGGTATCCTTATTCTTAAACTTTAGTACCTATCTTTTTGACTGAAGTCTGGCTTTATATATGTCTGTTTCGAACTCGTGCCTAAAGTTTTTTATTTGCTTGAGGACAAGCAAAGGTTCAAGTGTGGGGGAGTTTGACAACACGAAATTATATAGTGTATTTGACTCGACTTGCATGAATTTCTATTATGTTTTATTCATTTTTTTTCCCGATTTATGCTTTATATTACCCGCATTTATTTATGTCTTTCAGGTACTCGAGTCGAATCGGAACTTAACGGAAAGCGAAGATTTATTAAATAAAAAGATAGAGAATGGAAAGAATTAATGAGTGAAGAAATTGGAAAGGAAATAAAAGGATGGAAAGAAAAGAAAAAAAAGAAGAAAAGAAAAATTGAAAAAAAATGCGGGGCCCACATCACACATATGGCGCAAGCCACATGGGAGTGGCGCCCACCACCTTATGCAAGAGTGGCGCCGACCACTAGAAAGGAGAGGAAGAGGTGGCGCGAGCCACCTATGTTGTAGGAGGAAAAATCTCCACTTTTTCCAACTTTTTCTCTCCACTCCTCCACTTCTCTCGATCTTCCTCCAAGCCTATTTCCACGCCATGCAATGCATTTCTCTCAACTGCCACTGCCAGGATTCAGTATAAAAGAAATAGAAAACCTCCATTTTGGGGGTCGGCGAATTTTTACCAGAAATTTTGAGTGAATTAGATTTTGCATTCTTTCGAGCAAACAGTTTAATTTTTTTTGCACTTTCAATTTCTGTCATCTTCTTGTAATCAAGCTTGCCGGATCGTTTCAAGTTGCTGTAACCAGATTATTAGAAGTTAATTTCAATTTCAAGTTTAATTTATATGCTTGTTATTTTATCGTTTTCCAGCATGGTTTGTGATATTAATTTATACTGTATTAGTATGCTTTGTTTCCAAACCATGTCCGGCTAGATTTATTGATATCAGTATGTAAACAATTTAATCAGAAGGAATTAAATAATAATCGTGTTAACTTTTACAAATTAGTTTTTAGGCTTTGGTTTCTTAATTATAAATCGATGAACTTTTCTTACGAAAGTAAAAAAGGGTAGTTAAGGTTAAGTTCAAGATAAACGAGAGTTTGAGAGTTTAACCAGATAGCTTAAATTAGGCATTGATCTTAAATACAGCGGAAGCACTTTAGAATCAATTAGGATTTATTTATTTTCAAAAAGTATTTTTAAATGTAAATGATACAGCGAGAGCGCTCATTCTGATTTAACGGTATAGTCAGAATCAATAAACACGAGAGTGTGAGATAAGGTCTTTTAAATGAGTATTTTCTACTGAAAAGTAATTTGGAACTTAAACCTACACCGATGACTTATTAAATTCCCAACGATTAATGCGTTACATACTGATATCTCGTTATTGATTATTCTTATTAAAAGTTTAGCATTCTTAGATTTAATTTCTGTCGCCCATAATTTCCTTAGAACGATTAGCCTTAGCTAAACATAGTAACAATCAGATAGCACTAGTTTGATTATCAGTCCTTGTGGGATCCATATCTTTTTAAAACTACGCAATAGACTGTGCGCTTGCAGTTGGTATCCCCGATAGACTCATAAAGTCGCGAGCAGCTTGTTGCAGGACTCAAAGTTATGGATAAAGGTTATTCTACTGCAGATCATGTCAAGAAGATTATCAGAAGTCTGCCTGTCAAATGGAGACCAATGGTAACAACCTTGAAACTAGCAAAGAATTTGAAAAACATAAGTCTTGAGGTACTAATTAGTTCTTTAAGGAGTCACGAAATAGAACTTCATGGAGATGAACCTCAGAAGAAAGGTAAATCTATTGCTCTAAAGGCTAAATCTGAAAAGAAAAAGGCTTATAGAGCAGAGGAAGAATCTGAAGATCTGAAGAAGATTCAGATGAAGATGAACTATCTCTCATATCAAAGAAGATAAGCCAACTGTGGAAATACAGAAGGAATAAGTTCAGAGGACCAAGAAGAAGATCCGAGTCTATACATGGTCAAAAGAAAGCTTATGGAAGAGAAGTTGCATGTTTTGAATGCAAGGAGCCTGGACATATCAAGAATGATTGTCCAAAGTTTAAGAAAGATGGAAAACCTAGAAAAGCTAAAAAGGGTCTTATGGCAACTTGGGATGATTCAGAGTCAGAAGAAGATTCCGAAGGAGAACATGCCAATGTAGCATTCATGGCTAAGACCAGCACAAACGAAGTTCTATCAGAAGAAGAACTATCAGACTCTGATGACGACAAAGAGGTACTTTCTTACTTATCTCGTTTTGAACTTGAAATAGGATTATCTGAAGTTATGGATAGGTATCAACTTCTTCTAAGAAAACACAAAACTCTGAAAAAGACGTGTATGGTTCCTTCCGAGGATCTTACTAAAAGCAAGAAAACCATTGTTGAATTAAACGAAAAATTATTCTCCTTAGAAAAATCAAATGCTGCTTTAAAAAGTAAAGTATCTAAGTTAGAGGAAGAGATCATGTCTGATATAACTGTCACTAATGAAGTTATCAGATATGACAGAGCTTTTCAGCACTTCCTTGCTAAAAGCATAGATAGAAGTAAAATGGCTTCAATGATCTATGGAGTTAGCAGAAATGGTAGTATAGGTCTAGGAGATTCAGGACCATCACAACCATATGATGAAATCAAGAATATCAAACTAATACCTTTATCTAAACATTTTGTGCGTGCTGATACTAAACTAAAATGTCCAGAACCAGAAGGTTCTAAGTCTGTCATATCACAAACACAGACATGGAAGAAAACTTCAAAACTCAAATATTATGCACAAATACCGCACTATTATCCTGCTGCACGAAAATCCAAAGGTGTCAGAACCTCTGGAGAGACTAATGTGAAAGGACCCACAAAATGGGTACCTAAGAATAAGATAGTGTATGTTGCAGATATCCTTAATGGTGCCACTGAAACACCAGTCATGGTACCTGGACAACTGATGCTCGCGACACATGACAGGAGAAAGGCATATGTTCCAAGATTTGAAACTTAAGCCTGGAGGCGTCGTCGGATTCGGAGGAAACCAGAAGGGAAGAATCATTGGCTCCGGAACTGTTGGTAATGGTAAACTTCCTTCTGTAAATAATGTTTTTTTAGTTAAAGGTCTAATGCATAACGTGTTGTCAATTAGCCAACTTAGTGACAATGGTTATGACGTTATTTTCAATCAAACGTCTTGTAACGCTGTTAGTCAGAAGGATGAATCTGTTTTGTTCAATGGTAAGAGGACGAACAATACTTACAAAATTAAATTATCAGATTTAAAACATCAAAATGTAAAGTGTCTTCTGTCTGTCAATGAAGAGCAATTGGTCTGGCACAGACGTCTGGGTCATGTTAGCTTGAGAAGACTCTCTCAGCTGAATAAGCTTGGACTTGTTAGAGGTTTGCGAAATCTGAAGTACTCTTCAGATGCTCTTTGTGAAGCATGTAGAAAGGCAAGTTTTCAAAAACTTCTTTTAAAGCAAAGAATATTGTTTCTACCTCTAGACCATTGGAACTTCTTCACATTGATCTATTTGGACCAGTGAAAACTGTTTCTATCAATGATAAGAAATATGGACTAGTCATCGTTGATGATTACAGTCGTTGGACATGGGTAAAATTATTAAGACACAAGGATGAGTCACATTCTGTGTTTCCTCCCTTCTGCACCCAAGTGCAAAACAAAAAGAATTGTAAAATCATCAAGGTCAGAAGTGATCATGGTGGAGAATTTAAAAACAAAGATTTTGAAAAACTATTTGATTCGCATGGGATATTGTCATACCCCAAATTTTGACCACTAAGATTTCCCATCATTGTGCAAATCATCATCACAATATGGAGGAACCATCATGCCTCATCAAATGCCTCAAGGGATGTTGAGCATTCACTACAATCAAAATTAGGGTTTCGAGCCCTTTCAGAGCCTTAGACAAAGGATCAATCAAGGAATGACATGATCTTCAACTTGTCTAACCTCTCAAACATCCACAATGGATCAAAAGGACTCCCACTTCAAGGATTAAGCACAAGGTTGCTCCCTTCTAGGTGGATAAAGTCTCAAGATCGCCAGTGTCACCAAATTAGGGTTTTGGTCAACCAGGGCCTCCAGATGAAAATTTTTATCTTGACACAAGCCAAAGATCCAAAACACAACCTAATGTACTCCATGGAACCTCATGGACCCATTCATCAAGTCAATTTTGCCTCAGGGGATGCATACATCAAAAATCAGGAATTAGGGTTTCTTGACCTAATTCACCCCTAAGTTGACTTTTAGGGCAAATCAAGAGCCAAGACCTCAAGAGAGGGTTTGAGGGTCTCTAATGAACTATATTGATCCATTTGGGATAATGGATTGATCTAGGAAGCTTGAGCAACAAGTCTCAATTTCATCTGCACCACAATTAGGGTTTCGCGAGGAAAGTCAACTGTAACTTTGACTTTTGACCAGGACATGCTCCCAAACCCTAAGAAATGATTCAATATACCCTATGACACCCATGGAACATGCCCATCAAGTTTGATTTAGGTCAAGGACATGATTTCATGAAGAATTGCACAATTTGGAATTCATCTGATAAAAAGTCAACTGTGCACAAAAGTCAACTTTGACTTTTTGAGATTTTTGACCAAAATGGATTTTTAACCCTAAAATGATGTTAATGTATGATTTGAATCATCATTCATCAAGAAAAATCAAGAAAAGTTGGATAACTTGTAAAAGGGGTAACCATAAAAACTTAGAAAATTTTCTAAGTTAAAAATAAAGTGACAAGGGTACCAACTTTGAAGGATCATAACTCCTAAACCACAAAGCCAATTTTTCTCATCCAAAGATGGATTTGTAGCCCTCATTACCCTCTACAAAAACTTCAACTAGACCTAAGTCTGATTCATTAAGGATTTTGAGTTATGGAGTGATCAAAATGGCTGAAAAGTGAAAATGTCACTTTTTCCAACACTTAGTGAAATTTTCACTAAGTCAGAATCTGCCTTCACTTTTTGCCAAATGTAGGGGGATTTTTCACTTGGATTCAAAAGAGATAAAAAACAAATATGTTCAAACAGTTGTTATATCATGTAAGGGCTTTCCAAAATGGCCAAGAACATTGCCAAATTCCATTTGAGTCATGAGATATGACATTGGAAAGTTGGCTTGCTAAAATCTGTCAAAGGCAAGGCAGAATTTGCAACTTTGCTCGATTTGCCAAAATCAGCCAAATTCAAATGCTCCTATCCACTCGGACACATCTGAGGATTGAATCTAAAGGGGACAATCACTGAGCCAAGCCTCCAAAGTCCATGGAACAAGAAATAACATGTTGAACCTAGAATGGCCAAAATAGGGGCAAGACTCCAAATTTGGATTGGAGCATTCAATGGAAGCATCAAGGTGGCATGGACTGAGCCATTTTCATTTGAATTCAGTCAAGACTTATCCAAGACCAAGGGAACCACAACCCTGTGCCCTAACCTCTAGTCAATGGCTAGAGGAGACTTGCATTTCCATTGGCCAACATTGAACAAACACCTGTTGCAGTTGCCATTCACTGTGGATCCCAAAACAAACTTGCTCTACTATAAATAGAGCTCAATTGTGATCAGTTTGAGTACACCAAAGCCATCTAACAGATGCTTTCCTCAAAATCTCTTTCTCTTGGCAAAAATGCCTTTCTTAGCAAGGTAGCTATCGGGTTTTGAGTTTGAGAGCTTTTCTAATCAAACCAATCACACATACACCTCACATACATCACATATGAGCTGATCAAACACTTAGATCACTTCTGAAACACCAATTTCACAAAATCACCAGCTGGTTGCTCAAATTTTCAATCAAGTTGCAGCTGAGGTACCACAAATTGTTCCATCCATTTTCGATCAGGTCCAAGCATTCAAACACACTCCATAGGGTGTAGAAAAGCTGTTCAGATCATCACCACTCATCTGTAACACCTCCAAATCAAAAATCACATTGCACTTGCTGTCACGGCTTAGAGGTAAGCATATACTTGGTCATCTCTCAATCTATGCATATTTCCTCGCACAATAATTTGGCCATATGTTCATAATCATGCATGGAATGTTTTCCCTCAATTAATTGCATTGTTTGAATCGTGTATCAAAAATCCTAGCCTTCATGCAGAAATTAGGGTTCTTGAGGATTTTTCGTGATTTCTTGTTTTATGTTTAATTTAAATGAAATTAATGGACATAGACATGATCGTGAGGTTGAGACGAGCATAATGATATGTGGATTGCATGTTATAATCAAGTATTCAGTGAGATTGGAGAGAAAATACAAATCTGGCCAAGCCCAGAACACGCGCGTGTTCTTGGTGTGTTCTTGGCGCCATTTTTAGAAATTTGAATATTTGAATTTTGTGATTTTATTTAATTGATTCAAAAATTAATTTCTCTCTGAGTTTTAATGATTTTGAGTTGATTCTTTTTTTAATAATTCACAAAAATGTTAAAATATTTTATTTTATCAAAAAATCCCAAAAATATTATTTATTTCATATAATTGATATTTTTGCAAAGAATTAATATTTTAATTATTTTTGACATTTTAAATATTTTTTCTACATTGATTTTGCAACTTTTAATGCTTTCTAATTATTTTGTAGGTCAATACTTAATTTTTGAAGCATTAATCCAAAACCACAATTTGTTTTTCATATGTTAAACAATTTTGATCATTTTTAATTGAATTTTTATTCAATTAAATACATTTTTGAAAACAAATTAGGGTTTTTGGATTAATTCAACCCTCATAAATCATTTTCAAAACCTTTTGGGCCTCTTGAAAGAGTGTAAGACCCAACCCACTTGTACAGAAATATTTTGGGCCTCATTCGTTGTATAAGTCCCTCTGTACATTTTTCAAATAAACGGCACGATCATCGCCTTTTGAAAAATAACCCTGGGCCTCTCCTTGAGCTATAAGACCCATTCAAAAATAATTTTTATGCCTCTAATAGAGTGTAAGACCCAATCCCCTTTTAACCAAAACATTTTGGGCCTCACTTATTGTATAAGTCCCTCCGCATTAAAAGAAAACCTCGGCGAGATCGCCATTTCAAACGGAAAAATCAACTGGGCCTACCCTCGTGTTATAAGCCCCACTCTTTTTCTTTAAACCTTTTGGGCCTCTTGAGAGAGTGTAAGACCCATCCCTTTGTACAGAAAACTATTTTTGGGCCACAGTCAATTGTATAAGTCCCTCTGTACAAATTTAAACAGTGCGCTCACTGATAAAACCCTGGGCCTCTCCTTGAGCTGTAAGCCCCAAATCTTTCTTTTTCAAAGCACTTTCTCCTTTGATTTTGAATATACTGTTGTTTTCAATCTTTCTTTGTTGAACAACTAACCAAACAACATGGAAGCTCTACAACCGAGTAAGTGTTTACACGCTTTCATTTACCGCTTTCATATACATATAACTGTATTGTGGGGTTGTTTCGCTGTAAGTCTTCTTTCATAAACTCATATCAACTGTGTAATAATAGTATAGATATTTAGAGTTTCCCCGGCAACTACGTCTAGCACTAGGTAAAGCCGTTTCGATCACTCTTAGAAATAGTCTAAACTAGATCCCCATAGGATTACCAGACACAGTCTTCCCTCCTCTTGGGGTTAAACAATATGGAGATATGAAAGGCAGCATTCCCTGTGAACCCTTTCATAGACTGTCACTCATAGAAGTTGTCAAGAAACTCTATTCCCCAGAGATGATCTCTTCTCCGTGAATTGCATCTCTTGAGTTTCTTCCAAATTCTCGAACTTTCCTGACTTTGATCTATTCTCGGTGAATAGCATTGCCTTGAATTTCTCGGGGTTTGGGGACCCACAGGCTTCTTAAAAGCACTTGTCAAGAAACTCTACTCCCCAGAGATGATCTTTTCTTCGTGAATGGCATCTCTTGAGTTTCTTCCAAATTCTCGGACTTTCCTGACTTGATCTATTCCTTGTGAATAGCTTGCCTTGAATTTCTCGGGGTTTGGGGACCCATCGGCTTCTTAAAAGCAATCGGCCTCCTCTTCGGCATCGTACAAGGACCCACAGGCTTCCTAAAAGCAACCCCGCCTCCTCTTGGGCTTAGTACAAGGACCTGCCGGCTTCTTAGAAGTATTCACTGCCTCCTCTTAGGCTTCGTATAATGATATCTTCCTCCGGGAATGATAGCATTCTCTTAGGCTTAGTACAAGGACCCGTCGGTTTCTTAAAAGTTTCCAGCCTCCTCTTGGGCTTCGTACAAATCGTCCCGACGACCTCCTAGAGGTATAGGAACAAAACTTAATCATTTGCATAGAACCGTCCTTTCATAGAGTCTACTACTATTTCTCAAGGCATAGTATAAAAGACAAAACTCTAGACACGGACAGTCTAACTTCCTTGAGTCTCAAAGACATTCTCAAGTGACCCCTTCGTTAAATAGGAAGGAAACCTGCAGACTCGGACAGTCTCATTACCCTTTGGATTTTCCGTTTCCTCAAAGAGAAGGAAATATCCCTGATCCTCAAATCAAATCCCTGAGTACAATGTTGCTCATATAAGAACTGATTTTCTCTTTAAAATCAGTATATTGGACCTGTCACTCAACTAAAACAGTCACCATAGCCTCCTCTTAGGCTTTGTATAATGATCCTTCTCCAGTGAAGTTAGCCTCCTCTTAGGCTTTGTACAATGATCCTCCTCAGCGGAGTCAAACAACGTTTAGCCTCTCTCTCGGGCTTTGTACGAGACACATAAGAGACACCCTCGTTGAGTCAAACACCCCTTTCGCCTCCATCTCGGGCTTTATACGAGATACAAAAAGGTTCTTATTGAGCCAAACAAACAACAGCCTCCATCTCAGGCTTCGTACGAGATACAAAAGCTCTCTAGTTGAGTCAAATAGCCTCCATCTCGGGCTTTATATGAGATACCAAAAGATTCCCTCGTTGAATCAAAACCTTTTAGCCTCTCTCTCGGGCTTTGTACGAGACATATAATAGCCTCCTCTTAGGCTTTGTATAAGAAAACCACTGGTTAATCCAATTAACCTTTTAGCACAAAAGTTGTGCCTCGTTCACAGTACACAAACATCAACAACTCCTTCCTCTTTATCTAATCGCTGTAAGCGGCAAGCCTCTGGATCATCTACATCCATGCCACTATCCCTCTTTTAGCATGAGAAATTCCTAAGGACAGATAGTATTGCTCTAAACTGAGTTAAAGTCTTCTCCTTCAGGTTGAAATCCCCTATAAAGGAAATTATGGCATTGCTAGGATCTGCGTATCCCGGTTAAAGTAATCCTCCCTTTATAGCCAGTCACCCAACAGTTGTGACATACAACACCCTCTTTAGAGATGACAAATTCTCTTTAAAGTCATACTCTTTTAGCTTCATATCTTGGGCTTTGAACAAGATACAAATAAACCCTTCAGCTTCACATCTTGGGCTTTGATCAAGATATAAATCACCTTTCACTTCACGTCTTGGGCTTTGAACAAGACACCAAAACACAATTTCCTCCCATAGAATAGGAGGAACTACGAACGCTCTGATTTCCTTGTTTCGGTAAACGGGAATACGTAGGCATAAGATTGAAAGAAAAGATCTTAGCGAGCACACTAAACAAAAAACCCAAATCCCATATCTCCATCAATCAAAAGCAGTAATCAAAAAGCATCAGTCCTAACATCCTAATCCTTGTTCCCCGCCAGAAACCTTCTGTCTAGATAAAAACCAGTATTTGCGAAAATACAAATAACCAGTATAAAGGCCCCCCCACATTGATCGCATCTGTAACCTAACAGACCGCTGTTTAAACTCAGTATGCAAAGCAGGGTTAGTTAGAGACATCTATTTCCCTTCCTTCATCAGCTTTAATAGGATAAAAAATGAATCGACCTGTAGTTTAAGCTAAAACCGCAGAGAGCGACCAGCGCTTAAGAACCGCATCCAAAATCGCTCGCTACAGAAAAAATGGCCCCCCCGTGGGGCCGGTCTCTGTTTTTTCTTCCTTTTTACCTCTTGTGTGATACCACAGATTGGGGCTTCCATCGGGGAACCCATTTTCTGTCAGGAACTTAGGATTCATAGCTTTAAAGGTCTATGATGTTTAGGACAAATATATATACCGCTTTTCCTAATTGTTATACGTGTTTATTTTTCTGCTAATGGGAATGCGGGTGATGCCGTATGTGGAAAGATTGAGTATACACTTAAGATAAGTGATGGCGACGGGGTCGACCATCAACCTCAGTGGAGGCTGACCAATGCAACCCATTCTCTCACCTAGACAATGGGCTGATTGTTAAGTCTGAGAAGCTGAGGAGCCAAACCCTTTCGTAGTGCGGAAACTATCGGAAATAGTTGTTACGCGATACTACCCTCATTTGAGACTGGTGATATATTCTCGGTGAATGGCACTTACTCTAAGATTGCTCTAAACTCGCTGGCGATCCGCTTGTTGTTTTGCTTTCCTGGGAGGAGCTGATGATAATGAGTACAGGTACAAAAATCACCCTAGTATAAACCTTTGGGGATGGGTAGAGCCTTGACTTCATGACAACGACCCTTTGACCCCATGTTTTTCCTATGTTTTTGTGTGCTGCATTCATGCATTCATTTAAAAAACATTAAAACATTAAAAAACTTCTCTTCTAGTCTCTCTGTTTTTCAAAATAAACTAAGCCTGTGATTGCAAATATCAGAGAAGAGGATTACGCTAATGGAATTCGGTAGAAGGAGAACTCATATGTACACCTTCAAGGTTCCAAAACTAGAGGATTTAAGAAGGTTAGCAAGGATGATCACTAACCATGAGGCTTTTAGAGCCAAGCACGGAGGTCTACTACCACTGTTAAGAGTCCATGTGATTGAGGGAATCTTGGATGCGCTCATTCAGTTTTACGATCCGGTTTATCACTGTTTCACATTCCCGGATTACCAGCTAGCACCAACGCTGGAGGAGTATTCTCATCTGATTGATCTACATATCACTGATCGAGCTCCATTTTCTAGACTGGAAGAAATTCCAAAGAATCAGACCATTGCAAGAGCAATTCATTTGGACGAGTCTGAGGTCAGGACTCACATGACCACTAAGGGTGGCATACAAGGTTTGCCAGCCCAGTTCTTGACAAAGAAAGCCCTGTATTTTGCCAGTATAGGAAACATGACTTCTTTTGAAAGCATCTTTGTCTTGCTCACCTACGGGTTATTTTTGTTTCCCAACATCAATAACTTCGTTGATGTTAACGCTATTAAGGTTTTTCTCATTAGAAATCCTGTGCCGACTTTGCTCGCAGATACGTATCATTCTGTACACTTGGGGAATTTGTACAGTGGAGGGGAGATCACATGCTGTGTACCTCTGCTTTACAAATGGTTTATCTCTCACTTGCCCAAGTCTGCTGCTTTTTGGGATTGCAAGAGTGCCTTACGTTGGTCGCAGAAGATCATGTCTCTTACCAACTCTGATATAGATTGGTGCAATAGGATTTATGTGGGAATCAGAATCATTGACCGTTGTGGAAATTTCCCCAACGTACCCCTCATAGGAACTAAAGGAGGAATCAACTACCATCCGGTATTGGTTCGTCGTCAGTTTGGATACCTGATGAGACACGTCCCATGGGGTGTTCATCTGGAAGGTCTTTTCTTCAAAGAAGGAGAAAGTGACAGAGCACTAAAGATGGAAATAGTGCAAGCCTGGAAGCACGTTCATAAGAAAGGACGGGAGTCTCTAGGAAAACTGGACTGTGTCTCGGTGGAGCCTTATCTCCACTGGGTACAAACTAGAGCTCTCAAGCTAAAGATGCCTTATCCTCGTCACAGAATTTTTCCGCCGAGGGAATCTGTCATGTACTTCATGACGGAAACTAAAAAGCTTCAGGTTACTCTCAACAAAGTTCAACGGGAGAGGAGGTCTTGGAAGAACAAGTACTGCATCCTCAACGTAGAGTGCATCAAAATACAGCAACTACTGAAAGAAACGGACGCTCAGATTGAAATTTTGGAGCAACATGCTGTAGAGAATCAGGATGACCAAAGGAATTTGCTCGCTCCTTTCACTTGGCAAAGGAATGACAACCCGACAACGGCCAAAGAGCCCCGGTCAAAGAAAAGGAAGATACCAGAATCAGCACCCGAGTTCTCTCGGGACCCATTAGCTTAGGTTTCTGTTTCTGCACCTTGTAATCTACTGTATTTCCATTTCTGTAATCCTTTGAGTTTCAATAAAAAGGGGTTTCCCCACTGTTTGATATTTGCAATCTAATTGTCGAAGTTTATTTTGATTAAACAAAAAAACAATTAATATAATCATTGCATTCATCATTCTCACATCGCGTATTCTTCTTACCTACGAATCTCACGTTTGTGTCTCGGTTCTAGAGTCAAACTGTCTCATTCGTATAATACTCGGGCCAATCGTCAGAAAAAGATGGATGATCTTGAGAAAGAGAACAGAGAGTTGAAAGAAGAGATCGACGCTCTGAGAGAGGATATGAGAAAGCTTCGTAACGACATGCAAGCCATGGCAGAAGCTCAGCTACAAAGGACTGTGATCTCAGAGATCACCTCCACGTCCATAGTGGAGAAGTTTGATCCTAGGTATCAGATACCGAAAGATCATCCTTGGGGCATGCCTGTTAACTATATCCCGGAAGGATATGTTCCACCGATCACTAAGGATCAGGGAATCACAACAGAAGCCGATGGGCCTGAAGGTTACAAACTTCGGGAAAGTGAAGATGCCAGGGGCATACTGAAACTCCTGAAGGTTACAAACTTCGGGAGACGCCAAGATTCACTGCCGTAGTCACGGTCCCACCCTCTGTGGTGCACACTGTTCCGGAAGAACAGATTCCACAGACACCTTCTGGTAAGAAGGAGACTATGTTTGACCGAATGGAGGAATTCCAGGAATAGTTCTTGGAAATGCAGAAGGAACTGCAAGCCATTCGCGGTCAGGATCTATTTGGAAAGGATGCTGCAGACCTCTGCTTGGTCCCCAATGTGAAAGTCTCGCACAAGTTTCAAGTGCCCGACTTTGAAAAATACAAGGGTAACTCTTGCCCTCAGAGCCATCTGGTGATGTACGCTCGGTGGATGTCAGCTCAGACTGAGAATCAGGACCTACTGATTCACTACTTTCAGGATAGTTTAACCGGTTCCGCACTCAAATGGTACATGGGTTTAAACCGTGCCACGATCAGCACATTCAGAGATCTTGGTACTGCCTTCGTCCAACAATACAAATACAATTTGGACATGGCACCCGACAGAGATCAACTCAGATCGATGTCACAAAAGGACAAGGAAACCTTTAAGGAGTATGCTCAAAGGTGGCGTGAAATTGCCGCTCAAATTTGTCCACCTCTTGAGGAAAAAGAGATGACAAAGATCTTCTTAAAGACCTTAAGCTCATTTTACTATGACCGAATGGTTGCCAGTGCGCCCAGTGATTTCACTGAAATGGTCGGCATGGGTGTAAGTCTTGAGGAAGCCGTTCGAGAAGGACGTTTGGTAAAAGACACTGGATCGACGAGCGGTACTAAAAAAATACAGTAGTGCTCTCCATAAGAAAAAGAGCAAGATATTGGGAATATCTCCCTCGGAAAGCAAAGGCGACGTTATCAACCGATAGCAGCTGTAACTCCTGCTATCAACCCTGCGTCTATTCCTACGTATCAACCTCAGGTTGCGCAGAGCCAACCTGACCAGCAAAGGACACAACACCCTCTTCAGCAGGCTCGTCCTCCATATAACAACAACCGTACAACACGGCCACCAGGATTTGATCCTATACCCGTGACGTACGCAGAACTGTTTCCATTACTACTGGCTAAAGGGCACATTCAGACTAAGTCTCCTCTTACAGTACCGGAAAATCTGCCTTTTTGGTTTAAGGTGGGTCAAACATGCCCTTATCATCAAGGAGGTTCAGGGCATAACATAGAGACTTGTCTCAATTTCAAGTTCGACGTACAAAATCTTGTTAGGAGTGGGGTCTTATCCTTCAAGGATACAAATCCTAATGTTCTTACGAACCCGCTGCCTCAACATGAGAAGGCTGCAGTCAATCTGATTGAGAAAGAGACTAACAATGTCTATCAAAATCACGATGTACTCTTGTTAAGAACCAATCTGGTAAAGATGCATTGTAGACAGAGTGGATATGGCCATGTACCACCTCATAACTATCACCAGTGTGATATCTGCTCTAAAGACAATCAAGGATGTTCTGTAGTGCAAGCAGCTCTACAGGAACAGATGGATCTCAGATGGATCCAAGAGCACCGAGTTCGTGGAGTTAACATGGTCTACACGAATTCTAACATCATTCAGAACCACGACATCTATGCAATGAATGTTAACTTGGTGGCAATGCACTCAAGGCAAAGCCAATATCATAATCTGCCGCGGCACGATTACAGTTCCTGTCTGACTTGCTTGGTAAACAAACAGGGATGCTCTTTCATACAAGAGGCCCTCCAGCGTCAGATGGATCTTGGATGGATCCAAGACTACCATGATAGGAACCCTTATCAGATCAACATGGTTCAGATATTCGATATTCGCGTGATGAATACCAACCTGGTAGAGTTACATGCTGAGCAGGTCCGACTCGGATTCTTAATATCACATGACTATCAAAGCTGTAAAGCGGGTTGCGAAAACGATCGAGGTTGTACCCTTGTCCAGGAGGCACTTCAACACTTGTTAAATCATTGGTGGATGCCAATCTACATGGATGAAGATACTCAGCAAGTTATTATCAATAACAGGAATCCTACTCGACGTCAAAGTCAGGATGTCCGATCAGTGGAAGCTAACCTAGTGAGGTTACATTGTATTCAAAGTGGGCGTGGCCAGGTGCCACCACACAACTATTACAGTTGTAGCGTCTGTTCGGAAAGTAACCAAGGGTGCTACCTTGTGCGAGCAGCTCTCCAAGGGCAGGTGGACCGTGGAAAAATTCGTCCATATCTGGGTTCTGGACCCATCAACTGGACGCCGAACTACCTTGCCGATCAAATTGAAGATGTTGTCACAATCTCTGGTCATCACAGGACCAGGGATGTTTTTGCCATTATCCCTCTACTTGACGAATCTAAAGTTCCCAACCGGGAACGGAACGAGATTACTTACGATGGTCAGAAAAATCAGAAGGCTCCTGTAGTCATCTATCTACCAGGACCGCTACCGTATGAATCAGCTAAGGCGATCCCTTACAAATACGGTGCAACAATAATTGAGAATGGAAAGGAAACTCCATTACCCTCAGTTGTGAATATTGTAGACATCAGTCGTGTAACACGGAGTGGTAGAATCTTCAACCGAGGGGTTGGGGAAGTTAACAAGGAAAAGGAACTTCAGACGGAAGCTCCTGATCCACCAGTCGGTCCATCCAGTAATCCCGACCTTTCGAAAAATAATGATGAGATGCTGAAGCTCATCCAAAGGAATGAATACAACATTGTTGATCAACTGTTACAAACTCCTTCAAAGATATCGGTATTATCACTGTTACTCAGTTCAGAAGCCCACAGGGAGGCTCTTCAAAAAGTCTTGGAGCAGGCCTTTGTGGAACAGGATGTAACAATCAGACAGTTCGATAGCATTGTCTCTAACATCACTTCCTGCAACAATTTGGGATTTAGTGATGAGCAATTACCAGAAGAGGGTCGTCGTCATAACATGGCGCTCAATATCACAGTCAACTGCCAGGATGATGCTTTAGCCAGCGTACTAGTAGACACAGGGTCAGCCCTGAATGTTATGCCGAAGTCCACTTTGATGCAATTATCATTCAAAGGGCCTCCGATGAGAATCAGCGAGGTCGTCGTCAAAGCGTTCGATGGATCCAGAAAAACAGTTATCGGCGAAGTTGATCTTCCCATAACTATCGGTCCTCACACTTTCCAAGTCACTTTCCAGGTCATGGACATCCGGGCAATGTACAATTATTTATTAGGAAGACCTCGGATACATCAGGCTGGAGCAGTTACTTCGACCCTCCACCAAAAGCTAAAGTTCGTCAAGAACGATCAACTTGTCATGGTCTGTGGGGAACAGGCCTTGCTTGTAAGCAACTTGTCATCATCTACTGACATTGAACCCGAGGAGGTTATTGGAACTCAGTTCCAAGCGCTGTCGGTGAGCAAGAACAATCAGTTCGGAGGAGGAACCTCAATTTCCTCATACAAAGATGCTATCAAAACGGTCGAGAGTACCGATACGAAAGGATGGGGACAGCTTGTCATTCCTATTGACAATAAAACAAAGAAGGGTCTTGGTTTTTCTACAACCTATACCCAGACAGTTGCCAGCGATGAAAGTCTTCATCCCATTCAGAATTTCTTCCACAGTAGAGGTTTCCTTCACCCAGTGTCTCAAGCAGTCCATGCTATTAATGAGGAAGATCCCTCTGACACAGATGAAGAGTGGAAGTCCTACCTTAACAAGGACGGTTATATGTCTCAGGAAGAGGTGCCTATGCCTTTTTGCTTTCCTACAGAAAGTCCAAGATTTATACCAAGGTCAGACGTCAAAATAATATACGGAGATTGTGATCCGGAAGGATGCCGTGCTCCGCCGAATTCATTAGAGGAAGACACTCTGATGAAAGACAATTTTGACTACACCTACTATCGCCCAATGGATGGTCTGCCAATGTGGCAACCTTATCCAGGAAACGTGGGGCAAGAAAGTCAGCCGAGTAATGAAACTCAACTGACCGTCATTGAACAAAATACCTGTGTCCCCACCATGTCATGGGATCAACATTCAGGTCATTCAGAAACTACTCAACATGAAGATGAATTTGCAACATTTGCAGGACTTGAATTCATCAACTATGCTTTTCTTGAGGTCAACGTCATCGAGAGAAATGACTCCTCCAGTTCTAAAGAAGTGTGGGACACCTTGGGACAACCGAGTGGAAAATACGACTTTTTGGTCAAGTACACCGCTCTCGGAAGCTCTCGTATCAGGCTCGGAGACATCCAACCAACTGGATGGGGAGATACAGTTGAGAGCGCAAATGCTATGCAAAAATGCAACAGAGGAATTCTCCTACGACAACTCTGCCTGGGAAACAGATTCCAATGATCCTGCTCCACCAGAAATCAGCGTCATTTCTGAAGACAAATCAAGGAAGGTGCCAGACTTTGTGATTCACCGAGGAGTTTGCCGCCAATGGGTTGTCGTCGAGGTTCCGAAGGTCGTTCATCAGTCAAAGTAATTGCCATCTTTAACCTTTCACCCTGCCCAGGTGAAACGGATGTTTTGATAGGGCTCGCTTTCTATAAATTTCCCTCTTCGCTTTGCCCGAAGCGACAGAGTTTTGTTTTATAGGGCTGTAGTTTCAAGAATCGACTTGTTCATTAATAAAATAACGTCGTTCTGTAATTTCTGCATTAATTATTGTTTTCTCTTTTTGCTTTTTTAGAAAATGGTAATCCTAAAAAACAATTCAATAATAAAAACAAGCAGTAAAATAAAACACTGCACACACTTGCATTTTCTCTATCTCTTCTAAACACGAATCATCACGTCATGCAGATTGCTTGTTTTAAACCCCGTTGAATCATACGATCCGATGCCTTCTCCCAACTTTGAGTTCCCAGTATTCGAGGCTGAAGAAGAAAATGACAACGAAATTCTAGAAGAGATCTCCCGACTACTCAAACAAGTGGAAAGGTCCATTGAACCTCACAAAGAACCGTTGGAAACGGTAAACTTGGGTTCAGAGCAAGAGAGAAAATAAATCAGGATTGGGGCACTTCTCAGTCCAACTGCCAAAGAGGGTTTGATAAAGCTTCTCAAAGAATTCCCCGATGTATTCGCTTGGTCCTATCAGGATATGCCAGGGTTGGATACCAGCATCGTGGAACATCACTTACCGTTGAGATCGAAATGTCCGCCAGTAAAGCAAAGGTTGAGACGGACTCACCCGGACATGGCCATCAAAATCAAAGAGGAGGTACAGAAACAGATTGACGCAGGTTTCCTCGCTACATCTGAATATCCTCAATGGTTAGCCAACATCGTACCCGTTCCCAAAAAGGATGGAAAGGTCAGAATGTGTGTCGATTACCGAGATCTGAATAAGGCAAGTCCAAAGGACGACTTTCCTTTACCACACATTGACATGCTGGTAGACAGCACAACAAAGTTCAAAGTATTCTCCTTCATGGATGGATTCTCGGGCTATAACCAGATCAAAATGGCGCCAAAAGACATGGAGAAAACTTCGTTCATTACCCCATGGGGCACCTTTTGTTACAAGGTAATGTCGTTCGGTTTGAAGAACGCCGGGGCAACCTATCAAAGGGCCATGACTACTCTGTTTCATGACATGATACATAAGGAAATCGAGGTATATGTCGCTGATATGATTGCAAAATCAAAAACGGAGAGTGAGCACGTTGAACATCTATCAAAATTGTTCGAACGTTTAAGAAAATTCAAGCTCCGCTTGAATCCCAACAAGTGCACCTTCGGTGTCCGTTCAGGGAAACTATTAGGGTTCATCGTCAGCCAGAAAGGAATTGAGGTTGATCCTGACAAGGTCAAGGCCATTCAAGAAATGCCTTCTCCGAAAAATGAAAAACAAGTCAGAGGATTCTTGGGATGTTTGAACTACATCTCCAGATTCATATTCCTTATGACCGCCACATGTGCGCCGATTTTCAAATTGCTCAAAAAGAACCAGGATTGCGTTTGGTCAGAAGACTGCCAAATTGCCTTCGACAGTATTAAGGAATATCTGTTGAATCCTCCGATTCTATCACCTCCAGTGGAGGGAAGACCACTGATCATTTACCTCACAGTCTTGGAAGACTCGATGGGTTGTGTACTTGGCCAATAAGACGAAACAAAAAGAAAAGAGTCTGCCATCTACTATTTGAGCAAGAAATTCACCGACTGCGAGACTCGGTACACGATGCTTGAGAAAACTTGCTGCGCTTTGGCTTGGGCAGCCAAACGTCTTCGCCAGTACATGATTCGTCACACTACTTGGTTGATCTCAGAAATGGATTCAATGAAGTATGTATTCGAAAAACCTGCTCTTACGGGAAGAATTTCCCGTTAGATGATGTTGTTATCAGAATATGACATAGAGTACCACGCTCAAAAAGCCGTTAAGGGAAGTATTTTAGCCGATCATTTGGCTCATCAACCGATTGGCGATCAAGAATCGATCGGGTTCGACTTCCCAGACGAAGATGTCATGTATCTAAAAATGAAAGATTGCGATGAACCGTTACCCAGTGAAGGGCCAGAACCAGGTTCCCAGTGGGGACTTATCTTTGACGGAGCAGTTAATCATTATGGAAACGGAATTAGGGCAATCATTGTTACCCCTCAGGGTACCCACATTCCTTTCACCGCTCGACTTACGTTAAAGTGTACGAACAACGAGGCCAAATACGAAGCTTGTATTATGGGTCTCAAAGAAGCGATTGATTTAAGGATCAAAAACTTGGACGTATATGGTGACTTAGCCTTGGTTATCAATCAGATAAAAGGATATTGGAACACATACCAATCAGGATTGATTCCTTACAAAGACTACGCAAGAAGGTTGCTACCTTTCTTCAACAGAGTCGAGTTTCATCACATCCCTCGTGAGGAGAATCACATGGCTGATGCATTAGCCACTATCTCTTTCATGATTAGTGTACGTCAATGGAATGACATACCTAAGATCGACATAGTGCGCCTTGAACGGCCCGCTTACATCTTCACGATTGAAGCAGTCCTAGACGACAGACCTTGGTATCACGATATCAAATGCTTCCTTCAGAGACAAGAGTACCCACCTGGGGCATCCAGGAAAGACAGAAAAACCCTCAGAAGATTGGCTGGAAACTACTTCCTGAGCGGTGACACTCTCTATAAGAGAAATTTTGACATGGTCTTGCTCCGATGCGTCGACAGACTAGAAGAAGACATGCTTATGAAAGAGATTCATGAAGGATCCTTTGGCACTCATGCCAACAGACACACAATGGTGAGACAAATTCTGAGAGCAGGGTACTACTGGTTGACCATGGAATCCGACTGCTACAAGTACATGAGGAGGTGTCACAAGTGTCAGGTATACTCCGACAAAATTCATGTACCGTCATCACATCTCAAAGTTCTTTCTTCTCCGTGGCCTTTTTCCATATGGGGAATCGACGTGATTGGCATGATTGAAGCTAAAGCTTCAAACGGACATCGGTTCATCCTGGTAGCCATTGACTACTTCACCAAGTGGGTTGAAGCAGTGTCATTCTCTAATGTAACCCAGCAAGTGGTGGTCCGATTTATCAAAAACAATATCATCTGCCGTTATGGTGTTCCAAGCGAGATCAGTACTGATAATGGATCTAACTTGAACAATAAGATGATGAAGGAGTTGTGCGCAGAGTTCAAGATTGGACACCATAACTCATCTCCCTACCGACCCAAGATGAACGGAGCGGTAGAAGCGGATAACAAGAACATCAAGAGGATCCTTCAAAAGATGGTCGTAACCTACAAAGACTGGCACGAGATGCTACCCTTTTCTCTTCATGGTTATCACACATCTGTCCGCACTTTAACAGGGGCTACCCCTTTCTCTCTAGTATATGGCATGGAGGCAGTGCTCCCCGTGGAAGAAGAGATCCCATCAATCAGGGTATTGATGGAAACTAAGCTCACCGAAGTTGAATGATGTCGAAGTCGACACGATGAACTGAATCTGATCGAAGAAAAGAGAATAACGGCATTATGCCACGGTCAGTTGTATCAACAAAGAATGAAGAGGGCGTTCGACAAAAAGGTCCGACCTCGCATCTTCAGGAAAAGAGACCTCGTGCTCAAGAAGATACAATCATTTCTCACTGATTCTCGTGGCAAGTGGACTCCGAATTATGACGGCCCTTATGTGGTCACGAAAGCTTTCTCAGGCGGCGCCTTGAGACTTGCAACCATGGACGGAGAGGAATTTGCCTACCCCACGAATGTTGATGTAGTCAAGAAATACTTCGCCTAAAAAAAAAACATCTCGGTGGATTGAAAACCCGAAAGGGAGGTCCAGGCAAAAGTTAGAGACATGAAAAAATTCATCCCGATGGATTGGAAATCTCATAGTACAATCCAGGAAAAAATTAGGGATAATGGCAAGTAACTATGTTCAACAGAGGCAAGTCCCTCAGCAGCAGCAGTTACATCGTCCATCAGAGGAAAACTCCAGTCAAGGTCATCTTCGACAGAAGCTCAGGATGCCCCGAATTCAAAGTTGGTAGAAGGATAGTGGTCGTTATGTTTCAACGTATCCCTTTTCCCTGTAAATTACCATTTTCTAACTTTGTAAATACTCTTTGGAATCACGCGTTTGGCTGATCTCCATCTTATCAATAAAATTTGAGCCCTTGTGCTTTTGTTTGTAATTCTTATTTGTTTTAGCTTTACAGAACGACGTTGTTAACATGACTAACGATTCTTGAAATAAAACAAAAATGAATTTACTTGATAAAACTTTTTCTGCTTTTAAAGTCGGCAATTTCTTTTGACTGTTGAACATCAAAAGAGCATCAACCGCTTCTCCAGAAGTAAGCGAACTTCAAAGTGCAGAATCAAAGTACTCCTTCTAACCCAGTACGCCTGAATGAAGGAATCAACTGTGTCAGAGACCTTGTTTCGTCTAACACGCTTCGCCCGAGTTCTTATCTCCTAAGCCCGATCAACGGTATTCCCCGCAGGGACTATCTCTCCTAAGCAAGGTGGAATTGCTATCTTGAACCAGCGATATCTCTACACGCCCCGCGATGGCCGAGTATCCAGTCATGTTCATCTTTTAGTTTGTGTATCGCGTCAGTTTTGTCAGTATATACATACATACATCATGCATTATTGATTTGCATTCACATTTCATATTGCATCACTATCACTCTAGCCGGTCTTGTCCCTTAGTGATAGGAGTGCTCTCAATCGAGTTGTCAGTTCTTGCCTCATCAGGAAACGCTGCGTTTGAACAACTTCGCTATTTCTGGAAGGAAGTTGGCCCTTGGCCACTTTGATAACTTGAACCTCTGAAAAGCCAGAGAAAACGTTCAACAAACATCACTCTTCACCATTGAAGATGATATCCTTGTTTTCCCGCATTAAGGAAAATCCACGGGGAAAGCCTCGTAATCAGAGATTCGGCAGCATGCCAGTTTTGCTCAGAAAAGATTGCTGATGAAAAGGTCATCGGCACCTCAAAATTGGACCCCCCCCATCATATGGCATTTCTCCAGGAAGATCCCGAGAAAAGTATGATGTAAGATCCCAAGTGGAAACAGTCTCTCAAGAGACTCGCTTTACCCCGAGTAGAATCGAAAAATGGCGTCTCCAACAGAGAAGTTTGTGCACCTCTACAACTCAGACGACTGGGTTCCCCCAGCAAGTCTAACCTCATACCTTTTTTCGTCAAATGGCATCTCCCTAGGAAAATTCAGCGAGAAGTTTGAAGGAAAGCCGCTACGTATAGCGTCCCTTGTCAATAAAGTTTATTGACAAAAGAAACTAAGACCAGTTCCTTGGTAGGAAACCAGGATCGAGGGGAAGTTTAAATCAGAAACTAAGACCAGTTCCTTGGTAGGAAACCAGGATCGAGGGGAAGTTTAAATCAGAAACTAAGACCAGTTCCTTGGTAGGAAACCAGGATCGAGGGGAAGTTTACAACAGAAACTGAGACCAGTTCCTTGGTAGGAAACCAGGATCGAGGGGAAGTTTGTTTCTGAAACTGAGACCAGTTCCTTGGTAGGAAACCAGGATCGAGGGGAAGTTTACCTTTTCTAAGCATCATTGCTTAGCAAAAGAAGATGAATGCGCAAGCTACCATTCATAACCACCATCAAAATTTCGGGTATTCCGATATTTAATCCTCTTGCACCCCGAATGGCCGAATACCTTCCTCATTCACACCTTCGGGTCCAAGAAGATTAAATAGGGGCATCTGTCATACCCCAAATTTTGACCACTAAGATTTCCCATCATTGTGCAAATCATCATCACAATATGGAGGAACTATCATGCCTCATCAAATGCCTCAAGGGATGTTGAGCATTCACTACAATCAAAATTAGGGTTTCGGGCCCTTTCAGAGCCTTAGACAAAGGATCAATCAAGGAATGACATGATGTTCAACTTGTCTAACCTCTCAAACATCCACAATGGATCAAAAGGACTCCCACTTCAAGGATTAAGCACAAGGTTGCTCCCTTCTAGATGGATCAAGTCTCAAGATCGCCAGTGTCACCAAATTAGGGTTTTGGTCAACCAGGGCCTCCAGATGAAAAAATTCATCTGGACACAAGCCAAAGATCCAAAACATAACCTAATGTACTCCATGGAACCTCATGGACCCATTCATCAAATCAATTTTGCCTCAGGGGATGCATACATCAAAAATCAGGAATTAGGGTTTCTTGACCTAATTCACCCCTAAGTTGACTTTTAGGGCAAATCAAGAGCCAAGACCTCAAGAGAGGGTTTGAGGGTCTCTAATGAACTATATTGATCCATTTGGGACAATGGATTGATCTAGGAAGCTTGAGCAACAAGTCTCAATTTCATCTGCACCACAATTAGGGTTTCGTGAGGAAAGTCAACTGTAACTTTGACTTTTGACCAGGACATGCTCCCAAACCCTAAGACATGATTAAATATACCTTATGACACCCATGGAACATGCCCATCAAGTTTGATTTAGGTCAAGGACATGATTTCATGAAGAATTGCGCAGTTTGGAATTCATCTGATAAAAAGTCAACCATGCACAAAAGTCAACTTTGACTTTTTGAGATTTTTCACCAAAATGGATTTTTAACCCTAAAATGATGTTAATGTATGATTTGAATCATCATTCATCAAGAAAAATCAAGAAAAGTTGGATAACTTGTAAAAGGGGTAACCATAAAAACTTAGAAAATTTTCTAAGTTAAAAATAAAGTGACAAGGGTACCAACTTTGAAGGATCATAACTCCTAAACCACAAAGCCAATTTTTCTCATCCAAAGATGGATTTGTAGCCCTCATTGCCCTCTACAAAAACTTCAACTAGACCTAAGTCCGATTCATTAAGGATTTTGAGTTATGGGGTGATCAAAATGGCTGAAAAGTGAAAATGTCACTTTTTCCAACACTCAGTGAAATTTTCACTAAGTCGGAATCTGCCTTCACTTTTTGTCAAATGTAGGGGGATTTTTCACTTGGATTCAAAAGAGATCAAAAACAAATATGTTCAAACAGTTGTTATATCATGTAAGGGCTTTCCAAAATGGCCAAGAACATTGCCAAATTCCATTTGAGTCATGAGATATGACATTGGAAAGTTGCCTTGCTGAAATCTGTCAAAGGCAAGGCAGAATTTGCAACTTTGCTCGATTTTCCAAAATAAGCCAAATTCAAATGCTCCTATCCACTTGGACACATCTGAGGATTGAATCTAAAGGGGACAATCACTGAGCCAAGCCTCCAAAGTCCATGGAACAAGAAATAGCATGTTGAACCTAGAATGGCCAAAATAGGGACAAGACTCCAAATTTGGATTGGAGCATTCAATGGAAGCATCAAGGTGGCATGGACTGAGCCATTTTCATTTGAATTCAGTGAAGACTTATCCAAGACCAAGGGAACCACAGCCCTGTGCCCTAACCTCTAGTCAATGGCTAGAGGAGACTTGCATTTCCATTGGCCAACATTGAACAAACACCTGCTGCAATTGCCATTCACTGTGGATCCCAAAACAAACTTGCTCTACTATAAATAGAGCTCAATTGTGATCAGTTTGAGTACACCAAAGCCATCTAATAGATGCTTTCCTCAAAATCTCTTTCTCTTGGCAAAAATGCCTTTCTTAGCAAGGTAGCTATCGGGTTTTGAGTTTGAGAGCTTTTCCAATCAAACCAATCACACACACACCTCACATACATCACATATGAGCTGATCAAACACTTAGATCACTTCTGAAACACCAATTTCACAAAATCACCAGTTGGTTGCTCAAATTTTCAATCAAGTTGCAGCTGAGGTACCACAAATTGTTCCATCCATTTTCGATCAGGTCCAAGCATTCAAACACACTCCATAGGGTGTAGAAAAGCTGTTCAGATCATCACCACTCATCTGTAACACCTCCAAATCAAAAATCACATTGCACTTGCTGTCACGGCTTAGAGGTAAGCATATACTTGGTCATCTCTCAATCTATGCATATTTCCTCGCACAATAATTTGGCCATATGTTCATAATCATGCATGGAATGTTTTCCCTCAATTAATTGCATTGTTTGAATCGTGTATCAAAAATCCTAGCCTTCATGCAGAAATTAGGGTTCTTGAGGATTTTTCGTGATTTCTTGTTTTATGTTTAATTTAAATGAAATTAATGGACATAGACATGATCGTGAGGTTGAGACGAGCATAATGATATGTGGATTGCATGTTATAATCAAGTATTCAGTGAGATTGGAGAGAAAATACAAATCTGGCCAAGCCCAGAACACGCGCGTGTTCTTGGTGTGTTCTTGGCGCCATTTTTAGAAATTTGAATATTTGAATTTTGTGATTTTATTTAATTGATTCAAAAATTAATTTCTCTCTGAGTTTTAATGATTTTGAGTTGATTCTTTTTTTAATAATTCACAAAAATGTTAAAATATTTTATTTTATCAAAAAATACCAAAAATATTATTTATTTCATATAATTGATATTTTTGCAAAGAATTAATATTTTAATTGTTTTTAACATTTTAAATATTTTTTCTACATTGATTTTGCAACTTTTAATGCTTTCTAATTATTTTGTTGGTCAATACTTAATTTTTGAAGCATTAATCCAAAATCACAATTTGTTTTTCATATGTTAAACAAATTTGATCATTTTTAATTGAATTTTTATTCAATTAAATACATTTTTGAAAACAAATTAGGGTTTTTGGATTAATTCAACCCTCATAAATCATTTTCAAAACCTTTTGGGCCTCTTGAAAGAGTGTAAGACCCAATCCACTTGTACAGAAATATTTTGGGCCTCATTCGTTGTATAAGTCCCTCTGTACATTTTTCAAATAAACGGCACGATCATCGCCTTTTGAAAAATAACCCTGGGCCTCTCCTTGAGCTATAAGACCCATTCAAAAACAATTTTTGGGCCTATAATAGAGTGTAAGACCCAATCCCCTTTTAACCAAAACATTTTGGGCCTCACTTATTGTATAAGTCCCTCCGCGTTAAATGAAAACCTCGGCGAGATCGCCATTTCAAACGGAAAAATCAACTGGGCCTACCCTCGTGTTATAAGCCCCATTCTTTTTCTTTAAACCTTTTGTGCCTCTTGAGAGAGTGTAAGACCCATCCCTTTGTACATAAAACAGTTTTTGGGCCACAGTCACTTGTATAAGTCCCTCTGTACAAATTCAAACAGTGCGCTCACTGATAAAACCCTGGGCCTCTCCTTGAGCTGTAAGCCCCAAATCTTTCTTTTTCAAAGCACTTTCTCCTTTGATTTTGAATATACTGTTGTTTTCAATCTTTCTTTGTTGAACAACTAACCAAACAGCATGGAAGCTCTACAACCGAGTAAGTGTTTACACGCTTTCATTTACCGCTTTCATATACATATAACTGTATTGTGGGGCTGTTTCGCTGTAAGTTTTCTTTCATAAACTCATATCAACTGTGTAATAATAGTATAGATATTTAGAGTTTCCCCGGCAACTACGTCTAGCACTAGGTAAAGTCGTTTCGATCACTCTTAGAAATAGTCTAAACTAGATCCCCATAGGATTACCAGACACAGTCATCCCTCCTCTTGGGGTTAAACAATATGGAGATATGAAAGGCAGCATTCCCTGTGAACCCTTTCATAGACTGTCACTCATAGAAGTTGTCAAGAAACTCTATTCCCCAGAGATGATCTCTTCTCCGTGAATTGCATCTCTTGAGTTTCTTCCAAATTCTCGGACTTTCCTGACTTTGATCTATTCTCGGTGAATATCATTGCCTTGAATTTCTCGGGGTTTGGGGACCCACAGGCTTCTTAAAAGCACTTGTCAAGAAACTCTACTCCCCAGAGATGATCTTTTCTCCGTGAATGGCATCTCTTGAGTTTCTTCCAAATTCTCGGACTTTCCTGACTTGATCTATTCCTTTTGAATAGCTTGCCTTGAATTTCTCGGGGTTTGGGGACCCATCGGCTTCTTAAAAGCAATCGGCCTCCTCTTGGGCATCGTACAAGGACCCACAGGCTTCCTAAAAGCAACCCCGCCTCCTCTTGGGCTTAGTACAAGGACCCGCCGGCTTCTTAGAAGTATTCACAGCCTCCTCTTAGGCTTCGTATAATGATCTCTTCCTCCGGGAATGATAGCCTTCTCTTGGGCTTAGTACAAGGACCCGTCGGTTTCTTAAAAGTTTCCAGCCTCCTCTAGGGCTTCGTACAAATCGTCCCGACGACCTCCTAGAGGTATTGGAACATAACTTAATCATTTGCATAGAACCGTCCTTTCATAGAGTCTACTACTGTTTCTCAAGGTATAGTATAAAAGACAAAACTCTAGACACGGACAGTCTAACTTCCTTGAGTCTCAAAGACATTCTCAAGTGACCCCTTTGCTAAATAGGAAGGAAACCCGCAGACTCGGACAGTCTCAATACCCTTTGGATTTCCCGTTTCCTCAAAGAGAAGGAAATATCCCTGATCCTCAAATCAAATCCCTGAGTACAGTGTTGCTCATATAAGAACTGATTTTCTCTTTAAAATCAGTATATTGGACTTGTCACTCAACTGAAACAGTCACCATAGCCTCCTCTTAGGCTTTGTATAATGATCCTTCTCCAGTGAAGTTAGCCTCCTCTTGGGCTTTGTACAATGATCCTCCTCAGCAGAGTCAAACAACGTTTAGCCTCTCTCTCGGGCTTTGTACGAGACACATAAGAGACTCCCTCGTTGAGTCAAACACCCTTTTCGCCTCCATCTCAGGCTTTATACGAAATACAAAAAGGTTCTTATTGAGCCAAACAAACAACAGCCTCCATCTCGAGCTTCGTACGAGACACAAAAACTCTCTAGTTGAGTCAAATAGCCTCCATCTCGGGCTTTATACGAGATACCAAAAGATTCCCTGGTTGAGTCAAAACCTTTTAGCCTCTCTCTCGGGCTTTGTACGAGACACATAATAGCCTCCTCTTAGGCTTTGTATAAGAAAACCACTGGTTAATCTAATTAACCTTTTAGCACAAAAGCTGTGCCTCGTTCACAGTACACAAACATCAACAACTCCTTCCTCTTCATCTAATCGCTGTAAGCGGCAAGCCTCTGGATCATCTACTTCCATGCCACTGTCCCTCTTTTATCATGAGAAATTCCTAAGGACAGATAGCATTGCTCTAAACTGAGTTAAAGTCTTCTCCTTCAGGTTGAAATCCCCTATAAAGGAAATTATGGCATTTCTAGGATCCGCATATCCCGGTTAAAGTAATCCTCCCTTTATAGCCAGTCACCCAACAGTTATGACATACAACCCCCTCTTTAGAGATGACAAATTCTCTCTAAAGTCAAACTCTTTTAGCTTCATATCTTGGGCTTTGAACAAGATACAAATAAACCCTTCAGCTTCACATCTTGGGCTTTGATCAAGATATAAATCACTTTTCGCTTCACGTCTTGGGCTTTGAACAAGACACCAAAACACAATTTCCTCCTATACGAACGCTCTGATTTCCTTGTTTCGGTAAACGGGAATACGTAGGCATAAGATTGAAAGAAAAGATCTTAGCGAGCACACTAAACAAAAAACCCAAATCCCATATCTCCATCAATCAAAAGCAGTAATAAAAAAGCATCAGTCCTAACATCCTAATCCTTGTTCCCTTCCAGAAACCTTCTGTCTTGATAAAAACCAGTATTGGCGAAAATACAAATAACCAGTACAAAGGCCCCCGACATTAATCGCATCCGTAACCTAACAGACCGCTGTTTAAACTCAGTATGCAAAGCAGGGTTAATTGGAGACATCTATTTCCCTTCCTTCATCAGCTTTAATAGGATAAAAAATGAATCAACCTGTAGTTTAAGCTCAAACCGCAGAGAGCGACCAGCACTTAAGAACCGCATCCAAAATCGCTCGCTACAGATATCTCATGACTTTTCTTGTCCTCGAACTCCACAAAAAAATGGAGTTGTAGAAAGAAAGAACATGACTTTACAAGAAATGGCTCGCACCGTGATCCAAGAAACTGACATGGCTAAGCACTTTTGGGCAGAGGAAGTTAACACAACATATTATATTCAAAATAGAATCTCCATAAGACCTATTTTGAGTAAAACTCCCTATGAATTGTGGAAGAATAAAATTCCCAACATTTCTTGTTTTCACCCTTTTGGATGTATTTTTTTTATGTTAAACACTAAAGAGAATATTGGCAAGTTTGATTCCAAAGCACAGAAGTGTCTGCTGTTAGGATACTCTGAACACTCAAGAGGCTACAGAGTTTATAACACAGAATCACAGATTGTGGAAGAATCAGTTCATGTCAGATTCGATGATAAGCTTGACCCTGAAAAGTCAAAGCTAGTTGAAAAGTTTACAGATTTGGAAATAAACTTTTTAGAACCTAAAGAAAAGGCAGAAGAAGTTAAAACTCCATAAGTTCTTACTCTTGATATCATTGATGTATCGTCTTATACTCCACAACAAAAGAAAAGGAGAATCTCAACTTCACACCCTAAAGAACTAATTTTGGGTAGCAAGGATGCTCCCATCAGAACCAGGCCAGCTTTCAAACCCTCTAAAGAAACGCTTCTGGGATTGGTGTCGTTAATTGAACCAACAACAGTTGATGAAGCTCTTATGGACAAGGACTGGGTTCTGGCAATGGAAGAAGAACTTAACCAGTTTTCAAAGAACGATGTATGGGATCTTGTCCCAAAACCTAAAGATGTCCATGTAATTGGGACTAAATGGGTATTTAGAAACAAACTCAATGAAAAGGGAGAAGTTGTCAGAAACAATGCACGACTTGTTGCACAAGGTTACAGTCAACAAGAAGGGATATATTACAATGAAACCTTTGCTCCAGTCACTAGACTAGAAGCTATACGCCTGTTAATTTCCTTTTCAGTAAATTATAACATCATCTTATATCAAATGGATATTAAGAGTGCATTTTTGAATGGTTATATATCAGAAGAAGTGTATGTCAAACAACCATCTAGATTTGAAAACTCAGAAAAATTAGATTTCGTTTTTAAACAAAAAAAATCTCTCTATGATCTGAAACAAGCTCCCAGAGCTTGGTATGACAGATTGAGCAGTTTTCTTTTAGAAAATAACTTCACCAGAGGCAAGGTTGACACCACTCTCTTCTGTAAATCGTACAAAAATTATATACTCATAGTTCAGATTTATGTTGATGATATTATTTTTGGTTCTGCCAATCCCTCTCTATGCGAGGAGTTTTCAAAGTTGATGTAACCATAATTCGAAATGAGTCTTATGGGTGAGTTGAAGTTCTTCCTGGGAATTCAAATTGATCAGAAACCAGAGGCAACTTATATTCATCAAAGCAAGTACACTAAAGAACTTTTAAAGAAATTCAACATGGTTGACTGTAAAATAGCAAAGACTCCAATACATCCAACATGCGTCATGGAGAAAGAAGAAGTAAGTGGTAAAGTTTGTCAGAAGACCTATCGTGGTATGATAGGCACTCTTTTGTATTGAACTGCTTCTAGACCTGATATTTTATTCAGCATTCATCTATGTGCTAGATTTCAATCAGATCCTAGAGAATCTCATTTAACTGCTGTTAAAAGAATTCTAAGGTATCTGAAAGGAACTACTAACCTTGGCTTGATGTATGAGAAAACATCAGAGTACACTCTATCTGGTTACTGTGATGCAGACTATGCTGGAGACAGATTGGAAAGAAAAAGCACATCTGGAAACTGTCAGTTTCTAGGGAAAAATCTGATCTCATAGTTAAGCAAGAGGCAATCTATAATTGCTCTCTCTACAGAAGAAGTAGAGTACATTTCCGCTTCTCTATGCAGTACGCAGATACTCTGGATGAAAAATCAGCTAGAAGATTATCAGATACATGAGAGTAACATCCCTATCTATTGTGATAATACTGCTGCTATTTGTTTAAGTAAAAATCCAATCTTGCATTCTAGGGCTAAGCACATTGAAATTAAACATCACTCTATTAGAAACTATGTTCAGAAGGGAACTCTATGTTTAAAGTTCATCGATACAGACCATCAATGGGCTGATATTTTTACAAAACCCTTGGTTGAAGATAGATTTCAATTTATTCTGAAGCATCTGAAAGTGGATCTTTGTCCAGAGTAAGATCGTATCAGAATCAAATGTGTTTAGTTAGAGTCTGAAGAAATTAGATTTTTTTCTTGTTTAATCTCAGTTATCAGAAGCTACTTCAGTCAGAAATGCCTCTGATCAGATGGAAACTCTTGAGTTGTCTAGATTCTGAGAATATCAAAACGTGTCACTTGAATTAGAAGATGATTAACGCGTGTAACCTCGGTTATAGTCAAATCATTACATCTATTTTAAAGTACACAATGAACAGTAATCTTTCTTGGGATTGATTTAAAATCATAATTGCGTTCATTCTTTAACTCCCAACACATTATTTTAATTTTTTTTCAAATTTCAAAAACACTTTAAATCTACTCACACTACCTCACATTCACTTCCACACTTTAAGAAACCCTAAAACCCCCAAATCGCTCCTCTTTCTCTCTCTCTCAACTGCTCATCTATTGTTCTCATCTCGATCAATCACAAACTTCAACATGATGAATCACATTAAAAAAGAAACCGTCAAATTCTCTGAAGATTTGGAAGCATATTTGAATCCATCGAAAGGGTTATCATCTTCATTAGTTGTGCCTGCTACCACCTCCGCAACCACTGTAACTGTTGCGTCGACTTCATCGTCTCCTCCTGAGATTGATGAAACCCATGTTACTCAAAGAAATACAGCAGTTACGTGTGTACGTCCTGTGAACAATTTTACTGTTCTCAAGGAATTGCATGTGGATTTCCAGAATCTTGCAAACAATGGGCTTGATCTTTCTGCCGAACTCAAATGTCAAGGATGGAATAACTACTTTGAAAGGCTTAAAGGTCCTATCTATGAGTCCCTTGTAAAAGACTTCTGGAGAATGGCCGATACTAACGATTTTTATGTAGTCTCTTTTATTATGGAAAAGAAGATCATCATTACTGAAAAGTCAATTTCAGATCTTCTAGGGATGAAATTCTTGGAAGGGAAATGAGTCTATGGAAAGCTCGAAAAATCTGACATTGCCATCAGCAAAAAAATCTTTACGAACTATCAATCTAAGAAGACAGATTATAAAAGTGTAGACTTACATGACAAACTGAGAATGTGGCACAAAATCATTCTTGGTTGTATCAACCCAAGACCCCTGAAGAGTTCCGCAGACTACTTCAATACTACTCAAAGGAACATGCTGTACTGTTTGCATAAAAAGAAGAAAATGAATTTGCCCTTCATCCTGTTTTCCTATCTAAGAGACAAAGTGCGCAAGTCCAGAACAACGGCTTCTCCTACAAAGTAGATTCCAACCTACATTCCTTTTGGGAGATTGCTCTCTGACATTTTTGTTAAAAGCGGCCTGGTGGATTAACTGATTAAAGAAGCCAGATATACTGAATATTTGGTTCCAAGCATTGGAGAGTCTTTAAATGCCACTACCGTGAAACATATGAAAATAATCAAAGAGGTTCAACTTAAACCTATAGTTATCCCTCATGAAAGTGTGATACGAAGCAAAATTTAGGTGAAAGACTATCCCTCTTTTGACAGCTGTGAAAACAAGGAAATTATTGGTGCACTTATTGCTGTAATGGAAAAAGATGGACAAGACGTGTCTAAGGTCAGAATTGAAGAAGTTGAACCCAGTAGAGGAAAAAGGAAGCTAATCGAAGAGGATCCTGAACCCAAGAAAAAGAAGAAGGCCAACAAGTCAGGAACCTCCAAGACTTCTGCCCAAGATTCTCACTCTTGAAGAACTAGTAAGTCTGCCATCACTTCTTCTGTTTTAATAGTTGACGCTGAACCTGTCACTGTTTCATCATCGTCTCGACAAACTACCTTCATTCCCACCTCAAATCCACAAGTCAACTTCAAATCTCCATCATTTTCAATTCCACCACCAACAACCTCTATTTTTGTATTTGAAACAACTACTATTCCACAAATTTCCTTTCCATCAATCAATACACCCATCCAATCCGAAGCCATTCCTACATACACTTCATCAACAACCACCTCACTTATCTAACCAGATATACTTGTCTCACCAATGTTCAATGCTTTTCATCAGAAAACCATTGTTGAACCCTCAATCCAACACTCTGATCCTCCTGAACCAGCATCTGAAGAAATGAGAGTTGAACCCCTTGAGATTGCCACTTCTGAATCTCCTTCAGAATTAGAAATTTTTGAGCTCTCTTCTCATACTACTGAAACCAATTCATCTCAACTAAATCCTGAACCCACTAAACCTGAAATTATTGCATCTGATGAACCCAACCCTTCTGAAACAAGTCCTGCTGAATCCAACCTAGCCATGGTCATCTATGAAAGACCCCTTCCAAAAACCATTGATGAATGCGTTAGCAATTTTCACGAAAAGGCGTTGGAGAAAGTAGCAAAGCTACTAGCAGAGGCCAGGACAAGTGTCAAGCCTATGGAGCTTGTAAATTCTTGGGACGCATTTCAAAAATGTATAGACACTGAATTTGCAAGGATGTCTAGGTTCTCTGAAGCTGCTAAAACTGCTGGAGTTGAACTGGTAAAAGCAAGAGACGAGGCTGAGGAAAGGATAAGAAAATTCAATCTTCTAGTGACTAAGCAAAGAGAGGCTGAAGAAAAGGCTGCTGAAGAAGCGAGACTTCTTGCAGAAGAAGAAGCCAAGCTGGCAAAAGAAGCTGAAGCTATAGAAAAAGCTAAGCAAGACACCTTAGTTATTTCCTCACCTGAACCTGATGTGGTGCGTTTGGAAAACGCAATTAAAGAAATCAGAGGAGAATAACATATTTTCAGAGAAAACTTTGCAGAACAGAAGGTTGTCAATGCAAACGTTCAGAACCTGCTTCAAAAGATTTTGGACAAAATGTCGTCTGGAAGCACCTAACCTTTTCCTTGTTTCGTTTTGGGTCTATGATTTTTGGATTTAGGACTTTGTTTTTCACCCTTTGTTCACATAAACTTTTTGATTATGACAAAAAGGGGGAGAAGTAATGAATGAATGCGAAATTTTGATTTTTATAGTCCATCTCTAAAGAACAAGCTGTTTACATTCTAACTAGTAAATTGCTATTTCTGTTAGATGTTTTTCTTTGTCCCTCTTTTCAGGGATTCTGATCTAGTTCAAGTTTTGAGTTCGTGTCAAACTCTGAAGGATCAAGTCTATAATTGAATCATGACTATGAAGATTTCAACATCTGACCTTTTTGAATCAGGGGGAGTCCATTTCAAAAAATTCACAAGTCAGGATATTTAATCTTCATCCAGTCTGAGAATCAGGGGGAGTATCTCATGTGAAGGACAAGTATTTCTTTACCTTCTTATTTCGATTACCCTTGTGGTATAAAATTGTGTCATCAAAATACTTAGTTTTGTCATCATCAAAAAGGGGGAGATTGTAAGAATAAGAGTTGGTTCTGCATTAATACCTCTGAGTTTTGATGATATCAAACAAGTATGTTTGTATGAACAATTTTATAATTTTAATGTTTGTTATTTGTGAGAATCTAACAAACAGGTTCTTCTTCCGTTAAAAGGCGTGAATATGTTGCTAAAAGAAAATACTTCACCTACGCGTTACACGTGATGTGCTATATGACATAAATTACTTCAGGAGAATCTGAAGATTGCAAGACCCTGATATAATATGTAAAGAGAATAAGTTCTGAAGATCTGAAGACTGAGGTTCTGATGAATGAAGTTTAGATGCTGAAGACTTACGCTCTTTAGATAAAGGTTCTGAAGACTAAACTATAGTCTCTACTCATGCTTCAACTAAATACCATCAGAAGCCTCTGAAGATATGATGATATCATTCTAAGAGAACAAGGTTCTTAAGATCAAGTGCTAAAGACTCTGAAGGCGCTGCTCTGAGGACTCTAAGACTTGAAGATCTTAAGAACCAAGCTATGTTTTCCCTTCTTACTCATGCTCGCAAAATCCTTTGAAGTTAAGAAGATTATAAGACTAAGCAACGAAGTTCAAACAAAGATATCTTGGTAACTGTGCAAAAGTTCAAATGAAGATATCTTGGTAACAGTGCAAACAAAGATATACTGACAAGACAGGACGTAAAACGTTTTATATGTCCTCACGTTTCTACCAAACTGCCGTCAATAGTCATGATTACATTACAACGGTTACTTTTACTCGACTGTAAAAGGACTTGAAGACTCAAAGAATGATAACAACTTCACCGATTCAAATACGCTCTATTTGCTATTATCATTCAAAAAGTCATTTTCTGTGCTGTAAAATAGTTTACATATTCAGCTTGTGCTAGAAGCAATACCTTGTAAACAAAACCTTTTTCAAACTGTTGTTTGAAGTTCCTTGAGAAAAACCTGGTGAGGTTAGATTTTTTGAGAAGTCTAGGACTAGTAAGAGTCCTAGAGGTTGTTACTTAAGAGAGACCAGTGTGGTTAGATCTCTTGAGAAGTCTAGAACTTGAGAGTTTTAGAGGTTGTTGTTAGTCACCAGCAGTTAGGCTTGTGCATTGTATTAATCTGATTGATTAGTGGATTAAGACCTCGATTGAGAGAGGCGAAATCACCTTGGCGGGTATACTAGATTAACTTGAGGAATTCTCAAGTGAACTAGTATAAACATTTTGTGTTATCTCTTTCAAGCTTAATTAAGATTATTACTCATAAGTTAAAGAGTTGTTAAAGAGATTAGTATAAAGAAACAGTTTTATTTTGAAAAACCAATTCAAGTCCCCCTTTCTTGTGTTTTTCACACCTTCAGATACCCGTGTTTAAAATTCGGTTAACTGGGAATGCGATTGATACGCTTGTGGAATGTTTGAGAAAACATAAAGATAAGTGGTGGCGTCTCCAAGAAAGGCTTATAGGATGTGAATCCCGACCAAGCTGACCTGGCAGTCCACCGAATCAATCGAGGTACCCTTGTGGATTGTCTAATATTGAACGATTGATCGTCGTGAAAGCATAGTGTTCCCAGTGCGGTACCCATGACACTGAAGATTTAGTAGACATTTTACCATTTAAACCATTTGGTAGTGCGGTGACTATCGGGAATAGTTGACACGCGATACTACACTCAAAAGAGATTCGTCCTAGGATATTATAGCTCGCTCGAGTGAATCAGCTTGCTGTTAATATCCCTAGGAGGGGTCAATGATTTTGGGAACCTTTTAGAACCCATTCTACAAGTACAAAAATTGACCAATTAGTACACAACTTTGGGGATGGGTAGATCCATGGCTCCATGCTCGTGACGATGAACCCCTAAACCCATGTTTTCAAGTGTTTTTGTTTGTTGCATTCATGCATTCATTAAAAAACTTTTTTCAAAAACTGAAAAAAAATCTTTTTCAAAAGAACTAAAACAATAATTGCAAATATTAGAGAGAGGTTGCGTTATGGATTTTGGAAGAAGAAAAACGCACAAGTACACTTTCAAGGTTCCAAAACTGGATAACCTAAAGAAATTAGGGAGGATGATTACTAATCTCGAGGCTTTCAGAGCAAAGCACAGAGGATTGTTATCTCTGTTGAAGATCAACATGGTTGAAGGGATCCTGCCTATGCTGATTTAGTTCTATGATCCGGTTTACCACTGCTTCACATTTCCAGATTATCAGCTCACACCAACACTGGAAGAGTACTCCCACCCGATTGATTTACCTGTCACTGATCAAGAATCATTTTCTGGACTAAAAGAAATTCAAAAAGAACAAACCATTGCAAGAGCAATCTCTTTGGATGAGTCAGAAGTTAGGACTCACATGACCACCAAAGGAGGAATCCAGGGTTAACCAGTTAAATTCCTGATGGAGAAAGCTCTATACTTTGGTAGTATAGGAAATATAATTGCTTTCGAGGATATCTTTGTCCTGCTCACATATGGATTATTCCTTTTTCCCAACATCGACAACTTCGTCGACACCAATGCTGTTAAGATATTCTTGATTGGGAACCCCGTACTAACCTTACTCGCGGATGCTCATCATTCTGTACACTTAAGGAATTTGTACAGCGGAGGGATGTTCACATGGTGTATACCATTACTCTACAAATGGTTTATTTCCCACTTGCCCAAGTCTGCTACTTTTTGGGATCACAAGAGTAATTTGTGATGGTCGCAGAAGATTATGTCTCTTACCAATAAAGACATAGATTGGTACAATCAGATTTACGAAGGGATATAAATCATCGACAGATGCATAAATTTCCCCAATGTACCCCTCATTGGTACTAAAGGAGGGATCAATTATCATCCAATTCTAGCTCACCATTAACTTGGATACCCGATAAAGAATATCCCACATAATTCTCATCTAGAAGGTCTTTTATTCAAGGAAGGAGAAAATGACAGGGCACTAAAGAAAGAAATAGTGCATGCTTGGAAAGTCAGGAGGAACGAAGGAATTTGCTCACTCCTTTCATTTGGAAGAGAGTCGTCGACCCGACAACGACTGAAGGACCCCAATCAAAGAAAAGAAAAATTGAGGAACCAGCATCTGAGCTCTCCTCAGAGAGGACTCAAGATCCATAGGCCTAATTTTCCTTACAACACTTTGTATAATACTGTACTTTTCTTTGTAAAATACTGCAATCTTTCAAGTTCAATAAAAGGGGTCTCCCCCACTGTGTGATATTTGCAATATAATTGTTAACAGTTCTTTTAAGAACAAAAAAATAAAAAAAAATATCATTTTCAGTCTTTGTATATCATTCATCATTCTCACATAGCACATCTTTATCTTTGAGTCTCACCTATGTGTCGCACTCTAGAGTTAAACTGTCTCATTCGTACAATACTCAGGCCAATCGACAAAAGAAAGTGGACGATCACGAGGAAGAAAATAGAGAGTTGAGAGAAGAAATCAACGCTCTGAAGGAGAGTTTGGAGAAACTCCACCACCACATGCGATCCCTGGCAGCAGCCCAGGAACAACGACATCAAAGGACTGTAATCTTGGAGAGTACGTCTACACCAGCATTTGAGATGCCTGGCAGTCATCCTCAGTACAACATGCCTAAAGGATTTCCCTGGAGAATGCCTCTCAACTTTATACCTGAAGGATACATCCCACAGGTCACTGAAGACCCAGAAGCCGTAGCAGGAACCGCCAGACCTGAAGGTTACAAACTTCAGGGAAATGAAGATGTAAGGGTTACAACCGAAACCCCTGAAGGTTACAAAATTCAGGTCACTGAAGTGCCAAAAGTCACCGTAATAATGACTATACCACAACCAGTGGTACACACTGTCCCGGAAGGACAGATTCCGCAAGCAACTTCTAGCGTAAACGAAGACGTATACGAAAGGATGAATGTGTTTCAAGTATAATTCTTGGAAATGCAGAAGGAACTGCGTGCCATTTACGGTCAAGACTTATTTGGAAAGGATTCCGCCGACCTCTGTTTGGTCCCTAATATAAAGGTCTCGCACAAATTCAAGATGCCCTACCTTGAAAAATTCAAAGGCAACTCTTGCCCTCAAAGTCATCTGGTGATGTACGCTCGAAAAATGTATACTCAGACAGACAATCAACAACTACTAATCCATTACTTCCAAGATAGTTTAACTGGTGCCGCACTGAAATGGTACATGGGTTTAAACTGCACAAAGATCAATACTTTCAGAGATCTTGGGGCAGCCTTCGTTCAGCAGTATAAATACAACTTGGACATGACACCGGATAGGGATCAACTCATAGCAATGTCACAATAGGATAAAGAAACTTTCAAAGAATATGCTCGGAGATGGCGTGAAATCGCCGCCCAGATCTGTCCTCCTCTCGAAGAAAAGGAAATGACAAAGATCTTCCTGAAAACGTTGAGCTCGTTTTATTACGACCGAATGGTCGCAAGTGCGCCCAGTGACTTCGCTAAAATGGTGAACATGGGAGTACGCCTTGAAGAAGCATTTTAGCGAGAAGGAACCAACCTGGTAAAGATGCATTGCAAACAGAGTGGGTACGGCCATGTGCCATCTCACAACTATCATCAGTGTGATGTCTGCTCTAAAGATAATCAAGGGTGTGCCATAGTACAAGCAGCTCTGCAAGAACAAATGGAACTGGGTTGGATTCAGGATCACAGGATTTGTGAAGTAAACATGGCCCATGCACATCCCAACATTGTTCAGAACCACGACATCTGTGCAATGAACGTCAATCTAGTGGCTTTGCATTCAAGACAAAGTCAGTATTATAATCTGCCACGACACGATTACAGCACTTGTTCGATCTGCTCAAAAGACAATCAGGGATGCTCTTTTGTATAAGAGGCCCTCCAACATCAAATTGATCTCGGATGGATCCAAGACTACCATGAAAGAAGTAACCATCAAGTCAATATGGTTCAGATCTTTGACATACGCCTGATAAATACCAGTCTAGTGGAATTACATGCTAAGCAGGTCAGACTTGGTTTTCTGGCTTCACATGATTATCAAGACTGCAAAGAATGCTCCAAAAATGACCAAGGGTGTGCGCTTATGCAAAGGACTCTTCAACATCTGTTGGACCACTGGTGGCTTCCAATCTACCTAAATGAAGACACATAACAGATTAACATAACTGATGGAGACCCTGGTAGACATCAAAGTCATGATGTCTGCTCAATGGAAACAAATCTAGTAAATATTCACTGCGTATAAAGTGGGTACGATCGAATACCACCTCACAATTATGAATGCTATAGAGTATGCTCGGAAAATAATCAAGGATGCTATCTAGTGCAAGCAGCTCTCCAGCACCAACTAGACCGAAAAGAGATTCAACCATGTTCGAATTCCGAATCGATCAACATGATACAAGATTACCTCCCTGGTCAAAGCGAAAACACTGTCATAATCTCCAATCATGAAAAAACCAAGTATGTTTGTGTTGTAATTCCTCTACTCGATGAGTCAAGAGTCTCTCTCGGTAATAGAAAAGTTCCCAACCAGGAACTGATTGAGGTGGCCTACGACAGTCAAAAGACCCAAAAATCCCATGTGGTTGTCTATTTGCCAGGTCCGATACCATACATGTCATACAAAGCTATCCCATACAAGTATGGTTAAACGATCATAGAAAATGGAAAGGAAACTCCATTACCCTCCGTTGTGAACATTGCTGACATCAGTCGAGTTACCCGGAGTAGTCGGATCTTCAATAGAGGAGTTAGAGAACCTACCAAAGAGAAGGAACCTCAAACAGAAGTTCCCAACCAACAAGTCGGTCAATCCAGTAATCCAAAACCTGTAAAGAACAACGATGAGATGCTGAAGCTCATCCAGAAAAGCGTGTACAACATTGTGGACCAATTATTGCAAACTCCGTCTCGAATCTCTGTATTATCCCTCCTGCTTAGTTCAGAAACTCGCAGGGAAGCTCTATAGAAGGTTTTAGAAAAAACCTTTATGGAAAAAGATGTGACAGTAGAACAATTTGACAGCAGTATCTCCAAGATCACTTCCAGCAACAACTTGGGATTCAGTGATGAAGAACTGCCGAAAGAAGGCAAGAACCATAATATGGCACTCAATATCACAGTCAACTGCCAAGACGATGCTCTAGCCAGCGTACTGGTAGACACATGATCATCCTTAAATCTCATGCCAAGGTCAACTTTGGTACGACTTTCTTTTCAAGGTGCTCCGATGAGAGGCAGTGAGATCATCGTCAAAGCCTTTGACGGATCTAGAAAAACAGTTATCGACGACGTCGATCTTCCCATAACCACCGGTGCTCACACTTTCCAAGTCACTTTCCAGGTCATGGACATCCGAGAAGCATACAACTATTTATTAGGAAGACCTTGGATACACGAAGCTGGGTCAGTCACTTCGACACTTCACCAGAAGCTTAAGTTCATCAAGAATGACAAATTAGTCACAGTGTGTAGAGAGCAAGCCTTAATCGTGAGCAACTTATCATCATTCTCCTGTGTAGGACCAGAGGAGGTTATTGGAACTCAGTTCCAACCACTCTCACTGAGCAATGAGGATCAACAAGAAAGAGGGACGTCGATTTCCTCATACAAAGACGCTCTCAAAGTGATCAGGAGTAATGACATAAAAGGACGGGGACAGATTATAACTCCTACTGATAACAAGACAAGAAAAGGTCTTGGTTTATCTCCGGCTTGTACCCAAACTACCAAGAAGGATAAAAGTTTTCATCCCATTCAAGATTTCTTTCACAGCGGAGGCTTCCTCCACCCAATATCTCAAGAAGTACATACCATCGATGGGAACGACTCCTCCGATACAGATGAGGAGTGGAAGTCCTATCTCAACGATGACTGTTATATGTCTCAGGGAGAAGCGCACATGCCATTCTGTTTTCCAAAGTAGAGCCCGAGATATATACCAAGATCAGACGTCAAAATAATCTATGGAGATTGTGATCCTGAAGGATGCCACACTCCACCCAACTTATTAGAGGAAGACAATCTGATGAAGGATAACTTTGACTACAATTATTATGATCCCCTATATGACTTTCCTATCTGGAAGCCATACATAGAAGATTTGGGGCAAAAAAGTCAGCCTGACAATCAGCTGAGTAGTCTTGAAAGGAATACACCTGCTCCCCCAGAGTCATGGAATCATTACTCAGAACATTCCGAAGATGTCCAGCACCACGGTAATGAATTTGCAAAGATTGCAGGACACGAATTCATTAACTATGCATTTCCTGAGGTCAACGTCATTGAGGAAGATGACTCCTCTATTCCCACATAAACCTTGAATACCTTGGGACAGCCAAGCGGCAAGTATGACTTCCTAGTCAAATACACCGCTCCCAAAAGTTATCATATTAGATACGAGGACATCCAGCCAACTGGATGGGGAGATCCTCTTAAGAGTGAAAGTACTATGGAAGATGCGACAGAAGAGTCCTCTTATGATAACTCTGCATGTGAAGAAGACTCCAATGATCCTACTCCACCAGAAATTAGTGCCATTTCTGAAGACAAACCAAGAAGGGAAGTACCAGACTTTGTGATTAACAGAGGAGTCTGTCGCCATTGGGTTACAGTCGATGTCCCAAAAGTCGTCCATAAGTCGAAGTAATTACCATCTTTGTTTTAACCTTTCACCTTGCCCGGGTGAAATGGATGTTTTATAGGGCTCACGTTTTGGTAAATGTCCCTCTTCGCTTCGCCAAAAGCGACAAACTTTTGTTTTATAGGGTTGTGTTTCAAGAATCGACAAATCATGAATAAATAATGTCATTCTGAATTCTCACATTCATTGCTATTTTCACTTCTCATTGTTTTTTTCTTCAGAAAATGGTAATCCTAAAAAACAACCCAAAAAATAAAAACAAGCATTTTCAGAAAATACACTACACACACTCTTGCATTCTCTCTGTCTTTTCTAAAAAAAGAATCATCACGTCATGCAGATTGCTAGTTTTAAACCCCATTGAAACATATGATTCAATGCATTCTCCCAAATTTGAATTCCTGGTATTCGAAGCCGAAGAAGAAGAGGACGGAGAAATTCCAAAAGAGATCTCCCAACTACTCAGGAAAGAGGAAAGGTCTATTGAGCCTCACCAAGAGCCGTTGGAAACGGCCAATTTGGGTTCAGAAGAAGAAAAGAAAGAAGTTAAGATTGGAGCACTGCTTAGTCCAACTGTCAGAGGAGGCTTGATAAAACTTCTAAAAGAGTTTCCAGATGTGTTTGCTTGGTCCTATCAGGACATGTCAGGGTTGGATACCAACATTGTGGAACATCACTTACCACTAAAATCAGAATGTCCTCCAGTAAAACAAAGACTGAAAAGGACTCATCCAGATATGGCCATCAAAATTAAGGAGAAAGTCCAGAAACATATCGACGCAGGTTTCCTCTCCACCTCAGAATATCCTCAATGGTTAGCCAACATAGTGTCAGTTTCGAAGAAGGATGGAAAAGTTAGAATGTGTGTAGACTACAGGGATTTAAACAAAGCAAGTCCAAAGGATGACTTCCCCCTACCACACATAGACATGCTGGTAGACAACACAACGAAATTCAAAGTCTTCTCCTTCATGGATGGATTCTTGGGCTATAATCAAATCAAAATGGCGCCGAAAGATATAGAGAAAACTTCATTCATCACCCCATGGGGCACCTTTTGTTACAAGGTAATATCGTTCGGTCTAAAGAACGCGGGGGAAACCTATCAAAGGGCTATGACAACTCTGTTTCACGACACGATGCACAAAGAGATTGAAGTGTATATCGATGACATGATTGCCAAATCTAAAATAGAAGAAGAGCATGTGGAACACCTATCAAAGTTATTCGAGCGTCTGAGAAAATACAAACTCTGCTTGAATCCCAATAAGTGCATGTTCGGTGTTCGCTCAGGAAAGCTCTTAGGATTTATCGTCAGCCAGAAAGGAATTGAGGTTGATCCTGACAAGGTCAAGGCCATTCAATAAATGCCTTCACCAAATACTGAAAAACAGGTCAGAGGATTTTTGTGACATCTAAATTACATCTCAAGATTCATATCCCTTATGACCACAACATGTGCGCCAATCTTCAAACTACTCAGAAAGAACCAAAACTGTGTATGGACAGAAGATTGCCAAAAAGCTTTCGACAGCATTAAAGAATATATGTTAAATCACTGATTCTGTCTCCTCCAGTGGAAGGAAGACCGCTGATCATCTACCTAACAGTCTTGGAAGGCACAATGGGTTGTGTGCTTGGCCAACAAGACGAAACAAAAAGAAAAGAGTCTGCCATATACTATTTAAGCAAGAAGTTCACGGACTGTAAAACTCGATACACTATGCTATAGAAAACTTGTTGCGCTCTGGCTTGGGCAGCCAAACGTCTTCGCCAGTACATGATTTGTCAAACTACTTGGTTAATATCCGAAATGGATCCAATCAAATACGTCTTTGAAAATCCTGCTCTCACAGGAAGAATTGCCCGTTGGCAGATGTTGTTATCAGAATACGACATCAAGTATCATGCTCAGAAAGTCGTCAAAGGAAGTATTTTAGCTGATCATTTGGCTCACCAACCGATTGACGATTAAGAATCAGTCAGATTTGACTTTCCAGAAGAAGATGTCATGTACTTAAAAATGAAAGATTGCGATGAACCACTACCCAGTGAAAGGCCAAAACCAGGTTCCCAACGGGGACTAAATTTTGACGGAGCTGTCAACACTTATGGAAACAGAATTGGGGCAATCATCGTAACCCCTCAGGGTACCCATATTCCTTTCACTGCCAGATTAACATTTAAATTCACAAACAATAAGGCCGAATACGAAGCTTGTATCATGGGTCTTGAAGAAGCAATCGACCTCAGGATAAAGAATTTGGATGTGTATGGAGACTCAACCCTGGTTATAAATCAGATCAAAGGAGACTGAAACACATACCAATCGGGATTAATTCCTTACAAAGACTACGCGAGAAGGTTGTTACCATTCTTCAACATAATCGAGTTTCATCATACCCCTCGTTAAGAAAATCACATGGCTGATGCATTAGCCACCCTATGATCCATGATTAGTGTACGTCAATGGAACGACGTACCCAGGATTGACATAATGCGCCTTGAAAGGCCCACTTACGTCTTCACAATTAAAGCAATCATAGATGATAAACCATGGTATCATGATATCAAGTGCTTCCTTCAAAGACAGGAATACCCGCCAGGGGCATCAAGAAAAGATAGGAAAACTCTCAGAGACTGGCTGGCAACTTCTTCCTGAACAATGATACACTCTATAAGAGAAACTTTGACATGGTTTTACTCAGATGCGTAGACAGACAAGAAGCAAACATGCTAATGAAAGAAATTCACGAAGGATCCTTTGGCACTCATGCCAATGGATATACAATGGCAAGAAAAATTCTAAGAGGGGATATTATTGGCTGACAATGGAATCCGATTACTACAAGTACATGAGGAGGTGTCACAAGTGTCAGATATACGCAGACAAAATCCATGTACCGCCAACGCATCTCAAAGTTCTTTCTTCTCCATGGCCTTTTTCTATATGGGGAATCGACATGATTGGCATGATTGAACCCAGAGCTTCAAACAAACATCGGTTCATCCTGGTAGCTATTGACTACTTCTCCAAGTGGGTCAAGCAGTGTCATACACCAATGTAACCCGACAAGTGGTGGTTCGATTTATCAAAAACAATCTCATTTGCCGTTATGGTGTTCCAAGCGAGATCATTACAGATAATGGATCTAACTTGAACAACAAGATGATGAAAAAGTTGTGTGCTGAATTCAAAATCGAACACCATAACTCATCTCCCTACTGACCCAAAATGAATGGAGCGGTAGAAGCAGCTAACAAGAATATCAAGAAGATCGTTCAGAAGATGGTTGTAACCTACAATGATTGGCATGAGATGCTACCCTTTGCTCTTCACGGTTATCGCACATCCGTTCACACTTTAACAGGGGCAACCCCTTTCTCTCTAGTATATGGCATGGAAGTAGTGCTCCCCATAGAAGTAGAGATCCCATCAATGAGAGTATTGATGGAAGCCAAGCTAACAGAAGCTGAATGGTGTCAGTGTAGATACGATGAACTAAACCTAATCGAAGAAAAAAGAATGACGACTTTATTCAAGACACGAAACATATTTTCCTCCCATAGAATAGGAGGAACTACGATTGCTCTGATTTCCCATATATCTTTATGGGAATATGTAGGCATAAGATTGCGAAATCTTAGCAATCACACAAACCAAAAACTTTAGGTCCAGTACCTTCCCAAAAACAACGGAAAACCCGAAAATAACAAAAACACTCTCTCAACACTCCCAAAGGAGAAACTTTCCCAAACCACAACAGATAAACACCAGAAAACAATTAAATCAATAGAGAAACATATAAAAGGTCTATGGATAACCATATATACACTGGGTGTTAACGACTTCCCTTTGTATATTTGTTAAAGAAAACATTTGCGTGCAATGTTAATTTTAGATATCTTCCCTTTCCTTTCCAGCTTCATAGGATAAATAAGAAATCAGAAAGTAGCACCCAATTCCAACCATTGTGGTAAGGTGGCCGCGTCACCGACAAAAATCGCACGCTACACCTGTACAAATCCACCTTGAACTTTACAGCCATAGATATCCTTGTTCCCTGAGATATAATCCAATTGAATCTAGAATGCTTCACATTCCTCAAAGAGACATACATAGCCCCTTAGTTTGCTAGCTCTCCTAGATGTTCTTCACACTTGAAAACATCAAACACATGCCCCAGAGATCCTCAGCTTACTTTCTTCACACTACTACGAAAAGCCCATTTAACAACGGTTGGAAATGACATATAATGACGCGGGCGAGGGCGTTATTATGTAGATTGTCGTTGTATATATGATACTTATAACCACGAACTAGTAGGCATTGTAATAAACTGGATTGCACGCTAACTATCACAACGGATTTTACAATACACCGTTGTAATAAAAATAATTGTCCTCGGTTCGATTACCTGCAGCGCAGTTTTGATATTAATTTTTTTCCTGGACAGCGCGCCAGATATTAAAACGGTTATGAAATATAACCGTCGTTAAATTTTTTGCAAAATTAACAAATATGATCCTGCTTTTATAATTAATCCCATTTTTTACCTGTATTATTGTTCTCCATATCACAGCACAACAGAAAAATACAATTCACATTTTGTGATAAAGTTTTCATAATAATATTAATCGTATCATATTCATAATATCACATATACCTATATAAATAAAATATCACATATACCATATTACACTTTACACACATTACATAACTTCACATAATTGTAACTTGGTGTATTGGTATCTTGTCTCTTGGTGTCTTGTCTCTTGGCATGGTGTCTGGACTCAAAATACCTATGATTTCAAATAATTATACTTTTTAGTAAAAATACTTCTAAACTATAACATACAATTAATATATTATGAATAAATAATAAATTACATACTTGTTAATTTTCCCATATGCCTTCTTCATGATTGAGTCGTATAGCATGCACGGCATCTCCATCAACTTCATCATATGAGGTAGGAACTTGTGTTGTGTAAGAAGGTGTGGACGGAATATCAAGACTTTCATCACTAAGAGGAATGTATTTTCCTTGGAGAACGATTGACCATTTCCCCGCTATGTTCGATGGATCGGTAACATAGAAAACTTGTTTTGCTTGAGAAGCCATGATGAATGGTTCTGTATTAAATGATGCCTTGCCAAGGTTGACCCGGGTGAATCCTAAGTCATCAATGTCTACACCATTATTATTATTGGGAACCCACTTGCATTTAAATAAAACCACTTTGAAAATAACATAATCAATCTCCTAAATCTCATCAATGACACCATAAAACGTGGTAGTTGCCAATACCGAATTCTTATCTTTCGAACTAGAGGAATACATCGATTCGGCTTCAACCATAACCCTACTATTTTGCATTGTACTACAATCATCTTTTGATTTTGTATAAAAGGTATAATGACCAATGTCGTATGCACTCCAGGTAATGACACAAAATTTTGGCTCGTTCGACAACCATTTAAGTATCTCGGATGCACTACGATCATTAGATACACTTTTATTAAACCAATCCATAAATATATTGTTATGCTCTATCAACAACAACTTGTCACTCATTCGGGGATATTTTTTCTCCAAAAGTCTTTTGTGAGTATCTATGTAAGGTTGAACCTCATCTATATTATTCAATATATAGAAATGTGATTGAATAACTACATCCCGAGCCATTGACCTAACATTTAGACCTTGAATACCTCTTCCGTCTGTGTCAGCATGACGAGACTTTGGAATTCCTATAGAATCTGCATCCGACAAATAGTTTGTACAAAACTCAACAGCTTCTTCTTGATGTACCTTTCAACAATCGAAGCTTCCGGTCGGTGATGGTTCTTCGTATATCCTTTAAATATATTCATATATCTCTCTATTGGATACATCCACCTTAAATAAACTGGACCACAAATTCTGATTTCTCTTACGAGATGAACAAGTAAGTGAACCATAATGTCGAAAAATGATGGCGGAAAATACATCTCCAATTGACACAAGATTATGGTAGCCTCATCTTCTAATTCATCCAATTTTTTGAAATCAAGAACTTTATTACATATGGAATTGAAGAATAAGCATAGTCTCGTTATAGTTACTCTCACATTTTTTGGAAGGATCCCATGGATAGCCACTGGTAGAAGTTATTGCATCAATACATGACAATCATGAGATTTTAAACCAATTAACTTGAGATCTTTCATTGATACAAGTTTCTTGATGTTTGATGAGTAACCTTGCGGAACTTTAATACCTTGCAAACACTCACATAACATCTTCTTTAATACCCATCTTCTCCATGTTAAGACGGGAAGTCTTACTATCTTTAGTCTTGCCCGGAATGTTTATAAGTGTGACCAATATGGAAGATTAAAGAAGATTTACCTCTTTTACCATATATTATTCGCAACTGCCCCTTTTTCTTTTCCTCTCTTCCCACCTTTTTCTTTTTCTCTCTTCCCACCTTTTTCTTTTTCTCTCTTCCCAAAGACAACATTAATGTGTTCCAGCCGTTGATAAACTTCATCCCTAGTTAAAGGTTTAGGAGCCTCACCAAACTCCTGCTGTCCATTAAAAGCTTTTCGCAATCTACGATAAGGATGACCCGGTTTTAGAAATTTTCGATGCCCAAGGTAAACGATCTTTTTTCCAAACTCAAGTTGGTGATAACAAGTATCATCTTCACATATAGGACACGCTTTATGTCCTTTGTGTAATACCCTAATTTTTGCCCATAAGATTCTCTGATTTTCATGTGCATTCATACATACAAACAGGATCACACATTGGTTCCCTCTTTTGTAGGATTGTGCCTTGCAGGGATCTTTGAGTTTGTGTGTGTTTGTTAGTTGTTTCATTGCTTAATTTGTTTATATTTACTAACCATTAATTAAAATCCAAAAATATTTTGTTTTTTTTCAATAACATTTTTCAGGGGAAGAACAGGTTAAAAATACCAAAACATCAGTCCCTCAGCTCGAATGGATTTCATCTGAATAAAGTCAAAGTTGATCTGCGATTAATTCACAAGTTATCTAATCAAGAGTTTCCAAGATTTAATTGATTATTATTCAAGGGACTCCAAGGTTCATGTGTTTATTTCCATGCCTTCTTTGACAAGCAAGAAAATTGAACCAGAGCCAAGACAGCACATCAAAAAGCCATTTTTTCCCATTTTCACTGTGTTAATCGATTAACCTAATTGCACTGTGAAGTGGTCAATCGATTAACACGTGCAATTTTTGAAAACATGTGCCAAATTCAAATTCTGCAGCAATTGGCACCAATTTCATCATTTTGATCACATGTGGAATATTCTAGACCATCCCATTTTAATTCCCTACATCATCATAATTAATTCCCACCATGTACCATCACTAATCACCACTCTTTTGTGATTTCCCTCCAAATTTGAATTCCAATCCTAATTTTGATCTTCCAATCCTAATTCCAAACCACCAAATTTTCCAAGCCTAAACTCTATAAATAGAGCCTTTATTTCATTCATTCATTCAAGCTTTTGATAGCCAACAAACCTCTTGCAAATTCTCTTCCCAACCACAAAATTCACTCAAAGCTCATTTTTCTTTTGAAAGTTAACAAGAATTCACATTGAATCTTGTTCAACTTTGAGCTAAACCTTAATCCAAACTTGTTTTCTTCATCAATTCTCATAGATCAAGGCTTTGGTGATTGGATCTTGAAGCAATTTGAAGGAATTTTCAGATTTGAAGTGGTAATTCATCTTTCACCATTGTTGAAGCTTCAATTTCATCTTCCATAATGTAGATCCTTGGTGGATCTTTGTTACTTGATCCTTTGGATCTTGTAATTGTGTTTGATTGCTGGTTTTTGCTACTGTTTTACTCAAAAATTCACGCACAATTAAATCCTTGATCCTAAGATGTTTGAAGAAATGAGTGATCAAGGATTTGGCAATTTTCAAACTGATTTTCTGCTGTTTTTACAGTGTTAATCGATTAACCAAAGCTAGTACAATTAGGTTAATTGATTAACAGATTGTTTCTGCGCAAAAATTGGAAGTTTGCACTGGTTAATCGATTAACATAATTACACTGTGAGTTGGTTAATCGATTAACCAGCATCCAGAATGTGTTTTTTGCTTGTTTTTGGGGCTGTTTTGGTTTTTCTTCCTCCTTCTTCCCCTTTCTTCTTATTTTAGCCTTGAAACACATTGTTGAGATTAATCTCTCTTCAATTTCAATGGACTTTGGATATGGTTAGAGTAATTAAACATTCATTAGTTCAAATCTATCTTTAAATGAATTGTTGAATTCATTTGAGGTGCTTTGAATTAGTGATATGTTTTCACACTTAAATCTATCAATTAAAGGTGATTGAACTTGAAGATGAAAGGTTCTTGACTTTGTAATTCAATTTGGCTTTCTCTTCATCTATTTCTTTTTTATTTTGATTGATGAAAGTCTTATGGATCTTAGAATTTCTTTGTTGAATTCTTGATCAAGACTAGATCGTTACCTATTTTCTTTTCGCGCGGTATTGCTTTCGGATGATGATCTACATATCGTTCATCTAGCATGCATTAGCATAAAGATCTATTGACCGGCCTCATTGTAGGGTAATTACTCCGTAAATTACTCGGCGATTGCTTAACATAGCGCAACATTTGTCCCTGTTTATCCAATTCAGAATTTGAACTTTCGTGGTCCGGACCTTGATTGGTAGCGTCAACCCAATGGTGATTAATCTTTTGTATTAGGTTCAAAATCTTTGAAGCTTGTTGTTGCAGAGGCTTTGATTCTACCAATCTTCTAACAAGTCTTCATTAACCTTGACCTAAGTACATTGTTTAATCACTATAGTTCAAGACGCGGAATGGAATAATCGGTGAAGGCTTATGGCACTAGAGCCTTGTGCTACTAACCCCTAACTTCTAACTTCTTTACTTTTCCTTCTCGCTCCCTATCTCTCTTTATTTTTATGCTTTATGTAACGCCCCGATTTGGTTAATCGTATTTATTTATTCCATTTATGTGAATTTTGTGAATTGTGTAAATTAAATGAATTTTACCTGTTAATTGAATAATTTCTCTGGTAGATAAAATAGTCTTTTGAGGGGTTAGATATCCTTATAAAAGTAGATATTTTGTTATAGAGAGTATTTTAAGGTAACTCTAATAATTGATCAATTGGTGTTGGAAGACAAATATCAACTGGAGATATTTTACCCTATTGGATTTATATTATATATATATATTTGTTAGAAGAAAGAGAAAAGAGGAAGTTAGAAAAGAAGAAGAAAAACAGAGAGAAGAGGAAAATGAGAAAAGAGAAAGAAGAGAAAGAAAAGAGAGAAGAAGGGGAAGAGGAGGAAATTATCCAAATCAAAGCTTGAACTTCGATTAATGGGGTAAGGGTGAGAAGTTTCGATTATATCTTGCTTGTATATGTATATGTATGTATTTGTTTGAATGTTTGGTTGAAAAATATATGGTTTCCACTTGATTGGAATTATGATCATTTCGATAGAATCGATGTTTTAACGGTTAGAATTTGGAATAGATTGTGTAGAATAGTCGAGTAATGTTTGGGTTTAATCAGGAATACTCGTTGGTATGATTTAGGGAGTTTTGGATTGAGTTATATAGTTTGTGAGAGTTAGGGAAATAATGATGAAATAGTGAGAAATCTATGTTTACCCGGTTGGAATGCGGAACAAGTTGTGTAGTATAGTCGGGTGAGGATAGGAATTAATCGGGAATGGTTGTTTGTGTGTTTTCGAGTGGCTTTGATCGAGTTTGGAATTGGGATAAATTGATAAAATTATGTTTCAAAATATTTCAAAAATTGGAAACATGTTGGATGGCTTTTTAATGGTGAAAATATTGTAGTATGTTGAATTATGAGACTGGAGCTTTTTACAGAATCGAAATCGGAGGTCCGGAAGGCATTTAACGATCGAAAACTGAGTTTTTAGCAGAATCTGCGCATTATGCACCGACCCCCCAGAATTATGCGTCGACTCATGATATGCGTGCGCTGACCTGGGCAAAATCTCCAGGTTTATGCGTCGACCCATAGTACCATGCGTCGGCTCAGGATCACAAAATTTTTCCAAAATGTCAAATTTTGTTTTCTTCAAAACCTTTGAACCGTAAGTCCGTTTTGGCCGCCGTTCGAAGCGTTGGAAAGCTAATGAGATGTTCTTTCTTATAAAAATGGTTTGTAGGACATTAGATGATTTATTTAAGTCGTGGTTGTGTAAAAGTGTTGGGTTGTTGGGTTTTTATCGCGTTAAATGCGTGCGGTCGGTGTTTTACAGTGTGTTGTGCTATTGTTATATGACGTGGAGCTTTTATGTGGTTTATATGATGTTGAAGCATTTGATAAGTGGTTGTAATTGTTGTGGCCTTATGGTAAAATACTTTGTTGACTTGAATACAAGTGTATGGTATTAATGTATGTTGTTGTGGGTAGCCTTCGTGGCGTGAATCTTAGTGTTGTGAGTATCATTGTATGATTGCAGGATTGTTGTGGTTGATGGTGAGTAATTCGTGTTGTGAATTAATATGAGTGTATATGCTAAAATTCTAATTGTTGTGGTTTGTGGATTATGATGAAATGCATTGTTTATGTGAAATTCAATGTGTGTTATTTGGCGGTCTTATGGCAAGTAAATGCATTGTTTGAATTGATTTCCAATGCATGAATAATGACGATGAGATAATTCATATTTTTGATTTGTGAATATGCATTTGATTGTCATGAGTCATTGGTATGCCATGTAACCGTGTGCCCTTGTGGGGTGTGAGCGACGAAACGATTCCAGAGGGAATCTGCTATAACGGTCGTGTGCCTTATACAAAGAGGGCCTAAAGCGACGTTATAGACGGTCGTGTGCCTTATACAAAAGAGGAATTAAAGAGATCGGATCATGTGCCTTATACAAAGAGGACCTAAAGCGATCCATAAACGTCGTGAGCCTTATACAAAGAGGACCTAAAGCAACTGGGAACATCGTTTGCCCGACGGGGAGTTATACTAAGTAACAAGCGATGATTCCAATAATTCCCGAGTGAATTAATGATGATGAGAATGATGGATGGAATGGTACCGCATTGCATAGAGTCGTTATGTCGGTATCTGTGCATTTGCATAAATCATGAATGGATTGATTATGCGTAGGAAATCATGAATGGATTGATTATGTGTGGGAAATTGTGAATGGATTGATTATGTGTGGGAAATTGTGAATTGATTGATTATATTTTGAGCTCGTGATAGCATTGGTGATTTGATATGCATTCATGATAAATGTATGGATTATGGATGATATGTTTTATGAATGGACATATGCTATGTTTTGTGGAGATGTTATACATTACAAAGATTGTTTGGATTATCGTTGGTATGCGGTGTATGAATATAGGTGATGTGGTGGTTTGTCCATATGTTATAACTTTGGTATACATCATGTGTGAATATGTTATTATGTTGTTATAATTGATATATGCTATGTTATTGGATTATCAGGAATATGTTATGTATCAGTGACATGCTATAAGTGTTAGTATGCGATTGTATGGGTGAGTTGATTTATACGTGTGATTAAATATGTTTTGGCATATTATTATGCAAACTTGATTTAGTTGTTATTTCTCACCCTTCTGCTGGAATATGCTTTTTATGACAAAATATAGATTAGCCGTTGTGGAGGCAAGTGGAAGAGTTAGATCTTCATTTTACTTAGATCTTTGGTGTCTGCTCTGATACGTAATACGGGAGTCGGGGGAAACGTTTTTGTTATTTATGTTTATATATGTGAATGTATATTTTGATAACTTGTATGTAAATTTTGATGTTATGAAACAACTTATTTTGTAAAACGAGTCAATTATGGATCGTTTCGCTTTATTCCATAATTGAACTTTCCTTTTGTTGGAAAACGTTTCCTGCCATTATTTATTCCATTTTATGTTATGTATCAAAGTTATGAGCAGGTGGATTATTTTTTTCTCAAATGTGGCATCCTTATTTCTGTAGAAAAGAATTTTTTTTATTCACTCTGATTTAATTATGTATTATTTAGCGCGATGGGAATTGGGGTGTTACAAGTGGTATCAGAGCAGGTCGGTCCGTCCGGCCAGGTTGTTGAGTCGGTGTGGCATGACAGTTGAATACTGTCGATGTTATTTGTTCTTTAGTATGTGATATGTGTGTGAAACACTGTCAGTGCTTTCTGGTTTCCTAACCCTTTGTCTTCAGGATTGAGAATGAGATAAGTGGGGGAGAAGCTTGTTCTTCTCCAAGTTGCTTCAGGTGTGGAGCATTGGCTCAGTGTGCCGTTGGTTGCAAGAGTGTAAGTGTTGTTTGGACAGTGTTGTTCCCGATTCCGGAGGGAATGCGGAGGTAAGGTTTATGTGAACTAAGGATTTGTGTCTTAGGTAGTTTTGTGCACAAGATGCAAGAAATGCTATTATAGTTTGGTAAAGATGGTTTATGCCCCATCGTGATTGTCGGCTATCTGTTGAAAAATTGAGGAACTAATCACCCTTAATCTCTTGTTGATAGTAGACAGAATTATGTTGGATGGAATAGACGTGTCTTTCCAGCTTTGATAATATGTTTTGTGAATCGTTTGGAGCTAAGCCAGTGAGTACAAATTGTTTTGTTGAGTTGATGAAGATTCTAATATCGGAAGATGAGACGGATTAGAGGTTTTGGTAGGTTGGTCAAGTTGGGAAGTCATTGAGAGACTCCAAAGTCGGTTAAGGAGATTAGAAACTTTTGGGCTTAGTTGGTTGTTACTTCAGGTTATGGAAGACTTTGCTAAGTTAGTACCTCTGTTATCTCAGTTGACTTGCAAAGGGTGAGTCGTTTGTTTTGGATGTTCGTTGTGAGTAAGTTTTGGTGAGCTGAAGTAGAGATTGACTACGGCTCCAATTTTGATTCTGCCTGATCCTAATAAACTGTTTATGGAATATTGGGACGCGTCCTTGATGAGTTTAGTCAGTGTGAATGCAAGATGGTAAAGTCGTGGCTTATGATTTACGACAATTGAGGATTCATGATTTCAAGATGGTTGCGGTCACTTTTGTGTTGTGAATCTGGAGGTATTATTTTTATGGTTTTGAGTTCGAAGTGTTTAGTAATCACAAGAGTATTGAGTATCTGTTTGGTCAGAGGATTAGAATTATTTGAGCAGTTCCGAGACTTGTGTCTGGTCTGTGAGATAACTCAATGGAGTGTAAGTTTGGGTCTACTAGAAATGAACTATGTTTCTTCTGGTGGATATTAGAGAGAGTCAGAAGTTGGATATGGAATTGGTAGATTTGATTGTTGCGAGTAATCAGAGTGCGCATCGAAAGCGTGATGTGGAACATTTCGTATATGAGTGTGTGACTTGTAAGAGTTCATAGGTTGAACATTGGAAACATGTAGGAATGATGAGACCATTGGGCGTTTCAGAATGGAAGTGTTAGGTGAAAGGTTTAATTATTAATCATGGGCTACTATATAGATGGATGTTTTGGTTATATGTTTGATTGGTGAATCGTAGCATTGTTGTGTGACAAGGATGTTGGTATTATGGTTATGTAGAGGTTGTTGAAACGATGTTGTGTCGTGGAACTTTATGTTCATGTTTTTGTTGTTTCCTCATTTCTATTGTGATGGTTCAAGTGCGAGTAGCTAATTCCTATGTGGGGAATTAGGGGAGTGTAACCTATGGTGAGGGTAACGATCTTGTTGTGTTCTGGTTCTAGAGTGAACCTGTGTGTTCGTAACTTGAGTATTCCTTGAGTCGTGAGTTAGTCGTCAAGTGCATTGTATGGGCATTGCATCTTGTCGTTGTTGTATTTGCTGTTAGCAAGGTGGTTTGTCAGTTTGTGTTATTCGTGGTGTGCCTTTTGTTGGCATGATAGTTGGTTAATCGGATGCGAAAGTCGTATCCGGAGTTGTTCGTCTCAGTTATATTTTCGAGGACGAAAATGTCTAAGTGGGGGAGAGTTGTAACGCCCCGATTTAGTTAATCGTATTTATTTATTTCATTTATGTGAATTTTGGGAATTGTGTAAATTAAATGAGTTTTACCTGTTAATTGGATAATTTCTCTGGTAGATAAAATAATTACAATTGATAATATTTTCTTGTTAACTTTTAATTCCTGACATATCTTGCATCGCTGTTTATGTTTTATCGCATTTTGAGAGCGTTTGGGAGATATTTGAACAAAAGGGTAAAATAGTCTTTTGAGGGGTTAGATATTTTTATAAAAGTAGATATTTTGTTATAGAGAGTATTTTAAGGTAACTCTAATAATTGATCAATTGGTGTTGGAAGACAAATATCAACTGGAGATATTTTACCCTATTGGATATATATATATATATATATATATATATATATATATATATATATATATATATATATATTTGTTAGAAGAAAGAGAAAAGAGGAAGTTAGAAAAGAAGAAGAAAAACAGAGAGAAGAGGAAAAGGAGAAAAGAGAAAGGAGAGAAAGAAAAGAGAGAAGAAGGGGAAGAGGAGGAAATTATCCAAATCAAAGCTTGAACTTCGATTAATCGGGTAACGGTGAGAAGTTTCGATTATATCTTGCTTGCATATGTATATGTATGTATTTGTTTGAATGTTTGGTTGAAAAATATATGGTTTCCACTTGATTGGAATTGTGATCATTTCGATAGAATCGATATTTTAACGGTTAGAATTTGGAATAGATTGTGTAGAATAGTCGAGTAATGTTTGGGTTTAATCAGGAATACTCGTTGGTATGACTTAGGGAGTTTTGGATTGAGTTATATAGTTTGTGAGAGTTAGGGAAATAATGATGAAATAGTGAGAAATCGATGTTTACCCGGTTGGAATGCGGAATAAGTTTTGTAGTATAGTCGGGTGAGGATAGGAATTAATCGGGAATGGTTGTTTGTATGTTTTCGAGTGGTTTTGATAGAGTTTGGAATTAGGATAAATTGATAAAATTATGTTTCAAAATATTTTAAAAATGGAAAATGTGTTGGATGGCTTTTTAATGGTGAAAATATTGTAGTATGTTGAATTCTGAGACGGGGCTTTTTACGGAATCGAAATTGGAGGTCCGGAAGGCATTTAACGATCGAAAACTGAGTGTTTAGCAGAATCTGCGCATTATGCGCCGACCCCCCAGGATTATGCATCGACTCATGATCTGCGTGTACTGACCTGGGCGAAATCTCCAGGTTTATGCGTCGACTCATAGTACCATGTGTCGGCTCATGATGACAGTATTTTTCCAAAATGTTAGATTTTGTTTTCTTCATAACTTTTGAACCGTAAGTCCGTTTTGGCCTCCGTTCGAATCGTTGGAAAGCTAATGAGATGTTTTTTCTTATAAAAATGGTTTGGAGGACAGTATATGATTTATTTAAGTCGTGGTTTTGTAAAAGTGTTGGGTTGTCGGGTTTTTATAGCGTTAAATGCGTGCGGTCGGTGTTTTACAGTGTGTTGTGCTATTGTTATATGACATGGAGCTTTTATGTGGTTTATATGATGTTGAAGCATGTGATAAGTGGTTGTAATTGTTGTGACCTTATGACAAAATACTTTGTTGACTTGAATACAAATGTATGGTATTAATGTATGTTGTTGTGGGTAGCCTTCGTGGCATGAATCCTAGTGTTGTGAGTATCATTGTATGAATGCAGGATTGTTGTGGTTGATGATGAGTAATTCTTGATGTGAATTGATATGAGTGTATATGCTAAAATGCTAATTGTTGTGGTTTGTGGATTATGATGAAATTCATTGTTTATGTGAAATTCAATGTGTGTTATTTGGAGGTCTTATGGAAAGTAAAGGCATTGTTTGAACTGATTTCCAATGCATGAATAATGACGATGAGATAATTCATATTGGTGATTTGTGAATATGCATTTGATTGTCATGAGTCATTGGTATGCTATGCAACATGAATATGCACCATGTGATGTCATGTGCCCTTGTGGGGTGTGAGCGACGAAACGATTCCAGAGGGAATCTGCTGCAACGGTCGTGTGCCTTATACAAAGAGGACCTAAAGCAGCGATATAGACAATCGTGTGCCTTATACAAAGAGGACCTAAAGTGATTAGATCGTGTGCCTTATACAAAGAGGACCTAAAGCGATCTTATCGTGTGCCTTATACAAAGAGGACCTAAAGCGATCCATAAATGTCGTGACCTAAAGAATTAGATCTTCATTTTGCTTAGATCTTTGGTGTCTGCTCTGATACGTAACACGGGAGTATGGGGAAACATTTTTGTTATTTATGTTTATATATGTGAATGTATATTTTGATAACTTGTATGTAAATTTTGATGTTATGAAACAACTTATTTTGTAAAACGAGTCAATTATGGATCGTTCCGCTTTATTCCATAATTGAACTTTTCTTTTGTTGGAAAAAGTTTCCTGCCATTATTTATTCCATTTTGTGTTATGTATCAAAGTTATGAGCAGGTGGATTATGTTTTTCTCAAATGTGGCATCCTTATTTCTATCGAAAAGAATTTTTTTTATTCACTCTGATTTAATTATGTATTATTTAGCGCGATGGGAATTGGGGTGTTACACTTTATGCCATTTATCATATCATCTTTATGTTTATGTCGTTTTTCTTTTGTCCACTTGGACTATTTTATCTTGTGATTTTATTTTTCTTTTGTCCATTTTGGACTTAAAACATTAATAAAGGATTAAACCACTAAAAGACTTGTGCTCTTAATTGTTGGACTATGGCCACTATCCCTTGCTTTGGAGGACCTATACTCTTGATTATGGACTTATGGATTTAGAATTAGGATCTTAACCTATGCTTGGGAGTTTGTGATGGAAAACCTTGGATTTTGGATACTTGGAGTCTTCTTTTGAAGACTTATTTTGAATCAAGACCAAATCAAAAAGGGAAAAATGCTTATGCTATGGAGCTTGTCCACGTGGTTAGATCTTTCTTATCCTTAGCTTTTATTTTATGCACTAAGATAGTCACTTCTTCTCCACCCCTTCTTCAATTTTCAAAATCTCCTCTCTTTTTAAAAAATCTTCTTGTTTTAGAACTTAAAACCGCTTTCATAATAAAACCTAGACTTTGGTCAAGTGATTTTTAAACTTTGTTTTCTTTAATAAATGTCAATCAATATTAACCATATTTTGACCATTTCATAAAAACATAAAAAATACAAAAACTCATCAAACTCTTTTTTGTGCTTTGTGCACCTTTTCCTTTTTAAACTTTTTCATAAGTTTAGATACGATTCATTTCTTTAAGCGGAATTATTCGCTTAAAAATGACGACTTGTCTTTACACTTAAAATCAACCAAAACAAACAAATTTTTGTTCTTTGTACCACGAACTACGAGGTTTTGATCCTACATTGCACATCGTGGGTACGTAGGCATGAGACGATAAGTCTCTCCAAACACAAAAATCTTAAAAAATATTTCTCCTCTCATCTCTCCCAATCTCTTTCAAGCAAACCATTTTCAGACCAAAAGCATGAATACATCAAAGGGCTCCTATAGAGTACTATAGATGTATTGGGTGCGTAAAACCTTCCCTTTACATAACCAACCCCCCTTACCCATTATCTCTTTGTTCTTTTAAAACTCTTTAGGTTTTGTTCGCTCTTTTTTCCTTTCCTTTTTGGATAAAAATAAAAGTGCGGTGGCGACTCTTGTTTATTTTTGAGTTAAGTTAATCAATAGCTTACACTCACAAATTTCCCCGCTACAAAAAAGTGGCGACTCTGCTGGGGAGTATCTCCCTTGAAGGGTTCAGCACACTTTGATTTATTTACTTCTTTTTGTCTGATTTGCTTGTTACTTGTTTGCTTTGTTTGGGAGTTCCTCTGTGTGTGAGATAGGTCCTATACCCGGACCAGAGTGCACTTTGAGATAGGAGGATAGTATAGTCAAGGGAACTTTGAAGGAGTCGAATCCTGAAAAAGAAGAACTTGAGAATCTATCCACTCGGTGGTTGCCTCTTTCGAATTACTGATGTCGATCGAGCGATCGAGAAGGCATTACTTTTTCCATAGAAGCCTATAATACTGAGGACCGTAGAAACCCTTAACCCATCCTAGCCTTTTTAGGATCGTGGCGTGGAAGCTATGAAGATGCAAATCTGACTTAGCTGTCATGCGATGCCACACTCAGGTTAGATTCTCTTGAGGATAACTGCCAACCTCCGAGCAAATCGATGTGCTTGTGTGTCTGATAGTGGATTGTGGACCCTGGGCACTTTGTTAGAACCACTATTTTCTGCAGGTACAATGAAGACAAAACCTTAGTACACACCTTTGTGGGATTAGTTCTTACCCTTTGCTTCATGCTCGTGACTTGAACCTTAACCCGTGTGCTTTGTATGATCTAGTTTGTAGGTGTTACATTCATGCACTCATGCATTCATGGGCATTCTTCTAGAAAGGTTTCAAGGAACTTAAAGGTGTTATTGTAAACATTGCAGATACTTTTGTTATGGATTTTGGAAGGAGAAGTATAAAGAAGTACACTTTCAAGAGTCCTAAGTTAGGGGGTTTGAGAGAGCTAGGATCTTTGGTTGCTGATACCAAGAAGTTCGAGTTCAGATATGGAAGGATTTTATCTCTCTTGAAGGTTGATATGGCTGAAGGATTGCTCGCTACTTTGGTTCAGTTCTATGACCCTTTGCTGCATTGTTTCACCTTTCCTGATTATCAGTTGGTACCTACACTAGAGGAGTATTCTCTCTTGTTTGGTTTGCCTGTTTATGGTCGGATTTTCTCTGGTTTGGACCCCGCTCCCGAGCATGATGTTATTGCAAAGGCTACTCACTTGAAGGTTTCCGAGATTAAGGCTCGCATGGATGCCAAAGAAAAGATTCTTGGGTTACCCACTAAGTTCTTGATGGATAGAGCTCATCACTTTGCTAGTGTGAAGAACACATTTGCTTTTGAGGCTATTCTTGCCTTGCTTATTTATGGATTGTTCCTCTTCCCGAATGTTGAGAACTTTGTCGACATCAACGCTATTCAGATCTTCTTGATTGGGAATCCAATTCCCACTTTGCTTGCTGATGCTTACCATTCTGTTCACCTTAGGAATTTCCATGGTGAAGGGATGATTATCGATTGTGCACCTTTGCATTACAAGTGGTTTATTTCTCACTTGCCGAAGTCTGCAGCTTGCTGGAATCTCAAGGATGGTTTCTATTGGTCGCGAAAGATTATGTCTCTCACTCATTCTGATATTGATTGGTGTAGCTGTGTTCCTTCTGGAGCGATGATTATTGATAGTTGTAGTGATTTTTCCAACGTGCCTCTTCTTGGTACAAAGGGAGGAATCAGCTACAATCTGGTGTTGGCTCGTCGTCAGTTGGGATATCCTTTGCGAGAGGTACCTAAGAACATTCATTTGGCTGGTCTCTTTTTCAAGGAAGAAGAATCTCAGGTTGCTCTCAAGAGAGAAATTGTGGAAGCTTGGTGCAACATTCCTAGAAAAGGAAAGGAAAGTTTGGGAAATCCGAATTATGTCACTTCGGAACCTTACCTCCAGTGGGTTAAAAATAGAGTTATTACTTTGAAGATGCCTTATGCGCGTCAGGAGCCTTTATCTCTAATTGATAAGAAGCCTATTCTCTACTTTATGGAAGACACAGAGAAGTTTCAGATCGCTTTGGCTGAGATGCAACAAGAGAGAGATGATTGGAAGAACAAGTATCAGATCGTTGAGTTAGAGAATGCAAGACTTCAAGAGCACTTCAAGACGAAGAATGAAGACGAAGTTGCCAACAAGAAGAGAAAGGCGCGAGAGGATTTATTTTCCTCTCGCATTCAGCCAGTTTCCGATATTCTGAAAAGTTCAGAATCTCCTTGGAAGTTGATCGTTGATCAGTTGCTGATTGAGAAGACTCAGATGCAGGCCCACATCAAGAAGCTGGAAGATAGAGTTGGGACTTCTTCTCATAGGATTCTCTAGGTATCTAGTTTTCTTTATTCTCTTTTGTTTTAGGATTCTTGAATTTGTACTTCCGAGATGTAATCTTTTCCATCATTAATGAATGAGATTTTGGTATTTCAAATAACAATGTTTGCAATATGCCTTATATTTCCTTGAAACTTTGTATTTGCATCTTGCATATCAAGCATCATTCTGCATTGTTTCTTGCCTTTTCTAGGTGTCTTATGTTTCTTTTGGTCTTCATTCAGCCATGCTGTCGCACCAGTATAATACTTGGGGTAATCTAAAGAAGAAGATGGATCAGATGCAACAAGAGAACCGTGAGCTTCTTCAGGAAGTGACAAATTTGAAGGATAGTTTGGAGAGACTCACTGCTATAATGGAAACAATGGTTGCTGCTCAGAATTAACCTCCTCCTCCTCCACTTTCAACTCCTGTGCAAAGGACAGTCATTTCTGAGATTGTCTCCATGCCTATATCTGTGGCGCCTGCTAGTGTTCCTTAATACTCCATGCCTCCTGGTTTCCCTTGGGGCATGCCTCGAAACTTTGTTCCTGATGGTTATCAACCAACACCACCGCCTCCTAAAATTCTAGTTGTTCCTACCATTCAACCTGTGATAACTGTGCCACCGCCTGTGGTTCATACTATTTCTTTTGGTGAAGAACAGATTTTCCATACCGCTCCAAGTGAAAATGCCAGTGCTTATGATAGAATGGAAGAGATTCAAGACCAGTTTGCTAAAATGCAGAAAGAGATCAAAGCTCTAAGAGGTAAAGAGCTGTTTGGAAAGAATGCTCATGAGTTATGCTTGGTTCCTAATGTGAAGATCCCGTATAAGTTCAAAGTCCCTGACTTTGAAAAGTATAAGGGTAACTCTTGTCCGATGAGTCATTTGACTATGTATGCTCGTAAGATGTCAGCTCCGAAGGATAATGATCAGCTTCTCATTCACTACTTTCAAGATAGTTTATCTGGTGTAGCTTTGAAATGGTATATGGGACTCGACAGTACTCGAGTTCGCACTTTCGAAGATTTGGGTGAGGCGTTTGTGAAAAAGTATAAGTATAATGTGGATATGGCTCCTGATCGTGAACAACTTTGGGCAATGGCTTAGAAAGATAAGGAGACATTCAAAGAATACGCACAAAGGTGGCGTGAGATTGCTGCCCAGATCAACCCTCCTTTAGAAGAAATGGAGATGACCAAGATTTTTCTAAAAACTCCGAGTCCTTTCTTTTATGAGCGTATGATTGCTAGTGCCCCAAGTGATTTCACTGAGATGGTTAATATGGGGATGAGATTGGAAGAGGGTGTCCGTGAGGGACGTTTGTCAAAAGATGGCAATTCTACTGGAAGTTCCAAAAAATATAGTGGAGGATTTGCCAAAAAGAAAGAAGGAGAAACCAATGCCATTTCTCGAGAAAGGTATAGAAGACCTCGCAATAGAAACAATCAGTGTCAGCAACACGTTGCATCTGTTAATCCTGTTATCAATTCAACTCCCGTTGTTCAGGCAACGCCTGCTCAACAACGTTCTAATCAACAGAACAATCAACAGGACCGTTTTCGGAAAGATTTTGATCCGATTCCAATGACCTACACATAATTGCTTCCTTTTTTAATTAAGAAGAATCTGGTTCAGACCCGTCCACCACCTGCTGTTCCAAAAGATTCACCACGGTGGTATAAGCCTGAAGCTCATTGTGCTTTCCATCAGGGAGGAGCTGGGCATGACACTGAGAACTGTTATCCATTGAATATGGAAGTGTAAAGGTTGGCTAGAAGTGGTATTTTGTCTTTCAAAGATTCCAATCCTAATGTCCAATCGAATCCGCTGCCTAATCACGGCAAGGCGTCTGTCAATATGGTTTATGGTTGTCCTGATACATTCAAAGTTTTTTTATATCCATTGGATCCGAAGATCTCTTGTGGAAATGCATGCACTTTTGAGTGAATACCATGATATTGATCATGACTATGCAGCTTGTTGCATCTGTTCCATGAATCCGCGTGGTTGTATGATAGTGAAGAGGGACATTCAAAGAATGATGGACGAGAATTTGATTGAGGTCACTGCTAAAAGAGATGAATATCAGAATGAGGTGAATGTTATTGCACCACACTTTAGTATTCCTGAAAGAGTTGTTATCTCTTATGATAGTCGGAAGACCGCTGTTACGCCTTTGGTTATTCGGTTGCCCGGTCCGCTACCCTATGAATCTGACAAAGCTGTTCCGTATAAGTACAATGCTACCATGGTAGAAGATGGTAAGGAAGTGCCAATTCCTTCTTTGTTTTTTGTGGTAAGCATCGCTGATGTTAGTAGAGTGACCCGGAGTGGTCGAGTTTTTGTTCCTGAGCCTCCAAAGATTGTGGAGAATGTTATTCCTGGAAAACGAACTCAAGATGAGACTAATGTCGATGCTTCTGGTCAGTCCAGTGGTTCGAAGGCTTATGAGGATGAAGTTTTGAACTTGATCAAGAAGAGTGAGTATAGTGTTGTAGATCAACTCTTGCATACCCCGTCCAAGATTTCAGTGTTGTCCTTATTGATGAATTCTGAAGCTCATAGGAAATCTTTGCAGAAGGTATTGGAACAACCATATGTTGAGCATGATGTGACTGTTAATCAGTTTGATGGCATTGTTGCCAACCTCACCGCATGTAATAATTTGAGTTTCTGTGATGAAGAGTTACCCAAGGAGGGGAGAAATCACAGTTTGGCTTTACACATCTCCATGAACTGTCAAGAAGATGCGATTTCCAATGTGTTGGTTGATACTGGCTCTTCTTTGAATGTGTTGCTAAAATCTACTTTATCAAGGCTTTCTTACCAAGGTCCACCCATGAGGTATAGTGGGGTTGTTGTTAAAGCTTTTGATGGATCTCGAAAAACTGTGATTGGAGAAGTTGATCTTCCAATCAAAATAGGACCATGCTTCTTCCAGATTACTTTTCAAGTAATGGATATTCGACCTGCTTATAGTTGTTTGCTTCACCGACCCTGGATTCATGAGGCTGGGGCAGTGACTTCAACTCTTCATCAGAAATTGAAATTTGTTAAGAATGATAAGCTGGTAATTGTTGGAGGTGAGCAAGCGATGCTGGTGAGCCACCTTTCATCCTTTTCATATGTTGATGCTGATAAGACTGTTGGGACTCTGTTCCAAGCTCTTTCTATTGATGACAAAGCTGTTAAGAAGAATGAGTTACCCATGTCTTCTTTGAAAGATGCTTTGCGTGTGTTAGAAACTGGTCGGTCTGACGGTTGGGGTTGAATCATTGATGTGGTTGATAACCTGGTCAAAACTGGTTTAGGCTTTACGCCTGGTACAGTCAGAAGAGATTTGAAGCATATTAATGAGACCTTTCACAACGCCGGATTCATCCACAAAGATCACTCTACTGCTGCCATCATTAAAGATGATGAAGAGGAAGAACTTCCCAATTTCGTGACACATGGACAAGTCTTCAAGAATTGGATAGCTGTTGATGTTCCTACTATTGTTCAAATTTCAAAGTAATTTGTTTTTGTTTCTTTCAAAAATCCTTTCACTCTGCCCAAGGTGAAAGTGAATTTGTGAGGGCTTTGTTTCAAATTATATCATCATCAATAAAATGTTATTTTGTTTATCCATATTATGTTTTCCCTTTTTGCTTTATTTCTGAAAAATGGTAACATAAAAAACCAAAAATAAAAAATGTGATAATCACTTTTATCTGCATGATACTTGCACTTTTTGTTCATATTCTAAAATCAAACATAAATCATTGTGCAGATTGATTGTTAAACCCATTGAAAACAATGACCCTATGCCCTTTCCCAACTTTGAGTTCCCTGTGTTTGGAGATGAAGAAGAGGGTATTGAGGAGGTTCCAGATGAAATTTTTCGTTTACTTGAGCACGAGGAAAAAACCATTCAGCCTCATGAAGAGCCAGTGGAATTGGTTAATCTGGGTTCAGATGATGATAAGAAAGAAGTCAAGATTGGGGCACTGCTTCAGTCAGATGTTAAGAAGAGGACTCTAGAGCTTCTTAGAGAATATGTTGATGTGTTTGCTTGGTCCTATCAAGACATGCATGGTCTTTATACTAATATTGTGGAGCATAGATTGCCATTGAAGCCTGAATGTCATCATGTGAAATAGAAATTGAGAAGAACTCATCCCGACATGGCTGTGAAGATCAAAGAGGAGGTTCAAAAGCAGATTGATGTTGGTTTTCTTGTGGCTTCTGAGTATCCTCAATGGGTGGCCAATATTGTGCCTGTTCCAAAGAAAGATGAAAAAGTCCGAATGTGCGTTGACTATAGAGATTTGAATAAAGCCAGTCCAAAAGATGATTTTCCATTGCCACACATTGATATGTTGGTAGATAATACTGCTAAATTCAGTATCTTTTCATTTATGGATGGATTTTCCGGTTATAATCAAATAAAGATGGCACCCGAGGATATGGAAAAAACAACATTCATTACACCCTGGGGAACATTCTGTTACAGAGTGATGCCCTTCGGTTTGAAAAATGCTGGTGCAACGTACCAGAGAGCTATGACTACTTTGTTCCATGATATGATGCATAAAGAAATTTAGGTCTATGTGGATGATATTATTTGTAAGTCGAAGACTGAAGAAGATCATATCGAGTACTTATTGAAGTTATTTCAACGTTTGAGAAAGTTTAAGCTCCGTTTGAATCCTAATAAATGCACTTTTGGTGTCCGTTCTGGAAAGTTGTTGGGCTTTATTGTCAGCCAAAAAGGCATTGAAGTTAACCCTGGTAAAGTTAAAGCTATTCAGGAAATGCCTGCGCCCAAAATAGAAAAACAAGTAAGAGGATTCTTGGGACATTTGAATTATATCTCCTGATTTATATCCAATATGAATGCCACATGTGCGCCGATCTTCAAGCTTCTCCGCAAAGATCAGGGTTGTATATGGACAGAGGATTGTCAGAAAGCTTTTGAAAGAATTAAAGAGTATCTGCTTAAACATCCGATTTTGTCTCCTCCCGTGGAAGGAAGACATTTAATCATGTATTTGACTGTGTTGGAAGAGTCTATGGGATGTGTTCTAGGTCAACAAGATGAATCTGGTCGAAAAGAATTTGCCATTTATTATTTGAGCAAGAAGTTCACCGATTGTGAGTCTCGGTACTCGATGCTTGAAAAGACGTGTTATGCTTTAGCTTGGGCTGCCAAGCGCCTCCGCCAGTATATGTTGAATCATACAACTTGGTTGATATCTAAACTGGATCCGATCAAGTATATCTTTGAAAAGCCTGCTTTAACTGGGAGGATTGCTCGCTGGCAAATGTTGTTGTCAGAATATGATATCGAGTACCGAACTCAAAAAGAAATAAAAGGAAGTGTTTTGGCTGACCATTTGGCACACCAGCCAATTGATGATTATCAACCTATAAGGTTTGATTTTCCTGACGAGGATGTGATGTATCTAAAGGTTAAAGATTATGCAGAACCATTACCTGATGAAGGGCCTGAGCCTGGATCCCGTTGGGGTTTGATTTTTGATGGAGTTGTTAATGAGTATGGCAATGGTATTGGGGCAATAATTGTTACTCCTTATGGTTCTCATATCCCTTTCACTGCAAGGTTGATGTTCACTTGCACAAATAATGCGGTTGAGTATGAAGCATGTATTATGGGCTTGGAAGAAGCCATTGATTTAAGAATCAAGATTCTTGATGTATATGGGGATTCAGCCCTGGTGATTAATCAGATTAAAGGAGAATGGGAGACACGTACACCTTATTTGATTCCTTATCAAGATTATGCAAGAAGGTTGTTAACTTTCTTCAATAAGGATGAGTTTCACCATGTACCCAGAGCAGAAAATTGAATGGCGGATGCTTTAGCCACTATATCCTCCATGATTGTGGTGAATCGGTGGAATGATGTGCCCAAAGTCGATGTTATGCGGCTTGATATGCCAGCTCATGTATTTGTGGTTGAAGAGGTTGTTGATGATAAACTGTGGTATTATGATATTAAATGCTTTCATCAGAATCAAGAGTACCCACTTGGGGCATCTAAGAAAGATAAGAAGACTTTGAGAACATTGGCTGGTAGTTTCTTCTTGAATGATGATGTGCTGTATAAAAGAAATTATGACATGGTCTTGCTCAGATGCGTGGATAGACACAAAGCAGACATGTTGATGAAAGAAATTCATGAAGGATCTTTTGGTACCCATGCCAATGGGCATGCAATGGCTAAGAAGATGTTGAGGGCAGGTTACTATTAGCTTTCAATGGAATCCGACTATTGCAAATTTGTGAAGAAGTGCCATAAGTGTCAGGTTTATGCTGACAAAATTCATATACCACCAACTCCTCTCAATGTTATCTCTTCTCCATGGCCTTTCTCCATGTGGGGAATTGATATGATTGTAATTATTGAGCCTAAAGCGTCGAGCGTGCACCGTTTCATATTGGTGGCTATTGACTATTTTACCAAGTGGGTTGAAGCAGCATCATATGCCAATGTAACTAAGCAAGTAGTGGTCCGGTTTATCAAGAACCAAATCATCTGTCGGTATGGTGTTCCGAGCAAGATTATCACTGATAATAGGTCGAATCTGAATAACAAGATGATGAAGGAATTATGCGATGAGTTTAAGATTGAGCATCATAATTCTTCTCCTTACAGACCTAAGATGAATGGGGCTGTTGAAGCTTCTAATAAGAATATCAAGAAGATTGTTCAGAAGATGGTTGTTACATACAAGGATTGGCATGAGATGCTCCCTTTTGCTTTGCATGGGTATCGTACATCCGTTCGCACTTCAACAGGGGCAACCCATTTTTCTCTTGTTAACGGTATGGAAGCAGTGCTCCCAGTAGAAGTTGAAATCCCTTCTATGAGAGTTTTGATGGAAGATGAATTGTCTGAGGCTGAATGGTGTCAGAGTAGATACGATCAGTTGAATTTGATTGAAGAAAAAAGAATGACGGCCTTGTGTCATGGCCAATTGTATCAACAGAGAATGAAGAAAGCTTTTGATAAGAAGGTTCGACCTCGTGTGTTTAGAGAAGGCGACCTCGTGCTCAAAAGGATCTCGACTTCTACCAATGATTCAAGGGGCAAGTGGACTCCTAATTATGAAGGCCCATATCTTGTTAAGAGAGCCTTCTCTGGCGGTACATTACTTCTTACAACTATGGATGGTGAAGAGTTCACTCGTCCTGTGAATGCCGATACAGTCAAGAAATACTTCGCATAAAAAAGTAAAAGAACAGCTTGCTAAGTTGAAAACCCGAAAGGGCGGCTTAGGCAAAAATGAGCGTCTCGGCGGGCTGAAACCCCAAAAGGGAGGTCCAGGCAAAAATTAGAGACAAAAACAGAAATAATCATCCTGGTAGATTGGAAACCCGAGAGGGCATTCTAGGAAAAAGTTAGGGATTATGGCAAGTAACTGCATCTGGCCAGTCTTGATCATTTGAAAGCAACATTGTCTATCGAGGATTCTGCTTCAATCAGCCACATCTGAAGTTTTGAGCACAAGGGAATTCAAAGTTGTTAGGGAGAATAGTGGTCATTGTATTTCAATGTAACTCTTTCCATGTATTTACCATTTTTCAAACTTTGTAATGATCCATGGAGTTACGCCATTTGCGAACTTCCATTCTATTAATAAAATTTGGGCCTTTGTCCCTTTGTTTGCAATTCTTATTCTGGTTTTGTTTGCAAAATTTCATTTATTTTTGATGATGATTTTTGAAACAAAATGTGAATAATTGATTTAAATTTTTTGAAAATTATAAAAACATTTTTCTTTGATTTATGAATAAAAAAAAAAGAATGTCAACGGTTATTCCAAGAATGGTAGGATCAATGTTTTCCTCAACAGGGTTCGTTCTCGCTCCTTTGGCAGAATTTATGGACAGATCCCCAGTAGAGTTTGTTGATATTTCCTCAGCAGAACTTGTTCCTATGAATGTGATCAGTTGTTGACAAGGTGATAGGTTTGTTATGATGTGTTGAATTCATAAGGTCCAATGCTGTTTGGTTTTTCCCCAGCTAGGTCTTGATCCGAATCTTCTCCAACTGATTATGTTATGGTCAGGAAGTTGAGTAGTTTTGAGGTCCACATCTCCTTAATGGTGGTCCCCACGCAGAGATTCATTTTTGCTGTCCCCAGCCAAAATCATATGAGGAATTCCCACTTAGAGTTTTATCTTCTAGATGTGTTGTTGTTACTTTGGATGTCCCCAAACAGAAAGCAATGTTATTTTCTTCTAAGAAGCATTGGCATGGTGATCGCTTATCGTGTTTCATCTTGTCTTGTGGATGTTTTTCTCTCCAGGTTGTTCTACCCAGGGATTTATCCTTGATGATTCTCCAACGGAGGCAGTGTATTATCATTTCCAATCATAAAGTAGTGAGGTTAATTTCTCATTTCCCCCGGCAAGTCCAAGATATACTTCTCTCCGGATTGTTTTTCAGAGATTTATCCTCCTAGTGAAGATTATGCATCACTATTGTGGCTATTCCCTAGTAAAGTCGCTCATGATAACTATATTCAAGGAATATTGATATACTAGTCGCCTGTTGGGTTTTCTCTCATTTATGATGAGTATTGATCTAAAATCCCCACAACTTGACCTTTTGCTGTTTTCCCAGCAAGTCCATAATGCTTTGCTCAGAATTGGTTAATCCTCTAAGAGTGTTCTTATATCTCTAGTAGATCTGCCTTGCTTTCCTAGTGGATTTTTGCGTAGATGTTTATATGTCTACAATCCCCAGCGAATTCATTATTTTTCAGTAGCATATCTGTTCATCCTTTTGAAATAGAAGTTTCTGTGAACATTTATTATCCCCAGGAAGATTCAGAAAGATTTGGGTTATTATGATTCCCCGACAGATTTCCTGCCATCCTCAAAGCAGAGTTTATGTTGTTATCCTCTTTGTGGATCATCTATGTTAGAATATTGATATTCGGGTTTCTCCCCAAGGAGTATCTTTTTTTCTCCAGCAAGATTTGAGCCTTGTAGTAGGATTTATTTTCCTTTGATGGCTTTTGTTTTCTTCAGCTAAATACCTAGCAGAGTTGCTAATAACATCTCCATCTTGTTAAGATTAGCCGAGTATTCAGTGGTGTTGTGATGTTTATTTCACCCTCTGTATATTCTTTATGTCTGTTTTGTCAGCATATTCATACTCATAAGCATCGCATGCGCATTCATTTGTTGTGCATAGCATATTGTTGTTGCATTTTGCATTTCGCATTTGTGTTGGTGCTTCTTTGCTCTTTGGTGGTGTTATCCCTGTAGAGCGTGTGTGTCCTCTTTCCATTTAGAGTACAGACCCGTAAGTAGAAAAATGCCTATCTTTGTTAATTCCCCACTGAGTTTATTTCTCGTGGAAGATTTTGATTCAGTTTCCTCTCCAGTTCATTATCTGGATGGAATTAGTCCCCAGTTGAGATATTTCCTCCTCGGGATGAGTCTTATTTGACCGTTTTTCTCCAGCTTGTTCTTGGATTGAACTTTGGTCCCCTGCAACTTTTGTTTGGATCTCTAGGTTGTGAAACCTAGATTGAGAGTGCATTTATTTTGCACCTTTGAGGATTCTGCGCCCTTCAGCTGAAATCTGTGTATGATTCCCCTTTTGGAAGGTTCAATACTGTTTCGTGGCATTCCTTTATTTGAGAAGCCTGAGGCGATGCAATTAATACCTTTTATGACTCCAACGAATGGTAAGTCTCTTCGGTTTGACGGGACAGTTCATTGTGGAGATTTTGTGACTCCAATGAATGGAAGTCTCTTCGTTTAGACGGGACAGTTCGTTGTTGAGATTTTGTCACTCCGATGAATGGTAAGTCTCTTCGGTTAGACGGGACAGTTCGTTGTTGAGGTTTTCTACTCCGATGGATGGTTAGTCTCTTCAGTATGCTAGAGATAGTTCATTGTTAAGGTATTGATTTTCCCCAGTGGAGCCTTGCTGTGCTAAGTCTTCCCTGTTGAGTTATATCCTTGTTGTGTCAAGGTTTATTTCCATATACAGTTATCCCCAGTTTGAATATTTTCCTCAGATGACTCCCAGTAGTTGTGCGGTATGTTCCCCGTCTAGTTGGTGGTCTCCTGTGATATATTTCGCCGGTGGGGTTTCATTCTCCCGTTCTTCTTTTTGTATATCTCCTGTGGCATATTCTCCCCACAATGGTCTTGTGTCTGCATATCATTTGCATGATCATATCATTTTGTGGTCTCTTAGGGCCAAAAATTGGGTTGTTGTTATATTTAAGTCTCTTCTATCTCGTCGAGACAAAGATGCCAATCTTCATTTCTCCGAATAGAAGAAACTTAAATAGGGGCAGCTGTAATACCCTAATTTTTGCCCCTAAGATTCTCTTCTTTTCATTTGCATTCATACATACAAACAGGATCACACATTGTTTCCCTCTTTTGTAGGATTGTGCCTTGCAGGGATCTTTGAGTTTGTGTGTGTTTGTTAGTTGTTTCATTGCTTAATTTGTTTATGTTTACTAACTATTAATTAAAATCCAAAAATATTTTGTTTTCTTTCACTAACATTTTTCAAGGGAAGAACAGGTTAAAAATACCAAAACATCAGTCCCTCAGCTCGAATGGATTTCATCTGAATAAAGTCAAAGTTGATCTGCGATTAATTAAAAAATTATCTGATCTAGAGTTTCCAAGATTTAATTGATTATTATTCAAGGGAATCCAAGGTTCATGTGTTTATTTCCATGCCTTCTTTGACAAGCAAGAAAATCGAGCCAGAGCCAAGACAGCACATCAAAAAGCCATTTTTTTCCCATTTTCACTGTGTTAATCGATTAACCTAATTGCACTGTGAAGTGGTTAATCGATTAACACGTTCAACTTTTGAAAAAATGTGCCAAATTCAAATTCTGCAGCAATTGGCCCCAATTTTCATCATTTTGATCACATGTGGAATATTCTAGACCATCCCATTTTAATTCCATACATCATCATAATTAATTCCCACCATGTACCATCACTAATCACCACTCTTTTGTGATTTCCCTCCAAATTTGAATTCCAATCCTAATTTTGATCTTCCAATCCTAATTCCAAACCACCAAATTTTCTAAGCCTAAACTCTATAAATAGAGCCTTCATTTCATTCATTCATTCAAGCTTTTGATAGCCAACAAACCTCTTGCAAATTCTCTTCCCAACCACAAAATTCACTCAAAGCTCACTTTTCTTCTTTTGAAAGTTAACAAGAATTCACATTGAATCTTGTTCAACTTTGAGCTAAACCTTCATCCAAACTTGTTTTCTTCATCAATTCTCATGGATCAAGGCTTTGGTGATTGGATCTTGAAGCAATTTGAAGGAATTTTCAGATTTGAAGTGGTAATTCATCTTTCACCATTGTTGAAGCTTCAATTTCATCTTCCATAATATAGATCCTTGGTGGATCTTTGTTACATGATCCTTTGGATCTTGTAATTGAGTTTGATTGCTGGTTTTTGCTACTGTTTTACTCAAAAATTCGTGCACAATTGAATCCTTGATCCTAAGATGTTTGAAGAAATGAGTGATCAAGGATTTGGCAATTTTTAAACTGATTTTCTGTTGTTTTTACAGTGTTAATCGATTAACCAAAGCCAGTACAATAAGGTTAATCAATTAACAGCTTGTTTCTGCTCAAAAATTGGAAGTTTGCACTGTTTAATCGATTAACATAATTACACTGTGAGTTGGTTAATCGATTAACCAGCATCCAGAATGTGTTTTTTTGCTTGTTTTTGGGGTTGTTTTGGTTTTTCTTCCTCTTTTTTCCCCTTTCTTCTTATTTTAGCCTTGAAACACATTGTTGAGGTTAATTTCTCTTCAATTTCAATGGACTTTGGATATGGTTAGAGTTATTAAACATTCATTAGTTCAAATCTATCTTTAAATGAATTGTGGAATTCATTTGAGGTGCTTTGAATTAGTGATATGTTTTCACACTTAAATCTATCAATTAAAGGTGATTGAACTTGAAGATGAAAGGTTCTTGACTTTTAATTCAATTTGGCTTTCTCTTCATCTATTTCTTTTTTATTTTGATCGATGGAAGTATTATGGATCTTAGAATTTCTTTGTTGAATTCTTGATCAAGACTAGATCGTTACCTATTTTCTTTTCATGCGGTATTGCTTTCAGATGACGATATACATATCATTCATCTAGCATGCATTAGCACAAAGATCTATTGACCGGCCTCATTGTAGGGTAATTACTCCGTAAATTACTCGGTGATTGCTTAACATAGCGCAACATTTATCCCTCTTTATCCAATTCGGAATTTGAACTTTTGTGGCCCGGACCTTGATTGGTCGCGTCAACCCAATGGTGATTGATCTTTTGTATTAGGTTCAAAATCTTTGAAGCTTGTTGTTGTAGAGGCTTTGATTCTATCAATCTTTTAACAAGTCTTTAACAACATTGACCTAAGTACATTGTTTAATCACTATAGTTCAAGACGCGGAATGGAATAATCGGTGAAGGCTTATGGCACTAGAGCCTTGTGCTACTAACCACTAACTTCTAACTTCTTTACTTTTCCTTCTCGCTCCCTATATCTCTTTATTTTTATGCTTTATGCCATTTATCATATCATGTTTATGTTTATGTCATTTTTCTTTTGTCCACTTGGACCATTTTATCTTGTGCTTCTGTTTTTCTTTTGTCCATTTTGGACTTAAAACATTAATAAAGGATTAAACCACTAAAAGACTTATGCTCTTAATTGTTGGACTATGGCCACTATCCCTTGCTTTGGAGGACCTATACCCTTGATTATGGACTTATGGACTTAGAATTAGGATCTTAACCTATGCTTGGGAGTTTGTGATGGAAAACCTTGGATTTTGGATACTTGGAGTCTTCTTTTGAAGACTTATTTTAAATCAAGACCAAATCAAAAAGGGAAAAATGCTTATGCTATGGAGCTTGTCCATGTGGTTAGATCTTTCTTATCTTTAGCTTTTATTTTATGCACTAGGATAGTCACTTCTTCTCCACCCCTTCTTCAATTTTCAAAATCTCCTCTCTTTTTAAAAAAATCTTCTTGTTTTCGAAATTAAAACCGCTTTCATAATAAAACCTTGACTTTGGTCAAGTGATTTTTAAACTTTGTTTTCTTTAATAAATGTCAATAAATATTAACCATATTTTGACCATTTCATAAAAACATAAAAAATACAAAAACTCATCAAACTCTTTTTTGTGCTTTGTGCACCTTTTCCTTTTTAAACCTTTTCATACGTTTAGACATGATTCATTTCTTTAAGCGGAATTATTCGCTTAGAAATGACGACTTGTCTTTACACTTAAAATCAACCAAAACAAACAATTTTTTGTTCTTTGTACCACGAACTACGAGGTTTTGATCATACATTGCACATCGTGGGTACTCTTTGTTCTTTTAGAACTCTTTAGGTTTTGTTCGCTCTTTTATCCTTTCCTTTTTGGATAAAAATAAAAGTGCGGTGGCGACTCTTGTTTATTTTTTAGTTAAGTTAATAAATAGCTTACACTCACAAATTTCCCCGCTACACTTTGACACTCTATCCTGCCAAATTACCGTAAGCCGGAAAGTCGTTAATTGTGCAAAACAACATTGCACGCATATTAAACTTTTCCCTAGAATATGCATCACCAACTTCAACGCCTTCATCCCATAAGAGTCGTAAATCATCAATTAATGGACTTAGATAAACATCTATGTCGTTACCAGGTTGTCGTGGTCCTGAAATCATCATACTTAACAGTATATACTTGCGCTTCATGCACAACCAAGGAGATAGGTTGTAAATAGTGAGAAGAACACGACACGAAGTATGATTAGTGCTCAGATTACCAAAGGGGTTCATTCCATCGGTGGCAAGCCCAAGCCTAAGGTTTCTTGGCTCGACTACAAAATCCGGAAATAACGAATCAATTTTCTTCCATTGCAACGAATCAGCTACATGGCGAATGTTTTCATCATGAATCCTTTCATCTGCATGCCATCTAAGATTCTTTGCGTCATTCGAATTAGCAAAAAGTCTCTTTAACCGTGAAACTATTGGCAAGTACCATAACACTTTAGCAGGAGGATGCTTCCTACTTACATTGTCATAGTGATCATTGTCATCACCATTGTTAGCCTTCAGCTTGTAACGCGACACACCACATTTCGGACATTGAAACAAGTCTTCATACTCTTTCCGGTATAATATGCAATCATTAGGGCAAGCATGTATCTTGATATACTCCAGACCCAGTGGACACAATATCTTCTTGGCCTCATAGCAACGATCCTGCAATTTATTATCTTCTAGTAACATTTGTTGTAGCAATTCAAGTAATTCCGTGAAACTTTTATCCGACCATCCATTTTTTTCCTTCAGATTAAACAACTTTAACACCACCGACAATCGTGTGAAATCTGTGCATCCCTTATATAAAGAGGTGTCTTTATCACTACATAAATTATCATAAATATGAGCATTCATAAAAGAAGATTCCCCAATATCATGCAACATATCCTCTAGTTGATCTTCCATATATTCATCTTCCTCCACTCTTGGACTTTGTGACGCCCGACTATTCTTATTATCCACCTCACCATGCCACGTCCATATTATATAATTTTGACATATACCATCACAACAAAGGTTATTGTGGATTTCTTTCTTTGTACCCTTTTTGATATTCGCGCAAACAACACAAGGACAATAAAAGATACCATTATTGCCGGGAAGATGTTTATCTGCGTATTTAAGGAATTCATGAACTCCGTTCTCATAAACCAGACCTAATCTATTGGCTTTCATCTAACTACAATCCATTACAACTTCTGAAATTTATACATGTATAATAATGTGAATGACACACCAAATCTAATCCAAAAACTCAAGCATGTGCATATACAATATGAACAAATAAAAAATAAAAGAAGATGTACTCTCATACTAAACGTAATGCATATGAAACATCTCATTCTGACTTAAGCATATACAATATGAACAAAGAGAAAAAGGAATGAAGATATTGAAGAATACCGTACTTCAAAGCTGTAATAAAATGAACGTAAGGAATGAAGATGTTGAAGAGTACCGTACGTCGGTGCTGAAGAATCAAATGAACGAAGACGGCCAATATTTGAGCATAAACCAATAAAAAAGGAATGAAGATGTTGAAGAGTACCTTACTTTGAAGCTGAAGAAGCAAATGAATGAAGACGGTCAATATTTGAGCATAAAGCAAGAAAAAAGGAATGAAGATGTTGAAGAGTACCTGACTTCAAAGATGAAGAAGAAAATGAATGAAGACGGTCAATATTTGAGCATAAACCAAGAAAAAAGGAATGAAGATGTTGAAGAGTACCTTACTTCGAAGCTGAAGAAGCAAATGAATGAAGACGGTCAATATTTCAGCTCCAAATGAATGGATACGAAGAGGGTAAAGGTTAGGGCGTCTCTAGCTCACTTGTTCGATTAGGGCGTCTTATGAAAGAAATATAGAATAAGTTTTGTTTTAATTTATCAGTTAAGCTTTTAATCTCGGTTGGAGAAACAAACCGTAGTGGAATCTTAAGTGACACACGCTAAATGTATCCTAAAAAATGGAAAAAATGTGTTGCAGGGAATCGAAGCTTGTTACATTTCATGTATTACTACGGTTGTTCATATTAACCGTTATAAAATCATTTACAATTTATTTTTTAAATAATGGACTTAAGTGACACACGCTACATGTACTCTAAAAAATGGAAAAAATGTAGTTGCAGGGAATCGAAGCTTGCTACATTCTATTTATTACTACGGTGGTTTAAGTCAACCGTCATTAAATGACCCAGCTTTTACCTGGGCGCGCAATTTTTAACCTATTACAAAGGCGTAAAAGGATGTGTTGTAAGCATGTCGTTGTAGTTTTAGCATTTTGTATTAGTGTCACAAGCACCAAACTGATCCACTTCTCTCTAGCATGACTTGTAGCAGAAAAAACCACCTCTCCACAAGCATTCTAACCTCAGCAAGAGTCAGTCTTCCAGATAAACACCCCATGATCCAAGGCAGTCTTTAATTTAGCATTCTCCCATATGATAAAATAGAACACTTCAGATTCAATTGGTGAATATCAGCTTCCACAATCTTAACTCCAAGTTCAGAAACCATGATGTTCTAACATCAGTTAGGACATCCTGATCATATCACAGACACCATACACTATGGTTCTTCATACAATTAAAACTGGACTTACTATCAGCATAGTAATCCAACTGAAGATCTTCACACAACAGTGCACCACTAGTTTGATCAATAAGAACTCCAAATAACCAAAGAGAGAAATAAACTGTTATTCAACTCCCAAAAGAAGGTAATCTTCCATTAGCAACTTAGGGGTTCTACCACAAGCTCCAAGATGTGAACAGAACCCGAACCTCCTTTGATTTTCAACCAACTACCATTCTGCACAAGAGTAATTAGTTCCAAGCACCCTGCTTGAATGCACTTATTGAAATCAACCAAATGGCACTGTTTGATTAATCTCAACTTTCTTGATAATTCCAGAAAATCTTCTGATCCACCAATGAAACGAAATCTTCAAGTTACATAATCCACTTACTCCATAGCAAGCCATCTTAGATACACTAAGATTCAGACATGTAACATCTAGACCTTTTTGAAGCACTAATTGCATTTATTTCTGAGAAGATCAACTTATCTTACGATGATGTACCACAACATCAACTAAGACCCTGAAGTTTCTGCTTGATGTCACAACATCTGTTCAGAAATTTAGCTGAAGAATTCAGCTCTTCCTTTTGCCACTTAGAAGAACCTCCTCCCTATAACAGAACAAGAGTTCCATGTTCTCATAGACTTGATCAATGATATCAAGCTAGAGTAGACAACCTCCATCCTGCTTTGTTGTACTGCAACACTCATCTCATCTTTAGACAACCTAAACCTACCAAAGCTTGATTCTTCAGAAGAGATTAGTCACATAAGATCTTTACAAAAGGAATCCCACCTTCCTTAAGTAGAGACTTCTGTAGAAAGTTAGAGATAACTGCCACTTATCCTTGACCTCCAAGATGAGCAAGATCACATGCTCCTATGCACCTAGATCAGAAATAAACTGACCCAAGCAGTGCTATCACCAACACCATATTCTGGATAAGTCTCTTGCCAGGAAACTTTCCAGATAACAATCAAATGTTTCTAGTAACATCTGGAACACACCTGCTGCACGCCAATACTCCTAGGTCAGAAATAAACTAAACCAAGAGAATTGTCATCATCTTCACTTCCAACAACACTACATTCTAGTCAAGCTTCCTGCCATGAAACTTCCTACTCTGAATACATGCTTTGTAATAAAGACTGATTCCACCACACACATGTGTATGGTACCAAGATCATCAGGTACAACTCCTTTGCTCCAGAGTTTCACTCCTTGAATCAACAGACTTTTGCACATACTCCACTGTCAAGATGTTTCAACAACTGATAGAACACCAGATCCATATATTGACTATTCCATTCTCTAAAGAACAGATCTTTGAGCAGATGTAACCAGAGATGTTGTACTTTAAGATGTACCAACTTGTCATCAGTGATCTTGTACTCCAACATACAAGGATAATCAATTAAATACTTGTAAATTCCACAAATAGCAATTAATCTTAAATCCTTATTTAGTAACATTATCATATTATTGTAGATAAACTCCAACAGATCACTTCATGCAAGTATCTTTCTTAACACAGAAAGTGTTTAGATATCAAGGCTGCCACCCTTGACTCAAGTAACTAAGGTTTTCTCTAAACAAACCCTATTTACCTCAATAGATCTGAAATCTTCTTTCAGATTGAATTCAACCATAGGATTAAGAAAGAAGAATCCTTCCTTGCAAATTTGGATGGTGAAAATAAATCACCTCCACTCTCTTCAGATTTATGTTTCACAGAAACACCCTCTAGTCAGAAGAGTAACTAGAAGTCTCCAGATTTATGAGTGGACTTGAGAGAAATATCAAGTATCTTTGACAACTTAGCCGAAAAATAAATTACCAAATTCCTAGAGTATGAACTTGATAAACCTAATCTCAACTCACCTTATCTTCAAACTGACTTCAAGATACACGATGGAACCAACCTTCCAAGTACCAAGTCACCATGACAGACATCAACCAACAAGTCTCTCCATTCCATCACTCCCGACTTTGGAGCAAATAGATGTTGATATCTTCAAGAGAAGACGCCGACAATAGAGATCTTCCACCATCTTTCTTCAGTCACAACTCCAGAATCCCATAAATACCAGAGTTCTTCCATCAGAAACATATGCAGCGGAACCACCAAGGAACATCTTCAACATGCCCTAATAAGATGTCTGAACATCTTATAAGACACCATACAGGAGAACTAGCCACTCCTGCTCCAGTTGCTGTAGAAACTCCTTAGAAAACTTGAACGACCAACAGTAGTCGTTACCTTCGATCCAGAACATCCATCCCATCCATCCCATCCATTAATACCCTTGAGTATGACCGAGTGAATGATTTGATCTCCAAAAACTCCTCCTTGTTTAAAGCGCCAGAAAGTATATCCCAAGATCTCATCCAGACACAGACAGGATGTCTGCTTTTTACCAATTGAAATTCTGGCATATCAGATAGCAGATGTCCTAACACATGTTAAGATATTGTTCTCTGTACAACTTTAAAACAAGAACAGAACAGCAAACTAATATTCAAAATATCAGTAACAACAGCAAGACAGATGTTCTGACATCTGTTCCAACATGTTAATAAAAAATGAACTGTAAATTGCAGAATGATAAACAACACAGAGTATGATAACCCAACTCGGTGCAAATCACCTACATCTGGGGGCATACCAAGCCAAGAAGAAGAATCCACTATCAGTAGTATAGTTTTATGTAACCAACCGCTGGTTTACAGTAAACAACCTCTGGTTTACCTATCACTACCCAATGAAAACTTTATCTAAGAACTTCATCCTAGATAAGAGAAACCCATCTCACTCCCTAAATCACAACCTGTGATTATCTAACAATTATAGTCACAATAATTCTATCATCCTACTTGAAAGACACCCCTTTCAATACAAAGTTCAGTCAAGCATTCTTGACTAACAAGTTAACTTGGATTTGCTAAAAAGCTTCATCCAAGAAAAATACACGATTCATTACCTACGGGTTTCTAAATCTGTACAAGTACCTATGTCTTCCACAATGTATCAAATCGATACAAAGGGAGACTTATAAGAGAAACCTACGACTCTCAAACCCTAAACCATACTTTACAAAATTGGATTCCTAAGTCTATGTTGTTCTCCCCCTCTTTTTCCCTAGGTCTTGGTCTTCTTTTATAGCTTTCTGATGCGTTGGGCTTCAAATATTCTTTCCTTGATCCACTGCCAATCGCGCCTTAAATCTTGGAACAGATCTAAAAACAAAACATGTTGTGACAGTCATGATGTCGAGTGTTCATGATGGGACATTTCACTCGACATCTTTGGTCTGAGCTGAAACCTTCTTGTTGGAACATCTTTCACAACATAATGTTTTACCAAAATTTAGTTAAACTCTTGGAGCTTTCATCTTCAATGTCCCCAATGAACTTGGTAAACTTCGAAACCTTCCATCCCCTTAGCAATTCTATTTGCAACACAAAATTTGGTAGTAGGGACAAATACGCTGGCCTTTGCAAGCTAGGGTTCATACCATTTAGAACCATGATTCGTTCGACGATGGCTTCTAGATTTTGTTCTCCAACCATTGCATCCTGTCGAACCTGCCTGACCATGTGGTCGGGGTCTTAGTTTTCATTAACTAGTACAACGGGAGGTCGTTGGGCCACCCTAGGCATTAGTTCGACCACTTGGGGTTCTTGGTCAATTGGCTCGTCGAACCTCTCTTCGTGTTGGACCGATACCTTTGGTTAAGGTAGGGTCCTTTATCCAACTTGTGCCATAATATCACCCAAGAAATCACCTATTCTAGTCATCTGAGTTGCCAGTTATTGGTAACTCTGAGTCGAATCTTGAATTGATGGCCTCATTATGGTTCCCATTTCCTGAATTAGCATATGGACCATTTCGTGATTACTTTCGTCCATCTGCTGTCTCATAACCGCGACAGAACTTGAAGTAAAGGTTGGGATTACCTTAGATGGAAACCCCAGTCCTATGGTTCGACTGAACTGGTTTCCCATGTGAAGACTTAGATTCTCAATGGTTTTGATGAAGACAACAATGTTCATTCAAAAATCTTATGTTCAAAGGAAATGGATCAAGACGTCAAAGCAAGTACAAGTTTCATATTCATTCAAGTCTTGAAGTTATTTCAAAGATTGATCAAAGGTATTGACATTCAACTCTTTATAATGTCTACACAAGTGTTCAATAATGCCTAATACATTTCACATAAGTTTAAGATGTTTTGAAATGCATTGCCATAGGTTTCATACCATAAAAATTAGTATTTTTCACTTCTGTCCAGCTGTTAATCGGTTAACAGCATTCGGTTAACCGGTTAACCAGTTCAAATTTTGAAATTCTGGGTACGTTGAAGAGGTGTTAATCGATTAACCCCCAGTGGTTAAGTGATTAACACAGAATCAATGGCAAATATTTTTACTTTTTTTCATGTTGTTTGTTTCAAACTTTCTTCCAATAAACCTTGGCATCCCTTCATTAATTAAACAATTTTATAAAGGTATCTTAGGGCTATATAAACATCATATTGTCAGATTTTACAACTCACCTCTTTGTAAAAATTTTAAACAATCGTTCAAATCTCAAAACTTTCATTTTCTCTAAGTGTTCATTCAAAAACTTTTTAAGTGTGGAACTATTGCATTAAACCTTCATACATTTTGTCATAGTTTCATTCCAATTTTCTTGAACTCTTGTTTTACATTATTAGAGTGGTTGTTACAAAAAGAGAAGATCAATCTTTTGATTGATACAAGTTCAAGAATTCATTTTCAAACACTTCTACAAAGTTTAGATTTTTTGTAAAAATCCTAAGTTGCAAGGATTGTTTGGATTTAGGTGTTGACTATAACGAGAAGGATTGTTTCTCTTATAGGGTTTGATATATTCCGTGTTGTCCAGGTTTGTTGGAAACAAGAGGTTGATCTTGCGAGGATTGTTCTAATTTCAACGAAGTTATAAAATCCAAGAGGACTATTCTTGGTGTGCTTGTTAGAGTTTGTATAGAAAGGCTAGGATAGTCTTGTCTTAGGATCTAACATTATTAAAAATTCTCTTACTGTGTAAGGGGACTGGAGCATTCTCGGTCTGTGAGGGGAACCAGGATATATCGCCTGTGTCATTTACTTTCCGCACTTAGGATCTAACAAGAGAAACCTACGACTCTCAAACCCTAAACCCTACTTTAAAAAATTGGATTCCTAAGTCTATGCTGTTCTCCCTCTCTTTTTCCATAGGTCTTGGTCTTCTAAAATAGCCTTCTGCTGCGTTGGGCTTCAAATCTTCTTTCCTTGACCCACTGCCAATCGCGCCTTGAATCTTGGAACAGATCTAAAAACAAAACATGTTGTGACAGTCATGATGTCGAGTCTTCATGATGGGACATTTCATTTGACATCTTTGGTCTGAGCTGAAACCTTCATGTTGGAACATCTTTCACAACATTATGTTTTACCAAAATTTAGTCAAACTCTTGGAGTTTTCATCTTCGATGTCCCCAACGAACTTGGTAAACTTCGAAACCTTCCATCCCCTTAGCAATTCTGTTTGCACCACAAAATCTGGTAGCAGGGACAAATACGCTGGCCTTTGCAAGCTAGGGTTCATACCATTTAGAACCATGATTCGTTCGATGATGGCTTCTAGATTTTGTTCTCCAACCATTGCATCCTGTCGAACCCGCTTGACCACGTGGTCGGGGTCTTAGTTTCCATTAACTAGTACAACGGGAGGTCGTTGGGCCACCCTAGGCATTAGTTCGACCACATGGGGTTCTTGGTCAATTGGCTCGTCGAACCTCTCTTCGTGTTGGACCGATACCTTTGGTTAAGGTAGGGTCCTCTATCCAATTTGTGCCATAATAGTACCCAAGAAATCACCTATTCTAGTCATCTGAGTTGCCAGTTATTGGTAACTCTGAGTCGAATCTTGAATTGATGGCCTCATTATGGTTCCCATTTCCTGAATTAGCATATGGACCATTTCGTGATTACTTTCGTCCATCTGCTGTCTCATAACCGCGACAGAACTTGAAGTAAAGGTTGGGATTACCTTAGATGGAAACCCCAGTCCTATGGTTCGACTGAACTGGTTTCCCATGTGAAGACTTAGATTCTCAATGGTTTTGATGAAGACAACAATGTTCATTCAAAAATCTTATGTTCAAAGGAAATGGATCAAGACGTCAAAGCAAGTACAAGTTTCATATTCATTCAAGTCTTGAAGTTATTTCAAAGATTGATCAAAGGTATTGACATTCAACTCTTTATAATGTCTACACAAGTGTTCAATAATGCCTAATACACTTCACATAAGTTTAAGATGTTTTGAAATGCATTGCCATAGGTTTCATACCATAAAAATTAGTATTTTTCACTTCTGTCCAGCTGTTAATCGGTTAACAGCATTCGGTTAACCGGTTAACCAGTTCAAATTTTGAAATTCTGGGTACGTTGAAGAGGTGTTAATCGATTAACCCCCAGTGGTTAAGTGATTAACACAGAATCAGTGGCAAATATTTTTACTTTTTTTCATGTTGTTTGTTTCAAACTTTCTTCCAATAAACCTTGGCATCCCTTCATTAATTAAACAATTTTATAAAGGTATCTTAGGGCTATATAAACATCATATTGTCAGATTTTACAACTCACCTCTTTGTAAAAATTTTAAACAATCGTTCAAATCTCAAAACTTTCATTTTCTCTAAGTGTTCATTCAAAAACTTTTTAAGTGTGGAACTATTGCATTAAACCTTCATACATTTTGTCATAGTTTCATTCCAATTTTCTTGAACTCTTGTTTTACATTATTAGAGTGGTTGTTACAAAAAGAGAAGATCAATCTTTTGATTGATACAAGTTCAAGAATTCATTTTCAAACGCTTCTACAAAGTTCAGATTTTTTGTAAAAATCCTAAGTTGCAAGGATTCTTTGGATTTAGGTGTTGACTATAACGAGAAGGATTGTTTCTCTTATAGGGTTTGATATATTCCGTGTTGTCCAGGTTTGTTGGAAACAAGAGGTTGATCTTGCGAGGATTGTTCTAATTTCAACAAAGTTATAAAATCCAAGAGGATTATTCTTAGTGTGCTTGTTAGAGTCTGTATAGAAAGGCTAGGATAGTCTTGTCTTAGGATCTAACATTATTAAAAATTCTCTTACTGTGTAAGGGGACTGGAGCACTCTCGGTCTGTGAGGGGAACCAGGATATATCGCCTGTGTCATTTACTTTCCGCACTTAGGATCTAACAAGAGAAACCTACGACTCTCAAACCCTAAACCCTACTTTAAAAAATTGGATTCCTAAGTCTATGCTGTTCTCCCTCTCTTTTTCCATAGGTCTTGGTCTTCTAAAATAGCCTTCTGCTGCGTTGGGCTTCAAATCTTCTTTCCTTGACCCACTGCCAATCGCGCCTTGAATCTTGGAACAGATCTAAAAACAAAACATGTTGTGACAGTCATGATGTCGAGTCTTCATGATGGGACATTTCATTTGACATCTTTGGTCTGAGCTGAAACCTTCATGTTGGAACATCTTTCACAACATTATGTTTTACCAAAATTTAGTCAAACTCTTGGAGTTTTCATCTTCGATGTCCCCAACGAACTTGGTAAACTTCGAAACCTTCCATCCCCTTAGCAATTCTGTTTGCAACTCAAAATCTGGTAGCAGGGACAAATACGCTGGCCTTTGCAAGCTAGGGTTCATACCATTTAGAACCATGATTCAGTCGACGATGGCTTCTAGATTTTGTTCTCCAACCATTGCATCCTGTCGAACCCGCTTGACCACGTGGTTGGGGTCTTAGTTTCCATTAACTAGTACAACGGGAGGTCATTGGGCCACCCTAGGCATTAGTTCGACCACATGGGGTTCTTGGTCAATTTGCTCGTCGAACCTCTCTTCGTGTTGGACCGATACCTTTGGTTAAGGTAGGGTCCTCTATCCAATTTGTGCCATAATAGTACCCAAGAAATCACCTATTCTAGTCATCTGAGTTGCCAGTTATTGGTAACTCTGAGTCGAATCTTGAATTGATGGCCTCATTATGGTTCCCATTTCCTGAATTAGCATATGGACCATTTCGTGATTACTTTCGTCCATCTGCTGTCTCATAACCGCGACAGAACTTGATGTAAAGGTTGGGATTACCTTAGATGGAAACCCGAGTCCTATGGTTCAACTGAACTGGTTTCCCATGTGAAGACTTAGCTTCTCAATGGTTTTGATGAAGACAACAATGTTCATTCAAAGATCTTATGTTCAAAGGAAATGGATCAAGACGTCAAAGCAAGTACAAGTTTCATATTCATTCAAGTCTTGAAGTTATTTCAAAGATTGATCAAAGGTATTGACATTCAACTCTTTATAATGTCTACACAAGTGTTCAATAATGCCTAATACATTTCACATAAGTTTAAGATGTTTTGAAATGCATTGCCATAGGTTTCATACCATAAAAATTAGTATTTTTCACTTCTGTCCAGCTGTTAATCGGTTAACAGCATTTGGTTAACCAGTTAACCAGTTCAAATTTTGAAATTCTGGGTACGTTGAAGAGGTGTTAATCGATTAACCCCCAGTGGTTAACCGATTAACACTGAATCAGTGGCAAATATTTTTAGTTTTTTTCATGCTGTTTGTTTCAAACTTTCTTCCAATGAACCTTGGCATCCCTTCATTAATTAAACAATTTTGTAAAGGTATCTTAGGGCTATATAAACATCATATTGTCAGATTTTACAACTCACCTCTTTGCAAAAATTTCAAACAATCATTCAAATCTTAAAACTTTCATTTTCTCTAAGTGTTCATTAAAAAACTTTTTAAGTGTGGAACTATTGCATTAAACCTTCATACAATTTGTCATAGTTTCATTCCAATTGTCTTGAAAACTTGTTTTACATTATTAGAGTGGTTGTTACAAAAAGAGAAGATCAATCTTTTGATTGATACAAGTTCAAGAATTCATTTTCAAACACTTCTACAAAATTCAGATATTTTGTAAAAATCCTAAGTTCCAAGGATTGTTTGGATTTAGGTGTTGACTATAAGGAGAAGGATTGTTTCTCTTATAGGGTTTGATATATTCCTTGTTGTCCAGGTTTGTTGGAAACAAGAGGTTGATCTTGAGAGGATTGTTCTAATTTCAACAAAGTTATAAAATCCAAGAGGACTATTCTTGGTGTGCTTGTTAGAGTCTGTATAGAAAGGCTAGGATAGTCTTGTCTTAGGATCTAACAATATTAAAAATCTCTTACTGTGTAAGGGGACTGGAGCACTCTCGGTCTGTGAGGGGAACCAGGATATATCGCCTGTGTCATTTACTTTCCGCACTTAGGATCTAACAAGAGAAACCTACGACTCTCAAACCCTAAACCCTACTTTAAAAAATTGGATTCCTAAGTCTATGTTGTTCTCCCTCTCTTTTTCCATAGGTCCTGGTATTCTTTTCTAGCCTTCTGCTGCGTTGGGCTTCAAATTTTCTTTCCTTGACCCACTGTCAATCGCGCCTTGAATCTTGGAACAGATCTAAAAACAAAACATGTTGTGACAGTCATGATGTCGAGTCTTCATAATGGGACATTTCATTTGACATCTTTGGTCTGAGCTGAAACCTTCATGTTGGAACATCTTTCACAAGATTATGTTTTACCAAAATTTAGTCAAACTCTTGGAGCTTTCATCTTCAATGTCCCCAATGAACTTGGTAAACTTTGAAACCTTCCATCCCCTTAGCAATTCTGTTTGTAACACAAAATCTGGTAGCAGGGACAAATACGCTGGACTTTGCAAGCTAGGGTTCATACCATTTTGAACCATGATTCGTTCGACGATGGCTTCTAGATTTTTTTCTCTAACCATTGCATCCTGTCGAACCTGCCTGACCACGTGGTTGGGGTCTTAGCTTCTATTAATTAGTACAACGGGAGGTCGTTGGGCCACCCTAGGCACTAGTTAGACCACATGGGGTTCTTGGTTAATTGTCTCGTCGAACCTCTCTTCGTGTTGGACTGATACCTTTGGTTGAGGTAGGGTCCTCTATCCAACTTGTGCCATAATAGCACCCAAGAAATCACCTATTCTAGTCATCTGAGTTTCCAGTTATTGGTAACTCTGAGTCGAATCTTGAATTGATGGCCTCATTATGGTTCCCATTTGCTGAGTTAGCATATGGAACATTTCGTGATTACTTTCGTCCATCTGCTGTCTCATAACCGCGACAGAACTTGAAGTAAAGTTTGGGATTACCTTATGAAATTCTTGTACCAGATATGTGATGTTACGTGTGATGGACAACAACACATTCTACAATGGACAATGTAAAACAACAATAAATCAACACAATGAATTGTTCACCCAGTTCGGTTTAACTACCTACGTCTGGGGGCTACCAAGCCAGGGATGAATTTCACTATTAGTATAATTAATTTACAGACTCAACAACCAAGTTGACATCTCCTAAACTTAATCTCTACTTAATGAACCTTCTACCTAAGAGACCACTTAAGTATGAGAACACCACTCAATCCCTAAATCACTTCAGTGATATAATTCAAATATCACACACTTTGAAAAACTCAACGTGATTCTGCTTCACAGCTTTGATCAAGAACAACTCAAAACAACAACACCAATTCACACTAGAATGGTTTACAATACAAACACGAATACTCAAACGACTCTCAGTCTTTAGCTCTCTTTCTTCGTCGCTTTTCCTTTAGGATTGTTGCGCTTTATATAGCTATATGATTTGGTCTTGGATCTGCTACAATATCTGACCTGATTTATTATTTAAAACTGAATCTTCAAAATAAATTTTCTCTCTCAAAATCTTCTTAAATCTTCAGCCTTTAAACTCTCCTACAAATCTGCATCAAACCTATTTGTAACATAAAATATCTCCTCCAAGATATTCACATCCAATTACTCTGCCAGCTCTTCCAAAATCTAGCCAAAACGCTTAACCCTAAAAACATCTCAAACCTGATGTTTTACTGATCTGCATATCCTATGTCATGACATCGCATGTGACATCAGACTTCACAACTTCAACAGCTAAACACTTAACATTATTCAATGTTAAGACTCAATGTTAAGACATCACCCATATGACATCAACATTGAACACTTTGTTTTACCAAAATTCTAGCCAATCCAAGAACCAACAATCTCCCCCTTTGGCTAATTTTGGCTAAAACAATCTCTGCAACATCAGAGACTTCAGCAGCGGATAAAAAAATTTAAAAACACACAGCTCCCATCAACAAAGAGCAAACTCCCCCTCAAAACCAGAACTAGCATAACCATAACCTGATGTTCAACATGCACATTCCCCCTCAACATATGCACCACACCAGATCTCAGATAAGATACACCCACACGCACAGGCTGACTCTCCTCCTTTTTAGTTATAATTATACAATCAACAAACACAATGTCCTGACATAAAGACATGGTCAAACATCATGCTTCCCAAAAACACAAGTTCCAACACATTGACTGTTCAGTCGATACAAACTATGCTCCTTGTTTTTATTATAGACACAAGCCTTTCTTCCTTCTAGCAGCACCACTCAGCAACCAAGAATGAGCCAGTCAAACATCAAAGATGCAGCAAAGAACTTTAAGTAGAAGGACAAGACTTCAGATCCACCTCAGAAGAGGAGCAAGACAATGACTACAGCTGAAACTACTTCAGGAACCACAAAGACAGGCAGAACCTCAGAAACAACCATGAAACCAAGCAAGAAGCTTCCTGTGCAACAACAAGCTACTGATGACGATTGGGATGAAGACTGGAAAGCTTTTCTAGATGCAGGGGGTTGGGATAATCTGTAACTAATGATGTACTTCAAACCTGAATGCCTTCAGCAGTTAAATAAAATCAATTTCTAATAAAGAATACAACTGCTTAATACACTCTCTAGCACATTTAATCTTCATAAATGCAAATTCCTAATTTACTTCTCAAACTTTCAAATTGGTTTGCATCTAAGGTTTTAGTAAAAATGTCAGCTAATTGTTGATCTGTAGCAACACGTTCCAAAGCAACTACTTTGTCTTCAACCAAATCTCTTATAAAATGATGCCTTATATCAATATGCTTGGTTCTGCTATGCTGAATAGAATTCTTAGAGATATTGATAGCACTCAAATTATCACAGTACAATGTCATGACATCTTGCTTGACATTGTATTCTGTTAATATCTGCTTCATCCAAACAAGTTGAGCACAACTACTTCCTGCTTCTATGTACTCAGCTTCAGCAGTAGAAAGAGACACACAGTTCTGCTTTTTACTAAACCATGATATCAGATTATTCCCTAGGAAGAAACAACCTCCAAAAGTGCTTTTCCTATCATTAGCACGCCCAGCCCAGTCAGCATCACAATATCCCCTTAACTCAGTCCCAGATCCATGACTATACAACATCCCATAGTCACTAGTGCCATTAACATATTTCAGGATCCTCTTTACTTGATTCAAGTGACTAACCTTAGGCTCAGATTGGTATCTGGCACAAACTCCAACAATAAAGGCAATGTCAGGTCTTCTAGCTGTGAGATACAATAGACTCCCAATCATGCTTCTATATAAACTTTGATCCACACTGACACCATGTTCATCCTTGGATAATTTTAGATGAGTAGGAGCAGGAGTCCTCTTGTGATTAGCATTCTCTAGACCAAACTTCTTCACTATGTTCTTTGCATACTTGCTCTGAGAAATGAATATGGAGTTCTCCATTTGTCTAACTTGTAGACCAAGAAAATAGTTCAGCTCACCAACAAGACTCATTTCAAATTCAGACTGCATCAGTTCCACAAAATGTTTCACCATTGCATCTGACATCCCACCAAATACTATGTCATCAACATAGATTTGAGCTATCATCAGCTTTCCTCCTTCCTCTTTAACAAACAAAGTCTTGTCAATCCCTCCTTTTCTGTAGCCATTCACAACCAGGAATTCATTAAGTCTTTCATACCAAGCTCTTGGTGCTTGCTTCAAACCATATAGAGCTTTCCTTAGTTTGTACACATGGTCAGGAAATGTTGGATCAATAAATCCTTTTGGTTGATCAACATACACCTCTTCATTTAAGTACCCATTCAAGAAGGCACTTTTAACATCCATCTGAAAAAGCTTGAATTTGAAATTACAAGCCACCCCTAAGAGAAATCTGATAGATTCCAGTCTTGCCACAGGAGCAAAGGTTTCATCATAATCAATTCCTTCAACTTGAGTGTATCCCTGAGCAACTAATCTGGCCTTGTTTCGGGTGATAACTCCTTGTTCATCAGATTTATTCTTGTAGATCCACTTGGTGCCAATCACATTAACTCCATCAGGCCTAGGTACAAGCTCCCATACTTCATTCCTCTTGAATTGCTCCAGCTCTTCATGCATTGCATTTATCCAAAACTCATCAGTCAATGCTTCCTTGACATTCTTTGGCTCAATTTTGGTGACAAAACATGAACTTGCTATAACATCTCTTGACCTAGTCCTCACTCCAGACTTTGGATCACCTATAATGAGCTCCTTTGGGTGGTCCTTCTACACTCTAATGGAGGGATCTTTATGAGGTTGCTCAGTTTAAGGCTCAGCAGTAGTAACACTAGGAGTTGGACTTCTGTCTTCATCTTCTGGTGCAACTTCACCAACTGATGTTCCAACATCATCTAGGACATCATCATCTTCCTGCTTGTAATTGTCATCAATCACCATATTGATTGACTCCATCATCACCTTGGTTCTAGAGTTGAAAACCCTATATGCTCTGCTGTTAGTAGAGTATCCCAAAAATATTCCTTCATCACTTTTGGAATCCAATTTTCTTCTCTGTTCTCTATTAGCCAGAATATAACATCTACTTCCAAAAACATGAAAGTATTTAACATTAGGTTTTCTTCCCTTCCATAGTTCATACAGAGTGGATGGAGTGCCTCTTCTCACGGTAACCCTGTTGTGAATGTAGCAGGCAGTATTCATGGCTTCAGCCCAGAAATGATAGGGAAGTTTCTTGGCATGGATCATAGCTCTAGCAGACTCTTGGATAGTTATGTTCTTCCTCTCAACTACTCCATTTTGTTGAGGAGTAATAGGAGATAAAAACTCATGACTTATACCTTCAGCAGAGCAAAATTCTTCAAACTTGCTATTCTCAAACTCTCTTCCATGGTCACTTCTTATCCTGATAACATTACTCTCCTTTTCACTTTGGAGTCTTTGACAAAGATCTTTAAAAACATCAAACGCCTCTGATTTGTCTTTGATGAAGCTCACCCAGGTGTACCTTGAATAGTTATCCACAACTACATATGCATATTTCTTTCCACCCAGACTTTCCACCTGCATAGGTCCCTTCAAGTCCATATGAAGTAGCTCCAAGACCTTGGAGGTGGTGTCATGTTGAAGCTTCGAATGAGACATCTTTGTCTGCTTCCCTTTTTGACAGTCTCCGCACACTTTTCCTTCCTCAATATTAAGTTTGGGAATTCCTCTGACTGCTTCTGAGGAGATGATTCTCTTCATTCCCTCTAGGTAAAGATGTCCCAACTTCTGATGCCAGATTTTAACATCATCTTCTTTAGCAAAAACACAAGTGGGAGAATTTGAGTCTTGTGGCACCCAAAGATAACAATTATCCTTAGACCTGTCTCCCTTCATAACGACTTCTCCTTTATCATCTTTGGCAATGCATTCAGACTTTGTAAAGTCTACTTTGAATCCTTGATCACAAAGTTGACTAATGCTAATCAAATTAGCTGTCAGTCCTTTCACAAGAAGAACATCCTCTAGTCTGGGAGCACCAGCACAATTTAGTTTACCAATCCCCTTGATCTCTCCTTTGACCCCGTCACCAAATGTAACATGTCCTGAAGAGTGAAGCTTCACATCTACCAACAGATTCTTTACTCCAGTCATGTGCCTTGAACACCCACTGTCAAAGTACCAATCTTCTTTGGTAGAAACCCTTAAAGAAGTGTGAGCTAACAAGCTGGTAACCTTAACTTTAGGGATCCATTGCTTCTTAGGCTTTGTAACCTGCCTTCCTTTATAACAGTTCTGTTTGGGAACAACCTGATGAGCCTTCTGTGGATATCCATGTAGCTTATAACAATAAGCCTTAATGTGTCCAAAACATCCACAATGGTGACACCTCCAGTGTCTGTATTTCTTCTTAGATTGAGTTCTGTCATGATGTTTTAACATCTGTTTTAACATCACTGGTTTAAGGGTGATAGAACCTGCATCACTGGTGAAACCCAAACCACATTTGTCTGCAGCCATCTTCCCAATACTAAGAATGTTGTCTAACGCATTAGTACCATTGTTCAACATTCTGATAGTTTTGGTCATAGAGTCCAGTTTATAGTTAAGCATAATGACTTCAGCTTCAAGTTCAATCTTTTCAGCTTTTAATTGTACTATGGTTTTCTTCATATCTTCTCCTTCAAGACACACTTGTTCACTTCTTATGAAAAGATCTTTATAAGTGACAGCAAGTTCATCATAAGTAACCTCATCATCCCAAGACTCATCATCTGACTCATAAACCCCAACCATAGCTCTAACAAGTTTAGCTGAATTTTCTTCAGATTCACTCTCACTGTCAGACCAAGAAGCTGATAACCCTTTCTGCTTCTTTAGAAAAGTAGGACATTCCTTCTTGACATGTCCATACCCTTCACACTCAAAGCATTGTATCCCTTTGTCATTACTGGATTTTTCTTCATCTTTAGACTTCTTTCCTTGTTCTCCTTATCTGTTGATGTCAGAGGTAATGTTCTTGACATTGGGATTATAACTCCTATTTATCCTCTTCATAACTTTGTTGAACTGTTTACCCAGCAAAGCAATAGCCTGAGATAGCTCCTCCTAAGAATCATCCTCTTTCCCTTTCTTGGCTTCTTCAGAACTGGAAACTAAGGCTATACTCTTGGACTTCCTCTCAGGTTCCTCTTCACTTAACCCTAGCTCAAATGTTTGAAGAGATCCAATAAGCTCATCAACCCTCATTTTGCTGATGTCTTGAGCTTCTTCAATTGCAGTCACCTTCATCTTGTACCTCTTGGGAAGGGATCTAAGGATTTTCCTCACCAGTTTTTCTTCAGTCATTTTTTCTCCAAGAGCACTAGAGGCATTAGACAACTCAAGAACACTCATATGAAAGTCATGAATAGTTTCATCTTCCTTCATCTTTAGACTTTCAAACTTTGATGTCAGAAGCTGAAGTCTTGACATCTTAACCTTTGAAGTTCCTTCATGAGTAGTCTTTAGGATGTCCCAAGCTTCCTTAGCAACTTCACAGGCATTGATCAACCTGAATATGTTCTTATCCACTCCATTGAAAATAACATTTAAAGCTTTGGAATTACCAAGGGCAAGCTCATCTTCTTCCTTGGTCCATTCTTCTTCAGGTTTCAGTGTTGAGCTGCCTTCTTTTTCTTTACCAGCATCATCTTTCTCATCAACAACAGGTGCTTTCCATTCTTTTATGATAGCCTTCCAAGCCCTGCTGTCTAAGGATTTCAAAAAGGTAATCATCCTTGGTTTCCAATAATCATAATTCAAGCCATCCAAAATAGGGGGTCTATTCACAAATCCACCAACTTCCTTGTCCATCTTTACCAGAAAGTATCAGCCCTAGATCTCACCCAGATTCAGAGCAGGATGCCTGCTCTGATACCAATTGAAATTCTTGTACCAGATATGTGATGTTACGTGTGATGGACAACAACACATTCTGCAATGGACAATGTAAAACAACAATAAATCAACACAATGAATTGTTCACCCAGTTCGGTTTAACTACCTACGTCTGGGGGCTACCAAGCCAGGGATGAATTTCACTATTAGTATAATTAATTTACAGACTCAACAACCAAGTTGACATCTCCTAAACTTAATCTCTACTTAATGAACCTTCTACCTAAGAGACCACTTAAGTATGAGAACACCACTCAATCCCTAAATCACTTCAGTGATATAATTCAAATATCACACACTTTGAAAAACTCAACGTGATTCTGCTTCACAGCTTTGATCAAGAACAACTCAAAACAACAACACCAATTCACACTAGAATGGTTTACAATACAAACACGAAGACTCAAACGACTCTCAGTCTTTAGCTCTCTTTCTTCGTCGCTTTTCCTTTAGGATTGTTGCGCTTTATATAGCTATATGATTTGGTCTTGGATCTGCTACAATATCTGACCTGATTTGTTATTTAAAACTGAATCTTCAAAACAGATTTTCTCTCTCAAAATCTTCTTAAATCTTCAGCCTTTAAACTCTCCTACAAATCTGCACCAAATCTGTTTGTAACAGAAAATATCTCCTCCAAGTTATTCGCATCCAATTACTCTGCCAGCTCTTTCAAAATCTAGCCAAAACGCTTAACCCTAAAAACATCTCAAACCTGATGTTTTACTGATCTGCATATCTGATGTCATGACATCGCATGTGACATCAGACTTCACAACTTCAACAGCTAAACACTTAACATTATGCAATGTTAAGACATCACCCATATGATATCAACATTGAACACTTTGTTTTACCAAAATTCTAGCCAATCCAAGAACCAACACCTTAGATGGAAACCCTAGTCCTATGGTTCGACTGAACTGGTTTCCCATGTGAAGACATAGCTTCTCAATGGTTTTGATGAAGACAACAATGTTCATTCAAAGATCTTATGTTCAAAGGAAATGGATCAAGACATCAAAGCAAGTACAAGTTTCATATTCATTCAAGTCTTGAAGTTATTTCAAAGATTGATCAAAGGTATTGACATTCAACTCTTTATAATGTCTACACAAGTGTTCAATAATGCCTAATACATTTCACATAAGTTTAAGATGTTTTGAAATGCATTGCCATAGGTTTCATACCATAAAAATTAGTATTTTTCACTTCTGTCCAGCTGTTAATCGGTTAACAGCATTCGGTTAACCAGTTAACCAGTTCAAATTTTGAAATTATGGGTACGTTGAAGAGGTGTTAATCGATTAACCCCCAGTGGTTAACTGATTAACACTGAATCAGTGGCAAATATTTTTAGTTTTTTTAATGCTGTTTGTTTCAAACTTTCTTCCAATGAACCTTGGCATCCCTTCATTAATTAAACAATTTTATAAAGGTATCTTAGGGCTATATAAACATCATATTGTCAGATTTTACAACTCACCTCTTTGCAAAAATTTCAAACAATCATTCAAATCTCAATACTTTCATTTTCTCTAAGTGTTCATTCAAAAACTTTTGAAGTGTGGAACTATTGCATTAAAGCTTCATACATTTTGTCATAGTTTCATTCCAATTGTCTTGAACACTTGTTTTACATTATTAGAGTGGTTGTTACAAAAAGAGAAGATCAATCTTTTGATTGATACAAGTTCAAGAATTCATTTTCAAACACTTCTACAAATTTTAGATTTTTTGTAAAAATCCTAAGTTCCAAGGATTGTTTGGATTTAGGTGTTGACTATAAGGAGAAGGATTGTTTCTCTTATAGGGTTTGATATATTCCTTGTTGTCCATGTTTGTTGGAAACAAGAGGTTGATCTTGAGAGGACTGATCTAATTTCAACTAAGTTATAAAATCCAAGAGGATTGTTCTTGGTGTGCTTGTTAGAGTCTGTATAGAAAGGCTAGGATAGTCTTGTCTTAGTAGCTAACATTATTAAAAATCCCTTACTGTGTAAGGGGACTGGAGTACTCTTGGACTGTAAGGGGAACCAGGATATATCGCCTGTGTCATTTACTTTCCGCACTTAGGATCTAACAAGAAAAACCTACGAATCTCAAACCCTAAACTCTACTTTACAAAATTGGATTCCTAAGTCTATGTTGTTCTCCCTCTCTTTTTCCATACGTCTTGGTCTTCTTTTATAGCCTTCTGCTGCATTGGGCTTCAAATCTTCTTTCCTTGATCCACTGCCAATCGCGCCTTGAATCTTGGAACAGATCTAAAAACAAAACATGTTGTGGCAGTCATGATGTCGAGTCTTCATGATGGGACATTTCATTCGACATCTTTGATCTGAGCTGAAACCTTCATGTTGGAACATCTTTCACAACATTATGTTTTACCAAAATTAAGTCAAACTCTTAGAGCTTTCATCTTCGATGTCCCCAACGAACTTGGTAAACCTCGAAACCTTCCATCCCCTTAGGAATTCTGTTTGCAACACAAAATTTGGTAGCAAGGACAAATACGTTGGCCTTTGCAAGCTAGGGTTCACACCATTTTGAACCATGATTCATTCGACGACGACTTCTAGATTTTGTTCTCCAACCATTACATCCTGTAGAACCTGCCTGACCACGTGGTCGGGGTCTTAATTTCCATTAACTAGTACAACGGGAGGTCGTTGGGCCACCCTAGGCATTAGTTCGACCACTTGGGGTTCTTGGTCAATTGTCTCGTCGAACCTCTCTTCGTGTTGGACAAATACCTTTGGTTGAGGTAGGGTCCTCTATCCAACTTGTGCCATAAGAGCACCCAAGAAATCACCTATTCTAGTCATCTGAGTTGCCAGTTATTGGTAACTCTGAGTCGAATCTTGAATTAATGGCCTCATTATGGTTCCCATTTGCTGAGTTAGCATATGGACCATTTCGGGATTACTTTCGTCCACCTGCTGTCTCATAACCACGACAGAACTTGAAGTAAAGGTTGGGATTGCCTTAGATGGAAACCCCAGTCCTATGGTTCGACTGAACTGGTTTCCCATGTGAAGACTTAGCTTCTCAATGGTTTTGATGAAGACAACAATGTTCATTCAAAGATCTTATGTTCAAAGGAAATGGATCATGACGTCAAAGCAAGTACAAGTTTCACATTCATTCAAGTCTTGAAGTTATTTCAAAGATTGATCAAAGGTATTGACATTAAACTCTTTATAATGTCTACACAAGTGTTCAATAATGTCTAATACATTTCACATAAGTTTAAGGTGTTTAGAAATGCATTGCCATAGGTTTCATACCATAAAAATTAGTATTTTTCACTTCTATCCAGCTGTTAATCAGTTAACAGCATTCGGTTAACCGGTTAACCAGTTCAAATTTTGAAATTCTGGGTACGTTGAAGAGGTTTTAATCGATTAACCCCCAGTGGTTAACCGATTAACACTGAATCAGTGTCAAATATTTTTACTTTTTTTCATGCTGTTTGTTTCAAACTTTCTTCCAACGAACCTTGGCATCCCTTCATTAATTAAACAATTTTGTAAAGGTATCTTAGGGCTATATAAACATCATATTGTCAGATTTTACAATTCACCTCTTTGCAAAAATTTCAAACAATCATTCAAATCTCAAAACTTTCATTTTCTCTAAGTGTTCATTCAAAAACTTTCTAAGTGTGGAACTATTGCATTAAACCTTCATACATTTTGTCATAGTTTCATTCCAATTGACTTGAACACTTGTTTTACATTATTAGAGTGGTTGTTACAAAAAGAGAAGATCAATCTTTTGATTGATACAAGTTCAAAAATTCATTTTCAAACACTTCTACAAAATTCAGATTTTTTGTTAAAATCCTAAGTTCCAAGGATTGTTTGGATTTAGGTGTTGACTATAAGTAGAAGGATTGTTTCCCTTATAGGGTTTGATATATTCCTTGTTGTCCAGGTTTGTTGGAAACAAGAGGTTGATCTTGAGAGTTCTAATTTCAACTAAGTTATAAAATCCAAGAGGATTTTTCTTGGTGTGCTTGTTAGAGTTTGTATAGAAAGGCTAGGATAGTCTTGTCTTAGGATCTAACATTATTAAAAATCTCTTACTGTGTAAGGGGACTGGAGTACTCTCGAACTGTGAGGGGAACCAAGATATATCGCCTGTGTCATTTACTTTCCGCACTTTACCGCATTTCATCACTTAGAAACTTTAGGAAAGTAAAAATCAATTCCATCGAAAACTGATAAAATATTCTAAGGAACCTAATTCACCCCCTCTTAGGTATATTCCTACTTACATCTGGCATCAGAGCAGGTTATAGGTAACCTGTTCCTTCAAGATCCAACATGGCTTCCACAAGCGCAAATCCGGTTTTCAAAGATGGAGGTAGTAGTAACAAGCCCCCTCTATTTTCTGGAGAATACTTTGAATTTTGGAAAATAATAATGAAAGCATACTTAGAAGCACAAGGAGATGGAATATGGGAAACTGTTGAAAATGGTCCACATAAACCAATGAGTGTAGTAAACGATGTTTTAACTCCAAAGGTTAAAAATGCTTATAATGAAGATGATAGAAAAAAATTGCTCGATGAAAAGAAAGTCATTAACATATTACAAAGTGCTTTAAGTATGGATGAATTTTTCAGCGTTTCACAATGTAAATCCGCTACAAAAATTTGGGACAATTTAGTTGAAACTCATGAAGGAACCACTGAAGTTAAAAGATCTAGATTGAATACATTAAGTCAAGAATATGAGATGTTCCGAATGCAGCCCAGAGAATCCATCGTTGCATTACATAAAAGATTTGTTCATTTGACTAATCACTTAATGGCACTTGGTAAGACATTTTATAATGATGAATTAAATCTCAAAGTTCTTAGATCATTGACTAGAGAATGGCAACCAAAAGTTACGGCAATGTCAGAAAAGAAAAGTCTTTCTACAATGACTTCCGCATCACTATTTGGAAAATTTCAAGAACATGAATTAGAACTTGGACGACTTGAAAAATATGAACATCAAGAAAAGAAATCCAAGAGTATTGCATTGAAAGTGGATTTAAAAGATAAACAAAATGATGATTCATCGGAGGAAGACGAAAATTTCATGCTACTAGTAAAAAGACTAGGTAAATTTTTTGGTAATAAAGACAAGTCCTTTAATTATGATAAAAGAAAGAAACACTTCAAGAAAAAGGAGGCTACCACTTCATCTCAAGATGTTACATGTTACGAATGTGGAAAGCAAGGTCACATAAAGCCCGATTGTCCAAAAATCGCAAAGAAAGGAAGTTTCAAAGGCAAGAAGGAATCATAAAATAAAAAGGCATATATTGCATGGGACGACAATGACATTAGTTCATCATCCAACTCAAAGAGCGATGAAAGCGCAAATTTGGCACTAATGGCTACACACAACTCCGATGATGAAAATGAAGAGGTTAGTAATGAATTTTCTCTTTATGGTAATGATGCACAAGAAGCCATTAATGAACTCTTAAATGAATATAAGGTTTTGTATAAAACAATATCTTCACAAAAGAAACAAATAACATCTTTAGAAGAAAAAGTTGATGTTAGGGAAAAGGAATCAAAAGATGAAAAACAAAAGAAAATTAGTGAAGGAAAACAAGAGTTGGTATGTAAAAATTGTGAATCATTTTCTTTCCAAATTGTTCAATTAAAAAGAGTCTTTGAAAGATATGAGAAAGGACAAATTGGATTAGAAGCGGTCCTTAGTCAACAAAGATATTCAAATGATAAAAATGGACTTGGTTACTCAAAGTTTTCTAAACCAAGTTCTAGTAAAACAATCTTTGTTAAGGCTAGTGACCAAACTTCTAAAGAGAAAGTGAACAAACCTAGGAATGTTCATCCTTATCCTAAAAAGAAATCATATACCTAATGCTTGCTATGTAAGAAACTTTAGTGTTGCAAGTGGGCATTATGTGTGGGTAAAGAAATGTACTAATTATGAAGGACCCAAGGCTATTTGGGTAACTTACAAAACTTAATTTGTTTTGTAGGTTTGCTTGAAGACCACTTCAAATCTATGGTATCTTGATAGTGGTTGCTCGAAGCATATGACCGGAGATATAAACAAATTTTCAAATCTAGTGCTTAAGGCCAAGGGTTTTGTTACTTATAGAGATAATAATAAAGGAAATATTCTTGGCGTAGGCAAAGTTGGAGCACCACCTTTCACAAATATTGAGGATGTGCTTTATGTTGAAAGATTAAAGCATAACCTTCTTAGCATAAGCCAACTTTGTGACAAAGGCTTCAAAATCAATTTCACCAAAGATGAATGTTTGATAGAAGACGAAGTCACTAATGAGGTAGTGCTTAAAGGTAAAATAATTAACAATATTTTTATGATTTCCCTTGATGACGTTTCTTTGAAGGTTAAATGTCTTATGGCAAACAGTAATGATTCATGGCTATGGCACAAAAGGATTCATGGCTATGGCTCACATTCTTTGGAGCATTTGAATAAATTAATCAAACATGATTTAGTTATTGGCTTACCAAAGATAAAATATGTCAAAGATAAGTTGTGTGATGCATGTCAAAAAGGGAAACAAACCAAGTCAACTTTCAAATCTAAGGATGTGGTGTCCACTTCAAGGCCACTACAATTGTTGCATATGGACTTATTTGGTCCATCAAGAACAAGAAGCTTTGGAGGTAATGTATATGTTTTAGTTATTGTTGATGATTTCTCTAGATATATTTGGACATTCTTTTTAGTGCATAAAAGTGATGCATTCAAGGCGTTCAAGAAGTATGCAAAAAGCAAATTCAAAATGAGAAGTCACTTTCAATTGCCTCCATAAAAAGTGACCATGGTGGAGAATTCCAAAATACTTATTTCGAAGAATTTTGCGAAAAACATGGAATATCTCACAACTTCTCGGCACCAAGAACCCCATAACAAAATGGTGTTGTAGAAAGAAAGAATAGGTCATTGGTGGAACTTGCAAGAACAATGCTTAGCGACTCAAATCTTCCAAAGTACTTTTGGGCGGATGCGGTAAGCACGACATGTTTTGTAAGTAATCGTGTTAATATTACACCTATCCTAAAGAAGACCCCTTATGAACTTTTCAAAAGGAGGAAACCAAACATTGCTTACTTTCACATATTTGGATGCAAATGTTTTGTCTTGAACAATGACAAAGACAATCTTGGTAAGTTCTATGAAAAATCGGATGAAGGTATATTTCTTGGCTATTCACTTTCAAGTAAGGCATATAGAATTTATAATAAAAGAACTTTAACTATTGAAGAATCTATGCATGTTAAGTTTGATGAATCTAACCCCTCCAGGGAGGATATTGTTATTTGTGATGATGATGATGATGATTTCATAGAGGCTCCTCAAAAAGACTCCTCCCAAGTCAACAATGAGAATCAAGTAGATCATCAAGAAGAATCTATTCAAAAAGAATCTATAGTCAACGATCTACCAAAAGAATAGAGGACACATATAGATCATCCTATTGACAAGATTATTGGAGACATATCTCAAAGAGTATCTACTCGTTTAAATCTAAAAGATGCGTGTCTCAATATGGCATCTGTTTCTCAAATAGAACCGTCTAAAGTGCAAGATGCCTTAGATGATGATCAATGGATTATAGCCATGCAAGAAGAATTAAATTAGTCTGAAAAAAATAAGGTATGGGATTTTGTTCCAAGATCAAAAGGTAAGTATATTATTGTCACTAAATGGATATTCAAAAATAAGCTAGATGAAAATGGTATCATTATAAGGAACAAAGAAAGAGTAGTAGCACAAGGCTATAATCAAGAAGAAGGTATAGATTTTGAGGAAACATTTGCACCGGTTGCTAGACTAGAAGCAATTAGATTATTGTTAGCATATGCTTGTTCTTTGAATTTTCAGTTGTATCAGATGGACGTTAAAAGCTCATTTCTAAATGGATACATACTTGAAGAAGTTTATGTAAATCATCCTCCAGGATTTGAAGATTTCAAACATCCTAATCATGTTTACAAACTCAAAAAGGCATTGTATGGATTGAAGCATGCACCAAGAGCTTGGTATGATAGGTTAAGTAATTTTCTTTGACAACACGGTTTCGAAAAAGGTAAAGTTGATACTAATTTGTTTATTTAAAGAATTAACCATCAAACTATCATAGTGCAAATTTATGTATATGACATAGTATTTGGATTTACAAATGAATCCTTATGTGAAGAATTCTCAAAAATCATGCAAGGAGAATTTGAAATGTCCATGATGGGAAAATTGAACTACTTTCTTGGATTGCATATCAAACAAACAAAGAATGGGATATTCATAAATCAATCTAAATATTGCAAAGAACTTCTTAAAAGATTTGACTTGGATACTTGCAAAGAAATAGCAACTCCAATGGGATCCGGCACATATCTTGATCATGACGAATCCGAAATTCCAATTGATATCACTAAATATCGAGGTATGATCGGCTCTTTACTATATCTAACCGCTAGTCGACCTGATATTATGTTTAGTGTATGTTTATGTGCACGATTTCAAGCTTGTCCGAAGGAATCTCATATCATAGCGGTGAAAAGAATAATGAAGTATCTTAAAGGGACATCCAATGTCGGTCTCTGGTACCCTAAAGGTAGTATATGTAGTCTTGTTGGTTTTTCTGATGCAGATTATGCAGGATGTAAGACGGACAGGAAAAGCACAAGTGGAACTTTTCACATTTTTGGAAATCCCTTAGTCTCTTGGCCATGCAAAAAGCAATCAAGTGTGGCTCTTAGCACTACAGAAGCAGAGTATATCGCCGCCGGTAGCTGTTGTTCGCAAATACTTTGGTTGAAGCAACAAATTCATGATTATGGTGTGGATCTAGGATGCATATCTCTCAAATGCGACAACACTAGTGCAATCAATATATCAAAAAATCCAATCATGCATTTAAGGACCAAGCACATAGATATCAGACATCACTTTCTAAGAGATCACGTTCTAAAAGGTGACATTGAGATTACTTTTATCGATACTCAAAATCAACTGGCGGATATCTTCACAAAACCGCTTCCTCGGGACGCATTTTTTAAGATTCGACGAGAACTTGGCATTTTGGATGAAGGTGGCATTTAAATCTTCAATATTTATTCATTATATGTGTAGCGCGCGATTTTTGTCGGTGACGCGACCACCTTATCGCAGGAATTGGGTTTTCTCAATGAAGAGAAGGGGTGCTACTTTCTGATTTCTTATTAATCCCATGAAGCTGGAAGGGAAAGGGAAGCTATCTAAAATTAACCTTGCATGCGAATGTTTAACTGAACAAACGCTTAAAGAGATTCGGGGAGTTCGAGGTCAGGTTATACAATGGGGAGTTGTCAATTACCCATCCTATATGTGGTTATCCACAGGTTGTTAGCTTTAGATTTTGCTTTGTACTTGATGGTGTTTATCTGTTAATGGGTTGGGAAAGTTTCTTGGGAAATATGAGAGGGAGAGTGAGTTTTTGTTGATGTTCGGGTTTTTCCGATGTTTTTGGTAAGGTACTGGACCTAAGTTTTGATTAGTATGAAGGTACGGGACCTAGAGTTTTTGATTAGTATGCTCGCTAAGATTTCGCAATCTTATGCCTACGTATTCTTGTTTAAACGAAACAGGGAAATCAGAGCAATCGTAGTTCCTCCTATTCTAAGGAAGGAAAATATGTTTTGGTGTCTTGTTCAAAACCCAAGATTGAAGCTAGAAGGTTGAGTATTTGTGTCTTGTTCAAACCCCAAGATTGAAGCTAAAAGGTTTGACTGAGAAAGAATTTGTCATCTCTAAAGGGAGACATCTTGTCTGTTTATCACAACTGTTGGGTGACTGTTTATAAAGGAGAATTACTTTAACTGGGATATGAGAATCCAGCAATACCATAATGTCCTTTATGAGGGATTTGTCCTAAAGGGGAAAACTTTAACTCAGTGTGAAGCAATGCCATTTTTCCTTAGGAATTTCTCATGCTAAGAGAGGGATAGTGGCGTGGATGTAAATAATCCAGAGGCTTGCCGCTTACACCAATTAGATGAAAGAGAGGGTTTACCCGGATAACAGATGAACAACAACTTGGATATTTGGGTCAACAAGTGTGCCACTTATAGCAGTTATCTGAGATTAGGGTTTGTTTTGAATGTCTGTTTTGATAAGTGATAAACAGAGAAATGACTTCCTACAGAGGGATTTTGATTTCCTCTAGGGGATGCTGATTTTTGTGTGCCTTGATCAAAGCCCAAGGTTGAAGCTAAGAGGTTGATTGACTCCGCTGGGTAAGTCCTTATACAAAGCCTAAGAGGAGGCTAGAGAAGACTGACTCAACGAGAGAGTGTTTATATATGTCTTGTACAAAGCCCAAGACTGAGGCTAAAAAGAGACTGACTCTTTGGGGGATATCATTATACAAAGCCTAAGAGGAGGCTAAAAGTTTGACTTTTCCAGGGAAAATGTTCTGTCTGTCTCGTACAAAGCGCAAGATTGAGGCTAAAAGGGATTTTGACTCCATTGGGGAGGGTTTGTATGTGTCTTGTACAAAGCCCAAGATTGAGGCCGAAAAGAAGACTGACTCGATGAAAAAGAAATCTTTATATGTCTTGTACAAAGCCCAAGATTGAGGCTAAAGTGAGACTTTAATGACTCAACTGAGGGTATTATAGGTGTCTTGTACAAGTCCAAGATTGAGGCTGAAATGAGTTTGACTCTGCTGGAGAGTATTACCTGTCTTGTACAAAGCCCAAGATTGAGGCTGAAAAGGAGAGGATTGACTCTGCTTAGGGATATTATTTCTCAAAGCCTAAAAGAAGGCTGGGAGGAATTGACTCAGCTGGGGAAGATATTTATCCAGAGCTTGAGAGAAGGTTACAAAGATTTCGACTTTGTTGTAGAAAACTTATAAATGTTTTGTACAAAGCCCAATATTGAGGCTGGAAAAGGTTTGACTCAACAAGAGAGTGCTTTTATCTGTCCTGTACAAAGCCCAGGATTATTGCTGAACAAGCTGGAGAAATCATTATACAAAGCCTAAGAGGAGGCTGGCTTCTGCTAGGGGAAATCTTTATACCAAGCCTAAGAGGAGGCTGGAAAAGATTGGCTCAATGAGAGAGTGTTTTTATCTGTCTTATACAAAGCCCAAGATTGAGGCTAAAAGGGTTGACTCAACAAGAGAGTGCTAAAATGTGATTGACTCAACAAGAGAGTCTGAAAAGGTAATTGACTTAACAAGAGAGTCTGAAAATGTTAGCTCCGTTGGGGAGAATCATTGGACAAAGCCCAAAAGGAGGCTGACTATGCTGAGGAAAGGAAGGATCATTATACAAAGCCTAAGAGGAGGCTATCTTCTACTAGGGATTATTGAGATCCCGAGGCAGGTCTAAATGGGGAATCAACTCTTGCTGAGGATTACAGAAGAGTTGAGGTATCAGAGACCTTGAGGTTCTGATTTAGAATAGTGCTATACTGATGATAAGCTGACCCTAGCTAGAGATTTTTAGGAGAGAGACTGGGTTTTAGAACCCATGGGTTTTAACTCTGTTGGAGATTGATCCATAATGACCAAGGTTCCTCCTATGTTTGTAAAGAACTTGAGAATGTCTTTGAGACTCAAGAGGAGATTTAAACTGTCCAAGTCTACTGGTATGGAAGAGTTTATCTTTGTACGATGCCCAAGAGGAGGCAGGTGCTTTAAGGGATGAGAATCAACCCTCAATTGGCCTGAGATTTGACATTGGAAAGACTACTCTAGCAAAGGATGACTAAGTTCTATTCCTACACCTTTAAGAGGTCTTCGGGTCCTTGTATTAAGCCCAAGAAAAGGCATGAGAACTTCTAAGAAGCCGGAGGGTCCTTGTACAAAGCCCAAAAGGTGGCGGGGATGCTTTTAGGAAGCATGTGGGTCCAAACTTAAGAAGAGCTCATGAAAAATTTCACCGGGAATAATCTTTTCTTTAGTGAACAGTTCTAGGGTTTGAAGAAATTCAAGAGAGGTTTCACCGAGAATTAATCCTCTATGGGGAAACTGAATTTATTTGACAAGTTCTAATAGTGATAGCCTGAGAAAAGGTTCACCGAGAATACTGCCTTTCTCTTTGTTCCATATTGTTTAAGCCCAAGAGAAGGCAAGATTGTATTTGGAAATCCTATGAGGGATCTAGTTTTGACTGTATTAAAGAGTGACCAACTAGTTTTACCTAGTTCTAGACCTAGTTGTCGGGGAAAACTCTAAATAGATATACTAGTATATATACAGTTGATATATTACAAGTATTTAAAAGGGTATGAAAGAAGGACTTACAGAGGAGAAGCTTCCCACAATACAGTTATATATATAAAAGTATGTAAAGAAAACTGATAAAAACTTAAATGTGAGCAAGCTTCCATGTTGTATTGTTAGTTGTTCAAAGAAATTAAAGAAAGTTTTGATAACAACTGTATATTTGAATCTAAATCAAAAGAGAAGTTTTTTTTTAAAAGGTTGTTGGGGCTTATACTCAAGGAGAGGCCCAAGGTTTAACAGTGATCGCACCGTTGTTTTGAAGATGTATCGGGACTTATACAATGACTGAGGCCCAAAAAGGTTTATTTACAAAAGGGTTGGGTCTTACATTCTCTCAAGAGGCCCAAGGATGTTTTGAAAAAGAAAGATGGGACTTACAACTCAAGGAGAGGCCCAGATGAAAAACAGTGATCGCACCGTTGTTTTGAAAATTGTACTGGGACTTATACAATGACTGAGGCCTAAAATTATTTTATGTACAATAGATGGTTGGGTCTTACACTCTATTAGAGGCCCATAAAAAGGTTTTAAGAAAAAGAAATGGGACTTATAGCTCAAGGAGAGGCCCGGATGATTTGATTTTGAACTGGCGATAGCGCCGAGGTTTTTGAAAATGTGTTGGGACTTATACAATGTCAGAGGCCCAAAATGGTTTTGGTTAAGAAAGGGATTGGGTCTTACACTCTATTAGAGGCCCAAAGTGTTTTGAAAATTTAAAATTGAGAGGAAACCCTAATTTTAAATTAGAATATCATTTTTCAAAGGAAATTTAAATAATAAAGGGTTAATAGTCATTTACCCCCCTGCAATATAGGCGAGTTTTGATTTACCCCCATTAAAAAAAGTTTTTTGGATTACCCCCCCTGAAATTTTAAAATTCTAAGTCTTTTGCCCCCCAGGTAGAAAAATTACCCCCCTATAAAAATTTTTTTATTTACCCCCCTGGTTTTTACACGCTTAGGGGGGTACCCCAAAATTTCAGGGGGGTAATCCAAAATTAATTTTTTAAAGGGGGGTAAATCAAAACTTGCCTATATTGTAGGGGGTATATGACTATTAACCCAATAATAAATGATAAAATATCAAATATATTCAAAAACAAGTTGTACACTTTGAAAAATATTTTGAAAAATTATGTTTAATCATATGAAAGCTTGAAATTCAAGTGGTTTTGAAAGATCAAAGTGGGAATTCCATTTAAAAATGTTTAAAAACAAATAAAATGAAATTAATCACAAAAATCTAATTATAGTAAATAAATAATATAAATTGTATTTTTTTGTAAAATGAAATATTTAAACATTTTAGTGAATTTTGAGAAAAAGAATCAATTCAAAAACATAAATATTCAGAGAGAAATTAATTTTTGAATCAATTAACAAAAATAACTATAATTCAAAATTTTGAATTATGGCGCCAAGAACACTTGGTTCTTGCCCGCGCCCTCTGTTTTTTCAGATTTGCGTTTTCTTACTTTTCTCCATGATTTCTCAATGGTTTTGCACGATTCAAACACCAATCATGTTCGTTTTTGAACAAGGATCACAACCATATAGATTAATTGCATTTATATTAAGTATTGAGTGAGAAATCAGAAGAAAACCTCCAGAACCCTAATTTCAGCATGAACACAATGAAATTCCATACACGATTGATTCATGGCAATTGATTGAGGGTTATCACTATATATACATGCAGGAACAAGATGGTAACTCACAAATTCATTTATGATGCATGGAACATAGAGTTTGAAGGGTTCATGCTTACCTCTTGCAGCTGGTGATCGAGTTTGGTGATGGAGGTGTTACAACTTGGTTCCAATGATTTGGACAGCCTCCTTAGGTGCCAAGGAGTGCGTTTGAATGCTTAGAATGGATGGAAATGATCTGGAACTGGTTGTGGTACCTCAACTGCAAATCTGTCAAGAACTTGAGCAATTGGCTGGTGATTTTTTGAATTTGATGTTCCAGATGTTATTTTGTGTTATGGATCACTCATACATGATGTTTATGAGGTGTGTGTGTGTGATTGGTTTGGTTGGAATTGCTCTAAAACTCATAACCCGATAGTGACTTGAGTTAGAAGGCAAAATTGGAGTGAAAGAGAGATTTTGAGGAAAGCATCAGTTTGGGTGCTTTGGTGTACTCAAACTGATCACAACTGAGGCCTATTTATAGTGTGTTAAGTTTGTTTTGCAAGAAACAGTGTGTGGCAACTGCAGCAGGCCTTTGGCCAATTGTGATCAAATGGAATCTCAAGTCTGCTCTAGCCATTGACTTGAGGTTAGAGCACAGGCCTAAGGTTATTTGGTTCAGGGATAAGTCTTGACTGAACTTGGATAACATTGTCTTGATGAATGCCACCTCTATGCATCAGTTAAATGCTTTGAGACAAAATTGAATATTTGAAGCATCTTGAATTCTAGGGATGACATGCCTAAACATAGATTCATTGACTTGTGAGGATGATGAATCAGTGTTTGTCCTTTTGTTGTTCCCCCTTGAGGTGTGCAGATGGATAACCATGCTTGAATTTTCCCAAATTGATCAATTCGAGCACTAAAGCACAAATCTGCCTTGTAAAAACAATTTGCAGCAAGGCATGTTGCAGCTGTCATAACCTCTAGCTCAGGTGGAGTTTTCTCATGTTATTGGGCTCATTGGAAAGCTCTCATATGATACAGCACATGTGTGATCATAGTTTGTCTTGAAACTATTTGGATTCAATTGAAAAAACCTTATGAACATTGATGTTCAAGGCTGGTAACTTAGGCAGATTTTCACTAAGTGTTGGAAAAGTGTCATTTTCATGTTTTCAGCCACTTTAATCACTCCATAACTAAAAATCCATGAAGAATGGGAGCTTAATGTAGTTGAAGCTTTTGTAGAGTGTAGCAAGACCTACAAATCCAGCTTTGGATCACCCAAAATGGTTGCTTGGATCTCAAGTTATGGTCCTTGGAAGTTGGTACCCTAGCCACTTTGTTCCATAACTTAGAAAAATTCTAAGATTTTTTATGGTTACCCCTTTAACAAGTAAACTCACTTTTTTTTTTTATTTTTCTAGATGAATGATGATTCAAATCACATATTAACATTGTTTTAGGGTTCTGGAACCATGGTTGATCAAAAATCCAAAAAGTCAAACTTAGATTTTTGTACAGTTGACTTTTTCATCTGATGAAATTTTGACTTTGTGATCCTTTTGTGAAATCAATACTTGGGTTCAATTAAACTTCATGGATGGCCTCCAAGGGTATTTAGGAATGTCTTGGACCCCTCCCCAAGGTTTGAGATCAAGGGTAGGTCAATAGTCAAGGGTAGGGTTGACTTTTTCCATCAGAAACCCTGATTTGTGATCAGATGGTTTTAAGCTCTTGTGGCTTATGACTTGAGCTCTTTGAGTCGATCAAAATTTTGTAAGCATGACAATATGGTGTATTTGAGGTCTTTTAAGTTCATTTTTAAGCTTCAAGCCATGCCTCACTTCACAAGTTAACTCAAGGGTTGAATTAGGTCAAAACCCTAATTCTTGATTTTTTGATAGATGGACCTTCAAGGTGATTTTTCCATTGTGGATAGGATCTTGAGATCCTTTTAAGTTTGTTAGAACATACACTGAGGCATTGGCTCATGCGCTGATGGAAAATTTTCATCTAGGGACCCTGGTCGACCAAACCCTAATTTGGTGACATAGGCAATCCTAAGGCTTGATCCACTTGGTATACTATAACCTTGTGCTTAATTCTTGATGTGGAAGACCTCTTGGTCCTCCATGGATGTTTGAGAGGTTAGAAAAGTTGAAGATCATGTCAATTCTTGATTGATCTTTTGTCTAAATGCTCCGAGAGAGGTCAAAACCCTAATCTTCGATTGTGAGGAATGCCTAACAATCCCTGAGGAGATTGATGAGGCATGAAAGTACATCCATATTATGGTAATGATCTTCACAATGATGGGAAATCTTGGTGGTCAAAATTTGGGGTATGACAGATGCCCCTATTTAATCTTCTTGTACATGAAGGTGTGAATGGCGAAGGTATTCAGGCATTCGGGGTGCAAGAGGATTAAATATCGGAATACCCGAAATTTTGATGGTGGTTATGAATGTAAGTTTGCTCATCCATCTTCTTTTGCTAAGCAATGATGCTTAGAAAACGTAAGAACTTCCCCTCGATCCTGGTCTTCAGCCAAAGAACTGGTCTTAGTTTCTTTTGTCAATAAACTTCCCCTCGATCCTGGTCTTCAGCCAAGGAACTGGTCTCAGTTTCTTTTGTCAATAAACTTCCCCTCGATCCCGATCTTCAACCAAGGAACTGGTCTAAGTTTCTGATATAAACTTCCCCTCAATCCTGGTCTTTAGCCATGGAACTGGTCTCAGTTTCTTTTGTCAATAAACTTTTTTGACTAGGGACGCTATTTGTAGTGGTTTTTCCTCAAACTTCTCACCGAATTTTCCTGGGGAGATGCCATTTGATGGGAACAAGTTTTGATGTCAGACTCACTGGGGAACCCATTCGTCTGAGTTGTAGAGGTGTTCAAACTTCTCTGTTAGAGACGCCATTTGTCGACTCTACTGGGGAAAATGAGTCTCTTGAGAGACTGCTTTTTGCTTGGGGATATTACATCATACTTTTCCTCAAGATCTTCTCGGAGAAATGCCATGTGATGCATTCCAATTTTGAGTTGTCGATGACTTCATTATCATTTTCTTAGAGAGAAAAATCAATGTGTTGCTGAGAGTCTTTGGTGATGAGGCTTTCTCTGGGGATTTTCCTTAATCCGGGAAAACGAAGATATCATCTTCAATGGAGAAGCGTGACGTTTGTCGAATGTCTTCCTGCCTTTTAGAGGTTCAATTTATCAAAGTGGTCAGGGACCGTCTCCAATCCAGGAATAAACCGGGGAGAAATTATTCAGACACAACATTTCCTAATGAGGAAAGAACTGACAACTCGATTGATAAGAGGACTTTTATCACTAGGGGCTAAGACCAACGAGAGTGATAGTGATGCAATATGAATATGAGTATGAATTAATAATGCATGATGTATGTATGTTTATGCTGACAAAACTAATACAACATACAGACTAGTGGATGAACATGACTGGATACTCGGCCACTGCAGGGGATGAAAAGTATCACTGGTTCAAGATAGTAATTCTGCCTTGCTTAGGAGAAAAATAGTTCCCGCGGGGAAAAAGATTTGTTCAATCGGTCTTAGGAGGTATGAACTCTGCCGGGGATATCAGACGGGAAAATCACATCTGATACAGTTGATCCTTTATTCAGGCGTACTGGTTTAGAAGGAGTACTTTGATTTTGCACTTTGAGGTTCAACCACCTTCGAAAAAGCGATCGATATTCTTTCGATGTTCAACAGTCAAAAGAATTGCCATCTTTATTTTAAAAAGCAGAAAAATTTTGACAAGTAAATTCATTTTTGTTTTATTTCAAGAATCGTTGATCATATTAAAACCATCATTCTGTAAAGCTAAAATAAATAAGAATTGCAAACAAAAGCACTAGGGCTCAAATTTTATTGATATAATGGAAATCAGCCAAGCGCATGTTTCCATAGAGTATTTGCAAAGTCTAGAAAATGATAATTTAAGGGAAAAAGGGCTACATTGAAACATAACGACCGTTATCCTCCTACCAACTTTGAATTATGGACATCCCGAGCTTCTGTCGAAGATGACCTTGACTGGAGTTTTCCTGATGAATGGAATTACTGCTGAGGAGTTGAACTGATCAGACGTACTTACTTGCCATTAATCCCTAACTTTTTCCTGGATTGTACTTTGAGATTTCCAATCCATTGTGTCGCTCCCGAGATTTTCATCCAGGTACAAATGCGAAAGTGGCGCGGAAGAAAGAAAGAGAGTCACCAGCCAGGCATTTTTATCCCAAAGAAAGGGAAGGGTAATACTGCACAAACCCGAGAGAAAGGAAAGAACGAGGTATCGCGAACCAACGAGAAAGGGTAAGGGATTCGGTTATGTGAAGGGAAGGTTATCGTACCCCTTCACGTCTGTCGTACTCGACAGGATCCACGCTTGAAGTACTGCTCAAAGGGTGATAAAAAAGATGCTGGAAAAGGAATGGAAAGAGAACGAGAAACAAATGTAGGGAAAATAAAAGAGGTGCTCGAATGGGCCCTACCCCACTGCCTACGTATCTCATCGGGAACATGAGAATCAGAGCGACGTAGTTCCCCTGACTAAGGGAAAATTGTTTATGTTTTTTTAGGGAACGACTAATGTTCTAGCTCAGGTGTTGCAGGCTCGCTGAATCGAGTGTGTTACTGTATTGCAAGAGAACGAGGAGAAGCACGTTCGTACGTTGAGAGTGAGTGAGATGAGAAGAGAATTCCCTAAGGAAAGACGTTTTTGTTTGTTTGAAGTGTCTTAGAAGTTTTTTTTTTATTTGAAGTGTTTTCCATAGGAGAGTGTACTTAAGTCTTTTTCAATGGAATGTGCATCTCATGCATCATTCCAAAATGAAATGATGATGATGTACGCTAAGTATGAGGAAGATCCTCAAACTTACTTCCAAGGTTAAAGGCTTAAGCACACTAGCCTATTCCCTTTATTAAATGTTTTTGTTGTTTTTAAATGAAGAAGTGTTTTTTAGTTTATTTGTGAAATCACTTCATGGTAAAGACTTGTACATCATGCTAGAAAACCTACAACACATTCCAAGATGGAATGTATGCAAGCCCCCCCCCCCCCCCCATGGAATAAGTCTCATGGCACATGGAGATGTTTCAACCTTTTATTAGGTGTTTTGAAGTTGTTTTGAGATGAGAGAAGAGAGACTCAAAAGAAACAAAGGTAAAGACTAGAGGGGACTAAGACTTAAACCCTAATGTTATCATGCTTGGATGTCCTAAGAGTTAGTGTGGTTTAGAAACCTAAGCTAAAAGAAGAGAGAAGAAGAACAAGTTCCAACTTACTTCAAAGATTGAAGTTAAGTTAAGAACTTAAAGGGATGAAGGAAGTTGAACAAAGAAAGCATTGAAATGCTTTGCACAAACACAAAAGAGAAAGCATTTAAAGATGAGGGAAAAAGGTGTGTGTGGAAGCATATCCACACACTCAACTCACCATTATCCCCAACAAGCAAAGTTTAGTCCAAAACAATTCAAATATTGAAGTACAAGTGAAGGATGTAAGCAAATAAATCTTAGTGTTCTAAAGGAAACTCTAGGAAGCTTCTAAAGAGCTAAACCTAAAAAGAATAGATCACTAATGGGAGGTACTGGCCTAGGGCAGTAGCAAAGCCTATTTACATCTATCAATGGTTACAAAGGCTTACAAAGTCAATCTATGCCTAAACAATCTACCAAACATCAAAGGAATGCAATGATATGCACTAAAGATGCATCATGAACATTTAAGAGGTGTAAAACATGCAATGATGCAATATGAAACACCACAACCAGTAGGAAACCACTTCACAAATGTCATTACGTATCCATGAATTATCATTCATAATGTGAGAATAAAACTCAAGAAGAAGAAGTGGGAAGAAGTATAACAATGTCACACAATAATTCACAATGTTGTTTACTTACAAAACAAGTCACAAAGGAGAGGGAAATGCAATTATGAATGCAAATGAACATGGATCAGTAGCATACATGTTATAAGATGACATGAGAATGCACAAATGAACAAGTTTGTATGACATGAATGTGTATGACATACAAACATGAATAAATGCTTGAAGAAATGTCAAAGACCAGAGGTGAATGGTATATTATAATGCATATGAATATGGATGAATAATCATACAAGGCATGAGTGCAAAGATCTAAGAAGATAAAGACAAGATGAAAAGATGTTCAAATAATGTTCAAGTTCAAAAGATTTGACATACTTGTAATGCAAGTTATGAATGAAGGATGAAACATGAACATGAATAAGAATGGATGCAAGTCAGTAATGTATGAAATGCTTGGTCATATTATAATGCACTAATGAGGTCACAAAGATGCACACAAAACATGTTAAGGCACATAAAAGAAGATGCACACAAATATGTCAAACTTAGTTCACATAAGCAACAAACATTCATGAACCAAAATATGAAGACAAATGACCTATAATCTAGCATGGGTGACCTGTAATATTTATGAAATGACCTATAAAATGATCACGCAAGTTCTAATGCCATGGCACAAGTGCCCCCTAATCAAACAAGATTTAGAAGTTCAAGGAAAACATACAACCATGACCTATAACAATCAAGCAATGCAAAAATAGAAATGAACTTGGAAAAATAATGAAGTTATGTCACAAAGCACCTAAGTCAGAAACAAATCATATGTCAAAAGCTCACACCAAAATTCAAAAAGAAGCTAGCTCAAACAAACTCACCAATTCAAATTGAACCAAAGCAAAAGAATGCACAAAGATGCTCATCACAATACATGATAAAATGACTTTAAAAATCAACTAAAATATGAATGTAATGCCTCAAGATGTGCAATATGATCATACCAAATTCCACTTAAAAAATTCAGAAAGGAACTAGTTCAATTAAAATGAAAATGAACCAAGTATCATGAGGAATGCATTTTAAAAGAAAAATAAAAGAAAATTAAGAAAATATGAGCAAAATTTATAAACTCAGAATTAAAAATCATGGAAAATTATTATAATGTGTTTAGATGTCATACAAATTTTTTTGGAATTTTTATGAAGGTTTTAAGATTTTTAATAAAAGAAAATCAAACAATATAAAAAAGAGGAAATTAAAAATAGAGTGAAAACAGGAAGGGGTGCAGACATAGTAAAAGTCATGTTGGAAAATGTTTGGGCTTACAAAGTAGAGGGTTCAGATAGCAGTTTAAGTCCAGTCCAATAAAGCGCGCGTGTGTGTGTGGTTAAGGTGTACATTCAGTCAAAAGTTTGACTCAATCTGAGCCTTAGGATCAATCAGTCAACAACAATCAAGAAAAAGCATAACAATCACATGGATCAGAACACATGCACATGGTAATTAACATGCACACACACACATGCAACCAAGTTAGAGTAAAAAAAAGGCACGCGCATGTCACATGATCATTAATGCGCTGGAAAATTATTATGCGTTGGATCAAATGAAATCAACGGCTGTGTTATGTTCTGATGTTAAACCCTAATTGAACCTCACCGGCCGGAGAATGACCTCCGGTCATCTTCTCCGGCCACCTTCGGCGACTGCAAATATCACATGTTTCCAGAAATTGACAAAAATTACATCAATCGAAAGAGGAAGTTACATAGAACATGGATCCACAATTCAAATTCACAAACAGCACACAATCAGAGAGAATCGAAGGGATGAATTTTTACCCTAGGTTTTGCAACTACGCATCTAACATGCCTATCGACTTGCCAGAAGTACCAGAGCTCCTATTGAGCTAAAATCACAATAAAACAAGCTTAAAATCAAGAGGAATGCAGAGAAACAGTTGAAGACACCAAACCTGTTCTTGAGGAGATTATTGTTGTAAAAAGACCAGAGGTTCCTTCAAACCTGAACTTGAAGATGATGAAGATCAGTGCTATGCTTCAATGTACCAATGCCTTGAGATTGATGAATGATGAAGTTGAAGAGGAGAGTGGAGAAATTCGTGTGAAAAGAGAGAGAACTCAGAGAGAAATTTGAGAGTGAGAGTTTATGAAATGTGTGAAATGAAGTGTTGTTGCAAAATTCTGTTAGAGGAGTGGATTATATATGTTGGGTTAAGAGTTAAACATCTCAGTTGATGGTTAGAACTTAGGTTGAGTTAATGGTGGTGTGAAGCAAAGAAAGGGTGAGCTGAGTAATTTGGATAGTGAGAGAAGAACTCGTGTGTTGTGTTGTTTATGTATGTGAGCATGGTAAAGAATGATGGTGATGATGTATGTTGTAGCTGCAGCATGGTTACTTGTAGAATAAGTTGGTCTTTGAAAACTTTCTACATCCATGCATGGTGCCATGCATATGCATAAGTATGTAAGAGATTTGTGTGCTCAAATGAGGAAAAGAATGAGTGGTAAGATGCTTATGTGCATGGTCATGTGATCCAAGGCACAAAAAAACAAACAACACTTATATACTGGGCAGCCAAAATACAATGAAAAGGATGATGTTCATAGATGAAATTCTCTCTTGTTAATGGATGAAATAGTGAGTTCTTGGTGTCTATGGAAAGAGGAAATGTAATAGAACATTGTTGATGTTGAAATCAGATTGAATGAAAGCCTCTAAGGTGCATGAAAATGATCATGAACTCAAGTGCACAAAACTGGCTTATGGGCATGGGCAAGCTGCGACATGCATGGCAACATGTCCTATGGTAATTCAGTGTGAAACCTCTCCCTTTGAACCCTCATAACTCTTCCATAACTTGTTCAAATGAGAAAATGCCCAACATCAAAGTTGAAGAGGACATGGAGATGAATAACTTTGATGTTCAACAATTTTTCATTTGAAGCCTTCTTGATGGAGAAAATTGGCTTGACATTTGGCACACCAGGTGTTTGATGAAATGATGGCCTGGAGGCCTGAACTTGCCTTGCCATGACTTGAAATTTGCCTTGGTTTTGCTCCACTTTGATTGACCATAACTCCCTCAATTTTGATCCAATGGAAGAGTTCTTGGTATGGATTTGAAGCTTGGAATGTGATCTTTAATTGGCTCAACTTGGCCCTGAAGTTTGAAGCTTTTATCATGGAGAAAGAATGCCTTGAAGTGTAGCAAAATGGTTCAAACTTGCCATTTTTGGAAACCCTAAGTTTCTAAAAATGGAAACTTTGTACAATTCTTGATTTTTGATGATTTCTCCATCATTTCTTGATCAAATCTTGTCCAATGAACATATGTGACTTGAATTTCATGAATTTGACCTTAAAAAGTCAGGAGTTGACTTTTTCCTTTGCACAATTGACTTTTTCCCCAATTTCTTGATTCTCAAGCAACTGATCCATTGAACGTCTTCTGAAATGAACCAATGGGTAATCTCTCATCCTTAGATACTTGATATCATATAGAAAACATTGAGATCAAGTTTGAACCAAAATTTCATCAGGAGACTGCTTGAAACCAAAATCCTAATTTTGACTGCTTTTGTTAAGAGATAATGAACAATTCCCATCTTCCAATGACTTGTGGGGATCAAATGGGATGTTGTATGATAAAAGAGACCTTTGAGGCTTATTTGAAGACCCTTGGCTCTTGTTTTCTTGCTTTGGGTGATCAATATCTTAAAGGCAACTGATCACATGCCCTATGATGAACCAATGCTGAATGTTTTATTTTTCTATGACATGAATGCAATGCAATGCAATGAAAGCACATGCTAAATGATATGAAAAAAGAGAGGGCAAATTTTGGGGTATGACAGCTGCCCCTATTCAATCACTGTAGACCTGAATGGATGATAGCGATTGCTTTCAGAATTTCAAGGTATGGAGGGATTGAATACCGAAAATAACCAGAAAATTTGCACTCTGTGGAGAAGAAGAAAAGGGATATAAACCCAACCAAATGAACTCTGCTTGGATATGACTCTGATGGGAAGAATAGTACTGGAGGGATGTCTTTTGAATGACTCCAGACGACTACTGGCTTGCCATACCACGGATGGACTTGGAAAACATCTTTTAAACGACGCCAGACGACTACTGGCTTGCCACACTGCGGGTGGACTTTAAGAATTCCTTTTAAACGACGCCAGAATACTACTGGCTTGCCATACTGCAGATGGACTTTAAGAATATCTTTTGGAATGACACCAGATGACTACTGGCTTTCCACGCTGCGGGTGGACTTGAAACTGTCTTTTAAATGGAGTCAGACGACTACTGACTTGCCACACTGCGGGTGGACTTGCTGATTTGCCACCCTAAGATGGACTTTTGCCAATCCGCAGTTGGACTTTGCTCTGCTTTGCCACCCTAAGATGGACTTTTGCCAATCTGCGGTTGGACTTTGCTGACTCTGCTTTTCCACCCTAAGATGGACTTTTGCCAATCTGCGGTTGGACTTTGCCGATTTGCCACCCTAAGATGGACTTTTTCCAATATGCGGTTGGACTTTTGCAAAAATTCAACACTGGATTACGCTCTGCATACATATCAGACATCCCTGCTAACTCTGTTGAGGAACAATGATCAATTATTTGACCTAAGAGACTCCTGATAGGATAATATCTCTGTTGGAGAATGAGTGAACAATCCATCTACTTCGAACTGTCACGCTTGCCAAAAATAAATTGGACTTTGAGATACAGGGGAGCGATGACTCTGCCAGGAATTATTTCACCTGTCTGGGGGTGAATTATGATCATAGTAACTCCGCTGGAGGAATGACAACTTTCCGACTTGGCTGGGGAAAGAATGTACTAACACTCTGCTAAGAAAGAGATTTTGTTGATCTGCTAAACCTTTGTGGGGAGAAAAAAAAACTCAGCTGAGGAGTATTACTGACAAGATTCAATGCTGAACTCTGTGGGGATACAATTTCCAGAGATACGCTCTTGTTGGAGATCGGAGCTACTCCATCGAGGATACGCCGATCCTGGTTAGAATACGTCCTGTTGCGACTTGCTGGGAAAGGGTCCCTAGAGATCTGCTGGGAAAACACGAAGTAAATCCACGGTAATCTGTTGAGGAACAAAGTCGTCGAGTTTAGAATAAGAGCCACAATGTCCCATGCTAGGCAAACCTTCCGCTTGACGACTCCACTGGGGAAATTCGCTTCGAAACGTCTTGTGTTGGAGATGCCTTTAAGAGGATTTCATGGAAGACCAAGCATCTTCAAACTCTTAGACAAATACCAAGACTTGAACTACTCGTATTAACCGAGAGGTCACTCTACTGGAGAAAATAGATCTGGAACACATCTTACCGGAGGGATTTCAAGATGCCCCCATGCTTGAGAAGGATCACAAACTTGCTTTTGCCCTAGATTACGAGGTTGATCTGAAGAAAATGTCCCAAGAGGATTTTACAGAAGATTTGGCATCTTCAAACTCCTGGACACTCACTGAGTCTTGAACATTAACTGCGAGGTCTGCAAAGCAACTCTACTGGGGAATTTGCAACCGTTATCGACACAGAAAAGCTTGTAACTGTTGGAAGTTCCGAATGGGAGAATCGACTTAATAGGATACAACAGTACCCAGTGGAAATTAATTTGTCAATATCGAATCATCGTGAGCGACCGTCAGCTGGTTAATAGACTCAACCAGTAAAAGTTGTGACAAAAAGGTGATATGGGAACCCTTTCCTGAATATGGTTGCCCGGGTATCATGAACTTTGGGATAAGTGATTACTTGTCAGGAAGAATGACCCCTGCTCTTGAAAAGGCACGTACCTGTTACCTGCAACAAAAGAATACGCGCACATGCCCCAGGATATTGCGTGGTTTGAATCCGCCATCCAGGATTACTCAACATTCAAAGTGATTTTAAATGTTTTTCTGCGCATGTTATTGTAAGGCCACAATGTTTTCAAATGTAATGTTTTATCAAAAATTCGGACATTTTGCAAACAAAGAAGTAAAAACAAAATAAGAAGCTTTTGACTGAAATTCAATTTATTGAAGAAAATGCCTGAAATCGGCAAATACATTCGAAAGCAAACCCTAGAAAGAGGAGATTACTGTAAATTGAGAAAAGAAACTATCCTAATGGCAATGTGAAAATGAAATTCCACTGAGTTTCAATTCTGCTATAGCCAGTATGTCTTCAAAACTCCCCGACCTTGCCTTCTAGGGGGTGATTGGACCGATTCATATCCTTTGGAATGTCAGTTGTTGAAACGGTGATGGAGTACAAATAACTCAGACCGCAATCGTTCGCTTAAATCCCTCTTTTGCATGGACCGCCCTTTCGGGTTTTCAATCCACCGGGATACCCTTTTTTGCCTAAGTTGCCCTTTCGTGTTTTCAACTTACCGGGTGTACAACAATTTTTTTTAATTATATCCCTAATTTTTGCCCGAACCTTTTTATTATGTTTTTATGGTTCGCCGGGATGCCCTTTTTTGCCTGGACTCTCTTTTTTTTTATCCAGCGGGTCTATTTATGCGAAGTATTTTTTGACTGCGTCTGAGTTAACAGGGGATGGAAAGTCTTCGCCATCCATTGTTGTAAGCAATAAGGCTCTGCCCAAGAAGACCTTTTTAACCACGAATGGACCTTCATAGTTGGGAGTCCATTTGCCCCTGTGATCTGTACTAGGAGGAAGGATCCTTTTGAGTACTATACCTCCGACTTTGTAAACCCGAGGACGCACCTTCTGATCGAATGCCCCTTCATCCTTCATTGGTACAACTGCCCGTGACACACAGCTGCCAGTCATATCTCTTCAATAAGGCTCAACTGATTAAACCTGGTGCGAACCCATTCAACTTCGTCTAATTTGACATTCATCATGACTCTGAGGGATGGAATCTCAACTTCAACCGGTAGGACTGCCTCCATACCGTACACAAGTGAGAATGGTGTTGCCGCAGTAGACGTGCGTACTGACGTTCGGTACCCATGCAAGGCGAACGGTAGCATCTCATGCCAATATTTATATGTGACAACCATTTTCTGCACAATCTTCTTAATATTCTTATTGGCCGCCTCAACAGCGCCATTCATCTTTGGGCGATACGGAGAAGAATTGTGATGTTCAATTTTGAAGTTCCGGCACAGCTCAGCCATCATTTTGTTGTTCAAATTAGAACCATTATCAGTAATAATTCTCTCAGGCACTCCATATTGACAAATGATATCCTGTTTTAGGAAACGAGCAACTACCTGCTCAGTGACATTGGCATAAGATGCTGCTTCAACCCACTTTGTGAAATAATCAATGGCGACCAAGATGAAACGATGGACGTTTGAAGCAGTAGGCTCAATTTTTCCGATCATATCAATGACCCACATTGTAAAGGGCTTAGGAGAGGACATGACACTCAACGGATTTGGAGGCACATGCACTTTGTCGGCATAAATCTGGCACTTGTGACATTTGCGGGCGTACTTGCAATAATCTGTCTCCATCGTCAACCAATAATACCCCGACCTCAAAAGTTTCTTAGCCATTGCATATCCTCCGGCATGGGTACCGAAAGAGCCTTCATGCACTTCTTGCATTAACAGGTCTGCTTCGTGTCTATCCACGCATCTGAGCAGAACCATGTCAAAATTGTGTTTGTATAGCACGTCATCTTGGTTCAGGAAGAAGCTACCAGACAATCTCCTCAAAGTCTTCTTATCTTTGGTAGATGCCCTAAGCGGATACTCCTGACTTTTCAAAAAATGCTTAACAGCAAACACAAATGCAAGTCTGTCAAGACGAGACACATTAATCTTGGGTACATGGTTCCACCTTTGCACTTTGATCATAGAAGACAATGTGGCCAAGGTATCAACAAACTTATTCTCATCCCGAGGAATATGATACAGCTTTACTGTTGTGAAAAACGTCAACAATCTTCTCGTATAATCTCTATACGGAATCAGATGTGTCTGGTGCGTGTACCAGTTTCCATTCACTTGATAGATTACCAAAGCTGAATCACCGAAGATATCGAGGGTCTTAATTCGCAAATTAATTGCCTCCTCAATCTCCATTATACAAGCTTCATATTCTGCTTCATTGTTGGTGCATCTGAACGTTACTCGGGCAGTGAAGGGCATATGAACACCCTCCGGCGTGATAAGAACTGTTCCAACTCCGCATCCATTCATGTTGACGGCCCCATCAAACATAAAACTCCATTTAGATTCAGGGTATGGCCCCTCCTCCGGGAGTGGTTCCTCGCAGTCTTTAACTTTGAGAAACAGGATGTCCTCATCAGGGAAATCAAACTTCATGGGTTGGTAATCATCAATCGGATGTTGCGCAAGATATTTGTTAGATGTCAAACATGTTATATATTTGTATGGAATATTTGGCATTTTTCATTTCTTTCTAATGGTATAGTGTGAATTTAAGCGGTAAATGGAGTTGTTATGCTTACATCGGAATATATGTGTGGAGCTTGTAATTTGTGTGTTAATGAGCAGGTATAGGCATGAAAGGAGCAAAATGGTGAACACATGGAACCAATGCAAGTTCCACTGAGTTTTTATTGCTGCAACAGGGTGTTCGCAGTGCGAACAATCTGGCGAAGGACCAGCGAACGTTCGCACTGCAAGGGACCAGCGAAGGAGCCAGCGAATGGAGGCAGTGAGTTCAAGGTTTTCAATTACCTTGTGTTCGCACTGCGAACTCCTAGCGAGTGTTCAGCGAATGTTCGCTGGTTGGTTCGCAGTGCGAAGGTGCTGGCGAAGAGAGGCAGTAAGTTCCAGTTTTGAGAATTCTGGCTCGCTAGTTTATTCGCAGTGCGAATGAAGCTAGCGAATGATTCGCAGTGTGAATGAAGGGTTCGCAGTGCGAACCCACGATTTCTGCTTAGGGCGGTTTAAGTCTCAGAGGCACTTAAAGTGCCATTTTTCCTCATTCGCAGTGCGAATGGATTGCTCGCAGTGCGAATCCTTCATAATTCTGCTCTGTATAAATAGAATTTCACTTTTTGTAAAGAGGATCTTTTGTTCATTTTGATCCAAAATCATAGTTTTCAGTCTTTTTACCATTGGAGCTTGTATTTTCACTTGGAGAAGCTGATTTTGCATCCATTCTTGATTATTCGGAGTGGATGTTTACTCATCTCCTCTCTTTACTTGTTATCTAATCTACCATGAGAAGTGGTAGCTAAACCCTCTATGTTGAGGTTAGAAGTAGTTGATTATGTTTTTATGTATTGCTTTTGATCTATTGTATATGAACAAAGTCTTTGATCAATATAGATGAAGTTGTTTTCTCTTAATGCTTTAAGTTTGATTTGTTTTACTCTAGACATAGATTCCACAAATCTTGACCTAACAATTTCATCTCTTAAAAACCAAACTCTAGACATAGATTTGGGATTTTCTATTCGCATTGTATTGATCTTAATGATCGTTGCTTAGATTGTCAGCGTGAGACATCATCTAACGGTCTAAACAACGGTACTCATGACTTCGCTTTAGACATAAACTTAGTCGGGAGAATACGCGGTTATATTGGTCGGAAACCGAGTTCATGTGCTTGATTAATCGTTTATACATGGAAAGGATTAGCGAAACCTAACCTTAACATGCTTTTATAAAACCTTTTACAAAAACCTTTGTCACAATTTAATCTTTGCTACAAGTGAATGATAACAACAATTGAAACTTTTGAAACCGTTAACTTAGAATATCGAAACTATTGAAAGGAAAGGATCAAATATCAAACAGTCCCTGTGGATACGATAACAAAAACCCACACTATTACTCTTCTAACAAACTGGCGCCGTTGCTGGGGACTGTTAAGTGATATTGCAAGCATTGCGATAGTTGAGTTATTGTAAGCTGTTACCACTTTATCTTGAACTTTTTAATCTATTTGTTTAGTGTGCATACTTAGTTTATGCGAGGGAAACTACCGGCGGATCAACTTCTTTTCGATCCTGAGATTGAAAGAACCGCTCGTAGAATCAATAGCCGAACTAGAAGAAGGAGGCAGCTAGTGAAATAGAGGCGAGAATAAGAGGAAAGTACTTCTACACCACCGCCATTTCCACAAATACTTCCAGTTATGGAGGGAGATCCACCACCACCACCACCACCTGCTTCTAGGCCATGTACAAATAGTCCTAGACACAATGCTCAGTTCGCCCGTCATGCACATAACGGTCGGCATTCTGAGATGAAGACCGGAATTCTCCAACTGTTATACCAAAGTCCATTTACGGGTATGGATCATGAAGATCCTTTCACCCATTTGACAAAATTTTATGAAATAGCAGGAGCGACGGGTGCACCGGAATCAGAAGAGGAGTCTCTGTTCAAGAGACTATTCCCGCATTCCCTCATTGGGAAGGCCAAGGAATGGTACCTTGATCAGTCAACTGCCATAATGACTGATTGGAATGCTTTGGAAGAAAAATTTTTGGAAAGATTTTTTCCGCACACTCGGTTTAAGGAAGCAAAGACCGCCATCGCGGTATTCACACAAGGAGCTAATGAATCTCTCAACGAAGCTTGGGAGAGGTTCAAATCAATGTTACGAAAGTGCAAAGGCCATGGTTTTGATGAATTGTCACAAATTCATATCTTCAGAAATGGGCTGCAACTCGTACACAAAACCTTGTTGGATGCTACCGCCGGTGGATCTTTGTTAAGTAAAACTGCAGCGGAAGCCACAACTATCATTGATAAGATGGCCTTGAATGATCATCAAGGTAGTCACAACCGTGGACCTACTCAACGAACTCCGGGAGTGTTGGAATTAGGAACAAGCGATGCTATCCTTGCGCAGAACAAATTGTTATCTCAACAGGTTGAGTTGTTAACGAAGCAAATATCTAAGCTGCCTCAACAATTCAAGGAGATGCATGAATCTTCAAGTAAAAATGTGCAAGTGTTAGTGTGTGAATTATGTCGAGGTGACCATCTGACCGGTTATTTTCCTCCCGTTGAGGAGGAAGCAAATTACGCGGGAAATCAAGGTTACCAACCTCGACCTCCGTATCAACAAGCCAACCAAGGTTACCAACAAAGGCCTAACCAAGGTTATCAACAACAATGGAGACCGCAAGAAGCCGGACCATCAAACCGCCAACAATATCAGAATTGCACTCAACCTCCGCAAGCCCCCGTTGGAAATACAAAGATGGAAGACACTCTTACACAATTTATGCAAATGGCAATCTCAAACCAAAAGAACACCGATGCCGCCATAAGGAATCTGGAAACACAAGTCGGGCAATTATCAAAACAATTGTCCAACCAACAAAAAGGGCCTTTTACGGCAAATACGCTTCCAAATCCTAAGGATTGTAAAGCTATTCTCACACGAAGCGGTAGAGAGATTGACATGGGTGTAGGTAAAAAGAGAGTGGAGGAGGAGGTTGTAGTTGAAAATGAAAAAAATAGGGAAGAGAGTGAAGTAGAAAAAAATGTGGAGGATGTGTTAGTTGAAAATGAGATAGAAAAAAATGAGAAAGAAAAAAATGAGAATGAGAAAAAAATAGAGAGTGAAGAAAGAGTGAAGAGAAACAAGAAGGGAAAAGAGCCGATGAACAATATTCCAATTCAACATCTACCATATCCGCATGCTCCTACAAAGAAAGATAGTGCGTGGCACTATTCTCGGTTTATGGATATCTTCAAGCAATTACAAATAAATATTCCATTTTCCGAGGCTTTGGAGCAGATGCCTAAATATGCGAAATTCATGAAAGATATCCTCATGAAGAAGAAAAGGTATACTGATCAGGAGATGATTATGGTGGATGCAAGCTGTAGTGCAATCATTCAACGGACGCTCCCGCGAAAAGAGTGTGATCCGGGACGAGTTACATTGCCGGTTACGATAGGAAACATGTATGTGGGCAATGGGTTGATTGATTTGGGTTCTAGCATTAACTTGATACCATTGTCGATTGTGAAACGGCTAGGCCACATGGAATTAAGGTCCATGCAAATGACGTTGCAACTCACCGATAAATCCACTACCCGTCCTCACGGTGTAGCGGAAGACGTGTTGGTCAAAGTGGATAAATTTTTATTTCCAATTGATTTTGTTGTCATTGAGATGGAGGAGGACGATGATGCACCTTTGATTCTTGGAAGGCCTTTCATGAAAACTGCCCGTATGGCAATTGACATGGACGATGGTCTCATGAAAGTGAGAGTCCAAGATGAAGAAGTGTGTTTCAATCTTTATGATGCCATGAAGCACAAGCAAGATAAGGGTGATTGTTTCCGAATCGATGCAACGGAGAAAGCAAGTTTCGAAGTTACACAACAAATTCATGTCATCGATCCGTTACATAGAGCTTTGGATGAATCCTTGGAAGTATTCTCGGTTGAAGAAGAGCAAGCTCTTGAAGAGTGTTTGTTGGAGCTTGAAGCTTTGGAAGAATTGCAACCGTGGGAGTATGAAGAGGAAATTCTGAAAAAAGAGGTGAATGATGAGCCTTGCAAACTTGAGCTGAAAGTGTTGCCTTCCACATTGAAGTATGCTTTTCTAGATGACGGTGGTAATAAACCGGTGATCATAAGCAGTGTTTTATCTGAAGTGGAGGAAAGCCGCTTAATTTAAGTGTGGAAAAAAAATCAGAGTGCAATGGGATGGACATTGTCCGATCTCAAAGGCATAAGCCCTTCGTATTGCATGCATAATATATTCATGGAGGAGGACTTTAAACCGGTTGCTCAACCTCAACGCCGCTTAAATCCTATCATGAAAGAAGTGGTTAGGAAGGAAGTGGTGAAAATGTTAGATGCCGGGATGATTTATCCTATTTCTGACAGCCCGTGGGTTAGTCCGGTGCATGTGGTACCGAAAAAAGGCGGATTAACGGTAGTCTGAAATGAGAAAAATGAGCTTATCCCAACAAAGACCGTAACCGGGTGGAGAATGTGCATCGACTACCGTAGGTTGAACAAAGCTACGAGAAAAGATCATTTTCCTCTACCTTTTATGGATCAAATGCTCGAAAGGCTTTCCGGTCAACAATACTACTGTTTTTTTGGATGGTTATTCGGGTTACAATCAAATCATTATGAACCCGGATGATCATGAAAAAACATCTTTTACATGTCCGTTCGGAATCTTCGCTTATAGGAGAATGCTGTTTGGATTATGTAATGCACCGGCGACTTTTCAACGGTGTATGCAAGCTATCTTCGCGGATTTGATCGAAAAGACAATTAAGGTCTTTATGGATGATTTCTCCGTTTTTGGACAATCATTTGATTTGTGCTTGAAAAATTTGGACATGGTGTTGGAACGGTGTGTGGAAACTAACTTGGTGCTTAATTGGGAAAAATGCAACTTTATGGTGAACGAGGGAATTGTGCTCGGTCACAAGGTTTCGTCAAAAGGCCTTGAAGTTGATAAAGCCAAAGTAGATGTTATCGAGAAATTACCACCGCCAATGAATGTCAAAGGAATAAGGAGCTTTCTTGGACATGCAGGGTTTTACCGTAGGTTTATCAAGGACTTCGCCAAGGTCGCAAAGCTGTTGAGCAACTTGCTTGTCCAAGGTAAGGTTTTTGACTTTGACGAGTCTTGTCTTTTCGCATTTAATTGTTTGAAACAAAGTTTAACCACCTCACCGATAATCGTTGCACCAAACTGGAAAATAGATTTTGAATTAATGTGCGATGCAAGCGATTATGCGGTTGGGGCTGTTTTGGGTCAGAGAAAAATGAAAGTTTTCCATGTTATACATTATGCGAGCAAAGTTTTAAACGAGGCTCAGATTAACTATGCAACAACTGAAAAAGAGTTGCTTGCCATAGTGTATGCGTTGGAGAAATTTCGTGCATATTTGATTGGTTCACGTGTCATCATTTACACGGATCATTCGGCTATAAGGTATCTGCTCACCAAGCCTGATTCAAAGCAGAGGCTGATTCGGTGGATCCTTTTGTTACAAGAATTTAATCTTGAAATTCGTGACAAGAGGGGTTCCGAGAATTTGGTGGCGGATCACTTATCCCGCCTGGTCAACATTGACGTGACCAAAAATGAATTTGAGGTAAAAGAGGAGTTCCCAGATGAAAAACTTTTTAGAGTGCAGGTTAGACCGTGGTTCGCCGATATGGCTAACCACAAAGCCACCGGATTGATACCGAACGGTCTAACTCACCACCAAAAACGGAAATTTTTGTCTGATGCCAAGTCGTTTGTATGGGATGAATCCCATTTATTTAAACTTGGTGTCGACAACCTCCTCAGAAGGTGTGTGTCAGTGGAGGAAGCCACGAATATTCTGTGGCACTGTCATAACTCTCCGTATGGAGGACACTTTAATGGGTCGAGAACAACCACTAAAGTCCTACAATCGGGCTTTTATTGGCCGTCCTTATTCAAAGATGCGCATGCGCATGCCCTTAGTTGTGACAAGTGCCAGAGAAGCGGCAGTATTTCACAGCGGCAAGAAATGCCATTACAAAATATGTTAGAAATCGAGGTTTTTGACTGTTGGGGGATCGACTTTGTCGGTCCATTCCCATCTTCATTTTCTAATGAATATATTTTGGTCGCTGTGGATTACGTTTCCAAGTGGGTTGAGGCGATAGCATGTGCTAAAGCCGACGGAAAAACGGTGGTGAAGTTTTTGAAAAGAAATATTTTTGCACGTTTTGGTACACCTCGAGTGTTAATAAGTGATGGAGGATCTCACTTCTGTAACACTCAGCTTGACAAAGCTCTTGAGCAATATGGTGTGAAGCACAAAGTTGCTACACCATATCATCCTCAAGCTAACGATCAAGCAGAGGTATCCAATCGAGAGATTAAGCGTATCTTAGAGAAAACTGTTTCGGCCTCGAGAAAGGATTGGACGAACAAACTGGATGATGCATTGTGGGCGTATCGGACCGCTTTTAAGGCTCCGATCGGTCTTACACCGTTTAAAATGGTTTATGGTAAGAATTGTCACTTGTCGGTAGAGTTGGAGCACAAGGCGTTTTGGGCCTTAAAATTTTTGAATTTTGATCCAACTCTAAGCGGCGAAAGAAGGAAAGTGCAATTACACGAGTTGGATGAATTGCGCCTTCAGGCGTACGATTCCAACAAATTGTATAAGGAATGTGTAAAGTCTTACCATGACAGAAAAATTGTCATTAAACAGTTTGAGGTCGGACAGCTGGTCTTATTGTTCAATTCTCTATTAAAATTGTTTCCCGGAAAATTAAGATCTAAATGGTCCGGTCCGTTTCGGATCGTGGAAATCAAACCCTATGGAGCAATCGTAATTGAGGACACAACGTCAAAGGAAAATTGGACAGTTAATGGCCAGAGGCTGAAAGTGTATCTCGGAGGAGGTTTCGAGCGGAATCCTGCAGTTGTGCCTTTCTGCGATCCTTGAGGTCGCGATGGACCGTCGAGCTTAGCCGATGTTAAACAAGCGCTTGTTGGGAGGCACCCCAACATTGTAAGTATTTTTGCTTTAATTTGATGTTTTAAGTCATTTTCACATTTTGGACATTTGGAAGTGTGGCAGCAAGACAGACCTGTAATTTTGAAAAAATTGTCTTGTTCGCTGGCTCATTCGCAGTGCGAATCTGGGGCGAGCATTCGCCAGCCATTCGCACTGCGAAGCTGGGGCGAGAATTCGCTGTCCATTCGCACTGCGAACGTCAGCGTACCTGCCTGGGTTGTTTTGCTACCACATCATTAAATTGGAGGGTTTTATGATGGATGGGCATGTACCTAGGCCCAAGACCCATGTTGAAAGTCTGATTGACTTAGGGGGACCAAACCCTAGTCTCTCACTCTCACTTTCAACTATTAACCAAAAAGAGAAAAAGACATTATCCTCTCCCCTCTCACGTGCAAGTGTCTGCCATTCTCTCAAGTTTTTTTTCCTCAATTGCCAACTCTAAACAAGGTTTGAATTTAGTTTCTATGTTTTTTCTGTTATTTTGATGTTGTTTGGATATTTACATGGAAAATGTGTAGGAAGTTTGGGGTTTGAATTCTGGTTTTGGTTATTCAATGCATGTTTAAATTTTTGTTGGATTTTAAGTTGACAATTCCTGTACAATGTTGTTATATGTGAAATTTGGGGTCTGCATAAATTTTTCAACATTTTCGTGCATTCGCTGGCTTGTTCGCACTGCGAACCTGGGGCGAGCGTTCGCCAGGCTTGGCAGTGCGAATGATCTAGCGAGCAGCCCAGAATTTTGATTTTCTGATAATGCATTCTGTTGCTTGTTTGTGTTTAATTCTAATGATCTGTCTTGGTGTTTTTGTGTGGACTTGTTTGTTATTGGTGCAGATGGGTCCTAAAACCTTGATAAGGAAAAGAAAGACATCCACATCAAGACAAGCGCCGGTCCGTTTTGATGAGACCCGGTTCCGAGGTATTAGACAAGCTCAGAGGTATGAAGTGTTAGAATCAAGGACCATCCTTGCGGAAAGGAGGTTTGTTCTGAATGAGCAGGGAAGTTATCGTGACATTGCTGCCCTGTTAACTGCAAACAAATGGGGTACACTGATAACTCCTGTTGATTCATACGATGTGGAAATGGTTCGTCAGTTTTACGCCAACGCCCTTCCTGATGAGGGCGATCTGTTTACTTGGACTACTTTTGTTGGCGGTAAAACGGTAAGGTTTGACAGAAGAACTATCAACAGAGTTCTTGGAGATCCTCTCCCACTGCGGGCTAGCGAAGAGGATAGGTATCATGAGACTCTTAATCAGTATCGAGATATTGCTTCAATGACTCGTGATCTTCTGCGGCCAGGTAAAAATGTGAAATTTAATCATTCAGGAGTGGTTGTTCGCTATCACCTTGAGGATATGGTGCCTTTGGCTCAGTTGGTATTACTTTTAGTTGTCACAAATATTATGCCTAAGTCACATTCCTCTACGGTGACGATTCCTCTTGCACACTTGGTTCACAGTATCCTTAGAAATGTGAAAATTGACGTCGCAAGGATCATTGCTGATGAGATAAGGGCCATCGTTGAGAGTGGTTTTGGTGGGACTGCTTCGAGGAAGAATGCCCCTCTTGCTTTCCCTTGTTTGATTATGACCCTTTGTGCTGATGCTGGAGTGACTTTGCCGTCGCGCCGTCAAGTTACTGTGCCGTCGACTATTGATGATCAATATGTCGACAAATTCTGCAAACCGAAGGGTGCTAGAGCTGAATCTTCTGGGGCTGGTACTGGTGCTGAGACCGGTACAAGCGAGGGTGCTGCTTCTGGATCTCACAGCTTCTATCCATATCAGCAGGAGATCTGCCAATATAATTGGGATTGGATGGCTGCCCAGCAGCGTGCCATGACTAATATTCATGATTCTTTGCAGGTTCTCCAATTGCAGATCCGCGACCCTTCTACGCAGCACACGATGATGTCAAGGGAGCAGTTCCTCGCTCATGCTGCATGGCCTGAGGCCAGGCCTGTTTTCAGTTGGGGAGAGGATGCTGTTGAGCATGATGCTGAGGAGAGGGGCGATGGCGATGATATTATGATGTCTGATGATGATGATGAGGGGCAGAGGACGGATGTAATAGGGACTGAGCCTGAGGATGATCCGGGTACTGATATTGTCGAGACGGAGTCCGAGGAGGACTGATTTTTGGATCTTAGAGTTGTACACTTCCTTTGGTCATCATTGTGAAGTTTCTTGTATTTTGTTTTTTTTCCAGCTTTTACTAGTCTAATATTGATGTACTCGTACTAGTGTGGTACTTTTTGGATTATATAGGTGTTTTATACACACGGCACTTTATGATTATTATTAGTAATGATTATGGTTTGCAATAAAATTTTTTGTTTCGCTTTACTAATAAATTGTTGGTTTTTAATTTTCATATTAAGTGTTGAGTTCTTCAGTTTACGAATGCTCAACACTTAAGTATTTTTTTTTTTTGTTGTGAGGTGTTAGTAAGAGTTGAATTCTTCAGTTGACGAATGTTTAACTCTTACACTGTGCATATGTGTTATTTTGATGTTCCTTCTTTTAGGATGAATTTGGGGAAGTAGGTTGGAGACTCTTGATTTTAAAGGTAGATTCCTCCAAGATGTGAGGGCTATGATAGTACCGTATGCATTGTGTTGCGACAAGGTATATCGTTACCTAGTTCGAGAATTTTTTATGTTTCAGAACTTTGTGTCTTGGTGAGTTTGAGAATGTTGTTTCATGTTACAACTTCCTTTGAATGCATGTGTCGTTTTAGGATCAAAACCATTAAAGTGAGAAGCCTTCAAGGTTACTATATGCTAAGGATTGTGATGAATGTTGTCTTTACTTTTAATTCATGCCTTATCTTGTGACCATGTGATTTTGTGGAAGTATGAGAAATGATCAAGGCACTTGTTTGAATTTGAGCACAACTATGTCCATATATTAATTCACCCGTGAGTAGTGAGCATTTGGTAGCCCCTTTAAGCCTAAATAGTTTAGAACTCAATTGAATGATGAACTTGTTTTATGTACATAATTTGCAAGTTTAGTTCATCATTGAATTTGATGAGTTTCTAACATTTTCTTCTTTAACCCTTGAAAACCATATACTTTGACTTCCTTGCCTTAAAAAGCAAGGAACATTCACTTTAGGTTGAGTTGAAAATGAGTTGGGGAGAATAAAAAGAAGATGGGTGCATTACTCCAAATTTTGAAAAATATTTTCAAGCAAGCATGTAAAGAAAAGAGTATGAATATGTTGTACAAAAGAAAAAATGCTTGCTTGAACAAAACAATAATAGAATCTATAAGTGTGCACGGTAGTTTGTGAAGGTGGAATAAAAAATTGGTGAAATGAAGTGTGTTGTGTGAATATGTATATAGTGAATGTTCTTTTGCTTCAGCAATTTCGTTTCAATGGCCATTAGAAATGTCCCTTTTTTGTTCACCCGACCAAACTACAACCTTGAAGTCCTTAGTGATCTTTTACTTCCATGATTTCTGTTATGATCAATGAGATATGGTATGAATTGCTTAGTATTGCATCATTTGTCATTTGAGTGTAATTGTCCCGTGTTTGTATGCACGTTTGCCTTCAATCCTTTTTCGAAGAGGAGTGTAGAATGACATGCAGGATGAGTTAGTTGTTTCTTGAAACATTGTTTGAAATTGTTTAAGTCGCAAGTTCTTTTTCATATCAAATTCTTGAATTGTGTAATTGTGCATTGTTGTGATCGTTGTTTAGTTGAGCCGTTTTTCGCGTCTTGGTTGAATTGGATGCTCGAGCAAATCCTCGTGAGAGGCATACTTTGCTTGAGGACAAACAAAGAGTTAGTTGGGGAGAGTTTGTTAGATGTCAAACATGTTATATATTTGTATGGAATATTTGGCATTTTTCATTTCTTTCTAACGGTATAGTGTGAATTTAAGCGGTAAATGGAGTTGTTATGCTTACATCGGAATATATGTGTGGAGCTTGTAATTTGTGTGTTAATGTGCAGGTGTAGGCATGAAAGGAGCAAAATGGTGAACACATGGAACCAATGCAAGTTCCGCTGAGTTTTTATTGCTGCAACAGGGTGTTCGCAGTGCGAACAATCTGGCGAAGGACCAGCGAACGTTCGCACTGCGAGGGACCAGTGAAGGAGCCAGCGAATGGAGGCAGTGAGTTCAAGGTTTTCAATTACCTTGTGTTCGCACTGCGAACTCCTAGCGAGTGTTCAGCGAATGTTAGTTGGTTGGTTCGCAGTGCGAAGGTGCTGGCGAAGAGAGGCAGTAAGTTCCAGTTTTGAGAATTCTGGCTCGCTAGTTTATTCGCAGTGCGAATGAAGCTAGCAAATGATTCGTAGTGCGAATGAAGGGTTCGCAGTGCGAACCCACGATTTCTGCTTGGGGCGGTTTAAGTCTCAGAGGCACTTAAAGTGCCATTTTTCCTCATTCGCAGTGCGAATGGATTGCTCGCAGTGCGAATCCTTCAGAATTCTGCTTTGTATAAATAGAATTTCACTTTTTGTAAAGAGGATCTTTTGTTCATTTTGATCCAAAATCATAGTTTTCAGTCTTTTTACCATTGGAGCTTGTATTTTCACTTGGAGAAGCTGATTTTGCATCCATTCTTGATTATTCGGAGTGGATGTTTACTCATCTCCTCTCTTTACTTGTTATCTAATCTACCATGAGAAGTGATAGCTAAACCCTCTATGTTGAGGTTAGAAGTAGTTGATTCTGTTTTTATGTATTGCTTTTGATCTATTGTATATGAACAAAGTCTTTGATCAATATAGATGAAGTTGTTTTCTCTTAATGCTTTAAGTTTGATTTGTTTTACTCTAGACATAGATTCCACAAATCTTGACCTAACAATTTCATCTCTTAAAAACCAAACTCTAGACATAGATTTGGGATTTGCGATTCACATTGTATTGATCTTAATGATCGTTGCTTAGATTGTTAGCGTGAGACATCATCTAACGGTCTAAACAACGGTACTCACGACTTCGCTTTAGACATAAACTTAGTCGGGAGAATACGCGGTTATATTGGTCGGAAACCGAGTTCATGTGCTTGATTAATCATTTATACATGGAAAGGATTAGCGAAACCTAACCTTAACATGCTTTTATAAAACCTTTTACAAAAATCTTTGTCACAATTTAATCTTTGCTACAAGTGAATGATAACAACAATTGAAACTTTTGAAACCGTTAACTTAGAATATCGAAACTATTAAAAGGCAAGCATCAAATAACAAACAGTCCCTGTGGATACGATAACAAAAACCCACACTATTACTCTTCTAACAATATTCTGACAAGATACTTCCTTTGATGGCTTTCTGCGAAGTATACTGGATGTCATATTCTGTCAAAACCATTTGCCACCGTGCAACTCTGCCTGTCAGTGCTGGTTTCTCGAAAATGTACTTGATTGGATCCATTTTGGAAATCAACAAAGTTGTGTGCATGAGCATATACTGCCTCAATCTCTTAGCAGCCCATGCCAGTGCACAACATGTCTTCTCAAGCATTGAGTATCGGGACTCGCAGTCAGTGAATTTTTTGCTCAGGTAGTAGATAGCATGTTCCTTCCTACCTGTCTCATCGTGTTGACCGAGAACACAACCCATAGATTCTTCGAGTACTGTCAAGTACATTATCAGAGGTCTCCCTGGGACCGGAGGCATACGAATTGGAGGTTCCTGTAAATATCTTTTTATTTTACGAATGCCACCTGGAAATCGTCATTCCACCTGACCGTTTGATCTTTTCTTAGCAGTTTGAATATTGGTTCACACGTGGCTGTTAGGTGAGATATGAACCTTGCAATGTAGTTCAATCTACCCAGAAAACCATGAACCTCTTTTTCTGTTTTCGGCTCAGGCATGTCTTGTATTGCTTTCACTTTGGCAGGATCGACCACAATCCCTTTTTCACTTACGATGAAACCCAGCAGCTTTCCAGAATGTGCACTTGTTCGGATTCAACCTCAAACGGAACTTTCTCAATCTTTCAAGCAACTTCTTCAAGTTAATTAGGTGTTTTTCTTCTGTTCACGACTTTGCAATCATATCATCCACATAGCATTCAATCTCTTTGTGAATCAAATCGTGAAATAATGTTACCATTGCCTGCTGATACGTTGCCTTCAACCCAAAAGGCATCACTTTATAACTGAAGGTACCCCATGGGGTAATGAATGTGGTCTTCTCCATATCCTCAGGTGCCATCTTGATCTGATTGTACCCAGAGAAACAGTCCATGAATGAGAACACTGAAAACTGAGTTGTATTATCAACTAGCACGTCTATATGAGGTAAAGGAAAGTCATCCTTCAGACTTGCTCTGTTTAGATCCCAGTAATCAACGCACATTCTGACCTTACCATATTTCTTCGGTACAGGAACAATATTTGCAACCCATGGTGGGTAATTGGTGACGGCCAGAAATCCCGCATTTAACTGTTTTTGTACCTCCTCCTTGATTTTGAGAGCCATTTCTGGTTTAGTTCTCTGAAGCTTCTGTCTGACAGGAGGACAACCCTCTTTCAACGGCAACCTATGCACAACAATGTCTGTATCTAACCCCGGTATATCTTGATATGACCAAGCAAAGATGTCGACATATTCCCGCAGCATACTGATCAGCTCTTTCTTTACCTCGGCTTGCAGACTGGCTCCAATCTTAATTTCTTTCCTTGCGTCCTCGAAACCAATGTTGATAACCTCAATTGTCTCTTGGTGAGGTTGAATGACCTTCTCCTCCTGCTTCAACAATCTAGCCAATTCCTCGGGAAGTTCACAGTCTTCTTCATCCCCTTCTTCGGCTTGATAAATTGGTTTGTCAAAGTCATACATGGCCATAGCAGAACCGTTATCAGTGGAATCCAGAGGATCAAGTCTGCACGAAGGGGTTCATGCTTTATTTTAGAATTTATTTTAAAAAACAAAAAGAAAACAAGACATTTCCATTTTTAATGTTTTTTGTGCAAAAATTTAAAAAAAAATGAAAGACAGAGAACGAAATTTGAATGCAAAACGTCCTTTATTAATGATTAAAAAATTGCAAATGAAAATGTGTGGCCCTACAAATGAATCTGTACGCCTTGGGCAGAGCGCAAGATTTTAACATGCATGATGATTAGAGAAAAGTAAATAAAATTAGTCTGTTTGAAAAGTAACTGGAATGATTTCCTCAGCGGACCAGTTTTGCAATTGTTGTCCCGAAACACGTGGGCGTACCCAATTGTCCAAGTCACAATCACTGTCGATTCCATCTTCTGCAGTCGCACAAGATTGATCTGCATATATGATTCCACCACTGCTGAATGTGATGGGTCCACTGTATTTTGCAGCCGAATCTAGAGATGGTTGGTAGCCAATACCAAACTTGTCCTCTTTCATGATGTCTCTATCAGTTTACCCCAGCTTTGGGCATTACCTGCTCTAACAACCTCGACAGCTTGCTTATAAGACGAAATTGACGTGCCGGCTCCAGCTGGTGTAGGAGAAGATTCAGGTACCTTATCAATATTCACTGCCTCGAACGACTGGCAAAGCGTTTCATGGATTTCCCCATCCATCTCAACATACTTGAACGTGGAAAAGTGACTGACAAAAATATCCTCTTCACCACACACAGTTACCACTTGTCCTTCAAACATGTATTCAGCTTCTAATGTAATGTGGATGTAACAGCCCCGGCCGCATGAATCCATGGGCGACCTAATAAACAGCTATAAGCAGGCTGTATATCCATCACGTGGAATATAGACTTGAACACTTGAGGTCCAACTTGCACAGGTAATTCCACTTCACCGAGTACAGATCGTTTCGACCCATCAAACGCTCTGACAACCAGATCACTCGGCCTCAAAATCAATCCATCAACCTCCAGTTTCATCAATGCCTTCTTAGGCAGGACATTAAGAGAAGAACGAGTGTCTACGAGCATGTGAGACAACACCGCGCCCTTACACTCCATTGTAATATGCAGAGCTTTGTTGTGGTATCTACCTTTAGAAGTCAAATCTCGGCTCGTGAAACCCAACCCATGGCTGACATTGACATTAGAAATCACACTCTCGAGCTGATTGACAGTAACTTCTTGTGGAATATAGGCCATCTTTAACACCTTCATCAAAGCCTCTCGGTGTGCATCAGAGCATATTAATAATGACAAAATTAAGATCTTTGAGGGCGTTTGGTTCAATTGATCAACGATTTTGTAATCACTTTTCTTTATTATTCTCATAAATTCCTCTACCTCGCTGTCGAAGGTAATTTTGGGATCTGCTTCAGGCACGGGCACACTCTCAGCCACTTGTTTTCCTTTAGCTCTCGCCGCAGCCTCGACTTCTTTATCGCTTCGAAGAGTTTGTGGAGAAAATAACCTTCCACTCCTGGTAAAGCCGCCTAAACCACCCACATTATCAACATTTGAACTAGCCGATGTTCCAACTTCCAGCTTCTTTCCCTCATGGTACACATCCGCTCCATAGTACCATGGGACTGCTTTTTCAGAGGTAAACGGAACCGGCCCTGGCACCGTGATAGTAACAGGACTGGGTCTTTCCGGTGCAATAATCGCTACAGGAGCTGCCCTTGCAGGTACCTGAATTTTAGCAGGGGTATAATAAATTGTCACAGCTGACACCTCATCATTATCTTTCACAACACGGTCAAACTGTAGACGGCCTTCATTAATCAAATTCTGCAAACCAATCCTCAGTCTGTCTTCTTGACCCATACATTCTGAATAATCCTGGTCACAACCTGGAAACACCTTTCCCTTCAACAGACGACCTTTCACTACCAGTAATGGAGTCTTCACCTGATTGATATCTGTCACCAAGTTCAACATCTTTCCATCCTCAATGGCGTGCATATTTGCCCTGTCATGGTCCGGCATAGGGTTCTGGATAACATTAGGAGGTGGAGAAAAGTTGATTGCTTTAGCATCTATCAGATCCTGCACCTTATTTTGAAATGCCCAGCACTTTTCGGTGGTGTGTCCCAGAGCACCTGAATGGAAATCGCAGCGGGCATTAACATCATAATTAGGTGGCAAGTTACCAGCAACAGGAGGTCTCATGGTACGAAGTTTGACCAATTTCAATTGCAGTAACTGGGGTAACAATGCTGAGTAAGTCATAGGAAGAGGGTCAATTTTGCGGTCCCTCTGCCTAGATCTTTATTGGAACTGTGGTCGCTGTTGTTGAACCTGCTGTTGTGGCTGATGTTGTTGAGCAGGTGGTGTTGGAATTGTCACTGCATCCACTTGGTGATAAGCCTGAGAACGTTCCTTTCCCCGTCCTCTGTATACAATGCTTGTCTCGCCTTTTCTCCTTCTCTGCCTATTAGCAAAAGGTTTCTTTGTTCCTGAAGAACCAGCACCAATTACATCATGAATCTTCCCCAGTTTCAACAAATTCTCAATCCTTTCACCAGCGATTACGGTATCAGAAAATCCTGTCGACGGACAAGCAGCCAATCTGTCAAGAAATGTCCCTTGCAGGGTACCCATGAACATATCCGCCATTTCTCTCTCAAGCAAAGGGGGTTGAACCTGGGCGGCCATTTCTCTCCATCTCTGCGCGTACTCCTTAAAGCTTTCCTTAGTGCTCTGCGACAACCCTTGCAGCTGAGTGCGGTTGGTAGCCATATCGATATTATACTAATATTGTTTCAGAAACGCTTCTGCCAAATCTTTCCAGCTTCTCACTGCAACCCTGTTCAGTTTCATGTACCAGGTTAATGAAGCTCCAGCTAAACTGTCTTGAAAATAGTGCATCCACAACATCTCGTCATCAGTGTGGCCTGAGATTCTCCCAAAATAAGCCTGAACATGTGTCTGGGGACATGTATTGCCGTGATATTTGTCAAAAGTGGGTGGCTTGAACTTTGGAGGAATTCTAACTCCTGGTACAAGACCCAGATTAGTAACATCAATGCCTAGAGAGTTCTTGCACTCCATAGCCCTGATTTTCTCAGCCAGTTCATCATACCTTCTGTCATTGGGATTACCCATATCAGCATCCAGCAAGGTTAATTGATCATCCTGAACATCCTCATTAGCACCAACATTTCTGGCAGCCCTAGTAACCAGATTACCATTAAGAATCGGAGTACCAACAGGAGGAGGAGTGTCCTTTGGCTGTGAATTGTCAACGTGATTACCTTCCGGCGTGACCTTTGGACGCTCGACCATAAGTCTTAACCTCTCTTGGTTCTGTGCCATACCAGTCATGAGAGCCATGAACTGGTCCATACGGGTCTTCATCTCATCCAAATCATTCTGAATTTGATCAACCATTCTGTTTCGATTGCCTCTTGTGGAGTAGAGATGTATGTGATCGGTAGCAATACTTCCTGTTGACAAAATAAATATGAGAACCGGATAGGGTACCTGAAAAACAAACAAAAATGCAAGACTGAAATGTATGCAATGCAATGTTATGTTTTTTATTCCTAGGCCTTTTCGTGCCCCGATTCTGGTATTTCAGAAGTCCGCAGCATTCGGATAACACACGAGATACAGCAGTTGATAAAAAAATCATTCAGACAAGTGTACAAATAAGTGTAGAATCCTGTGTAGTGATGTTGTGACCAAGTGTCAGTGAACAGTGATGTAATATCAAGAAAGCCACTGGAGAAAATACTGAGCATATCATAACTGGAAGAAAACCCAAAGGGACTGAGTCTAAACAAATATTTGAAAACATACAACCCAAATTCAGAAATTAAAGCAACGATTCCTACAACAATTCTGTAGGTAATCAACATAATGAAAGCTAAAACAGGCGAAACACCACATCATGCAACCCTAGACTGAGCCTCTTGACCTCCTCAAATAGCACAGCATTCTCGGGATCTTCCGGTGCCTCAATTAGGCCTCTGATCAAGTGTTCTCTCAAACTGAAGGATTGGTACAAAGTGTTGATATTCTGACACAATTCTTCCCCACTTGTACTACCATAGTCTGGCTCTGTCCTGGACTTCTTCACTACTGCCCGGATCTTGAGATCAGCTATTTCGGCCTGCGCTTCCTATAATAGCTTCTGACTTTCTTCCAAACTATCCCGATAACTCCGTCGTTGAGCATGTGCATCTTTCAATTCTTCATCTGAGGTCTTGGCCTTAGCTTCTAATTCTTCAACCTTAGCTTTAAACTCTTCCTCTACTTTGGCTTAGCGCTTTTATTCATCGGCCCATTTTTGTTGCCACAAGGTGATAGCCTCATTAGCCTCCTTCAAAGACTTCTTGAGATTTTGGCGCTCTCTGGCGTTATTCTTATCAATTAAGCCCCGTCTTTGGAAATAAATCAGCCTCCCTTCGAGTTCTTATTTCCTGCTTTCAGCCATATTCTCAGCAATGTGAACTTTCTCTTCCAACCCTCTGTTAGCAAATGCAGCTTCCTGATACAGGCTGGTGACGTCCGCATTCTCAACCCTGAGTTCATGAACTAAAGCTTCCAGCTTTTGGAATTCTTCAATTGGTACTGAGGTCCTAGGCTCCACTACCTTGGGATATAACGGAGGCTCGACAGAGAATGGCAACAATGTAATGGCTACCCGGCGCTTCAGCCACTCAGTATAAGAAGGATAAGTCGTAGGACCAAGTCTCCCAAACTCCATCTTATCTTTCTTAACCCGAGTGTTCCAGGCTTCAGCAATAGAAAATGACACCTGTTCGTCATCTTTAGTAAGATAATACAAGGATTCCCTCACATATTTTTCCAAAGGAGGTTCTTTTAATGCATATCCAAACTGCTTCAGCGCAAGGATAGGATTGTAGTTGACTCCTCCCCTCCTTCCTACCAGAGGCACATTTGGAAAAGCTCCACAACTATTAAGAATAGGTATACCCACCATATCTTTCCGATGCCACCAGACTATATCTTCAGCCGTCAAACCAATGAGCCTCTTGGAGCACTTAACAGTTCCTCGGAGATCCACAAAGGCTCCTGTCTTTGGCAAATGTCTATAAAACTAAGCATGGAATAAAGGAGCACATCATAATACCAATCTTCCTCATTTTTTCTCATTCTTGTAATGCACGGAATGGTATACATCGCCCAATAAAGTTGGGATTGGATTCTTCTTGACAAAGATACTGATTGCATCCATATCAATAAATCCAGCTATATTCGAAAATAGACAAATTCCATACACACAAAGAGCTAAGATTGCATTAGAGGTAAACACATCACCATTAGCAAAACTCTTCTTTGCTTCTTCAATCAGAACATCTAGATGGAACCCTTTACAGCCCTCCTTTTCCTTAACATTATCTTTAACCACAGATACCCTTAAATGAATAGCCTCTGCAATGACATTGTCAGGAATAGCCTTCTTTGAACTGTAGTGAGAAGGAGTATCCTTGACAGAAATCTTCAGAATATCAGAGAACTCTTCCAAAGTAGGTACCAGCAGATAATCATTGAATGTGAAGCAACACAGCTGAGGATCATAAAACTGCAAGAGAGTGTGCAGAGTATCATGTTGATCTGGAGTAAGAAGGCTCACATAACCCAAGATATCCCCAAACCTCTTTCTGAACTTATCCAGTTGGTTACTGTCCATTAAATCTGCCAATTCTCTGATTTGTCCCACTTTAGGCTTCGGAAACCAGTAATGCACATTATTCTTTCTTGGAGGACCTTCCATCTGACGTAGAGAAAATACCCACCGGAATCGGAAACAATACTGAGACCTGGGAAAGAAAAACATAAATGTTAATGATGTATGCAATGAGATGCAGCTAGGCATGTGATCAGAGCCAAAATCTGCAGTGTCAGTGTAATAATTGTGAAGAGTCGAGTGTCTGCGCAGCATCATATCAAGAATATCAAACCCAAGCACCAGTAAAGAACCAGATCCAGAATACCAGAACAAAGTACCCAAATCACTGATCATATGAGAACCACACAAAAGGGTAGGTAGAAGGTCAAGGTTACTTGCAAATCTGTAAACATTCCCCCCAATCTCACAGATGTGTTCTAAAAGGTTGGATCCTCAGATTTGGATCCCGGAATGAGAAGCAATAGCACATTCAGCCCGTAGGATACAATGCTATCGCCAAACAAAGAGTTCGTCATCTGATTCACCACAAAAAAAAAAGTCATCCTATGCAAGTTCCAAAGTGGGCCCTCGGGTGCGAATGGGGAAGACCCTCAAAGCAAGATAATCCTAAGAAAGTCGCACTCTGGATGTGGAACTCACAACTACTCCCGTGGCTAAATACCATGAGAGCCCTGTGACTGTCCACTCTAAGTCCTAAAGTACACTCGAGCCTGGGTAATGGGCTCATCTCACAGTAACAATCCCATCCCGCCAAAGGAAACCAGATAGTCCATGATATATAATGCATGATATAAATAAAATGCAATAAAGGCGGTAAAGTAAAGCGATAAAGCTGTAAATAAAAGCAGTAAAGCTATACTAAAGCAAACACAAATCAAACACCCAAAAATCAAGAACAATCAAGTGCTAGGAGAGACTTGCATCGGGGAGGGACCAACAAGAGGTCAACTATCCCGAGTAGAGTCGCCAGCTGTCGCTCCCGGGATTTTCATCCAGGTACGCACGCGAAAGTGGCACGGAAGAAAGAAAGAAAGTCGCCAGCCAGGAATTTTTATCCCAAAGAAAGGGAAGGGTAATGCTGCACAAACCCGGGATAAAGGAAAGAACGAGGTCTCGCGAACCAAAGAGAAAGGGTAAGGGAGTCGGTTACGTGAAGGGAAGGTTATCGCACCCCTTCACGTCTGTCGTACTCGACGGGATCCACGCTTGAAGTACTGCTCAAAGGGTGATAGAAAGTTGCTGGAAAAGGAATGGAAAGAGAACGAGATATAAATGTAGGTAAAATAAAAGAAGTGCTCGAATGGGCCCTACCCCACTGCCTACGTATCTCATCGGGAACATGAGAATCAGAGCGACGTAGTTCCCCTGACTAAGGGAAAACTGTTTGTGTTTTTTTAGGGAATGGCTAATGTTCTAGCTCAGGTGTTGCAGGCTCGCTGAATAGAGTGCGTTACCATATTGCAAGAGAACAAGGAGTAGCACGTTCGTACGTTGAGAGTGAGTGAGATGAGAAGAGAATTCCCGAAGGAAAGATGTTTTTGTTTGTTTGAAGTGTCTTAAAAGTTTTTTTTTTATTTGAATTGTTTTGCATAGGAGAGTGTACTTAAGTCTTTTTCAATGGAACGTGCATCTCATGCATCATTCCAAAATGAAATGATGATGATGAACACTAAGTATGAGGAAGAACCTCAAACTTACTTCCAAGGTTAAAGGCTTAAGCACACTAGCTTATTCCCTTTATTAAATGTTTTTGTTGTTTTTAAATGAAGAAGTGTTTTTGAGTTTGTTTGTGAAATCACTTCATGCTAAAGACTTGTACATCATGCTAGAAAACCTACAAAACATTCCAAGATGGAATGTATGCAAGCCCCCCCATGGAATAAGTCTCATGGAACATGGAGATGTTTCAACATTTATTAGGTGTTTTGAAGTTGTTTTGAGATGAGAGAAGAGAGACTCAAAAGAAACAAAGGTAAAGACTAGAGGGACTAAGACTTAAACCCTAATGTTATCATGCTTGGATGTCCTAAGAGTTAGTGTGGTTTGGAAACCTAAGCTAAAAGAAGAAAGAAGAAGAACAAGTTCTAACTTACTTCAAAGATTGAAATTAAGTTAAGAACTTAAAGGGATGAAAGAAGTTGAACAAAGAAAGCATTGAAATGCTTTGTACAAACACAAAAGAGAAAGCATTTAAAGATGAGGGAAGAAGGTGTGTCTGGAAGCATATCCACACACTGCACTCACCATTAGCCCATACAAGCAAAGGTTAGTCCAAAACAATTCAATTATTGAAGTACAAGTGAAGGATGTAAGCAAATAAATCCTAGTGTTCTAAAGGAAACTCTAGGAAGCTTCTAAAGAGCTAAACTTAAAAAGAATAGATCACTAATGGGTGGTACTGACCTAGGGCAGTAGCAAAGCCTATTTACATCTATCAATGGTTACAAAGGCTTACAACGTCAATCTATGCCTAAACAATGTACCAAACATCAAAGGAATGCAATGATATGCACTAAAGATGCACCATGAACATTTAAGAGGTGTAAAACATGCAATGATGCAATATGAAACACCACAACCAGTAGGAAACCACTTCACAAATGTCATTAAGTATCCATGAATTATCATTCATAATGTGAGAATAAAACTCAAGAAGAAGAAGTGGGAAGAAGTAGAACAATGTCACACAAGAATTCACAATGTTGTTTACTTACAAAACAAGTCACAAAGGAGAGGGAAATGAAATTATTAATGCAAATGAACATGGATCAGTAGCATACATGTTATAAGATGACATGAGAATGCACAAATGAACAAGTTTGGTTCATACACAAGTCACATTAGATATTAAGAAGAAAAGAACACAAGTTGAAGTTATGAATTAAAGATGACACATGAATGTGTATGACATACAAACATGAATAAATGCTTGAAGAAATGTCAAAGACCAGATGTGAATGGCATATTATAATGCATATGAATATGGGTGAATGATCATACAAGGCATGAGTGCAAGGATCTAAGAAGATAAAGACAAGATGAAAAGATGTTCAAACAATGTTCAAGTTCAAAAGATTTGACATACTTGTAATGCAAGTTATGAATGAAGGATGAAACATGAACATGAATAAGAATGGATGCAAGTCAGTAATGTATGAATTGCTTGATCATATTAGAATGCACTAATGAGGTCACAAAGATGCACACAAAACATGTTAAGGCACATAAAAGAAGATGCACACAAATATGTCAAACTTAGTTCACATAAGCAACAAACATTCATGAACCAAAATATGAAGACAAATGACCTATAATCTAGCATGGATGACCTATAATATTTATGAAATGACCTATAAAATGATCACACAAGTTTTAATGCTATGGCACAAGTGCCCCCTAATCAAACAAGATTTAGAAGTTCAAGGAAAACATTCAACCATGACCTATAACAATCAAGCAATGTAAAAATAGAAATGAACTTGGAAAAATCATGAAGTTATGTCACAAAGCACCTAAGTCAGAAACAAATCACATGTCAAAATCTCACACCAAAATTCAAAAAGAAGCTAGCTCAAACAAACTCACCAATTCACATTGAACCAAAGCTAACGAATGCACAAAAATGCTCATCACAATACATGATAAAATGACTTTAAAAATCAACTAAAATATGAATGAAATGCCTAAAGATGTCCAATATGATCGTACCAAGTTCCACTCAAAAATTCAGAAAGGAACTAGTTCAATTAAAATTAAAATGAACCAAGTATCATGAGGAATGCATTTTAAAAGAAAAATAAAAGAAAATTAAGAAAATATGAGTAAAAATTAATAAAATCAGAATTAAAAATCATGGAAAATTATTTTAATGTGTTTAGATGTCATAGGAATTTTTATGGAATTTTTATGAAGGTTTTAGGATTTTTAATAAAAGAAAATCAAGCAATATAAAAAAGAGGAAATTAAAAATAGAGTGAAAACAGGCAGGGGTGCAGACATAGTAAAAGTCACGTTGGAAAATGTTTGGGCTTACAAAGTAGGGGGTTCAGATAGTAGTTTAAGTCTAGTTCAATAAAGCGCGTGTGTGTGTGTGGTTTAGGTGTACATTCAGTCAAAAGTTTGACTCAATCTGAGCCTTAGGATCAATCAGTCAACAATAATCAAGAAAAAGCATAACAATGACATGGATCAGAACGAATGCACATGGTAATTAACACGCACGCACACACATGCAACCAAGTTAGAGTAAAAAAAAGGCACGCGCATGTCACATGATAATTAATGCGCTGGAAAATTATTATGCGTTGGATCAAATAAAATCAACGACTGTGTTATGTTCTGATGTTAAACCCTAATTGAACCTCACCGGCCGGAGAATGACCTCCGGTCATCTTCTCCGTCCACCTCCGGCGACTGCAAATATCACATGCTTCCAAAAATTCACAAAAATTACAACAATCGAAAGTGGAAGTTAGATAGAACATGGATCCACAATTCAAATTCACAAACAGCACACAATCAGAGAGAATCGAAGGGATGAATTTTTACCCTAGGTTTTGCAACTATGCATCTAACATGCCTATCAACTAGCCAGAAGTACCAGAGAGGGTGAGCTAATGGTGGTGTGAAGCAAAGAGAGGGTGAGCTGAGTAATTTGGATAGTGGGAGAAGAACTCGTGTGTTGTGTTGTTTATGTTTGTAAGCAAGGTAAAGAATGATGGTGATGATGTATGTTGTAGCTGCAGCATGGTTACTTGTAGAATAAGTTGGTCTTTGAAAATTTTCTACATCCATGCATGGTGACATGCATATGCATAAGTATGTAAGAGATTTGTGTGCTCAAATGAGGAAAAGGATGAGTGGTAAGATGCCTATGCGCGTGGTCATGTGATCCAAGGCACAAAAAAACAAACAACACTTATATACTGGGCAGCCAAAATACAATGAAAATGATGATGTTCATAGAAGAAATTCTCTCTTGTTAATGGATGAAATAGTGAGTTCTTGGTGTCTATGGAAAGAGGAAATGTAATAGAACATTGTTGATGTTGAAATTAGATTGAATGGAAGCCTCTAAGGTGCATGAAAATGATCATGAACTCAAGTGCACAAAACTGGCTTATGGGCATGGGAAAGCTGTGACATGCATGGCAACATGGCCTATGGTAATTCAGTGTGAAAACTCTCCCTTTGAACCCTCATAACTCTTCCATAACTTGTTCAAATGAGAAAATGCCCAACATTAAAGTTGAAGAGGACATGGAGATGAACAACTTTGATGTTCAACAATTTTTCATTTGAAGCATTCTTGATGGATAAAATTGGCTTGACATTTGGCACACCAGGTGTTTGATGAAATGATGGCCTGGAGGCCTGAACTTGCCTTGCCATGACTTGAAATTTGCCTTGGTTTTGCTCCACTTTGATTGACCATAACTCCCTCAATTTTGATCCAATGGAAGAGTTCTTGGTATGGATTTGAACCTTGGAATGTGATCTTTATCATTGAGAAAGAATGCCTTGAAGTGTAGTGCAAAATGGTCCAAACTTGCCATTTTTGGAAACCCTAAGTTTCTAAAAATGGAAACTTTGTACAATTCTTATTTTTGATGATTCCTCCATCATTTCTTGATCAAATCTTGTCCAATGAACATATGTGACTTGAATTTCATGAATTTGACCTTAAAAAGTCAGGAGTTGACTTTTTCCTTTGCACAGTTGACTTTTTCCCCAATTTCTTGATTCTTAAGCAACTGATCCATTGAACCTCTTCTGAAATGAACCAATGGGTAATCTCCCATCCTTAGATACTTGATATCATATAGAAAACATTGAGATCAAGTTTGAACCAAAATTTCATCAGGAGACTGTTTGAAACCAAAACCCTAATTTTGGCTGCTTTTATTAGGAGATAATGAACTGTCTAACTTCTTGATGAATTCCCATCTTCCAATGACTTGTGGGGGTCAAATGGGATGTTATATGATAAGAGAGACCTTTGAGGCTTATTTGAATACCCTTAGCTCTTGTTTTCTTGCTTTGGGTGATCAATATCTGAAAGGCAACTAATCACATCCCCTATGATGAACCAATGCTGAATGTTTTATTTTTCTATGACATGAATGCAATGCCATGCAATGAAAGCACATGCTAAATGATATGAAAAAAGAGAGGGCAAATTTTGGGGTTTTACACATCGGGATGATTTTTTTTTTGCTTATGTCTCTAATTTTTGCCTGGACCGCCCTTTCGGGTTTTCAATCCACCGAGACGTTTTTTTTTGTTTAGGCAAAGTATTTCTTGACTACTTCAACCTTTGTCGGGTAGGCAAATTCCTCTCCATCCATGGTTGCGAGTCTCAAGGCGCAACCTGAGAAGGCTTTCTTGACCACATAGGGGTCGTCATAATTCGGAGTCCATTTGCCCCGGGAATCAGTGATAAATGATTGTATCTTCTTGAGCACGAGGTCTCCTTTTCTGAAGACACGGGGTCAGACCTTTTTGTCAAGCGCTTTATTAATTCTTTGTTGATATAACTTACCGTGGAATAGAGTCGTTATTTTCTTCAATCAAATTCAGTTCATTGTGTCGACTTTGCCACCATTCATCCTCTGTTAGCTTAGCTAACATCAATACCCAGATTGATGAGATCTCTTCTTTTATGGGGATGCTGCCTCCATGCCATATACTTGAGAGAAATGGGTTGCCCCTATTGAAGTGTGGACAGATGTACGATAACCGTGAAGAGCAAAGGGTAGCATCTCGTGTTAGTCTTTATAGGTTACAACCATCTTTTGAACGATTTTATTGATGTTCTTGTTAGCCGCTTCTACCGCTTTATTCATCTTAGGCCGGTAGGGAGATGAATTATGGTGTTCGATCTTGAACTCAACACACAACTCTTTCATTATTTTATTGTTCATGTTGGATCCATTATCCGTAATGATCTCTGTCTTGGAACACCATAACGGCAGATGAGATTGTTTTTGATAAAGCGGACCACGACTTGTCGGGTTACATTGGTGTATAATGCTGCTTCAACCCACTTGGCGAAGTAGTCAATGGCCACTAGGATGAACCGATGTCCGTTTGAAGCTTTGGGTTCGATCATGCCAATCATGTTGATTCCCCATATGGAAAAAGGCCATGGGGAAGAAAGAACTTTGAGATGTGTTGGCGGTACATGGATTTTGTCCGAGTATATCTGACACTTGTGACATCTCCTCATATACTTGTAGCAATCGGATTCCATGGTCAACCAGTAGTACCCTGGTCTCAGAATTTTTCTCGCCATTGTGTGTCTGTTGGCATGAGTGCCAAAGGATCCTTCGTGAATTTCTTTCATTAGCATGTTTGCTTCTGGACTGTCTACGCATCGGAGCAAGACCATGTCGAAATTCCTCTTATAGAGTGTATCATCGCTCAGGAAGAAGCTGCCAGCCAGCCTTCTGAGGGTTTTTCCTGTCTTTTCTGGATGCCCTAGGTGGGTATTCTTGTTTCTGAAGGAAGCATTTGATATCGTGATACCATGGTCCATCGTCTATGACTGCTTCAATTGTGAAGATGTAGGCGGGCCTCTCAAGGCGTATTATGTCAATCTTAGGTACGTGATTCCATTGACCCACACTAATCATGGGAGAGAGAGTTTCTAGTACATCAGCCATGTGATTCTCTTCACGAGGGATATGATGAAACTCAATTTTGTTGAAGAATGGTAACAACCTTCTCGCGTAATCTTTATAAGGAATCAGTCCTGATTGGTATGTGTTCCAATCTCCTTTGATCTGGTTGATAACTAGGGCTGAGTCTCCATACACATCCAAGTTCTTGATTCTTAAGTGAATCGCTTCTTCGAGACCCATGATACAAGCTTCGTATTCGGCCTCGTTGTTTGTACATTTGCATGTCAATCTGGCAGTGAAAGGAATGTGGGTACCCTGAGGTGTTATGGTGATTGCCCCAATTTAGTTTCCATAATTGTTGACAGCTCCGTCAAAGATTAGTCCCCATTGGGAACCTGGTTCTGACCCTTCACTGGGTAGCGGTTCATCGCAATCTTTCATTTTCAAATACATGACATCTTCATCTGGGAAGTCAAATCCGACTGATTCTTGATCGTCAATCGGTTGATGAGCCAAATGATCGGCTAAAATACTCCCTTTGACGGCTTTCTGAGCATGGTACTCAATGTCGTATTCTGATAACAACATCTGCCACCGGGCGATCCTACCCGTGAGAGCAGGTTTTTCAAAGACGTACTTGATTGGATCCATTTCAGAGATTAACCAAGTAGTGTCGCAAATCATGTACTGGCGAAGACGTTTGGCTTCCCAAGCCAGAGTACAGCAAGTTTTCTCAAGCATAGTATACCGAGTTTCACAGTCGGTAAACTTTTTGCTCAGATAGTAGATGGCAGATTCTTTTTTTTGTTTCGTCTTGTTGACCAAGCACACAACCCATGGAGTCTTCCAAGACTGTTAGGTAGATGATCAATGGTCTTCCCTCTACTAGAGGTGACATGATAGGTGGATTCAATGGGTATTCCTTGTTACTGTCGAAGGCGGTTTGGCAGTCTTCTGTCCATACGCAGTCCTGATTCTTTTTGAGTAATTTGAAGATTTGCACACATGTCGCGGTCATAAGGAATATAAATTTGGAAATGTAATTCAACCGTCCCAGGAATCCTCTGACTTGTTTTTCAGTCTTTGGAGAAGGCATTTCTTGAATAGCCTTGACCTTGTAAGGATCAACCTCAATTCCTTTCTGGCTGACGATGAACCCTAGCAGTTTCCCTAAGCGGACACCGAACGTGCATTTGTTGGGATTTAAGTGGAGTTTGTATTTCCTCGGACGCTCGAATAATTTTGACAGGTGGGTCACAAGCACCTCTTCTGTCTTAGATTTGGCAATCATATCATCGACATATACCTCGATTTTTTGTGTATCATGTCGTGAAACAGAGTAGTCATGGCCCTTTGATAGGTTGCCCTGGCGTTCTTCAAACTGAACGGCATTACCTTGTAACAAAAGGTGCCCCATGGGGTGATGAAGGAAGTTTTTTCCATGTCTTTAGGCGCCATTTTGATTTGATTATAGCTCGAGAATCCATCCATGAAGGAGAAGACTTTGAACTTTACTGTACTGTCTACCAGCATGTCAATGTGTGGTAAGGGAAAGTCATCCTTCGGACTGGCTTTGCTCAGATCCCTGTAGTCTACACATATTCTGACATTTTCGTCCTTTTTCGAAACTGGTACTATGTAGGCTAACCATTGAGGATATTCTGATGTGGCGAGGAAACCCGCGTCAATCTGTTTCTGTACTTCAACTTTAATTTTGATGCCCATGTATGGGTGAGTCCGTCTTAATCTTTGTTTTACCGGTGGACATTCTGATCTTAAAGGTAGGTGATGTTCCACGATGCTGGTATCCAACCCTGGCATGTCCTGATAGGACCAAGCAAATACATCGGGAAAATCTTTGAGAAGTTTTATCAAGTCTTCTTTGACTGTTGGACTGAGCAGTGCCCCAATCTTGACTTCTTTTTATGAACCCAAGCTGACAGTTTCCAACGGCTCTTTGTGAGGTTCAATGGACCTTTCCTCTTGTCTGAGTAATCGGGAGATCTCTTCGGGAATTTCTTCGTTATTTTCTTCTTCAGCCTCAAATATCGAGAATTCAAAGTTGGGAGAAGGCATTGGATCGTATGTTTCAATGGGGTTTAAAATAAGCAATCTGCATGACGTGATGATTGTTTTTAGAAGAGATAGAGAGAATGCAAGAGTGTGTGCAGTGTATTTTCTGAAAACTGCTTGTTTTTATTATTTGAGTTGTTTTTAGGATTACCATTTCCAAAAAAGTGAAAAGAGAAAACAACAATAAAATGCGGAAATTACAGAATGACGTTTATTTATTTATGATTTTGTCGATTCTTGAAACTACAACCCTATAAAACAAAACTCTGTCGCTTTGGACGAAGCGAAGAGAGACATTTACAAAATGTGAGCCCTATCAAAACATCTGTTTCACCTGGGCAGGGTGAAAGGTTAAAACAAATACGGCAATTACTTATACTTATGAACTATTTTCGAGACATCGACAGCAACCCATTGGCGGCAAACTCCTCGGTGAATCACAAAGTCTGGTACCTTCCTTCTTGGTTTGTCTTTAGAAATAACGCTTATTTCTGGTGGAGCAGGATCGTTGGAATCTGTCTCCCATGCAGAGGTTTTGTAGGAGGATTCTTCTGTTGTATCTTGCATAGTGTTTGCACTCTCAGGTGGATCTCCCCATCCAGTTGACTATATGTCTTCGAGCCTGATACGAGAGCTTTCAGGAGCGGTGTACTTGACCAATAAGTCGTACTTTCCACTCGGTTGTCCTAAAGTGTCCCATATTTCCTTGGGATTAGAGGAGTCATCCCTCTCGATGACGTTGACTTCGGGAAAAGTGTAGTTAAGGAACTCTTGTCCTGCAACCTTTGCAAATTCATCGTCGTGCTGGATATTTTCTGAATGCCCTAAGTAATGATCCCATGATTCAGTGGGGACACATGTATTCTTTTCAATAATGCTCAGTTGATATACATCGTTGGGCTGACTCTTTTGCCCCAAGTCTCCTAGGTACGGCTTCCAGATAGGCAGGCCATCCATTGGGCCATAATAGTCATAGTCAAAGTTGTCTTTCATCAGAGTGTCTTCCTCTAATGAGTTTGGTGGAGCACGACATCCTTCCGGATCACAACCTCCGTATACCATTTTGACGTCTGATCTTGGTATATATCTTGGACTCTGTGCGGGATAGAAAAATAGCATATGCACCTCTCCCTGAGACATATAACCGTCCTCGTTGGGATAGGACTTCCACTCTTCATCTGCATCGGAGGAGTCACCCTCGTTGATGGTATGGACTTCTTGAGACACTGGGTGAAGAAAACCTCCACTGTGGAAGAAGTTCTGAATGGGATGAAGACTCTCATTGTTAGTAGCAGTCTGGGTATAGGTTGAGGAAAAACCAAGACCTTTCTTTGTCTTGTTATCAGTAGGAATGATAAGTTGTCTCCATCCTTTTGCATTGTTACTCTTGATCACTTCGAGAGCATCTTTGTATGAGGAAATCGATGTTCCTTTTTTTGATTGGTTATCATTGCTCACCGAAAGTGCTTGGAACTGGGTTCCAACAGCCTCCTCTGGTTCTACACAAGTGGATGACGATAAGTTGCTCACGATCAAGGCTTGCTCTCCACAGACTGTGACTAGTTGGTCATTCTTGACGAACTTCATATTTTGGTGAAGTGTCGAAGTGACTGCCACAGCCTCGTGTATCCAAGGTCTTCCAAATAAGCAGTTGTATGCTGCCCGGATATCCATGACCTGGAAAGTGACTTGGAAAGTGTGAGGACCGATAGTTATGAGAAGGTCGACTTCGTCGATAACTATTTTTCAGGATCCGTCAAATGCTTTGACGATGACCTTACTGCCTCTCATCGAAAATCCTTGAAATGATAGTGGCATTAGAGTAGATTTTGGCACAACATTCAGAGCTGATCCAGTGTCTACCAGTACACTGGCTAAAGCATCGTCCTGACAATGTTGACCGTAATGTTAAGTGCCATGTTGTGATTTTTGCCTTCTTTCGGCAGTTCTTCATCACTGAATCCCAAGTTGTTGCAGGAAGTGATGTTGGAGATGATGCTGTCAAATTGTCTTATCGTCACATCTTGTTCCACAAAGGCTTGCTCTAAGACTTTCTGTAGAGCTTCCCTGTGAGCTTCGGAACTGAGCAAGAGAGATAGCACAGAGATTCTTGAAGGATTTTGCAACAGTTGGTCTACAATGTTGTACTAGCTTTTTTGGATGAGCTTCAGCATCTCATCGTTGTTTTTTGAAAGGCCGGGATTACTGGACTGACCGACTGGTTAATTAGGAACTTCTGTTTGAGGTTCCTTTTCTCTAGTGGGTTCTCCAACTCCTTGGTTGAATATCCGACCGCTCCGTGATACTAAACTGATGTCTGCAATATTCACGACGGAGGGTAGTGGAGTTTCCTTTCCATTCTCAATTGTTGTTGCACCATATTTGTAAGGGATAGCCTTATCGGATTTGTATGGTACTGGTCCCGGTAGATAGATAACTACAGGAGCCTTTTGATTTTTCTGACCATCATAGTGTAGCGAGCGATTTTCGACGCGGTTCTTAAGCGCTGGTCGCTCTCTGCGGTTGAGCTTAAACTACAGGTCGATTCATTTTTTATCCTATTGTGAGCTGAATAAGGAAGGGAAATAGATGTCTCCAATTAAACCTGCTTGCATACTGAGTTTAAACAGCGGTCTGTTAAGTTACGAATGCTATCAATGTGGGGGGGCCTTTGTACTGGTTATTTGTATTTTCGCCAGTACTATTTTCTTTCTCTTTTACCTGGGCAGAAGGTTTCTAGCGGGGAACAAGGATTAGGATGTTAGGACTGATGCTTTTGAATTACTGATTTTTGATTGATGGAGATATGGGATTTGGGTTTTTTGTTGATTGTGCTCGCTAAGATCTTTTCTTTCGATCTTATGCCTACGTATTCCCGTTTACCGAAACAGGGAAATCAGAGCGTTCATAGTTCCTCCTATTCTATGGGAGGAAATGGGTGTTTTGGTGTCTTGTTCAAAGCCCAAGACGTGAAGCTAAAGGGTAGTTTGTATCTTGTTCAAAGCCCAAGATGTGAAGCTGAAAGGTCTATTTGTGTCTTGTTCAAAGCCCAAGACGTGAAGCTGAAAGACCTCGACTTTAGAGAGAATTTGTCATCTCTAAAGAGGGGGAAGGAGAATTACTTTAACTGGGATACGCGGATCCGAGCAATGCCATAATTTCTGAAGAAAGGGTTTTAACCTGAAGGAGAAGACTTTAACTCAGCGTAGAGCAATGCCATCTTTCCTTAGGAATTTCTCATGCTAAAAGAGGGACAGTGGCATGGATATAGATGATCCAGAGGCTTGCCGTTTACAGCGATTAGATGAAAGGAAAGGAGTTGTTGATGTTTGTGTACTGTGAACGAGGCACAACTTTGATGCTAAAAAGTTGATTGGATCAACCAGTGGTTTTCTTATACAAAAGCCTAAGAGGAGGCTAATTTCCGCTAGGAAAATCATTATAAAAAGCCTAAGAGGAGGCTAATTTTCGCTAGGAAAATCATTATACAAAGCCTAAGAGGAGGCTATTTTTTGTCTCGTACAAAGCCCGAGAGAGAGGCTAAAAGTTTTTGACCCAACGATAGAGTCTTTGTGTCTCGTAAGAAGCCCGAGATAGAGGCTATTGTTTGTTTGAATCTACGAGGGAGTCTTTGATACTCAACAAGAGAGTGTTTTTGTATCTCGTACGAAGCCCAAGATGGAGGCTAGAGGTTTGTTTCAGTTGAGTGACAGATCCAATATACCGATTTTAAAAGAGAAAATCAGTTCTTATATGAGCAACATTGTACTCAGGGATTTGATCTGAGGATCAGGGATATTTCCTTCTCTTTGAGGAAACGGGAAATCCAAAGGGTATTGAGACTGTCCGAGTCTGCGGGTTTCCTTCCTATTTAACGAAGGGGTCACTTGAGAATGTCTTTTGAGACTCAAGGAAGTTAGACTGTCCGTGTTTAGAGTTTTATCTTTTGTACTATGCTTTGAGAAACAGTAGTAGACTCTATGAAAGGACTGTTCTATGAGGATGACTAGGTTCTGTTCCTATACCTCTAGGAGGTCGTCGGGACAATTTGTACGAAGCCCAAGAGGAGGCTGGAAACTTTTAAGAAGCCTACGGGTCCTTGTACGAAGCCCAAGAGGAGGGTATGATTCCTGAAGGAAGATATCATTATACGAAGCCTAAGAGGAGGCTGTGAATACTTCTAAGAAGTCGTAGTGTCCTTGAATAATGCCCAAGAGGAGGCCGATGCTTTTAACAAGCCCGTGGGTCTATCATCTCCTTTCCATTAGGAGAGATAACTCTTTTAAAGATAAAAACGACTGGTAAACGTGCGAGGTTTACTATCCAGCGATTTTTAGCTTTTAAAGAGGGTTCCTTAGTTAAGGTCCAAGATTATGACCGTAGTGGGTACCCAAACCCCGAGACATTCAAGGCAAGCTATCCACAAGGAATAGATCAAGTCAGGAAAGTTCGAGAATTTGGAAGAAACTCAAAGATGCCATTCATGGAGAATACATTCATCTTGGGGAGTAGAGCTTCTTGACGATTCCTAAGGAGGACAGCCGAAGAGAAGACTGTATCTGGTGCTCCTATTGGGGATCTAGGCGTCTATTTCTACGAATAAATGAAACGGCGTCACTTAGTTCTAGACGTAGTGGCGGGGGAAACTTGAAATATCTATACTATTATTACACAGTAGATATGAGTTTATGAAAGGAGACTTACAGTGAGCAGCCCCACAATACAGTTATATATATATATATATATATATATATATATATATGAAAGCAGTAAATGAAAGCGATAACCACTTACTCGGTTGGAGTGCTTCCATGTTGTTTGGTTAGTTGTTCAACAAAGAAAGATTGAAAACAACAGTATATTCAAAATCAAAGGAGAAAGTGCTTTGAAAAAGAAAGATTTGGGGCTTACAGCTCAAGGAGAGGCCCAGGGTTTTATCAGTGAGCGCACTGTTTGACTTTGTACAACGGGACTTATACAAGTGACTGGGGCCCAAAAAGCTTTTCTGTACAAAGGGATGGGTCTTACACTCTCTCAAGAGGCCCAAAAAAAGGTTTAAAGAAAAGAGAGGGGCTTATAACACGAGGGTAGGCCCAAATGATTTTTCGTTTAAAAATGGCGATCGCGCCGAGGTTTTCTTTTAACGCAGAGGGACTTATACAATAAGTGAGGCCCAAAATGTTTTGGTTAAAAGGGGGATTGGGTCTTACACTCTAATAGAGGCCCAAAAGTTTTGAATGGGTCTTATAGCTCGAGGAGAGGCCCAGATGATTTTTATTTTTAAACGGGCGACGATCGCGCCGTTTACTTGTACAGAGGGACTTATACAATGAGTGAGGCCCAAAAAGTTTTTGTACAAGGGGGATGGGTCTTACACTCTCTCAAGAGGCCCAAAAGTTTTGAAAATGATTTATGAGGGTTGAATTAATCCAAAACCCTAATTTGTTTTCAAAATGTATTTAATTGAATAAAAATTCAATTAAAATGATCAAAAATTGTTTAACACATGGAAAACAAATTGTGATCTTGGATTAATGCTTCAAAAATTAACTATTGACCTACAAAATAATTAGAAAGCATTAAAAGTTGCAAAATCAATGTAGAAAAAATATTTAAAATGTCAAAAACAATTAAAATATTAATTCTTTGCAAAAATATCAATTATATGAAATAAATAATATTTTTGGGATTTTTTGTGAAAATAAAATATTTTAACATTTTTGTGAATTATTAAAAAAAGAATCAACTCAAAATCATTAAAACTCAGAGAGAAATTAATTTTTGAATCAATTAAACAAAATCACAAAATTCAAATATTTGAATTTCTAAAAATGGCGCCAAGAACAAGCGCGTGTTCTTGGTTTCTCAGATTTGCATTTTCTATCCAATCTCCACGAATACATAATCATATCATGCAATCCACATATCATTATGCTCGCCTCAACCTCACGATCATGTCTATGCACTTTAATTTCATTTAAATTAAACATACAACAAGAAATCACGAAGAGACCTCAAGAACCCTAATTTCTGCATGAAGGCTAGGATTTTTGATACACGATTCAAACAATGCAATTAATTGAGGGAAAACATTCCATGCATGATTATGAACATATGGCCAAATTATTGTGCGAGGAAATATGCATAGATTGAGAGATGACCAAGTATGTGCTTACCTCCAAGTCGTGACAGCAAGTTCAAAGTGATTTTTGATTTGGAGGTGTTACAAATGAGTGGTGATGATCTGAACAGCTTCCCTACACCCTATGGATTGTGTTTGGATGGTTGGACTTGATTGAAATTGGCTGGATCATTTTGTGGTACCTCAACTGCACTTTGGTTAAAACCTTGAGCAACCAGCTGGTAATTTTGTGAAATTGATGTTTCAGAAGTAATCTAAGTGTTTGATCATCTCATATGTGATGTATGTGAGGTGTGTGAGTGATTGGTTTGATTGGAATTACTCTCAAACTCAAAACCCGATAGTGACTTGCCTTAGAAGGCAAAATTGGAGTGAAAGAAGAGATTTTGAGGAAAGCATCTGTTAGATGGCTTTGGTGTACTCAAACTGACCACAATTGAGCTCTATTTATAGTAGAGCAAGTTTGTTTTGCAAGGAATAGTGCATGGCAGCTGGTAAGTAGGTTTGGCCAATGTTGGCAAATGAAAATCCAAGTCTCCTCTAGCCATTGACTAGAGGTTAGGGCACAGAGCTTTGGTTCCCTTGGTCTTGGATAAGTCTTGACTGATTTCAGATGAGAATGGCTCAGTCCATGCCACCTTGATGGTTTTATTGAATGCCTCATTGCAAATTTGAAGTCTTGTCCCTATTTTGGCCATTCTAGGTTCAACATGCTATTTCTTGTTCCATGGACTTTGGAGGCTTGGCTCAGTGATTGTCCCATTTAGATTCAATCCTCTGAGGTGTCCAAGTGGATAGGAGCAATTGAATTTGGCTGATTTTGGAAAATCGACCAAAGTTGCAAATTCTGCCTTGCCTTGACAGATTTCAGCAAGGCAACTTAGCAATGTTGTATCTCATGGTGTAGGTTGAATTTGGCAATGTTCTTGGCCATTTTGGAAAGCTCTTACATGATACAACAACTGTTTGAACAAGTTTGGTTTTGATCTCTTTTGATTCCAATTGAAAAATCCCCCTACATTTGGCAAAAAGTGAGGCAGAATCTGACTTAGTGAAAATTTCACTAAGTGTTGGAAAAAGTGACATTTTCACTTTTCAGCCACTTTGATCACTCCATAACTCAAAATCCTTAATGAATTGGAATGACTTGTAGTTGAAGTTTTTGTAGGTGATAATGAGGGCTACAAATCCATCTTTGGATGAGAAAAAATGGCCTTGTGGTTTAGGAGTTATGGTCCTCCAAAGTTGGTACCTTTGCCACTTTATTTTTAACTTAGAAAAATTTCTAAGTTTTATGGTTACCCCTTTTACAAGTTATCTCACTTTTCTTGATTTTTCTTGATGAATGATGATTCAAATCATACATTAACATCATTTTAGGGTTAAAAATCCATTTTGGTGAAAAATCTCAAAAAGTCAAAGTTGACTTTTGTGCACAGTTGACTTTTTATCAGATGAATTCCAAACTGTGCAATTCTTCAGGAAATCATGTCCTTGACCTAAATCAAACTTGATGGACATGTTCCATGGGTGTCATAGGGTATATTCAATCATGTATTAGGGTTTGGGAGCATGTCCTGGTCAAAAGTCAAAGTTACAGTTGACTTTTCTCTTAAAACCCTAATTGTGGTGCAGATGAAATTGAGACTTGTTGCTCAAACTTCTTGGATCAATCCATTGTTCCAAATGGATCAATATGGTATATTAGAGACCCTAAAATCATGTCTTGAGGTCCTGGCTCATGGTTTGTCCCAAAAGTCAACTTAGGGGCGAATTAGGTCAAGAAACCCTAATTCCTGATTTTTGATGAATGCATCCCCTGAGGCAAAATTGACTTGATGCATGGGTTCATGAGGTTCCATGAAGTATATTAGGTCATGTTTTGGATCATTGCCTTGTGCCCAGATGAAAATTTTCCATCTGGAGGCCCTGGTCGACCAAAACCCTAATTTGGTGACACTGGCGATCTTGAGGCTTGATCCACCTAGAAGGGAGCATCCTTGTGCTTAATCCTTGAAGTGGGAGTCCTTTTGATCCTTTATAGTTACTTGGGAGGTTAGCCAAGTTGAAGATCATGTCATTTCTTGATTGATCCTTTGTCTGAGAACTATGAGAGGGCTTGAAACCCTAATTTTGATTGTATTGGATGCTCACCCATCTTTGGGGAGATTGATGAAGCATGATGGTTCATCCATATTGTGATGATGATTTTCACAATGATGGGAAATCTAAGTGGTCAAAATTTGGGGTATTACAAATGCCCCTATTTAATCTTCTTGGACCCGAAGGTGTGAATGACGAAGGGATTCGGGCATTCGTGGTGCAAGAGGATTAAATATCGGAATACCCGAAATTTTGATGGTGGTTATGAATGGTAGCTTACGCATTCATCTTCTTTAGCTAAGCAATGATGCTTAGAAAAGGTAAACTTCCCCTCGATCCTGGTCTCCTACCAAGAACTGGTCTCAGTTGTGGAAACAAACTTCCCCTCGATCCTGGTTTCCTACCAAGGAACTGGTCTTACTTTCTGATTTAAACTTCCCCTCGATCCTGGTTTCCTACCAAGGAACTGGTCTTAGTTTCTGATTTAAACTTCCCCTCGATCCTGGTTTCCTACCAAGGAACTGGTCTTAGTTTCTTTTGTCAATAAACTTTACTGACAAGGGACGCTATTCGTAGCGGCTTTCCTTCAAACTTCTCGCCGAATTTTCCTGGGGAGATGCCATTTGAGTGGAAAAAGTTTTGATGTCAGACTTGCTGGGGAACCCATTCGTCTGAGTTGTAGAGGTACACAAACTTCTCTGTTTTGGAGACGCCATTTGTCGATTCTACTGGGGAAAGCGAGTCTCTTGAGAGACTGTTTTCGTTTAGGGTTACATCATACTTTTCTCGGGATCTTCCCGGAGAAATGCCATATGATGGGATCCAATTTTGAGGTGCCGATGACCTTCTCATCAGTGGTTTTTCGGAGCAAAACTGGCGTGCTGCCGAATCTCTGATCACGAGGCTTTCTCTGTGGATTTTCCTTAATCCGGGAAAGCAAGGATATCATCTTCAATGGCGAAGAGTGATGCTTATTGAAAGTTTTCTCTGGCTTTTCAGAGGTTCAAGTTATCAAAGTGGTCAAGGACCAACTTCTTTCCAGAATTAACTGGAAGCGAGGTTGTTCAGACACAGTATTTCCTGACGAGGCAAGAACTGACAACTCGATTGAGAGGACTTCTACCACTAGAGGACAGGACCGACTAGAGTGATAGTGATGCAATATGAAATGTGAATGCAAATAAAAAATGCATGATGTATGTATGTATGTGCTGACAAAACAGATGCAACATACAGACTAAGAGATGAACACAATTGGATACTCGGCCATCGCGGGGCGAAGAAGTACCGTTGATTCAAAATAGCAATTCCACCTTGCTTAGGAGAGATAGTCCCGTTGGGAGCTATGTTGATCGGGCTTAGGAGATGAGAACTCGGCCGAAGATGTCAGACGAAACATGGTCTCTGACATTGCTGATCCTTCATTCAGGCATACTGGTTTAGAAGGAGTACTTTGATTCTGCACTTTGAAGTTCGCTTACTTCGGGAGAAGCGATCGATGTTCTTCTGATGTTCAACAGTCAAAAGAAATGCCATCTTTAATTTAAAAGCAGAAAAAGTTTAACAAGTAAATTTGTTTTATTTCAAGAATCGCTGATTAAGTTTAAACAACGTCGTTCTGTAAAGCTAAAACAAGTAAAGAATTACAAACAAAATCACAAGGGCTCAAATTTTATTGATAAGATGGAGATCAGCCAAACGCGTGATTCCAAAGAGTATATACAAAGTTAGAAAATGGTAATTTACAGGGAAAAGGGCTACGTTGAAACATAACGACCACTATCCTTCTACCAACTTTGAGTTCGGGACATCCTGAGCTTCCGTCGAAGATGACCTTTGACTGGAGATTTCCTCCGATAGATGATGCTGTAACTGCTGCTGAGGGACTTGCCTCTGTTAAACATAGTTACTTGCCATTATCCCTAACATTTGCCTGGATTGTACTATGAGATTTCCAATCCATCGGGATGATTTTTTTTTCATGTCTCTAACTTTTGCCTGGACCGCCCTTTCGGGTTTTCAATCCACCGAGACGTTTTTTTTTTTTTTAGTTTTAGGAGAAGTATTTCTTGACTACATCAACATTCGTGGGGTAGGCAAATTCCTCTCCGTCCATGGTTGCAAGTCTCAAGGCGCCGCCTGAGAAAGCTTTCATGACCACATAAGGGCCATCATAATTTGGGGTCCATTTGCCCCGAGAGTCAGTGAGAAATGATTGTATCTTCTTGAGCACGAGGTCTCCTTTTCTGAAAATACGAGGTCGGAACTTTTTGTCGAACGCCCTTTTCATTCTCTGTTGATATAACTGACCGTGGCATAGTGCCGTGATTCTCTTTTCTTCGATCAGGTTCAGTTCGTCGTGTCGACTTTGACACCATTCAGCTTCGGTGAGCTGAGCTTCCATCCATACCCAGATTGATGGGATCTCTACTTCTATGGGGAGAACTGCCTCCATGCCATACACTAGAGAGAAAGGGGTAGCCCCTGTTGAAGTACAGACAGATGTGCGATAACCGTGAAGAGCAAAGGGTAGCATTTCGTGCCAGTCTTTGTAGGTTACAACCATTTTTTGAACGATCTTCTTGATGTTCTTGTTAGCCGCTTCTACCGCTCTGTTCATCTTGGGTCGGTAGGGAGATGAGTTATGGTGTTCGATCTTGAACTCTGTGCATAACTCTTTCATTATCTTGTTGTTCAAGTTAGATCCATTGTCAGTAATGATCTCGCTTGGAACACCATAACGGCAGATGATATTGTTTTTGATAAATCGGACCACCACTTGTCGGGTTACATTAGCATACGATGCTGCTTCGACCCACTTGGTGAAGTAGTCAATGGCTACCAGGATGAACCGATGTCTGTTTGAAGCCTTAGGTTCGATCAAGCCAATCATGTCGATTCCCCATATGGAAAAAGGCCATGGGGAAGAAAGAACTTTGAGATGTGATGGCGGTACATGAATTTTGTCGGAGTATATCTGACACTTGTGACACCTCCTCATGTACTTGTAGCAGTCGGATTCCATGGTCAACCAATAATACCCGGCCCTGAGAATTTTTCTCGCCATTGTGTGTCCGTTGGCATGAATGCCAAAGGATCCTTCATGAATTTCTTTCATGAGCATGTCTGCTTCTGGTCTGTCGACACATCAGAGCAAAACCATGTCAAAATTCCTCTTATAAAGAGTGTCCCCGCTCAGGAAGAAGTTTCCAGCCAATCTTCTGAGGGTTTTCCTATCTTTTCTGAGTGCCCCAGATGGGTACTCCTGTTTCTGAAGGAAGCATTTGATATCGTGATACCATGGTCTGTCGTCTATGACTGCTTCAATCGCGAAGATGTAAGCGGGCCGTTCAAGGCGCATGATGTCGATCTTAGGTATGTCAATCCATCGACCTACACTAATCATGGAAGAGAGAGTGGCTAATGCATCAGCCATGTGATTCTCATCACGAGGGATGTGATGAAAGTCGACTCTGTTGAAGAAGGGTAACAACCTTCTTGCATAGTCTTTGTAAGGAATCAATCCCGATTGGTATGTGTTCCAATCTCCTTTTATCTGGTTAATAACCAGGGCTGAATCGCCGTATAGGTCCAAGTTTTTGATCCTTAAATCAATCGCTTCTTCGAGACCCATAATACAAGCTTCGTATTCGGCCTCGTTGTTCGGACATTTGAACGTAAGTCTGGCAGTGAAAGGAATGTGGGTACCCTGAGGGGTAACAATGATTGCCCCAATTCCGTTTCCATAATGATTGACTGCTCTGTCAAAGATAAGTCCCCATTGGGAACCTGGTTCTGACCCTTCACTGGGTAATGGTTCATCGCAGTCTTTCATCTTTAGATACATGACATCTTCGTCTGGGAAGTCAAACCCGATTGATTCTTGATCGTCAATCGGTTGATGAACCAAATGATCGGCTAAAATACTTCCTTTAACGGCTTTCTGAGCATGGTACTCTATGTCATATTCTGATAGTAACATCTGCCAACGGGCAATCCTTCCCGTGAGAGCAGGTTTTTCGAAAACGTACTTGATTGGATCCATTTCGGAGACCAACCAAGTAGTATGAAGAATCATGTACTGGCGAAGATGTTTGGCTGCCCAAGCCAAAGCGCAACAAGTTTTCTCAAGCATTGTGTACCGAGTCTCGCAGTCGGTGAATTTCTTGCTTAGATAGTAAATGGCAGACTCTTTCCTTTTAGTTTCGTCTTGTTGGCCAAGTACACATCCCATTGAGTCCTCTAGGACTGTGAGGTAAATGATCAGTGGTCTTCCTTCCACTGGAGGTGATAAAATCGGAGGATTCAACAGATATTCCTTGATACTGTCGAAGGCGGTTTGGCAATCTTCTGACCAAACGCAATCCTGGTTCTTTTTGAGTAATTTGAAAATTGGCGCACATGTCGCGGTCATAAGGAATATGAATCTGGAGATGTAGTTCAAACGTCCCAGGAATCCTCTGACTTGTTTTTCAGTTTTCGGAGAAGGCATTTCTTGAATGGCCTTGACCTTGTCAGGATCAACTTCAATTCCTTTCTGGGTGACGATGAACCCTAGTAATTTCCCCGAACGGACACCGAAGGTGCACTTGTTAGGATTCAAGCGGAGCTTGAATTTTCTTAGACGTTCGAACAATTTTGACAGATGTTCAACGTGCTCACTCTCTATTTTTGATTTTGCAATCATATCATCGACATACACCTCGATTTCTTTGTGTATCATGTCATGAAACAGAGTAGTCATGGCCCTTTGATATGTTGCCCCGGCATTCTTCAAATCGAACGGCATTACCTTGTAACAAAAGGTACCCCATGGGGTAATGAACGAAGTTTTCTCCATGTCTTTCGGCGCCATTTTGATCTGATTATAGCCCGAGAATCCATCCATGAAGGAGAATACTTTGAACTTTGCTGTGCTGTCAACCAGCATGTCAATGTGTGGTAAAGGAAAGTCGTCCTTTGGACTTGCCTTGTTTAGATCTCTGTAATCAACACACATTCTGACCTTTCCATACTTTTTGGGAATGGGTACGATGTTGGCTAACCATTGAGGATATTCAGATGTAGCGAGGAAACCCGCGTCGATCTGTTTCTGTACCTCCTCTTTGATTTTGATGGCCATGTCCGGGTGAGTCCGTCTCAACCTTTGCTTTACTGGCGGACATTCCGATCTTAGTGGTAAGTGATGTTCCACGATGCTGGTATCCAACCCTGGCATATCCTGATAGGACCAAGCGAATACATCGAGGAATTCTTTGAGAAGCTTTATCAAACTTTCTTTGACAGTTGGACTGAGCAGTGCTCTGATCCTGATTTCTTTTCTCTCTTTTTCTGAACCCAAGTTTACCGTTTCCAACGGCTCTTTGTGAGGTTCAACGGACCTTTCCTCTTGTCTGAGTAGTCGGGAGATCTCTTCTGGAATTTCGTCGTCATTTTCTTCTTCAGCCTCGAATACCGGGAACTCAAAGTTGGGAGAAGGCATCGGATCGTATGTTTCAACGGGGTATAAAACAAGCAATCTGCATGACGTGATGATTCGTGTTTAGAAGAGATAGAGAAAATGTAAGTGTGTGCAGTGTATTTATTTTACTGCTTGTTTTTATTTTTGAATTGTTTTTTTTAGGATTACCATTTTCTGAAAAAGCAAAAATAGAAAACAGCAATTAATGCGGAAATTACAGAACGACGTTATTTTATTAATGAACAAGTCGAATCTTGAAACTACAGCCCTATAAAACAAAACTCACTCGCTCTGGGCAAAGCGTAGAGGGAAATTTACAAAAACCGAGCCCTATCAAAACATCCGTTTCACCTGGGCAGGGTGAAAGGTTAAAGATGGCAATTACTTTGACTGATGAATGACCTTCGGAACCTCGACGGCAACCCATTGGCGGCGAACTCCTCGGTGAATCACAAAGTCTGGCACCTTCCTTGATTTGTCTTCAGAAATGACGCTGATTTCTGGTGGAGCAGGATCATTGGAATCTGTCTCCCAAGCAGAATTGTCGTAGGAGGATTCCTTTGTTGCACTTTGCATAGCATTGGTGCTCTCAGCTGTATCTCCCCATCCAGTTGACTGGATATCTTCGAGCCTGATACGAGAGCTTTCGGGAGCAGTGTACTTGACCATAAAGTCGTATTTTCCACTTGGTTGTCCCAAAGTGTCCCAAACTTCTTTGGAACTGGAGAAGTCATCCCTCTCGATGACGTTGACCTCAGGAAAAGCATAGTTGATGAATTCTAGTCCTGCAAACGTTGCAAATTCATCTTCATGTTAAGTAGTTTCCGAATGACCTGAGTGTTGATCCCATGACATGGCGGGGACACAGGTATTCTGTTCAATGACGCTCAGCTGAGTTTCATTACTCGGCTGACTTTCTTGCCCCAAGTTTCCTGGGTAAGGCTGCCACATTGGCAGACCATCCATCGGGCCATAGTAATTGTGATCAAAGTTTTCTTTCATCAGAGTGTCTTCCTCTAATGAATTTGGCAGAGCACGGCATCCTTCCGGATCACAATCTCCGTAGATCATTTCGACATCTGATCTTGGTATAAATCTCGGACTTTCTGTATGAAAGCAGAAAGGCATAGGCACCTCTTCCTGAGACATATAGTCGTCCTTGTTAAGGTAGGACTTCCATTCTTCGTCTGTGTCAGAGGGATCTTCCTCATTGATAGCATGAACTGTCTGAGACACTGGGTGAAGAAAACCTCCACTGTGGAAGAAGTTTTGAAGGGGATGAAGACTTTCATCGTTGGCGGCTGTCTGAGTACAGGTCACAGAAAAACCAAGACCCTTCTTTATTTTATTGTCAGTGGGAATGACAAGCTGTCCCCATCCTTTTGTATCGGTACTCCCGACCGCTTTGATAGCATCTTTGTATGAAGAAATTGAAGTTCCTTCTTCGGATTGATCGTTCTTGCTCACCGATAGTGCTTGGAACTGAGTTCCAATAACCTCCTCGGGTTCCACACAAGTAGATGATGATAGGTTACTCACAAGCAAGGCTTGTTCCCCATAAACCGTGACAAGTTGATCATTCTTGACGAACTTTAGCTTTTGGTGGAGAGTTGAAGTAACCGCTCCAGCCTGATGTATCCAAGGTCTTCCTAATAAACAACTGTATGTTGCCCGGATGTCCATGACCTGGAAAGTGATTTGGAAAGTGTGAGGACCAATAGTTATGGGAAGATCAACTTCGCCGATAACTGTTTTTTTGGATCCGTCGAATGCTTTGACGACGACCTCGCTGACTCTCATCGGAGGGCCCTTAAATGGTAATTGCGTCAAAGTGGACTTCGGCATAACATTCAGGGCTGACCCTGTGTCTACCGGTACATTGGCTAAAGCAACGCCCTGGCAGTTAACTGTAATGTTGAGCGCCATGTTATGACGACGACCCTCTTCAGGTAATTCCTCATCACTAAATCCCAAATTATTGCAGGAAGTGATGTTAGAGACAATGCTATCGAATTGTCTTATTGTTACATCCTGTTCCACAAAGGCTTGCTCCAAGACTTTCTGTAGAGCCTCTCTGTGTGCTTCTAAACTGAGTAACAGTGATAATACTGAGATCTTTGAAGGAGTCTGTAACAGTTGATCAACAATGTTATATTCACTCCTTTGGATGAGCTTTAGCATCTCATCTTTGTCTTTTGAAAAGTCGGGATTACCAGATTGACTGGCTGGTGGATCAGGAATTTCCGCCGGAAGTTCCTTTTCTTTGTTGGATTCTCCAACCCCTCGGTTGAAGATTCGACCGCTCCGTGTTACACAACTGATGTCTGCAATATTCACGACGGAGGGTAATGGAATTTCCTTTCCATTCTCGATTGTTGTTGCACCGTATTTGTAAGGGATTGCCTTAGCTGATTCATATGGTAGTGGCCCCGGTAGATAGATGACTATGGGAACCTTCTGATTTTTCTGACCATCATAAGTAACCTTGATCCGTTCCCGATTGGGAACTCTAGATTTGTCAAGTAGAGGGATGATGGCAAAAACATCCCTGGTCCTGTGATGACCAGAGATCGTGACAACATCCCCAACTTGCTCAGCAAGGTAGTTCGGCGACCAAATGATGGGTCATGAACTGGGATATGGACGAATTTCTCCATGATCGACCTGACCCTGAAGAGCTGCTCTCACAAGGTAACACCCTTGGTTACTTTCTGCACAGACGCTACAACTGTCATAGTTGTGTGGTGGCACCTGGCCACGCCCACTTTGAATACAATGTAACCTCACTAGGTTACCTTCCATTGTCGGACATCCTGACTTTGACGACGAGTAGGATTCCTATTATTGATACTAATCTGCTGAGTATCTTCGTCCATATAGATTGGCATCCACCAATGATTTAACAAGTGCTGAAGTGCCTTCTGGACAAGGGTACAACCTCGATCGTTTTCACAACCCGCTTTACAATTTTGATAGTCATGTGATATTAAGAATCCAAGTCGGACCTGCTCAGCATGTTACTCTACCAGGTTGGTATCCATTACGCGGATGTCGAAGATCTGAACCATGTTGATTTGATAGGAGTTCCTATCATGGTAGTCTTGGATCCATCCAAGATCCATCTGACGCTGGAGGGCCTCTTGTATGAAAGAGCATCCCTATTTGTTTACCGAGCAAATCAGACAGGAACTGTAATTGTGCCGCGGCAGATTATGATACTGGCTTTTCCTTGAGTGCATCGCCACCAAGTTGACATTCATCGCACGGATGTCGTGGTTTTGAATGACGTTGGAATTCGTGTAAACCATGTTAACTCCACAAACTCGGTGCTCTTGGATCCATCCAAGATCCATTTGTTCCTGTAGACCTGCTTGCACTACAGAACACCCCTGGTTGTCTTTAGAGCAGATATCACACTGGTGATAATTATGAGGTGGCACATGGCAATATCCACTCTGTCTACAATGCATCTTGACCAGATTTGTCCCCAATAAGAGTACATCGTGAATTTGATAGACATTGTTAGTCTCTTTCTCAATCAGATTGACTGCAGCTTTCTTGTGTTGAGGCAGCGGGTTCGTAAGAACATTAGGATTCGTATCTTTGAAAGATAAGAGCCCGCTCCTAACAAGCTTTTGCACGTCGGATTTGAAATTGAGACAAGTCTCAATGTTATGCCCTGAACCTCCTTGATGATAAGGGCATGTTTGATCCGCTTTAAACCAAAAAGGTGGATTTTCTGGTACTGTAAGAGGAGACTTAGTCTGGATGTGCCCCTTAGCCAGCAGTAACGGAAATAGCTCTGCGTACGTTACGGGTATAGGATCAAATCCTGGTGGCCGTATTGTACGATTGTTGTTATATGGAGGATGAGCCTGCTGAAGAGGCTGTTGTGTCCTTTGTTGGTCAGGTTGGCTCTGCGCAACCTGAGGTTGATACATAGGAATAGGCGCGGGGCCGATAGCAGGAGTAACAGCTGCTACTGGCTGATAACGTCGCCCTTGCTTTCCGAGAGAGATATTCCCAATATCTTGCTCTTTTTTCTTAGGGAGAGAACTACCGTATTTTTTAGTACCGCTCGTTGATCCAGTGTCTTTTACCAAACGTCCTTCTCGGACGGCTTCCTCAAGACGTACACCCATGCCGACCATTTCGGTGAAATCACTGGGTGCACTGGCAATCATTCGGTCATAGTAAAATGAGCTTAAGGTCTTTAAGAAGATTTTTGTCATCTCTTTTTCCTCAAGAGGTGGACAAATTTGAGCGGCAATTTCACGCCACCTTTGAGCATACTCCTTAAAGGTTTCCTTTTCCTTTTGCGACATTGATCTGAGTTGATCTCTGTCGGGTGCCATGTCCAAATTGTATTTGTATTGTTGGACGAAGGCAGTACCAAGATCTCTGAATGTACTGATCGTAGTACGGTTTAAACTCATGTACCATTTGAGTGCGGCACCGGTTAAACTATCCTGGAAGTAGTGAATCAGCAGGTCCTGATTCTCCGTCTGAGCTGACATCCGCCGAGCGTACATCACCAGATGGCTCTGAGGGCAAGAGTTACCCTTGTATTTTTCAAAGTCGGGCACTTGGAACTTGTGATGGACTTTCACATTTGGGACCAAGCAGAGGTCTGCGGCGTCCTTTCCAAATAGATCCTGACCGCGAATGGCTTGCAGCTCTTTCTGCATTTCCAAGAACTGCTCCTGGAATTCATCCATTCTATCGAACATAGTTTTCTTCTTACCAGAAGGTGTTGGCGGAATCTGTCCTTCCGGGACAGTGTGCACCACAGGGGGTGGTACCGTGACTACGGCAGTAAGTCTTGGCGTTTCCCGAAGTTTGTAACCTTCAGGAGTCTTCAGTATGCCACTGGCATCTTCGCTTTCCCGAAGTTTGTAACCTTCAGGCCCAACGGCTTATGTTGCGATTTCCTGATCTTTAGTGATCGGCGGAACATATCCTTCCGGGATATAGTTAACAGGCATGCCCCAAGGACGATCTTTCGGCATCTGATACCTAGGATCATACTTTTCTATGATGGGCGTTGAGGTGATCTCTGAGATCACAGTTCTTTGTAGCTGAGCTTCTGCCATGGCTTGCATGTCGTTACGAAGCTTTCTCATATCCTCTCTCAGAGCGTCGATCTCTTCTTTCAACTCTCTATTTTCTTCCTCAAGATCATCCATCTTTTTCTGACGATTGGCCCGAGTATTATATGAATGAGACAGTTTGACTCTAGAATCGAGACACAAACGTGAGATTCGTAGGGAAGAAGAATACGCGATGTGAGAATGATGAATGCAATGATTATATTAATTGTTGTTTTTTTGGTTTGATCAAAATAAACTTCGACAATTAGATTGCAAATATCAAACAGTGGGGAAACCCCTTTTTATTGAAATTCAAAGGATTACAGAAATGGAAATACAGTAGACTACAAAGTGCAGAAACAGAAACCTAAACTAATGGGTCCAGAGTCCTCTCTGAGGAGAAACTGGGTGCTGATTCTGGTATCTTCCTTTTCTTTGACCTGGGCGCTTGGGCCGTTGTCGGGTTGCCATTCCTTTGCCAAGTAAAAGGAGTGAGCAAATTCCTTTGGTCATCTTGATTCTCTACAGCATGCTGCTCCAAAATTTCAATCAGAGCATCTTTCTCTTTTAGTAGTTGCTGTATTTGGATACACTCTACGTCGAGGGTGCGGTACTTGTTCTTCCAAGATCTTCTTTCCTTTTGAACTTTGTTGAGAGTAACCTGAAGCTTTTCAGTTTCCGTCATGAAGTACATGACAGATTCTCTCGGCGGAAGAATTCCGTAACGAGGATAAGGCATTTTTAGCTTGAGAGCTCTGGTTTGTACCCAATGGAAATAAGGCTCCACCGAGACACAGTCCGGTTTTCCCAGAGACTCTAGTCCTTTCTTATGAACTCGTTTCCAAGCTTGCACTATTTCCATCTTTAGTGCTCTGTCATTTTCTCCTTCTTTGAAGAAAAGACCTTCCAGATGAACACCCAGTGGGATGTGTCGCATCGGGTATCCAAATTGACGAAGAACCAATATCGGATGATAGTTGATTCCTCCTTTAGTTCCTATGAGGGGTACGCTGGGGAAGTTTCCACAATGGTCAATGATTCTGATTCCCTCATAAATCCTATTACACCAATCTATATCGGAATTGGTGAGAGACATGATCTTCTGTGACCAACGTAAGACACTCTTGCAATCCCAAAAAGCAGCAGACTTGGGCAAGTGAGAGATAAACCATTTGTAGAGCAAAGGTACACAGCATGTGATCTCCCCTCCGCTGTACAAATTTCCTAAGTGTACAGAATGATACGCATCTGCGAGCAAAGTCGGCACAGGGTTTCCAATGAGAAAAACCTTAATAGCGTTGATATCGACGAAGTTATTGATGTTGGGAAACAAAAATAATCCGTAGGTGAGCAAGATAAAGATGCTTTCAAAAGCAGTCTCGTTCCCTATACTAGCGAAGTATAGAGCCTTTTTTGTCAAGAACTGGGCTGGCAAGCCTTGGATGCCACCCTTAGTAATCATGTGAGTCTTGACCTCAGACTCACCCAAATTAATTGCTCTTGCAATAGTCTGATTCTTTGGAATTTCTTCCAGTCCATAAAATAGAGCTCGATCAGTGATATGTAAATCAGCCAGATGAGAATACTCCTCTAGCGTTGGTGATAGCTGGTAATCCGGGAATGTGAAACAGTGATAAACTAGATCGTAGAACTAAATGAGCGCGTCCATGATCCTCTCAATCACATGGACTCTTAACAGTGGTAGCAAACCACCGTGCTTGGCTCTGAAAGCCTTTGGGTTAACGATCATCCTTGCTAACCTTCTCAAATCCCCTAGTTTTGGAACCTTGAAGGTATACTGGCGAGTTCTCCTTCTACCGAAATCCATTAGCGTAATCTTTTTCTCTAATATTTGCAATCACAGTCTTAGTTTAATTTGAAAAACAGAGAGACTAGAAGAGAAAGTTTTTTGAATGTTTTAATGTTTTATTAAATGGATGCATGAATGCAGCACACAAAAACATAGAAAAAACATGGGGTCAGAGGGTCGTTGTCATGAAGTCAAGGCTCTACCCATCCCCAAAGGTTTATACTAGGGTGATTTTTGTACCTGTACTCATTATCATCAGCTCCTCCCAGGAAGGCAGACAACAAGCGGATCGCCAGCGAGTTGTGTGCAATCTTAGAGTAAGTGCTATTCACCAAGAATAGATCACCAGCCTCAAATGAGGGTAGTATCGCGTAACAACTATTTCCGATAGTTTCCGCACTACGAAAGGGTTGGCTTTTCTAGGTGTATACTCAATCTTTCCACATACGGCATCACCTGCATTCCCATTAGCAGAAAAATAAACACGTATAGCAATTAGGAAAAGCAGTATATATATTTGTCCTAACCATCCTAGACCTTTAAAGCTATGAATCCTAAGTTCCTGACAAAAAATGGGTTCCCCGGCGGAAGCCCCAATCTGTGGTTCTCAGCCTAAGAGATGGACCAGCATAGGTTAATCTTTCTCCTCAGCAGAGTTCCCATTTTTCGTGGAAAACGGGGATGATGCCCTAAGGCAGAAAATGACTCTGGCAAGGAATCCCCAGCAGAGTCGCCATTTTACAAGGAAAACAGAAAGAAAGAAAGGTAGGCCCCACGGTGGGCGCCATTTTTCTGTAGCGAGCGATTTTGGACGCGGTTCTTAAGCGCTGGTCGCTCTCTGCGGTTGAGCTTAAACTACAGGTCGATTCATTTTTTATCCTATTGTGAGCTGAATAAGGAAGGGAAATAGACGTCTCCAATTAACCCTGCTTGCATACTGAGTTTAAACAGCGGTCTGTTAAGTTACGAATGCTATCAATGTGGGGGGGCCTTTGTACTGGTTATTTGTATTTTTGCCAGTACTATTTTCTTTCTCTTTTACCTGGGCAGAAGGTTTTTGGCGGGGAACAAGGATTAGGATGTTAGGACTGATGCTTTTGAATTACTGATTTTTGATTGATGGAGATATGGGATTTGGGTTTTTTGTTGATTGTGCTCGCTAAGATCTTTTCTTTCGATCTTATGCCTACGTATTCCCGTTTACCGAAACAGGGAAATCAGAGCGTTCGTAGTTTCTCCTATTCTATGGGAGGAAATGGGTGTTTTGGTGTCGTGTTCAAAGCCCAAGACGTGAAGCTAAAGGGTAGTTTGTATCTTGTTCAAAGCCCAAGATGTGAAGCTGAAAGGTCTATTTGTGTCTTGTTCAAAGCCCAAGACGTGAAGCTGAAAGACCTCGACTTTAGAGAGAATTTGTCATCTCTAAAGAGGGGGAAGGAGAATTACTTTAACTGGGATACGCGGATCCGAGCAATGCCATAATTTCCGAAGAAATGGTTTTAACCTGAAGGAGAAGACTTTAACTCAGTGTAGAGCAATGCCATCTTTCCTTAGGAATTTCTCATGCTAAAAGAGGGACAGTGGCATGGATATAGATGATCCAGAGGCTTGCCGCTTACAGCGATTAGATGAAAGGAAAGGAGTTGTTGATGTTTGTGTACTGTGAACGAGGCACAACTTTGATGCTAAAAAGTTGATTGGATCAACCAGTGGTTTTCTTATACAAAAGCCTAAGAGGAGGCTAATTTCCGCTAGGAAAATCATTATACAAAGCCTAAGAGGAGGCTAATTTCCGCTAGGAAAATCAATATACAAAGCCTAAGAGGAGGCTATTTTGTGTCTCGTACAAAGCCCGAGAGAGAGGCTAAAAGTTTTTGACCCGACGATAGAGTCTTTGTGTCTCGTACGAAGCCCGAGATAAAGGCTATTGTTTGTTTGACTCTACGAGGGAGTCTTTGATACTCAACAAGAGAGTGTTTTTGTATCTCGTACGAAGCCCGAGATGGAGGCTAGAGGTTCGTTTCAGTTGAGTGACAAATCCAATATACTGATTTTAAAAGAGAAAATCAGTTCTTATATGAGCAACACTGTACTCAGGGATTTGATCTGAGGATCAGGGATATTTCCTTCTCTTTGAGGAAACGGGAAATCCAAAGGGTATTGAGACTGTCTGAGTCTGCGGGTTTCCTTCCTATTTAACGAAGGGGTCACTTGAGAATGTCTTTTGAGACTCAAGGAAGTTAGACTGTCCGTGTTTAGAGTTTTATCTTTTGTACTATGCTTTGAGAAACAGTAGTAGACTCTATGAAAGGACTGTTCTATGAGGATGACTAGGTTCTGTTCCTATACCTCTAGGAGGTCGTCGGGACAATTTGTACGAAGCCCAAGAGGAGGCTGGAAACTTTTAAGAAGCCTACGGGTCCTTGTACGAAGCCCAAGAGGAGGCTATCATTCCCGAAGGAAGATATCATTATATGAAGCCTAAGAGGAGGCTGTGAATACTTCTAAGAAGTCGTAGTGTCCTTGAATAATGCCCAAGAGGAGGCCGATGCTTTTAAGAAGCCCGTGGGTCTATCATCTCCTTTCCATTAGGAGAGATAACTCTTTTAAAGATAAAAACCACTGGTAAACGTGCGAGGTTTACTATCCAGCGATTTTTAGCTTTTAAAGAGGGTTCCTTAGTTAAGGTCCAAGATTATGACCGTAGTGGGTACCCAAACCCCGAGACATTCAAGGCAAGCTATCCACAAGGAATAGATCAAGTCAGGAAAGTTTGAGAATTTGGAAGAAACTCAAAGATGCCATTCACGGAGAATACATTCATCTTGGGGAGTAGAGCTTCTTGACGATTCCTAAGGAGGACAGCCGAAGAGAAAACTGTATCTGGTGCTCCTATTGGGGATCTAGGCGTCTATTTCTACGAATAAATGAAACGGCATCACCTAGTTCTAGACGTAGTAGCCGGGGAAACTCGAAATATCTATACTATTATTACACAGTAGATATGAGTTTATGAAAGGAGGCTTACAGTGAGCAGCCCCACAATACAGTTATATATATATGAAAGCAGTAAATGAAAGCGATAACCACTTACTCGGTTGGAGTGCTTCCATGCTGTTTGGTTAGTTGTTCAACAAAGAAAGATTGAAAACAACAGTATATTCGAAATCAAAGGAGAAAGTGCTTTGAAAAAGAAAGATTTGGGGCTTACAGCTCAAGGAGAGGCCCAGGGTTTTATCAGTGAGCGCACTGTTTGACTTTGTACAGCAGGACTTATACAAGTGACTGGGGCCCAAAAAGGTTTTCTGTACAAAGGGATGGGTCTTACACTCTCTCAAGAGGCCCAAAAAAGGTTTAAAGAAAAGAGAGGGGCTTATAACACGAGGGTAGGCCCAAATGATTTTTCGTTTAAAAATGGCGATCGCGCCGAGGTTTTCTTTTAACGCAGAGGGACTTATACAATAAGTGAGGCCCAAAATGTTTTGGTTAAAATGGGGATTGGGTCTTACACTCTAATAGAGGCCCAAAAGTTTTGAATGGGTCTTATAGCTCGAGGAGAGGCCCAGATGATTTTTATTTTTAAACGGGCGACGATCGCGCCGTTTACTTGTACAGAGGGACTTATACAATGAGTGAGGCCCAAAAAGTTTTTGTACAAGGGGGGATGGGTCTTACACTCTCTCAAGAGGCCCAAAAGTTTTGAAAATAATTTATGAGGGTTGAATTAATCCAAAACCCTAATTTGTTTTCAAAATGTATTTAATTGAATAAAAATTCAATTAAAATGATCAAAAATTGTTTAACACATGGAAAACAAATTGTGATCTTGGATTAATGCTTCAAAAATTAAGTATTGACCTACAAAATAATTAGAAAGCATTAAAAGTTGCAAAATCAATGTAGAAAAAATATTTAAAATGTCAAAAACAATTAAAATATTAATTCTTTGCAAAAATATCAATTATATGAAATAAATAATATTTTTAGGATTTTTTGTGAAAATAAAATATTTTAATATTTTTGTGAATTATTAAAAAAAGAATCAACTCAAAATCATTAAAACTCAGAGAGAAATTAATTTTTGAATCAATTAAACAAAATCACAAAATTAAAATATTTGAATTTCTAAAAATGGCGCCAAGAACAAGCTGAAGAACACGCGCGTGTTCTTGGTTTCTCAGATTTGCATTTTCTATCCAATCTCCATGAATACGTAATCATATCATGCAATCCACATGTCATTATGCTCGCCTCAACTTCACGATCATGTCTATGCACTTTAATTTCATTTAAATTAAACATACAACAAGAAATTACGAAGAGACCTCAAGAACCCTAATTTCTGCATGAAGGCTAAGATTTTTTATACACGATTCAAACAATTCAATTAATTGAGGGAAAACATTCCATGCATGATTATGAACATATGGCCAAATTATTGTGCGAGGAAATATGCATAGATTGAGAGATGACCAAGTATGTGCTTACCTCCAAGTCGTGACAGCAAGTTCAAAGTGATTTTTGATTTGGAGGTGTTACAGATGAGTGGTGATGATCTGAACAGCTTCCCTACACCCTATGGATTGTGTTTGGATGGTTGGACTTGATTGAAATTGGCTGGATCATTTTGGGGTACCTCAGCTGCACTTTGGTTAAAACCTTGAGCAACCAACTGGTGATTTTGTGAAATTGATGTTTCAGAAGTAATCTAAGTGTTTGATCAGCTCATATGTGATGTATGTGAGGTGTTTGAGTGATTGGTTTGATTGGAATTGCTCTCAAACTCAAAACCCGATAGTGACTTGCCTTAGAAGGCAAAATTGGAGTGAAAGAAGAGATTTTGAGGAAAGCATCTGTTAGATGGCTTTGGTGTACTCAAAATGACCATAATTGAGCTCTATTTATAGTAGAGCAAGTTTTTTTTGCAAGGAATAGTGCATGGCAGCTGGTAAGTAGGTTTGGCCAATGTTGGCAAATGAAAATCCAAGTCTCCTCTAGCCATTGACTAGAGGTTAGGGCACAGAGCTTTGGTTCCCTTGGTCTTGGATAAGTCTTGACTAATTTCAGATGAGAATGGCTCAGTCCATGCCACCTTGATGGTTTCATTGAATGCCTCATTCCAAATTTGAAGTCTTGTCCCTATTTTGGCCATTCTAGGTTCAACATGCTATTTCTTGTTCCATGGACTTTGGAGGCTTGGCTCAGTGATTGTCCCCTTTAGATTCAATCCTCTGAGGTGTCCAAGTGGATAGGAGCAATTGAATTTGGCTGATTTTGGCAAATCGACCAAAGTTGCAAATTCTGCCTCGCCTTGACAGATTTCAGCAAGGCAACTTGGCAATGTTGTATCTCATGGTGTAGGTTGAATTTGGCAATGTTCTTGGCCATTTTGGAAAGCTCTTACATGATACAACAACTGTTTGAACAAGTTTGGTTTTGATCTCTTTTGATTCCAAGTGAAAAATCCCCCTACATTTGGCAAAAAGTGAGGCAGAATCTGACTTAGTGAAAATTTCACTAAGTGTTGGAAAAAGTGACATTTTTACTTTTCAGCCACTTTGATCACTCCATAACTCAAAATCCTTAATGAATTGGAATGACTTGTAGTTGAAGTTTTTATAGGTGATAATGAGGGCTACAAATCCATCTTTGGATGAGAAAAAATGGCCTTGTGGTTTAGGAGTTATGGTCCTCCAAAGTTGGTACCTTTGCCACTTTATTTTTAACTTAGAAAAATTTCTAAGTTTTATGGTTACCCCTTTTACAAGTTATCTCACTTTTCTTGATTTTTCTTGATGAATGATGATTCAAATCATACATTAACATAATTTTAGGGTTAAAAATCCATTTTGGTGAAAAATCTCAAAAAGTCAAAGTTGACTTTTGTGCACAGTTGACTTTTTATCAGATGAATTCCAAACTGTGCAATTCTTCAGGAAATCATGTCCTTGACCTAAATCAAACTTGATGGACATGTTCCATGGGTGTCATAGGGTATATTCAATCATGTATTAGGGTTTGGGAGCATGTCCTGGTCAAAAGTCAAAGTTACAGTTGACTTTTCTCTTAAAACCCTAATTGTGGTGCAGATGAAATAGAGACTTGTTGCTCAAACTTCTTGGATCAATCCATTGTTCCAAATGGATCAATATGGTATATTAGAGACCCTCAAATCATGTCTTGAGGTCCTGGCTCATGGTTTGTCCCAAAAGTCAACTTAGGGGCGAATTAGGTCAAGAAACCCTAATTCCTGATTTTTGATGAATGCATCCCCTGAGGCAAAATTGACTTGATGCATGGGTTCATGAGGTTCCATGAAGTATATTAGGTCATGTTTTGGATCATTGCCTTGTGCCCAGATGAAAATTTTCCATCTCGGGGCCCTGGTCGACCAAAACCCTAATTTGGTGACACTGGCGATCTTGAGGCTTGATCCACCTAGAAGGGAGCATCCTTGTGCTTAATCCTTGAAGTGGGAGTCCTTTTGATCCTTTGTAGTTACTTGGGAGGTTAGACAAGTTGAAGATTATCTCATTTCTTGATTGATCCTTTGTCTGAGAACTATGAGAGGGCTTGAAACCCTAATTTTGATTGTATTGGATGCTCACCCATCTTTGGGGAAAATGATGAAGCATGATGGTTCATCCATATTGTGATGATGATTTTCACAATGATGGGAAATCTAAGTGGTCAAAATTTGGGGTATTACACATAGCCGGCCTCAATTGGTTCGAGGTTGAGAATCTTTCCACTATCAAGGGGAACTCTTGATTCATGGAGTAAAAGGATTATGACGCATACATCTTTGGCCACTTCTCATTTAGGGATTAAGACAACGTCTTTGCCTCGTTTGGGAGGATAGTTTGACATTATGTTGATCAAACCAGAGCTTGAACATGGTCGAATCTCTTTGTGGTCCAACTGACTTTGAAGGGCTGCTCCCACGAGGTAGTGTCGCTCCCGGGATTTTCATCCAAGTACAAACGCGAAAGTGGCACCGAAACAGAGTCGCCTGCAATGTGTATTTATCCCAAGAGAGGGAAAGGAAACATCGTATAAACCTGAAGGGAAGGAAAAGCATGGTCTTGCGACCAAGAGAAAGGGTAAGGGAGTCGGTTACGTGAGAGGAAGGTATTAGCACCCCCACGCGTCCATCGTACCCGATGGGATCCACGCTTGTTTGTCTCGATCAAAGGGTGATAGAAAAGGATACTGGAAAAGGAACTGAAAGAAATAAAGGAGAAAGAATGGAGAAGGAACGAGAAACAAATGTAGGGAAAATAAAAGAAGTGCTCGAATGGGCCCTACCCCACTGCCTACGTATCTCATCGGGAACATGAGAATCAGAGCGACGTAGTTCCCCTCACTAGGGATGGATTGTTTGTGTTTTTTAAGGAACGACTAATGTTCTAGCTCAGGTGTTGCAGGCTCACTGGTCCGAGTGTGTTACCATCTTGCAAGAGAACGAGGAGAAGCACGTTCGTACGTTGAGAATGAGTGAGGTGAGAAAAGAATTCCCGAAGGAAAGACGTGATTGTTTGTTTGAAGTTTTTTAAGAGTTTTTCCATTTGTTTGCATATGATAGTGTATCTAAATCTTAATCATTGGAATGTATACATCCTCACATTCCAAGATGGAATGAGTAAGAAGGTACACTAAGAATGAAGAAGACCCTCACACTTAGTTCCAATTATCAAGGTTCAAACACACTAGCATACTTGTATTTATCAAGTGTTTTTGTTGATTATGGAATGAAGAAGTGTTTTTTATTTATTTGTACCTTCAACAAGTATTGCATTTAAGTCCCTCATACAAGATCAAATGTTTAACACATTGACCCAAGATGGGCTATATGCTACACATTCTAAGATTATAAGAGAAGACCCCTTTATAATATTTTCTTTATATGAAACGCCTAAATGCAATAAATGCCTACCTTTATTAGATATTTTGAATTTTCTTTGAGATGAGAAGATGAAAGACTCAAGTGGGAGAGAAAGGTAAAATCTATGTGAACTAAGACTCAATCCTAATTGATTAATTAAGGGAGTGATCCTAAAGGTTTGTGAGGTTTCAAAACCTAAAATCTAAAGAAGGAATGAATTAAACAATTCACTTCTAAAGTAGAAGATGAATTGTAACTCAAAAGGGAAAGTAATGAGTTAATCAAAGATAACACATAAATGCTTAACAAAACACAAGATTGAATTGTAAAAGATGAAATGAAAGAGGTTTGAATGTGGATTCCTTATCCACACTCAATTTCAACTTACCAAAGCCCCTACATGGTTAGTAAACAAGGAAACATGCATAGGAAGTAAAAAGAAACACTTAATACACATTAAAGTTCAAAAGAACAAGATGAAGGATCAAATCCTAATATCACAACCAGAATGTGAATCATATGGACAACAAGTGATTATCATCATACAAGTTCAAATGAATAAGCAACAATCATCATCCATAGCATTCAAACATGTTACAAAAAGAAAGGATAGATGAAAGATGAAAAAAAATGAAAAGAACATGCATAAATGGAACATGTAATCCAACAATCGGAATTGAAACTAAATGGAAAATGGTCTACAAACATCTCAAAAGTAATCATGAATCAACAATCAATACATTCAAGAAGTAATAGAAGAAGAAGTGAGGTGAAAGTTCAAAAAGGAAAGTGCAAGCAATACATGTTAAAGATGCACAAAGTTCAAGTTGAAATGAACATGTAAAGATGACCTATAATGTGTACCAAGGACATATAATATCATACAAATGGCTCATAAAATATGCAAATGCTCATACAAGTATGCACCAAAGGATTCATGCAAACATGCACTAAAGTTAGAATGATATGACATGTATTATGTTTCAAATGTAATGCATCAAACAAAAATCAAATAGACTTATGGAAATTATACAAGAATGGTATTAGAATGCCTAAGTCAGAAGCGAGTCATACATCAAAATAGCATGTCAAAATTCAAAGCAAAATGACTTCAAACAAAGCAATTAGGTCAAGTTGAAACATCATGCAAAGTAGTGCAAAGATAAGCATCAAAACATGTCATAAAATGACCTAAAAAATCAAACAAAAATCATCTAACATGTTTCAATGTATTAGTGAATCAATACAAAAAGAAGAAAATCAAAATAGTTTGTAATTAGCAAGAACAAAATTATACAAATTCATGTATCATATTTGGAATGCATACAAATGGAAATTCAAAGAAAATTATGAAACAGGGATAAAAATGTCATAAAATCATGAAATAAAAATGTCAAAAATTTCCTAAATGGCTTGGTAACACTCATGAATTTTTCTAGAATTTTAGGATGTTGTTTTGTATTTTTAAAAATTAAAAAGGAAACGTATATAGAATGAAGAAATAAAAAAGAAATTGAAATAAGAAAGGAGGTGTATGCATAGTAAATTTCCAGTTCAAAATGGTTTGGGGCTTCCAAAAGTGGGGTGCAAATATCAAATGACTCAAGGTCCATGTGCACGCAATCCACACTAACTATTGTACACTCTCAGTCAAATAAAGTCAAAATAATACACACCATTGGATCAAGTCCAGTCAACACAATAGTCAAAGTATCCAAATCCAACGCACACGCATGAAGGCACACACTCACTACCATGAACTGCACCACATATTGATTAACTGAAGTAAAAAATATAACACGTGAGGAGCATGCTTATTTTAATGCGCTGGCACATTTTTCACCACATGATTGGAACAAATCAACGGTCACGATTAAAACATGAATAAAACCCTAGCAGTTCAGACCACCGGTCGGAGATGACCTCCGGTCATCTTCTCCGGCCAACCTCCGGTGACAATAATTTTCAGGCAAGCATAAATGGATAAAATACACATCATTGGAAAGCTGAAGTGATGAGGAGCATGAATCCAGTGATAAAATGCACAAAATGTTCATGAAATAAGAGAATCGAACAGAATAAGTTTTGCCCTAACTTTTGAACTATGCCTCTAAAGGCCTATCAACTAGCCAGACAAGTTCTTGAGCTTATAAGAAGCTTCAAAAACCTGATAACATCTTCAAAGCATGTCTATAATGGTGGAAATTCGTACCAGAAGATTTGTGACCTTGAAGTATTCTTCAGAAAACCAGAGATTCTTGCTTCCTCTTTGAGCTTCACTTGGCCAAATAAAGGCTTAGATGAAGTAGTTGATGATGATTCAGTGGAGAGAAATTGGAATCAAACTTCAAAACCAGTTGCTATTGTGAAAGATTGAGAGAGAAGAAGAGAGATTCTGAGGTGAAAATGAGAAAATGAACAAAGTGAAGCTCGAAAATCAATTGCAATGGTGAGATATTGAGAGAAGAATAGAGAGTTTTGAGTGAGAGTGGAAAAATCAGAGTTCAAATGAATTTTGAGAGTGAAGTTTCTACTTATAGTGTGAGCTTAACCATGGTTAACTGGGCGAATTAACAGAGTTGAGATGGTTTAGGTGAGTCCATCCTAACTAAATGAGTCAAGTTAGTTAGGGGACGAGTTAGCAAGGCTGCGTTATGGTGATGGTGAGTTATGGTAGAGATGATGAGAGTGAACTTGAAATGCTGCAGCAAGCAAACTTGTTCTACAAGTTTGTTCTTTCCATTCTAATGTATAATGAAGCACGTGCCATGGCAAGTGTATGAGAAGTATGTTTGGTTTAATGTGGAAATGGTTGGATAGTGTGAGCAATGTACATGCAAACTGATGTAGAGTTTCAACATTAACCATGAATTTTCATGCTTTGGTAGCAGCAACACACTTAACGCATCAGTGGGTGTTTGAAGATGAAATTCTCCATGCATTGTGGATAGTTTGATGAGGTTTTGGAGTCATTGGAAAGAGAGGAGATAGTAGAATAACTTTGGTATGAGTAATGAATTGAATTGAGGTGTATAGGATAGTGTAAAATAGCTTAGAACATCTATGTTTGAAACTGGTGGAAGGGCGAGGCAAAGAGGTTGGCTGGAAAGGCAACATGGCACCTAGGTTTTCAGCATAATCACACCAAATTGGACTCAACATAACTTCTTATCCTTTGATCAAATGAACAAATCATGAACACCAATTTTGAAGATCTCACATAGAGGAACAACTTTCATGTTGAAAGATTTTTCATTTGAGGCCTCTAACCATGAGTAATTGATCAAAACATTTGGTCCACCACATGTTTGTGAAAATGACCACGCGTGACTTGAAATTTGCCCAAGCTGACTTGCATTTTGCCCAACTTTTCCTCAACTTTGATCATCCATAACTCTCTCAATTCTTATTCAATGGAAATGTTCTACACATGGAATTGAAGCTTAAAACAAGATCTTTTGTTGTGGCCGAGTGGAATTTTCATTTGATGCTTCAATTTTGAATGGCCTTGGTTCAAAGTCTGATGCAAAATGGCCCAACACTTTCCTTATTTAGTAACCCTACTTCTTCCAAAAATGGCAACTTTTCAATTCTAGATTTTTCATGATCCTTTTGGAGTTTCTTGATCAAATTTTGTACATTGGTCACATATAACATAAATTTCATGAATTTGGCCTCAAAAAGTCAAGAGTTGACTTTTTCCTCTGATTATTTGGCTTAGCCCCAATTTTCCTGATTTTTGCTCTTTCTTCCAATTAAACCACTTCTAAAACCAATTAAGAGGCAATTTTCCATACACATACACTTAAGGACATGTAGAATACCATGACATCAAGTTTTGTCCAAAAAATCAAAGATGCACTGATTTAATTGGAAACCCTAGTTTTGGCCCCTTCTGCTTAGGAGGAAATTGCACATCTTCCAAATCCAAATTCCTCTGAGTATGTTGTGTATCCTCTTAAAGGATGATGAGATATGCCACTTGAGGGTGACTTTGAACCAATAAGCTATCTCTTTTGAGGGTTTTTCTTCAGTTTTTTGGACCTCTTGCATAGTGTAGGATGTAGTGCTTCAATCTCCCATTGAATCTCACTTTCTTGAGGTTTTGGATGAGCAATTGAGATAGTATGAGACATGAAAGACCTCATGGCTTGCCTTGAGGCAACTTTTTTGACCTTTTGTGCCTTGAATGATCCCTTGATTGTCTACCTTTCACCTAATCACATGCCTTGATGGTAAGAGGGATGCTATGCTTCATTTTTCTATGTAAAGATGTAATGCAATGCTAATGAGATGGATATGATATAATATATGATAATGCTATGCTATGATGACAAAAGAGAGAGAAAATTTTGGGGTATTAGCATCCTTGGTTATCCTCTGAGAAAATTCAACAGTGCTTATAGTTGTGTGGTGGCACCCGGCCACGTCCGCTTCGTATGCAGTGTAACCTTACTAGATCTATTTCCATTGATCGAACATCCTGAATTTGATGCCTAGTAGGGTTCCCGTTAGTCATACTGACTTGTTGTGTGTCTTCATCTTGATAGATCAGAAGCCACCAGTGGTTCAATAGGTGTTGAAGCGTTCTTTGAACGAGTGCACATCCTTGGTCACTCTCACGACTTACCTTACAATTCTGATAATCATGGGAAGTCAGAAAACTGAGCTAGACTTGCTTAGCATGTAATTCCACCAGACTGGTATTCATCAAGCGAATATAAAAGATTTGAATCATATTAACTTAATAATGACTTCTATCCTGGTAGTCCTGAATCCATCCAAGATCCATCTGACGCTGGAGGGCCTCTTGTACAAAAGAGCATCCCTGATTGTTTACCGAGCAGATCAGACAGGAATCGTAATCGTGTCGTGGCAGATCATGATGTTGGCTTTGCCTTGAGTGCATTGCCACTAAGTTGACATTCATTACACGGATGTTGTGGTTTTGAATGATATTGGAATTTGTATAAGTCATGTTGACTTCACAGATTCGGTGATCTTGGATCCACCCGAGATCCATCTGCTCTTGTAGAGCTGATTGCACCACATAACATCCTTGATTGTTTTTAGAGAAGATATCACACTGGGGATAATTATGAGACGGTACATGACCGTATCCACTCTGTCTGCAATGCATCTTGACCAGGTTGGTTCCCAATAGGAGTACATCGTGTATTTGATAGCTCTGGTTAGACTCTTCTTCTATCAAATTTACTGCATCTTTCTCATGTTAAGGCAGCGGGATAGTCTAAACATTTGGATTTGTATCCTTGAAGGATAGGACCCCACTCCTAACAAGCTTCTGCACATCGGATTTGAAGCTGAGGCAATTTTCTATGTTATGCCCCGGTCCTCCTTGATGGTAAGGTTAAGTCTGATCCACTTTGAACCAAAAAGGCAGATTTTCTGGTACTGTAAGAGGAGCCCTGGTTTGGACGTGCCCCTTGACCAGTAGTAGTGGAAATAGTTCTGCGTACAACATTGGTATAGGGTTAAACCCAGGAGGTTGCGTTGTACAGTTATTTTTGTACTGAGGACGAGCCTGCTGAAGAGGCTGTTGTGTCATTTGCTGATATTGTTGTTGATTTGGTTGGCTTTGAGCAACCTGAGGTTGATAAGTTGGAACAGGCGCAGGGTTGATAGCAGGAGTTACAGCCGCTACTGGTTGGTATCTTCGCCTTTGCTTTCCGAGAGAGATATTACCAATATCTTGCTCTTTTTTCTTAGGGAAAGCACCACCGTATCTTTTGGTACTGCTTGATGGTCCTGTATCTTTGACCAGACGTCCTTCTCGGACTGCTTCCTCAAGACGTGCTCCCATGTTCACCATTTCAGTAAAGTCACTGGGCGCACTGGCGACCATTCGATCGTAATAAAATGAGCTCAAGGTTTTCAAGAAGATATTTATCATCTCTTTTTCCTCAAGAGGTGGACAAATCTGGGCGGCAATTTCACGCATTCTATGAGCATATTCCTTAAAGGTTTCCTTGTCCTTCTACGACATGGCTCTGAGTTGATCTCTGTCTGGTGCCATGTCCAGGTTATACTTATACTGCTGAACGAAGGCAGCACCAAGATCTCTGAAAGTGACGATCTTGGTGCGGTTTAAACCTATGTACCATTTGAGTGCGGCACCGGTTAAACTATCTTGGAAGTAGTGGATCAGTAGCTATTGATTTTTCATCTGAGTTAACATCTTTCGAGCGTACATAACTAAATGACTTTGAGGGAAAGAGTTGCCCTTGTATTTCTCAAATTCGGGCACCTTGAATTTGTACGGAATTTTCACATTGGGGACCAAACAAAGGTCGGTCGCGTCCTTTCCAAATAGATCCTGACCGCGAATGGCATGCAGTTCCTTCTGCATCTCCAAGAATTGCTCTTGGAACTCATTCAATCTGTCGTACATATTTTCATTTCCACCAGAGGGTATCTGTGGAATCTGTCCTTCCTGGACAGTGTGTACCACGGGTGGGGGTATAGTAATTACGGTTGTGACTCTTGGTGTTTCCCTATCCCGAAGTTTGTAACCTTCGGGAGTTTCTGTCATGCCCCTTGCATCTTTGCTTTCCCGAAATTTGTAACCTTCAGGCCCAACGGTTCCTGCTGCAGTTTCCGGGTCTTCCGTGATCGGCCAAATATATCCTTCCAGGATATAGTTGAATGGCATGCCCCAGGGACGATCTTTAGGCATGTTGTATCGAGGATCATACTTTTCCACTATGGGCGTAGATGTGATCTCTGAGATCACAGTCCTTTGTTGTTGTATCTGAGCTACTGCCAGAGATTGCATGTCATTAAGAAGTTTTCTTAAATCTTCTTTCAGAGCGTCGATTTATTCTCTCAGCTCTCTGTTCTCTTCCTCGAGATCATCCATTTTCTTTTATCGATTGGCCCGAGTATTGTACGAATGAGACAATTTGACTATAGAATCGAGACACAGACGTGAGATTCGTAGGTGAGGAGAATGCGTTATGTGAGAATGATGAATGATATGCAATGATTATATTTAAGTTTTTTGTTAATCAAAAGAAACTTCAACAATTAGATTGCAAATATCATACAGTGGGGAGAACCCCGTTTTATTGAATTCAAAGATCGCGGAAATGGAAATACAATATTTTACAAAGTGTTGTAAAAGGAAATGTCTAGACTTATGGATCCTGAGTCCTCTCTGAGGAGAGCTCAGGTGCTGGTTCTGGTATTTTCCTTTTCTTTGACCGGGGCTCTTGAGTCATTGTCGAGTTGCCATTCCTTTGCCAAGTGAAAGGAGCAAGCAAATTCCTTCGGTCTTCTTGACTTTCTACAGCATGTTGCTCTAAAATCTCGATCAGAGCGTCTTTTTCTTTTAACAGTTGCTGCATTTTGGTACACTCCACATTGAGAATGTGGTACTTGTTCTTCCAAGACTTCATTTCCCGTTGAACTTTGTTGAGAGTGACCTGGAGTTTTTCCGTATCAGACATAAAATAAAGGACAGATTCCTTTAACGGAAGAACTTCTTGACGAGGTTAAGGCATCCTCAGCCATAGAGCTCTAGCTTGTACCCAATGGAGATAAGGTTCCACAGAGATACAGTCTGCTTTTCCTAGAGACTCTCTTCCTTTCTGGTGAACACGTTTCCAGGCATGCACTATTTTTGTCTTTAGTGCCCTGTCACTTTCTCCTTCTTTGAAGAAAAGGCCTTCCAGATGGGCACTACGCGGGATATGTCTCATCAGGTATCTGAATTGACGACGAACTTAAACTGGATGATAATTGATTCCTCCTTTAGTTCCTATGAGGGGTACATTAGGGAAGTTTCCACATTGGTCGATGATTCTTATCCCGTCATATATTCGATTGTACCAATCTATGTCAGAGATGGTAAGAGACACGATTCTCTGTGACCAGCGCAGAGTACTCTTATGATCCCAGAAAGCGGCAAAGTTTGGTAAATGGGAAGTGAACCATTTGTATAGCAGGGGTACATAGCATGTGATCATTCCTCTGCTGTACAAATTCCTTAAGTGTACAGAATGATAAGCATTTGCGAGCAAGGTAGGTACGGGGTTTCCAATCAGAAATATCTTAATGGCGTTGATATCAATGTTGGGAAAAAGGAACAACCCGTAGGTGAGTAGAACAAAGATCTCTTCGAAAGCAGTAACGTTTCCTATACTGGTAAAGTACAGGGCTTTCTCTATCAAAAACTTGGCTAGTAAACCTTGGATTCCATTCTTAGTGGTCATGTGAGTCCTGACTTCTGACTCGTCCAAATGGATTGCTCTTGCAATGGTTTGATCCTTTGGAATTTCTTCCAGTCCAAAAAAGGGAGCTTGTTCAGTAATGGGTAAATTAGTCAAGTGAGAGTACTCCTCCAGCGTTGGTGCTAGTTGATAATCCGGGAATGTGAAACAGTGATAAACCAGATCGTAAAACTAAATCAGAGTAGACAGTATTCCTTCAATTACATGGACCCTTAACAGATACAGTAGTCCTCCGTACTTAGCTCTGAAAGCATCAGGGTTGGTGATCATCCTTGCCAACCCTCTCAAATCCTCTAGTTTTGGAACCTTGAAGGTGTGCTTGTGCGTCATTCTTCTACCGAAATCCATAACGCGATCTTTCTCTCTGATATTTGCAATCATTGTCTTAGTTTAATTTGAAAAAGAGAGACTTGAAAAGAAGATTTTTTTATCTTTGTTTAAAAGTTTCTTAAATGAATGTATGAATACAGCACACACAAAAAATAGAAAACACTTGGGTTCAAAGGTTCAGCGTCACGAGCATGGAGTCATGGCTCTACCCATTCCCAAAGGTTGTACTATGGTGGATTTTGTACCTACCCTCAAAATCATTGACCCCTCTTAGGATAACAACAGCAAGTTGGTTCACCCGAGCGAGCTGTAGTATCTTAGAGTAATCTCAAATCAGGGTAGTATCGCGTGACAACTATTTCCGATAGCTTCTGTACTACAAAATAGTCACATGGTCTCAGTCTACTAAATCCTCAGTTTCATGGATACCACAATCGAACAATCTGCTTTCGCAACCGAAGTCACTAGACATTGAATCCACAAAGGGTATCTCCACTGATTCGATGGTCTACCGGGATCGCTTATTCGGGAATCACTCCCTGTAAGACCACACGTCTATGCCATCACTTATCTTAGGTATCACTCAAACTTTCCACGTGCGGCATCACCTGCATTCCCATTAGCAAAAAAATAAATACGGATATCAAGTAGGAAAAGCGATATATATATATATATATATATATATATATATATATATATATATATATTCATTCCTAAAACTAACATCCTAGACCTCTTAGGAGATATAATCCTAGTCCTAACCAAATAAAATGACTCCCCACCAGAGTCGCCACTTTTCTGTAGCGCACGATTTTTGTCGGTGACGCGACCACCTTATCGCGGGAATTGGGTTTTCTCAATCTAGAGAAGGGGGTGCTACTTTCTGATTTCTTATTTATCCGATGAAGCGGGAAGGGAAAGGGAAGCTATCTAAAACTAACCTTGCACGTGAATATTTAACTGAACAAATGCTTAAAGAGATTCGGGGAGTTTGGGGTCAGGTAATACAATGGGGAGTTCTCAATTACCCATCCTATATGTGGTTATCCACAGGTTGTTAGATTTAGGTTTCGCTTTGTACTTGATGGTGTTTATCCGTTAATTGGTTGGGAAAGTTTCTTGGGAAATATGAGAGGGAGAGTGAGTTTTTGTTGATGTTCGGGTTTTTCCGATGTTTTTGGTAAGGTACTGGACCTAAGTTTTGATTAGTATGAAGGTACGGGACCTAGATTTTTTGATTAGTATGCTCGTTAAGATTTCGTAATCTTATGCCTACGTATTCCCGTTTAAACGAAACAAGGAAATCAGAGCAATCGTAATTCCTCCTATTCTAAGGGAGGAAAAAGATGTTTTGGTGTCTTGTTCAAAGCCCAAGATTGAAGCTAAAAGGTTGAGTATTTGTGTCTTGTTCAAAGCCCAAGATTGAAGCTAAAAGGTTTGACCGAGAGAAAATTTGTCATCTCTAAAGGGAGACATCTCGTTTGTTTATCACAACTGTTGGGTGACTGTTTATAAAAGAGAATTACTATAACTGGGATATGAGAATCCAGCAAAGCCATAATTTCCTTTATGAGGGATTTGTCCTAAAGGGGAAAACTTTAACTCAGTGTAGAGCAATGCCATTTTTCCTTAGGAATTTCTCATGCTAAGAGAGGGACAGTGGCGTGGATGTAAATAATCCAGAGGCTTGCCGCTTACAGCAATTAGATGAAAGAGAGGGTTTACCTGGATAACAGATGAACAACAACTTGGATATTTGAGTCAACAAGTGTGCCACTTACAGCAGTTATCTGGGATTAGGGTTTGTTTTGAATGTATGTTTTGATAAGTGATAAACAGAGAAATGACTTCCTACAGAGGGATTTTGATTTCCTCTGGGGGATGTTGATTTTTGTGTGCCTTGCTCAAAGCCCAAGGTTGAAGCTAAGAGGTTGATTGACTCCGCTGGGGAAGTCCTTATACAAAGCATAAGAGGAGGCTAGAGAAGACTGACTCAACGAGAGAGTGTTTATATGTGTCTTGTACAAAGCCCAAGATTGAGGCTAAAAAGAGACTGACTCTTTGGGGGATATCATTATACAAAGCCTAAGGGTGTGTTTGGTTGGGGGTAAATGGAGGGTAGGAGAGGGGAGGGGAGGGAATATTTAATAGTTTTTGTGTTTGGTTCAAATTTGAAGAGGGGAGGGGAGGTAGATGGAGGGGACCAAAATCCCTCCTGACTCACTTTTTGCTTTCCTCCAATTTGGGGGGATTTGGAGGGGAGGGGAGGTGTTTCACTTTAATCATAATTATATTTACATATTTACCCTTATTATTTATTTAAATATAAATTTAACTTATTAAAATATTAAATGTTATTTTTTGAACAAATTTTATCTTCCTTTTATATTTCTTGTACTTTTTATATATTCATCTTATTATTATTATTATTATTATTATTATATGTGTTTGAATCCTTTTATTTTATTTATTATATTTTATTATTACTTTTTAATTATTATAATGTTTTTGTGTATAGTAATTTTTTTTTAGATTTTATTATATTTGATAATCTTCTTAAAATTATATATTATAATCGTTATAATTTTTATAAAAAATTTTAAGATGCTCTCTGATTGAATACTTTATATTTCGTCAATGAATTTGCATTTGAATTATAAATGATAAATATCATGAGTCTTATGATAAAATTAGAAGGATAAAAATGTAAATTAGTTTTAAAATACCTCCCCTCCCCTTGTGAACCAAACATATTTGTAAATAAAATGTCTCCCTTCCCCTCCCCTTTCCTATATTGAACCAAACATATATATATTTAAAATACCTCCCCTCCCATTGATAAAAATCCCTCCCCTCCCCTCCCCTCGATTGAACCAAACGGACCCTAAGAGGAGGCTAAAAGTTTGACTTTTCTGGGGAAAATGTTCTGTCTGTCTCTTACAAAGCCCAAGATTGAGGCTAAAATGGATTTTGGCTCCGTTGGGGAGGGTTTGTATGTGTCTTGTACAAAGCCCAAGATTGAGGCCGAAAAGAAGACTGACTCAATGGGAAAGAAATATTTATCTGTCTTGTACAAAGCCCAAGATTGAGGCTAAAGTGAGACTTTACTGACTCAGCTGATGGTATTATAGGTGTCTTGTACAAAGCCCAAGATTGAGGCTGAAATGAGTTTGACTCTGCTGGAGAGTATTATCTGTCTTGTACAAAGCCTAAGATTGAGGCTGAAAAGGAGAGGATTGCCTCTGCTTAGGGATATTATTTCTCAAAGCCTAAAAGAAGGCTGGGAGGAATGTACTCAGCTGGGGAAGATATTTATCCAGAGCTTGAGAGAAGGTTACAAAGATTTCGACTTTTGTTGTAGAAAGCTTATACATGTTTTGTACAAAGCCCAAGATTGAGGCTGGAAAAGGTTTGACTCAACAAGAGAGTGCTTTTATTTGTCATGTACAAAGCCCAGGATTGTGGCTGAATAAGCTGGAGAAATCATTATACAAAGCCTAAGAGGAGGCTGGCTTCTGCTAGGGAAAATCTTTATTCCAAGCCTAAGAGGAGGCTGGAAAAGATTGGCTCAACGAGAGAGTGTTTTTATCTGTCTTGTACAAAGCCCAAGATTGAGGCTAAAAGGGTTGACTCAACAAGAGAGTGCTGAAATGTGATTGACTCAACAAGAGAGTCTGAAAAGGTGATTGACTCAACAAGAGAGTCTGAAAAGGTTAGCTCCGCTAGGGAGAATCATTACACAAATCCCAAAAGGAGGCTGACTATCGTGAGGAAAGGAAGGATCAATATACAAAGCCTAAGAGGAGGCTAACTTCTGCTAGGGATTATTGAGATCCCGAGGCAGGTTCAAATGGGGAATCAACTCTTGCTGAGGATTGTAGAAGAGTTAAGGTATCTGAGACCTTGAGGTTCTGATTTGGAATAGTGTTATACTGATGATAAGCTGACCCTAGCTAGGGATTTTTAAGAGAGAGACTGGGTTTTAGAACCCATGGGTTTTAACTCTGTTAGAGATTGATCCAGAATGACCAGGGTTTCTCCTATGTTTGTAAGGAACTTGAGAATGTCTTTGAGACTCAAGAGGAGATTTAGACTGTCTAAGTCTACTAGTATGGAAGATTTTATCTTTGTACGATGCCCAAGAGGAGGTAGGTGCTTTAAGGGAGGAGAATCAACCCTCAATTAGTCTGAGATTTGACACTGGAAAGACTACTCTAGCAAAGGATGACTAAGTTATGTTCCTACACCCTTAAGAGGTCTTCGGGTCCTTGTATTAAGCCCAAGAGAAGGCATGAGAACTTCTAAGAAGCCGGAGGGTCCTTGTACAAAGCCCAAGAGGAGGCGGGGATGCTTTTAGGAAACCTGTGGGTCCAAACTTAAGAAGAGTTCAAGAAAAGTTTCACCAGGAATAATCTTTTCTTAAGTGAATAGTTCTAGGGTTTGAAGAAATTCAAGAGAGGTTTCACCGAGAATTAATCCTCTCTAGGGAAACTGAATTTCTTTAACAAGTTCTAATAGTGACAGCCTGAGAAAAGGTTCACCGAGAATACTCCCTTTCTCTCTGTTCCACATTATTTGAGCCCAAGAGAAGGCAAGACTGTATCTGGAAATCCTATGGGGATCTAGTTTTGACTGTATTAAAGAGTGACTAACTGGCTTTACCTAGTTCTAGACCTAGTTGTCGCTCCCAGGATTTTCATCCAGGTACAAACGCGAGAGTGGCGCGGAAAAATAGAGTCGCCAGCCGTGTAAATTTATCCCAAGAAGGAAAGGGAACACCGCATAAACCTGATGAAGAGGGAAAGGAATGGCCATCGCAACCATAACCTAGGTTCGGGAGACGGTTACGCGAGGAGAAGGTGCTAGCACCCCACGCGTCCATCGTACTCGATGGGATCCACGCTTGTTGTCTATTCTAAGGGTGAGTTATCCTATCATCTATGGCTGTACTAAAACAGGGAAGGGAAGAACTAAGACAGACTCGGTAGGACGTCGACGTCCTAGGCCTACGTACCCCCTTTGTGCAATGGGGAATTTAGAGTCAACGTAGTTCGGACTAAGTTCTTTTTGTGTTTTTTATGAACGACGTTAAGTCCGCGTCCGGCAGTTAGGGTCGATGCCTGTTTGCGTCTCAGACGGAAAGTAACGTGCCCTTTTTGAAAATAGCCTTTAGCTTGACAATCCCGTGGGATAAAAAGGTTTGAAGTTTGTTTGTATTTTTTAGGACAGAAGTGACTTGAGTTAGTTCGTAACTCAACTTGAACCAAAGTCTATAACACGGGAGCGAATGCGTCGCATGGTCGCCCCCAATGGGACGTATGGTCAACACTCTAGAAGAGAGAAGGGGGACCCCTCAATCTTCATTTCATATGTTTAAGGCTTGTGTGCAAGGCAAGTTGACCTTATTAAGTATCTTAGAAATGTTTTGAGATGAGAATAGGGACTCAAAAGAAAATAAAGACACTAAGGGGGAAATTTATCCTAATGTTATCATGCAAAGATGGCCCTAAGGGGAGGTTTGGAGGGAGACTATCCTATGGAATCTAGTCCTAATGTTATCATGCAAAAGTGGCCTTAAGGGGAGGTTTGACAACAACCTAAACCTAAAGAAAAGAAAATATGAGAGAAAGAAAGAATGAGAGTGGACATGGATAACTATCCACACCCTTAAATAACTTACCTCAGCCCCTGCATAAAAGGTTAGTACAAAAACAAGTCATAAGTGACAATAATACAAATGAAACTCAAAAAAGTCACAAACCAAAGAGAAATGTTTATAAACCAAATGAAATTCAACCAAAATAGAATGTGGATAACCTAAACATGAATTATGAAGTCAAAGAGGCAAACCCAAATGATGGCACAAGTGCCATTCAAACAACTAATCAGACATGGTCAAAGATGTGCATACAAGAAGATCTCAAACAAAGGGCAATCACATAATTAGTAAAACATCTTCTAAAATTATCAAATTAATTATCAAAATAGCCCAACCAGAAAAAAACAACATGTTAAAAACTCATACAAAAATTCACAAGATAGGTCATCCAAACAATTATGCAAAGTTCAGACAAGAAACATGATTCAATGTGCAAAAGGAAAGGACTAAAATGCAATATGAAATTATTTTAAAAATTAAATAAAAATATTTCAATGCAATTCAATGTGTTGGTGAAACAATGCAAAAAGAATGAGTTCAAAATGTTTTATGGATGATGAGAAATAAATTAAACAAGTTAGAGTATGCATGTATGGAATAAATTCAAAAGAAAATAACAAATAATTATTTCAGATGCTAAAAATAAAATAAAAATATAAAATAAAATTTTATAAAATGCTAAATGTGATTCATGAATTTTTTTTAATTTTTTTAATTCAAGTAACTATATTTTAAAAATAAAAAATGAAATAATGTAATTTAAATGAAAAATAAGAATGAAGAAATAAGCATGGGGGGTGCATTTAGCAGTCCAACCACGTTGGAAATTGAAATGGGCTGGAAGGTGGGTGTGTAAATAGCAAGCCCAAACATTTAAATCCATCAGAAAAATAAAAAAAAGGAACACGTGAACCCAATCAACCCTAGGATGCACCATCAGCCATGAGATCTATCCAACGTCACAAAACCAGTCAACGCAAAGTCCAAGTAAACATGATGAAGGGCTGTGATTAAAGATGCACCATAATTAACACGTACACGCGCATACACAATTATCAGAAATTAAAAAAGAAAACACGTGCATAGCATACTCCCTCATTAATGTGATGGCCTCATGATGGCCATCAGATTCATCCTACGCCTCATAATTAATCAATCAAAACATATTGGATGGTTTAGATTTGAGGAACATGGTAATTATCATGGATGGACACACACACAAACCAAGAAATAAAAACAAAATTTTAAATGCATGGCAGCATAGGAACCGTTAGATCAAAGCCATCAACGGCTGTAACTTCATCTCCTACCTCCAGCCCCTTCACTGGCCGGAACCTGAACCAGCCACCGGAGCTAGGGTTCCGGCCACCCTCTCCGGTCACCTGCAATGAAAAATGCACCAAAACACGCAAATGAATACACTATCTTGACCAGAATTTCACCAGGATCAACAATATCACGTTAAAAATCACAAACCATCAACACACAAAGAGATTCGCACGAAACAAGTTAGGGTTCCAAAACTTAAAACTCACGATGTGCACATGATACACGTCTAAACTCAAAATAAAACACATCAGAATTGTCAGCAACAATCACACATCATTATGCATGTCAAAAAATAGAGTTATAGGATCATGAAAAACGATACCAACCTGAGATCACGCCACCTGTTCCCTTGCTATTAGCTTCAAGTGACGATTTCTTTGTGCTCTATGGATCCTCAGGACTCAAATGGTGAAAGAAGTTTTGGAAAAGCTCTAAGGAATTGTGAGATTCGAAGGAGAGAAGCTTTTAGGGTTCAAACTTTGTTCTCCTCAAAATCACGTCTGTTCTCTCCCAACCAGTGCATGAGTAACTTTAAATACTTAGTGTTAATCCACTGATGATCACTTGGGCCTTACTAATTCCTCACTTAATGAGTTTTGGGTGTTTTTGGAAATTTGAATAATGGGAAATACACCCTCCTCCATGCATGTATATCCAAACCTCTTATGATGGATCACTTATGTTTCAATTTCTAATCACACATGTATGGAATTTGGGCCTTGAGATGTTTTGGTTCATGAGTTTGGAATGATCTTGCAATTTTGCACCATGTGAAATAAGTAATGAATAAGTCATGAAATTTCTTGGTTCAAAGGCCCAAAATGATCCTTAAGGAATGTTCTTTGGTGTTAGAATGTGACATGAAGCAATGGAACCAAATATAGGTCACTATGTCCCAAAGTGAAAATGGAACCATAAGGAAACCCTAAAACCACCTTGCCTTCTTTTGATCATAACTTGAGTTTCACAAATGATATGGAGACCATCTAGTACTTGTTGGAAAGGGGAGAAAAAGATATTCAACTTTCACGTTTGAGAAAAATTCATTTGAAGCTTCCTTGATGATGAAAAGTCAAGTTGAATGTAGTGTAAGAACTTGCCCAAAAAGGAAACTTTTAAATTATAGGTCATTTCCATATTTAGTAACTTTTGTACCAACCCTTGATTCTTGATAAATGGTATGAAACTTGACCCCTGAAGACCATATGAGGATGTGAAACCTTGAAAACCTTGAAGAGAACTTCAAGATTTCACAGTTGACTTCCCCTCTCACTGTTGGCTTTTTCCCAGTTCTCCTGATTCCCAATCCATTGTTCAATTGAACTTCTCCTAAACCAAACTGATGGACAATCTTCCATTCATAGATACTTAGGGACCCAAGGGATACCATGGAATCAAGTCTTGCCCAAAAAATCAGAAATAAACTGACTTTATAGCAAACCCTAATCTTGGTACCCTCAGTCTAGGAGGAAATAACACAGTCTCCAAATCCAAATTCCTCTGAATATGATGTGTATCCTCTCCAACAAAGATAAGATATGCCATTTGGTGATGATAAAAACCCAAGAAGATTGCCCATTGGAGCAATAAACCCAAGAATCTTAGAACCCTAATCTTTGCACTGGTTAGGAGAGAGTGATCCACTTGAGTTCTCTTGGACAATATAAGGACTCTTGCTTGAAGAACATCTTCTCCTCTTGAACTACCTCAAGCACCTTGACCCCATTCTAAGAACCAATGATATGCACACATGATAATGCAAAAAATGAAATGAAACATAAGCCAGTTAGTACTAAAGTAAGGAGGGCAAATATTGGGGTGTTACAGCTACCCCTATTCAATCAACTTGGTCCTGAGGGTATGATAGCGGCGGCATTTAGACAATCGGGATACACAGAGATTGAATACAAAAGAACCCAGAAATTTGCAATCCTCAAAGGAGGGACGACTCCACTAGGGGACAAGCAATAAATGATGCACTTTCCACAACACATACGAGCGTTGGAAAACGGCACGAACAATGTATTGGAATGTCATGAAATAAACACAAACGGGTGTTAACTATGCTGGGGATAAACGCGGACGGGTGTCAAGGAGTCAAAAGATATCAGATGCGGACGGGCATTGAAACAAAAGGTTCAGACACGGACGGGTGCTGAAAGGATACGGACGGGCGTCAAAGGTCAATATGGACGGGCATTAAAACAAAAGGTTCAAACACGGACGGGTGCTGAAAGGACACAGACGGGCGTCAAAGGTCAATACAGACGGGCATTGAAACAAAAGGTTTAAACACGGACGAGTGCTGAAAGGAAACGGACGGGCGTCAAAGGTCAATACGGACGGGCATTGAAATGAAAGGTTCAAACACGGACGGGTGCTGAAAGGAACACGGACGGGTGCCAAATGTCAATACGGACAGGCATTAAAATGAAAGGTTCAAACACGGATGGGTGCTGAAAGGAACACGGACGGGTGTCTGACGGAATAAACCAAAGGACCACCTGGACGAAGGGGTAAAAAGAAATCATGGATTAACGCTCCTGGCAAACAACTCTGCAAGGGAATGCCAAATATTGCTTTGAATGACTAAACCCAACACCTGTGGAGTTAAGTCGAATGATATTCTCTGAAATCTGCTTTTCTCCCGACGAAGAAAGACTCGAACCTGGCTTATGCTTCGGATGCCTATGTTTGAATTTTGCTGTAATGCTCCACACGAAGTGGAAATGCTACGCTTTTGAGGATGCAATGCAAATGCTTATGATATGCAAAAAGGGTCCCTCCAGCAAAATAAATGCTGGAGAGAAAAGACCAATTCAGCTGGGGAGGACAAAAATAAATTGTCCTCTGAATCCAGGAACTCTGCTGAGAAGGATCACACTGACCGACTCTTTGGGTCCACAACTTCTGCCGGGGATGAAATCTAAAAGCATATACACTCTGCTGGGGGTTACACATGTCCCTTACTGAAGGTGACATCGAACCTGAGATTCCTCCTCTGCTGGGGGAGTTGAGAATGAATTCCGATAACGGAACCGGAAGTCTGTTACTGAGGATTGCCAATAACAGATGGGCTTAGGACCTGCTGGGGGATGCCAGCCCATAATACCATCCTGCTTGGGGAAAACAGTCCATAATACCATCCTGCTTGGGTAAAATAGTCCATAATACCATCTTGCTTGGGGATGCTGCTGAACTTAGCCTGCTGATGGGGAGAATGACCTTACTCCCACCTTGCTGGGGATTAGAATATGACATCGTCGGCGAACGCACGCCTCCTGACTGGGTGGGGAATATGAACACCCTGATTCTGGGGGGAAACAATGTCTTAATCCGGAGAAAATACTTCCCAGGTCTCCGGCTGGGGAAAGTCTGCTTTGGTGAGGAAAGGTGCAATCTCAATGCTGGGGAGAGCAAACCTCCTGGGGAAGTACGATCCTGCTGCCCTGCAAGTCAAATAACAACAAATAGAGTATGCCACAACATGACTATCACCAATAATGCCTAAGTAATTTCTACTGCCTTTCGTTATGCTCTGCAAAGCTCGAAGTTTTATATGCAATGTTTATCAAAAATATCGGACGTTTTTGCAAACAAAACAGTAAAAGTAAAACAAACGATGGAAAGCTCTCTAAGTGAAATGAATATTTTATTGAGAAAAGTGGCCTGTAAATAGGCATTTACAATAGGAAGCAATTCCTAAAAAGAGGTAATTGCGCAAAAGCTAAAAGAAAATACACATGTCGGCAATGTGGGAACATATATCTACCATGATTCGACTCAGCTATGACCCATATGTCTTGCTTATCCACGAATATCTTGACCTTTGAAGAGACTAACTGTATTGATTCCTTTCTTTCAGAATTCCCATGTATTGAAAGTGCTCACAGATCGAACGCAGACCATAGCCTTTCGCTTATAAATCCCTAACTTTTTCCTGGATCGTCCTTTTCGGGTTTTCAATCCATCGGGATACCCATTTTTGCCAAAGTCGCCTTTTCAGGTTTTCAACTTTGCGGGTTTACACGTTTCTTTTTTACATTTTATCCCTAATTTTTGCCCGAACCTTTTCCTTTTTATGGTTCGTCGGGATGCCCTTTTTTTTGCCTGGACTTTCTTTTTATGTCCAGCGGGTCTCTTTTATGCGAAGTATTTTTTGACTACGTCTGAGTTCACAGGGGATGTAAAATCTTCGCCATCCATAGTTGAAAGTAGTAAGGCTCCACCAGAGAAAACCTTTCTAACTACATACGGCCCCTCGTAGTTTGGAGTCCATTTGCCCCTGTGATCTGTCTGAGGAGGAAGGATCCTTTTCAAAACCAATTCACCTGTCTGAAAACTCCGAGGACGCACTTTCTGGTCAAAGGCGTGCTTCATCCTACTCTGATACAACCGACCATGTGCGATGGCTGCCAATCTCTTTTCTTCAATAAGGTTCAACTGATCCAACCTGGAACGCACCCACTCAGCTTCATCAAGCTTCACATCTGCCAGAACTCTCAAAGACGGAATCTCGACCTCTAAGGGTAAAACTGTTTCCATAGCATATACCAATGAGAAAGGGGTTGCCCCAGTTGACGTACGCACCGAAGTACGGTAACCATGTAGGGCATAAGGTAGCATCTCATGCCAGTCTTTATACGTTACCACCATCTTCTGCATAATCTTCTTGATATTCTTATTCGCCGCCTCAACAGCACCATTCATCTTCGGACGATATGGAGAAGAATTGTGATGCTCGATCTTGAAACTCTGACATAGTTCCTTCATCATCTTGTTGTTCAAATTTGAGCCATTATCAGTAATGATTCTCTCCGGGACCCCATAACGACAGATGATATCCTTCTTTATAAACCGGGCTACTACTTGCTTGGTGACGTTGGCGTACGAGGCTGCTTCCACCCACTTTGTGAAATAGTCAATGGCAACCAAAATGAAACGATGCCCATTATAAGCAGTGGGCTCAATCTTTCCAATCATATCTATGCCCCACATTGCAAAAGGCCAAGGAGATGATAACACGTTTAGAGGCGTAGGCGGTACATGCATCTTATCTGCATAAATCTGGCATTTATGTCACTTTCGGGCGTACTTGAAACAATCAGACTCCATAGTCATCCAATAATATCCTGCCCTCAACAACTTTCTAGCCATGGTGTGTCCACTAGAATGAGTACCGAAAGAACCCTCGTGAACTTCCTCCATCAACAAACCTGCCTCGTGTTCATCAACACAACGTAGCAAGACCATATCGAAGTTCCTCTTATATAAAACATCATCCTTGTTCAGAAAGAAGTTTCCTGCCAACCTTCTCAGAGTCTTCTTATCCTTAGTGGAGGCACCCTCTGGATACTCCTGTCTTTTCAGAAAAACCTTAATATCATGATGCCACGGTTTACCATCTGATACATCTTCAATTGCAAACACAAAAGCTGGTATGTCCAGACGCATGAGTCTAATCGACAGAGTTTCATTCCACCTGTTCACCTTATACATGGATGCCAATGTTGCTACCGCATCAGCCATCTATTTCTCAGCTCGGGGCACATGATGAAAATCCACCCTGTCAAAGAAAGGTAACAACCTTCTGGCATAGTTGTTGTAAGGCACCAAATTCGCCTGACGAGTCTCCCATTCCCCTGTAATCTGATTAACTACCAACGCGGAATCACCATAGACATCGAGGTTCTTAATTCTCAAATCAATTGCTTCCTCTAACCCCATGATGCATGCTTCATACTCTGCCTCGTTGTTGGTACACACGAATGCTAACTGAGCAGTGAAGGGTATATGAGAACCCTTCGGGGTTGTAATGATTGCCCCAATTCCATTACCATATGAATTGACAGCCCCATCAAAAATCATCTTCCACTGAGACCCAATCTCACGTCCTTCGTCAGGTAGAGGCTCTTCACAATCTTTCATTTTCAGAAACATAACATGCTCGTCCGGAAACTCAAACTTCATTGGCTGATAATCCTCGATCGGCTATTCAGCAAGATATTCTGACAGAACACTACCCTTGATGGCCTTCTGAGAAACATACTGAATATCGTATTCTGTTAAAACCATCTGCCAATGGGCTATCCTTCCAGAAAGTGCTTGCTTCTCAAACACGTACTTAATCGGATCCATCTTCAAAATCAACAACGTTGTGTGGTTTAACATATACTGCCTTAGCCGCTTGGCTGCCCAAGCGAGTGCACAACATGTCTTTTCCAACATAGAGTATCTTGATTCGCAATCAGTGAACTTCTTACTCAGGTAGTAAATGGCGTGCTCCTTTCTACCTGTCTCGTCGTGTCGACCGAGCACACAACCCATCAAATTCTCAAGAACCATAAGGTACATAATCAACGGTCTCCCAGACACCGGTGGCATAAGGACTGGAGGTTCCTGCAAATACGTCTTTATCCTTTCAAATGCCTCTCGACAATTTTCATTCCACCTGACCTCTTGATCCTTCCTTAGCAACTTAAAAATTGGTTCACACGTGGCTGTTAGATGAGAGATGAACCTAGCAATGTAATTCAACCTCCCCAAGAAACCACAAACCTCTTTCTCTGTCCTTGGCTCAGGCATCTCTTGTATGGCTCTTATTTTTGCAGGATCAACCTCGATACCTCTTTCGCTAACAATGAATCCCAGCAATTTACCAGACCTCACGCCGAAAGTGCACTTGTTCAGATTCAATCTTAGTATGAACTTCCTCAACCTTTCAAACAAATTCTGGAGGTTTACCAAGTGTTCTTCCTCTGTCTGTGACTTCGCAATCATGTCATCAACATAGACTTCAATCTCCTTGTGAATCATATCATGAAAGAGAGTCACCATTGCCCGCTGATAGGTTGCCCCAGCATTCTTCAATCCAAAGGGCATTACCTTGTAGCAAAATGTTCCCCACGGTGTTATGAACGTAGTTTTCTCCATGTCCTATGGGGCCATTTTGATTTGGTTATACCCAGAGAAGCCATCCATGAAGGAAAACACAGAATACTGAGCGGTGTTGTCCACTAACACATCAATGTGAGGAAGCGGGAAGTCGTCTTTCAGGCTCGCCCTGTTCAAATCTCGGTAATCAACACACATCCTGACCTTCCCATCCTTCTTAGGTATAGGCACGATATTAGCAACCCACGGAGGATAATTTGTCACAGCAAGAAATCCGGCGTCCAACTGTTTATGTACCTCTTCCTTGATCTTGACAGCCATATCTGGTTTCGTCCTTCTCAGTTTCTGCTTGACCGGAGTACAACCCTCTTTAAGCGGCAACCGGTGTGCAACAATGTCAGTGTCAAGCTCGGGCATGTCTTGGTAAGACCAGGCAAAGATATCCACATACTCTCGAAGCAACTCAACCAATCTTCCCTTAACAGTGTCTTCCAAAGCAGCCCCAACCCTTACTTCTCGTTTAATATCCTCGGTTCCCAGATTAACAGTCTCAACTTCCTCCTGATAAGGTAGAATAACCCTTTCCTCCTATTTCAGTAGCCTGGCTAACTCTTCTGGTAAGTCACAGTCTTCGTCAGTCTCTTCTGCGGCTTGATAGATAGGATTGTCGAAGTCATATCGAGCCATAGCTAAGTCATGATGGGTGGAATCTGAACAAAGGAACCTGCATGATGGATGTTTTATGTTTATTATGAGTGCAACAAACAAGAAACACATTGCCATTTTGATGTGGGTTAATGCAAAAAGTGAAAAACAGAAAAACAGGGATCAAAATATTTGAATGAAAAACGTCCTTTATTGATGATAAAAATAGCAAATAAAACATCCAAGCCCTACAAATAAATATCACTACGTCTTGGGCAGAATGTAGGATTCAACATAATAGAAAACAAAAGTAAATTACTCCGGGCACGTCACTTGGATGACTTTCTCGGAAGACTAGTTGCCTAAACTCTGACCAGGGGTGCAGGGACGAATCCACTCATCCATGTCACAGTCACTATTTCCTTCATCCTCAATAGCATTAACCTGATTAAAGAAAACCCCAGCACTTGTGAACCGGATTGGACCAGCATACTTGGGAGGCTCTTGAGCTCGTCGGGGTGGCTTGTACCCTAGTCCATGAGTATCCTGCTTTCTTTGAACATCAATGACACTGACCTACTTCTGAGAACCACCAGCTTCAACTATAGTGCGCGCCTCTTTGAAAGAGGACATTGGAACCTCTGGTTGTCTGACAACTTCGGGTTGGGCAACCACCTCAGGCTGACTGACTGCCTTTGGGGGTTCCTCGGGAATTTTCACAGGTTCAAAGGCTTGGCACAAAGTTTCTTGTATTTCACCGTCTACCTCTACATACTTGAAGGTCGATAGGTGACTCACCATGATCTCTTCTTCCCCACAAACAGTCACAACATGGCCATCCACCATATACTTCAACTTCTGGTGCAGCGTAGATGTTACTGCCCCAGCACCATGGATCCAAGGGCAACCCAACAAACAACTATAGGCAGGCTGAATATCCATTATGTAAAAGGTGATGTTGAAAATCTCAGGACCCACCTTGATTGGCATAACTAACTCTCCAAAAATTGACCTCTTGGAGCCATCAAAAGCGCGTACCACCAAGTCACTTGGTGTACAAATCAACCCACGAGTATCCAATTTCATCAAAGCCTTCTTCGGTAACACATTCAAAGATGGCCCAGTATCAACTAACACATGCGACATTAAGGAACCACAGCATTCCACTGAAATATGCAGAGCGTTGTTGTGATTCCTCCCAGTCGGAGTCAGATCTAAATCAGTGAAACCCAAACCATTACCACCATTCACATGAGCCATAACCCCTTCTAACTGGTTGACAGATATTTCCTGCGGTACATAAGCCATATTCAAAAACTTCAGCAATGCATTTCGGTGTGCCTTAGAGTACAACAGCAAGGATAGAATGGAAATCTTCGATGGAGTTTGGTGAAGTTGATCAATAATCTTGTAATCACTTTTCCTGATCAGCCTCATAAACTCTTCTACGTCTTTTTAGAAAGTATCCCCAACCTACTTTGTCATAGAATTATTTGCTTCCTGCCTCTGTACAGACTCATCCATCATTTGTTTACCTTTGTCTTGCTTTGAACTGCCAGCTTGATCCTCGGACGGAATAAAGACTCTACCACTCCTAGTGATAGCCCCTGCTTCAACAAGATTTTCAACCCTTGTATTCACAGCTGATGTCTCTTCCAATTCCTGCTTCTTACCGTTAACAAACACCTCGGCCCCATAGTTCCATGGGATGGCCTTGGTACTCTCATACGGGACTGGTCCAGGAACAGTGATAATGACCGATGCTGGTCTCGCCGACACTGATATAGTTATTGTCTTGAACGGAGTTGTTATGGTGGCAACATCAATCTCTCTGTCAGTAACTTTACTCTGCCTACAACCCCTGTCAAACTGTAATATCCTTGCACTGATCATTTTCTGAATACCTACTTTTAATAAATCATAACCGCCTGGTTGCGACACACATTCTACACAGCCTTCATCACAGCCGGGAAATACCCCTCCCTTCAACAGTCTTTCCTTCACCACACCCAAGGGAGTTTGGACTTCGTTCACATCTAAAATCAAACTCAAGCCTTCACAGTCTTTAATAATAGAATTGACCCTCGGCTCACCGTGATTCGGCATCGGGTTCTGATTCACATTTGGAACATCATTGGAGAAATTGATGGCTTTGGAATCCACTAAATCTTGAACTAGATGCTTAAAAGCTCTACAGTTCTCAGTATGATGTCCGGGTGCTCCGGAATGGAATTCACAGTGGGCGTTGGCGTCATAACCGGGAGGCGGATTACCAGTAGGTGGAGCCAATGTTCTCTTCTGAATTAACTGTAGCTTTAATAAGTGCTGAAATAATTGAGCGTAGGGAATAGGCGGAGTGTCAAGATGCCTATCCCGCCTAGACGCATTCTGTGGTCTGCGAGGAACCTGATTTTGTTGTTGAGACACTGCTTGCTGCTGAGGTGCTGCTGGGATGGTTATAGAAGCCACCTGCTGATTGAAGTTCTGACGAGGTCCATCTTTACCACGATATGATGACACAGAGTTTGTATCTCCCTCCTTCTTCTTGTAACCACTGGCATAAGGCTTCTTACTTCCTCTAGATGAGGACCCATCACCGCCTGATATTTTTCCTGCCTTAATTCCGCTTTCCACCATCTCTCCTACTAAGATCAAATCAGCAAACTTTCTAGTCATACACGGTACCAGCTTTTCATAGTAATGACCCTGCAAGGTGGCCATAAACATAGTTATCATTTCACATTCCAACATGGGAGGCTGAACCCTTGCTGCCAATTCACGCCATCTCTGGGCGTACTCCTTGAAACTCTCATTGTTCTTCTGTGATAAGTTCTGTAGCTGTGTTCTGTTAGGAGCCATGTCAGTGTTATATTGATAGTGTTTGATAAATGCCCTTGCCAGATCTCTCCAACTACGCACATCTTTCCTTTCTAGTTGCATATACCATTCCAGGGATGCCCCAGATAGGCTATCCTGAAAGCAATGCATCATCAGCTTCTCATTCTTTGCATGCGCAGCCATTTTGCTCGCGTATGCCCTGACGTGAGTCCTTGGGCAAGTCATACCATTATATTTCTCGAAAGTGGGAGTCTGAAACTTGTGCGGAATAACAACGCCTGGAACCAGCCCCAAATCCTCCAGATCCATACCCAAAGCATCCTGATTTACAACACCCCTCAGTTGTTCCTCAATTAACCTGAACCTCTGATCAATGTCAATCTGGGGACCAGTATCCCCACCTGGCACAGAAAATGCATCTTCCTGAAGATCATCATACTGACGGCCATGAATTGCACCGACATTGTTACCTCCCCCCACTACAGTGGGAAGCACAACATTTTCTCCTCCGCCCGGAGGAATCACAACACCAGCAACAGGAATACTTCCGCCTGGAGGGCCATTCTGAACATTATTACCAGTAACACCAGTATGAAGGACACCCTCTTCATCAATTCTCGCAATCAGTCGCTGAACGAGAGTCCTTAACTGCTCTTGGCCTTGAGCAACCCCTTGCATCAAATCCATGAATTGGTTTATGCGAGTCTGCATCTCAGTCATCTCATTTTGTAGCTGATCCATGAGTCTCTTCTGATTTTGTCTAGTAGAATACCGATGAATGTGCTGATCTGTAATCCTGTACTGAGATTAGAACAAGATAAGAACACCAGAGATAAACACCTGTCATGCAAAATGATTATGCAAATTGATTATGAATATGCAAATGCAAATGAACATGTTTGAATATCAGCAGGGCGATCCACCCCTTGATTCCAATTTAACAACAAGATAGAATGGAACTTCTGCTCATATATTAAGAAAACCAGAGGAAAACCAAGTGTCAACAATCACAAATCCAAGATAACAAGTTTGAACACAATAATCATAGATCCCAACCAACAAGCCTGGAGGTGGTCCAAATAATGAAAGAAAATAGAAAACTACGGCCTGTCATCAAAGTCCACAAGTGTCAATCCCCCCATCCATTATGCTTTTTGCTCCGGTCTTGAATTTCCTTGAACAGCTTTTTGGTGTCGGGATGCTTCAGCCTCTGAATTAGCTCTTGAATGAGAACGTCTCTCCAATGCATGATCCCTTCCAAGTATCGGCAATGAAAGTCCCAAGCGTCTTCTCCAAAAACACCATCCGTGCTAGGACCCTCATTTCTAGGTCTCTTCACTTCAGCTTGGATCTTTAGTTCCTCTATGGAGGCTATGGCTTCATTGAGTCGACCCTCGACTGCTTGTCTCTGGAATACCCCTGATAGGATCTCAGCGTCTTTCTTCTTGAGCTTTGACTTCAATTGATCAATCTTAGCTAGATAATCGTCTTCTTTTTGCTTATTCTCAGTCATTACAGTTTCTCGGTGAGCATTGAACCTGTGAATTTTTAACAAAGCCTTGTCCAATTCTTCCTTCTTAGACTCGAGAACTTTACTGATACCATCTAGAGCTTGCTTCATCCTTTGTCTAGCTGCGACCTTGTCAGCTAGCTCCTGTTCTACCTTAGCGAGAAGTTCTGTCTTCAACTTGGCGACATGGACAGCTTCACCCCGCTCATGTTTCAACTGATAAATCTCTCTTAGTAGCTCACTGTTTTCTTCTCGCAGCTTTTCCTTTTCAGCCCACAACTTGTTAAAATTCTCTATCTCAACTGTGGTTGGAGGCTCAATCAGTAAGGGGTAAGATGGTGGTTCTTTGGCGAATGGCAGAAGCTCCTCCTCTACTCTTTTCTGAATCCAATCTTCATACGCAGGAAATGTTCTGTTGTTGCTCTTCCCAAAAGAAATCTTTCCCTTCTTATGACGATCTCCCCAAGTATTTACAGCTTCTTTTAACAGTTTTGGATTGGTTTCCCCACTCAGATATAAAGATTCTTGGACCTCCTCGTCTCTTGGTGGCTCTTTCAAGGCATACCCGAATTGCCTAATAGCAAGAATAGGGTTGTAGTTAATTCCCCCTTTCCTTCCTATTAGAGGCACATTTGGGAGACCTCCACAACTAATCATGATATCTTGGCCCAACAAGTCACGGTTAACCCAAATCAGATTATTTTCCCTCAAGCCCATTAATCTTTTGGACCAATTCAATGTTCCTTGAGTATCTACAAATGCCCCAGATTTGGGAAGACGATCAGCAAACCATTTGTAGAAGACTGGCGTACAAAAATAAAGGGGTCCTCCCCTCCTCTTCTCGTTCTTATAATGCACTGAATAATAAAGATCTCCAAGCAAAGTAGGTACCGGATTCTTGATGGTAAATATCCAGACAGCGTGCATGTCCACAAAATCCTTCATATTTGGAAACAACACCGTTCCATAGACACACATAGCCAAGATTGCATTGAAAACTGACCAACATCTAGCCTTAGCATACACAGCAGCCTGTTTTATCAAAAATTTCACATGAAAACCTTTACACCCCCCTTACTGGCAATATTATTTTTCAACAAAGATAAATCCAAATGCAAAGCCTCGGAAACTTTTCCCAAATCAGGAAGTTCTTTAGAAGGATAGAAAGGAGCCTCTTTTTTAATGTCAACATCCAGAATGAGAGCAAATTCCTCAAATGTCGGAGCCAAAAGATAATCAGTGAATAGAAAACAACGCAGGTGAGGGTCATAGAATTGCACCAGAGTGTACAAATCCCTATACTCGTATTCAGTGATGTTGCGAGCAAAATCCAGAATTCTTCCATACTCTCCTCTAAAGTCTGCCAATACCCCATGTTCTGCCATAGACACGATCTTGTGAACAGGATCCAGAATAAGTAATGGGAACTTATACATTATGATGTTCTTTCTCTTCTCAGTACTCATCCTTAATAGTCTTCAAAAAACAGAATCAAAGTTAAGATGCAGCCCTGCAAATGAATAAACATGTTAGGATGCAAAACGATGATGCAAATGCACACATGGGATCAAGGATGCCACACAGACTGGACAACTGCTGCACTGAACCACTGTATAATCTCAAAGGTCTGCCCAAATACCCAGAATATCAAAATAACCATAGTACCACACTGATAAATCTGCTGATCAGAAAATCGGGTATGTTGAAGTTCAAGGTTACCTACAAACTTGTAAACACCCTGCCCTCTCACATGTGGGTACTAGAAAGCCGAGGATCCTCAATATCACGGGCTCTCAGGTCGAGAAATGATGATACGTTCACCATTTCTAGTTTGGCATCATCACCAATCGAGGAGGCCTCAACTGATTCCCCTCAAAAAGAAAAAGTCCCATGGCAAGTCCTCAGCTTTGGCACTGAGGTCGAGAAGCAATAGTACATTCATCCCTCGGGGTACAGTACTATCGCCAAACGAGGAGTGCTTCCACCGATTCTTTTCCAAAAGGACACCCTATAGCAAGTTCCCAGCATTGGGTCCTCGGATCGACATGTGTAATGGGTTTACCATTTCTGGTCTGCCATTATCACGTCTCGGGAGGAGTGTCGGTACTGAGTCCTCGAGAATGGTCGCCAGAGTCGACAGTTTTCTGGGATACATTCAATCATTGCACCAATGCGCAGGATAGAACATTACCAAAGAGAACCTCGTCTGGATGTGGAGTTTTCATGTATACTATGTCTGGCCAAATGCCACACGAGTCACACTACTTGCCACGCTAATCCTACGTGTATGCTCAAGCCTGGGTATTGGGCTTATCTCTCGAAACTCCCAACCCGCCAAACAGAAAAACAGTGCAGCAGCTAATAATAATATGCAATGCAGAAATACAGTAAAAATAAAATACAACAAATAAAGCAAAACAAAAACAAAACACCCAAAGAGAACAAAGACAAGCAAGCGCTAAGATTGACTCGCTTAGGGATGGACCAGCATAGGTCAACCAGAGTCCCCAGCAGAGTCGCCAGTTGTCGCTCCCAGGATTTTCATCCAGGTACAAACGCGAGAGTGGCGCGGAAAAATAGAGTCGCCAGCCGTGTAAATTTATCCCAAGAAGGAAAGGGAACACCGCATAAACCTGAGGAAGAGGGAAAGGAATGGCCATCGCAACCATAACCTAGGTTCGGGAGACGGTTACGCGAGGAGAAGGTGCTAGCACCCCACGCGTCCATCGTACTCGATGGGATCCACACTTGTTGTCTATTCTAAGGGTGAGTTATCCTATCATCTATGGTTGTACTAAAATGGGGAAGGGAAGAACTAAGACAGACTCGGTAGGACGTCGACGTCCTAGGCCTACGTACCCCCTTTGTGCAATGGGGAATTCAGAGTCAACGTAGTTCGGACCAAGTTCTTTTTGTGTTTTTTTATGAGCGACGTTAATTCCGCATCTGGCAGTTAGGGTCGATGCCTGTTTGCATCTCAGACGGAAAGTAACGTGCCCTTTTTGAAAATAGCCTTTAGCTTGACAATCCCGCAGGATAAAAAGGTTTGAAGTTTGTTTGTATTTTTTAGGACAGAAGTGACTTGAGTTAGTTCGTAACTCAACTTGAACCAAAGTCTATAACACGGGAGCAAATGCGTCGCATGGTCGCCCCCAATGGGACGTATGCTCAACACTCTAGAAGAGAGAACGGGGACCCCTCAATCTTCATTTCCTATGATTAAGGCTTGTGTGCAAGGCAAATTGACCTTATTAAGTATCTTAGAAATGTTTTGAGATGAGAAGAGGGACTCAAAAGAAAATAAAGACACTAAGGGGTAAATCTATCCTAATGTTATCATGCAAAGATGGCCCTAAGGGGAGGTTTGGAGGGAGACTATCCTATGGAATCTAGTCCTAATGTTATCATGCAAAAGTGGCCTTAAGGGGAGGTTTGACAACAACCTAAACCTAAAGAAAAGAAAAGATGAGAGAAATAAAGAATGAGACTGGACATGGATAACTATCCTCACCCTCAAATAACTTTCCTCAGCCCCTGCATAAAAGGTTAGTACAAAAACAAGTCATAAGTGACAATAATACAAATGAAACTCAAACAAGTCCGAAACCAAAGAGAAATGTTTATAAACCAAATGAAATTCAACCAAAACTGAATGTGGATAACCTAAACATGAATTATGAAGTCAAAGAGGCAAACCCAAATGATGGCACAAGTGCCTTTTCAAACAAGTAATCAGACATGGTCAAAGATGTGCATACAAGAAGATCTCAAACAAAGAGCAATCACATAATTAGTAAAACATCTTCTAAAATTATCAAATTAATTATCAAAATAGCTCAACCAGAAACAAACAACATGTTAAAAACTCATGCAAAAATTCACAAGATAGGTCATCCAAACAATTATGCAAAGTTCAGACAAGAAACATGATTCAATGTGCAAAAGGAAAGGACTAAAATGCAATATGAAATGATTTTAAAAATGAGAGAAAAATATTTTAATGTAATTCAATGTGTTGGTGAAACAATGCAAAAAGAATGAGTTCAAAATGTTTTATGGATGATGAGAAATAAATTAAACTAGTTAGAGTATGCATGTATGGAATAAATTCAAAAGAAAATAAACAAATAATTATTTCAAATGCTAAAAATAAAATAAAAATAAAAAATAAAATTTTAGAAAATTTTATAAAATGCTAAATGTGATTCATGAATTTTTTGTAATTTTTTAATGCAAGTAACTATTTTTTAAAAATAAAAAATGAAATAATGTAATTTAAATGAAAAATAAAAATGAAGAAATAAGCATGGGGGGTGCATTCAGCAGTCCAACCACGTTGGAAATTGAAATAGGCTGGAAGGTGGGTGTGTAAATAGCAAGCCCAAACATTTAAATCCATCAGAAAAATAAAAAAAAGGAACACGTGAACCCAGTCAACCCTAGGATGCACCATCAGCCATGAGATCTATCCAACGTCACAAAACCAGTCAATGCAAAGTCCAAGTAAACATGATGAAGGGCAGTGATTAAAGATGCACCATAATGAACACCTACACGCGCACACACGATTATCAGAAATTAAAAAAGAAAACACATGCATAGCATACTCCCTCATTAATGTGTTGGCCTCATGATGGCCATCAGATTCATCCTACGCCTCATAATTAATCAATCAAAACATATTGGATGGTTTAGATTTGAGGAACATGGTAATTATCATGGATGGACACACACACAAACCAAGAAATAAAAACAAAATTTTAAATGCGTGGCAGCATAGGAACCGTTAGATCAAAGCCATCAAAGGCTGTAACTTCATCTCCTACCTCCAGCCCCTTCATCGGCCGGAACCTGAACCAGCCACCGGAGCTAGGGTTCCGGCCACCCTCTCTGGTCACCTGCAATGAAAAATGCACCAAAACACGCAAACTAATACACTATCTTGACCAAAATTTCACCAGGATCAATAATATCACGTTAAAAATCACAAACCATCAACACACAAAGAGATTCGCACGAAACAAGTTAGGGTTCCAAAACTTAAAATCACGATGTGCACATGATACACGTCTAAACTCAAAATAAAACACATCAGAATTGTCAGCAACAATCACACATCATTATGCATGCAAAAAATAGAGTTATAGGACCATGAAAAACGATACCAACCTGAGATCACGCCACCTGTTCCCTTGCTATTAGCTTCAAGTGACGATTGCTTTGTGCTCTATGGATCCTCAGGACTCAGATGGTGAAACAAGTTTTGGAAAAGCTCTAAGGAATTGTGAGATTCGAAGGAGAGAAGCTTTTAGGGTTCAAACTTTGTTCTGCTCAAAATCACGTCTGTTCTCTCCCAACCAGTGCATGAGTAACTTTAAATACTTAGGGTTAATCCACTGATGATCACTTGGGCCTTACTAATTCCTTACTTAATGAGTTTTGGGTGTTTTTGGAAATTTGAATAATGTGAAATACACCCTCCTCCATGCATGTATATCCAAACCTCTTATGATGGATCACTTATGTTTCAATTGCTAATCACACCTGTATGGAATTTGGGCCTTGAGATGTTTTGGTTCATGAGTTTTGAATGATCTTGCAATTTTGCACCATGTGAAATAAGTAATGAATAAGTCGTGAAATTTCTTGGTTCAAAGGCCCAAAATGATCCTTAAGGAATGTTCTTTGATGTTAGAATGTGACATGAAGCAATGGAACCAAATATAGGTCACTATGTCCCAAAGTGAAAATGGAACCATAAGGAAACCCTAAAACCACCTTGCCTTCTTTTGATCATAACTTGAGTTTCACAAATGATATGGAGACCATCTAGTACTTGTTGGAAAGGGTAGAAAAAGATCTTCAACATTCATGTTTTATAAAAATTCATTTGAAGCTTCCTTGATGATAAAAAGTCAAGTTGAATGTAGTGTAAGAACTTGCCCAAAAAGAAAACTTTTAAATTATAGGTCATTTCCATATTTAGTAACTTTTGTACCAACCCTTGATTCTTGATAAATGGTATGAAACTTGACCCTTGAAGACCATATGAGGATGTGAAACCTTGAAAACCTTGAAGAGAACTTCAAGATTTCACAGTTGACTTCCCATCTCACTGTTGGCTTTTTCCCAGTTCTCCTGATTCCCAATCCATTGGCCAATTGAACTTCTCTTGAACCAAACTGATGGACAATCTTCCATTCCTAGATAATTAGGGACCCAAGGGATACCATGGAATCAATTCTTGCCCAAAAAATCAGAAATAAACTGACTTTATAGTAAACCCTAATCTTGGTACCCTCAGTCTAGGAGGAAATAGCACAGTCTCCAAATCCAAATTCCTCTGAATATATGTATCCTCTCCAAAAAAGATAAGATATGCCATCTGGTGATGATAAAAACCCAAGAAGATTGCCCATTGGAGCAATAAACCCAAGAATCTCAGAACCCTAATCTCTGCACTGGTTAGGAGAGAGTGATCCACTTGAGCTCTCTTGGACAATATAAGGACTCTTGCTTGAAGAACATATTCTCCTCTTGAACTGCCTCAGGCACCTTGACCCCATGCTAAGAACCAATGATATGCACACATGATAATGCAAAAAATGAAATGAAACATAAAACAGTTAGTACTAAAGTAAGGAGGGCAAATTTTGGGGTGTTACACTAGTTGTCGGGGAAAACTCTAAATAGATATACTAGTATATATACAGTTGATATATGACAAGTATTTAAAAGGGTATGAAAGAAAGACTTACAGAGGAGCAGCTTCCCACAATATAGTTATATATATAAAAGTATGTAAAGAAAACTGATAAAAACTTACAGGTGAGCAAACTTCCATGCTGTATTGTTAGTTATTCAAAGAAATTAAAGAAAGTTTTGATAACAACTATATATTTGAATCTAAATCAAAAGAGAAGTTGTTTTTGAAAAGGTTGTTGGGGCTTATACTCAAGGAGAGGCCCAAGGTTTAACAGTGATCGCACCGTTGTTTTGAAGATCGTATCGGGTCTTATACAATGACTGAGGCCCAAAAAGGTTTATTTACAAAAGGGTTGGGTCTTACACTCTCTCAAGAGGCCCAAGGATGTTTTGAAAAAGAAATATGGGACTTACAACTCAAGGAGAGGCCCAGATGAAAAACAGTGATTGCACCGTTGTTTTGAAAATTGTACTGGAACTTATACAATGACTGAGGCCCAAAATTATTTTATGTACAATAGATGGTTGGGTCTTACACTCTATTAGAGGCCCATAAAAAGGTTTTAAGAAAAAGAAATGGGACTTATAGCTCAAGGAGAGGCCCAGATGACTTGATTTTGAACTGGCGATCGCGCCGAGGTTTTTGAAAATGTGTTGGGACTTATACAATGTCTGAGGCCCAAAATGGTTTTGGTTAAGAAATGGATTGGGTCTTACACTCTATTAGAGGCCCAAAGTGTTTTGAAAATTTAAAATTGAGAGGAAACCCTAATTTTAAATTAGAATTTCATTTTTCAAAGGAAATTTAAATAATAAATGATAAATATCAAATATATTCAAAAAACAAGTTGTACACTTTGAAAAATATTTTGAAAATTATGTTTAATCATATGAAAGCTTGGAATTCAATTGGTTTAGAAAGATCAAAGTGGGAATTCCATTTAAAAATGTTTAAAAACAAATAAAATGAAATTAATCACAAAAATTCTAACTATATTAAATAAATAATATAAATTGGATTTTTTTGTAAAATAAAATATTTAAACATTTTAGTGAATTTTGAGAAAAAGAATCAATTCAAAAACATAAATATTCAGAGAGAAATTAATTTTTGAATCAATTAACAAAAATAACAAAAATCCAAAAATTTGGTTCTTGCCCGCGCCCTCTGTTTTTTCAGATTTGCGTTTTCTCACTTTTCTCCATGATTTCTCAATGGGTTTGCACGATTCAAACACCAATCTTGTTCGTCTTTGAACAAGGATCACAACCATATAGATTAATTGCATTTATATTAAGTATTGAGTGAGAAATCAGAAGAAAACCTCAAGAACCCTAATTTCAGCATGAACACAATGAAATTCCATACACGATTGATTCATGGCAATTGATTGAGGGTTATCACTTTATATACATGCAGGAACAAGATGGTAACTCACAAATTCAATTATGATGCATGTAACGTAGAGTTTGAAGGGTTCATGATTACCTCTTGCAGCTGGTGATCGAGTTTGGTGATGGAGGTGTTACAGCTAGGTTCCAATGATCTGGACAGCTTCCTTAGGTTCCAAGGAGTGTGTTTGAATGCTTGGAATGGATGGAAATGATCTGGAACTGTTTGTGGTACCTCAACTGCAAATCTGTCAAGAACTTGAGCAATTGGCTGGTGATTTTGTGAATTTGATGTTCCAGATGTGATTTTGTGTTATGGATCACTCATACATGATGTTTATGAGGTGTGTGTGTGATTGGATTGGTTGGAATTGCTCTCAAACTCAAAACCCGATAGTGACTTGAGTTAGAAGGAAAAATTAGAGTGAAAGAGAGATTTTGAGGAAAGCATCAGTTTGGGTGCTTTGGTGTACTTAAACTAATCACAATTGAGGCCTATTTATAGTGTGTCAAGTTTGTTTCGCAAGCAACAGTGTGTGGCAACTGCAGCAGGCCTTTGGCCAATTGTGATCAAATGGAATCTCAAGTCTCCTCTAGCCATTGACTTGAGGTTAGAGCACAAGCCTAATGTTCTTTGGTTCAAGAATAAGTCTTGACTGAACTTGTATAACATTGTCTTGATGAATGCCACCTCTATGCATCAGTTAAATGCTTTGAGACAAAATTCAATATTTGAAGCATCTTGAATTCTAGGGATGACATGCCTAAACATAGATTCATGGATTTGTGAGGCTGATGAATCAGTGTTTGTCCCTTGGTTGTTCCCCCTTAAGGTGTGAAGATGGATAACCATGCTTGAATTTGTCCAAATTGATCAATTCGAGCTTTAAAGCATAAATCTGCCTTGTAAAACCAGTTTGCAGCAAGACATGTTGTAGCTGTCATAACCTCTAGCTTAGGTGGAGTTTTCTCATATTCTTGGGCTCATTGGAAAGCTCTCATATGATACAGCACATGTGTGATCATAGTTTGTCTTGAAACTATTTGGATTCAAATGAAAAAACCTCATGAACATTGATGTTCAAGGCTCGTAACTTAGGCAGATTTTCACTAAGTGTTGGAAAAGTGTCATTTTCATGTTTTCAGCCACTTTGATCACTCCATAACTAAAAATCCATGAAGAATGGGAGCTTGATGTAGTTGAAGCTTTTGTAGAGTGTAGCAAGACCTACAAATCCAGCTTTAGATCACCCAAAATGGTTGCTTGGATCTCAAGTTATGGTCCTTGGAAGTTGGTACCCTAGCCACTTTGTTCCATAACTTAGAAAAATTCTAAGTTTTTTTATGGTTACCCCTTTAACAAGTAAACTCACTTTCTTTAATTTTTCTTGATGAATGATGACTCAAATCACATATTAACATTGTTTTAGGGTTAAGGAACATTGGTTGACCAAAAATCCAAAAGGTCAAACTTGGATTTTTGTACAGTTGACTTTTTCATCAGATGAAATTTTAACTTTGTGATCCTTTTGTGAAATCAATCCTTGGGTTCAATTAAACTTCATGTATGACCTCCAAGGGTATTTAGGAATGTCTTGGACTCCTCCCCAAGGTTTGAGATCAAGGGTAGGTCAACAGTCAAGGGTAGGGTTGACTTTTTCCATCAGAAACCCTGATTTGTGATCAGATGGTTTTGAGCTCTTGTGGCTTATGACTTGAGCTCTTTGAGTCAATCAAATTTTGTAAACATGCCAATATGATGTATTTGAGGTCTTTGAAGTTCATTTTGAAGCTTCAAGCCATGCCTCACTTCACAAGTTAACTCAAGGGTTGAATTAGGTCAAAACCCTAATTCCTGATTTTTTGATAGATGGACCTTCAAGGGGGTTTTGCCATTGTGTATGGGCTTTTGAGATCTTTTTGAGTTTGTTAGACCATACATTGAGGCATTCACTTATGCCCTAATGGAAATTTTTCATCTGGGGACCCTGGTCGACCAAACCCTAATTTGGTGACACAGGCAATCCTGAGGCTTGATCTACTTGGTATACTTCAACCTTGTGCTTAATTTTTGATGTGGGAGACCTCTTGGTCCTCCATGGTGTAGCGAGCGATTTTGGACGTGGTTGCGAAGCGCTATCGCTCTTTGGTGTCTATAGTTCGATTCATTTTTTATCCTATTAAAGCTGAAGAAGGAAGGGAAATAGATGTCTCAAATTAACCCTGCTTGCAAACTGAGTTTAAACAGTGGTCTGTTAGGTTATAAATGCTACAAAGATTCAGAGTTTCTATCGGGTGTATTTTTTTAAAAGTGGCGGGAGGTTTAGATGTTAGGACGGATGCTTCTTGATAGATATGTGAGAGTATGGGATTTTGGGTTTTTTGTTTAGTGTTCTCGCTAAGATTTTTCTTTCAATCTTATGCCTACGTATTCCCGTTTACCGAAATAGGGAAATCAGAGCGTTCGTAGTTCCTCCTATTCTATGGGAGGAAATGGTTGTTTTGGTGTCTTGTTCAAAGCCCAAGACGTGAAGCGAAAGGTGGTTTGTATCTTGTTTAAAGCCCAAGATGTGAAGCTGAAAGGGTTTGACTTTAGAGAGAATTTGTCGTCTCTAAAGAGGGGGTTGTATGTCACAACTGTTTATAAAGGAGAATTACTTTAACCGGGATGTGTGAATCTGGAAATGCCATAATTTCCTTTATAGAGGGTTTTAACCTGAAGGAGAAGACTTAACTCAGTGTAGAGCAATGCTATCTTTCCTTAGGAATTTCTCATGCTAAAAGAGGGACAGCGGCATGGATATCGATGATCTAGAGGCTTGCCGCTTACAGCGATTAGATGAAGGGGAAGGAGTTGTTGATGTTTGTGTACTATGAACGAGGCACAGCTTTGATTCTAAAAGGTTGATTGGATCAACCAGTGGTTTTCTTATACAAAGCCTAAGAGGAGGCAAATATGTGTCTCGTGCAAAGCCCGAGAGAGAGGCTAAAAGGTTTTGACTCTACGAGGGAATCTTTTGGTATCTCGTATAAAGCCCGAGATGGAGGCTATTTGACTCAGCAAGAGAGTTTTTTTGTATCTCGTACAAAGCCCGAGATGGAGGCTAAAATTTGTTTGGCTCAATAAGAACCGTTTTGTATCTCGTATAAAGCCCGAGATGGAGGCGGAATGGGTGATTGACTCGACGAGGGAGTCTCTTATGTGTCTCGTACAAAGCCCGAGAGAGAGGCTAAACGTTGTTTGACTCCGCTGGGGAGAATCATTGTACAAAGCCCAATAGGAGGCTATTGTAACTGTTTCAGTTGAGTGACAGGTCCAGTATACTGATTTTTAAAGAGAAAATCAGTTCTTATATGAGCAATGTTGTACTCAGGGATTTTGATTTAGGGATACTCTAAATATCTATACTATTATTACACAGTTGATATGAGTTTATGAAAGAAGACTTACAGCGAAACAACCCCGCAATACAGTTATATGTATATGAAAGTGGTAAATGAAAGCGTATAAACACTTACTCAGTTGTAGAGCTTCCATGCTGTTTGGTTAGTTGTTCAACAAAGATAGATTGAAAACAACAGTATATTCAAAATCAAAGGAGAAAGTGCTTTGAAAAAGAAAGATTTGGGGCTTACAGCTCAAGGAGAGGCCCAGGGTTTTATTAGTGAGCGCACTGTTTAAATTTGTACATAGGGACTTATACAAGTGACTGTGGCCCAAAAATTGTTTTCTGTACAAAGGGATGGGTCTTACACTCTCTTAAGAGGCCCAAAAAGGTTTAAAGAAAAAGAGTGGGGCTTATAACACGGAGGTAGGCCCAAATGATTTTTCCGTTTAAAATGGGGATCACGCCGAGGTTTTCTTTTAACGCAGAGGGACTTATACAATAAGTGAGGCCCAAAATTGTTTTGGTTAAAAGGGGGTTGGGTCTTACACTCTATTAGAGGCCCAAAGTGTTGAATGGGTCTTAAAGCTCAAGGAGAGGCCCAAAAGTTATTTTTCAAAAGGCGACGATCGCGCCGTTTGTTTTTTACGGTATTGGGACTTATACAATACCCTGAGGCCCATAAATGATTTGGTCAAAAAAAAGGATTGGGTCTTACACTCTATTAGAGGCCCAAAGTGTTTTGAAAATGATTTATGAGGGTTGAATTAATCCAAAAACCCTAATTTGTTTTCAAAATGTGTTTTAATTGAATAAAAATTCAATTAAAATGATCAAAATTGTTTAACATATGGAAAACAAATTGTGATCTTGGATTAATGCTTCAAAAATTAAGTATTGACCTACAAAATAATTAGAAGGCATTAAAAGTTACAAAATCAAGAGGGAAAAAACATTTTAAATGGCAAAAACAAATAAAACATTAATTCTTTGTAAAAATATCAATTATATGAAATAAACAATATTTTTGGGATTTTTTTTATAAAATAAAATATTTTAACATTTTTGTGAGTTATCAAAAAAAGAATCAACTCAAAATCATTAAAACTCAGAGAGAAAATAATTTTTGAATCAATTAAATAAAATCACAAAATTCAAATATTCAAATATTTGAAAATGGCGCCAAGAACAAGGCAAGAACACGTGCGTGTTCTGAGTTTCCCAGATTTGCATTTTCTATCCAATCTCACTGAATACTTGATTATATCATGCAATCTACATATCAATCAACTCGTTTTAACCTCACGATCATGTCTATGGTCTTTAATTTCATTCATTTTTAACATGGAATAAGAAATCAAAGAGCAACCTCAAGAACCCTAATTTCTGCATGAAGGTTCAAAAATTTCACACACGATTCAAACAATGCAATTTATTGAGGGAAAACATTCCATGCATGATTATGAACATATGGCCAAATTATTGTGCAGCAAAAATTGCATGGATCATAGAGTTAGAAGAGCTCATGCTTACCACTTGTAGCTGGTGATCGTGATTTGTGTTGGAGGTGTTACAGCTAGGTTTCAATGATCTGGATAGCTTCCCTAGGTGCCATGGAGTGTGTATGAATGTTTGGAATGGAATGAAATGATCTGGAACTTGAGATGGTACCCCAACGGCAAATCTGTCAAGAACTTGAGCAAATGGCTGGTGATTTTGTGAAATCTATGTTCCAGATGTTATGTGAGTGTTTGGATCACTTCTATATGATGTATATGAGGTGTGTGTGTGTGTGATTGGTTTGATTGGAAAAGCTCTCAAACTCAAAACCCGATAGTGACTTGCCTTAGAAGGAAAAATTGGAGTGAAAGAAGAGATTTTGAGGAAAGCATTTGTTTGATGGCTTTGGTGTACTCTGATGTGTTGTATTCGCACGTGCACGAATCGAGTCAGAGTAATATAAAAATTTATCGTATCCACAGAGACCAAATGTTGATCTAACAATTTCCGTTTGTTATAGTGCTTATCTAAGGCAGTTCAATTCAGGGTTTACTAATGCAGAGGAAAATAAATAAAAGTAAATGACGAGGTAATAAAATTCAGACAAAACAATAGGCTTGCATGTAATTCTCATAACCGATAATATTTCTATATTCATCAACAGAACTACTTACGGGCAATATCTTCTATTTTAAGAAAAGAATTCAATTTAACAGGAACTGTCGCTTTCGCGTAGTCAGAACCAAGTTTACCCTCTAAACTAACCCCTTTATTGTCACTTATAAAAAGGCGCGCATTGCGTTAGAGTCATGGAAAACTTACTTTTAAGAAATGCAAATTCTAAACTAAACAGAAAAGTATTTTGACCTGAAATCTCTAAACTAAAAAGGTTCAAAATGAACCAGATTCTAATCCCACTAACGCGTTCGAAAATAGTTTTAAAATCTCTTTTCTAAAGTGTTAAAAATCCCTACTCAACTGAGCAAAGCGCTTTTGCTGTATTTGATCAGTTGAGAACTAAACAAGTTCACAAATGGTTGGACGGCTTTCGATCTTACCCAACATTGCTTTTAAGTACAGAAAACTTGTGTTAAAGATTAAAACAGCCCTTAAGTATTTCTATTAACATATAGATGTATTGCGGTGATTATGGTTTTTACATTCTTACCTATCTAAAACTTAGCCAGCCATGGTAGTTATAACAGTCATATTAATTCTTATCATGTATGGAATTAAGTCTTTTGAAAAGTAAAGTTTTGAAAAGTAAGGCAAGACAATAAATAAACAAAATAAAGCAAGTGCAAGAGATAAATGAAAGTAAATGCGATTAAAATAAAACCTGCTCCAAAGCGGAGTCTTTAAATCTGGTACAATGTACGGAAAAGAAAATGCTGGCAGGATTACTTCTACCAAAGTGCTCCAACTTGATTACAGACACTCCAAGACTTGATTACAAACTCGATCACACACAGTGCAATAACTCCTCGATGTGAGAAGATTACCGCTTTACAAGAGTGAAATTTATGCCTAGGATGAAGTAAACTAAGATTGGATGATCCTAAAATTCGAGTTCTGAGAGTATTTATAGGCAAAGTTGGCATGGTGCAAAGACAAAAGTGACCTTGGCTTGAAAAATGGGCGGGAACTAATTTTGCCTTGTCACGCCCGCGACAGGCCTACCGCGCCCGCGACACGAAGAAAACGGCAAAGGTGAGTGCTGATCGTGGGAATGTGGCAGTTGAGTTGTGGAGATCATGGGACACGTCGTCGCCTACCCTGGGGCGCCCGCGACAAGAGAAGCGACCAGAGTAAAATTGCTGCCAAACTTGAATTCTAGCTCCTTTTGCATCCTTTTTCGTCTGGGACCTCGATTTATTGAAAATCTGAAAACAAAGGAAAACATAACAATACCAAAGCATAAAAGAAATAGAAAAAAAAACTAATATGCATGTGAAATCAGAGTCGAAAATACAATATAATTTAGTGTCATCAAATTCTCCCACACTTAGACCTTTGCTTGTCCTCAAGCAAAACATTTAAAGCTCATAGAAAAATCAGTGTCGATCGATGATTTTTGGGCGAAAAGGGCTTCTAAGTCCGAGTCTGGATGCAGTGGTCGGTACTAACTGAGTGAACCAAGGGCATCGTGATGACACTAATCCGCAAATACGGACATAAACTTCGCTCCTACACCAATCAACCCATTATATCCCACAATACTTAGGCCTTCCTTTTCCATCTCTTTTGAGTCCTTTTCATTCAAGCACAATCACATTAAGCCCATTTTCCGCACATGCTTCATGGTAGAGTGACCTGTTAGTGATTCTGATCTTTTCATACCGGATTTCTGGCACAAGGAACTATGTAAAATCCTTTTATTCCTCTCAAGTACAGTTGTGGGGGATCGGATCGTAATCCGCCATACCGAGTTCAGCGCCAGATACCTCTGAACCAATTGAAATGAGCAAGCTAAACATCTTATTACTTTTTTTTTTCTTTTTTTTTTGTTTTTTTTTTTTTTAAATGCACTCAGATCAGTCACTTATATTCGTCGGTCTCCTACTTAGAACATGTTTAGGCCGGAGCTGATTGCTGAAATAAACTACTAAGGATGATTTTGAAATGAAATTAGGGCCATGGTACATGGGGTTTCAGGTGTGATTCTTATATTTACGAAGTTCATGGTGTAAGGACGATACTAATGTTTCGAAGGTTCTCCCAAGTCACCGCATCCTAACCCGAACCTGTCTTAAAGTCCAGAAATTTTTCAGAACAACACTTTTTTCTAGAAATTTTTTTTTTTTTTGGGGTTAAAATATGTGGGAAAAAATGAAGGTGAACCAAAAAATATACTTATACTAATGACTCTTCAAACACATGCATTTTCTAAAACAGAAACAAAAGTAAATAACTGAAGGGAAATAAAAATAAACTACTAAAACGACGGAAATAAAAACGATAAAATTTCCTCCCACACTTAAATCAAACATTGTCCCCAATGTTTCGAAGTAAGCTAAGGAGAAAGGAACCTGGCAAAACTAGTGAGGACCGCTGGTGCCCTCGCCGCCCTGTGCTGAACGCTCGGAACGACGGGATCTGCTACGGTGATGGTCTCGCTGGTCCATCCTAGCCTGCAATTCTGTCTGAGCAGCTTTCACCTCACGAAGGTTACCTAAGATGGAACCCTGAGTGGCCTCCATAAGCTGAAAGTGCTGATGGTTATATTGCTGTTGACGGGACTGCTCAGTGGTGATCGCAAGCAGAGTACGGGAGATGGTCTCGTAAGATTGGTCTGCTCTCCGCTGCGACTCTTGCATAAAGCTCATCTGGTCTGCCATCTGTTGCTGAATGGAAGAGAGTAGGTCTTCATGTCGTGCTTCTCTAGCCATATGGTCTCGCCACATCTCCTCCGTAATATAAAATCTGGGAGCAGCTCCTGCAAAAGTGTTTGAAGAAGATGGTGCGGTGTGTGATTGTGTAGGGAGAGGGGGGACACACGCTCTCTATGGTCATACTCATCATCTGTGTCGGGCCCCTCATTGTCATGGACATTAGGAGGAATTGGACCTAGAAAAGGTGGGGCAGTAAGGTCATAGATCCAGTTCCTCTCGAATCGTACATTTGTACGTCTACTGCACGGCATAACAATTGATTCAACGGCTACCCCGTGAATCATCAACTCATAACCACCAGCCCTCCTCGATCGGCACAATTTCATGTCTTTCAGAAATTTTAAATTAATTGTGCGCGGGGGCAGTGGTTCTAAAGTAAATATCTCATCATTCAAATTTAGTGCCCGAGCAATAGACGTAATCAATCCGCCAAAAACTATCGGTCCACCCTTATTTACTGTTAAGCACATGTGGGCGATCATAAATGGAACCGGATTGATTCTTACATTTGTGAGGCATCCTTGCAAGAACAAAAGTTCTTTGTTATTAACTTTGTTTTTATTCTCCCGGCCAAAAATAGAGCATGCCAAAAGATATCTGAAAATTCTTATGGTCGGGTTATGAATGGTCGAGGCGAGTATTCCCTTAAAGGAATCAACAATAGTATCTGACAACCTGCGCCAGAAGGCAAATATCTCGACTGACCATTCAGCATCTGAAGGAGCCTCACAAACAGCACCCTCCCCATGAGGGAATCCCAATAGACCTGCTAGTTCATCGGTACTGAACTGATAATCAACAGTAAACAGTCTAAAATGCACGGTACCGACTGTGCTAACAGTGTCGGGACGAACGGTATAAACCAATGGACTCAAAAACTCAACCGTCATCCTCTCATAGGTGGGTTCTTTTGTGGTGAAAACAGTGCCTAAACCTACAAAGTCTAACATATGGAAAATGCTATGATGAACCCCTAAAGCGTGCAAGCAAGTATCGTCGACATACCTCGTCGAGAGAATTTCTCGATCCTGAAGCTTTTGAAGTTTCCGCCTCTGCCTATTCCCGGATTGTCCTTCCCGAAGAATGACTCCATTAAACTCCATTGATGAAGATGGTGAAGAGGGTGGAAGAAAAGTGGTATGATAAAGGTTGAATTTTTTTGGGTTTTTGTTGATGGAAATTGAAATGGAAAGTTAAGAGATGATTGGTGAATGCTAGAGACATGAATTTCAATGGGGTTTTATAGGGATTTTTCGGAGGGAAAAATGGGTTTGAAAAGGTTGGAGCTTTAAAAATGGTGGGAATGGAGGTTCTGTCCCGATTTTACAAGGACGCTGCCGCGGGCGCGACAGATGTGTCGCGGGCGCGACGAGAGCAAATCTGCTGATGGGCCTCAATTTGTCTTTTTGAATGGGTTTTTTGTCCTTCATTTGGCCTTCGGGGGTCTTTTTAGCATTCCATATGTCCTAAAAATGTAGTTTTGCACAAAATTTTCACAAGTATATATTTTATATATATATATATATATATTTTTTTTTTTTTTTATATTTTGTCAAAGAAAAAATAAAATAAAAGAAAATATTAGCATATAAACATAAAAAACTCAAACCTTAATATAAATCGGAAATATCAAATGCAAATAGTAGGAAATATGTCTGGGTGAATACTGGAAGTAAATTAATGCATAAGAAATATAGTAAATAATACGAAAATGGAAATCAAGATGTCTGGTCATCAGTCTGGTCATCTCCAAGGAGTCTCGCTATCTAACGACGGAGCTCCGCCATGTCTTCATACAGCACATCGTACTCAGTAGCGTGGGTCAGCTCTGACACTTCCATCCCCAGACGTAGGTCAGCAAGAGTCTGTCGGAGATCTTCTATCTCTTGGCGCATCATCGCCATCTGGGTCTGCATATTTGGAGTACCTAATGAATGATTATTTGACCATACCGTGGTCCTGTCAGGTGGTGGAGCTGGAACGTACTCTGGCTCTGGGCAGGGTCGTGGTGCGTCCACCGTCTCACCGTGTCCTTCTAAGGCGTATGTCCAGTTTGCTGGGTCATGGACACTGGTCATAACAGGATCTGGCAAAGTGAAATGATGTATGGTCTCACCATCGATCAGGAGTCTGAACTGAGAGGGATTAAAGGAGTTCCTTCTCATCAGCCCCCGATCTAAACCAAAATCAATATCCATGGTGGTATGGCTGCAGTAGGGAGTCAAATGAAATAGCTTTCGGCCAAGGCCTAGAGCAGCAGCAATCTCAGTCACATTACCTCCTACATGTATAGGTCCTCCTGCCCAGGTGGCAACACCACTAAAAGAGTACAGCATAAAGTTACCACAAGCTAAACGACGCGACTGATTGGCACAAAACATGAAAAATATGTCCTCCTCAGTAACGTGGTCATCAGCATCTGCTCTCCCAAAGAATGTATGGGCAATGATCATCTGAAAGTATCGGAGAGCTGGGTTATGGATAACCTGCGAAATGTGAGTATCAGGGTCAGGGCCTCCACCTCCAGAGATGTCACTCCAAAATTTCTCCACGTCTCTATTCATGAAGTAACCCATGGGCAGCTCAGGGATAGCGCCAACTCCAGTCTCAAATCCAAGAAGATCACCGAACTCAGTATGGGTGAACGAATACTCTGTACCAAATAACCTGAAGCTGGTGTGACCATCTGGTCCCAAGTATGGATCATAGGAGAAAGAGATGAGGAACTCCAGAGTGAGGTTCCTATAGGTGGGATACAAATCATCAGCGTGCTGGTCCCATTTGAGCTGGTAGGTCAAGTATCGGACATTGGGCTCTATGCCCAAAGCTTCCATGCAATCACTGTCTGGGTAGCGAGTGGGTGCCATAGGTCTGAGTGAAAGCATCGCATAACGCTCTCTCTGGGCGTCGTCTCTAAAGGTCACGTGCATGTCGTCGACTGGTGGCATCCTGAAAGAAAAGGTTAGGAAAAACAGGCCCTGAAATCAAACACACTAAACAAGTTAGACATATATGTACAAACAAGCAAACAAACGTAAATCAAAATAAACGGAAAGAAAATAAATACGAAAAGGAAAAGAACCATGGGTTGCCTCCCATGCAGTGCTTGCTTAACGTTGTTAGCTCGACGAGTTCAAGTCATGTATCTGGTGCGAGGATAGGTGGGTCTGTTAACGTGAACCTGGAGTAGTATGCTGGAATGTCACCTCCTTCATAATGCTTAAGCCTTTGTCCATTTACAATGAACGGACTGCAAGATTTGTTCTTAATTTCCAATGCCCCAGATTTTAGGACTTTGGAAACTTCGAACGGGGCCGTCCATCTAGATCGAAGCTTACCTAGAAAAAGTCGCAGTCTTGAATAGTATAGAAGAACAGGGTCACCTATGTTGAAGTCTTTCTTGACGATCTTCTTGTCATGCCATGCTTTGGTTCTCTCTTTATATATGATGGCATTTTCATAGGCTGATTGTCGGAGCCCTTCTAGCTTATGTATGTCTAAGATGCGTTTCTCACCAGCTGCTAGGTAATCAAAATTTAAGGTTCAGATGGCCCAATAGGCTTTGTGTTCCAATTCAAAGGGTAGGTGACATGATTTTCCGTAAACTAGTTGGTAAGGGGTTGTTCCAATGGGAGTCTTATAGGCTGTCCTGTAGGCCCACAGTGCTTCTGAAAGCTTCTGTGACCAATCCTTTCTGGATATCGAGACATTTTTTTATAAGATATGCTTGATCTCTCTATTGGATACTTCTACTTGCCCACTGGTTTGCGGGTGGTAAGGTGTGGCTACTCTATGTTTAACTCCATACTTCCTCAACAGTTTGTTAAAAATCCTAGATATAAAATGTGATCCTCCATCACTTATGACTAGCCTGGGAACTCCGAATCTAGGGAATATATTCTGCTTGAACATCTTAATCACTACTCGGGTGTCGTTTGTGGGTGCAGCTATAGCTTCAATCCATTTAGACACGTAATCGACAGCGACTAAAATATATTTGTTTCCTAAGGATGATGGAAAAGGTCCCATAAAGTCGATTCCCCAAACATCAAAAAGTTCTACTTCTTGAATGTTTCTTAATGGCATTTCATTTCTCCTCGAGATGTTTCAGGAGCGTTGACACGGGTCACACTTGGTTATATATGTATGAACATCACGCCATATAGTTGGCCAATAAAGACCAGCTTGTAAGATTGTAGCGTGAGTCTTAGATGTGCTTGCGTGTCCTCCGTAGGGTGCTGAGTGACAATGTTCTATGATATGGTGCACTTCTTCTTCTGAAACACACCGGCGAAAGATTCCGTCAGTGCCTCTCTTAAAAAGGAGTGGTTCATCCCAATAGAAATGTTTAACTTCATTGAAGAACTTCTTTTTCTGCTGATAGCTGAGGTCCGGAGGTATTATATCTGCAGCAAGATAGTTAACAAAATCTATACCAAGGTACATTATTTACCGCTAAGGATTTTTCAGAATCTTCTAGGGTTTCTAAACTTACATATCCAATGGCATCTAGCTTAGCGATTAACCTGTCATAAGCAAAGTCATCATTTATGGGTACTACATCAGGTTTCAAGAACTCAAGTCTGGAAAGGTGATCGGCAACTACATTCTCGGTGCCTTTCTTATCTCTGATATCAAGGTCAAATTCTTGCAATAAAAGTATCCACCGGAGTAACCTAGGTTTAGCATCCTTTTTATTCAAAAGGTATCGGATTGCGGCATGATCAGTGTAAACAATTATTTTGGCTCCCACCAAATAGGATCTAAATTTGTCTATGGCGAAAACTACGGCTAGGAGTTCTTTTTCTGTGGTTGTATAGTTTAGCTGAGCGGCATCTAGAGTTCTACTGGCGTAGTAAATCACATGTAACTTCTTATCAGATCTTTGCCCTAGCACTGCTCCTACAGCGTAATCACTAGCATCACACATGATTTCAAAAGGTTTTGTCCAATCTGGTGGTTGCATAATGGGTGCTGAGATTAAAGCTTGTTTTAAAAGGTTGAATGCTTCATTGCATTTTTCATCAAAAATGAACTCGACATCTTTCATCAGAAGACCTGTCAAAGGTTTAGTGATCTTAGAGAAATTTTTAATGAAACGCCGGTAAAATCCAGCATGTCCAAGAAAACTTCGAACTTCTCTAATTGTTTTGGGTGGTTTAAGATTCTCTATCACCTCGATCTTAACTTTATCAACTTCAATGCCTTTTTCAGAAACGATATGTCCTAGAACTATACCTTCAGTGACCATGAAGTGACATTTCTCCCAATTTAATACCAGGTTTACTTCGACACATCTCTTCAAGATCTTTTCAAGGTTGACTAGACAGTTATTGAAATCAAATCCGCAGACTGAGAAATCGTCCATGAATACTTCCATAATTCCATCAAGATAATCATCGAAGATTGACATCATGCAACGCTGAAAAGTTGTTGGGGCATTACAGAGTCCGAAAGGCATACGTCTATAGGCAAAAGTTCCATATGGGCACGTGAAGGTTGTTTTCTCTTGGTCATCAAGGTGTATAGGAATTTGGAAAAAACCTGAATATCCATCGAGGCAACAGAAGTAGGAATGTCTAGCTAGACGTTCCAACATCTGATCTATAAAAGGTAATGGGAAATGGTCTTTCCTAGTGGCTTTGTTTAATTTTCTGTAATCTATGCACATACGCCAACCTCCTTCTATCCGTTTTGCAACGTGCTCACCTCTTTCGTTCTGTACCACGGTGATGCCTCCCTTTTTAGGTACTACATGCACAGGGCTTACCCATTTACTGTCCGAGATCTGATATATTATCCCTGCTTCCAACAACTTAAGAACTTCCTTCTTAACTACCTCACTCATTATAGGGTTAATCCTTCTTTGGTGTTCTCTCGTAGGTTTAGCATCTTCCTCAAGTGAAATCCGGTGCATGCACACGGATGAACTTATTCCTTTAAGATCTGAGATGTTGTACCCTAGTGCTGAGGGTTATCTTCGCAAGACATCTAAGAGTTGGTTTGTTTCATTTTGGTTCAGAACGGCACTGACTATAACTGGTCTGTCCATTTCTTTGTCTAAAAACTCATATCTTAGATTCTTGGGTAATTCTTTTAATTCTAAGGTTGGTTTGCTGGGGTTTTTATAGGATCTGGAGTTAAGGATAGACATTCAAAAAGGCTATCATCTATGTAGGGTTCCATACTGTCATCATCTTTCTCAATGGGCGTTGAAAGTAGTTTTATTCTTTCTATTGGCTCTTCCTGGTTAAGTTCACGGACACATTCATCAATGACATCAACTGCATAACATGCATCTCCTATTACTGGTGCCGCGAGAAACTTTGCTAGGACAAACTCTATTTTTTCGTTACCTACCTCAAAAGTCAATTTTCCTTTCTTGACATCTATTATGGCTCCTGCAGTTGATAGGAAGGGTCTACCTAGGAGGATTGGGATATCTTTATCTTCTTTGATGTCCATTACGACGAAGTCGGTGGGAATGAACAACTTGCCTATTCTAACTGGGATGTCTTCTAATACGCCTACAGGGTATTTTATAGATCTGTTAGATAATTGGAGAGACATCTTAGTAGGTTGCAAATCTCCTAGTTTCAATCGTCCACAAACTGCAAGGGGCATTAGGCTTACACTGGCTCCTAAGTCCAGAAAGGCTTTATCTATGACATGATTCCCCAAAATACAAGGTATGGAGAAATTCCCCGGATCTTTGTCTTTTTTGGCAAGTTTGTTCTCGGAAATGGAATTACACTCCACTGGTTTTGGATCGTCAAGTCTACGTTTATTGGTGAGGATGTCCTTCAGGAATTTATTATAAGATGGTATTTGGGTGATGGCTTCTGTTAAAGGAATCTCTACATGGAGTTTTTCTATAACTTTAACAAACTTTTGGAATTGGTCATTGATCTTAGTTTGTTTAAGTCTTTGTGGATAGGGAATTGGTGGTTTGTATGGCTGAGGGGGTGTTGAAGCTTCGTCCGTAACTTCTCCTTTATCTTTGCCTTTTGGTTTCTCAATTTCTACGGGTTTCTCACCTTCGGGGGTAGCATCCTTTTTGGAAATTTCGGAGTCACTCAATGTCGGGTTTTTAGGCCCTTCATAAGTGGTTCCACTTCGTAAGGTAACAGTGTTAGCTTGCCCTCGAGGGTTCTGTTGAGGTTGTCCAGGAAATTGTCCTCCAGGAGTAGTTTGGGGTGCTTGCTTTAAGGCTACCTGAGAGATCTGGGTTTCAAGCATCTTGTTGTGGGTGGCCATTTGATCCATTTTGGTTCCTAGTTGGGTAAGCAGCTCATTCACATGAATATTCTGATTTAGGAACTCTTTGTTTTGCTGGGCTTGCGCTGTCATAAAATCATTTAGCACTTTCTCAATATTTGGCTTAGGTGGCACTGCTTGCATAGGTTGGTTTTGTCTAGGTGCTTGATTGTTGGTTGATCTCGGAAGTGCTTGGTTTTGGATAGGGTTATTGTTTTTGTAGGAAAAATTAGGGTGATTCCTCCATCCAGGGTTGTAAGTATTTGAGAACGGGTTTCCTTGGGCATAGTTGACTGGGTCTGGGTTAGTCTCGTTTAACAGATGGCAGTCAGCTGATTGATGACCTTTAGTACCACAAAGTTCGCAATCCAATACTACTGCTGCTGCAGCGGTTGGTTGTGCGTACATTTGATCGATCTTGAGGGCCATAGCATCCATTTTGGCTTGCATCATGTCTATAGAGCTTACCTCATGGTTACCTCCTTGGCCTTCTTTCTTTTCCACTGTTGCTCTTTCGTTTCTCCATTGATGATGGTTTTGAACCATATCTTCAATGAGACCACAAGCGTCAGGATAGGGTTTGTTCATCAGGGCACCGCCAGCGGCAGCGTCGATGGACATCTTTGTGTTATAATGAAGTCCGTGGTAAAAGGTATGTATAATCAACCATTGCTCCAAACCGTGGTGTGGACAAGCCCTTAGAAGGTCTTTATACCTCTCCCAAGCTTCAAATAGCGATTCTCCTTGGTTTTGGGTAAATCTTGTTATTTGGTTTCAGAGAACGGCTGTTTTGCTTGGGGGAAAGTATCTAGCAAGGAATGTTCTCCTAAGGTCTTCCCATGTTGTAATAGAATTGGCTGGAAGGGAATCTAACCAAGTTAGGGCTTTGTCTCTAAGGGAAAAGGGAAATAGTCTTAAACGAATCGCCTCAGGACTAGAACCATTGATCTTAAAGGTGTTTGACAACTGGATAAAGACTTTTAGATGTTGGTTTGGGTTTTCAGATGGTAGTCCTGCGAATTGGTTTTGTTGAACTAGTTGTAATAGGGACGGTTTTAGTTCAAAATTATTGGCAGGTATGGTAGGGTTAACTATACAAGAGCTCGGTTCTTCGTCAGCAGGATGAGCGAATTCCTTAAGGGGTCTTTGGTTACGATCTTCGGCCATAGCTTGCTTAATTCGATGAAGCCAAAGTCGTGCGTGAGCGTAACGTTCTGGTTCCACTAAAGGATCTATTACACTACTGGAGTTGTGAGATCTTCGCATCGACCAGTTCGTGCGGCCCTAGTCTAAACGGTGATAACAAACGAAATTCGAAATTCGGCGAAATTGGTCCCCGACAACGGCGCCAAAAACTTGATGCGTTGTATTCGCAAGTGCACGAATCGCGTCAGAGTAAAATAAAAGGTTATCGTATCCACAGAGACTAAATGTCGATCTAATGATTTCCGTTTGTTATAGTGCTTATCTAAGGCAGTTCAATTCAGGGTTTACTAATGCAGAGGAAAATAAATAAAAGTAAATGACGAGGTAATAAAATTCAGACAAAACAATAGGCTTGAATGTAATTCTCATAACCGATAATATTTCTATATTCATCAACAGAACTACTTACGGGCAATATCTTCTATTTTAAGAAAAGAATTCAATTTAACAGGAACTATCGCTTTCGCGTAGTCAGAACCAAGTTTACCCTCTAAACTAACCCCTTTATTGTCACTTATAAAAAGGCGTGCATTGCGTTAGAGTCATGGAAAACTTACTTTTAAGAAATGCAAATTCTAAACTAAACAGAAAAGTATTTTGACCTGAAATATCTAAACTAAAGAGGTTCAAAATGAACCAGATTCTAATCCCACTAACGCGTCCAAAATAGTTTTAAAATATCTTTTATAAAGTGTTAAAAATCCCTACTCAACTGAGCAAAGCGCTTTCGCTGTATTTGATCAGTTAAGAACTAAACAAGTTCACAAATGGTTGGACGGCTTTCGAAATTACCCAACATTGCTTTTAAGTACAGAAAACCTGTGTTAAAGATTAAAACAGCCCTTAAGTATTTCTATTAACATATAGATGTATTGCGGTGATTATGGTTTTTACATTCTTACCTATCTAAAACTTAGCCAGCCATGGTAGTTATAACAGTCATATTAATTCTTATCATGTATGGAATTAAGTCTTTTGAAAAGTAAAGTTTTGAAAAGTAAGGCAAGACAATAAATAAACAAAATAAAGCAAGTGCAAGAGATAAATGAAAGTAAATGCGATTAAAATAAAACCTGCTCCAAAGCGGAGTCTTTAAATCTGGTACAATGTACGGAAAAGAAAATGCTGGCAGGATTACTTCTACCAAAGTGCTCCAACTTGATTACAGACACTCCAAGACTTGATTACAAACTCGATCACACACAGTGCAATAACTCCTCGATGTGAGAAGATTACCGCTTTACAAGAGTGAAATTTATGCCTAGGATAAAGTAAACTAAGATTGGATGATCCTAAAATTCGAGTTCTGAGAATATTTATAGGCAAAGTTGGCATGGTGCAAAGACAAAAGTGACCTTGGCTTGAAAAATGGGCGGGACTAATTTTTCCTTGTCACGCCCACGACAGGCCTACCTCGCCCGCGACACGAAGAAAACGGCAAAGGTGAGTGCTGATCGTGGGAACGTGGCAGTTGAGTTGTGGAGATCATGGGACACGTCGTCGCCTACCCTGGGGCGCCCGCGACAAGAGAAGCGACCAGAGTAAAATTGCTGCCAAACTTGAATTCTAGCTCCTTTTGCATCCTTTTTCGTCTGGGACCTCGATTTATTGAAAACCTGAAAACAAAGAAAACATAACAATAACAAAGCATAAAAGAAATAGAAAAAAAAACTAATATGCATGTGAAATTAGAGTCGAAAATACAGTATAATTTAGTGTCATCATACTCAAACTGATCACAATTGAGCTCTATTTATAGTAGAGCAAGTTTGTTTTGCAAGGAATAGTGAATGGCAACTGCTGAGTAGGTTTGGCCAATGTTGGCAAATGAAAATCCAAGTCTCCTCTAGCCATTGACTAGAGGTTAGGGCACAGGCTGCTGGTTCCCTTGGTCTTGGATAAGTCTTGACTGAATTCAGTTGAGAATGGCTCAGTCCATGCCACCTTGATGCTTCCATTGAATGCTCCAATCCAAAATTGGAGTCTTGTCCCTATTTTGGCAATTCTAGGTTCAACATGCTATTTCTTATTCCAAAGACTTTGGAGGCTTGGCTCAGTGATTGTCCCCTTTAGATTCAATCCTCAGAGGTGTCCAAGTGGATAGGAGCATTTGGATTTGGCTGATTTTGGCAAATCGACCAAAAGTGTAAAAATCTGCCTTGCCTTTGCAGATTTCAGCAAGGCAACTTGCCAATGTCATATCTCATGACTCAAATTGAATTTGGTAATGTTCTTGGCCATTTTGGAAAGCCCTTACATGAAACAACAACTGATTGAACATGTTTGGTTTTGATCTCTTTTGAATCCAAGTGAAAAATCCCCCTACATTTGGCAAAAAGTAAGGTAAAATCTGACTTAGTGAAATTTTCACTAAGTGTTGGAACAAAGTGACTTTTCTTGATTTTGATCACTCCATAACTCAAAATCCATGAAGAATTTGGACATAGGTCAGTATGAAGCTTTTGTAGAGGGCAGTGAGATCTACAAATCAAGATTTGAATGGGGAACAATGGCCTTGTGGTTTAGGAGTTATGGTCCTCCAAAGTTGGCACATTAGTGTCACTTTTTCCATAACTTAGAAATTTTTCTAAGTTTTTATGGTTACCCCTTTTACAAGTTATCCCACTTTCTTTGATTTTTCTTGATGAATTATGATTCAAATCATACATTAACATCATTTTAGGGTTAAAAATCCATTTTGGTGAAAAATCTCAAAAAGTCAAAGTTGACTTTTGTGCACAGTTGACTTTTTATCAGATGAATTCCAAACTGTGCAATTCTTCATGAAATCATGTCCTTGACCTAAATCAAACTTGATGGACATGTTCCATGGGTGTCATAGGGTATATTGAATCATGTCTTAGGGCTTGGGAGCATGTCCTGGTTAAAAGTCAAAGTTACAGTTGACTTCCCTCGCGAAACCCTAATTGTGGTACAGATGAAATTGAGACTTGTTGCTCAAGCTTCTTGGATTAATCCATTGTTCCAAATGGATCAATATAGTTCATTAGAGACCCTCAAACCCTCTCTTGAGGTCTTGGCTCATGATATGCCCTAAAAGTTAACTTAGAGGTGAATTAGGTCAAGAAACCCTAGTTCCTGATTTTTGATGAATGCATCCCCTGAGGCAAAATTGACTTGATGATTGGGTCCATGAGGTCCCATGAAGTATATTAGGTTATGTTTTGGATCATTGGCTTGTGCCCAGATGAAAAATTTCCATCTGGAGGCCCTGGTCGACCAAAACCTTAATTTGGTGACACTGTCGATCTTGAGACTTGATCCACCTAGAAGGGAGCAGTCTTGTGCTTTATCCTTGAAGTGGGAGTCCTTTTGATCCATTGTGGATGTTTGAGAAGTTAGACAAGTTGAAGATCATGTCATTCCTTAATTGATCCTTTGTCTAAGGCTCTGAGAGGGCTTGAAACCCTAATTTTGATTGTAGTGGGTGCTCACCCATCTTTGGGGAGACTGATGAAGTATGATGGTTTCTCCATATTGTGATGATGATTTGCACAATGATGGGAAATCTTAGTGGTCAAAATTTGGGGTATGACACATGGATGTTTGAGAGGTTAGACAAGTTGAAGATCATGTCAATTCTTGATTGATCTTTTGTCTAAATGCTCTGAGAGAGGTCAAAACCCTAATCTTCGATTGTGAGGAATGCCTAACAATCCCTGAGGAGATTGATGAGGCATGAAAGTACATCCATATTTTGGTAATGATCTTCACAATGATGGGAAATCTTGGTGGTCAAAATTTGGGGTATGACAATATGGTATAATGAAACCAAGGTACACAATATTTCTATTTTTTATATTTTTTAACTCTTTATTAAATTGTGAATTTTTTTCAAAAATGTCATATTTTTAATTTTTCATGTTCATAAAATTATTTTTATGAATTTTTTAGTTTATCACAAGTTGCTTTATTATATGATAAAGCATATCAATGGTTTTATTTTTCAAAAAATTTTGCAAGTTTAGCTAGGAAATGCTACTGTTTCTGCACCCGTTAACCGGTTAACCATATAGGGTTAAGCGATTAACACACCTGGTTCTGCTCTCTTTAGCGTGTTTTTTCACACGTTAACCAATTAATCCCTCACGGTTAACCAGTTAACACTGTAACGAAAATAATTTTTTTTTATTCAGCTTTTAATTGTTTTAAAATCTTTATTATGTATTTTTCTTGTCTTTATGAGTTTCATGTTCACTTAAGTGCTTTTTAGAAAAGCGTTTTCATTTCCCACACTCATTGTCTTGGAAACACTCTTTGACTCTCCTCATTACTCTCTATTCAACATTCATCCTTCAAAATTCTTAAATTGATTCAACTATTTTTAATACCCACTCATTTCCTACCTCTTTATAACCCATTTGTCACCTCACATCTCCATTCTCATTACCTTCTCTCTCAAAATAATCCGAAAATCCGTCTTCTAAACCTAACCTTCAAAAGCTTCATCAATGGATTCCTCAAGAAAGAACAAAGGAAAGCTTCTAATGGGTTGCTCTGTGTCTGAAGAGGAAGATGTGTTGCAACCTTCTACAAAAGCAAGGAGATTGGACTTCAATGTCAGGAATCGTTCATTTCTTCCGGTAAAGTATGTTGATTTGAAATCTTTTCCTAAGAACAGTTTTGATTTCCCAGCTTTACTAGAATTCCAGAAAATTGATAAGTTTGTGTCTAATTTTGGATTATGCTATCCTAACATGGCTAAGGCATTCTATACTAAGTTGCAAGTAGGTATGGATACTTTAGGAAAACACATGATGTATGCTAAGGTTAAGCAAGTAGAAATTTGTAAGGAAGTATCTGCTATTGGAACTGAGTTAGATATTCCTAGTGCTGGTTATTTTCTTCGACAGGGTGTAAATCATGAAGATGGACCATGGAAGAGTTACAAGAAAATGGATTATTACTTTAAATTTTGCAGATGTTCTCAAGCTGATGTTCTCGGAGGACATAATTTGTCATCATCAAGGGTGTTATGTTATGCTAAAAATTTAACGGTAAGCGATAGAATGCTTCACTATGTCATTTGTTATGTACTCTTACCCAAGAACTCTAACCATTCTCAAATAAATGACATTGAGATGCAAGCCCTCTTTGCCATCAAGAACAAAATCAAAATTGATTGGGCACTCACTATGATGTACCACATGCAACATCAACTCTCTTTAACTGGAGGTCTTGCATATGGGAGAATGATTGCTCGCATTTTGGAAACAACCTCGTTGGATCTCAAGCGTGAACCAAAAATCAAGATGACATCAAAAGCAAATGAGATCAATTCTAAGACTGCTTTGAAGAATACCGGCATTATAATTTGTAGTGATGGTGTGTTTAGGTACAAAGATGGATCGTCCTCTACAAGTGCTATGGAACCTATTCCGGAAGGTGGATATACCAACAATATGATTTACGCTAAACTTTGTGAAATGGATGTCATTATCAAAAGAAACTATAGAGAACACATTATTAAGATTGCTTCCATGGAAAGAACCCTCAAGAAACTCACCATGAACCAAGAACAACATGAAGAGAGTGGAGAAGAAAGTGACAATGGAGAGGATGGTGAAGAAGGAGAAGAAGAGGAATATGAAGAAATGTATGAGAGTGATTAGGCCTATGTTCTATGATCTATGTTTTATGTCATTTTAATTATGGTGTCTTTTAAATTTCTAGTTCTTAAGACTTTGTGTTGTTTAGGCACTTAGGTTTTTATTATGTTTCGTACAATCGTTTGTTTCAAGTTGTTGTTTCGTACTAAGTTTTAATATATTGTGTGGTTTATGTTTAAATCGTGTGTTTTGTTTCTATTGTATGTGTTCCATATTGTTTCATATATTTCTCATACAACTTGAATTATTATTTTTAAAACATCTTTTCCCTTCCTTTTTGGTAATGACAAAGGGGGAGAAGAATAGCATTGTGTTGTATGGTTTCTCTAACATAATTTACAGATTTTAAGAGCTCTCTAAGAATCATGGATTTAGGGGAAGCAATATCAAAGGGAGAGTATCATTGGTTAGAGAAACAAGATTAGATCAAATTTTCAAAATTGGGTTGTTATCATCAAAAAGAGGGAGAATGTGAAGACTTAGCTTCTCAATGGTTTTGATGAAGACAACAATGTTCATTCAAAGATCTTATGTTCAAAAGGAAATGGATGAAGACGTCAAAGCAAGTACAAGTTTCATATTCATTCAAGTCTTGAAGTTATTTCAAAGATTGATCAAAGGTATTGACATTCAACTATTTATAATGTCTACACAAGTGTTAAATAATGTCTAATACATTTCACATAAGTTTAAGATGTTTAGAAATGCATTTCCATAGGTTTCATGCCATAAAAATTAGTATTTTTCACTTCTGTCCAGTTGTTAATCGGTTAATAGCATTCGTTTAACCGGTTAACCAGTTCAAATTTTGCAATTCTGGGTACGTTGAAGAGGTGTTAATCGATTAACCCCCAGTGGTTAACCGCTTAACACTGAATCCGTGGCAAATATTTTTACTTTTTTTCATGCTGTTTGTTTCAAACTTTCTTCCAATGAACCTTGGCATCCCTTCATATTAATTAAACCCTTTTGTAAAGGTACCTTAGGGTTGTATTAACATCATATTGTCAGATTTTACAACTCACCTCTTTGCAAAAATTTCAAACAATCATTCAAATCTCAAAACTTTCATTTTCTCTAAGTGTTCATTCAAAAACTTTCTAAGTGTGGAACTATTGCATTAAACCTTCATATATTTTGTCATAGCTTCATTCCAATTGTCTTGAACACTTGTTTTACATTATTAGAGTGGTTGTTACAAAAATAGAAGATCAATCTTTTGATTGATACAAGTTCAAGAATTCATTTTCAAACACTTTTACAAAATTCAAATTTATTGTAAAAATCCTATGTTCCAAGGATTGTTTGGACTTAGGTGTTGACTATAAGGAGAATGATTGTTTCTCTTATAGGGTTTGATATATTCCTTGTTGTCCAGGTTTGTTGGAAACAAGAGGTTGATCTTGAGAGGATTGTTCTCATTTCAACTAAGTTATAAAATCCAAGAGGATTGTTCTTGGTGTGCTTGTTAGAGTCTGTATAGAAAAGCTAGGATAGTCTTGTCTTAGGATCTAACATTATTAAAAATCTCTTACTGTGTAAGGGGACTGGAGTACTCTCGGACTGTGAGGGAAACCATGATATATCGCCTGTGTCATTTACATTCCGCACTTTACCGCATTTCATCACTTAGAAACTTTAGGAAAGTAAAAATCAATTCCATCGAAAATGTTCTAAGGAACCTAATTCACCCCCCACCTCTTAGGTATATTCTTACTTACATCCCAAAGGTCCTAATCCATGCTAAGGTGAAAATGCTGAGGATGAAGTTTCGCCAAACGTCGAACCACTCCCATGTATACTTGCCATCAACTCGTTTGGCATTCCAAAGTTTCAATCCCTACCATACACGGGCAAGGTGAAACTGGGCATAAATGACCCTAAAGTTCCAACCACCGTTAATCTTAACGCTTCAAGCCGACGCGGTGACTGTGTCAGTCCACTGTGCGCAGTCAATACCACGACCATAGTGTTAGAACCAACATTAGTTACTTCTGACACAACTGTATTTCCTCCTGAGGATTGCTCCTCATTTGGATTGGTATTTCGTGGATCTACCATTTTCTTAACACTACGTAATTGCATATATTTAACACAACGGGTCCCACTGGGCATGCCAATTTGTTCGCTTGGGTTTCTGGCAAACAATCTCTAGCCTCTTAAAAAAGTTTACTTGCAGGATCGGCTACAAAAATCCTAGACTATGTGTTAACTATATAATGAGTGCTTGAGTGTTTAGGTTTGAAATGGTAGACAAATGAAATTTCTTTCATGCAACTAAGATAAATCAATGCAATAATAAGACAAAAATGTAAAGGGAGATGAACAGAAAAACAAAGACTTATGAAATAAATTGCTTGAGTGTAAATTTTATGCAGGCATACATTTGTGCAGAAATGACTCGTTTCTCTTAGACGCTGATACTTTTAGTGTATTCTCTTCAATGTTACAAAATGAGACCTTTTGAAACTGAAACCAAAATCTACTTAAATAGGCATAAAAAATAATTGCTACTTCACTGTCGACCATCCATAGCCTGCCACGCGTCCAGCCATGCATGCCCACTTCTTGTGTAACTCCCCACGTTCTCGTCAGCTGCATACTTGCTCATTTGGCTTGCCTTTGAACTTGATTAGAATGGCCATCTGTTGAGCTTGCTTCAACATTATTCTGACGGGTGGTTCGTTGAGACTTCTTCGACCTTGGTCTGCAGGATCTCCCATCGAACTTGTTTCGACTTCTTCGTTTGTGATGTCAAGCTTCCCTTCGGCTTGCTTCTCTTTCCTTAGTCGAAATTTACCAGCTAACAATTAGACGGTATCCTCCCATTCTAGATATGCATATTGTCATTAAGTAGCATTTAGATTAGTTTGAAAAGGATTCAACAACATATGTGCATTGAAAAACATGTTTTTGGATATTCAAAGCTATTTCAGGCCGACCTATACGAGCCTCAGCTTCATTATAGGTCGGCACATAGAGTTTTCAGGCCGGCTTATATGGAGAAGTATTAAAGCCTATAGGTTCTGCCCACAGGCTTCCTGAGAGGAGGATTTATGACCTTCATAGGAAGAACTGAAAAAACACGCATAGGTCGACCCATTGCTTTCATAGGATGACCTATGTATTTTTCCCATCCAAAAATTTCAATTTTGCTCCAACTTTTTGCATTCCTTTTTCCCATTCATTCATATACCTATATATACTCATACATGCATCTTCTTCTAGGTAAGGTTTCCTAGTGAATAAAACCTAAACGAAACCAGATTACAAAGTTTCCTATCATCTTCGTCCCTTCTTCTATGCATACACATAATTGAACTACACATAATCATTTTTCGATTGGGTGACCATCTAGATTAGGGTTGATAACGTCCAATTAGGTTTAGTGTAACCGAAAGTATTGGATTGGGGGATTTGTGTGTTTCAAATAAGAAAACCAAGGTGGGATTTTCCTTCAAGATCGGGTTGATTTGAAGGTTTTGGACGAGATCACATCAACACAAATTTATCTGAGTGAAAGCCTTGGAACAAGGTGGTTTCCTTGCAATGGAGTAGTGCAAGACGATGAATTATGTTTGGAATCTCGAGTTTCAACAAGTTACGTGCTCGGGAAAATTGGAGGATTGTATTTGCATTGTTGGTCACTTGATCAAGCTTTTAGCAAGGGTTTGGAGGTGGAAGAATCAACACAAAACAATAGTGTTTTTAGGGTTTGCATTCTTCATCTCTTGTATAAACATTTTTGCAAAATAAAGGTTAATATCACTATCTCAATTCAATTTTAAATTGAGGGCAAACGTACCCATAGGGAGGCCGATTGAAGAACTGCCTAAACAAATCTTGGTTTCTCTCTTCATCTATTTATTTCTTTTATTGTTGATTACATAATTTATCGAGTTCGTCGTTGTTTGATCAATTCGATTGGAAATTGTTTTCTACTATCTTTTAAAGGCGTTGTTATTGATATAATCACAATCACTTTGATTGTCATAGGTTTTAACATCAACAAAACAAACTATATTTCCAATTGTTATCAATCGCAAATCAAGTGTCCTATAAATTGTTGGTGAGTAATTTGTTGCGTCTTGGTTCATTGGATATATGAGTTATGATTAGCATTGCATTTAATTGATTCGTAGCTTGATTGTTGTTGAACATTTACGTTGGTTATCACTCTGTTTGGTTTGCGATACGTATATTGCTTTTTGACAGTAGGTTCGGTTAGACGATTAGATCCGGATCGTTTTTCCCCTGGACCATATTTTAAAAACAGATTTTTGCCAAAAGTTTTTGGTTGTAAAATTTGTGATATATTCACCCCCCCCCCCCCCCCCCCCCCCCCGCTCTAGATTGTTGAATGCAGAATAGGGCAAGCGGCAAAAATATTTATTTTTGGAAGAATTCCCTCCGGGATTTATGTCATGTCCACAGAGATCAGTTCGAGGGAAAGAATGTCGTTCGACAATCTCTCGCGTTAATGAGTTTGGATTAAAATGGTTTAAACATAGAAACAGAAAAGTAAATATCAACATAAAAAGAATTCATTAATCAGAGAGAAAAGACTTATCAAGCATGTATATATTCCACTCATCACAAACTTAAACCTATCGACCAGTTACACTCAACTTACAATACTCCTCAATATCACCCGGTATCGTTCACAGCACATGTCCATCTCTGGCACACTCAACCATGCTACCCTCATTAGCACTCTCGCACCCAACTCAAGACACGGAGGCATTAAGTTTTGACACCCTTACGGATTGTTAGCCCTAAATCTATCTCTAGAGTTCAGAACTAACAGATAATTATCCTTAATCGAAGTTTGTGAAGTTTATCTCTAACACGACCCAAACCCCGCGCATTTAAGCAAAAATCAAGAACAATCACCAATAGAGATTTGTAAAGCAAATTAAATATAACGCCATGGGAGACAAATGTACATAAGATCAACGTACAAACATATACAAACCCAACAAAGAAGAAAGACAGGAAGAAAATCAGAAATGAACCAAACACTTCACGGATTGTCAGAGCCGATCGATGAGAAATCCACCTCGGATCATCAACATGCAAGCTTCCATGATGTTTTCTAAGCTAATCTACTGAAAAATGAAGTTTGATGGAGTTGGGATCACAAAACCCCAAAACCATCCTCTAAAAATTGTGTTTTTGACCCTTTAATGGTGTTTCTGCCCGTCCAGTTTCGCCCGGCGGTATTCTGGGGCGCCCGGCGGCGAAAGGCGACTTATTTTGTAAGTTCCAGTATTATTCTGGAGCGCCCGGCCCTGCAAAGTACCGCCCGGCGCTGCGCCGCCCGGCCCTGCTAAGGCGCAGCATGACAGTAGACAGCAAAAATTTTGCACTGTTTTATTCATAACTTTTTAACCGTAACTCCGTTTTTCGCCCAGTTTGAAGTGATGGAAAGCTTATTCAATGCTCTATACAACAATGGCAAGATATCCTTGATTGAATACCTGCAAAAATAAATGTAAATCAATTAAACTCAATGATATTTACACGATAACGCAATATATACACTATAACGTAAAGTAAACGTATTTACAAACAAAGTGGGGTTTATTCGAACGTTTTTAACAAAAAGTATCGATAAGTGCAACAAAACTTATATACAAAAATAGTTACAATTTGCACTTATCAAACTCTCCCCAACTTACATAATTGTTTATCCCCAAACAAAAATCAAACAACTCAAAGAAACAGAGTGAAAACCAAAGAATCACGAATCAACGGGTTTTGAAAATCAGACACATGAATGGTTCAAATGAAAACGGTACACACAAAGTAAATACTTACCACTAAACTACGAAGATAACATAGTCACGAAACAAATGCAAAATACAAAAATCATGTCAAACATTCTAAAACAACACAAGTTCAAATGTGAATCACACCTAGCAAAAACAATCATCCGTAGATGAAAAACACTAAATGAGGGACTTATCACTCACACAACAATCATGCAAACAAAAGGCTAAATTATGCAACCATCCAAAAATCATATTGAACATACAAAGGCAAGAATCACAAGGACTTTTCAAGGTTGTAACGTGGTCGGGTAAACAAACAAGAGGCAATTTCTAAAGGTAATTGAAACAAAAACTTGCCTAAACCTAAGGGAGTGATCAACTCACAAAAGTTCAAACACCAAATTCCAATCAACTTCTTCTTTCATCCCAAGTGTTACACAAAACACAATACTTATTTAGCACAATTATTTGAACTCTTTTTGTTTCCTTTTTCAAGGATTTTCTGTTTCTTTCTTTTTCTCTTTTTTTCTTTTCTTTTTCATATTTTTCTCTTTTTTCTTTTCTTTTTCATCCTCAAAGAAAACAACCAATGAGTAAACAATCATTCTCTCCCCAACTTGAATTCAACCACATCATCATGTGAATACTCCCTATTGTATAAGGCAAGGTAAAAATTCATACAACAACACAAAGTTGAGGGTTCAAGAAAAAAAAAATCCAATAAAAAATAAGTGAACTAAATACTCATAGACAAGCATTAAGTTCAAATAAAACATGGATCAAAAAGCTCAAAGGGGTTACAAATGATCACATGCTCACAAGGCGAATGACTATTTGGCTAGGTAGTTGTGCTCAAAATGAAACAAAATGCCTTGATCATTTTCATGCTTTCATATTATCAACACAAAAAAAAAAGATTAAGCATAATAAAATCCAGTTAAAATAAGAATGTTGGTACTCCGTGCATATATGAACAATAGAAGGCTTCCTCACAAAAAGGTTGGGAACTAAAGTGATTCACAATAAGAACAAGTATACAAAAGAATGAATGGCATAGAAGTTTGTAAAATGCCTAAGTATCATGAATATGATAAAGTATAGAAAGCGATAAACACATACCTTGGACGTGTACAAAACTTAACAAAATCCTTACCATACATCCGCAAGTTGAAACGATCAAACTTGCAACATCACCAAATTTCCTCAAGCTACTCAAAACAAGTTCATTGACAAACACGAAAACTATTAATATAAACAAACTGAAAAACCGGCAGAAAATTCATTAAACAAGTTGTAAAGTGAAGATTTGAGAATTTTCAAAAGATCCGAGTACAACTTGTTTAATGAATGTTCACCACACTACCTAAGCTAAAATGAAAAAGTAAGAACAAAACAAAAACGATAAAACATGCTTATTTTACGTCGTAAGCTCGACGCCTTTACAGTGCTTAGCTAGTAACTCACTTCCTTCATGCCATGGTGATGCCTCACCGCGCAAACCAAAAACAAGTGTCCTAACCAAACACTTAAACAAATGTTAATCTACAAGTATCATTATAACAAGTGAAAATATACAATATATACTATATCTACAAAACTCAAAAACAAAGAAACTATCGCAATGCGATTCAATATCAAAACCAATCCCCGACAACGACAACATTTTGTTGGATGCAGAATAGAGCAAGCAGCAAAAATATTTATTTTCGGAAGAATTCCCTCAGGGATTTATGTCGTGTCCACAGAGATCGGTTTGAGCGAAAGAATGTCGTTCGACTATCTCTCGCGTTAATGAGTTTGGATTAAAATGGTTTAAACATAGAAACAGAAAAGTAAATATCAACATAAAAAGAATTCATTAATCAGAGAGAAAAGACTTATCAAGCATGTATATATTCCACTCATCACAAACTTAAACCTATGGACCAGTTACACTCAACTTACAATACTCCTCAATATCACCCGATATCGTTCACAGCACATGTCTGTCTCTGGCACACTCAACCATGCTACCCTCATCGGCACTCTCGCACCCGACTCAAGACACAGAGGCATTAAGTTTCAACACCCTTATAGATTGTTTGCCATAAATCTATCTCTAGAGTTTAGAAACTAACAGATAATTATCCTTAATCGAAGTTTGTGAAGTTTATCTCTAACACGACCCAAACCCCGCGCATTTAAGCAAAAATCAAGAACAATCACCAATAGAGATTTGTAAATCAAATTAAATATAATGCCATGGGCGACAAATGTACATAAGATCAAAGTACAAACATATACAAACCCAACAAAAAAGAAAGACATGAAGAAAATCAGAAATGAACCAAACACTTCATGGATTGTCAGAGCCGATCGATGAGAAATCCACCTCGGATCATCCACATGCAAGCTTCCATGATGTTTTCTAAGCTAATCTACTGAAAAATGAAGTTTGATGGAGTTGGGATCACAAAACCCCAAAACCATCCTCTAAAAATTGTGTTTTTGAGCCTTTAATGGTGATTCTACCCGTCTAGTTTCGCCCGACGGTATTCTGGGGCGCCCGGCGGTGAAAGGCGACTTATTTTGTAAGTTCTAGTATTGTTCTGGAGTGCCCGGCCCTGCAAAGTACCGCCCGGCGCTGCGCCGCCCGGCCCTGCTAAGGCGCAACATGACAGTAGACAGCAAAAATTCTGCACTATTTTATTCGTAACTTTTGAACCGTAACTCCATTTTTCGCCCGGTTTGAAGTGCTGGAAAGCTTATTCAATGCTCTATACAACAATGGCAAGATATCCTTGATTGAATACCTGCAAAAATAAATGTAAATCAATTAAACTCAATGATATTTACACGATAACGCAATATATACACTATAACGTAAAGTAAACGTTTTTACAAACAAAGCGGCGTTTATTCGAACGTTTTTAACAAAAAGTATCGATAAGTGCAACAAAAATTATATAAAAAAATAGTTACAATTTGCACTTATCATAGATCAAAGCCAATTGTCTAACACATCCCTCTGAATCAACATCTTCGACATATGATGGAGAAGGATAAAATGAAATAGACATGGACGAGGCTTCGGGAGGGAAAACTCTTGAGCAAGAAGAGCCAAGACATATCTCTTGAAAGCTCCAAGGGTTTGACTAAATTTTGGTAAAACATAATATTGTGAAAGATGTTCCAACATGAAGGTTTTTGTCCCAGACTGAAGATGTCGAATGAAATGTCCCAGCATGAAGACTCGACATCATGACTATCACAGCAGGCTTATCTTAAATCTGTTCCAAGATTCAAGGCGCGATTGGCAGTGGATCAAGGATCAAAGATATGAAGCCCAACAAAGCAGAAGACTATAAAAGAAGACCAAGACCTAGGCAAAAAGGGAGAGAGGACGGCATAGACTTAGGAATCCTATTTTCTAAAGTAGGGTTTAGGTTTTGAGAGTCGTAGGTTTCTCTTGTAAGTCTCCCTCTGTATCAATTTGATGCAGTGTGATAGACATAGGTACCTATATAGATTCAGAAGCCCGTAGGCAATGAATCGTGTAGTGTTTTCTTGGATGAAGCTTTGAAGCAAATCCAAGCTAACTTGTTAGTCAAGGATGCTTGACTGAACTTTGTATTAGAAGAGGTGTCTTTCAATAGGGATGATACAATTATGAGGTATTAACTGTTAGATAATCATAGGTTGTGATTTAGGGAGTGAGATGGGTTTCTCTTATCAATTAGATGGGACTTCTAATGATAAATTCTTCATTGGGTAGTGATAGGTTAGCGTGGGTGCTTTCTGTAAACCTGAGGTTGTTTACATAAAACTATACTACTTATAGTGATTTCTTCTTCCTGGATTGGTATCCCCCAGATGTAGGTGAGTTGCACCGAACTGGGTCATCATATTCTGTGTTGTTTATCATTCTGTAATTTACAGTTCAGTTTTGATTAACATGTTGGATCCGATGTCGTAACATCTTTGTTATTGCAGTTTTGATATTTATAGTATCAGTCTGTTGTTATGCCTCGGTGTTTAAATGTTTATGCAGAACAATGTCTTGACATGTGTTAGGACATCTGCTATCTGCACTGCCAAAATTTCAATTGGTATCAGAGCAGGCAACCTGTCTGTTTCTGTATGAGATCTTTGGGAGATACTTTCTGGCGTTTAAACAAAAAGGAGTTTTGAAGATCAGATCAATCAACTTAGACATACTCAAGGGTAATAATGGATGGGATGGATGTTCTGGAACGAAGGTAACATCCCGGTGGTTGTTCATGTTGCTGAGGAGGTTCTACAACAAATGCAAGAGAAGTGGCTAGTTCTCTTGTTGGGGTGTCTTATAAGATGTTCTGACATCTTATTAGGGCAAGCAGAATTTGTTCCTTGGTGGTTTCGCTGCATATGTTTCTGATGGAAGAGCTCTAGAATTGTGGGATTCTTGAGTTGTTACTGAAGATAAATGGTGGAAGATCTCAATCGTCGGCCTCTATAGTGGAAGATATCTGCATTTTTTATTCCAAAGTCGGGAGCGATGGAATGGAAAGAGTTATTGGAAGATGTCTGGTGACTTGGTACTTGGAAGCTTGGTTCCATGGTGCAGTTTAAAGTCAGTTGAAGAGGAGAGGAGTTGAGTTTAGGTTTATCAAGTTCTTGCTCTGGGAGGTTGATAAATTATTGATCGGCTAGGTTGTCAAAGATACTTGAGAATTCTGTTAAGTCCACTCATAAAGGCGTCTCAGTCGTGCATCTGGAGTCTTCTAGTTATTCTTCTGACTATAAGGTGTTTCTATGAAACACAACCTAAAGAAAGTGGAGGTGATTTATTTTCACCATCCAAAACAGTAAGGAAGGATTCATCTCTCTTAACCCTAAGGGTGGATCCAATCTGATTGGAGTTTTCAGAATTGTTGAGGTAAATAAGGTTCGTTCAGAGAGAATCTTAGTTAACTGAGTCAAGGGTGACACCCTTGGTATCTCAACACTATTTGTCAAAGAAGATACTTGCAAAAGATTGAATGCTTGATAAGTGTTCATGAAGTGATCTGGTGGAGCTTAGCTACAATAGTGAAGAAGGATTATTGGACAAGGATTTAAGATCAATTGCTATTTGTGGAATTCACAAGTATTTAATTGATTATCTTGGAAAGTCAAGATTGCCGATGTTCAACAAGATGTTGGAACATCTCAGCATCAGAGTTTGTACAGAATCATGGGAGGGGTATTGCATACACTTTAGCATCTATTTTGGTCTTGGCTATTGACCTAAGAATCAGCTTCAGTCTGGTTTGACAGAAACATGTGATCTTTGGAGAGTTTCTTAGCAAGAAACTGGTCTGGACTTTGGTGCTATTGAAGATGAAGATGAAGACATCATAATCTTGATGGTTACTTCTTGGATCAGTTTATTTCTGATCTAGGAGGAATGGAGTGCTGATAGCATAACTTGGATCAGTTTATTTCTGATCTGGGTACTGAGGAGCATGGGATCTTGCTCATTTTGAAAGTTAAGGTTAAGTGGCAGTTATCTCTGACTTTCTAAAGACTGCTCTACTAAGGAAAGTGGCATTCTTTTGTATGGCTATGGTGTAGTCTAGGACTACTTTATCTTCTGAAGATTCAGACGTGGCAGGTGTGAAGTCTTTGGAGTTTCAAAGCAGTTATTCATCAAGGTGTGAGCTTGAAGAGAATATTTGCGATAAGCAGGATGGAGGTTGTCTACTCAAACTTGGTTGTTGAATCAAGTCTATGAGAGCATGGAACTCTTGTTCTGTAATAGGGAGGAGGTTCTTCTAAATGGCAGAAGGAGAAGCTGAATTCAGCAGCTGGATGTTGCATCAGAATTTCTGACATCTAGCATAACATCAGGATCTCAGCTGGTGATGTGGCACATCAGCTTAAGATAAGGTGATCTACAAGAGAATGAAAATTATGGATGCTTCAAAAAGGTCTATCTCATGCAGTTTGTGGGAGCTGTGGTTTGAGAAGATGTTACATATCTAGAGGCTTGGTGGATCCAAGATGTCTTGCTATGGAGCAAGTAGTTCATGTGACTTGAAGATCACATTTCGTTGGTGGATCAGCGTATCTTGTGGGAGTTCTGAAGAAGAATGAGATCAGTCAAAAGGTGGCATTTGGTTGATCTTTAGTGTGCATTCAAGTAGAGTGCTTGAAACTAATTACTCTTGGGCAGAAGGGTAGTTGGTTGAAAACGCAAGGAGGTTCTGATTCTCTTGGAGCTTGTGGTAGAAGTTCTAGGTTGAGGATGGAAGTATGCCTTCTTTTGGTGGATGAGAGTTTATTTCTCTCTAGTTTACTGGAGTTCTTGTTGATCAAGCTGGTGGCGCAGTGTTGTTTGAAGATCTTCTGTTGGATTACTATGCAGATAGTAAGTCCAGTGGTGGAGCATATCAAGAACCATGGTGTGTGGTGTCTGTGATGTGTGAAGGATGTCCTAACTGATGTTAGAACATTTTCTGGCTTGGTTATCCTTGGATTAGGATACTGAGTTCTGAGTGTAGAACTTGACACTCACATCTTGTCTAAGAGGTTTTTATCCTATCATACGGGAGAATGATGGGTAAAGGATTGTCTTGGAAGTCTGATGTGAATGGGACATGCTAGAAGTGGATCAGTTTGGTGCTTGTGGAGCAAATGGGCTGAAGATTTCTGGAGCATGTGTTTGATGTTCTTCAAGTGTGAGGAATATATGTGTGAGCTAGCAAACTAAGGGGCCCTGTGCGTCTCTTTGAGGTATGTGAAGCATTCTGATTTAATTGGGTTGTATCTCAAGGAACAAGGAGATTCATATATGATAATTCAGGAGCAGTTCGTGTGGTGTATGGATAGTTTCTGGACGAGAGGGATCAATGGAGATTTGATCTTAATCCAAGAGTTTGTTAGTTATGGTACAAGGATGCGTTCCTGGTACTCTCACTATATGATCATGAAGTTGTCATGGGATATCATGTGGTGATTTTGGGCGGTTCTTGCTGAAGAAGCATCTTTTGAGAAAGATAGGGGGAGAACTTCTATCTAATTTATGTACTGGTGTGGTACATGGTTTGTTTGAGGGTCAAGCAGTAGATGAATGCGTTCAGCCGATGTGTTGAACTGAGGGTGCGCTCTTGAAGACATGAAGATGCATCTTATATTTTCCATTCATTTAAGGTATTCTCCTGGCAAATGAGCACTGGTTGTCTACGACAGGGGGAGTTAGATCTCTGTTTCAGATATATAGCTACAATGGTGCAGACTGGCTATCAATATTGTTTGTGGTTTCAAGCAGTTTGTGATAGATTGCCTCAGGTGAGGTTGATATGTACGACGAGATGTCGTGACATTTCCCTACTGATATGAGTTCTGGGTGAACTTATCAGGATGTTCTAATTCTGTCATTGGGTGTCAATGGATTGAATTAGAAGTCGTACAAGTATCTTGGGAAATTCTGTTGCTGTCTGGAAGAAATTGGTTCTCTGCTAATGGAAGGGTAATTGAAAGAATTATGCTGTAATCAAGTTTGCTAAATCTGGATTAAGAAAGTCCTATATGTGGGACCATAAGCCTGACAAAATCAGGTTAGGTATCAGGACAGTGTTCAGAAACAGTTTCGAGGACAAGTCAGAAAAGGTGGAATCTTTCGAAACTAACTCGACCAGAAGTTTTTGCTCTCTTTAACTAGTCTTTTATTTGGATTTGCTTTACCTACATAATCTCTTAATATTTAAGGAAGATCGAGTTGGAACGTATTTCTTAAGTTGAAATTAAATGAGTTTTGTTCGGGTGTGGGTAAGCATTATTTGGGTTTGGGTCTGCTTGGGTCACTTTTGCCATCTTTTGGCTAAAAAGGGGGAGAATGGCAGTGTTGTTGCTATGGTCTGGTTGTGTGCATTTGAGTTGTTGATCTGCATAAATGTCTCAAAGGATGTTCTAACATTCTGGGTTCTAACATCTTGGGTAGATTGTGATTTGTGATCAGAGTTAGGAAGCAAGTTGTGTTTTGTGATCTGAGTTATATTCTCTATGTACTCAGTATCACAAGATAAATGAGGAGGGGAACTTGAAATTATCTTCTCTCTCCCTCATGAATGAGAAGAGGGTCTAGAGATTATCTTCTCCCTCTTTCTTGACACTTTCTGCAGGTTTTCCCACTGCATGCACCATCAAATTAAAGAATGTTTTAGCCAAAATTTGTCAAAAGGGGGAGATTGAAAGCTCCAAGAGTTTGACTAAATTTTGGTAATACATAATGTTGTGAAAGATGTTCCAACATGAAGGTTTCTGCCCCAGACTAAAGATGTCGAATGAAATATCCCAGCATGAAGACTCGACATCATGACTATCACAGAAGGCTTGTTTTAAATCTATTCCAAGATTCAAGGCGCGATTGGCAGTGGATCAAAGATAAAAGATATGAAGCCCAACATAGCAGAAGACTATAAAAGAAGACCAAGACCTAGGCAGAAAGTGAGAGAGGACGACATAGACTTAGGAATCCTATTTTGTAAAGTAGGGTTTAGGTTTTGAGAGTCGTAGGTTTCTCTTGTAAGTTTCCCTCTGTATCGATTTGATGCAGTGTGATAGACATAGGTACTTGTACATATTCAGAAGCTCGTAGGCAATGAATCGTGTAGTGTTCTTGGACGAAGCTTTGAAGCAAATCCAAGCTAACTTGTTAGTCAAGGATGCTTGACTGACCTTTGTATTGGAAGAGGTGTCTTTCAATAGGGATGATACAATTATGAGGTATTAACTGTTAGATAATCACAGGTTGTTATTTAAGGAGTGAGATGGGTTTCTCTTATCAATTAGATGAGACTCCTAATGATAAAGTCTTTATTGGGTAGTGATAGGTTAGCGTGGTTGCTTTCTGTAAACTTGACGTTGTTTACATAAAACTATACTACTGATAGTGATTTCTTCTTCCTGGATTAGTATCCCCCAGATGTAGGTGAGTTGCACCGATCTGGGTCATCATATCCTGTGTTGTTTATCATTCTATAATTTATAATTCAGTTTTGATTAACATGTTGGATAGAATGTCATAACATCTGTGTTGTTGCAGTTCTGATATTCATAGTATCAGTCTGTTGTTATGCCTCTGTGTTTAAATGTTTATGCAGAACAATGTCTTGACATGTGTTAGGACATCTGCTGTCTGCACTGCCAGAATTTTATTTCTTTTACTAATCGCCTTAAGCTAACCCGGGATGCTCACCAAAATCCAGAAAACATTGTTCCTCAGACCAATAATAAACAACCAGCTGAAAAAATCGTACTCAATGTCGAAAAGGAGCTTCCAAAAATCTTGACTGCTAAACCAACTTATTCATCCAGCAACAGTCTATCTCAAGAGGAACTGGCAGAACTAAAGAAGACAAATTCCCGAGCTTATGTGAAAATGATGATGAGCAACAAAGGCAGTTCAACTGATAAATGCTCAAGTTCTTCAACTATCTCTGGAGGAAATTCGACGCATGAAACTATTAATGGTGTTCTTCAGTAGTTAAAAGTTAAACATAGAGAAGTTGACCTATTTGAAGCACTTGGAAAAGACTTCATTCATGGATATAATATCAAATCACTGCTGAAAAAATTTAATGTTCCTGATGCCCCCAACAAAGTTGTTGATTTTGTGGTAGCATTTGGACCCCTCTTCAACCAAATATTTGTTGATTTCCAAAGGAAACATGATGCTCAAACAAAGATGGTGCCTAAGGCAGATGCAAGGTCGAAATCATGGAACTTGGCTAATGATTCTGACAAATGCATTGAACAACTGGAGGAATCTTGGTGACTTCTCGACAAGTGTACCGATAGTGTTGTAGTTATAAAAAGATCGAATCCACAAGAACTGTGTTCGAACATGAAAATATTTTTGCAATGTAAAGAAAGCAGTAGATGGGGGTTCGTTTGCAGTACGAAAAACAAAATAAGATTTTTAAAACAAAATTACGAAAGCGGTCAGGTTGTGTATTGAATCCCCTAATTCTCTATTGTTGATGTTTGATGCCTTGTATGAATGATCTTATCACTAGAATCCCATGGATAATTAACAAAGTCACTATAACCGATTCCTCGTGAAATAACTCACTAATAAATACTCGGAGCTTCCTATCCCTAGTCCACCAGCGTAAGTAGGATTATACGATGTACATAACGTTAATTCCCTATGCCACTAGGTCCAATGTAACAAAATGAATGAAATTCCCAAAATCCCGTGTTACGTATCAGAGCACTCCTATGGACTCGATCAGCAACACCAATATCCAAGCTATCTAAGTACCTGGATTATCTGTACTTCCGAAGAAGCACAGACGCAACAACAACAAAGGGGTGAGAAATCACATTCAATATTATCGGTGAATAAATACATGATAACAAGGTAGCATTCACATATATAAGTCAACAACACACCAACACGACCTACTGTCCAATATCATCAACAACATCAAACAATAATGTAATGCAACACGACACCATGCATGCGGTACTGACTCATTGGTTCATTCAATCGAACCCCGGATAGATCACATACACCTCTACATGGAAATGATCTATCCCCCACCATACTCCATATAGGAGTACGAATGAATCACACACACTCCTCCTGAGCAATGATCCATCCCACCAATCACCATGAATATGCAAGACTCAACTATGCATAGCAAAACATGTATATAAGCGTAAATACATGCACACGATCCTCCTGATCACATCATACATATCATCAACACCATCGTCATGTAATTTGCTTCATACACACCAAACATCTAATTAATTAATTAATTAATTAAAATCATTAGAATTAATATTTTCATCACCTATGTCTTATTCCTCAGTACCTGGCACCTATTCCCAACCTCTTAAGCCAAGAGAAACCGATTCTGATGCGAAAACGGGAAAGAAATCGCAAAACGGTGAAAATCTGCGCTCAGACTGTCCATACGCGTATTGACCTGAGCCATACGCGTATGACTTGCTCCCTCACCCTTCCTTACGCGTATGCCCCCATCTGATACGCGTAAGGCCTCCTGTCCCGCCCTGCCATACGCGTATTGCCCAACTTCATACGCGTATGGGCAGAGACCCATTTTTCCTTCAGTTTCTAACTCTCAGATCTACATATGCGTATGGCTACTCCATACGCGTATTGCCTTTCCAATCATACGCGTACCATACGAGTATGGGCAGAGGGTCGTGCCAAACCCTCCCCTCAAGCTCCCCTTACGCGTAAGGATCCCTCTCCTTCACTCCCATACGCGTATGGCCTAGCCCCATACGCGTATGGCCAGATCCATTACGCAAATCACCATAGACCTCACCATTCTGCACTCTGCTACGATTTCCACACTTCTTCACTTCCAACCAGCCCTATAATCGTTTCTACATGAATTTTAGGTCCACTTTTCATCTTTTCTTTTGTACCTAGAATTACTACATGTATTACAGGTCTATAATCTCAAATCGTTCTCCCAATTTAGATCCAAAAAAACAACACATCTGTAACAGATGTTCATACCACAGCAACAACAGCAAAAATTCATATTATCACCAATCCATACATGCACGATTTCATCATCATAGTAGGCATATACAACAGATCAACAACACAACAGTTTGCATACAAATTCCTATGGGGTTAAGGACTCCCCACTACCCTATCATGAATGAATCACCAATATTAAACCCGTTTCTCCCCCTTACCTCGAATCTTTACAGGAAATCTGGACAATTGGGGAAGAAGATCAAGCCCTAGCACACCTTGTTCTTTCTCTCCTCTTGGTTCTCTATTCCTCGTTTCACGTGCCAAAACCTTTCTATTTTCCTTAAACCTCTTCTAATTCTCTTAATCCTATTTTAATTAAATTAATTAATAATAATAGCAATAATAACAATAATAATAATAAAATAATAATATTACTATTATTAATTAAATTATTATTATTATTAACTATACCACTATTAATATTAATCTAAAGGCTTTATCTCACCAACTCACCTTCCTAACTAAGGGCAACCCTTAAACGCACTCAAACACTCCCCCAAACAAGGTCACACAAATAAAATAACACGAGACGTCTAAATAATTAAAATGGGGTGTTACAACTCTCCCCCACTTAAATTATTTTCGTCCTCGAAAATTACCTGTTGGAAACAAATCTGGATACGACTCTCGCATCCTGCTTTCCAATTCCCAGGTCACACTGCCTCCTGCAGCACCTCCCCAAGCTACTCTCACCAGAGGTATCTCCTTTCCTCTTAGTTGTTTCATCTTACGATCTTCGATCCTCAACGGCATAGTCTCTACGGTAAGATTCTCCCTGATCTGAACTTCGTTTCTCTGAATCACATGGGACGGATCTGAAACATACTTCCGAAGTTGCGACACATGAAACACGTCATGCAAGTTCGAAAGTTCAGGCAGCAGCGCCACCCTATAAGCCACTGTACCAACCCTCTGCAGGATTTGATACGGTCCAATAAACTTAGGATCCAACTTCTTGGATTTCAAAGCACGACCCACACCGGTCACTGGGTTAACTCTTAGGAACACGTGATCACCTTCACTGAATTCCAAATCTTTCCTCCTGTTATCATGATAACTCTTCTGTCTACTCTGAGACGCTTTCATCTTCTCACGGATCATCTGAATTGTCTCAGTAGTCTGTTGCACAATTTCAGGTCCAAGCACCACATTCTCGCCTGTTTCATACCAACATAGATGTGTCCTACACCTCCTACCACACAAAGTTTCAAAAGGCGCCATTCCGATGCTAGAATGGTGACTGTTATTATACGTGAACTTAATCAATGGCAAATGAGTATCCCACCCACCACCTTTTTCCAATACACAGGCTCTCAGCAAATCCTTCAACGACTGAATGGTCCTCTCTGACTGACCATCGGTCTGTGGATGATAAGTCGAGCTCAACTTCAACTTAGAACCCAAGGCTTCCTGCAGACTCCTCCAAAATTCTGAAGTAAACCTCGGATCTCTATCCGACACTATGATCGACGGAACACCATGTAACTTCACAATTATCCTGATATAAATTTCTGCCAGCTTCGACAACGGAAAACTGATGTTAATTGGTATAAAATTTGCGGACTTCGTAAGTCGATCCACCACTACCCAAATAGCATCAAAGCCTCTTGTCGTACTTGGCAAACCAGTCACAAAATCCATAGCAATACTGTCCCATTTCCATTCAGGAATCTCTAACGGTTGCATCAATCCCGAAGGCTTCTGGTGCTCCACTTTTGACTTCTGACATGTCAAACAAGCGTAGACAAACTGAGCTATGTCCCTTTTCATACCGGACCACCAAAATAACTTCTTCAAATCATGGTACATCTTTGTAGCTCCCGGATGAATACTCAAGCTACTCCGATGACTTTCTTCCAAGATTGCCTTTTTCAATTCCTCATTATCCGGTACACAAATCCTGCCCCGGAATCTCAACACACCAACATTATCCACTTTAAAGTCACTATCAGGATCATCTCTTCCTGCAGGCATCAAGTCCACTAATTTCACATCCAGTTTCTGATTTTCCTTAATCACGTCCAAAAAGTCATTATTCACCTTTAGCATACCCAATCTGATACTTCCCGGTGTAGTTTCACAAACCATACTCAAATCTCTGAACTGATCAATGAATTCCATTTCCTTCACCATTAACGCAAACATATGGATTGTCTTCCGACTCAGAGCATCTGCCACAACATTAGCTTTTCCCGGATGGTAACTCAAATTGAAATCGTAATCCTTTAAGAGCTCTAACCACCTTCTCTGCCTCATATTCAATTCTTTCTGGTCGAACAAATATTTCAAACTCTTGTGATCACTAAATACTTCCAATCTTGATCCATACAAATAATGTCTCCATATTTTTAACACGAACACCACTGCAGCTAATTCCAGATCATGAGTAGGATAGTTTCTCTCATGCACCCTCAACTATCTTGAAGCATAAGCCACTACTTTTCCATCTTGCATCAACACACCGCCTAATCCCATCTTAGACACATCACAATATACTACGAAAGAATCATTTGGACTTGGTAAAATCAATACTGGTGCTGTAGTCAACTTCTTCTTCAGTTCCTCAAAAATTTCCTCACAGGAAGCATCCCAGACAAAAGCTTGATTCTTCCTGGTCAACTGAGTCAATGGCAACGCCAATTTAGAAAACCTTTCGATGAATCTTCTATAGTAACCTGCCAAACCCAAAAATCTTCTAATTTCCGTCGCGGTCTTCGGAGTTTCCCACTGAAGTACTGCACTTACTTTAGAGGGATCCACCGCTATACCATCACCAGAAATCACATGACCCAAGAAACTCACGGTCTTCAACCAAAATTCCCACTTCGAGAACTTTGTAAACAGTTTATTATCTTTCAACACCTGCAATGCAATTCTCAAGTGACCTGCATGCTCTTCGTCAGACTTAGAGTAAATCAGTATATCATCAATAAATACCACAATAAACTGATCTAGATAAGAATGGAAAATACGATTCATATATTCCATAAATACACCCGGCGCATTAGACACTCCGAAAGGCATCACTGCATATTCGTAATGTCCGTAGCGAGTTCTGAAAGCAGTCTTCTGAATATCACCTTCCTTTACTCTAATTTGATGGTAACCCGACCTCCGATCAATTTTGCTAAAAACACGAGCTCCCACCAGCTGATCCATTAAGTCATCAATCCTCGGAAGTGGATACTTATTCTTAATGGTTACTTTATTCAACTAACGGTAATCAATGCACAGACGCATACTACCATCCTTCTTTTTCACCAACAACACTGGACCTCCCCACGGCGACACACTTGGTCTGATAAACTTCTTATCGAGCAATTCCCCGACCTGAGATTTCAACTCTGCCAATTCTGATGCAGACATCCTGTACGGTGCCATAGAGATAGGTCTGGTACCCGGTACAAGATCAATAGCAAATTCAACTTCCCTTGTCATAGGCAATTCTGTGATGTCATTTGGAAACACTTCAGGAAATTCATTCACTACTGGTAATTCATTAACTGAAGTCTTGATTTCAACAGATAACGAGGCAAACACCGCAAACAGCTTCGCTTCGTCCTCCAACAATGCCCTCAACTCCTTGCTAGATAGCGAATCTGCTAATGCTTCCTCTTCAGGAGTAAGAAACACTAACGTCTTCCTGAAGCAATCAATATACACCCGGTTGAACTCCAACCAGTTCATTCCCAAAATAAAATCAAGATTACCGAGTGGTAAACAAATCAAGTCTACTCTGAAATCCCTACCAAGCATGGTCAGCGGACACTTCAAACACACCAAAGAAGTAACCACGGAACCAATAGACGGGGTTTCAATCGTCATCCTCTGCTTTAGAGTAGATGGCACAATCCCTAATCTCTTCACACAGTCAACAGAAATAAACGAGTGTGTTGCACCCGTGTCAATGATAGCAATCAAAGGAATATCATTAATAAAGCAAGTACCTTTGACGGAACGCTCCTCCTAAGTGGAGTGGGCTCCCACCAAGGCAAACATTTTCCCACCAATTTGAGACGCCTGAGACTTCTTCGGCTTCTCACAGTGAATGCTGATGTAACCCTTCTCTCCACAATTATAACAAGTAGGCATAGTGGCTCTGCAATCAGCTATAACATGACCTGCTTTGCCACACTTGAAACACTTCTTCACCTCATTCTAACAGTTGTTAGCACGGTGACCCGCGCCACCACATATGAAGCATTTGAGAGTATCAGCACCTGCCCCCTTCTCTTTTAGTTTCTTTCCCATAACAATTTTCTGTTTCCCCTTATCAGCTGGAGCACTGTAAGGAGTACCTCCAAATCTCTGCTTACCCTTCTTCTCATTCACAGCTTTGTAATGACCAATTATGACTTTGTTGTCATTATCATAAATTTTGCTTCTGCTTACCAGCTCTGGATAGTTTCTTATCTTCTGACAAGCAATTCCCAATTTGATCTCGGGACGCAGCCCGTTCTCAAACTTCAAACACTTCGAAGTCATAGCTTCTTCAGTATTGTAATGAGCATAATACTGAACCAGTTCCTCAAACTTAGCGGCATACTCAGCAACAGTCTTATCACCCTGCTTCAGCTCCAGAAATTCAACCTCCTTTGCACTACGAATGTCTTCCGAAAAATACTTTTCTAGAAACTCAGCTTCAAACACAGCCTAAGTAATCTCAGTACCTGCAGCTTCCAATCTCTGATGACTATTGTCTCACCAAGCCTCAGCCTCTCCTTCCAGCATATGCGTACCAAACCGTACCTTCTGAGCATCACTGCACCCCATGGTCCTGAAGATCTTCTCCACAGCCTTCAGCCATTTCTGTGCAGCTTCTGGATCTAAGATACCTCCCTCATAAGTAGGCGGCTTGTTGCTCTGGAACTGTGCTAAGTCACGAAACTGAGCGCCTCCAGCCTGATTGGCATTCTCTACATCCTGTGTCATGGCTTGCATAGCAGCAGCAAGAGCAGCATCATTCCTTCCTGCCATACTGTTCAACAATCAACATAAGGTCAGAACACCAAATCAACTCCTATTCCAAGGACAGACTCAACTATAACACCTGGCCGGACGGACCGACCTGCTCTGATACCAATTGTAACACCCCACTGTCCCATTTTGAAAATAAACAAGGTATTAAAGATAAATCAGAGTTTTCACCAAGTGGAATGTCACATTAAGAGCCAACAAAACAAATCTCCTTTATTTTAATAAAATCAAACAGCGGAAAATTTATTCAATTATTCAATTTACGGCCATCTGCCAATAACACCAAAACTCCACATAAAATCGTGGTTCACCATAATGTTCATCAAAATTAAAGATACGTAACAAAAGAAGAACAAATAACAAAATGAATGAAATCCCCAAAATCCCGTGTTATGTATCATAGCACTCCTATGGACTCGATCAGCAACACCAATATCCAAGCTATCTAAGTACCTGGATTATCTGTACTTCAGAAGAAGCACAGACGCAACAACAACAAAGGGGTGAGAAATCACATTCAATATTATCGGTGAATAAATACATGATAACAAGGTAGCATTCACATATATAAGTCAACAACACACCAACACGACCTACTGTCCAATATCATCAACAACATCAAACAATAATGTAATGCAACACGACACCATGCATGCGGTACCGACTCATTGGTTCATTCAATCGAACCCCGGATAGATCACATACACCTCTACATGGAAATGATCTATCCCCCACTATACTCCATATAGGAGTACGAATGAATCACACACACTCCTCCTGAGCAATGATCCATCCCACCAATCACCATGAATATGCAAGACTCAACTATGCATAGCAAAACATGTATATAAGCGTAAATACATGCACACGATCCTCCTGATCACATCATACATATCATCAACACCATCGTCATGTAATTTGCTTCATACACACCAAACATCTAATTAATTAATTAATTAATTAAAATCATTAGAATTAATATTTTCATCACCTATGTCTTATTCCTCGGCACCTGGCACCTATTCCCAACCTCTCAAACCAAGAGAAACCGATTCCGATGCGAAAACGAGAAAGAAATCGCAAAACGGTGAAAATATGCGCTCAGACTGTCCATACGCGTATTGACTTGAGTCATACACGTATGACTTGCTCCCTCGCCCTTCCTTACGCGTATACCCTCATCTGATACGCGTAAGGCCTCCTGACCCGCCCTGCCATACGCGTATTGCCCAACTTCATACGCGTATGGGCAGAGACCCATTTTTCCTTCAGTTTCCAACTCTCAGATCTACATACACGTATGGATACTCCATACGCGTATTGCCTTGCCAATCATACGCGTACCATACGAGTATGGGCAGAGGGCCGTACCAAACCCTCCCCTCAAGCTCCCCTTACGCGTAAGGCTCCCTCTCCTTCACTCCGATACGCGTATGGCCTAGCCCCATACGCGTATAGCCAGATCCATTATGATTTCCACACTTCTTCACTTCCAACCAGCCCTATAATCGTTTCTACATGAATTTTAGGTCCAATTTTCATCTTTTCTTTTGTACCTAGAATTACTACATGTATTACAGGTCTATAATCTCAAATCTTTCTCCTAATTTAGATCCAAAAAAACAACACATCTGTAACATATGTTCATACCACAGCAACAACAACGAAAATTCATATTATCACCAATCCATACATGCACGATTTCATCATCATAACAGGCATATACAACAGATCGACAACACAACAGTTTGCATACAAATTCCTACGGGGTTAAGGACTCCCCACTACCCTATCATGAATGAATCACCAATATTAAACCCGTTTCTCCCCCTTACCTCGAATCTTTACAAGAAATCTGAACAATTGGGGAAGAAGATCAATCCCTAGCACACCTTGTTCTTTCTCTCCTCTTGGTTCTCTATTCCTCGTTTCACGTGCCAAAACCTTTCTATTTTCCTTAAACCTCTTCTAATTCTCTTAATCCTATTTTAATTAAATTAATTAATAATAATAGCAATAATAACAATAATAATAATAAAATAATAATATTACTATTATTAATTAAATTATTATTATTATTAACTATACCACTATTAATATTAATCTAAAGGCTTTATCTCACCAACTCACCTTCCAAACTAAGGGCAACCCTTAAACGCACTCAAACACTCCCCCAAACATGGTCACACAAATAAAATAATACGAGACGTCTAAATAATTAAAATGGGATGTTACATCTAACACATAAGCTAAAGGTCAGTAATCCTTATGTGCCCAAAATCAATTTAACGGAGTATCTCAAATAAAAAGGTTTAAGAACAAAATACAATTGTATAGAATTATAGATCAAAGGATTCATACAAAGTCAAATAAACATATAATCTAACAATATAGAAAAAGGTTCATCACACACAACCTAACCTTGAGGAGTTTTACTACTCATATTAAAATTCCAATCCCAATTGAAATAAGGAGAATAGCTTATGATTTTCCTTGAAGGTTTGGCCTCCAATGGCTTTAGATGCCCTCAAAATCACCCTCGATGCTGTAAAAATCGTACTTTCAGTGCTAAATTTTTAACCCTTACAAAAGTGAAAAAATTCCCATTAAAAAGTTCTCAGAACGGGTTATAACGTGTCAGAAAAAGCTCAGAAAAAAGTAACATTGCGCGTATTATACTTGCATCGCGCGTACGATGCAGCTTGTACACTCTTATCGCGCGCGATGCTGTGCGTGATTATTCTAGTAGTTGCACGCTTGTGTTCCTTTTTTCACCTGATGTTTCACTAATTCTAATTTTTTCTTAATTAGCTCTTTTTTCCTCATTCTTTGGTCTTTCTTCTTCCTTTTGGATCATCTTTCACTTGTTTTTATCCAATTCTTCGCCTAATTTCAGGCAATAATGGACTGTTATCAAATATTTTTGCTAGGAAGATGGAGTCGTTGGTGTTTTGGATGCAAAAATTCTCAACTTAAAGAAGGAGATTGAAGCGTTGCAGAAAAAGGTACAAGAAGTCGATAGGCAAATTAAGGCACTTCGGAAGGTCAGATCACAACAATTAGTTGAAGAATCTCTAGTTGGAATCCAACATCTGGAGACTGTCAACACTATGTATGCTGAGATTGAAGGTTTCGCCTCGACAATTTCTCAAGTTGATCGTCGACTGTCTGCAACGAGGATCCAATATGATAGGCTTAAAGCCTCTTTCCCTTTCTAGGACTTTCACTTTATCATTATTTTTGTTAAGGTTTCTATAACATTTTAAGCAACATTTTGGATTTCTCTAACTGTTAAATATGCCATTTGTGACATTTTGACATTTAAGGCCTTTTTTTTAGCCTTTTTGATTATGAAGTGATATTTTTATTCTGCATTAATATGGATTTCCTGCAATATAGGCCCATATTGTTTCAAATATATGCCATTTATTCGAAGGATTTGACCTTCATGGGTCAACTCTTCGACTTCATATGCATTAGTATTGAATGCTTGCCGAATTTTAAATGGTCCTTCCCAGTAAGGGGACCCCTTGCCCAAAGTTTTTTCTTTTTATCCATGGGTAGGATGACTTCCCAAACAAAGTTTCCCAACCTGAATGTTTTCGATTTAACTTTATTATTATATGTTTTAACTACTCTTTCTTTTTGTCTTATTAAAACATCTAGAGCAGCTAATCTTTCTTCGTCCAAGTCACTCAACTCATCTAGCATCATACCCCAATAATACTCAATTGGAATCCCAACTTGCCTTTGAATTCTAACTGAGTGCAAATGAATTTATAAAGGAAGTACTGCATCATGACCATAAACAAGTCTAAATAGTGTTGAATTAGTCGACTCCTTGGGAGAGTTACGACATGCCCACAACAATTGATTTAAAGTTCTATACCAATTTCTTAGCTTTTTACCTACGTGCTTCTTTATTAAACCAATAACTATTTTGTTAACTGCTTCGACATAGACATTAGCTTAGGCATAATAAGGTGTCAAAGTTAGTAACTTGAACCCTATTTCTGAGGCAAACTCTACCATTTTTCGCCCTGTGAACACTGAACCTTGGTCTGTAGTAATAGTCTCAGGTATTCCGGATCTATATATATATATATATATAATATGATTTTGTATGAAACTAATCACGTCTTCTTGGTCGACATTAGGCAAATGGATGACTTATATCCACTTAGTGAAATAACTTATCCCCACCAAGATGTATCTATGCCCTTTCGATGATGAGGGCTTAATTTCGCCAATTATATTTAATGTCCATCCTCTAAAAGTCCATGGTTAACCTATTGAGTGCAACTCAATTGCAGGCACATGTTGGATACCTGAATGCTTTTGGCATTCTTGACAACCTTTGGCACAATCTATGCAACCTTTCAGCATAGTTGGCCAATATACCCCTAGTCGAAATGATAATCACTTCATCTTGTGACCTGCTTGATGAGAGTCACATGATCCTCTATGTACCTCATAGATTGCTAAATATGCTTCACTTTCGCCAAGGCACTTAAGAAGAATCCCCTTAAGAGTTTTCTTAAATAATTCATTCCCCAAAATTACATAACTTAGGGCTCTACTCTTGACTTTTTGATCGGTCACTCCTGTCGGATTTCCCAAGTACTTGACAATGGGTTTTCGCCAATCACTATTTGACATTAAGTCAATGGCCAAAACTTTGTAAGTTTTAAAATTTTCAAAAAAACTAAGATTTTTCTATGTTTGATGACGTCTCGGTTTTAAACCAAAAGACATTACTACTCATTCATAAGTTCATAGTGCACATGGGCATCGAAACTCTATTTTAGGTACGTCTTTTTCAGCTATAAATATCTGGTTATACCTAGAATACCCATCTAACATACTTAAGTACTCAAAACCTGTGGATGAATCTACTAGCATTTCTTCCACAGGCATTAGATATTCATCTTTAGGTGTAGCATTGTTCAGATCTCTAAAAGCTATACATACTCTAAGAGTTTCATTTTTCTTTATAACATGTACAATATTAGCTAACCATTCGACTTACATGGCCGTTCTAATGAACTTACTCCTGAGCATCCTTTCGAAATCTTTTTTGATCTTCGACATAACCTTTGGTGCAAACCTTCTTGGTAGTTGTTTCACTGGCTTATTGCTTGGTCGAATTGGCAGCCTTAACTCCACCATGTTACGACTTAACCCTGGCATCTCATTAAAGTTCCAAGAGAAACCGTTTTTGAATTCTCTAAGCAATTCGACCACCTTTTACTTCATGCTTGGTTCGATTTTAGCACTGATGTAGGTTGGCCTTTTCACTGCTCCATCATCAGATCTACTTCCTCAAAGGGGTCTTGGGCCTGCATCTTTTTAGTAGAATAAACTACGTTTTTTTTCAAACCCCAAAGGCTCGTTGTCATATACACAACCAAGCCTCTGGATTTCAGAAGCTGTTGTCAGGCCATAAATGCCATCTCCAAAATTATCAGAGTTTTCGACATTGGCTTCAAGACCCATATTTTGTAATGCTTCAGCCTCTATTTGAAGGGTGGTAGTGGTATCCCAGGGAGCGTGCTCTAGTTTGGAAGATTCGTCGGCTAATGGAGCTAGATGGAGAGGTGGTTATGCATCGTGCTTATTGTGAATCAAATAAGTGTGTCGATGCGCTAGCAAACTTTAGGTGTGATATGGAAACCACAAGCATTGTTTATGACATGTGCCTTTCGTACTTGAGTCATTTGTTTTTAGCTGATTTATTGGGGATTGATACCCCTAGTGTAATTGCTTGTTAGTTTTTCTCCCCGGGCTTAGGCCCTCATTGTAACCAAAAATAAAATATTAAAATTATTTTTTTAATTTATAAAAAAAGATTTGACATAACTTATAGGAAAATACTAACGAGTGCTACCGAGGTACTAGTTAAGAGATTAAAAAAAGTAAGTTGAGCATTATTTAGAAGATTAAAAAAGACAATTTTTTTTCTAAAAATATGTATATTCAATCTATCGAAAACATAAATAATCAACTTTTTTAAAAAATACTGTGCGTATTCAATGCATTGAATATAAAATATATTTTTTTATTTGAAATTATGGATGCACTAGTTAGCATGACCCTAACTTATATCATATTAAAAAAATCCCATGATCATTTGTAAAAAAGAAAAAACATTTTTTTTCTTAAATCTATAACAAAACCCTAAGTCCTAATCAAGGTATAATTTAAGGTGGAGAGGTGCCTTAGGTTTTGCACTATACACAGACTTATTTTTGCCCATTAAATGCACTAATCACAACATCATCCTCTTCTTCCTCCTAAACATGTAACAGCCTGCCACTCTCTTCATCGCCTTCCATCACCCTCTCATATAAAAATCCAAGCAAAAACAAAATGATATATAACTGATATTATTAAGTAATACATTAATGTACTTCTAAACACACATGAAGACACCTAATTATATGAAATAAACACATAATAAGAAAATTAGGGCAAAAATATATGTATAGTTCTGCAAATTTTCAAAATCCATGATATGCATGTTCTAGATTCATAAAAACGATTTCAATTCAATTTTCTTCTGAAAGTATATTTAAATCCTGATATGAATTATATTTCAATTAGTTACAACTTCCACAGCATTTGTTTGTTGTATCTCTTCTTGTTCTTCATCAAAAATTTGGTAAACACTTGTTTACTACAGAATTTAAATCCCAATTCTCAGTTCCAGTCTCAAAATCCCACAATGGAGGCTCTATTAATTGCACCTTGCTCGCAGATCCATTCACAAACCTTTTCAATCTCTCGCCTACTTTGGTCGCTCCAAATTGAAACAATGATTGCGGATTCTACACAAAAGTAATTATCAAAGAACACAAATCAAGCATAAGTTTATATATGTTAATTTCCTTTGCTAAACATTATTAAATTAAAGAATAGATCCATGTATGTATATAATAATATACCTCTGCATGTACAACATGGATAACTGAATCTCCTGCCAATGAAGAATTTGCAGAGATGACCTCCACGTGATCTTCATGCAGTATTCTCATAATTTCACAGAAAATGAACTTATCATAAACCCCACATGTTACAATAACTTGTAGAGAAGAACCATTTTCATGAATCTCTATTTTTGGTGATTTTGTGCTTCCTTTTGCACCCGAAGAACTCGAAGTCGAACAGCCACTACTTGATCCCTTGCTTCTTATTAAACTTTCTTTCCAATCCTTTGCCAATTTCAAATTTGTCTTTAAACTCTTTATGTAGTGTATAGCATTGTCTATTTGATCAGGTAATGGTAAAGCTTCCTGCTTCATCAGCATGAAATGAAAAATAACACCAAATCATATAGTATTATCAAACATATATATTTAGAATAAATATTACTATTAGAGTGACGGTTGAAAAGAAAGTGTTATAAAATTAATAATGAAAAAATTAACGTAATAATATGTGCATGCAACACCATCTATGAAAATATGCCTAGGCTTAAAAGGTTTCTACAAATATTTGTTACAGTTGATCTATGATATATTAAATAAGGCTCATGTAAAGTTTAAGACAATTTCGCATGCAAGAGATTGAAGTAGAAAAGATAATCCACCTTGGGATTATAGTTAGGAAGAAGAGAGTTGAGTTTGGAACAAAGACTCTTCATCTTATTTCTCCTATTTTTCTCAACAATCTTTCTTTCGACTTTTGTTGAAGAACAAGTTTGACCAGCTGGTTGATAATGATCCATTGAAAAACAACCCTAAACTTCTCTTAGTTAGGATTATGATGAGAAAGTTAAGTGAGTTGTTTATGTATTTATATATGGTTAATAATTACTATGATATGATATAGTTAGTGATTGATAGAATATGAGGGTAAAACAAACACGTCACCTTTTGGCATCACATAATTTCGTCACTTTGTTTAATTCCTCGGAAAAATATTCTTAAACCGCGTTATTTCAATTTCAATCGCAATAATATTAATAATAATTTTTTCATTATTGTTGTCCTAATTTCAATATGTGATTCATTTTTCAAATATTGCGTCCACCTTGTTCTTCCGTTATACTGCAAGGTCTACTTAGTCGGTTAACAAAACTTAAACATTCAAAATCAAGTTAGGGCAAATATGGATATTACGACTTCCTAATGACTTCCTATTTTCGTGTGTGAATATATATATATATATATATATATATATATATATATATATATATATATTATTGATAAAAAAACTTATTTTAATATGTTTATTATTTTTAATAATTATTTTTAATAGTAACTATAAAATTATAATATTTAATTTTATTATTTTACTTAAGGTGGACGGGGGACAAGGAAATTTGGTGTTTAATGTGAGGACGAGACTTAGAATTTCAACAAAGAAAAGTGTATGCATGTTTCATTCGATTTATGTTGAAAAATTAAAAAATTTGATTCAAATAATTCAACTTAATGTAGTTTACTTTAAAGCGATTGTAAAAAATTTACCTAAATAATTCATTTTTTCATATTAATTTTTAAAATAATTTATGTTTCAAAATATTTCACAAAATATCCCATTTTCAGATAGGCTGAAGTGTTGTTGCTAGTTGAATTGACGCCAATCTTGTATTTTTAAGTGAAGACGTCAATTGGATTGGCGACACCGTATGACGTTGTCAATTAAATTCACACTTCATAAAGGAGGCGGCAATTGGTCTGGCACCAGTGTACCAGTAGAATCTTTTTAGTGTAAATAAATGTGCCTTCTACCAATTGCTACAATTAACACCTCATTTCAAATTCTTTTTTTACTTTCATCACTATCTCTATCATGATTGTTAAAAGATACGAGCATGTTTGTTATTTCGCAACGAAACCACCGGTGAAAATGTTTTTCTGGAACATCCAAAACATTGAGCATCTTGAGAAGAGTTTGAAAATTTGGTCAGACAGAGATATTAACGATGGGGAACGAATTAGAAGTATCGAGAGACTTGTTTCATACATCTCAATTGCAGATGACAGTAATGTTACGCAGCGTATGTTGGTGCGAGTTAGAGATGACGATGATGTTATAGATACGATGCTTGCAGCAGATGGCATTGTTTTAATTGTTGTAATCTCTTAGACATGTTGTGGTGTTAAGTTTTTTATCTGTTGTTTGTGTTGTTGTTTGGCACCATTGTTTTATATATTTTTTATCTGTTATTTTTAATATTACCCATTTTATGATCTAATCTTCTTTGTTTTTTATAGTTCATTTGGTCTCCATATCTAAACTTGGAACATCAACGTGAGGCAAGAGAAGAAGACGCAGCCGTTTAGACTGTATGCATGTCGATCATCAGATTTACCACTATGGAGATACACCACAGTGATCGTGTCAAACTGCAGTTTAGAATGCTTTAAAACATCCTAGATCCCCCGACTGACCTCAGTCAATGGCACCAACTAAAAATTAATGAAGAATGGAACTTTGTCAATTGGAAGGACTTTGTTAAATCTGAGTTTCGTAAACGGAGGAACCGTCGTGACCATGTCTTACGTGACCCTGTGATGCCAACCCCATCTAGATCAACTAATACTTATATGGCTTGGTATAAATTGGTTACAACAGGGTTTGTCTACAAAGAGAGATATTTGTACGACCCACGACAAACAACTTACATACAAGAATCTTTAACTTCTAACCCCTTAGAAAATTATCAAACTTGTTATTCACAACCCCTACCCAACAAAATTACCCACCCACAAACACACAAACCTATAATCAAAACATGTCCGACACCAACCACAATACCAAGAGCGTCCCCCATACCATCGCCAACAAAATGACTATTATCAAGATATTCAAATTGCATATGCCCCTAACACAACATCAAGATATAGCCAAATCACCCAAGGAACACATAACAACAACATTTCCTTATAACATAGCCAAAACGCCCAAACATCATACCATAGCCAAAACACACAAGCGTCACACCATAGCCAAAACACACAAACATCACAACAATCATATGACTTTCAATTACCATAACAAACATTTCAACCTTTCTACAACAAATCGTTCACACCAATGTCTCCCTTCAATCATTCAGACCGCACACCAATGACCCCTTCAACACATTCCAACTACTTTGGCATGGGTAGCGAACTCAGTTACGACAGTGTGTCGCTCCATACACAAGACTTCTTAAAAATGCAATAACTTCTTAGGGATTCTAATGATGTTCCTGAGATCTCAAATTCTCAAACATCTGGAGTGAATAAACAACAAAGACAACAAATAAGGGTAGTTAGAGGGTGTGGAAGCGGTGTCCGGTATGACCAACCCGGTCATCCTCGTTAGTTTATGTATAAGTATTTTTAATTAAATATTAATGTTTATTATTTATGCTAAAAAAAATCTGCTTGTACACTAGTGTCAGGTCAAATGGCGCCTCCTTTATGTATTTGTACACTGGTTCCAATTGAATTGGCAACACCATATGGAGTCGCCAATCCAATTATTAGTGCCCCCTCTTAAAAATATAGTTGTCGCCAATTCATCTAGCAGCATCACTTCATCCTCATCTGAAAGTGGGTATTTTGGGAAATTTTTTAAAATAGAGATTATTTTATTTTAAAAATTAATTTTAAAAAGTCGGTTATTTGGATAAAATATTCATTATTAAATATCTAAAGTTACAAATTATAATGTTTTCAAATTGTTCCGGACTGGCCGAATGACTAGGCATGGTCCAATCCACTTCAACTCCTAAAACGGCCCAATTTCCTAAGTCCAATCAATTTGGGGAACCATTTACCTTCCTGCCCCTCTACTGGGCAAATATAGTCGGATGAGCCCAAGGGTCACCTGCTCTTCCTCGGTAGTTACTACCTGTTATGCACGGTTCTACCATCCAGAAACACTCACGACGCTCGTGCCCACAACTGCGCCTTTTCCCGTGGCAACGGCTAGTTTCGGGCACCTCTGCCCATCCTAAACGGCTAGTTTCTAGCAGTTACCTATTCTTCGGGAAACGGTTATTTCACCCCGAAAATAGGGACCGTTGGCCATGCGCTGGGGGCACTATAAAAACCCTCTCATTTGAGAGGGTTAGGTATTCTAAATCATCCTACGAATCACATACTTTGTACTTATTTTCTCTCTCTCTCTCTCTCCTGATTCTTACTTTGGCATCGGAGTGCCTTGCAGGTACACCCCCTTCTTATCTCACACACACCCAACATCGCAGACGTCATCTTTGGCCCACTTCATGTTCTGATCAGCCGTCAAGATCAGCGGCACCGTGTGTGGGAACTTCTGTCATCTCCGTCTAACATTCATCGTAGATTCAAGACCAAAATAGCTCTATGTCCAAGATTCCGATCATGGCAAGCCAAGATCACGTTCATGATGCTCGCAACTCTGCTTTTCTCCCTGTCAGTAAGACTAATACTGATAGAGCTACACCCTTCCTTGGAGGTTACGCCTACCATCTAAGAGATGGAGCCACCGCATCTCCCTCCCCTGCCGTGCTGATCATGTTGAAGGCCAGCCCTCCCTGGACCACCAACCTGTTCCTATTCCGCCCAATGCCGACCCGGCTGTGGAGGCCCTTCTTGAATCTCTCAACAAAACCAACCTCCTAATCATCCAACAAAATGCGAGGATTGGAGCCCTAGAGGAGTCTAACCGGCTAGATCCCCTCAGCCGAGAAAAGAACACCGAAGATCCCGAAGTCCACCTCCCCGACGTGAAAGAGACCGTCGGGCAGCACCTGAACCAGAATCCCATGCCATTAGGAAGCGTGACCACATCTCCTCACGGAGCCAGTAATCCCTGGGGACCAAAAGGACCAGGGGGGACCAGCGTTCGCCTCCGCCCAGATCTAAGGGTCGGGCACGAACCTTATCTCCCCACCGGGATCACCGTCCTATTTTTGAGCGAAGCACCCGCTCCCCATAATGGACGAGTAGCAGCAGCGACGACGAGCCTCGCGGCTCGTTGTCTCAAAAGATCATGGCCATGCGCCTCCCCAAAGGAATGGAGAAACCACCGTCTTTGGGCACCTACGACGGTACAATGGATCCTGACGAGCACATCGAAAATATCGATGCCCTGCTCGACTATCGTGGCATCCGGGGCGCCATCAAGTGTAGATTTTTCCCTACCACGGTAAAAAAGGGAGCGATGACCTAGTATAAGAAACTTTCTAACGAGTTCATCACCTCGTGGCGACAGTTGGGGAGAATGTTCTCCAGACACTTCACGGCATCCCGCCGCCACCCGAAGATCGAAGCCTCCCTTGAGGCCATAATCCAAGGGAAAGACGAGCCTCTCCGAGCCTACATCGAGAGGTTCAATAAAGAAGCAGTACAGGTCTTAACGACCGATGACATTAAGAAGTTCTTGCTCGAGCGAGGACTTCGTCCCCGGACAGAATTCACCAAAGCAGTTGGCATTGAAACTCTGAGGACCCTGGACGCCTTCCTTCTCAAGGCGCAAGCATATATCCAGTATGAGGAGAAAGAATATGCCAGTTCCGCCCGGGACTCACAACACCAAGAGAGTTCCTGAGCCTCCAAGCATGATGATCCCTCGACATCTCGTTGGGGAGACAGAAGACGCGAGGACCGCCCCCGAGAATCCTGGGACAACAAAGGATCCTCCGGCCGCTTCCATGAATATACTCCCCTGACCGCTTCCATGGAGAAAATCCTCTCCGAATGCGCCAACACAGAGTTCAAACAAGCAGGGGTTCGGTTCCCTAAAAGATTCTGGCCAAGCCGAATACTAAAAAATCAAAATATTATCGTTTCCACAAGACTCACAGCCACACAACTGACGACTGCATCCACCTGAAGGATTCCATTGAGATACTGATCAGGGACGGACACCTGAAATAGTTTACCAAGAAGAGGGAAACTCCACGGCAGGACGCCCAGGAGTCCAAGAAAGTCGAGGAATAGGTGCCTTCCTCGGAAGAGACAAACCTTCAGGTCGCCATGAGCATATCGCGGCCTGAGGACTTCTATGTTCCTGAGGGGCTCAGCACTCCCCCATACTTCGCAGCACATAGCCAGTGGAAAACCTTCCCCTCCGCCATGGTCATCTCCGGAAGGGGCTTCAACAAGGTTACAATGGGCTCCATTAAAAGGAAGTTCGAGCATCTTCTCAACACGAGCTCCAACACAAGTACCACGCTCGACAAAGTATGGGGAGAGTCGGTCCACATCTCTTTCTACCGCGAGGAGCTCCTCGGTGGAGCTCCCAACTCAAGCATTCTGCTACTCATGAGAGCCCATATAGCTAACTTTGATGTTCATCGAATCCTAGTCGACCAGGGCAGCTCGGTCGACATTATGTACTCACAGTTGTTTTCCACCCTCCAGCTAGATCAATCGCACCGGACTCCCTACGTAGGCTCTGACTTACAGGGATTCAACGGGTCGGTCACAAAGCCCTGGGGATATATAGAATTGATTGTGACTTTCGGATCTGCAGAGACGGCCAGGTCTATTAAAGTCCAATTCCTGGTCATCGATTGCCCTTCTCTCTATCAGTGCATCTTTGGGCAGCCAACCTTGGCCTAATTGGTGGTTGTACCATCAATCGTGCATCTGAAAATGAAGTGATATACTTCAAAGGGTCTGGTCGCCACTCTACCTAGGGACATCGAGGCAGCAAGGAGATGTTTCGAAGCAGCCACCAAAGGACTCAACGTCATTGTCGCTAGGTCGAAGATTTCCAGTAAGTCGGCCCTGCCCAGCAGCTTAGGAGGCAAAGCTGCTGCCCCGCATCGACTCTATCGATCTCGACAGCCGCTTCTCCGAAGATGACCAGAAGAAGACCCAGACTTGTTCGAACAGCCCTTCAGCTTCAACCAGCACCGTCGAGAGCTCCCATCCGATGCGTCCAATTTTGGATGGCGAGTTCGAACTCGTCCTGCTCGGCGATGACCCCAAGCGAGGAGTAAAGATCGGGACTGAACTCCCCAACTTAGCGAAGAAATAACTCAAAGCTTGCCTTCGAGAGAATGCGGATTTGTTCGCCTGGAGCGCCGCTGAAATGCCTGGCCTGGATCCTGCTGTCGCCTGCCATTAGCTCACAATTGACCCCGCCGCTAAGGATGTAGCACAACGTAGGAGAAAGCAGTCTCCGGAGAAAACGGAGGCTGTCGAACAAGCTGTAAAAGACCTCCTCGAGGCAAACTTTATTTCGGAGGCCAAGTACACTACTTGGCTGTCCAATGTTGTACTCGTTAACAAGTCTAGCAGAAAATGGCGTATATGTGTTGATTATACTAATATCAATAGGGCTTGCCCTAAAGATGCATATCCCTTCCCCAATATAGATAAACTTGTTGATAATTCTGCTGGTTTTAAATTGTTATCGTTCATGGAGGCCTATTCGGGCTACAATCAAATATCCATGGCAAAAAGCAACAAAAGGTACACGACTTTCATGCCCGAATCAGGCAATTATTACTACAACGTAATGCCCTTCGGCTTGAAAAACGATGGCACTACCTACCAACGAATGATGAACAAGGTCTTCCGAGGAGAAATCGGGGATATACTCGAAGTATACATGGAAGACATGATCGTGAAGTCCCACGAGGAATCCGATCACACGGCCCATTTGAGGAATGTCTTCGAGCAGGCTAGAAAGTACCGGATGCATTTAAACCCAGAGAAGTGCACGTTCGGGGTACGAGCGGGCAAATTCCTCAGCTTCTATCTGACAGAACGAGGAATCGAACCTAACCCCGACAAGTGCAGGGCCTTCTCCAAATTTCCCACGCCTAGCTCAAAGAAATCTATCCAATCCCTCAACGGGATGCTCGCTTCATTATCCCGTTTTGTGGCCAAGTCTGCCCAGCACGCGCTGCCCTTTTTCAAACTCCTCCGCAAGGAGGCAACTTTCGAATGGACGGAGGAATGCGACCAGGCTCTCCTCCACCTAAAATGAGCATTGTTAGAACCGCCTGTCCTCTCTCCGCCAGATAATGGCAAAACCATGTACCTCTATCTCGCCGTGGCAACCGAGGCCGTCAACGCCAGCCTCATTCGTGAAACGCCCGACAGGTTAAAAACCCATATACTTCATGAGAAAAGCCTTGAAAGGACTAGAGCTGAGGTATTAACAGATTAAGAAAGTAGCCCTGACCCTCCTCAATGTCGCGAGAAGACTAAGACATGACTTTCGGGCCCACACAATTATGGTCCGAACAGACCAACCCGTGAAGCAACTGTTAGGGCGACCACACATGGCCGGCAGAATGCTCATGTGGTCGTTGGAACTATCTGAATTCAACATCCAATACGAGAGTAGAAAAGCCCGTAAGGCCCAGGCGCTGGCCGACTTTGTCGCGGAGATGACATTTGCCGAGCGCGCAAATGGATAATCTTTGTCGACGGGGCATCCAGCTCGGCAGGAAGCGGGGTAGGTATCATTTTGGAAAATGATGAAAGAATTATCATCGAAGTCTCGCTTACCCTATCTTTCCCTACTTCCAACAATCAGGATGAATACGAAGCCTTCCTCGCCGTTCTACGCCTGGCCGAAGACCTAGGAGCCGAGGAAGTTACCATCTGCACCGATTCTCAACTCGTAGCCCTCCAAGTGCGAGGAGAATACCATGCCAAGAACGACAACTTGTCTGAATACTTGACCCTAATTAAGGAGAAAATGACGAAATTCACGACGGTAGAAGTAAAGCATGTTCCCCGCGAACATAATGTCAGAGCGAACGTTTTGTCAAAGCTGGCGAGCACGAAGAAAAAGGGCAAAACAAATCCGTCATCCAGGAAGTACTTCCTCGATCCAACATCGAGAAAGCTTCCGCGGCCCTCGACGTGCAAGTCTTCGGCGACAGCAACTGCTGGATGACCCTCGTCTACAATTACCTCACTAAGGATGAATTACCATCCGACCCCAAGGAGGCCAGCATAGTCATTTGCAGGGCCTACTCCAACGTCCTAGTCGAAAATAAGCTATACAGGTGAGGGTTATCCATCACTTTGCTCAAATGTGTCGAGGAAGAGATGGTTGCCCATGTCCTACGCGAGATCCATGAAAGGATCAACGCCTAGTACCTCGCGGGGAGATCCCTCTCCAGAAAAGCTCTACGAGTAGGATACTACTAGCCGACCATGCAGCATGATGCAAAAGAGCACGTGAAAAGATGCGACAAATACCAACGACACGGGGACATGCACTTGGCACCGCCCAATGAGCTCAAAGCAATGTCCTCCCCGTGGCCCTTCGCATGGTGGGGCCTGGATATCCTGGGACCATTCGTCGTGGGGTCAAACCAGAACAAGTACTTGATACTGGGCATTAACTACTTCACCAAGTGGATAGAAGCAGAGGCTCTATCAAAATAACGACCCATAACATACTTCGCTTCTACAAGCGAAACATTATTTCCCGCTTTGACATCCCCCAAGAAATAGTCATCGACAACGGGCCGCAGTTCACGGACAAAAAGTTTCAGGAGTTCATTGCCCAATTGGGCACGAAACAACACTTGGCGTCCGTCGAACATCCCCAGACTAACTGGAAAGCCGAAGCAGCAAACATGGTAATGCTACGAGGGGTCAAATGAAGGCTGGAAGAAACGAAGAAAGCTTGGGGCGAGGAGCTGCACAGCGTGCTCTGGGCCTACCGCACTACGCCCCATTCTTCGACTGGGGTAACCCCTTTCTGTCTAGCTTACGGAATTGAGGCAGTGATCCTCATTGAGATACACGTGCCATCTAAGCGAACTGAATCCGCCCTGGACGAGGAGACAAATAGCGAGGCACTAAGGGAGGAGCTCGATCTCGTCGAAGAGGTCCGATCAGGAGCAGCTCTCCGCGAAGCCTCACTAAAACAAAAAATTGCAATTAGGCACAACGCCAAAGTTATACGGCGAGAATTCCAAGTAGGCAGTCTCGTCTTAAGAAGGAATCACAAAGATTCTCGAGAAGGAAAACTCATCGCAAACTGGGAAGGGCCCTATTGAATTCGGGCGAAGACAGAGAATGGAGCCTGCTACCTAGAACACCTCAACGGGGAAGAAATTGCTCGACCATGGAACTCCAAAAAGTTAAAACAATACTATAGCTAAGGCCCTAATCTTCGTATTGCTTCGTCGATACGACGAGCATAGTGTCCCGACCAAGAATGTGCGCCCAGGTACAAGCGCTGCATACAGACTGAGGCAGGCTTTCGCTCAAGAACGAGCAGAACCCATGCTCGACGACGGTTCCTCGACCGAGCCTGCAGTCGACAAAGTACCATGATAGGCTGAACACCCAGCTCGCGGTGGGAAGTTCATGCCGCGAACTCAGGCCTTAAACGCAACCTGATCTGCGCTCTCATGCCTGGAAGCTACCCAAACTGTCCGACCAGTCCCCCTCACTGCCGAACACATCTAATTCGAGCAAATTCCAAAACAACAAACAAATCAGTTACTCTTATTACAAGCACATACGTGCACCGAGTAATAATTCAACACTTAGTGAAAATAAAAGGAAAGTAAAGCCATGCGCGAAATAGATCATACATAACCGACCAGATCGGCTAGAATCATATATTACAATAATAAGTGGTCACGAAGACCACGATTGTACTTGTTACATTAACAAGGGGCCATGCCCCATACAAAATAAAAAATTACATAAAAACGATACGCGGGCCGAAGGTACAACAAAAAGAAATCACTCCTCCATCTGTTGAGGCTCCTCATGAAGAGTTCGGGCATGCTCATCGCCGATCTGGAGAAAGTCGGGGATAACGGTCTTTCCATCCTCAATAAGGTACAGGAAACTGGTCCCCTCAGTGGACAGTTAGACCCCAGGGTTCATAAGTTACAGCTGCGCCACAGCGTTGTTGAAAGAATCCTCGCCAATGGCTTCGACGTCATCCTCCGCCTGCACGATACGGGCAATCAACTCAGGCCGAGTCTTCAGCTTCTTCAGCTTCTCGTGCTCATCCTCAGCAGGGGCAGCAGTAGACCTCAGTTGTTCGACCACATCTTTCGCGACCTTATTCTCTGCGGGCAGAGTGTCTTTCTCCCCCTGGATCTTAGTCAGCTCCTCCTGGGACTTTTTCATCTCCTCCTCGGCAGACCTAGCCTCCTCCTAAGCATTTTTCAACTTCTCCTCCAAGACCGTTATCGCGACCTAGGCCTTCTTGAGCTCAGAGTCAAGAGGGGAATCTTCCTCTGCATAAACCGTCGCCATCTCTTGGACCCTAATCCGGGTGGAGGCATCATATGCCAGCATTGCCCTTTTTCTCGGGCGATCCATTGCCTCGAGCTTTAGAGACTCCGCCCGAGGAACCGTCAAGGAGGAGCCTTCGAAGAACCTTTTATTGTGGAGGAATGGAGGCAACTCGAACCTATTTTTCTCCCATGCATGGTTGAGGTCCACCGTCTCGGTCGGCCGCAAGCGCTTGATGTAACGCCCCAGTTTTGTCAGTTTTGCCATTTTATCTATTTGAGTCGTTTTTTATTATTTTATTATTATATTATGTTATTTCTGACTTCTATGTGATAATGTGTTATTTTTAGTCGAGATTATATTTTATCGGGTTTTGGGATCGTTCGCGAGATATTTGAGTGTAGGGGTATTTTAGTCTTTTTGGGTGGTTAGATATTTTGATTTTTTATAAAATAGAAAAGTAGTAAGAGTAGAGAGAAAAGTAGAAAGAAAAGAAATTAGAGAGAAAAGAGAAGAAGAAAAGAGGAGAAGAAAAGAGAGAATTTTGGAAGAGCTTGGAAATTAATCAACCGACTTTTCTACGCGTTATTTAATCGGGTAAGGGTGTGAAACTCGATTATCTTATCGTTGTGTATGATTATGTATGTGTGTTTGTATGTGGTATTGGTTTTTCGATAGTTTTTCGGTTATAGGTCGAAAACGCGTAAACGAGTAGAAATCGATGTTTTCACGGACGGAAATTGGTATAATTTGTGTTGTATGATCTCTATATGTTTATGAACCATTGCTATTAACGGTTTTGCTGCTGGAAGTGATTTAGGTGGAAAAATGAGATTTTTGGGGGTGAGGAACAGTGTAAACGCAAGCAGAAAATTCTGCTTCTGGTGTGAAGCGTCGGGCGGTGGGCTTGTTTCGCCGGGCGGTTCGTTCTTTCGCCGGGCGGTTTTGAGAGGCGCAGAGGTTACAAGTTCCTGACTCTTTTGAGTCATTTTGGTGGAAGGGGTGACGCCTGTGCTTCGTCGGGCGAAGTAGCGGCGAAGGGTGTTTTGCCGGGCGGTTTTAGGGTTAGGCGGGGTGGTTTGCAGTTTTTTTTCACATTTTTATTTTCTTGTTAATTTCATAACTTTTGATCTGATTATCCGTTTTGAATGTTCTTTATATCGTTGGAAAGCTTATGAAATGTCCTTGCTTGTGATGATAATTTTGAGAATTGTTGGCCGATTAAATTATGTTGTAAATTTGAAATAGTGTCGTTTTGTCGACTTTTGCCATAGTAATCATGTGTAATTGATGTATATCATGCAATATGTTATTGGTATAGATATACTCTGATATACGTGCTGTGTTGACATGAAAATGCATGTGCAATATGTTGTGATGATGTGTGGCTTAAGAGCAAGTAATTGCGATGTATGGTAACTGTTGATATATGCATGATTATGGATGCGTATATATGTGCATATTAAATGTCATGAGTCCTTGTATGCCAAGCATCATGATATGCATTGTTGAGACGTCTTGAGTGACGGTTTGGATTCCAGAGGGAATTTGCTATAACGTCGTGTGCCCATGTGGGGTATGAGCGATGATTATAGACGATCGTGTGCCCATGTGGGGTGTGAGCGATCAGGTCGTGTGCCCGTGTGGATTGTGAGCGATCCATAAACGTCGTGTGCCCGTGTGGGGTGTGAGCGACGAGGGACATCGTATGCCCGACGGGGAGTTACAGTGATGTAATGAGCGATGATTCCAACACAGTTCCTAAGTGAACTAGTGATGAGAAACAATGGAAGTCGGTACCGCGTGTGCATATGCATAGAGTCGTTGTGTCGGTCTCTTGCATTGCATAAATCATTATGGTTGTTTATGTGTGGAAACGTGGATAAAAATTGATATATGGATATGTGTTGGGGATGGAAATATGAATTATTCCTTGTATTGCCTTATGTTTGAATTATGGCGTGAGTGGTGGTGAGAACCGTATATATATATATATATATATATGTGTGTGTGTGTGTGTTTTTGGTGTTATATATAATTATATGCAATTATATTATGGTTGTTTTTCTCACCCTTCTGCTGTTTTATAATGCTCTATGAGGCATTGCAGATTAGAGTTGCTGGAGGTAGTTTTGTGAAGCTTTGCGTCTTCATTCTTTTGTCGGTCGACTCTGATAGGTGACACCGGGTAGTTAGGGAGGCCGTTTGGGATTATTTGCGTATTATGTATATACATCTTTTGGCTTTTGCATGTACAACTTGGTGTATGATAAACTTTTTATGATATATATATATATGTTATTATGTTTTAGATTTTCCGCTTTATTCTAAAATCTGAAATGTGGGTGTAAGGAACTGAATTCCTCTGTTGATTGCTACCCCACTGTTGCATATCTTTATGAGCAGGTGTTGTATGTATTGTTTCAATTTGATGTGACCCATCAGTCTATGCCATGATAATGTAGATATACTCTGACAAAATTTTGAATTTTCTTTTACTGCTTTAATTAATTGGGGGTATAGATTAGGGGTGTTACATTAAGTGGTATCAGAGCCAGTCCGTGTCAGTGGTGTCAGTCCTTGGTCGGTGTGGCGTTTGGAGTGAGCTGTTTGCTTAACCATAGTTTCTGTTATTGGAAATGAACAGAATATGGCTGGTAGAAATGATGTTGCTTTGGCTACGGCTATGCAAGCTATGGCTCGTGCTGTGCAGGGTGCACCTCATGCTGCAGGTAATGATGAGTTCAGGAAGAACAAACCACCTGTCTTCAAAGGAAGATATGATCCTGATGGTGCACAGATTTGGCTAAAAGAGATTAAAAGGATTTTCCGAGTGATGGATTGTGCTGAGGATCAGAAGGTGAGACTGGGTACTCACATGTTATTGGAAGAAGCTGATGACAGGTGGGTTAGTACTCGTCGTGTGTTGGAAGCTGCAGAGGAAGAGATTACTTGGGCTGTGTTTAGTATGGAGTTTCTGAGGAGGTATTTTCCTGAAGATGTAAGAGGAAAGAAGGAAATTGAGTTCTTGGAACTAAAACAAGGTAATATGTCTGTTGTTGATTATACTGCTAAGTTTGTGGAACTTGTGCAGTTTTATCCTTATTATGCTGAAGCGACTGCTGAATTTTCTAAGTGTGTGAAGTTTGAGAATGGCTTGCGTCCTGAGATAAAACAGGCAATTGGTTACCAAAGGATTCAGAGGTTTTCTGATTTGGTGGATTGTTGTAGAATTTATGAAGAGGACAGTAAGGCTCGTTCTACACATTACAAGAGTGTGAGCGAGAGGAAAGGGAAGCAACAGTTTTGTGGTGGTCCGTATGTGACACCAACTGATAAGGGTAAACAAAGGGGGAATTTTGAGAAAAGGTCAAGTGGAGGAGGAATGTCTGGTCCTATGAGGTGTTATAAATGTGGTGAGATGGGGCATCGTCAGGTTGAGTGTCGGAAAGATATGAGGAAGTGTACTAATTGTGGAGGTGTAGGACATGTTGCTGCTGATTGTGCCAGGAAGAATGTGGTGAAATGTTACAACTGTGGTGAACCTGGTCATATTAGTACGAAGTGTCCGAAACCGAAGTAGGCTCCATCTGGTGGGAAAGTATTTGCATTAGCAGGAACTCAGACTTCAAGTGCAGATCGTCTGATCAGAGGTACTTATTTTATTAATAGTACGCCTTTAGTTGCTATTATTGATACTGGAGCGACTCATTCGTTTATTTCGTCTAAGTGCGCGAAGCGTTTGAATCTTGTGTTGTCTTTGATGGGTGGTGAAATGGTTATTGATACTCCAGCGATGGGGTCAGTAACTACTTCTTTGGTTTGTCTAAGATGTCCTTTGACCATTTATGGTAAAGACTTTGAGATGGATTTGGTGTGTTTGTCATTGGAAGGATTAGATGTGGTTCTGGGTATGAATTGGTTGCAATTCAATTGAGTTCATATTGATTATTATCATAAGCTGGTAAGGTTTCCTTCTCTTGAGGAAGATGAAGACTCGAGTTTCTTATCTACCAAAGAGTTGAAGAGACTTTTGGCGGATGAAGCTCAGTTGTTTGGGTTGTTTGCATCTTTGACTGTGGATAGTCAAGTTTCACTTGATGTATTTCTTGTGGTGTGTGAATTTCAGGAAGTGTTTCCTGAGGATATTTCAGACTTACCGCCAGAGAGAGAGGTGGAGTTTTCTATAGATCTAGTTCCTGGTACTAGACCTGTTTCTATGGCACCTTATCGTATGTCGGCGTCTGAGTTGGTGGAGTTAAACAAACAGCTGAATGAGTTGTTGGAGAAGAGGTTTGTGAGACCAAGTGTGTCACCTTGGGGTGCTCCAGCTTTATTGGTGAAAAAGAAGGATGGAAGTATGCGGTTGTGTATTGATTATCGCCAATTGAATAAGGTGACGATTAAGAATAAGTATCCTCTTCCAAGAATTGATGATCTGATGGATCAGTTGGTTGGTGCGTGTGTGTTTAGTAAGATTGACTTGAGGTCAGGGTATCATCAGATTAGGGCGAAGGAGGATGATATTCAGAAGACAGATTTTAGGACACGATACGGTCATTATGAATTTTATGTGATGTCGTTCGGGGTTTCTAATGCGCCAAGTGTGTTTATGGAATACATGAATCGTATTTTTAACGAGCATCTGGAACGATTTGTCGTTGTGTTTATTGATGACATTTTGATTTATTCTAAGTCTCGGGTAGAGCACGCGAAGCATTTGCGTATTGTTTTGCAGGTTTTAAAGGAAAGGAAGCTTTTTGCCAAATTGTCCAAGTGTGAATTCTGGTTGCCGGAGGTGAGTTTTCTTGGGCACGTAATTTCAGGTAATGGTATTTCTGTGGATCCATCTAAAGTAGAAGCCGTTCTACAATGGGAGGCTCCGAGATCTGTTACTGAAATTCGAAGCTTTTTGGGTTTGGCCGGTTATTATCGAAGGTTTATTGAGGGTTTTTCTAAGCTAGCACTTCCTTTGACCCAGTTGACTTGTAAAGGGCAAGCGTTCATTTGGGATATTCGGTGTGAAGAAAGTTTTAATGAGCTGAAGAGAAGATTGACGATAGCTCCGATTTTGATTTTGCCGAATCCTAATGAACCATTTGTGGTTTATTGTGATGCTTCTTTGATTAGTCTAGGTGGTGTTCGAATGCAAGAAGGTAAGGTGGTGGCTTATGCTTCAAGGTAGTTAAGAGTTCATGAGAAAAATTATCCTACTCGTGATCTTGAGTTAGCGGCCGTGGTTTTTGTGTTGAAGATCTGGAGGCATTATCTCTACGGTGTCAGGTTTGAAGTCTTTAGTGATCACAAAAGTTTGAAATATTTGTTTGATCAGAAAGAGCTAAATATGAGGCAACGTAGATGGTTGGAATTCTTGAAGGACTACGACTTTGGCTTGAATTACCATCCTGGTAAAGCTAACATGGTAGCTGATGCTTTGAGTCGAAAATCGTTACATATGTCCGCTTTAATGGTTAAGGAGTGGGGACTTTTGGAATCGTTTAGAGACTTAAGCTTGGTTTGTGAAGTGACGTCAGATAGTGTGAGGCTTGGTATACTAATGATTACTAATGATTTTCTGATGACTGTTAGTGAAAAGCAAAAGTTGGATATGAAATTTGTGGATTTGATGTTGGTAGGAGAAAAAGATGCGAATAGTGATTTTCAAGTGGATATTAATGGTGTTTTGAGATTCCAAGGTAGAATTTGTATTCCTGATGATGCGGAGTTGAAAAATATGATTTTGGAGGAAGGACACCGGAGTAATTTAAGTATACATCCGGGAGCGAATAAGATGTATCAGGATTTGAAGAAGATTTTCTGGTGGTCTGGGTTGAAAAGAGATGTGGCTCAGTTTGTTTATGCATGTTTGACTTGTCAAAAATCGAAGGTGAAACATCTGAAGCCTAGTGGCTTGTTGTAACCGTTGGATATTCCTGAGTGGAAGTGGGATAGTATTTCCATGGATTTTGTAACAGGGTTACCGAATACTCAACGAGGGGCATAATGCTATTTGGGTGGTTATTGATAGGCTGACTAAATCGGCTCATTTTATTCCGATTGACATCAGTTTTTCTTTGGAGCAGTTAGCTGAGATTTACATCAGTGTGATTGTGAAGTTGCATGGGGTTCCATTGAGTATTGTTTTTTATCGAGATCCTAGGTTTACCTCGAGATTTTGGGAAAGTTTGCAGAAGGCGTTGGGTTCTAAATTGAGATTGAGTTCGGCTTATCATCCGCAGACAGAGAGGACGATTCAGTTGTTGGAAGATTTGTTGAGGGCGTGTGTTTTGGAACAAGGTGGTGCGTGGGATAGTTATCTTGCATTGATTGAATTCACGTATAATAACAGTTTCCATTCTAGTATTGGAATGGCACCGTTTGAAGCATTGTATGGACGGAAGTGTCGAACACCTTTGTGTTGGCACGAATCTGGTGAGAGAACGGTAGTTGGACTAGAGTTGGTGCAGCAGACGACGGAAAAAGTGAAGCTTATTCGTGAGAAAATGAAGGCTTCTCAGAGTAGGCAAAAGAGTTATCATGATCGGAGACGGAAAGATCTTGAGTTCCAAGAGGGCGATCATGTATTTCTGAGGGTTACGCCAGTAACGGGTGTGGGTCGTGCATTGAAATCGAAGAAACTTACTTCTCGGTTTATTGGTCCTTACCAGATATCCGCGAGAGTGGGTGCTGTGGCGTATAGGGTGGCGTTGCTGCCGAATCTGTCGAATTTGCACGATGTGTTCCATGTTTCACAGCTTCGGAAGTATGTTTCGGATCCGTCGCATGTGATCCCGATGGATGAGGTTGAGGTAAGGGAAAACCTTACAGTAGAGGCATTACCAGTTAGGATTTTGGATCGCGAGGTGAAGCGGTTGAGGGGCAAGGATATTGCACTTGTGAAAGTGGCGTGGGGAGGCGCTGCTGAGGGAAATTTGACTTGGGAGTTGGAGAGTCGGATGCGGGAGTCGTATCCAGAGTTATTCGTCTCAGGTATATTTTCGAGGACGAAAATTTCTAAGTGGGGGAGAGTTGTAACGCCCCAGTTTTGTCAGTTTTGTCGTTTTATCTATTTGAGTCTTTTTTGATTATTTTATTATTATATTATGTTATTTCTGACTTCTATGTGATAATGTGTTATTTTTAGTCGAGATTATATTTTATCGGGTTTTGAGATCGTTCGCGAGATATTTGAGTGTAGGGGTATTTTAGTCTTTTTGGGTGGTTAGATATTTTGATTTTTTATAAAATAGAAAAGTAGTAAGAGTAGAGAGAAAAGTAGAAAGAAAAGAAAATAGAGAGAAAAGAGAAGAAGAAAAGAGGAGAAGAAAAGAGAGAATTTTGGAAGAGCTTGGAAATCAATCAACCGACTTTTCTACGCGTTATTTAATCGGGTAAGGGTACGAAACTCGATTATCTTATCGTTGTGTATGATTATGTATGTGTGTTTGTATGTGGTATTGGTTTTTTGATAGTTTCGGTTATAGGTCGAAAACGCGTAAACGAGTAGAAATCGATGTTTTCACGGACGGAAATTGGTATAATTTGTGTTGTATGATCTCTATATGTTTATGAACCATTGCTATTAACGGTTTTGTTACTGGAAGTGATTTGGGTGAAAAATAATATTTTTGGGGGTGAGGAACAGTGTAAACGCAAGCAGAAAATTCTGCTTCTGGTGTGAAGCGCCGGGCGGTGGGCTTGTTTCGCCGGGCGGTTCGTTCTTTCGCCGGGCGGTTTTGAGAGGCGCAGAGGTTACAAGTTCCTGACTCTTTTGAGTAATTTTGGTGGAAGCGGTGACGCCTGTGCTTCGCTAGGCAAAGTAGCGGCGAAGGGTGTTTCGCCGGGCGGTTTTAGGGTTAGGCCGTCGGTTTGCAGTTTTTTTTTCACATTTTTATTTTCTTGTTAATTTCATAACTTTTGATCTGATTATCCGTTTTGAATGTTCTTTATATCGTTGGAAAGCTTATGAAATGTCCTTTCTTGTGATGATAGTTTTGAGAATTGTTGGTCGATTAAAATATGTCGTAAATTTGAAATAGTGTCGTTTGTCGACTTTTGCCGTAGTAATCATGTGTAATTGATGTATATCATACAATATGTTATTGGTATGGATATACTCTAATTTGCGTGCTGTGTTGACATGAAAATGCATGTGCAATGTGTTGTGATGATGATGTGTGGCCTAAGAGCAAGTAATTGCGATGTATGGTAACTGTTGATATATGCATGATTATGGATGCGTATATGTGTGCATATTAAATGTCATGAGTCCTTGTATGCCAAGCATCATGATATGCATTGTTGAGACGTCCTGAGTGACGGTTTGGATTCCAGAGGGAATTTGCTATAACATCGTGTGCCCATGTGGGGTGTGAGCGATGATTATAGACGATCGTGTGCCCATGTGGGGTGTGAGCGATCAGGTCGTGTGCCCGTGTGGGGTGTGAGCGATCCATAAACGTCGTGTGCCCGTGTGGGATGTGAGCGACGGGGGACATCGTATGCCCGATGGGGAGTTACAGTGATGTAACGAGCGATGATTCCAGCAGAGTTCCTGAGTGAACTAGTGATGAGAAACAATGGAAGTCGGTACCGCATGTGCATATGCATAGAGTCGTTGTGTCGGTCTCTTACATTGCATAAATCATTATGGTTGTTTATGTGTGGAATCGTGGATAAAAATTGATATATGGATATGTGTTGGGGATGGAAATATGAATTATTCCTTGTATTGCCTTATGTTTGAATTATGGCGTGAGTGGTGGTGAGAACCGTATATATATATATATATATATATATATATATATATATATATATATATATATGTGTGTTTTTGGTGTTATATATAATTATATGCAATTATATTATGGTTGTTTTTCTCACCCTTCTGCTGTTTTATAATGCTCTATGAGGCATTGCAGATTAGAGTTGCTTGAGGTAGTTTTGTGAAGCTTTGCATCTTCATTCTTTTGTCGGTCGGCTCTGATATGTGACACCGGGTAGTTAGGGAGGCCGTTTGGGATTATTTGCGTATTATGTATATACATCTTTTGGCTTTTGCATGTACAACTTGGTGTATGATAAACTTTTTATGATATATATATATATGTTATTCAGTTTTAGATTTTCCGCTTTATTCTAAAATCTGAAATGTGGGTGTAAGGAACTGAGTTCCTTTGCTGATTGCTACCCCACTGTTGCATATCTTTATGACCAGGTGTTGTATGTATTGTTTCAATTTGATGTGACCCCTCGGTCTATGCCATGATAATGTAGATATACTCTGACGAAATTTTGAATTTTCTTTTACTGCTTTAATTAATTGGGGGTATAGATTGGGGGTGTTACACTTGAACCTCGAGGTTACGGGCACTAGGGAACTCTGGACAGGCGGCGGAGTCGACAAGAATGTCCCCGACCCCGTTTGTGGAGGTAAACCTCGTTGGCTGAGCTGGCTCTTCGTGTTTGTCGCGCCACCCTTGCCATTCGCATGGGCATTCTTTACCATCTGCTCGTGCGCAGAAGGCATTTTACCTGCAAAAACATAACGAGCACGTTAGCAAATGGGGAAGACAATAATCCAAACAAGCTAAGAATTAAAGACTACCTAGCAATTTATGAGCATCATCCTGAGTCCTGCACTCAAGGAGCTCCTTCGTGTTAATATAACGGATCTCCACCTTCTGCCCACCATCTTCCTCGAAGATCGAATCCCCGCTCTTAGTCCATCACTGGGCAGGGGTAAACTCGTTAACAAAATTCACCAGCGTCGTATAACCGGCTTTGTCATTGTCATCCAACATTTTCGGCTGGGTAAGATACTGTTCAGTCCCTTGGGAAAAGTGAGCCCCACTCCAGCAGAAGGGGAACTTCAGCAACCTCTGTGCCACTACCTTTCCCTGCTCGTTGTAAAGATCATCCTCGTTCTCATCCGTCGACACCTCCCAGACATACGTGGAGTCCTGAGCCTTCTTTGACACGAGCTCGATAATGTAAAACCTCTCATTAAAAGTCCTAATGGACTCAGAGAATGGTTTGAACAACTTCCTCGCCTGCTTCAACGAGACTCATCCGAACTTCCTCCCCGAGACTTGCTGCTGGAGACGGAAGATTGTAAAGAACAAGGGGAGGGTAGCTCCTATCTTCAGGAACTCGCACATCAATTCAAAAGCCCGGATAAATGTTAGGGAATTAAGATGCAGCTGCGAGGGGTCCAGATCTAAATGCATAAAGACTGGCCTCTGGAAATCAGTGAAGGGCAGCCTCAGCCCAATATCCTTGAACACGTACTCATACATCAAGAACCTCTCCCCACAGTCCGTGTAGATACGGTCGTCCTCTCCAGGGAAATGAACTTTCCATTCCCCTTCAGCCCCCACGGTGGTGAAGACGTCCCCAGTATACGAAGCAAAAACAGAGGCATGCTCTGCAAGTTCCGCGACTGAGCAGTCTTCTGCGGAGGTCCTCGCAGGTGGGGTCTCGCCGTCATCGCTGGGAGTAGTTGTGTCTTCCGTATAACTACTTTGTGAGGAGCTCTCCTCAGACAAGTTTATAAGAGTTTCATCTTCATTTTCACGGGCCATCTCCTTCACCTGAAAAGAAGAGGACAAAAGTGAATTCGATGAAAAAATAAAATCCACCCTTCCACCGGTAGTCAAGTGAAAGGGCGCGCAAAGGCCCGAGGACGCTGTCCCTAACCTAAGCCATACTCAAATGGCACAGTTGTGGCGCGAGGAGATGCCCGGGGCAACCTCTCCAACGCACGCGGGGAGATCCTCCTCGGTTCGCTACCCAGAATACCACTTGAAGGCCTACCGGAAAATTCATGAACCTGCCGAAAAACTCATAGGTACACCGGAAAATTCATGAGCTCCGTCGGCGACTAACGCGCCCATCGTCGTAGCGGCGTCAGAAATGACCTAGATCCCTAAATTCCTAAGCTTCCGGCGACCATGGCAGCGGCTAAAACTGACCAAACCACTGCCTACCACCAACAGTTGCTGGAAGCTGCCGCTACACTACCTAGTTTCACCCAAACATCATGCGTCCCAGAAGATCAAAAAGCTAAAAAGCCTGAAACTAGAGTCAAGTTGAGTAACTTATGTGGTCGAGGAAGTGTAAGAGGGTCGAAGAAGGCTGACCAGTGCTTGTACGGCGGCTGGACGACGGTTGAACGTTAATAAACGGAAGAACTCAGACTAGAGAAGCGAAGAAAGATAGAGAAGCGAAAAGTGCAAATGAGCAGGTCCTCCCGCTATTTATAGGCGTTCTAAGGGCACGTGCACGAGCACGCGCGGCTAGGGGCATCATCATGACCCTAGCCTAGCCATCATGACGCATTTAATGCAGCTCAGGGCTCGAGGCACACGTGGCATCCCACCTCTTCAGATCACATCAATCGTTGGGCTCCATGTACGTCAGGCACGCCATACGATACGTATCCCGCGGGCACAGACACCCTCGGGCATCCTAGAACAGTCTCATCTCATCGTCAAGCGACGACCATTTCTAGACCTCCCCGGGACTGCGAATTACCCTTAAGTCATCACTCTCGTGCTCGGGAGCAACGGCTTGGGGGACTCCTGTTCTGGACTGGCCCAATTACTATGCATGACCCAATCCACTTCTGCTCCCAAAACGGCCCAATTGCCAAAGTCCAACCAATTTGGGGCAGCATTTACCTTCCTGCCCCTGTACTGGGCAAATATGGTCGGATGACCCCAAGGGTCACCTGCTCCTCCTCAGTAGTTACTGCCCGTTATGCACGGTTCCACCATCCAGAAACAGTCACGACGCTCGTGCCCGTAACTGCGCCTTTGCCCGTGGCAACGACTAGTTTCGGGCACCTCTGCTCGTCCTAAACGGCTAGTTTCTGACAGTTACCTATTCTTCAGGAAACTGTTATTTCGCCTCGAAAATAGGGATCGTTGGCCACGCGCTGGGGACACTATAAAAACCCTCTCATTTGAGAGGGTCAGGTATTTTAAATCATCATACGAAACACATACTTTGTACTCTCTCTCTCTCTCTCTCTCTCTCTCTCTCTCTCTTTCTCTCCCAATTCTTACTTTTGTATCAAAGTGCCTTGCAGGTACACCCCCTCCTCATCTCACACACACCCAACATTGCAGACGTCATCTTTGTCGTACTTCAAGTTCTGATCAGCTGTCAAGATCACAAATTAAAAATAATAGGTTTAGTAAAATAGTATATAAAATAATAAATTAAAAAAAACTAAATTCAACTAATAAATTATATTATAAAATAAAAAATCAACTAATAATAATTTAATAAAATACATCATATTAATTTTTTTTATGCAGTAAATGACATTAATTAAAAAAAAATATGTATGAGGTATAGTTTAGTTTGGCTCAATCTTAAAATTCCAATACAAAATTTGATTCCTTACTGATTTTTTCAACATAACATTTAAACACATTTAATGATATTTGATTTTATATGAGTTTGACTTATATTTCTACATTCTACGTCGTCAGGACTCTATCAACACAAAAGAAAATAAGATTTTTATTGGCTTTCAATTATAAAACAAATAAAAAACTAATAAGATTTTTATGTTTTTTAATTATAAAACAATATAAAAAACTAAAACGTTATTTTGAATCTTCTACCATATGTCACGTATGCTCTCTTGTGTGAGTGTGTGAGTGTGATAATAATGACTATTATGTATTAAAAAAATCTATGTTTATATTTTTAAAAAAATGTATTTCTCTATATTTTCTTGTATGCATGTCTTCCTATTGTATCCCAAATCTTATGTGCACTGCACACTCAGAAATTCAAAAAAATGCATCTACAACTTTGACCACTGTATTGTGCTGCTTGAACCCTGCCAATCTACCAAGCTTAGTCGTTATCATAACTAAAGATCTACCCCACGCGCAACGCAACTTTACGAAATTTACAAATAATTTCTCTTTTTATATACTTTTTTCTTTTGGGTAGACAAACGGTCGGTCATGGCTGGATCTATGGTGTTCTAAAGTGGATAAAATGTTTAAAATTAAATTAATTCGTTAAAAGAATTCTTAGAGTAAAATTCTAATTAAAAAGAAATTGTAAATTGAATTAAAACATTTAGAAAATATAAAAATTAAATATTATTGAATGTGTTTGACTGTTTTTTTATAAAAACTGTTGGATTGAAAATAGATTTTAGATTGATTTTTTAAAATCAATTCAAACTGAACCATATTGTATGTGTTCTGGACTGGGCCTGTGGCTGATCCAACGTCGAGTACAGTCCATTTCAGTCTACGTCTAGGACGGTCCAGAGCGCTTGCCCAATCCGTTAGGGCCAGTGGAGGGCACGTTTCCCATGTGCCCCTCACCCGATGACACGTCACCAACTTGACCCACACACCTCATGGAACCATTATGCCCTTCAAAACGGGCAAGTCCATCCATTATCCGGGTAGGGCGGATCGACTGACCCAGGATGATGAGTACGAGCTGCTCATCTCTACTCTCACGTGGAAATCCTGGTAATCACTATAAAAACCCTCCTCTGCGGGAGGGTCAAGAATTCTATTCTTTACCCTTTCTTACTCACCAATATTCACTTGAACTGACTTAAGCATCAGAGTGTTTGCAGGTACACCCCCTCTCCGTCGACCGTTCAAGACCGCGGACGTGTTGGTGGCCACTTACCTTCTCTGATCTATAGGTTAGATCATTGACGCCGTCTGTGGGAAACCTGTTTCCCCATCTTTTCTTTCATTTAAACCAAAAGATCAAAACAAAAAACTTCAGAAACCAATCATGGCCGGTCAACACGACGACAACAACGACGGTCACGAAATCGTCCTTTCTCCCGTCCATAACGCTGACAACGACAATGGCATGCCCTTTCTGGAGGAAAGCACTCCACTGCAGAGAGACAGACGCGCCGCCTCCCCTCCTCGGACGATGCGGCCGACCACGGCATCCAACACGTCGAAACTCGCAAAGCTCCAAAGAAGGCGCTGGAGAAATTTCAACCGATTCCAGCCCGACCCAAGCCAAGTTAGGATCGGTGATGGTGTCGACCAGGTGAAGACCCTCAGCGCTGCGTGTAACACTCCAATTTTAGTAATTATTTATTTATATTATATTAATTAACTAATTGAGTGATTTTATGCATATTTGATTTATTTAATTGATTTATTTTATTTGGTGGAATAAAAATAGAATTGATAGATTTAGTAATTGCGCCTAAATTGGGAGTGTGAATAGAAAGTGAGAGAGTGGGTTAGTGAGCCCAATAGATTTATGAGAAAGTTGTGAGAATGATACATAAGAAAAAGAGATAGAATAGGGTTAGAAGTTGCGAAAAGAGGCCAACGAGAGAAGATGAGAAGAGAAGAGGAACCAAGAGAAATTCAAGAATTCAAGAAAAATCAAGGTAATGGTGAGTTTTTATATAATTATTGTGATTGTTTGATAGTGTTTAATGGGTAAAAATATGTTTATGATGAAACCACTAAATTTTTCATGAATTTGAAATTGTTAGGTTTTAGTGATAATTTTTTAGATGTGTTAATTTAATTGTGTTTGTAATTGATATGTTGGTATACTATAGAGACTCATTCAATAATTGGAGTAAACTCATTTGAATTGGAGTTGGAATATATATATAAGAAACGTATCATATGAGAATGTCATTTTTATGTGAAAACATGAGAATGAATCTGAACCATTAGATTTTAAAATAAATGGTAGAGATTATGTGTTAGTTTTTTTCTCTCTCCTTCATCATTTATTTTAATAATGGAGGAGAGAGAAAAACAAAAGTCACACATAATCTCTACCATTTATTTTAAAATCTAATGGTTCAGATTCATTCTCATGTTCTCACATAAAAATGACATTCTCATAGTGTGTATATATATATATATATATATATATATATATATATATATATATATATATATATATATTGTTGAACCGTGGCGCTAGAATAAGAAGAAAAAAATGTGTAACCCATTAATTATCCTTCCTGTAGCGTAGAACAAGGAATTGGTTAATTAAAATGTGACTTTAATTTCTTAAGTACTGTAGCGAACAAAGAAAATAATAGGAAAGGAAGTATGACACATTAAACTTCATGAGCTGTAGCGCAAATTGATAGCTTGAGAATGTCCATGAGTAATTAATGTAGCTTACATTTCATATGCTATAGCACCTCTTTCACCTAATTCAATAATATTTAATATGAAATGTAACACTCCCTTTCATCATAGGATTACTGTTGCGCATGAGATTAAGTGAATGTAGGAATCTTTCTTCCACCTCATGCCCTGTAGCGAATAAAAATCAAGAAAGCATTTGGAAATGAAAAGTAACCCTTCCATTACTTCTTTCTATAGCGCAGGAAAAATGAGAACAATATAATTCTTTCCATACCACCACTTTAGCTTACTGTAGCAAGGAAACAATAGGATATGAAAGCAATGTTTCTTTAATTAAAGTCCTGTAGCGTAGGAAGATTCATAGAAAGGCAAGTGCCCCTTTCTTATTGTTATGTTGTAGCGTAGGAAGACTCATAGAAAGGCAAGTGCCACTTGTTTCAACTCAAACTCTCACCCTACAAATCTTTTATTTCACTCCAAATATTCATCCGTTTGGTTCAACATATCACAGAGAGAATAAGAAGATAGAATTTCAGGTAAAGATTGTTGTTTTTGCTCTACATTGCTCTAGAACATGTTTGAGTTTAAAGTTTTTCGAAGATACATTTCCAGAAGATTTCTGTGATTATTTTTCTCGTCTTTCTGCAGTAGAAGATTTATTAAAATTTTGTTATTGTTTTTATTGTTTCCAATAGATATGGTGTACCCCGATATTTTACCTAAACAAGTAGTTTCTTTGAATGTTCAAGGGGTTGTTGTGAAGACAGTCGATGTTGGCACCGACTTTAACAACAAGCAAGAGTTTGAAAATTGTGATAACATGCTTGAATGGATTTGGTGTGGTTATCAGAAGGTCGAATAATGGTTCGAATAGAATATGCGCCTTTGTGATAATGTTGTGCGAAAGAAGTGGGAGCTATCAAACTCTTGTCCGGAGTTTGAAAAGAGAAGACACGGGTAGTAGAAAATGTGAATGTTCGTTTAAGCTTCGTGTTTACAAGTTGGATAACAAAAAATGGAGACTTAATGTCATTTCTGGTTTGCATAACCATGATTTGTGCTTAAAATTAGCCGGTCATCCTAGTGTATGTCGGCTCAAGCCGGAAGAGAATGAATGTATTAGTGACATGAACTTGAATCTTGTTCAACCAAAAAATATACTTGAAACATTGAAATGGAAGCAACCCGCCAATATATCAAATATCAAGCAAGTGTGTAACATTCAGTACCTCACTAACAAGGCGATTAGGGGGAATAGAACTGAAATGCAACAACTGTTGAAACTGTTGGATGATAACAGTTACGAGTCCCGGTACCGAACTTCCGACGATGGAGTTATGGTTAGAGATATTTTTTGGACTCTTCGTGATTCGATAAATTTTTTCAACACGTTTCCGACAATGCTCATACTTGATTCTAACTACAAGACCAACAAGTATAGATTTCCATTATTTCAGATGGTTGGTGTTACCTAAATTGAGAAGACATTATATCGGTTTGCATTTCTAGAGTGTGAAAAAGAAGACAATTTTACTTGGGCATTAGAGGTGTGTCGATCACTTTTGAAGGATCAAGGTGAGATGCATAAAGTTATTGTTACCGACCGCAATACTGCATTGATGAATGTGGTTGCAAAGGTATTTCCTTCTTCTTATGCATTACTTTGTAAGTATTACATCACAAAGAATGTGAGAAGTCAGGTTAAACCCGCAGTTGGGACGAAACAAGTAGAGTGTGAAGGTGGAAAATTGGTGAAGTCAGGTGTGATTGTGGAAAAAGTAATGGATGCATGGAATCGTAAAATAAATTCTTCCACAAAAGAATTATATGCTGATTCCGTCATTCATTTTCGGAAAGTGTGTGAAAAGTATCCTACTTTGTTGAAATATGTTGAAAACGCCATTCTTGATAAGGTGAAGGAGAAGATAGTTTACGCGTGGACTGATAATGTCCGACACCTTGGAAATACAACTACCAACAGAGTTGAGTCGGCCCATGCTACTTTGAAAAATTGGTTGGGAAATAGCACGTGGGATTTGTGTTGAGACTGGGACTCCGTGAACCACGTGATTCAAAACTAACATAATGAGATACAAATAATATTTGGCAGGAGCATCACGGTTTTAGAACACCGATTTAAAGATAACACTTTATATTCTCAGTTGGTCACTAACATTTCTCGGGCGGATTTGAACTATATTTTTCACGAAGTTAAACGAGCTGATAATGTAGGTTCTGATAGCGCAAAGTGTGGTTACACTATTGTGAAAACATATGGTCTCATGTGTGCTTGTACTCTTGCTAAAATGGTGAAACTTGGTGAACCAATAAGATTGGTCGAGGTTTGCTCTCATTAGAAGAGACTTAGGAGGTATAATGATGGATGCATGGATGACGGGAAATCGAATATCTCAATTTTTCCTGAATGGGAAACGATAAAAGAGAGATTTTCGAAGGCCGATGACAACAAGAAACTACAAATCAAAGTAAAATTGGGGAAAATTGTCTATCCCGAAACCACCGACATACCTCCTTCTCAACAGGTAAAAACAAAAGGTGCTTCGAAGAAAATGAAGCTTACACCGAATGACAACTTGACTACACGGTCTCCTTCATACTTTGAACATGTTGACCAAGTTTTTCCTGACTCACAGACTCCAAAATCTCATAAAAGTGTCGTGAAAGAAGCCCACATTAACAAACCACCTCCGACGCCGCTTCCACCGAAGATTCCATTCATTGACGAGATTTCGGCTTTTATGCACAAATATATCGGGCATATTATCAATGTTGAAGGGGACGGTACTTGCGATTACCGAGCCGTTTCGGCTTTACTCGACAAAGGAAAAGATAGTCATACGCTTGTCCGACATCAACTTATCCAAGATTTGAATACGCATAAAGAATCGTACTCACGATAGTACGAAACTAAAGAAAGATACAATGTCATTTATGAGTCTCTTGTTCCTTGCTTGAGCGGTCCGGCACCGGAGGAAAAATGGATGACATTCCCTGATATGGGTCATCTAATAGCATGTGCATATGATAGGGTGTGCATTAACCTGACACGCTACGGGTTTTCGGGAACCTGTTTTCCACTATACACTGCACCACCCCAAAATCCAAATGATCGTATCATGAGTATTGGATGGCTTTCAAAATCAAGTCATTTTGTTCAAGTTTACTTGAAACCGGGATGCCCCATACCAGTTACATCACCGGAATCGATGAATCATTCAACCGCAAATGTCAAGACGTGGTCAGATCATTTTATGGAATGGATGTAAGAATTCGATAGATTGAACAACATTGAAAAGGAGTTGAATGCACAAAGGTCCAAGGGGTACCATCTATAAATTTAGTTGGCGACACATGTTTCAATTTGTTTTGGTTTCTTATGTAATCAGACAAATAATTGTGTCTCAATATAAATGAGGTGTTACATATTCACTTATTATTCATATTTAGTATTTATACATATTAGTTTCATATTTCATCTTAATGTGATTGTCTGTCAAATGGTTCTGTTTTGGAAATGGCTCAGGGAAAGTTCCGGAGATACATCTCTGGAAGGTTATTTTATTTGCTTTTTCTTTAATTGGTTCGGGGAAAGTTTCGGAGAAGTATCTCCGGAACAAGATAATAGGGTGCGTTTTCGTAGATATATATCCGGAATCAATATAACTGTCAATGAGTGGTCCATATTGAACTAGTTCTCTTATAGATTTGTGTCTTCTTGTGTTATACTTCACACAAACACAAAATGCCTCAAATGTCACAAATAAACATTCGTTCGTATATGTGTCTCCTATTCCAGTGGCTCTACACCTGGGAGGACGCTCAAGCTCACTGATCTCACCTCCCTCGAAGATATCCTAGACGAAATCCACTATCACCTACCTTGCAGAGATAAACGAAGGGATGTGAAGCTTGAGTACCGTTCACCTTTAGTAGACAACAATGGGAACATTGTGTTCAACAAATTTGAGCTCAAGACTCGAGCCGATGTTAGGGCTACCTGGGATACGTATATCGGTTCCGAAGAGAAAGTTTCACTTGAGTTGTAAGCGACGCTACGAAGATCAGTCGAAGATATCTTGGAGATGTGCAAACATCCACCAAGATATTGAAATGTAGTATTTAATTTTCTATTAAAATCATCATTGTAATGCTCATTTTATTTTATTAATGTCAATTGCATTTTGGAAAGTTTATTTTGTGTTGAATCTGTTTCTGGTGTTTTTCCGATTATGTACCTACGGATTTGTTTCGGAGATGCATCTCCAGAACATATCAAATCCAATATATAGGACACTACTTAGAATGACCTTTCTTAAGTGTGAAAAGGGTACGTCCGAAGATATATATCCAAAAAAAGGGGGCATAGTTAAAAAATCACATAGTGCACAAAAAAATGCATAAGATTGAAAAAGAAATTATCTTCAAATTATTGGATTGAACAAATTTTAGGCCCAAATAACATTTTTAGAACAATTTTTAACAATCTTATATCGATAAAACATTTTGGACAAATTTTAAACGATTATGAGAGAAATATATCAAAATTTTAACCAATTCACAAATATATAGAGTTTCTAATTCACGTATTAAAAATAAACCAAGAAATATATCAAATCCAAAAGTTATCTATTACATTTGTAACAAAAATTCTTCAACAAATCAAAAGAAAATATCTGTAAGTTTAATAATAATAAATTAGTCACAATAATTATAAAATAAAATCAATGTTGAATAACTAAATGTGACACTTAATCAATTAAAAATAAAATGTATCTTAAACACTCAGATACATAAAATGTAATGATTTAAGCGCAAGTTGTATGAAACTCATGAAAAAGGACACATGATGGTGAGTCAATACTCTTTAGAAAGATCTAGATAATGAATAATTGGTTTATGCCAATGTTATAAATAGGTGATTGGTGAATGTAATTTTTTTAAATAAAACCTTAACATATATAAAAAAAAGATTGAAGAACGTACAAAAAAAAAGGTGGGGGGACAATGCCAATACCCACTCAAGAGGCACAAAATCTAAAGAAAGGCAAACTTATCCTATTTTTAACAAAGTCACTTCTGATTTCTACAGGTAAAGAGTTAAAAATCTGATGGGCATTAGCTGTGAGGCCTAAAGGAGCAAAAAAGTCCGCACAACTATTACCTTCCTTAAATATGTGAGTTAGAATAAAAGAGATTGAAGAGGTGAAGGGCATACAGGCCTTCCAACGATGTATGAGTTGTCAAGAAATTTGAATACAATTGAAATAGGCATTAACCACAAGCATGGAGTCGAATTCAATCCAAAGTTCAGACTAATTCTCATCGATGACAATCTCTATAGATCTCAGAACTCCCACGAACTCAGCTAGAAAAGAACTTTTCCAATACAATTGTTCCGAGAAAGCAAGAAGGAATTCACCTTTGTTGTTATGGAAATTTCTCCCACATGCATCTGAAGAATTGTGAAGCGAAAAAGCCCCATCATAGTTAGCTATGATCCACGAATTCCATGGCGGCTTCCAAATAAATTCCAAAATTCTAGGGGCGTTAGGAGCATGAAAAGCCATATCAAAAGCTTTAAGAACTTTGAAATATTCCATACAATTTTTGGAGACAAACTTGGAATTACTACCGACAAGCTTAATTTGAGCTTTAATTAAAGAAATTTGAAATCTTCCATACCTAACTTTGTTCCTTAAAAACCAAATAGCATTTGTGACAAGGATAAAAGCATATTTGATAAAAAGAGCACAAAGCGGGGATCGGCCTCTCACAAAAGACCACAAATCTTCAGGCTCATTAAAACACATTTTTTCATCAAAATACAACTAATCTAAGACCATAATTTAACAGAGGCTAAAAATGAAAGAAGAGATGAGGAGAATATTCACATTCAGATTTGCACAAATGACACATAGAAGCTAGGTTGCAACCTTTACCATGCAGGGACTTATCTGAAGGAATTTCATTGAGCATAAACCTTCACACAGTAGCAGATTTGATGGGCGGGATGTCATAAGACCAAATGGATTTTTCCTAATAAACATTGACCGATCCAATAGCTCTAAAAGGTACACATCCTTGAGGGAAAGGTGACCGGAGATAGCGTGTTTCCAAACCATCCTATCCATTTGAACCTCCGCAAAAAGATTGACACCGACAATTCGATGTAATTATCATCAAAGGAAATGAATAAAAAGTTATTGGTTTTAGAGCAGTTTAACCTCTTTTAGTGTAATTTCTTATTTCATTAAGTAACATAAAAAATCACAAGAAAATGGTGTTAGAATTTTTTGGGTCATACATGTAAAAATTAATGTGTTAGGATCATTATTTGATTAGTCAGATTAAAGTGACATATTTAATGTAAGATAATGACTAAGGATATAATTGTCATGAATAATATTGTGTAGATACCAGAAAGCATAAAATTAACAATTGCTGAAAATACAAAGACAATGGATTAGACTAGGGGGTTTGGTTTAAAGTCCTAATAGGGATCTTCCTCCCTCTGGGTTGGATTCATTTCTTTGTTCTTCTTGCTTATTTTTATCGCAGTAGTTTTCTCAATCATGGACTAGGTTGAGGTTCGGAGAAGGAAAGTGAGTAATAACATGATTAGGGCTTCGGTTTGGACGGAGAAATAAGAAACTGGTGGAAGATGATGAGATTTCATCTTTTTTCTTCACTGATTTCCCTGAAACTTATGGGGCAAAGGAGTTGACAGCCATCTTCAAGGAGTATGACATCATAGTTGAAGTTTACATCCATGCTAAGAAGGATAAGAGGGATAAGCGTTACGGCTTCGTTAGATTCAGAAAAGTTTAGGATGCAAGACTATTGGCGGTGAAACTTGATAATATACATATTGAAGGAAAGACTTTATTTGCTAATGTTCCTAGATTCAATAGAGAAGGAGAGAAAATCAAATTACAAATGAGTAGGTTGGTGTATAATGGAGAACGTAGTGTGGTTAAACAAAACAAAACTAATATGGATACGTTCGTTTAAGGAAAGATAGAGGTGAATAAAAACCTAGCTTTGCACATTTGCAGTTCAATGTAGATAAGTCAAAATAAGAGAGATTTGAAAAAGCTTTCGTGGGGGAAGTGGAAAAAGTAGGAACAACATATAACATTCAGGAAGCCTCAAACTCATAAGGATTCTTTCATATTAAGGCTACACCCCTTGGTGCAAATCTGTGCTTGTTGGAAGAAAGGATTGAAGGGGTATTGAGAATCCTGATTCAGGAAGAGGAAGAATGGATATCGCGTTGGTTTCATAACAGACATCCATGGTCTCCAGATGACACCGATAACGAACGATTAACTTGGATCAGATTCTTTGGATTACCATGTCATGCTTGGTGTTCAGAGTTCTTTAAATTTATTTCTAGTAGAGTTGAAGAGTTCATTCAATGTGATGAGGAAACTGAAACGCAGAAAATATGGATGTGGCTAGATTTTTAATCAAGATCAAATTCTCCATGAATCAATGAAATTTTCAACGTGGAAATTAACGATAAGATATATCGAATCAAGCTTCTAGAATATTTTCATGGGCCTAAACAGATTGTGGTTAATAAGAAACGAGCAACAAATAGTATTTTGGAAATAAGCGAGACAGAAGATGAAGATGGTGGTTCAAAATTCTCAGGAAGTGGAGATGGCGGAGAGGAGGAGCAGCACAACATTCAAAGCAAGTCAGAGGAAAAGAGAGTAGATGGAAAGCCTAGTCTGGGAGAAAAAGAAAAAACGTTGGATAAAGATTTATCAGTTGAGTGTGGAGATTGTCTATTCAAATAAAAAGTAGGGAATAATGAAGCGACAGATGGAAAAAAGGAGGATTTGGAGTTATTATGGCTGACAAATCAAAATATTTGGAAGTGGGAATTCACGCATCATTTATTGTTGTTGATACGGATTGTGTTCTGATGGGACCTGAAGAAGACTTACACAATTCACGTGTGTTGGAAGTTGCAATAGGTGTTCCTTAGGCGGAAGATACAGGAATTGAATGTAGTTTGGGCCTGGAAAGAATTTTGACGGATCCTATTTTTTGTTCCAATATGAGATTTGGTGGGCCTTTCATTGGGACTATTCCTAGAAAAAAAATTGTTGTCTGAACTTTATGAAAACATCAAGATTCCTTTCTCACCTTCATGTTATTCAAGCCTTCTACATTCAGCCCACAAACCATTTCCAATTCGTGAAGACGTGGTATCATCATTAAATAATAACACTGATCCAAATTCAGAAGATGAGGCTTCATCTAAATACTCAGGTGGTTCAATATTATGCTGTGAATCCTTATTTGATACAGATGTTATTCCAGGCAATGTTAGGATAATCAAATCTCAAGAAGCTGTTCCCAGGAAAAATTAGCAATGGATCAAGAATTTGGGCATTGAAGGAGATGAGGATGATGATGTTTTTAGGGCATTATCAGAGATCTGGAGCTGAGGGATCGGAGGATTTTTGAAGGTAAGAAGGTTTCTCACATTAGGGTTTAATGATTATTTTCACATTTAATATTCTTGGGTGTGGATCGTCTATTAAGAAACGTAGATTGCGTAAAATGGTGTCAAAGGAAAAGGTAGACTTTTGTATGATTTAGGAAACTATGGCTCAGAGGATTGATGATACATTGGTGAAGAATCTATGGAGAAATAATAAGTTTGTTTGGTTAGCTAATGAACCTATAGGATTGTCTGGGGGTTTGTTGTCAATTTGGAATAAGAAGGTGTTTAAAGCTCATTACAGTTTTAAAGGTACTGGATTTTTGGGAGTTTATGGTGAGTGGAAAGGTTATAACTGTTGTATTGTTAACATATACTCATCGTGTGTTTATATGGAGAAAAGGAAACTTTGGGAGGAACTTATAAAATGGAAAAATAATCGTATCACTGGGAGTGAATGGGCGATTGGGGGAGACTTTAATGCTGTAAAATCAGATTTGGAGAGGAAGGGTAAGAGCAGACCAAATTTTGTGGAGATAGAGGAGTTTTCTTCATTTATAGATGTCATGAATCTGATAGATATACTGGTAGTGGGGAATAAAATTACTTGGATCAACACGAGCGGCTTGTGCAAAAGTAGACATGACAGAATTCTATTATTTGAAGATTTAGTGAGAAAATGATAAATAGTAGCTCAGAAGGTGAGGGATAGAGATGTATTGGATCATAGGCTGGTGTGGATGGTATCTAATCATATGGATTAGGGGCCAAAACCGCTTAAGAATTTTCATGTGTGGTTTGAACACCCGGGTTTTTAAGAGTTTGTTAAGGAATCTTAGGAAGAGATTGAGGCGTAGGGGGATGCTGGTAATATACTGATAACCAAATTGAGGGGTCTTAGAGACAAGCTTAGATGGTGGAATAAACATGTGTTTGGATGGCTTGATTTGAAGATCGGTGATGATGTGGAAAATATGAATAGCATCTGAGGGGAGATGTCTGAGGACAATGTGGATGTTTCTGAAGATCTGCTAAAGAAGAGATATGAAAGACAAGAGGCTATGTGGAACAAATTACATTTGAAAGAAAGCATTCTGAATAAAAATTCGAGAGCAAAGTGGATGGATGAAGGTGACTCAAATACAAGTTACTTTCATGCATTGATTAACTCGAGGGCTAGATTGAATTCCATTTCAGCTGATAACATTGGTCTTGAAGGAGTGGGGGAAGTTTCTATCATAAAACAACATGTTTGTGATCATTTTGCATCAAAATTCAAAGAGTGTGAATGACATAGACCTAAGGTGGATCTTAGGGATTTGACAAAATTGACACAGGCTAATAATATCATGTTGCAAGAGCCTTTTACCACTGAGGAGATTCTCTTGGTTATCAATAACTACGACGGTAACAAGAGTCCGGGACCCGATGGATTTAATATTGCGTTCCTTAGGAAGTGTTGGAGTGTGATTGGAAAGGAAGTTACAAACTGCATCCAAGATTTCCACATTTCTGCTACATTCCCAAAAGTGAATTCTTTTGCATTTATTACTCTCATTCCTAAATGTGTCAATCCGCAACAGTTAGATGAATTCAGACCTATAGCTTTAATTGACAGCATCTATAAGGTAATGGCCAAGTTGTTAGCTAGAAGACTTAGAAACGTCGTTGGAAAATTAATATCACCCTCAAAAACAACATTCATACCTAGGCGTCAAATTCTGGACGGAGTCATCGTTGCTAACAAAGTTATTAATTTGTTGAATAAAAAGAAGAAATCATGTATATTAATTAAGGTGGATTTCTCGCAAGCATACGATTGCGTTGATTGGTGATTCCTATTTAATGTTCTTGAGGCCATGAACTTTGGAGAAACTTGGATCAAATGGATGAAAGGTATGATTCCTAACTCATTTCTATCTGTTATAGTTAATGGAAGCATGACAAGTGACTTTAAACCTAGGCGGGGCATGCGTCAGGGAGACCCCTTGTCTCCCTTTTTGTTCACTTTGGTTGTGGAATGTTTGGCAATGTTGATCAAAAGGGCTGTTGGTAGAAATTTGTTAACGGGGGTTTCGGCAGTTGGTGTAGATTCAACAAATATCCTACAATTTGCGGACGATACAATTATTATATGTGATAAGTCATGGTTGAACCTTTGGGGAATCAAAGTTGTACTTAGACGTTTTGAAGTAGTTTTTTTGCCTCAAGATCAATTTCTGGAAAAGTAGTTTGATCGGTGTCGGGGTGAATGAAACATTTCTGGAAGCTGCCTCTCATTTCTTGGCTTGTAAAATAGGAAAATTTCCTTTCAAATTTCTTGGTTTGAACATAGGTGGGAATCATAGAAGGACCTCATTTTGGAAACCAACCATAGAGTGTATTAAGGTGCGTCTATCTTCTTGGAAAGGGAGGCCTCTCTCAATAGGAGGAAGGGTGACTTTAATTAAATCGGTTCTTTCCAATATGTCGATACACCATTTATCATTTTTCAAGGCTCCAGGGAAGGTCCTAAAAGAGATTCGGGCTATTCAAAGAAAATTCTTGCGGAATGGGACTGTGGAAAAAGAATCGATTTCGTGGGTCAAATGGTCCACGATTTGCAAAAGCAAGAAGCATGGTGGGTTGGAATCAATGATGTAGCAATGTTTAACAAAGCTTTGTTGATGAAGTGGTTATGGATAATAGTTAACGATCCAAAAGCATTGTGGAGCGACATACTTGAAGTAAAATATGGTAATATTAGACGTAGAATTCTCACAAATAATGTTGGTGAGAATGCAAGGTTGGAATCTAATAGGTGAAAGGACTTAATGAGATTGGGTAGTAAATATTTTTCAGATGGTTTTCTTAACCAACTGTCATGTAAAGTGGGAGATGGCTCACACACTCCATTTTGGTTTGCTAATTGGATAAGATTCCCTTTAAGAGCTGAGTTCCCGATTCTGATTTAAGCTTCTGTTAATAAAGGAGCTGTTGTGAAAGACTGTGGATTCTGGAATGCTGATACATGTGGAATTTGACTGCACAATTTTCGCAGCAGTCTGAGTTCATCATGCAGGAAATTAATAGGTTGCTGCCACTGCTTGAGGAATTTCTTCCAAGTGAGGAAGGTATGGATGTCATAGGTTGAGCTGTGGGAATTGCTAACATCTTTACGGTTAAGGAATGTTATTCCTTCTTAACATGGGAAGATTCTCATCTAAAGTTAGATCAAAACAAAGTAAGTGCATTAAATCGGATGTGGAAATCTAAGATACCATTAAAGATTAAGATATTTGGTTGGAGACTTATTTTAAATAGATTACCGATGCAGTTAATTTGGAGGCTAGAGGTATTATTTCAAATGGCCATGACAAGGTATGCGTTTTCTATTTTAATAATATGGAAACACTCAATCATTTTTTCATTTATTTTCCAAAAACCAAATTATTATGGCAAGAAGTGGAGAATTGGTTAGGTTGTGAGGTTTCGGTAGCTACGAATTGTGTCGATCATTTGTTGGAATCATTTGAGGATTATCTTTTTAATCAGTCTGCACTTTTAGTATGATTGTCCACTTGTTGGAATTTATGGTAGTTTAGGAATCAAGTAATATTTAATGATGGTTTTGTTGTTCCTAAAGAGATTTTATTTAGAATCATTCGTGCGTCGTGGTGGTGGATAAGTATAGCTAATAGGAACAAGGTCAAATGTAACTACTATGGATGGTATAAAAGACCTTGTGATTTTTTGTAGGAGTGTTATTTGATTCCTTGCCGGTGTTGTAAATTTTGTTGCTTATCTGTATAAGATTAATGTATAGGTCTGCTTTGAAATGGGTATTGGATCCCCTTGATTCAATTGAAATACAATTTGATTATAAAAAAATATGTAGATACCAAAAGTCTTATTTCTATATTGTGATGGGTAAAACTTGGAATAAGAAAACATGAATAATCATGACCCTACATAAAACAGCATGAGATTCTAGACTTGAATAAACATGACCCTTTGTGAAAGTGCATGAGATGAATAAACATGTCTCTTCTTGTAAAGGCATAAGATTCTTATAAATAAGGACTTATGGTCCCCGATTGTAGACACTCGAAAATATTATAGAATATTTATTCTCTTTATCCCATTGGAAGAGAAATTAAGAATAAGAAAACATACTGATCGTGAATGCTGGATCAGATCCTGTAGAATCAGGTCGTCAAGTGCGTCAGGGATGCTGGTCGTATGGAGAGGAGGGGGTGTACCTACAAGGTACTCCGACGCTCAAGTAAGAAAGGGTCAGAGAAAAGGAGCAAGTACAAAGTATGAATTCTTAGGGTGAATATTGGATACCTGACCCTCTCAAGCGAGAGGGTTTATATAGAGCCCCCAGCGCGTGGCCAACGGACCTATTTTTGGGGCGAAATAACCGTTTTCCCGAAAGAATAGGTAACTACCCAAACTAGCCATTATGTCGGGCAGGGTGTCCAAAACTAGTCGTTACGTCCGACATAAGCGTGGTTTCGAGCACCTGCTCTTAGATGTTCGAGGAGCGGTGAGGCCGTACGTAACAGGCAGTAATTCTGGGGAGGAACGTTGCATTCCTTGCCCGATTGGAGGGGCAACAAGGTAACTTTTGCCCCTCTGTGGATTGGACTTAGGCAATTTGAGCCGTCTGGAGTAGAAGCGGATTGGGCCAATTCTAGCCATTGGTCCAGTCCAGAACAGGAGCCCCCCAAGTCGTTGCTTCCGAGCATGGGAGTGATGACTTAAGGACTGCTCGTTGATCCGGAGATCCATTATGGAGTCGTCGTTGGAAGACGAGGAGGATTGTCTCAAAGTGCTCGTTACCTCAGATGTTCGTGAGATTCGTGGTCGTGACATCGTTGCCTGAAGTTCGGGGAGACTGATGGTGAGACAGAATTGGAAACGTTGGGACGCCACGTGTGCCTAGAGCTTCGTGTAGTAGTTAATAGGCAATGATGGCTAGTGGATAGTCATAATGGCCTACGGGCGCGTGTTTGCACGTGCTCCTTTGTATAAAAGGGGGAAAATTATTCCATTTGGAACTTTTCAGTTTGATTTCTCGTCGCTTCCTTCAAGCTTTTGCCCGACACCGTTTTCTGCTTCTCCGACCACCATTACAAGCTTCCGAGCAGCACTTTCTTCTAATCAAAACAAGTAAGTGTTCCGATCCTTTGCTTGTTCTTCCTCTGTTAGTTGTCAATGGTAGATTGCATGCGGTTAAGGTTAGCTTTAGAGGACAAAATGATTGAGTTTCAGGTGATTGTTGGTGGTGGACGGTGGCTATGCCATTTTTCTACTTCTAACATGTCACCGGAGTTGGCAGTATGTTTTGGTTAGGAGGGCGGCTGACGGCGTCGTCGCGATGGCGATGTTTGTGTAACCATCGTGACCTTTTGTCTTCTAGGCGGATGAATTTTCTGGTAGAATGCTCCCAGATTCCGGTGAAGCTTTGCGATTTCTGGCGAAGCTTCAAACGGAAACTGGGTATGAGTGCGGGGAAGCTCCTCGCTAGGGGATGATTTGTTCCGAGTGTCTCCTCGCGGGCAGGTTTCAATTCCATTTTTGATGTTAGGGCTTAGGCCGGGGACTTTGTCCTCAGCCCTTTGCGCGCCCTTTCACTTGACTTAGCGGTGGAAGGGTGGATTCGATTTGTTGTCGAATTCACTTTCTTCTCTGCTTTTCAGGTGATCGACATGGCAACGGGGCCAGATAGAGAAGTTATTTTAGACACCTCTGAGGAAGAAACAAGATCCTCGGACGACACTAGCTCGACAGATTCGAGCTCGGCGTCTTCGAGCTACCCAAGTAATGTCGGGGAAGAAGAAGAGGTTTTGGACGATATGGACGAGGATGTTGCTGATGATCCCGCGGAGGAATGGGAGGTGGCTAAGCCTGCTGAGCACGTGTCCAAGCTTGTGGGGGACATTTTTATTGAAGTCGGGCCGGATGGAGAGTGGAAGGTGCACTTCCCTTCCGAGGACGAGCGGGTCTGCACAAACTTCGGGGACTGCTTTACGATGTACGAATATGCCTTCAAGGAGCTGGGCTTGAGGCTACCGTTCACCAATTTCTAGCAGTCAGTGTTTGAGCATTTGAGGTTGGCCCCCACGCAGCTGCATCCGAACTCTCTGGCCTTTATACGAGCGCTTGAGTTGGTGTGCGAGCATCTTACTATAGGGACTACTCTCCCTCTGTTCTTCACTATCTTCCATCTTCAGCGGCAACTGTCAGGGAGGAAGTACGACTGAGTTTCATTGAAGCAGCCCCGCAAGCTGTTCAAGCCTTTTTCGGAGTCAATAAGGACGTTCAAGGAATGTTATTATGATGTTGAACCCTTGTCCGAAGCTTCCCAGGACAGCACATATGTCTGGGAGATAGAGGTTAACAAAGACGGGAACGAGTTGCACGGCGAGGAGGGGAGGTATATTGGGCGGAGACTTTACAAGTTCTCCATTCACTGGTCACCCGACCACTTCACCAAGAAGCCCAGTGATTATGTCTTCCAACCGAGCGAGCTGCTCGGGCAGGACGCCGTGGCGTATAAGGCGCTGGTGAACTGGGTCAACTCCTTCCGGTTCGTTGAGTGTTGGACGAGCAAGGGCAGTCCGATCTTCGAGGAGGACGGGAGCCAGAGAGTTGAGCGTAGATTCATCAATATTAAGGTACTGCTGGAGTACAAGACTCCCGCGGACGCCGAGAAGCTTCTCGGTAGTCTTAGTTATTTGGATTTTGTTTGTGTCATTGCTTTTCCTCGTATCTAACATGCTCGTATTTTGTCTGTGCAGGTGAGATACCTCAGGCCCACGACAGAGTTGTGAGGAATGCTCTTGCAAGGAACAAGACTGGGGCGGCTCCTCCAAAATCCCGGTTTGCTGGTGCTCGTGCTCCTTCTCCTATTCAAACTATTGCGGGGACCTCTTCTTCTCCTACTTCTGCTCCCCGGGGGTCTCCCCTTCCTTTGGCTGGTCGACCCAAGCGGCAAAGGTTTAATGAAGTTGTGGACCTTACCCGGGCGTCGGAGAAGGGGAAGTTCGAGGTTCCTCCTTGCATTCATGACCGGAAGTTCTTCGAGGGGAACTCTTTGATTGTGCCTCGGGTGGAGTCTCTTCGCTTGGAAAGCATGGATCGCCCGAGAAAGAGGGCGTTGGTGGTGCAGGACGCTTATGCCTTGGTCAGAATGTTGGAGATGGCAGCTGTGTACGCCGAAGAGGATTCGACGACTGAGGCCGAACTTACTGCTGCCCGTGCTACCATGGCGTCCCTCAAGGAAGAAGCTAAGGGTGCCGACGATGCTCGGAAGAAAGCTGAGGAGGAGGTAGCTCGTTTGAAGGAGGAGAACTCGACGCTGGCGGCGGAGAAGAAGTCTGTCGAGGAGTTAATCCAGCGGCTGAAGGCGGCCAATTCCCCGGGTAACGATGAGCTGGAGGATGTGAAGGCCTTGAAGACGAGATTCGAGCTGGTTGCCCGTTTGCTGACAGCCGAGGATGATGGCATTATTGTCGCGGAGGAGTCTTTTGGGAATGTCGTGGCTCAACTGCGGGTGGTGAACCCTGGGCTCGATTTTTCTGTCGAGGGTACCCACTACCTGACGCATGTTGAGGAAGGTCGTATTGTCATGCCCGACGGTCTCCTTGAAGGTATCCCCGAGGATCAGCCCGCCGAGGAGCTGGGATCTCAGCCAGAGCCAGCCGAACATGCGGACGAGTGAGGAGCTTGGATTTTTTTATGTTGTTGTAATCTGTCCGGCCTGCGTACCGTGGAATTATTATAATTTATTTTCTTTTCGGGGAGACATGGCCCCTGTTTGATGTAACTAAGTACAATTGTGGCCCTTGTGGTCACCCATTATGTTAACTTATTATATTTATGGCTTCGTCGTCTGCATGATTTTACTTGCGTTTATTTTTGCTAAGTGTTGTATGCATGCTCGCCGTGAAAATATGTTCGCCCGTGATAGGGGGTATTTGACTTGTGCAAATATTTTGGGGGAATTGCTCATTGCAGATGTGTTCGACAGTGAGGGGAACTGGTCGAACTACCGGAGAATGACCTGGCGGGGTGCGGAGCTCAGGTCACGTTTGAGGCCTGAGTTCGCGGCGTGAACGTCCCATCGCGAGCTGGTGTTCTGCCAATCATGGTACTTTGACGACGACGATGCTCAATCAAGGACCGCTGTCGAGCAGTTGCCCGACTCGTTACTTAGCGAGGTTATGCTTTAATCGCATACAACGCTTGTACCTAGACGCGCATAGTGGTTGGTGGCTGACGTTCGTCGTTGCGACGGGTCGAACCAAAAATTTAGCTGTAATATTGTTTTAGCTTTTCAGCGTTCCATGGTCGAGCAAGTTCTTCCCCAGAGAGATGTTCAAGGTAGTAGGCCCCATTTTCCGTTTTTGCTCGGACATGATAGGGTCCTTCCCAGTTGGTTGCTAGTTTGCCTTCGCGAGAGTCTTTTGGTTTCTTTTTAGAACAAGGCTTCTCACGTCGAACTCTCACCGTATCACCTTGGCATTGTGCCTGATGGTAATTTTTTCTTTTAGTGAGGCTTCACGAAGGGCTGCCCCGGTTCGGATTTCCTCGACGAGGTCTAGCTCTTCTCTCAACGATTCATCATTCATTTCCTCGTCTAGGGGCGACTCCGTCCGCCTAGAGGGCACGTGAACTTCGACGGGAATTATAGCCTCGGTCCCGTATGCTAAACGGAAAGGTGTTTCCCCGGTCGTTGAGTGCAGAGTTGTACGGTATGCCCACAGTACGCTGTGTAGTTCCTCGACCCATGCCTTCTTTGTTTCGTCTAGCCTCCGCTTGTGGCCTCGAAGGATGACTCGGTTGGCTGCTTCAGCCTGTCCGTTCATTTGAGGGTGCTCCACGGATGCGAAGTGCTGCTTCGTGCCCAGTTGGGCGACGAAGTCCTGGAACTTCATGTCCGTGAATTGCGTCCCGTTGTCCGTTACTATTGCTTGGGGAATACCGAAACGTGCGAGGATGTTTCGTTTGTAAAAACGCAGGATGTTGAGGGCAGTTATTTTGGCTAGAGCTTCTGCCTCTATCCATTTTGTGAAATAGTCCACGCCCACTATGAGATATTTGTTCTGACTTGATCCTACCACGAAGGGTCCTAGGATGTCTAGGCCCCACCAGGCGAATGGCCACGGGGAGGACATAGCCTTGAGCTCGTTAGGCGGTGCCAGGTGCATGTCCCCGTTCCGTTGGCATTTGTTGCATTTCTTCACGTGTTCTTTCGCATCGTTTTGCATGGTCGGCCAGTAGTATCCTGCACGGAGTGCCTTTCGAGCAAGGGACCTTCCGCCGAGATGTTGGGCGTTGATGCCTTCGTGGATTTCGCGCAGGATGTGTGCGACCATTTCCTCCTCGACACATTTGAGCAGCGGAATGAAGAATCCCCGTCTGTAGAGTTTGTCTTCGACTAGGACATAAGAGTAGGCTCTTCACCTGACTATGCTGGCCTCCTTTGGGAAGGACGGGAGTTCGTCTTTGGCGAGATAGTTGTAGACTGGCGTCATCCAATAGTTGTTGTCGCCGATCACCTGCACATCGAGTGTCGCGGAGGCCTTCTCGATGCTGGGTCGAGGAAGTACTTCCTGTATGATGGATTTGTTTCTGCCTTTCTTCTTCGTGCTGGCTAGTTTGGATAGCACGCCTGCTCGTACGTTATGTTCACGGGGAACATGTTTCACTTCCACTGTTGTGAACTTCGCCATTTCCTTCTTTACCAGGGCCAGGTATTCTGTCAGGTTATCGTTTTTGGCTTGGTATTTTCCCCGGACCTGGAGGGCCATGAGTTGTGAATCTGTGCAAATGACGACTTCCTCTGTGCCCAGGTCCTCGGCGAGGCGTAGCCCAGCGAGGAAGGCTTCATATTCAACCTGGTTATTGGAGGTTGGGAAAGACAGTGTGAGTGATACCTCAACGATAATTCCTTCGCTACTCTCCAGTATGATGCCCGCGCCACTTCCTGCAGAGCTTGAGGCGCCGTCGACGAAGATGGTCCATCTACGTGCTCCGCTCGCAGGGGAGTCTGCGAATGTCATCTCCGTGACAAAGTCGGCCAAAGCTTGGGCCTTGAGGGCTTTTCTGCCTTCGTATTGGATGTAGAATTTGGACAGTTCCAGCGACCATTTGAGCATACGGTCGGCCATATCTGGACGTCCGAGAAGCTGCTTTATGGGATGATTTGTTCGAACCACGATCATGTGAGCCAGAAAGTAGTGTTTTAACCTTCTGGCTGCGTTAATGAGGGCCAGCGCCGCCTTCTCTATCTGTTGGTATCTTAACTCTGGTCCTTGCAGCACTTTGCTCGTGAAATAGATGGGCTTCTGCCCGTCAGGCGTCTCGCGGATGAGAGCGGCACTCACTACTTCGGTTGCTACGGCCAGGTATAGGTACAACATTTCGCCGTTGTCCGGTCGGGAGAGGACCAGTGGCTCTGAGAGTGCCCATTTCAGATGGAGACGGGCCTTGTCGCACTCCGGTCCATTCGAATGCTGCCTCTTTGCGGAGGAGTTTGAAGAATGGCAGGGCGTGCTGGGCGGACTTGGCCACGAAACGAGATAGTGATGCGAGCATCCCGTTGAGGGATTGGATGGATTTTTTGGACTTGGGCGTAGGGAACTCGGAGAACGCCCGACATTTGTCTGGATTGACCTTGATTCCTCGTTCCGTTAAGTAGAAGCCGAGGAATTTGCCTGTCCGGACACCGAACCATTTCTCCGGATTAAAACACATTTTGTATTTCCTGGCCTGTTCGAAGACCTTTCTCAAGTGGGCGGTATGATCGGTTTCCTCGTGGGATTTTACGATCATGTCGTCCAGGTAGACTTCGAGCATGTTGCCTATTTCTCCCTGAAATACTTTGTTCATCATACGTTGGTACGTTGCTCCGGCGTTCTTCAGGCCGAAGGGCATTACGTTGTAGTAATAGTTGCCCGATTCGATCATGAAGGCCGTATATTTTTTATTCGGACATTGCCATTGGGATTTGATTGTAGCCTGAGTAGGCGTCCATGAACGATAAAAGTTCAAAACCTGCAGAATTATCAACAAGTTTATCAATATTGGGGAGGGGGTAGGCATCCTTCGGGCATGCCTTATTGAGATCGGTATAATCAATGCACATGCGCCATTTTCCATTAGATTTTTTAACTAATACAACGTTGGACAACCAAGTTGTGTACTTGGCTTCCGAAATAAATTTGGCCTCGAGGAGGTCCTTTACAGCTTTTTCAGCAGCCTCTATTTTCTCCGGAGACTGCTTCCTCCTACGTTGTGCTACGGCCTTGACGGTCGGGTCGATGGTCAGCTGGTGATAAGCGACGAATGGATCCAAGCCAGGCATTTCTGCGGCGCTCCATGCAAATAGGTCGGCATTCTCTCGGAGGCATACTTTGAGCTGCTTCCTCACGATGTCAGGCATGTCTGCTCCGATCTTCACTCCTCGTTGGGGGTCTTCGCCGAACAGAACTATCTCGAAGTTGCCATCCGGGATTGGGCGCATCGGATGGAAGCTGCTGCTGGACGACGTGGACGGGCTTGCTGAAGCTTCTCGTTCCTCTTATTGGTCCTCGGGGAAGCGATAGAGTCGACCTAGGGCAGGGACTTGGCCTCCTCGGAGCTGCTTGGCAGTGCTGGCTTGCTCGACACTTTTGGCTTGGGCGCAATGGTGTTGAGACCCTTTGTAGCTACTTCGAAACACCGTCGGGCAGCTTCTATATCATCGTGGAGGGTGGCGACCATCCCTTTCGAAGTGTAATACTTCATCTTCAGGTGGACGGTTGAGGGCGCTGCTACCAACTCGGCTAGAGTCGGTCTTTCGAAAATGCATTGGTAGAGCGAAGGGCTGTCGATTACCAGAAATTGCACCTTGATGGATCTGGCTGTTTCAGCTGAACTGAAGGTCACGATCAGCTCAACATATCTCCACGGCTTGGTTACAGATCCGTTGAATCCCTGTAAATCGGACCCTCCGTAGGGGGTAAGGTGCGATTCGTCCAGCTGAAGTGTTGAAAACAACTGGGAGTACATGATGTCGACCGAGCTGCCCTGGTCGACGAGATCCTGCGAACGTCGAAGTTCGCCATCCGGGCTCTGACGAGCAATGGTATACTTGAGTTCGGGGAGCCGCCGAGGAGTTCCTCCCGGTAGAAGGAGATGGGGACGGAGCCCTTCTGTGCCCGATCAAGCGTGGTCACTTTGCTGGAGCTTGTGTCGATCAGGTGTTCGAACTTCTGTTTCACGGAGCCCAAGGTGACTTTGTTGAAACCCCCGCCAGAGATGACCATGGCGGAGGGAAATGTCTCCCACGGGCTGTGGGTCGCAAAATATGCAGGGGCACTGAGCCCGTCAGGGACGTTGAAGTCCTCGGGTCGCGATATGGACATAGCGACCTGTATGTTGGCGTCTTCCGAGGAGGGTACCTCCTCCTCGACCTTCTTGGACTCCTGGGCGTCCTGCCAAGGAGTGTCCTTCTTCTTCACGAACTGCTTCAGGTGGCCGTCCCAGATCAGTACTTCAATGGCATCCTTCATATGGATGCAGTCCTCCGTGGTATGGCCGTGACTTTTGTGGAAACGGCAGTATTTTGATTTGTCCACGTTTGGTCTGTTCGGAAGCTGTTTGGGGAAGCGGACCCCAGCCTGTTTGAACTCCGAATTGGCACATTCGGACAAGATCTTTTCCCTGGAAACGGTCAGGGGAGTGTAGTCATGGAACCTCCCGGAGGGGCCCTTGCTGTCACGGGAATCACGAGGACGGTCCTCGCGCCTCCGGTCACCTCGACGAGATGTCGAAGCTTCTTCTCCTCTGGATGCCCGAGCGTTCTCCTGATGGCGCGATGCTCGAATGTTGTTGGCCGCAACCTTCTCTTCATACTGAATGTGTATTTGGGCTTTTAGGAGGAGGGCGTCTAAGTTCCTCGGTGGCGCGAGGCCAATGGCTTTAGAAAACTCGGAGCCTGGGCGGAGCCCCTGCTCGAGCAAAAACTTCTTCATTTCGTCCGTCGTCAGGACCTGCACTGCTTCTTTGTTGAACCTCTCGATATATGCACGGAGAGGTTCGTCTTTACCCTGGATTATGGCTCCCAGAGAGGCCTCAGTTTTGGGGTGGCGGCGAGATGCTGTAAAGTGCCGCGAGAACATCCTACCCAGCTGTCTCCACAAGGTAATGGACTCCTCGGGCAGTTGTTTATACCATGTCATTGCTCCCTTCCGAAGGGTGGTCGGGAACAGACTGCATTTGATGGCGCCCCGTACGCTGCGGTAGTCTAGCAGCGCATCGATGTTCTCGATGTGCTCGTCGGGGTCGGTGGTTCCGTCGTACTTGCCAAGTGACGGGGGTTTCTCCAAGCCTTTTGGGAGACAGGTAGCGAAGATCTCCTGGGACAACGGGCCGCGAGGCTCGTCGTCGTCACTAGAACTGGTGTATGATGAGGACCGAACGGGATGCTCGCGATGTCGGTTCCTTCGCGGAGAAGGTAAGCAGTTCCTTCGAGGAGAATGTGAGCGGTTCCTTCGTGGGAAAGGTGAGCGGTTCCTTCGCGGGGAAGGTGAACGGTCCCGTCCTTTAGACTTGATCGGGGGAGATTGCTCGTTCCTCCGAGTCCTCTTGTGGTCATGGGCGTGCTGGTCACGCGGGGAGATCTGGTCGCGCTTTCGGGCTACGCGAGGATCAAGTTCTTGGCGCAGCCTTCAGTCGATTTCTCTCCGGGGCTGCGGGCTTCTTGATCGTCGTCGGTTCCTCCGCGTAGGAGGGGATCTCGGACGGCAGGACTCTTCGAGCACCCCGATCCTCTCGTTCTGCTGCAGGATCAGGGTGTTGGTTTTGTTGATCGCCTCCAGGAGGGCTGCTACGGCCGGGTCGACATTGGACAGAACAGGAACGGGCTGGACGTCAAGTGATGGTTGATCGTTGTTGCGATCAGCAGGGGTAGGGGAAAGAGAAGCAATGGCTTCATCCCTGAGGAAACAGGTATCTCGGAGGAGAGATGACTGGCCGTCAACGTCAGATTTGTTGACGGGGAGGATGGTGGTTTGAAGAGCATCCTTGGAGCTATCTTGGGAGGCCATGATCGTGATGATGTTTGAGAATTGTTTTGATCTTCAATTACTGAGGAAATAAAGATGGGGAGAAGAAAGATTCCCACAGACGGCACCACTGATCTTGAATGCTGGATCAGATCCTGTAGAATCAGGCCGCCAAGTGCGTCAGGGATGCTGGTCGTATGGAGAGGAGGGGTGTACTTGCAAGGTACTCCGACGCTCAAGTAAGAAAGGGTCAGAGAAAAGGAGCAAGTACTAAGTATGAATTCTTAGGGTGAATATTGGATACCTGACCCTCTCAAGCGAGAGGGTTTATATAGAGCCCCCAGCGCGTGGCCAACGGTCCTATTTTCGGGGCGAAATAACCGTTTTCCCGAAAGAATAGGTAACTACCCAAACTAGCTGTTATGTCGAGCATGGTGTCCAAAACTAGTCGTTACGTCGGGCATAAGCGTGGTTTCGGGCACCTGCTCTTAGCTGTTCGGGGAGCAATGAGGTCGTGCGTAACGGGCAGTAATTCTGGGGAGGACCGTTGCATTCCTTGCCCGGTTGGAGGGGCAGAAAGGTAACTTTTGCCCCTCTGTGGATTGGACTTAGGCAATTTGGGCTGCTCTGGAGTAGAAGCGGCTTGGGCCAATTCTAGACATTGGTTCAGTCCAGAACACATACAATTGGAAGGTCATTGCTATATCAAAATCATTATCTTCTTATTAACTTGTCATAGATCCTAAAGGTACGCTTCCAATTTCTATTTCATTTTAAATTAAGTATGGTTTAATAAAGTATTAATTATTAGAAAACCCAACAAATGGCACATTGAACTTAAGAATGCATGGTAATTTGTCACTTCATCTGAAAGAACTCAATGAATATTATCAACTCAATGAATATTATCAGAATTAGTTAATGTGCTATCATCATCATCACTAATGAAAGAAATACTTATTCATAGTTAAACAACAATCTTGAATGTTAGCTCATAATATGATAATGTTACGTCGTAACAGAACAATGTTACCTCATGTTTATGTTAACCTCTAATATGAAGCCTATAGAAATGTGAGAACATAAAAAGAAACTAAAATGAAAATTATAAGTGTTGGAGCCCTAAATCTAAAATCTAAATATCAACATCTATAAATATGCAACAACAATACAAAACAAAATAAAAGTTTATTTGAAACCTAAAAAAATCAAGAAAGAATTTAAAAACTTAAATCAACAAAGTAAAAATTAACCCTTAACTTTTGAGACATGAACAAGATGGAGAGGCAATAAAAAATATGAATCTAACATTAAAAAAGAATAGAAGAACAACAAAAAAATAATAATGGGTCAATCCGAAAACTCCTAAACTGAAAAAATCTAAAATTTCAAAATTCTAATACAATTAAAAACTTACCATTCCAAATAACAAGAAAAAATATATAATTGAAAAAAGTTGAGTGGAAGATATAGTTATGGTGGAATGTGATTAGGAACGTTAACGATGGAGTGAAATGAGGGGGTGAATAATGTGAGGTGAAGGAGTATCGACTGTAATTAGGGTTTGAGAAATGGGTGAGAGAAAAAGGAAGGTTAGGTTTGTGTTAGTGAGATATCGATTAGGTTTGTGAGACATAATATCAATATCATTAGCAAAACAACGTAGTTTGCATTAACTACTTGGGCAGGATACGAAAGCTATGATTCTACTTTTAGAACATTGAACCCGTATGTGTTAACCCAACCTAACCTTTTTGTCGGACATTTTAAATCATTGGTCCATTTGAAGATGTCCAAACTCTTTTTTTATCTTGTTACCTCGGGCCGGGTTGGGTTGCGGGGTTGCTTTCCAACCCTATATAGTATGTAGAAAAATGGATAACATGTTTAAAGTAAAATTAATTCGTCATTAAAAAAACATAGAATAAAATTTAAATAATGCCACAACCAAATACATGTGATTTTTAGAGAAGGAGGTCATGTTGGATAAGTAGGCGGAATCTTTACTTACCTAAATATAAAGGAGAGTTATGTGTTCAAATTTTAACAAATTTCACTATTGCTTTATTAAGGAAATGGAAGTAGCATTTTTTTTTACAAGATTTAATTATACAATGGTTTGAATTGTTTTAATTTATATATGGGAACTTATCATCAAATTTCTTGATGACAATTGATTTAGATAATGTAGTGTTATATTTTTTTCCTAAAAAAGGGTGCCCTCCCTCAAAAGCAGTGTCGTTTAGAATATATCCAAAAGGCTCGCCCTTTGCACTTATGACGTGTGTATTACCGTTAGTCAAAGGGATGGAGTTCACCATTACCTCCTGAATACTAGGCGGTCAACAACTTCTCCTGATCATGAGCGAGCGGTTTCTCCCCCTAATGTTTACATAAACCCTAGGCCTAAAAAAGCCTCTATAAATACCTCTCCCCTATGGGAAGAAAGTGACAAATCTTAAGTCATACAGATCACATCCCATATATGCGTATACCTAGGCACACCACACAATAACAGATCGTCTCCCCTCACGTGATCAAGACCTCTAAACCACCTAAAAATACGACCATAGATAGCTTCTCGCAGTTGCGGATATACCCTAACCACCATACAATGTAATATACCTACTAAGGTCTCTGAGTATCCCTACCCTTTGCAGACCCAACATAGACATGTACTTTTTTACCAATACAGTGGCACCCATCGTGGGGCCATAGTAAAACTAACCTGGTTCACACCTTCTTCATCACCATCACCCTACTCAATACTACCCTTCACTCCCACACCTAGCAACTTTTTGGCCAAGGTTAATAGGAGAGCTTTATCCCCTATGCCAGAAGGTATCTTTGGTAAAGGTGATGGCGACGTCGTACCAAGGATGCATGCTGCCATGGACGAATTACGCCACCATAACCAGACATTGGAGGACATTGTCCACAACATTATACAACGTCATTAGGAGTCAAATCCCCCATAGGAGATGAAATTGTTGGACCCTTAGCCACTGTCAGACGAGATATATGAGTGTATATCCTTGAGGGATTCAAACTTTTCTATTTGTCTAAGTTTGATAGGCTCAATAATCCCTAAAAGCATGTCGCATCCATCAGCGCACAAATGGCCATCATAGGAGTGTCTGACTCCCTAAAGTGAAAGTCATTATCTATCACTTTCAGGGACCCCACCCTTTGATGGTATATGGGGTTAACTCGTGCCTCGATTACCAGCTATCTAGAGTTGGTAAATAAGCTTGTACACCAGTTCGTTTCCAAATGTCATACGAAAATATCCATCACCATCCTGTTCCCCATATGCCAGGGTCCATCAGAGTTAGTGAGGGGTTATCCTAGCTGATTTAATGAAACTACAATCGAGGATGTACACCAAACCAAAAGATGCTTGTGGAGACGTTCTAGAATGGACTCAAGGCATGACACTTTAATGAGTCTCTCTCATAGAAGTCAGTGCTCTCGTTGACGAAAGTGGTCACCAAAGCAGAATTCTACATAAAGGGCAAAGAGAGTGATGTCGAAAAGAAAGTGTGTGATGACAAGGAGCTTGTTCCCAATTTTGAGGGTTCACAACACACTACGCCAAAAATAGGAATAGACAGCGCCAAAATGACAGCGCTTTTATAAAAAAGCGCTGCTAAAAAGAATAAAAAAATTTCGCTTAAAAAAAGCGCAGTAAAAGATAGGCTTTAGAAAGCGCTTTTCAAAAGCGCTGTAAAAGAATGTAAAAGAGTTCCACTTTAGACAGCGCTTTCCAAAAAGCGCTGCTATAAGTATCTCTTTAGAGAGCGCTTTTCAAAAGCGCTGCTATAGGGATCACCTTAGACAGAGCTTTTAGAAAGCGCTCTAATAGGGCTCAATTTCTTTTCACTTTAGAAAGCGCTTTCTAATGAAAAGCGCCCTCTAAAGTCATTTACTAATTAAAATATAAAACCATTCTAAGTGGCAAACTGGGGGGTCGAACCCATGCCCTTTAGGTAGGGAAATTAATATTAAATTATATTAACATATCAAATTATATTTAATATATTTAAATTATATATTTTAACTTATTTAAATTATATTTAATGTATATAAATTATATTAATATATTAATTTAAAATATACTTTAAATTAAATTAATATATCAAATTATATTTAATATATTTAAATTATATTAAATTATATTTTAAATTATTTTAAATTATATTTAAAATTATTCAAATAAAATAGTTAAATATATATGTTTTAAATACAAACATTTTAACTTATTTAAATTATTTTAAATACATATAAATTATATTAATATATAATTTAAAATATACTTTAAATTATATTAATATATCAAATTATATTTAATATATTTAAAGTATATTAAATTATATTTTAATTTATTTTAAATTATATTTAAAATTATTCAAATAATATATTTAAATATATATGTTTTAAATACAAACATTTTAACTTATTGAAATTATATTTAATATATATAAATTATTGATCCGATGTGCTCGAACGGGTCCACGCGAGCTGGTCGTTATGGAGGTGTCCGGATGGGTGCTGGTCGTACTGGCTGTCCGGTAAGTGATTGAGGAGAGGTGGTGGTGTACCTGCAAGGCACTCCGACGCTCAAGTAAGAAAGGGTCAGAAGAAAGGGGCAAGTACAAAGTATTAGTTCGTAGGGTGAATATTTGATACCTGACCCTCTCAAGTGAGAGGGTTTATATAGGGCTCTAAGCGCGTGGCTAACGGTCCTATTTTTGGGGCGAAATAACCGTTTTCCCTAAAGAATCGGTCGCTGCCCAAACTAGCCGTTACGACGGGCAGGGTGTCCAAAACTAGCCGTTATGTCGGGCATGTGCTTAGTTTCGGGCATCTGCCCATGGCTGTCGGGGAGCACTGAAGCTGAGCACGTTGGGCAGAATGTCCGGGGAGGAACGTTATGTTCCTCGCCTGGTAGGAGGGGCAGAGAGGTAACTTTTGCCCTCCTGCGGATTGGACTTAGGCGATTTGGGCCGCTCTGTAGCAGAGGCTTATTGGGCCAATTCTATCCATTGGTCCAATCCAGAACAGGAGCCCCCCAAGTCGTTGCTCCCGAGCATGGGAGTGATGACTTAAGGACTCCTCGTTGTCCCGGGGGACTATCATGAAGTCGTCGTTGGATACGAGGACGATTGTCTCGAGGTGCTCGTGGTCCTCCGTGTCCGCGATGCTCGTGGTCGAATCCCTATTGCCCGGTATTCGGGGAGGTGACGCGTCAGATGGAATGGGAAACGTTGGGTCGCCACGTGTGCATCGAGACCTGTGTAGCAGCTAAGTAGGTAATCATGGCTAGTGGGTCGTCATTATTACCTACGGGCGCGTGTGTGCACGTGCCTCTTGGTATAAAATGGGGGAAACCGTCCCATTTTTCACTTTTCCCTTTCTGATTCTTCCCCGTCGCCGCCTTTGTTCTTGTCTGTCACCGGCTCCAAGCAACCGGCCACCGCAACAAGTTTCGAGCAGTTGCTTTTCTTCCAGTAAAATCAAGTAAGTTTTCAGATTTTCTGTTTGTTTTGCTTCCTTTTGTTGTTAGTGGTAGGTTGCATGTGGCTAGGGTTAGTTTTAGATGACAAGATAGGCAGATTTTCGGCGAGTGTTGGTGGTGGGCGGTGGTTTTGCCCTTTTGCTGCGCCAAGCATCTCGTCGGAGTAGGTAGTGCGCTAGGTGGGCGTGGTGGTCCACGTGGTGGTTATGAGTTGTGACCACCGCGTCTTATCGTTTTCTGGGGTACTTGGTGAGTTTCCTAGTAGGATGTTTCCAGATTCCGGTGGAGTTGTGCGATTCCTGGCGGAGCTTCAACGGAATCTGGGCATATGCGCTGGGAGGTTACTCGTAGGAAGTTGACATGTCTCGGGCATCTCTTCGCGGGGATGTTTTGTTCTTCTTTGCTCGATGTTGGGGCCTAGGTCGGGGACGTTGTCCCTAGCCTTTCGCGCGCCCTTTCACTTGTCTTAGCGGTGGAAGGGTGGATTTGATTTCCTGTCGAATTCACTGCCTTTCTCTGCTTTTTCAGGTGATCATAGTGGCGATGGAGCCCGAGAGGGAGGTTATACCCGTTACGTCCGAAGAAACTATCTCCGATGAGAGCAACAGTGCAACGGCCTCGAGTTCTGCGTCCTCGAGTTCGTCGGCTTCTAATTCCTCGAGCGACGTCGAGGGGGAAGCGAGTGATGCCGAGGAGGGAGATGACCCGGGGGTCGTGGAGGAAGATGTAATGGAAGAGGACGTAGACGCGTTCTGCCCGAAAGAGTGGGAGGTGGCCGAGCCTTCCGAACACACTTCCATGTTTGCGAGGTTTGCGGCGGATGCTTTTACTGAGGTAGAGCCTTCAGGTGAATGGAGGGTGCTTCTGCCTAGCGTGGGCGAGCGGATATGCTCGAGCTTCGGGGACTGCTTCGGGATGTATGAATACGTCTTCAAAGAACTGGGGCTGAGGTTGCCCTTCACTGACTTCCAGCGGTCGGTGTTCCATCATCTGAAGCTGGCGCCTTCCCAACTCCACCCCAATTCGCTGGCCTTTATACGGGCTTTTGAGTTGGTGTGCGAGCACCTTGCTTTGGGGCTCACCATCCCTCTGTTCTTTGCCGTTTTCCACCTACAGCGGCAGCTGACGGGGAAGAGGTACAGATGGGTCTCTTTGAAGCAGCCCAAAAAACTGTTCAAGCCGTTCTCGGAGTCCATCCGAAACTTCAAGAGACGGTACTACATCGTCGAGCCTCTGTCCGAAGCTGCTAAGGATAACACGTACTGCTGGGAGGTGGAATGTGATGAGAACGGGGATGAGTTGATTAACGAGGAAGGGAAGTACATTGGGGAGAGAGTGTACAAGTTCCCAATCCGCTGGACGCCCGACCACTTCTCAAAGAAGCCCAGTGCCTATGTTTTTGAGCCGAGTGCTTTACGCGGGCAGGATGCCACGTCTTACGAGACCCTGGTGAATTGGGTCAACTCCTTTCAGCTCGCGACCTGTTGGACGAGCAAGGGTAATCCTATCTTCGAGGAGGATGGCAGTCAAAGGGTCGAGCGCCGGTTTATCCCCGTCAAGGCACTGCTGGAGTGCAAGACTTCTGCGGATGTCACGGCACTGCTCGGTAGATTTAGTTACTTAGACTTTATTCGCTATTCTTTCTTCCTCGTTTCTGACGCGCTTGTTTTCTTTGTGCAGGTGAGATGCCTCAAGCCCGTGACAGTGTGGTGAGGAACGCCATGGCGAGGGGTAAGGCTGGAGCGACCCCCTCCAAGACCCGGACTGCTGCTGGTGCTCGTGCGCCTCCCCCTATTCAAACTGCTCCGGGGACCTCCTGTTCTCCTACTCCCTGTCCGCGGGATTCTCCGCTGCCTTTGGTCGGGCGACAGAAGCGCCTCCGGACAACAGATACGGTGGATCTGAGGGGGGCAGTTGAGAAGGGGAAGTTCGAACTTCCTCCGTGCATCAACGATATGAGGTTCTTTGAGGGTAATACCTTGGTTGTTCCTCGGGCAGAATCTCTTAGCCTGGGGAACATGGATCGCGCGGGCAAAAGGGCGATGGTGGCCAGGGATGCTTCTGCCCTCGTGAGGATGCTCGAGATGGCAGCTGTGTACGCTGAGGGGGACCACGTGCTCGAGGCTGAGCTTACTACTGCTCGGGCCTCCGAAGCGACGCTGAAGGAGGAGATCCGAAATGCCCGTGAGGCGAAGAAGAAAGCCGAGGAAGAGGAGACAACGCTGAGGGAGGAAGTTACCAAGCTAAAGTCGGAGAAGAAGGCGTCCGAGGAGTTGAACGCGGAGTTGATGGCGGCCAATGCCCCAGGTGATGACGAACAGAGGAGATAAGAGTGTTGAAGACTCGGGCAAAGCTGGTCGTTGGCATTCTGCAGGCCGAGGATGATGGTATTGCTGTGGCCGCGGAGTCTTTTGATAGTGCGGTGGCCCAGTTGCGAGTGGTGAACCCTGGGCTCGAGATTTCGACCGGGGGTACTCACTACCTAGCTCGTGTGGAGGGTGGCCGCATTGTCCTGCCCGAGGGTCTTGTTCTCGATATTCCCGAGGAACATATCGAGGAGCAGCCCGTGGAGGAGCCGAGGCCTGAAGCAGCGTCAACCGAGCGTGTGGAAGACTGAAGAGTTTTTGTTGCTTAGCTGTATCTTGTCCGGCCTGCGTGCCTTTGAACTCGTTGTAATCTTATTTTTGTTCTGGGGGCGTGGCCCCTTTTTAATGTAACAAGCACAATCTTTGGCCCTTGTGGCCTTTTAATTTAATGCCCGGTTAATTTATACAACTTCTGTTTATACTGTTGTATTTTGTTTTAGTTGTGTATGCGTGACTGCCCGTCGGAGGGTGTGTTTGTCAACAAGGCTTATTTTTGACAGATTGCTCGTTGCGTTATGAATTCGCCAGTGTGGGGAACTGGTCGAACAGCCGGGGAAGATCCTGGTGAGGTTGCGAATCTCAGGTCGCGATTGAGGCCTGAGGTCGCGGCGTGAACGTCCCATCGCGAGCTGGGGTTCTGTCAATCATGGTACTTGGGCGAAGGCGGTGCTCGATCGAGGACCGCCGACGAGCGGAGCTCCGGCTCGTTTATTTGAGCGGGATTCCGCTTTGTACGTACGCGTCGTTTGTACCTGAACGAGCGTGATGGTTGTTAGACGGCCTTGTGACGCGAGGAAGCTTCTTGTGCCTTTTAGCTGTAGTATTGCTTAAGTTTTTCAGCGTTCCATGGTCGAGGGAGCGTTTCCCCGTTGAGGTTTTCGAGGAAGTATGCGCCGTTCCCCGTTTTGGCGCGGACTCGATATGGTCCTTCCCAGTTGGGCGCCAGTTTACCTTCGCGGGAGTCCTTGTGGTTTCTTCGCAGGACGAGGATGCCCACGTCGAATTCTCGTCGCAAGACTTTGACGTTGTGCCTGATCGCTATTTTTTGCTTGAGAGCTGCCTCGCGGAGGGCTGCTCCTGTTCGGATTTCCTCGACGAGGTCGAGCTCCTCTCTTATCGCTTCGTCGTTCATTTCCTCGTCCAGGGGTGATTCCGTCCTCCTGGACGGTACGTGGATTTCGATGGGTATGACCGCCTCGGTGCCATATGCCAAACGGAAAGGTGTTTCCCTGGTGGTGGACTGGGGAGTGGTGCGGTATGCCCATAGGACACTGTGAAGCTCCTCGACCCAGGCTTTCTTTGTTTCGTCCAGTCTTCGCTTGAGGCCACGCAGTATGACACGATTGGCCGCTTCTGCCTGCCCGTTGGTTTGGGGATGCTCCACGGAAGCGAAGTGCTGCCTCGTTCCGAGGTGTGCGACAAAGTCTTGGAATTTTTTGTCTGTGAATTGTGTTCCATTGTCCGTGACAATTGCTTGGGGGATCCCAAACCGGGCAAGGATGTTCCGTTTGTAGAAGCGCAAAATGTTGAGCGCTGTTATCTTGGCTAAAGCTTCTGCTTCTATCCACTATGTGAAGTAATCTACGCCTACTATCAGATATTTGTTTTGGCTGGACCTCGTCACGAAGGGTCCTAGGATGTCCAGGCCCCACCAGGCGAATGGCCACGGGGAGGTCATGCTTTTTAGTTCGTTTGGCGGAGCTAGGTGCATATCCCCGTGTAGTTGGCATTTGTCGCATTTCTTCACATGCTCCTTGGCGTCTTGTTGCATGGTCGGCCAATAGTACCCTGCTCGGAGGGCCTTACGGGCAAGGGACTTTCCTCCGAGGTGTTGGGCGTTGATGCCTTCATGGATTTCTCGCAATACGTGGGGGACGACCTCCTCTTCTATGCATTTAAGAAGTGGGATGGAGAAGCCCCGCCGGTAGAGTTTGTTTTCGAGGATAACGTATGAGCAGGCCCTTCGTTTGATGGTGCTGGCCTCCTTGGGATCCTCTGGAAGTTCGTCCCTGGTGAGGTAGTTGTAAACGGGCGTCATCCAACAATCGCTATCCCCGATCGCGTGTACGTGTAGGGTCGAAGATCCCTTAGTGATGCTTGACCGGGGAAGTATCTCTTGGATGACTAACCTGTTTCCGCCTTTCCTCTTGGTGTTTTCCAGTTTTGACAATATGTCTGCTCGTACGTTGTGTTCGCGTGGAACGTGTCTTACTTCTACTATTCTGAATTTCGACATATTTTCTCTGACGAGGGTGAGGTATTCGGAGAGACTGTCGTTTTTGGCTTGATATTCCCCAGACACCTGGTTGGCTACGAGCTGCGAATCCGTGCAGATGATGACTTCCTCGGCCTCCAGGTCTTCGGCTAGGCGTAGCCCGGCAAGGAGGGCTTCGTACTCGGCCTGGTTGTTTGACATGGGAAAAGACAATGTGAGAGAAGCCTCGACTATGGTCCCTTCGTCGTTTTCTAGAATTACGCCTGCCCCGCTGCCGCTCGAGCTGGATGCCCCGTCCACATAGATGGTCCATCTATTTGTCACGTGGGGCGAGGAGTTTGAAAAGGTCACTTCTGCTACGAAATCGGCCAGGGCCTGGGCTTTAAGAGCTTTCCTGCTTTCGTACTGGACATCGAATTCGGACAGTTCTAGCGACCATCTGAGCATTCGCCCGGCCATGTCTGGTCGTCCCAGTAGCTGCTTGATGGGTTGATCTGTTCTCACCACGATCGTGTGGGCCAAGAAATAGTGTCTTAGTCGTCTGGCAGCGTTGACGAGGGCCAATGCTACCTTCTCTATCTGTTGATATCTCAATTCTGTGTCCTGCAGTGCCTTGCTCGTGAAATATACCGGCTTTTGCCCGTTAGGATTTTCGCGGATGAGAACGGCGCTAACGGCCTCGGCGGAGACGGCGAGGTACAGGAACAAGACCTCCCCGGTATCTGGTCGTGACAACACGGGCGGTTCCGATAGAGCTTGCTTCAAATGGAGGAGGGACGCCTCGCATTCTTCGGTCCATTCAAACGCTGCTTCTTTCCGCAAGAGCTTGAAGAAAGGAAGGGCGTGCTGGGCGGACTTTGCGACGAAGCGGGACAGCAAGGTCAGCACTCCGTTGAGGGATTGGATGTTCTTTTTAGACGTGGGCGTTGGGAACTCGGAGAATGTTTGACATTTATCGGGGTTAGCCTCTATTCCTCGTTCCGTAAGGTAGAAACCGAGGAACTTACCTGCTCGTACCCCGAACGTGCACTTCTCCGGGTTGAAACACATTTGGTATTTCCTTGCCTGCTCGAAAATTTTGCGGAGGTGGGCAACATGGTCTAGTTCCTCGTGGGATTTGACGATCATGTCGTCCATGTATACCTCGAGCATGTCGCCTATCTGTTCGCGGAAGACTTTGTTCATCATTCGTTGGTATGTAGCGTCGGCGTTCTTCAGTCCGAAGGGAATTACGTTATAGTAATAGTTGCCCGATTTGGTCATGAAGGCTGTGTAAGTTTTATCGCTCGCGGCCATTGGTATTTGGTTGTAGCCCGAGTAGGCGTCGAGGAACGATAATAGTTTAAAACCGGCCGAATTATCTACGAGTTTGTCTATATTGGGGAGGGGGTAGGCGTCCTTCGGACAGGCCTTATTAACATCAGTATAATCAACGCACATCCTCCATTTGCCATTATTTTTTCGTACAAGTACAACATTAGAGAGACATGTAGTATATTTGGCCTCGGAAATAAACCTAGCTTCTAGAAGGTCTTTGACAGCTTTCTCCGCGGCTTCTGTCTTCTCCGGGGATTGCTTCCTTCTGCGCTGGGCAACAACTTTGACGGTTGGGTCGATCGTGAGCTGGTGGCAGGAGACGGAGGGGTCCAATCTGGGCATCTCAGCAGCACTCCACGCGAACAGGTCTGCGTTTTCACAGAGGCACGCTTTCAGCTGTCTTCTGGCCAGGTCGGGCAGATCTGCTCCGATCTTCACTCCCCGTTGGGGGTCTTCTCCGAACGGAACGATCTCGAAGTTGCCATCTGGGACAGGTCGTAGGAGGTGGCCGCTGTTGTCGGACTTAATGCCCGACGGTGTTGGAACCTTGGCACAATCTTCTTCGCTGAACCGGTTGTCTAGATCGATTGATTCGACCTGGGGAAGTGGTCTTGGCTGCTCGGAGCTGCTGGGCAGGGGGGGACGACCAGATGCTCTTGGCTTTGCCGAGATGGTGTTAAGTCCATTTGACGCTGCTTCAAAGCAGCGACGGGCAGCCTCGATGTCGCCGTGGAGGGTGGCGACCATCCCTTCAGAAGTGTAGTACTTCATTTTGAGATGTACGGTGGAGGGTACTGCAATCAACTCTGTCAGGGTTGGCCTTCCGAAGATGCACTGGTATAGTGACGGGAAATCGATTACCAGAAACTGTGCCTTGATTGCTCGGGTTGTCTTTCCTGAACCAAAGGTTACGATGAGCTCTACGTAACCTCGGGGCTTTGTCACCGCTCCGTTGAACCCTTGCAGGTCGGATCCGACGTATGGAGTGAGGTGAGAGTCGTTCAGCTGCAATGTCTCGAACAGGTGGTTGTACATTATGTCAACCGAACTGCCTTGGTCCACGAGTATCCTTCGGACATCGAAATTCGCCATCCTGGCCCGGATAAGCAGTGGGATGTTCGAATTCGGTGCCCCGCCAAGGAGTTCTTCCTTGTAGAAGGAAATGGGAGCGGACCCTTTGTGCGTAGCGTCCAGCGTGGTGACCTCGTTGGAGCTTTTGCTGATCAGTTGGTCGAATCTCCTTTTGATCGAGCCAACTGTGACTTTGTTGAATCCGCCCCCGGAGATCACCATGGCCGACGGGAAGGCCTCCCATGGGCTGCTGGCAGCGAGGTATGTGGAGGCGAGCAGATTGTCTGGGAAGCGAAAGTCTTCTGGTCGGGTCACGGACATAGCGACCTGGATGTTGGCGTCGTCGGAGGGCGAAATTTCCTCTGCGACCTTTTTGCTTTCCTGGGCCTCTTGCCGGGGAGCGTCCTTCTTTTTTGCGAACTGCTTCAGATGGCCGTCGCGAATGAGGATCTCTATGGCATCTCTGAGGTGGATGCACTCTTCCTTTGTATTGCCGTGACTCTTGTGGAAACGGCAGTACTTGGACTTGTCCATCCCTGGTATGACCGGCAGCTGCTTGGGGAAGCGGACTCCCGCCTGTTTGAACTCCGAGTTGGCGTACTCGGACAGTATTTTCTCCCTCGAGGCAGTGAGGGGGGTATAATCGTGGAATCGCCCGGAGGGTGCTCTCTGCTCGTGTGTATCGCGAGGTCGATCGTCGCGTCTCTTGTCTCCTCGACGGGACGTCGAGGGTTCTTCAACTCTGGACATCCGGGCACCTTCTTGGTTGCGAGATGTCCGGACCGAGTGGGCCGCGACCTTCTCCTCGTACTGTATATGTGACTGGGCCTGGTGGAAAAGTGCATTGTGATTCCTCGGTGGGTCAAGGCCGATGGCTTTCGCGAAATCGGAACCAGGACGTAACCCTTGCTCGAGCAAGAATTTCTTCATGGCGTCGGTCGTTGGTACCTGGACAGCCTCCTTGTTGAAGCGCTCGATATAAGCCCGGAGAGGCTCCTCTTTGCCTTGTACGACGGCTCCCAGGGACGCCTCGGTCTTGGGGTGGCGTCGCAAAGTGGTGAAATGACGGGAGAAGATCCTCCCCAGCTGTCTCCATGACGTGATGGATTCCTCGGGCAGCTGCTTGTACCACGTCATTGCTCCTTTACGGAGCGTGGTCGGGAACAGGCGGTACTTGATGGCTCCCCGTACCCCTCTGTAATCCAAGAGAGCGTCGATGTTCTCTATATGCTCGTCCGGGTCAGTGGTTCCGTCGTACGTCCCTAGCGACGGAGGCTTCTCCAGCCCCTTAGGAAGGCGGGTTGCTAGGATCTCCCGGGACAACGGGCCGCGAGGTTCGTCGTCACTATCTGAACTTGGCTCTGATAGTGACCGTCGTCTGCGCTCGCGGCGGCGGTTTCTGTGAGGTGATGGTGAACGGGACCGGTCATGAGGTCTGCCCGGCGGGGAGGGCCTATCTTGCCTCGTTCTTTTGCGTCTCGACGGGGATCGATCTCGCGGGGAGATCTGGTCGCGCTTGCGAGTGGGTCGTATCTCGGGCCCGTGCCTAACCGCACGATCTTCTCCACGCCTAGGTGGCGGGCTTTTGGATCTTCGGGCTTTATTCCGGGGAGGAGAGGATCTTGGGAAAGATGCCTCCTCAAGAGATCCTATCCTTTCTCCTTGTTGTAGGATGAGGAGGTTGGTGCGGTTAACAGCTTCCAGAAGGGCTGCCACGGCCAAGTCGGCGCTGGGTGGACCGGGAATTGGCCGGTCTTCCGATAGGATCTGCACGTCTCCTTGTCCGGTGGGAGGAGGAGTTGGAGATGCAGTAGCCCCGTCCCGACGGAAACGGGGGTCAGAGAGTAACGAAGAATGGCCGTCAACGTCCATCTTGTTGACGGGGACAAGAACAGTGGTGTCAGCACCTATCGCGGAATTCTAAGCAGCCATACGTGGGCGGATTAAAGAGAATATGTTTTGATCTTTCGATTTCCGAGGAGGAATGAAAGAAGGGGAGAACAAGAAGTTCCCACAGACGGCGCCACTGATCCGATGTGCTCGAACGGGTCCACGCGGGCTGGTCGTTATGGAGGTGTCCGGATGGGTGCTGGTCGTACTGGTTGTCCGGTAAGTGATTGAGGAGAGGTGGTGGTGTACCTGCAAGGCACTCCGACGCTCAAGTAAGAAAGGGTCAGAAGAAAGGGGCAAGTACAAAGTATTAGTTCGTAGGGTGAATATTTGATACCTGACCCTCTCAAGTGAGAGGGTTTATATAGGGCTCTAAGCGCGTGGCTAACGGTCCTATTTTCGGGGCGAAATAACCGTTTTCCCTAAAGAATCGGTCGCTGCCCAAACTAGCCGTTACGACGGGCAGGGTGTCCAAAACTAGCCGTTATGTCGGGCATGTGCTTAGTTTCGGGCATCTGCCCATGGCTGTCGGGGAGCACTGAAGCTGAGCACGTTGGGCAGAATGTCCGGGGAGGAACGTTATGTTCCTCGCCTGGTAGGAGGGGCAGAGAGGTAACTTTTGCCCTCCTGCGGATTGGACTTAGGCGATTTGGGCCGCTCTGTAGCAGAGGCTTATTGGGCCGATTTGGGCCAATTCTATCCATTTAATATATACAAATTATATTAATATATAATTTAAAATGTACTTTAAATTATATTAATATATCAAACTATATTTAATATATTTAAATTATATTAAATTATTTTAACTTATTTAATATATATTTAATATATTTAAACTATATTTAATATATTTAATATATTTAATATATTTTAACATATTTTAATATATTTAACATATTTTAATATATTTTAATATATTTTAACATATTTTATATATTTTATATATTTTAATATATTTTAACATATTTAATATATTTTATATATTTAATATATTTTACATATTTAATATATTTAATATATTTTAACATATTTTAATGTATTTAATATATTTAATATATTTAATATATTTTAACTTATTTTAACTTATTTAAACTATATTTAATATATTTAATATATTTAAATTATATTAAATTATATTAAAATATATTTAATATTAAATTATTTTAAATACAAACATTTTAACTTATTTAATATATATATATATATATATATATATATATATATATATATATATATATATATATATATATATATATATATATATATATATATATATAGAGTGAGAATAAACAATGGATGAGGGCGTAGTACCGCTGGTCAAGGAGGTTTGTGTATGTGTTTGTCATGCTTTGAGTCTGGGGTTCGAATCCCCCTCGCCCCAGACTCATTTTTAGATTTTTTGACATTTTCAGGTAAAATGGCTTCTAAAAATAGCCATTAGAAAACGCTTTTGAAAAGCGCTGTAAAAGCCTGCCACGTTAGACCACCTTAGAAAGCGCTTTCCAAAAAGCGCTGCTATAGGTGTCACTTTAGAGAGCGCTTCTAAAAAGCGCTCTTTAAATGCCACCTTAGAAAGCGCTTTTAAAAAGCGCTCTTATAGGCCTCTAATTATTTTCACTTTAGAAAGCGCTTTCTTAGGAAAAGCGCCCTCTAAAGTCCTTTACTAATTAAAATATAAAACAATTCTAAACATTTTCAGAGACACTTTTATTCATTTTCTCTCTCGACCGTTTCTCTAAACCCTCGCCGTCGTTCTTGCCATTGTCATTGCCATTGTCGTTCGTGAAAACGTTGTTGTTCTTATTCTCTTATCGTTCTGAAAACGAAAACGTTGTTGTTCTTATTCATTTCTCAAATCGTTCTGAAAACGAAAACGAATAAGGTACTCTTTTATTATTCACTTCTCTTTTATTATTCATTTCTCTTTTATTATTCATTTCTCTTTTACTATTTATTTCTCTGAAAACGAAAACGAAAAAGTTTTCACGATGAGGATAAAAGCTTCCTCTTTTATTGTTGCAGAATCTTTTTTCTTTTATTTTTCATGTATATTTTTACGAAAAGCATTCATGATACTTTTCATGTATATTTTTCATGTATATTTTTTCTAGTTTTGTTGAAGGTATTTTCATAAGGAAGCTAATATTAAAGTATCTTCACAACTATTATTATTGAAATTGTGAAGGTTATTTCATGACTATTAAATATTTTCTACTGTATATTTGGCAAAGTTGATTAGTATAAACAACCTAAAATATCCTTTTTTTCCAAGTTCATTTCTTTTATTTTCTAGAACTTGTGACTTTTTGTTATAAGTTTATTGTCTACTATATACTTATGTAGGTGTTTACCTCTAATTGTTGCTTGTTTGTGATTACATGTTGCCACTTATCAAGTTATGACTCATAATTGGTCAATTAATGATATTTCATTTTATGATACGTGTATAGAGGTTACTTGTGTTCAAAGTGTGAAAGTCGGATCGTTTCCCTACAGGTATAACTTTTTTCTTTTTGTTTTTGTTTAGTTTAATTAGTATAACTATGGATAGGAAATGGATGTCTTCAAGTCGATTGTCGAAAGAGTACGACAATGGGGTATCGAAATTCGTTAAGTTTGCTGTTGCGCACGCCAAAGACCCCAGTCGAATGATATGTCCTTGCTTAGGTTGCTGTTTTGGGAGTCGGGTTGACGCGATTCAGTTGGCATCGCATTTATTGAGGAGTGGAATTGATAGAAGTTATACATGTTGGAATTTGCATGGTGAGAAAATTAACGGGAATGTTGAATCGGGGGATAATACGACCTTCGCTTCATACGACAATGGCACAGATACATACGATTTTGATCGAGTCGAAGAGATTGCAGAAGCACTTGAAGAAGATCTTAAGCATTGTCCCAAAATGTTTGAGAGGTTGGTAAGCGATGCAGAGAAACCGTTGTATAATGGTTGCACCAAATTTACAAGATTGTCTGCGGTATTAAAGTTGTACAACTTAAAGGCGGGCAATGGATGGTCGGATAAAAGTTTCACAGAATTATTGGTCCTTATGAAAGATATGCTTCCAGAGGATAATGTTCTTCCCAATCGAACATATGAGGCCAAAACGATGTTGTGCTCTATTGGCATGAGCTATGATAAGATACATGCCTGTCCAAACGATTGCGTATTGTTTCGAAATGAGTATGCATCGCTAAATGAGTGTCCTAAATGTGGTGTCTCTCGATATAAGAAAAAGTTGTCTCCAGCAAAAGTCTTATGGTATTTTCCTATAATTCCGAGATTTAGACGCATGTTTCGTAGTGAGACCGATTCAAGACACTTGACTTGGCATGCAGATGAAAGAATTATTGATGGAAAGTTTCGACATCTGGCAGATTCACCACAGTGGATGAAAATTGATGATGATTATCCTGAATTTGGAAAAGAAGCAAGAAACCTTCGCTTGGCATTATCTACTGATGGAATGAACCCACACAGTATTCAAAGTATCTCACATAGCACTTGGCCTGTGATCATAATGATTTATAACCTACCTCCATGGCTATGTATGAAGCGTAAGTACATGATGTTATCTATGTTAATTTCTGGGCCTAGACAACCAGGGAATGACATAGACGTATACTTGGCACCCTTAATCGAAGATTTAAAATTTTTGTGGGAGAACGGTGTGGAGGTTTATGATGGGTATAGGAAAGAAAGTTTCAACTTGAGGGCGATGTTGTTTGGCACAATTAATGATTTTCCAACATACGGAAATCTATCAGGGTACAGCATAAAAGGTCAATGTGCGTGTCCTATTTGTGAAGATAAAACAGATTGGACGCGATTGGAGTTTGGTCAGAAGAATGTCTTTCTCGGTCATCGTAGATTCTTAAATTCTAATCATCACTATCGTGGGTGGAGAAAAGCATTCAATGGAGAGCAAGAACATGGTAGAGCTCCAACTATATTGACAGGTGATCAAATTTTTGAAAAGGTGAAAGATGTGACAACTCAGTTTGGAAAGCCTTTTGCACATACACTTGTCAAGAGTGGGTGGAAGAAGAGGTCAATTTTTTTTGAACTGCCATATTAGAAGTCGTTGTATATAAGACATTTTCTCGATGTTATGCATATTGAAAAAAATGTATTTGACAGTGTTATTGGTACGTTACTCAATATACCAGGAAAGTCTAAGGATGGCCTTAAAGCAAGAAAGGACTTGTTACATATGGGGATAAGAACTGAATTAGGACCCTTGAAGAAAGGAAAACAAACATATCTACCACCTGCTGCGTATACTCTATCTAGAAAGGAGAAAAAAGTATTGTGTAAGTTTCTAAGTGAAGTTAAAGTTCCAGAAGGATACTCTTCAGATATTAGAAGACTTGTATCTATGAAAGACCTCAAGTTAAAGAGTTTAAAGACGCATGACTGCCATGTTATAATGGAACATTTTCTACCAATAGGTATACGTTCTATTCTGCCAGAAAAAGTAAGAAGCGCAATAACTAAATTGTATTTTTTTTTCAAGTCAATTTGCAGTAAGGTGATCGATCCTGCGATCTTACCAACATTGCAAAAAGAACTAGTTATTACTTTGTGTGATCTTGAAATGTATTTTCCTCCCTCGTTTTTTGACATAATGGTTCATCTAGTTGTTCATCTAGTGAAAGAGACACAATTGTGTGGACCGGCTTATATGAGATGGATGTACCCTGCTGAACGTTATATGAAAATATTAAAAGGGTATGTGAAAAACCGAAGTCGACCAGAGGGTTGTATTGCCGAACGATACATTGTTGAAGAAGCGGTTGAGTTTTGTACTGAATATCTGTCCAATGTACAATCAATTGGACTCCCCAAATCTCATATTGTCGAAAAAAAAGAAGGAAAAATGTTAATTGGAAATGAAGTTGTGACAGTATCAAGGGTGGAACGGGATCAAGTGCATTTGTATGTTCTGCACAATGAGAATGAGGTTGAGCCATATGTTGAAATGCACAAGGATGTTCTCCGAGGTTTAAATCCGAATAGAAATGAGAATTGGATAGTACGAGAGCACAATCGAAGTTTCATACCTTGGTTTAACGATCATATTTATGCAAAGTATTATTCAGACCGCGATTCAATAACAGAAAGGTTGAGATGTTTAGCATATGCTCCAAGTATGGTTGTGTTTTCTTATAGCGCATACGCAATTAATGGATACACATTTTATACCAAAGAACAAGATGATAAAAGTACTATGCAAAATAGTGGTGTCACCTTGGTAGCTGAAGCAATGCACATTTCAAGTGTGAAAGACTTAAACCCCAAATTTGCAAATCTGTCATATTTTGGGGTTATCGAGCGCATTTGGGTGTTTGATTATGAGAACTTTCAGATTCCTATATTTCGTTGCAAGTGGGTTGAAAATAATAGTGGCGTACGAATGGATAAGTCAGGATTCTTGCAAGTGGATCTTAATAGGGTGGGGTACAAAGATAAGCCTTTTATTCTAGCCTCTCAAGCTAAACAAGTGTTCTATGTCACTGATCCGACAAGTACAAAATGGTCTATAGTGCTTTTATCTAACAAAGTAATTGATGAAAACGTTGGAGATCAAGGTGATATTGATGTTGATATTGAATCATTTACTAGAAATGATCAAGATGAAAATATTATAGCGAATGAATCATATACTAGAAATGATCATAATGAGGGTATTTGGATCAATCCAACCGTCCGTGTTGTTAAGAGACGGGTAGAACATACTCCAAACAAGAAAAGAAAGAGACGTTAGTGAAAAAGGTACTAGTTGTAAAATTATAGCTTATATCATTCAATATAGCTTATATCATTCAATATAGCTTATGTCATTTAATTTCTGTTTTTTTCTTTCTTACAGGTCAAGTGTCTAGTAACCAGGAAGATACGCACGAGTAGCACGGGCTAGAGCAACCAATATTACATGGGTCAAAGTGGAGGTATATTAATTTTTACAATATTGCTTATTAGTGATGCTACTTGATAACACAAGACATCTATATATTATTTCTTAACTAATGCGTATTTTGTTTTGTTATGTAGTATTTCGATGATATGGCGTGTCCTTATTACACGAGGAATTGTGCGAATTTTTTATTGCAAGAAGAATTCTTTCTTGAATGTATAGTTTTGTGAATGTAAATTCTAGTTTATTGAAATGTAAATTCTATGCAGGTTTGAAACCATACAATAGAATTTGTGTGAATTCTGCATGTAAATTCTAGTTTATTGAAATGTACAAATTCTAGTTTATTGAATTCTGCATTAAGTGTAAATTCTAGTTTTGAAATAGAATTTGTTGATAAATTTATTGAAATGTGAATTATACAGGTTTATGGAAATGTAAATTATACAGGTTTCTGCATAAAAAAAAATGGTTAAAATGGGATTTTAAAAAAAATCTTCAAAATTATACGTAGACCAAAGACAGCGCTTTTGAGAAAAAACCGCTGTCTAAGGTTAAACATTAGACAGCGCTTTAAAAAGCGCTGTCTTAAGTCCACCTTTAGAGAGCGCTTTTAAGGAAAAAGCGCTCTCTAAAGGTATAAAAAAATCATTATACGTATACATTAGACAGCGCTTTAAAAAGCACTGTCTAAAAGCACCTTTAGAGAGCGCTTTTGAAGGAAAAAGCGCTTTCTAAAGTTTAAAAAAAATAATAATAAATTTTTAACTTATACTTTATACAGCGCTTTTAAAAGCGCTGTCAAAAGGCCCATTTTAGAGAGCGTTTTTTCATAAATAAAAAAGCGTTGTCTTTACCTACGATAGCGCTGGCTTAGACAGCGCTTTTAAGCGCTGTCATAGGCCAAAAAAAGCGCCCTCTTTTCCCTTGTTTGGCGTAGTGACACCACAGAAAACGAACTTCACAACTTCCCTTACACTTTTTAGATGTTTTTTTGAATGGTGGATTTATTCAAAAGGACCAAACCAAGGAAAGCAGAAAACCTAACACTTTTCTTAGCAAAGACTCATGGGAAGAAAACACTTTGTCAAAAGAAGAACATGCATCGAATGGAAAGAGGGAGGAACAAGATAAAGTGCACTTGCGAGTACCAAGACTTGGGAGTAATGTAGGTACTGAAGAGTTTCTGAGGGATAATAAAAACAACTTGCATGTTTCTCTTACCAAACCCAACCATCCAACGTCTATGATTCAACCCCACCTTCCAAAACTCATGTGCCCCACTAACTTCTGTCCCCCACTTTCTCTAACCAAACCCCTTCCCATCAGTTCTGGGCCCCACACGTCACCTTCTACCACCCAAATCCCTGCTGATACCATGCCTAGTCCGCATCACATATTAAATGACCATACTTCTCTTTTCCCATCACACGTTACCCCATACACGACTTTTCAACCTTCCTCCAACTTTACCCCACTTCCCAACATCACTTCTCCATATGTTTCATTTTCAAATGCCTCACAGCTGGCGCCCACGCAACTGCCATTGCCACAAAATGGATCAACACTTACCCAATCCCTTTCTAGGCCTTATGCACCTCTTCATTTTTTTTTATTTGGACCTTGAGGACAAGGTCACTTTTGGGCCAGGGAGTATTGTTAGGATGCAGAATCAAAGGCCCATTCGCAACAAAAGAAAGCCTAAATGGCTTGAGGGTTGCATCCAATATTAAGGAGGTGTATCCGTAATTTTATTTTTAATTATTGTATGTTATCTTCAGTTCTGGCCCCGACCCTTTTATTAGAAGAAAAACCCTACTATTTGTAGTGTAATTCTTGGCTAAAGAATGTTATGTGAAATGTTCAAGTTATTTTATGTTTGTCTTCCTACCCTAACTTAGACTTAATTGTTTTTCCTTAATGAAGATTTATCACATGTACTTAATAGACATGACAATAACTCATTCAACACTATAATACATTTAATCAAATGTACATAACTGAGGAGTATTCCATTTAAATCAAACAAAATTTAAAAATTATAAAGAACATGTAAATAAAAAAAATATCAACATGTTAAATAAAGAAAAACAAATCTCATAAAGGATAAAATTGGGGAGAAAACGAAAAAAGGTGCATGGAAAAACATCTAGAAATAATCAAATTAATAAAAACTCTCACTTATACATATCTCATAATTCTCTGATTTCACTCTATTGGATCTAGGGTTTTATATTTCCAAATCGATAGAGTATTTTCTCTATTTCTGACTTCATCTTTATTTATAACCATACCTTGAACTTTAACCCCAGATCTAATATTTTAATCTTCCCATTTTTCATATAATTTTATTACGAAAAATATGGAAGAGAAGAAGAAGTATGGTAGAAAAAGAAGAATATATAAAAAGAAAAGAATAAAAAAGAAGAAGAGGAGAATAGGGTAAGTAACGAATAAAGAAAGAGAAGGAAGAGAAATAAAGAGAGTGGGAGAAAGGATTTAGATTAAAATCTAATTTAGAATTCAAATTTAAATTTTCAAATACCTTAGCACATTGTGATGTTGACAAGTAAGTTATTTAGAGGGTTTTGTGAATAATTAAGAGTTATTTAGTTAATTATAAAAATGGACAATGATAAGTGTAGTTTTAAGAACAGTAAATGACATTTTTTAGTGTTTGGTGGCATTTTCAATTAACAAATAGGTAGTTAATTATTTTTTAATTTTAATGTTTTATTGTAATGACTCTTTTTAAACAATTTTTTTTTAATTAATAATTTGTTGTCATTGAATAATAAAATTTATTTATATTATTTTTTAATAATATAATTTTATATTATATTTTTGAAAAAATTATACTGATGTTCCCTACTTTAATTTTTCTAAAAACATCCGTACCATTTAATAATCAAATAATTGTGCATCTACTGCGGCTTAATAATTCTTTCAGAGTTTCACATATTGGAATTCAAGCTTCGTTTGGCCGTTTTCTTCTCATGAACGTGCAACTGCACAGCGACTTTCAACAACTTTTACGGAGACTTCAAGGGCTTTAATTCTACTTTCCTAAAAAAGAAAATACTACTTCAATTCAACTACATCTGGTCATCATCACATGAAAAACGACTCCTCTTATGCTTCTTTCCACGAAACTATGTTGTTGTAATGCCAACAAAACAATTCAACTACTTTTAGGTTTTTCCTTGTAAAGAGTAAGGCCTCGTATTAAAACAACTTGGAGACGGCTATTTTCCTTGAAAAATTATGCTCTTTAGAAGAAGAAATGAGAACAATTTTCAGTTTGACGATGGTTAGAAATTAAGTAATTAATTATTAGGTCCCTAATAATATTTAGCATGTGTAATACAAAATTCTTAAATAATTTGTTTTTTAAATAAATAATTATTTTTATTTTATTTTAAAGTTTCGGAATTTATTTTAAGATAATCGGTAAAGAATTCGAAAAACTTATTTAGGTATTCGATAAATAATTTACCCATGAAAACTTAGTTGAATATGCCGCACGGTAAATTTTTAGAATTTTTATTTTAAAGTAAGAGTTGGAGTGAAAAAACTCTAAATTTGAGATGGTTTGATTAAGATGATTTGCAATTAGTGATTTGTTAAATCTATATTATATCTAATTTGTCCTTTTAAAATCTTGGTGAAAGATTTTTTTGGAAAAACTTCCAAATTATCAAAAAACCCATAAAACATTTAAACAAGCCAGAATGTCTTATAATATGTGGAACATTATGCTCCTATTAGTTGGGATTTTCGACAAGGATAAAAATCTCAGCAAAGGATAAGAGTTGAAGGTAGAGTGATGACGTGTACATGATAGGAGTCTTGGGTCGAAGAAGATTTGAGACTTAGTATTTTTTGAAATGTTAAAAGAACATTTTGACTACATGAATTTTTGACATCATCAAGTATGTCAAAGAGGCGGTTATTTGAGTGTGTAGATATTATGTTCAAATATGATTAACTACTTGTGGGTTTCTATACGAAGGACGCTTGGAGAGAGCGCAGAGACGGGTTGCATGCAAGGCTTCATGTGGCGAACACTGAAGATGAGAACATTAGAGGCAGTTATTCTTGTACTAGTATATATAGGAGTTCATTTATAGAAGTCAGTGTGTTCGTTTAACTACAAAAATCTCACCGAAAACTCGAAGTACCAGCGTCTAGCGAAAAGAGTCATGGCTAAGAGAATGTATGAACAATGAAACACCACCCATTATTTTAAATGCAAAGTCTTTAAAATTCCTTTCATTTTACTTTTATTCATCAGTTTATTTTCAGTCTCCTTCAACTACATTGCTTTACACTTCTAAGTCTTGTTATTTTCTTTAAATTTTCAACGTTTTCGAAGTCTACACCTTTTACGTTCTTTTAGTCACTTTTTTCGACCAAGTCGAAATGAAACTCTACCAACAGAAAACTAAAACAAGATATTTTGCCACTATGTCTTACGAATCACTAATTGATCCTACAAGTAACCTTTAATTAAGAGACTAACGTTTGTTTATCAATTTTTTGTGTAAACAACGCCCATTTTGCTTTCTGGTTTGAGCTCATAGAGACAGAATGTCTCACACAATATCATGACATTTTTCTCTATATTTTGTTTATAAAATGACGCCAATAAGATGTAACAATAGATCTTGTGTGTCATTTAAATATATATAGTTTGAATTTCTTTATTAAATAATATTAAGTTTTTGATAAAATTTAATGTTTTTTGGAATGGTTGAGGTTTCCAACAGATAAGTTAAAAGAAGCCTTGAGAAGACAATGTCTGTCTCAAGCAAAGACCGATCAACAAAGTTGGATGAAGTATTATGGACCTATTGGACAACATTTAAATCTTCTATTGTCCTCACACCATTCCAAATGTTCTATGAAAAATCATGTCATCTTTTAGTAGAACTAGAACACAAAACCTATTGGTTAATTAAATTCTAACATTTTGACCAGTCCCAAGTAGGACAGAAAAGAAAGATGTAGTTGCATGAGATAGAAGAATTAAGATGCCAAGCATATGAATCCTCCAATTTATACAAAGCAAAAGTAAAAAGCATCTTGATTAGTGACTCATCAAAAAAGATTTTAAACTGGAAAATGGTACTATTTTTTAATTCTAAAGTGAAGTTGTTTCTAGAAAAACTAAAATCAAAATGGTGTGGTGCATGAGAAGAAATATGAACATTAGAACTGGAAGATCTAGTTTCAAACCAAAGTTAGACTAGAAATGGACAAAGGTTAAAACCATATCTTAGTTATGAAATTGACAAAAGCACAATAAACATTCCACCTAGTGAACCTTAGAAATCAGGTGGTAAATTATAGACGTTAAACAAGTGTTTGTTTGGAGACGACTCACCTTTTTAACACTAGATTCTTTATTACTTATTGTGTTTTGTTGATCTATAACTGGTAACAAAGAAGTGTGTCTTTACATTATGCATAAGTTTTGTTGGGCGAGCTCTTACATTCGCTAAGTCATAATATGTGTCCACGGAACAATCTAGGATCTCAAACCCCATTTTTATACATGTTGATAATCTGGGGACATGCTAAAGTTTTAAGAAAGGGGTGGCTGCTCCCAAGGAGATAAGGATTAAACTTGCAGAACATGTGATATTTACATAATACAGTTGTTCCAGTTTCCCACTACACCAAAGAAAGGAAAAGACAGCGCTTTTTTTGGCCTATAACAGCGCTTAAAAACGCTGCCTAAGGTGGCACTGCCGTAGGTAAAGACAGCGTTTTTTTTATGAGAAAGCGCTGCTAAAGGCCTACTTTAGGCAGCGCTTTACCTTTAAAAGCGCTTTCTAAAGTAGGCCTTTAGCAGCACTTTTAACTGAATAAGCGCTTTCTAAATTGGCCCTTTAGCAGCGCTTTTTCTATCATTTTATGCTTTCTATTGGCATCTTTAGGCAGCGCTTTCGTAGGAAAAAGCGCTTTCTATTGTCCCCCTTTAGACAGCGCTTTTGAAAGCGCTGTCTAATTTATTTTTTATTTTCACCTTTAGGCAGCGCTTTCTCAGGAAAAGCGCTTTCTATTTCCCCCCTTTAGACAGCGCTTTCTAATTTTTTTTTTATTTTCACTATAGGCAGCGCTTTTTCTTAAAAACGCTGTCTTTTCTTCACTTTTTTTTTTATTATTATTTTTTTAAATCAAATTTTCCTTCTTTTTTATGCAGAAACCTGTATATATTTTCCTTCACATTTTAGGCCATTTCCAATCCTTCACATTTTAGGCCATTTTAATCTTTATAAATCACATAAACCATTCTAATCCATGATTCACATTTTAGGCCATTTCCATTAACCATTTCCATAATTAAGCCATTCAAATCCATAAACCATTCACATAATTAAAGATAAAACATTCACATAATTAAACTATTCTAATCCATAAACCATTCACATAATTACACCATTCTAATCCTTTAACTTCTAAAGATCTCCTAATATACAACAACTTCCAAAACTATACAATTACACTCCATAAGGTGAAGTAAATCTCCCAAAGTGTTATGCATTTTTCCCTTGTCAACTATGCGATAAGTCGGTAACGATAAAAATAGCTGACAAGATGAAATGCCCTAAAGCAATAATAAATATGTAACTGTTAATGTGTATATATGTCAATTAAAATAAACGTGCTAATTTAATTAAAATAAATATATGTCAATTAAAATAAACGTGCTAATTACGTCGAGAATTTTCTCTTGACAATTGATACTAGCTTTGTCACTAATATCTTTCAACTCTGAACCGCGCTTTTTTGCCTCATATATCTCTTTATCCTTTTGCAATTCAGGACTTGCGCTTTTAATTCCTCCAACGATTGCATCACTTCTTGATTGCTAGGATTTTTTCTCTTTGGTTGCTTATACAAGGAAGGTGGAGTCACACCAAATCCTTTACCCCTCACCCGACCGGAATACTCAGGAACATTTAGTACTCGACTAAGTATGCTTCTGCAATCCTCCTCACCTGTGGTTATGGATTTAGATAGAGTCTCCTGAAATTCATTGACATATCAAAAATTATTAGTGGGGATTAAAAATTAATTATATTTTAATAAAATTTCGATTAAATTAGACATAATGTTATACTTACACATTCGTCATAAACTTGTTGAACATCTTCCCTAACAACTCCATCCTTGCCCACACGAGCTTCCTTCCACAAAACATGGTCCGGAAGTGATGTTTCTTCACTTTTCGTCTCTTCTAACTACACATTGAGATAAATAATAAGATCATCAATTATAACACAATAAGACAATTAATAAAATCATAGCATTTATATATACTTACCAATTTTTGCTGTAAGCGTGCATATCCCAAACGCCCTTTTCTGTATGGATACGCGGGTTTTGATGCTCTTTGGCGATTAATGGCACTCAATTCCTGGATAAACAAGTTTAAGTCATATCAGAACAAACTAATGCAACAAGTATATAATACAATTAATAGGCATGACAAATTAACATTACATTGAATTTTTCGGATTTTCGTTTGGCTACAAAAGTGCTCAGTTCTTCAGGTGCAATCAAATCCGCATACAACTGTGGAAGTTCTGCTTCAACAAAAAAATTTTCCGCATCCCTAAGATATTTGTTTGATAACATAGTTCGAAAGCCTTTGTGTCTTTTTCCAGCCAATTGAAGACAATACTTTTTTCGGCTTTCATCAATATTAAAAGACCTCTACAAAAAAAACATACACATAGAGTGTGTTAGTATAAGTAAATTAAAGACTTAATCGTCAACAAAAATCTAATAACATCAATCATATTTGGTAAGTACCTGTATCTCAGTCCATATTTTATCTTTACCGGCTGCAACAATGGATTCCTCCAATTATCACTGGTGATTGGAATGTGCTAACGAACAAGGGAACCTATGTAACTAGTCAACGTTGAACTGTTTGGCTCAATTAGTTGGTTTTCATGACTCCAATGTACATCAAATTTGAGCCCTTTATCTCTTGCACGGATGATTGACTTCATAATAGTTATTCCTCGTTTAATTTCACTTTCTACATTCTGAGCTTCATTTGTATCATGTGTCTCGTGTGAGTCTTCCCGGTTACTAGCCATTTGACCTGTAAGAAAAAAAAAACAAAAATTAAATGACAAGTATAAAATTCCATAATGCATAATCCATTTAATATATATAACATGGCAACTATTTAATATTATTGAATGATATAAGCTATAATTTTATAACTAGTACCTTTTCACTAACGTCTCTTTCTTTTCTTGGTTGGAATATGTTCTACCCGTCTCTTAACAACACGGACGGTTGGATTGATCTAAATACCCTCATTATGATCATTTCTAGTATATGATTCATTCGCTATAATATTTTCATCTTGATCATTTCTAGTAAATGATTCAATATCAACATCAATATCACCCTGATCTCCAATGTTTTCATCAATTACTTTGTTAGATAAAAGCACTATAGACCATTTTGTACTTGTCGGATCAGTGACATAGAACACTTGTTTAGCTTGAGAGGCTAGAATAAAAGGCTCATCTTTGTACCCCACCCTATTAAGATCCACTTGCAAAAATCCTGACTTATCCATTCGTATGCCATTATTATTTTCAACCCACTTGCAACGAAATTTAGGAATCTGAAACTTCTCATAATCAAACACCCAAATGCGCTCGATAACCCCAAAATATGACAGATTTGCAAATTTGGGGTTTAAGTCCTTCACACTTGAAATGTGCATTGCTTCAGCTAACACGGTGACACCACTATTTTGCATAGTACTTTTATCATCTTGTTCTTTGGTATAAAATGTGTATCCATTAATTGCGTATGCGCTATAAGAAAATACAACCAAACTTGGAGCATATGCTAAACATCTCAACCTTTCTGTTATTGAAGCGGGGTCTGAATAATACATTGAATAAATATGATCCTTAAACCAATGTATGAAACTTCGATTGTGCTCTCGTACTATCCAATTCTCATTTCTATTCGGATTTAAACCTCGGAGAACATCCTTGTGCATTTCAACATACGGCTCAACCTCATTCTCATTGTGCAGAACATACAAATGCACTTGATCCCGTTCGACCCTTGATACTGTCACAACTTCATTTCCAATTAGCTTTTTTCCTTCTTTTTTTTCGACAATATGAGATTTGGGGAGTCCAATTGATTGTACATTGGACAGATATTCAGTACAAAACTCAATCGCTTCTTCAACAATGTATCGTTCGGCAATACAACCCTCTGGTCGACTTCGGTTTTTCACATACCCTTTTAATATTTTCATATAACGTTCAGCAGGGTACATCCATCTCATATAAGCCGGTCCACACAATTGTGTCTCTTTCACCAGATGAACAACTAGATGAATCATTATGTCAAAAAACGAGGAAGGAAAATACATTTCAAGATCACACAAAGTAATAACTATTTCTTTTTGCAATGTTGGTAAGATTGCAGGATCGATCACCTTACTGCAAATTGACTTGAAGAAAAAACACAATTTAGTTATTGCGCTTCTAACTTTTTCTAGAAGAATAGAACGTATACCTATTGGTAGAAAATGTTCCATTATAACATGGTAGTCATGCGTCTTTAAACTCTTTAACTTGAGGTCTTTCATAGACACAAGTCTTCTAATATCTGAAGAGTATTCTTTTGGAACTTTAACTTCACTTAGAAACTTACACAATACTTTTTTCTCCTTTCTAGATAGAGTATACGCAGCAGGTGGTAGATATGTTCATTTTCCTTTCTTCAAGGGTCCTAATTCAGTTCTTATCCCCATTGCTATCAAGTCCTTTCTTGCTTTAAGGTCATCCTTAGACTTTCCTTGTATATTGCGTAACGTACCAATAACACTGTCAAATACGTTTTTTTCAATATGCATAACATCAAGAAAATGTCTTACATACAACGACTTCCAATATGGAAATTCAAACAAAATTGACCTCTTCTTCCACCCTCTCTTGACAAGGGTATGTGCAAAAGGCTTGCCAAACTGAGTACTCAAATCTTTCACCTTTTCAAAAATTTGATCACCTGTCAATATAGGTGGAGCTCTACCTTGTTCTGGCTCTCCATTGAATGTTTTTCTCCATCCACGGTAGTGATGATTAGAATTTAAGAATCTACGATGACCGAAAAAGACATTCTTCTGACTAAACTCCAATCGCGTCGAATCTGTTTTATCTTCACAAATAGGACACGCACATTGACCTTTTATGTTGTACCCTGATAGATTTCCGTATGCTGGAAAATCATTAATTGTGCCAAACAACATCGCCCTCAAGTTGAAACTTTCTTTCCTATACCCATCATAAACCTCCAAACCGTTCTCCCACAAAAACTTTAAATCTTCGATTAAGGGTGCCAAGTATACGTCTATGTCATTCCCTGGTTGTCTAGGCCCAAAAATTAACATAGATAACATCATGTATTTACGCTTCATACATAGCCATGGAGGTAGCTTATAAATCATAATGATGACAGGCCAAGTGCTATGTGAGATACTTTAAAGACCGTGTGGGTTCATTCCATCAGTAGATAATGCCAAGCGAAGGTTTCTTGCTTCTTTTCCAAATTCAGGATAATCATCATCAAATTTCATCCACTGTGGTGAATCTACCGGATGTCGAAACTTTCCATCAATAATTCTTTCATCTGCATGCCAAGTCAAGTATCTTGAATCGGTCTCACTACGAAACATGCGTCTAAATCTCGGAATTATAGGAAAATACCATAAAACTTTTGCTAGAGACAACTTTTTCTTATATCGAGAGACACTGCATTTAGGACACTCATTTAACGATGCATACTCATTTCGAAACAAAACGCAATCGTTTGGACATGCATGTATCTTATCATAGCTCATGCCAATAGAGCACAACATCTTTTTGGCCTCATATGTTCGATTGGAAAGAACATTATCCTCTAGAAGCATATCTTTCATAAGGGCCAATAACTCTGTGAAACTTTTATCCGGCCATCCATTGCCCGCCTTTAAGTTGTACAACTTTAATACCGCAGACAATCTTGTGATTTTAGTGCAACCATTATACAACGGTTTCTCTGCCTCGCTAACCAACCTCTCAAATATTTTGGGACAATCCTTAAGATCTTCTTCAAGAGCTTCTGCAATCTCTTCGACTCGATCATAATCGTATGTATCTGTGCCATTGTCAATTGAAGAATAGGTCATAGTATCCCCCGGTTCAACATTCCTGTTAATTTTCTCACCATGCAAATTCCAACATGTATAACTTCTATCAATTCCACGCCTCTTTAAATGCGATGCCAACTGAACCGCGTCAACCCGACTCCCAAAACAATAACCCAAGCAAGGACATATCATTCGACTAGGGTCATCAGCGTGTGCAACAGTAAATTTAACGAATTCCGATACCCCATTCTCGTACTCTTTCGACAATCGACTTGAAGACATCCATTTCTTATCCATAGTTATACTAATTAAGCTAAACAAATACAAAATAAAAAATATTTACCTGTAGGGAAACGATCCGACTTTCACACTTTGATCACAAGTAACCCCTATATATAGTAAATTCAATAAGTTAGTTCTCAATCATTGCAAGCTGATAACAATCCAAAAGTACAAATATCATTAGTCAAAACTTATACGAATCACATTGTTCCTTTGCATTTTTTATGAGAATTAACTAACAAAAGACCCAAAAGGTTGGTACTTGGGGATTTGAATGGTTTTGCAGGTTTTAGGCTCAAGAAAAACCAGTTGAAACAAAGAAAAGGCCATGCCCTGCAACTTTCGCATCGCGACCAAATGCTTCGCTATGCGACAGACAGCGATAGGAAGCGAGCATGGAAAAACAAAGCAGAATCAAAATGACAGACTTCGCTTGAAGTGACAGAATGCGAGAGAAAAGTGATGGACAGCGAGGGACAGCGATAGGCAGCAATGCAAGACAGAACCAAACCATCCTTGAAGCGAAGGAAGCGAGAGAGAGCGAGCAAGTTCGCGACGCGAACAATACTTCGCATAGCGAAGTGTGGCGGTTTCAACAAAGGCGGTGAAATTTAAATTTTCTTAATGGAGAAGACAAGGGAGTTCGCATAGCGAACTTCCTCTCACGACGCGAACTGTGGCCTCCAAAACTAGTATAAAAAGGGGTCAAGGGCTGTGCAGAAAGAAAAGTTTTTTAGTTTTTACATCTTTTGTGTAATAGTTAGTAAGAGTGCATTGTAATAGAATTTTAAGAGAGATAATTGAAGAATCGAGCTGGATACGCATCAATACTCGAGAAATCGATTTTGATGCTCATTCATCTCCACCTCTTCCTTTTTGTGCAAGCTACCATGAGAATGGATAGCTAAACTCTCTCTCTTGCTAGGATTGGAAGAATCTACCGTAATCATATGTATCTATACCGTTTTTAATCGTAATGCAATCATGTTTTTCATTAAGTATTGATTTTATCTTTACCTTATCGTCAAATCTTATACAATTCGGTTATTAGTGAAAATTGATTCCGTTTTCAGATCCTATAAGATATGAATCTATTAAACTTAAATCTCTAGATATAGAATTAAATTTAATATCCACTTCAATTACTTGTTCATCATATAGTTTGTTTGTTTAATCGGTGGAGACATCATCGATTCAACAAACCGATTGAAATTTATGAATAGTTATGTAGACATACATATTGTTTGGAAAAAGTATTTGGAAATATGAATGGAACCATGATTGTATCATAATTAATCGGTATTGCATACGTGAACGGTAGAAGAAATCCAATCCCGGCAAGATAAAACAATCAGTTAACAAATCCCGTTCAAATCATTTCATTTATGTTCATTATTTCACGTTAAAAGTACAATAAAAAACTTTATCAAAACCACTTTCACTTAAAGTTTCTCAGTAATCTAAAAAGTTGTTCGTAATATCGCTCCAGTCTCTGTGGATACGATAATACAATACTTACTTTGATAAACTCAACATCACAAGCAATGCTCATCCATCATAGCAGTTCATTCAAAGCAGTTCATTCAAATGGTTTTACTAATTAAGCTAAACAAAACCGTTAATTATTCACGCAACTATAGCAAAAGAACAACTAATTACCTGTAGAGAAGTAATCAAGTTCTGGACCCACACAATGTAAGATTCCTCCAACGATCAGACTTTCACTATGCACCTGTAAAACAATCATACTATCAATATCAATCCAACTTTTCACTTTTCAATGTCTCTTCAACAAGATATGTTGTAACTTAAAAAACCAGACACATATATTATGCCAAGGATTAGTCCTTTATTCCAACAAGTAATCAAACACATACATTCTGCCAAGAATGAAGCATTTAGAGTAATTCTTTACAACTTCTTCCAACAAAAACCAAGAAAGCTGATAAAACAATAAAAAATATGTCAAGAATTTAAAAATATATAGACGTGTTAAAAAATGACAAAATAAATTCAGCTCTACTATCGTAAAACAGATGCAACACAATAGCATAAAAATATATTCAATCATACAAACTAAAGAGAAAAAACTTAAATATAAACTTAAAGCTAAACTAAATATAAACTTTCATCTTCTTCATTCTTTGTATCTAATTTTGTGACACCAAAATTAGTCAAAAGACAGTCATAGATAACAAATGGATAACAAATGGCAAATGGCAAATGGCAGTCATATAAACTTTCATCTTCTTCATTCTTGAATCGAATATAAATTAAATATAAACTTTCATCTTCTTCATTCTTGAATCGAAATAGATAACAAATGGCAAACCAGAAAAAGACAGTCATAGAAAATGGTAAACCAAATGCATGCACACAATATATTTACACTAAAATAGCCATTGACAATACCTTGACATAAAATGTATCAACAACAACGTAAAAGACAACAACATTGTATCAACAACAACGTACCTCTTCTTACTTCACGCGAGAGAGATAGAGATGAGGGAGCAGTCGCGAGAACAGACGCGAACAGAACAATGGCGGTGGGAGAACGAACAGAACAATGGCGGTGGGAGAACGAACAGAACAACGGTGGTCGGAGAACAGAAGGTTGGTGGGAGAACGATGGTGGTCGGAGAAATCGCGAGAGAGAAAGGAGGTAGAAGTCTTGAGTGAAAATGAATAGGGTTCTGAAAATTTAGTGTTATTTTATTTTTTAATAATAATTGACCTAAGACAGTGTTTTTTCCTAATAAAGCGATTTCTTTTCATTGGCCTATAGCAGTGCTTATTAAAAGCGCTTTCTATGGTTATCTTTTAATTAGCCTATAGCAGCGCTTTTTAAAAGCGCTTTCTAAGGCTATCATTTAGCAGCGCTTTTTAAAAGCGCTTTCTAAGGTTATACCTTTAGCAGCGCTTTTTAAAAAGCGCTTTCTAAGGTGGGGACTATTTACGGCCTTTAGCAGCGCTTTTAGAAAGCGCTTTCTAAAGGTATCCTTTACCAGCGCTTTTTTTTAGCGAATTTTTTTTATTCCTTATAGCAGCGCTTTGTGATAAAAGTGATGTCTTTTTAGTGCTGCCTAAGGCTATTTTTGGCGTAGTGTCCAATGCATGAGTGTCTTTTGGGAAAATTTTAAAATAATTAAGAAAAAATGAAAATTTCAAGATTTGGCTTGAAATTATTTGTCTGTTAAAGTTGAATTGCAAATGGTTCAACAAAAAATGCATATAAATGTGTACAAATTCATGAGGCATACATTCTTGCCAAGTGAGCCTCTTATCTCTCTAGGCGAGAAAAATGCAGCATGCAAGTTTATGACACAATGTTTTTTTACTTAAATGCTTCATTCAAATTTAATTTTTGTGATAGAATGAGAATGAAACCATTGATGTCATGAATATGATCAAGAAATTATTTCTGTATTTTGAGTGAAAAACTACATGGCTAAATAAGTTTACCTTTTGAGTATATGATCCTTTGACATCCTCTTTAACTCAAAACATTAAAATAAAATAAAAATTGAAAAGATACAACACTTAATCACTTTTAAAAGAAAAACAATATTTCTACCTTATCTTAAAAATATATGAGCTTTAAACAATATTCTTACCGCATTGTGTAACACCGGGGTAGAGCGTTTTTATGTTTTGTTATGATTGGTGGAGTTTACCATGTTCATCTTTTATGTCTGTTATTTTTATAATTATTATAAGCAATGATGATGTTTTTAATTATTGAGATAGTTGAGTGTCTATGTTTTTTGCTACAATAAAAATTGAAGTTGAACCTGCGGATTATTATTATTATTATTACAATTGTGAAATTTATATGTGTTACATGTCTATTTGCATGAGCAGGTTTTTGTTGAAAGTAGCATCCTAAATGCATGTTGTTTTAATTTACTCTGATAATTATTTATAAATTATGCGAGGGTATTTAGGGTGTTACATAGTGGTATCAGAACAGGTCGGTCTGTCCGACCAAGTTGTCGAGTCGGTATAGTGTGATAGTTGAATATTGTCGGTGTTGTCTTCTAACCATTGTTGTTGTTATTGGTTTAAAATAGAAAATGGTTGGAAGGAACGATGTTGCGATTGCTGCTGCTTTGCTGGTTGTGGCTCAGGCTGTGCAAAATCAGCCTAATGCTGGTGGAAACGATGAGTTCCGACATCTGGAGAAGTTTCAGAGGAATAATCTGCCTACTTTTAAGGATAAGTATGATCTTGATGGAGCACAGGCTTGTATCAAATAGATTGAGAGAATCTTCCGTGTGATGAATTGCTCCGAAGCGCAGAAGTTACAGTTTGGTACTCATATGCTGGCTGAGCTGGCCGATGACTGGTGGATCAACACTCGTCAAGTGTCGAGACTGCAGGCGAGGTTGTCACTTTGGCAATTTTTTTCCAGGAGTTTCTGAGGAAGTATTTTCCTGAAGATGTTTGCAGGAAGAAGGAGATTGAGTTTCTGGAGCTGAAGTGGGGGAATATGTCTGTGAGTGAGTATGTTGCCTGATTTGTGGAACTTGCAAAGTTCTATCCTCATTATAGTGAGGCAACTGCTGAGTTTTCAGAGTGTATTAAGTTTGAGAATGGTTTGCGTCCAGAGATTAAGCAGACAGTTGGATATCAACAGATATGAATATTTCTGGAGTTGGAAAATAGCTGTAGGATTTATGAGGATGACAGTAAGGCTCGGTCAGCTCATTATGAGTCTGAGCTAGAAGAAAGGGAAACAAAATCTGAACCGTGGGAAGCCTTATAGTGCTCCATCTAAGAAGGGTAAACAAATGATTAATGGTAAGAGGTCAAGTGAGGGAGGTGCTTCTGCTCTTCTTAAGTACTTTAGGTGTGGCGAGTTGGGTCATCGTGTTAGTGAATGCAAGAGTGATGTGAATAAGTGTTTTCGGTGTGGGAAGACAGGACATCTGGTTACTGACTACAAGGATAATGTGGTGACTTGCTATAACTGCGGTGAACCAGGACATATTAGTACTCATTGCCAAAAGCCGAAGCAAGCTTCAACTGGAGGGAAGGTGTTTGCAGTGTCAGGGACTCAGACTTTCAGTGATGACAGGTTGATCAAAGGTATATGTTACATTAATAGTACACCTTTGATTTTTATCATTGATACCAGTGCTACTCATTCTTTTATTGCTGCTGATTGTGTGAAAAGGTTAGGCCTTGTGGTGTCTTCCATGAAGGGAGAGATGGTTATCAATACTCCTGCTAAGGGGTTGGTGACTACTTCTTTGGTTTGTTTGAACTATCCTATGTCAATCTATGATAGGGATTTTGGTGTTGATCTTATTTGCTTTCCGTTGAGGGATTTTGACGTGATCTTGGGAATGAACTAGTCGGAGTTCAACCATGTTCATATTAACTGTTATAAAAAATTGGTATAGTTTCTTGCTCCTGATGATGAGGAAGAAGCTGGTTTCTTATGTGCTAGACAGTTGAAAGAGCTTTTGCAAGAGGAATCTCAGGTGCTTCCGATGTTTGTGTCTCTGTCTGTTGAAAGTAAGGCTGCAATTGATGAGTTGCATGTGGTGCGTGATTTTTTAGATGTGTTCCCGAATGATATTTCAGATGTACTGCCAGAGTGAGAGAGGTGGAGTTTTTTATTGATCTTGTCCCTGGTACCAGACCTGTTAATATTGCACCATACAGGATGTCGACATCGAAATTAGCAGAGTTGAAGAAACAATTAGAGGAGTTGTGGGAGAAGAAATTTGTGAGACCAAGTGTGTCTCCTTGGGGAGCTCCAGTGTTGTTAGTAAAGAAAAAGGATGGGAGTATGAGGTTGTGTGTGGATTACAGACAGATGAATAAGGTAACGATCAAGAACAAGTATCCACTTCCAAGAATAGATGACTTGATGGACCAATTGGTGGGTGTACGTGTTTTCAGTAAAATTGATTTGAGGTCGGGTTATCATCAGATTCGGGTTAAAGATGAGGATATTTAGAAGACGGCCTTTAGAACTCCGTATGGAACTATGAATATTTGGTGATGTCGTTCGGCGTTTCTAATGCACCTAGAGTGTTTATGGAATATACGAATTGTATATTTCATACTTATCTGGATCAATTCGTGGTGGTTTTCATTGATGATATTTTTATTTATTCCAATTCAGAAGAAGAACATGTTGAACATTTGTGGATTATGTTGCAAGTGTTAAAAAAGAAGAAGTTATATGCAAAGTTGTCAAAGTGTGAATTCTGGTTGCAAGAGGTTAGTTTTCTGGGACATGTTAATTCAGGTGATGGTATTGTTGTGAATCCGTCCAAAGTAGATGTATTCCTGCAATGGAAGCCTCCGAAGTCAGTTACAGAGATTAGAATCCAGGTAAAGCTAATGTCGTGGTTAATCCTTTGTATAACACCCTAAATAAACCCCCGTAATATTTTTAAATAAAACATCAGAGTAATTAAAGAAAGACGTGAAACTTATGATGTTACGACCAACATACAAAGCCTGAACAATTATTTTATTCGCAGCGGAATCATAAACTCGTTTATCGTTTCATGGTATGTAAAAGTTAACGTGGAATCACATAATCCATCAAACAGTAATTAAACATGATAAAGTATATGTCTACAATCTCAAAGAAAATATAAATCATAAAAATGTTCCCACAACTCCCCAATGTTACAATCAGAGCAGACACCAACTATAAAGAAAAGATAAGGAGACTCCATCTTCAACTCACACCTGAGTCCTACTGCGGACTATCTGCACATTGCTCACGTGGAGGCAATATTCAAATAGAAGGGGTGAGATATCATGATAATATAAAGTAAAGCATGTTAAACGGTAAACATCATATTAACATAACCACAAACTAACTACATATCTCACATTAATCAACCATAAATATCATCACCACTTATTCACCAACCAACAGGAAATCACATGATAACAAACCAATTAATCACACAACACCACATATTTAGCAATATAGCAACATATAATATCTAATTCAATGAGACTCACACCTGACTCAATGCTTATGCATGTGGTACCAATTTTTCGTGAACACTCAGGTTCACCGTTCTGATCCCCACCTCCTAGGATTAGAACCACTCACTGATCCATCACCTCCGAATCAGCTACTGGTCTAATCCACGCAATAGGATTTTAGGCTCACCAACAATGGACCATTTGTCCACAAATGTATGCAATGTGATTATTAATGCATACAACAACAACAACATCATCGTGTATAATAACCCACCACCATGGTTATTGTACACCGCCCAAATTGGCCGACAAGCATAAAAATGTATTTCATACATTATAGACATACATGTATATATTATAAAATCACAATAACATCATCAAACATGCTCATTTTACACCAATAACACCACAACAATCTCTTTATAACAACATTCAAGTTTCGCCACTTACAATAGGATTTCTTTACATGCACAACAAGTAATAGTCGTAATCTTCAACATATTAAACATAAAAAATATTAGAAAAATAGCTCATATAATTATACCATGTTAAAGTTATGCTCATTAGCTTTCCAACGCTTCGAACGGTTCGTCATTTGGATTAACGGTTAAAAAGTTATGATCAAAACCGTTTCTGGTGTTTTTCTGCCTATCAGTCGACTCAAGATCGACGTGCAGGGTACATAGGTCGACGCAAGGCCTATGTGTCGACGCATAATGTTCAAATTTCCACAATATTACATTCGAGTAGCATCAGGTTGACCCAGAAGACTCTGGAGGTCGACGCACGCTGTTCCCAACCCCAAAAATCACTTTTTTTAAAAGCTATTTCACACCAGCTTTTCATACCAAAGCCTATGCTACTAAACCCCGTCATCATAGACCCAATTTTATACCAAAATAACATCCTAAAACTTAATTATACTATGTTTTACTCATGGATTAACAACAAATCATCATCAATTTCATACTTCCGACTCAAAACTCCAAAACTCAACAATGGAGGAACTTTCAACCATTTCTAAAACAGAAACACCATACACATATACAGGTAAAGAACCCATCACATATCAGTTAACAAAACATTTTTTATCACAAATCCACTATAATTTCATCATTTATCAATTATTCATAGCAATCATAACTTAGAACGACATTCCACCCATAAGACAAAACCTAACCTTTACCCATCATTCAACATATTAACCCTTATAAGATCATAACCCCACCCTTACCTTGGATTTGATGAGCTTTTCCCCTTCTCTAATGGAGTTTTTCTTTTTCCTTACCCTAGCCTCTTTCACCTTCAGTTCCAATTTCACGCACGATGAAAAACTGATTCCAATAACCTCCAATTCCCTTTATAAAATCTCTCAACTATGGTCTTCCTCATTTACCATCACTCATCCTCACACAACTACTATTCTACCTTTCAAATCTCTACACACCCAATTTTTCATTTTATTTTATTTCATTATATTATTATTGTTATTATTGATCCCATCTAGTTAAAATAATAATGATAATAATTCCCAACAATTATCTAATTAAACTAATATCAACCTAATATTAAATAATTAAATAATTATCACTAATTTTTCTATTTAGTTTTACTTCTCGTAGCACCCATCTCTACTCAACTACTCACACACTTTTCCACCCTCAAGGTCTACTCTTAAGGTTACTACCCCACACCAAGGGTACCCCAATCACAACAAAGCACACATAATCACACCTAAACGCACAACTTCACGAATTAAATTACGAAAAATAATTTAAAATAAAATGGGGCATTACAACTCTCCCCACTTAGAATATTTTAGTCCTCGAAAATTACCTGACGCAAATAACTCAAGATACGACTCTCGCAGCTTGCTCTCCAACTCCCAAGTTACATTTCCTCCAGCAACGCCTCCCCACACAACCTTCATGAGAGAAATCTCCTTGCCTCGCAACTGTTTCACCTCATGACCATCAATTCTCACAAGTAAAGCCTCCACAATAAGGTTATCCCTTACTTGCACATCGTCCATCGAAATCACATGCGACGGATCTGGAATGTACTTCCGCAACTGCGAAACATGAAATACATCATGTAAATTGGAAAAACTTGGTGGCAACGCCACTCAATAAGCAACAACTCCTACCCGTCTGGATATCTGATATGGACCGATAAACCGAGGAGTGGGCTTCTTCAATTTCAAGGCACGTCCAACACCGGTCACTGGAGTGACTCTCAAAAGTACATGGTCCCTTTTCTGGAACTCAAGATCCTTTCTCCTATTGTCATGATAGCTTTTCTGTCTACTCTGAGAAGCTTTCAGCTGCTCTCGAATTAGTTTCACTTTCTCCGTAGTTTGTTGGACTAATTCAGGTCCAAGCACCACACTTTCACCGGATTCATGCCAACACAAAGGTGTCCTCCATCTCTGACCATACAGTGCTTCAAAAGGTGGAATCCCAATACTAGAATGAAAACTGTTGTTATAAGTGAATTTCAACGACAAGTGACTATCCTAAGCACTTCCTTGTTCTAGAACACAAGCCCTCAATAGATCTTTTAACGATTAAATAGTTCTCTCCGTCTGACCATCTGTCTGTGGATGATAAGCCGAACTGAAGCTCATCTAAGTAACCAGAGCCTCTTGCAAACTCTCCCAAAATCTGGAAGTGAATCTCGGATCTCTATTCGATATAATGCTCAACGGAATTCCATGCAACTTAACAATTACACGGATGTAGATCTCTTCCAACTTCTGCATAGGAAAACTGATGTTAATCAGAATAAAATGGGCCAACTTCGTCAGCCTATCTACTACCACCCAAATAGCATCATGCCCTCTCAGAGTATTTGGAAATCCCGTCACAAAATCCATAGAAATGTTGTCCCATTTCCATTCTGGAATATCCAATGGTTGCATCAACCCTGTAAGTCTCTGATGCTCAACCTTCGACTTCTGGCAAGTCAGACAAGCATAAACAAACTGCACAACATCGCGCTTCATTCCTGACCACCAGAATATCTTCAGATCTTGGTACATCTTAGTAGCTCCTGGATGGATACTTAAGCTACTCCGATGACCTTCTTCTAAAATCATCTTCTTTAGTTCCACATTATCGGGAATACAAATTCTATTCCTGAATATCAACACACCTTGTTCGTCTACTTTGAAATCGTTCTTGGCAGCTTGATCATCTCCAGCCATCAAGTCCACCAATTTCACATCTAGTTTCTGATTATGTTTAATCCTAGTAATAAAATCATTGTTGATTGTTAGCAGCCCCAAATTCACACTCAGATGTGTTAATTCACAGACTAAACTCATGTCTCTAAACTATTCCACAAGCTCCAACTCTCTAACCATCATTGCTGACATGTGCAACGACTTCCAACTTAAAGCATCAGCCATGACATTAGCTTTACCGGGATGATAGTTCAAGCCAAAATCATAGTCTTTCAAGAATTCCAACCATCTACGTTGTCTCATGTTTAATTCATTCTTATCAAATAAGTACCCCCGACTTTTATGGTCACTAAACACTTCGAACCTAAAACCATACAAATAATGTCTCCAGATTTTCAATACAAACACTACTACAACCAACTCTAAGTCATGGGTAGGATAGTTCCTCTCATGATTCCTCAATTGTCCTGAAGCATAAGCCACAACCTTTCCATCTTGAATCAACACACCTCCCAGACCCATCAACAACGCATCACACTATACTACAAGAGGTTCATTTGGTTCAGGCAAAACCAAAATTGGAGTTGTAGTCAACCTCTTCTTCAACTCTACGAAGCTCTTCTCACAGTGAATATCACATATAAACGGCTTACCCTTGCAGGCCAGGTGAGTTAGCGGAAGTGCTAACTTGGAAAAACCTTCAATGAATCTGCTGTAGTAACCAGCCAACCCCAAAAAGCTTCGAGGATCGGTAACTGACTTCAGAGTTTCCCATTGTAGAACTGCATCTTCATTGGAAGGATCCACCGCAATACCATTACCTGAAATAACATGACCAAGGAAGCAAACCTCCTTTAACCAGAACTCATACTTCGATAGCTTAGCATAAAGCTTCTTATCCTTCAGAACCTGCAACACAATCCTCAAATGCTTCTCATGCTCTTCTTCTGACTTAGAATAGATCAGAATGTCATCAATGAACACTACAACAAACTGATCTAAGTAGTTATGAAAAATCCGATTCATATACTCCATATATACACCGGGTGCATTAGAAACACCAAAAGGCATCGCCTAGTATTCATAATGTCCATAACGAGTCCGGAAAGCAGTCTTCGGATCATCTTCATCTTTTACTTTTATTTGATGATAACCTGACCTCAAATCTATCTTGCTGAACACCTGAGCACCCACCAGTTAATCCATTAAATCATCTATCCTGGGAAGTGGATACTTGTTCTTAATCATCACTTTGTTCAACTGCCGCTAATCTATACACAATCTCATACTACCATCTTTCTTCTTCACCGACAATATTGGAGCTCCCCAAGGAGACACACTTGGTCTTACAAATTTCTTTTCCAACAAGTCTTCCAGTTGTTTCTTCAACTCCGCTAATTCTAAAGCCGACATCCTGTATGGTGCCATAGAAATAGGTCGGGTACCAGGGACAAGATCAATAGTAAATTCCACTTCTCTTTCTAGCGGTACATCTGAAATATCCTCCGAAAATACTTCTGGAAACTCTCGTACCACCTGCACTTTATCAATCACAGCTTGGCTGTCGACAGATAGCGATGCGAACATCGTAAACACCTGAGTGTCATCTTCTAAAATCTCCTTCAACCCTTCCATAGATAAGAAATTAGCTCCCTTCTCACCACCAGGAGTAGGAACCCGTACCAATTGATTAAAACAATTAATCTGATCATGGTTAAACATAAACTAGTTCATTCCTAATATAACATCGAGATTCATCAGCAGCAAGCAAATGAGATCCACACCAAAATCCCTATCAAATATTCTCAAAGGACAATTCAAGCAAACAAGAGAAGTAGCCGATGTTCCCTTAACAGGAGTTTCGATAACCATTTCTTCCTTCATAGAAGGAACGACAAGCCATTCCACACAAGACTCACCTTCCAAGAATCCTTCTACCTGTGTAGCGGATGGAAAACTCTCTACCTTCATCGAACTCGACTTCACGGTGTGAAGGAATGTCGCGGATATCATTCAAGAAAGCATCAGGGATCACACATCACTGGCATACCACTAGCCGTCACATCGTTCTCTACTCGCAGAGAATCCAACATCAATGATACCTCATCATTCTCCCTAAAGACATCCCAACTTAGCCAGCATACGAAATCTCAAATCCACAACGTCTTCAGTTTCACAAATAATATAGCTTTGGCATTGCCTGAGCTCTCGCAATCATCAACACACCACACCACCATTCAAACGATTGGTATACAGATGGTTTAATTCCCACCAATCCGCTTCAAGACTAACATCAACTGGTCCCAACTAAAGACAAACTCTGCCCATCCTTATGAAAGACTTCAGGATACTCCAACATCACTGGCCCAACTCTAGCCAAAACATCGCTTACCCCATCACCAGGAAGCGACCAACGAGAACACCTGACTGTCTTTACTCAAGGATCACACCATTCTAAAAAAAGTTGAACTATCCAACAATCCACTCTCGCATGCACCAACACGATATCCAAGCTCTCAACAGTTGTAATATCCAAGAGAAGCAGATACTTCTTCCCCACTTGTTTCATTCCCAGCCTGCAAATGGAAAACAAAACAAGCATTGACAGTATTTTCACACATATGTCGTATACTAGGGAACAAACATAATTAAATAACCTGGTTGGTCGGACCGACCTACTCTGATACCACTATGTAACACCCTAAATAAACCCCCGTAATATTTTTAAATAAAACATCAGAGTAAGAAACTTAGGATGTTACGGCCAGCATACAAAGCCTGAACAATTATTTTATTTGCAGCGGAATCATAAACTCGTTTATCGTTTCATGGTATGTAAAAGTTAACGTGGAACCACATAATCCATCAAACGGTAATTAAACATGATAAAAGAAATGTCTAAAATTTCAAAGAAAATATAAATCATAAAAACGTTCCCACGACTCCCTAATGTTACAATCAGAGCAGACACCAACTATAGAGAAAAGATAAGGAGACTCCATCCTCAACTCACACCTGAGCCCTACTGCGGACTACTTGCACATTGCCCACGTGGAGGCAATATTCAAACAAAAGAAGGTGAGATATCATGATAATATAAAGGAAAGCATGTTAAACGGTAAACATCATATTAACACAATAACAATCTAACTACATATCTCACATTAATCAACCATCAATATCATCACCACTTATTCACCAACCAACAAGAAATCACATGATAACAAATCAATTAATCACACAACACCACATATTTGTTAACATAAAAACATATAATATCTAATGCAATGAGACTCACACCTGAATCAATGCTTATTGTTAAGTATAAATTTTGACTTAAATTGAACCATCTTTCTTGGCACTTTTCAACTCAATTCTCATGTTTTCATAGATTTAAATCATGTTCTAGTGTGATTCTTCAATAATATTTCAAATACCTTTGGTACTTGTAATTTATGTGTTATTGTGCAGAAAAAGGCATTAAGTCATCACAGAAGTAAGACACAAGAAAAGAGATGCAAGTTGCCAAAGGAAATGAAGAAACTTCAGAAAGTTCGCTTTGCGAACTTTCCAGCGAATACTCCCAGACTTGAGGCAGTAAGAAAATGCACCTAAGTTCGCATTGCGAACTTTCTAGTGAATGTTCGCTTTGCGAATAATTATTCTCATTGCGAACTTTTGCAGAATCGCAGAGGCGATTTAACTGTTCCTGAGGCACATCAGGTGCCTAATTTAGTGTTCGCTGGGCGAATAATTTGTTTGCAGTGCGAACATGACAGATCCTGAATGTATTATATATATATATATATATATATATATATATATATATATATATATATATATTACACTTTTTAGTAGTTAGCTAGATATTTTTCAGCATAGAACTTTATCTCTCTTTATTTCAAGAATATTTTAGAGAGAGAAACTCAAACCCTAAAATGGAGAAGGTAAGATCTTTGATCTCTTGTTGGGGTTTGGATGTAATCTTTTGATACCTTATGTATTTCATCTAATATATGTTTGTGAACTAGTTTTGATTCTCTATTGTTGGTTGTCTTTGATTGTATATTTGTGGGTCTTGACAAAACCTTTTTCAAATCTTTGGTCTTAGATTTTCATTTATCAATGAGCAAACTTTTGACATGGTTTTGTGAGTTGATATTCATTTGCATCTTAGCTTTTTAGCATTGTGTTGATTGTTAGTTTAAATAACTTCTAGTAATTGATGCAATAAAGACCGCGATAACGCTTGACGAACGGTATTGCGAGGATGTGTGATTATAGTGAGGAAGAACGATGTTCACATACATTTGGCAAATTAGATGAATACATGTAAAAAGGGTTAATCATATGTATGTATTCTGATTATAGCTTTGTATATGAATTACTCATTAGTTTGATATGGATGTTATAGTAATATTTGTTGGGTCTAGATGCCAGAAATGGATGTAGGCTTAACATTTATGAAGGTTTTAAATACTTTGTATTGATTGGTATTGTGCGAGAGCAATTATTGATTGGTACAAAATCACTCACAACATGTGGGGACCGAGAGGATATGTACGTCGTGAGTGATACGTGAGGATATTAGACGAATGATTGATTTGTGTTTACTTGATTAGAAGAATGCATGTGTTATCAATTGATGAGATCCAATCCCAACAAGGCTCCGTTTATAATTCAGTCTTTACTTTACATTTCAGTATTTATATTTTATGCCTTTAATTTTGGTGCCTTAAATCTTTTAAACCAAAACTTTTGCTCCATAAGCTTAGAAATGTAGAGATCGTTGAACGTCATTCTTTCCCTCGCACTGATCCCTGTGGAGACGAAAAAACTGGGTACTTAATTAAACTTTGCTTGCTGCTTTACCGCTCCAACAAAATGTCGCCGTTGTCGGGGATTGGTGTTTGGATATTGAATCGCATTGCGATAGTTTCTATATTTTTGAGATTTATACATTTGTTTATATTGTATATATTTGTTTTCTTTTATGTTTTCTCTAGTGTAACTAGGAATGATGAGAACTCCTTCTAGATTGGTTGCTATTTATATAAAAGTATTCAATGAAGCTTCGACCGAGTCTGGATGGTGATGATAGGATGGTGAGCATTGAATGTATGCAAGGTAAATTGTACCACTTTATAGAATGTTAGAATGATTTAAGAATTTTATTCTTTGTGCAATTATGTATTCTTTTTTCTTGTTGCAACTTGTTTGAATGCTGGTTTCACTTAGGTCTAAAAGCCACAAATTGTGAGACATCTCCATTGTTTACTATATGCTAGGATGACTGATAACTTTGTTTAATTCGTTTGATTCATGCTAAATCTGTTGATTATTGTGATTTTGACGAAGCATTAGAAATGATCAAGGCATTTGTTTATATTGAGCACAACCATATCCAAAAGTACCTTACCCGTGAGTAGAGAGAATTCGTTAACCCCCTTTGAGCCTAAACAGTTTAGATCTCATTTTAGTGATGAACTTGGTTTATGTACATAATTTGAAAGTATAGTTCATCATTGAATTTTGTGAGGTTCTAAATTTTTCTTCTTGAACCTTTGAACATTGTTTTAATTTGATTTCCTTGCCATAAAAAGCAAGGAACATTCACTTGAGGTTTGGTTGAATTTAAGTTGGGGAGAATGAAAAAGAAGAACGGTAGGTTCCTATAAACTTTTGAAAATTTTCAAACAAGAATGAAAAGAAAAAGTGTGAATATGAATGTGAAAAACAAAAGAAAAAGAATGCTTGTTTGAATAAGAAAAATAGAGAATGAAATAATTGTGCATAAGGAAGTTTGAGAAGGTTTGTGGTAAAGGAATGAAAATGGTGATTGAAGTTGAGATGTGTGAATACCTTGTATAGTGAATGTTCTTTTGCATCAGAAATTTTGATTCAATGGCCATTAGAAATGTCCCTTTATTGTTAACCCGACTAAGCTTCAACCTTTAAAGCCCTTAGTGATCTTTTTGCTTCCATGATTTCATTTTTTGATTGTTAGATGGATGTATGAATTAGATTGTTAGTAGCATTGTTTGTCAGGTGAGTGAAATTGGCCCGTGGTTGCAAACGTGTTAATTTCTTCATTCTTATTCTGAAGAGGAACGTTAGAGTGATTCAAGTATGAAAATTTAGTTGTTATTTGAAACATTCCATGATATTTGTTTAAGAACTAAATTCTTTGTCATTGTTCGATTCTATTGAGTGGTGAACATTGCTTGTGCGCATTTTCATGCTTGACTAAATCCTTTTATTTGAGAAAATTTATCTTGTTTGAAGTTGAACCGTTAATCTTTTCTTGGTTGAATCTTATGCTTGAGCAAATCCTCTTGTTTTAATAAGGGGCATATGTAACACCCCCAATCTATACCCCCAAGCTATTAAAAGCGATAAATAAAAATTCAAAATTTCATCAGAGTATATTTAAATTATCATGGCATAGACAGGGAGAATCACATCATATTGACACAAAACATACAGCACCTGCTCATAAAGATATGCAACAGTGGGGTAGCAATCATCAAAGGAACTCAGTTCCTTACACCCACATTTCATCAGATTTTAGAATAAATGCGGAAAATCTAAAACTGACTATCATATATATATATATATCACATAAAGGTTTATCTGTTATCAGCAGAATCATGTATATATACAACTACAAAGGACAAAGATGCATATACACAACATCGTAAAATAATCCTAATCGATCCCCCGACTACCCGGTGTCACATATCAGAGCCGACCGACAAAAGAATGAAGTCCTAAGCTTCACAAAAAGACCTCCAGCAATCTAATCTGCAATGCCTCATAGAGCATTATAAAACAGCAGAAGGGTGAGAAACACAATTATAATATAAATGCATATAATTATGTATATCGACATAAAATACACATATCAAGTATTCTCACCACAATTATCACATGCCAACACATAAAGCATATATAGATTATACTCACATAATCACATATTCACACATAATGCATATGTTTATACACAAAACATGTCATTCATAACTCAATGCATTTAACACGAATGCACATCGATTCACCAGTGTTATCACAAGCTCAATCACATAATTACTCCATTCCCAATTGCATATTAATCATGCACCATACATTTATCACAAATATATATCACCATGTCTCACACATAATCAATTAAATCATGATTTTCCACATATAACCAATGCAATCATAAACCATGCAGATGCAAAGAGGCCGACACAACGACTCTATGCAGATGCACATGCGGTACCGAATCCATCAAATCTCAACACTAGTTCACTCAGGAACTCTGCTGGAACCATCGCTCGTTACATCACTGTAACTCCCCGTCGGGCTTACGATGTTCACCCGTCGCTTACAATCCTCTTTGTATAAGGCTCACGACGTTTATGGATCGCTTGCAGTCCTCTTTGTATAAGGCTCACGATCCGATCGTTTTCAGTCCTCTTATTTTTAAGGCTATTCATACCTCTTATTTTTAAGGCTCACGATCAACTATAACCACCGTTTCCAGTCCTCTTTCATAAGGCTCACGATGTTTATAACAGATTCACTCAGGAATCAAACCGTCGCTTTAGGTCCCCACATGGGCACACGACGTTCATGGATTGTTTTCAGTCCTCTTTGTATAAGGCTCACAATCCGATCGCTCTCAGTCCTCTTTGTATAAGACTCACGATCCCACAAGATGCATATCATGATGCTTGACACACAAGAACTCATGACAACCAATGCATCTTCACACATATATGCAACCATAAACAATGCATATATAACCAAATACAACACATTGCATTTTCTTGCCCTTAGGCCACACATCATCATCACAATATGTATTTCATGCATTTTCATTTCACAACAACACACAAGTCATACCATATCCATATCAACAATACATTGCAGGATACACATCAATTACACACAATTATAACTACAAAAGTCGACAAAACGACACTATTCCCAATTCCCGACATAATTAAATCGGCCAACAATCTCGAAATCATTTTAATAGGAAAGAACATTTCATTAGCTTTCCAACGATATAAAGAACGATCAAAACGGATAAGCGGATCAAAAGTTACGGACTAAACAAGAAAAGACATCGCGAAAAAAACACATTCTGCACCCTTGCTGGCCATACGCGTATTGCCCTCAGCCATACGCGTATTGCCCAGCCCCATACGCGTATTGCCTACTTTCCTTCATTTCCATACGCGTATTGCCCTACCCCATACGCGTATTGCCCTGTCCCATACGCGTATGGGCAGCGAAATCCAGAATTTTTCCTGCTGCGTTGCTGTTACGAATTTTCACCCAAAAACCCCATTTTTACACCATAAAATTACCAATTTGATGTATAACAACATATATCTATCATGTATCAATAACAAGGAACACGAAAACATAATTTCTAACACGATTAAATCGAATTCTCACACTTTCTACACAAATGGGTATTTATTCTATTTCTCATACAATCCAACAAAACCACAAACAAACACATACATAATCATACACATGTATAGGATAATTGAATTTCACACCCTTACCCGATTAAATCGATTCCTAGAAGTTGTTTTGATGAATTCCAAGTTTTTCTCCCAATTTCTCTCTTTTTCTCTTCTCTTCTTTTTCCTTCTTCTCTTTTTCCTCTTCCTATTTCTTTCTCCCTATTTTCTCTCTTCCCCTTATATTTCTATTTTTCTTTCTTTTCTATTTCTTTTCTTTCTAACTTAGTAAATAATTAGGGAAAAGACTAAAATACCCTCACTCTCAATTATCCCGCAAACGCTCTCAAAACGCGATAAAACATAATCACAATGTAAAATAACATATTATCACAAATAAAATAATATAATACTCAAAATAATTAAATCGACTCAATTAAAGAAAATGATCAAAACTGGGGCGTTACAGCATACTTTGCTTGAGTACAAGCAAAAATCTAGTTGAGGAGAGTTTGTTAAGTGCAAATTTTGACTTAAATTGAACCATCTTTCTTGGCACTGTTCAACTCAGTTCTCATGTTTTCATAGATTTAATTCATGTTCTAGTGTGATTCTTCAATTATATTGCAAATACCTTTGGTACTTGTAATTTGTGTGTTATTGTGCAGAAAAAGGTATTAAGTCATCAAAGAAGTAAGACACAAGAAAATAGATGCAAGTTGCCAAAGGAAATGAAGAAACTTCAGAAAGTTCGCTTTGCGAACTTGCCAGTGAATGTTCTCTTTGCGAACTTTCCAGCGAATTCTCCCAGACTTTAGGCAGTAAGAAAAGGCACCTAAGTTCCCATTGTGAACTTTCGAGTGAATGTTCGCTTTGCGAATAATTATTCGCATTACGAACTTATGCAGAATCGCAGAGGCGGTTTAACTGTTCCTGAGGCACATCAGGTGCCTAATTTGGTGTTCGCTGGGCGAATAATTTGTTCGCAGTGCAAATATGACAGATCCTGAATGTATTATATATATATTTTTTACACTAGTAGTTAGTTAGATATTTTTCAGCATAGAACTTTATCTCTCTTTATTTCAAGAATATTTTAGAGAGAGAAACTCAAACCCTAAGAGGAAGAAGGTAAGATCTTTGATCTCTTGTTGGGGTTTGGATGTAATGTTTTGATACATTATGTATTTCATCTAATATATGTTTGTGAACTAGTTTTGATTCTCTATTGTTGGTTGTCTTTGATTGTTTATTTGTGGGTCTTGACAAAACCTTTTTCAAATCTTTGGTCTTATATTTTCATTTATCAATGAGCAAACTTTTGACATGGTTTTGTGAGTTGATATTCATTTGTATCTTAGTTTTTTAGTATTGTGTTGATTGTTAGTTTGAATAGCTTCTAGTAATTAATGCAATAAAGACCGCAATAACGCTTGACGAATGGTATTGCGAGGATGTGTGATTATAATGAGGAAGAACGATGTTCACATACATTTGGCAAATTAGATGAATACATGCAAAAAGGGTTAATCATATGTATGTATTCTGATCAAAGCTTTGTATATGAATTACTTATTAGTTTGATATGGATGTTATAGTAATATCAGTTGGGTCTAGATGCCAGAAATGGATGTAGGCTTAACATTCATGTAGGTTTTAAATACTTTGTATTGATTGTTAATGTGCAAGAGCAATTATTGATCGATACAATATCACTCACAACATGTGGGGACCGGGAGGATATGTATGTCGTGAGTGATACGTGAGGATATTAGACGAATGATTGACTTATGTTTACTTGATTAGAAGAATGCATATGTTATCAATTAATGAGATCCAATCCCAACAAGGCTCTGTTTATAATTCAGTCTTAATTTTATATTTTCAGTCTTTATATTTTATGCCTTTAATTTTGGTGCCTTAAATATTTTAAACCAAAACTTTTGCACCATATGCTTAGACATGTAGAGACCGTTGAACGAAATTATTTCCCTCGCACCGATCCCTGTGGAGACGACAAAACTGGGTACTTAATTAAATTTTGCTTGCTTCTTTACCGCTCCAACACTTATGCATGTGGTACCAATTTTTCGTGAACACTCAGGTTCACCGTTCAGATCCCCACCTCCTAGGATCAAAACCACTCATTGATCCATCACCTCCGAATCAACTACCGGCTCAATCCACACAATGGGATTTTAGGCTCGCCAACAACTGACCATTTGTCTAAAATGTATGCATTGCGATTATTAATACATACAACGACAACAACATCATCGTGTACAATAAACCACCACCGTGGTTATTGTACACCGCCCAAATTGGCCAACAAGCATAAAAATGTATTTCATACAGTATAGACATACATGTATATATTATGCAATCATAATAACATCATCAGACATGCTCATTTTACACCAATAACATCACAACAACCTCTTTATAACAACGTTCAAGTTTCGCCACTTACAACATAATTTTTTTACATACACAACAAGTAATAGTCATAATATTAAACATATTAAACATAAAATTATTAAAAAATGGCTCATATAATTATACCATGTTAAATTTCTGCTCAATAGCTTTCCAACGCTTCGAACGGTTCGTCATTTGGATTAACAGTTAAAAAGTTATGATCGAAACCGTTTCTAGCATTTTTCTGCCTATGAGTCAACCCATAGATCGCCGCTAGGACTATGTGTCAATGCATACAGTTCAAATTTCCACAATATTACATTCGGGTAGCATCAAGTCAACCCAGAAGACCCTGTAGGTCGACGCACGATGTTCTGAACCCTAAAAATCAATTTTCTTAAAAGCTATTTCACACAGTTTTTCATACCAATTTTATAGACCCAATTTTATACCAAAATAACATCCTAAAACTCAATTATAATATGTTTTACTCATGGATTAACAACAAATCATCATCAATTTCATACTTCCGACTCGAAACTCCAAAACTCAACAATGGAGGAACTTTCAACCATTTCTAAAACAAAAACACCACACACACCTATAGGTAAAAAAAACCATCACATATCAGTTAACAAAACATCGTTTATCACAAATCAACTACAATTTCATCATTTATCAATTATTCATAGCAATCATAACTTAGAACAATATTTCACCATAAGACAAAACCTAACATTTACCCATCATTCAACATACTAACCCTTATAAGATCAGAACCCCACCCTTACCTTGGATTTGATGAGCTTTTCCCCTTCTCTAATGGAGTTCTTCCTCTTCCTTGCCCTAGCCTCTTTCACCTTCAGTTCCAATTTCATGCACAATGAAAAACTGATTCTAATATCCTCCAATTCCCTTTATAAAATCTCTCAACTATGGTCTTCCTCATTTACCCTCACTTATCCGCACATAATTACTATTATACCCTTCAAATCTCTACACACCCAATTTTTTATTTTATTTTATTTTATTATATTATTATTATTATTATTGATCCCATCTAGTTAGAGCTGGAAATGAGTCGAGTCGAGTCGAACTCACCTTAACTCGGCTCGACTCGTTAAGAATTAGTTCAGCTCAAATCTCGGTTCGAGTTTGACATGAATTTTTTTTAAGCTCAAACTCGACTCGTTAAAAGTTCACGAACTATTCGGTTCATCTCGTTAGGTTCACGATTTGATTTTTATATATTTGATATTTGATATTAATATTTTTTAAAAAGAAAATATTGAAATAAAATAAAAGTTTATGAGTATGGATTTTAACTTTGTTTCAAAAGTCTACTAATTCAAAAACTACACAATTTTCAAGAGATATATTTGAAAGTCTAATTCAAAAAACACTCAATTGAAGTTTATATTTATCTCAAAAATCCATGACTTCATCAAATATTTAGGAAACTTACAATTATAATGAAATAATACACAAAAAATTACTAGAAATTGATACATTTTCATCAGAGAATGATTACACCACTTGCAACTTTCATTACACGTGTTATTTTAACAAATGCCATAATGTCTCCAATAAGGATGACTCTAAATGTAACTGTCAGTTTTATTGCCATAACTAGTACATAAGGGACAATATATGTTTAAAATTTGGAGTAAGTCTTTAAAACCACTCTTAAAAATAATATAATCATTCTCATATATAATCGAGTTCACTCATTAACCTAACGAATCGAGCTATGTATAGTTCCAGTTCAACTCATTTAGTTAGCGAACATAGTTTTTCGCTCATATTCAGCTCATTTGGTTCATGAACCTAGTTCAACGATTTAATTTTTGAACCGAGTTTCAAACTATTTTCGAATTGGTTCGGTTCATTGCCAGCCCTACATCTAGTTAAAATAATAGTGATAATAATTCCCAACAATTATCTAATTAAACTAATCACTACTACGAAAAACCCATTTAACAACGGTTGGAAATGACATATAATGACGCGGGCGAAGGCGTTGTTATGTAGATTGTTGTTGTAAGTTAGCTGTTTCTACAACGGGCTGGAAACCGTTATTGAAAGGTAGGGTGCGTGCCATATATCACAACGGTTATGATAATAAACTGTTGTGATACATACACTTAGGTTCTGGGTTCGAAACCCAACACAGGCGAAATTATATAAAACATAAATTACTTAAGATATCAGTTACAATAGATAACCGTTGTTGTAAGTACCCTAAGTTTATTATATTAAATGTAGATTGCTTGTTTTCCAAACACCTCACTAAATAAATATACATGGATTCAATTAGATGAAGATGTCTATAATCTGCAAATTAAATTGTTCTTGAAAACCAACTTAAACAAACCAATGTTGTTTTCTGATTGCATTCGTCTCATCGTGCATTTCACGCTCTTTTACATATATTGTGGTTTATTGATCAGACTCCTTCGATATATCGCTATCTTCGATTATAGTTAAATTTCCATAAGATCAACAAGACATTGGATAATCTGCCTCATCTTTGATTTAACTATAATGGAAGATGGCGATGCATCTAAGGAGCCAGATCATTATACCATAATCTATATATAAAAGAACGTGAGATAAATGATGAGAGACATGCAATCAGAAAACAACATTGGTTTGTTTAAGTTGGTTTTCAAATACAACTTAATTTGCAGATTATAAGTATCTATGTCAAATTAACTGAATGTATTTTAAGTGAGGGTTAGTGAAACAAACAATCTACATAGAATATAATAAACTCAAACAACATTCTATACCAGATCCAGATATTATAAACTCATATAATACGCTTGCTACCACCAGCAAACTTTAAGTGAGGGTTAGTTAAACAAACAATGTAAATAGAATATAATAAACTCAAACAACACTCTATACCAGATCCAGAAATTATAAACTGATATAATACGCTTGCTTCCACCAGCATCATCACCCTGTATCATCCCCTTAAACTGAAAGGAAACAAAGCAAACTTCAAAAATGAGCATCCTCAGTTGAAAACAAACCCTAAAACTATAATCCAGTGAAGAGTAAAGAGAGGAACAGGAATAACACACCTTTTAATGAAACTAGTCGCGGAACAGGAATCAATTATGATGTTGAACTAGTTTGGGAAGCAATGAAAAAGATATATAAGGAGGAAGAATCTTACATAAAAGCTTCATACTTCTTATACTTCTTTTCATTGTTTCTAAAACTAGATAAAGTTTGCTTACATTGTTGTTTCTTCATTTACTAACATCTTGTTCGTGATGCTATGAAAAAAAAGTATAAGGTGGATGAAGTTTCCATCATAGCTTCATGCTTCTTATACATTTTTCCATAACAACACAAGCACTATGAAGTTTCCAAAGTATGGTCTTTGTTAAGGTAGTGAAAACGAATCTGAAAAAATGAGAACAATCAACAAAAACAACATGCAACAAACGAGATAATGGGAAATATCTAACAATAGATGGAAGAAGAAGAATACCTTAATATATGATTCACGGCTAATGGTGAAAACGAAGAGAAAAAATGGGCTCTAAGGTTTCACTTTGAAGGCAACGGCGTTACTATCAATTAAGTGAAAGTTATTTTGCTTATATATGGGTAAACTATTTCACAACCGTTAGCAATAACAACCGTATAAATAGGTATTTATTTATTATAAATATATCACTACGGTTAACTAGAATAACCGTAGTGATAACCCTTTTATCTGTGAATTTTAAAATAAATAAAAACCGTATAGATAGGTATTTATTTATTATAAATATATCACTACGGTTGACCAGGAGAATCGTAGTGATAACCCTTTTATTTGTGAATTTTAAAATAAATAAAAAAGAATAGGTGCGCCTTAACTTCTCACTTAATGCATATGCAGTTTAAACATCAAAAATGTAATTCACAATGGATCTGTAGTTTAAACATCAACAATGTAATTCAAACCCTAATTCAACTATTACATTTCATAACAAAGTAAACATTAAACATAAAGGAGACAAGAAAACATAACATCTTGATATTTCCAGAAAATATCTCTTATTTCAGTTTATTCTTCAAATTCTTGTTCTTTTTCTTTAAATCCTCATACATAACCTTCAGATAGCCCACAGCTTCCAACTCTGACTTCATAATGCTCCCATCGTCATTTCCATCTCTTTCTCCCACGTCTTCATCCCATATGAACAAATTACATGTTTCATCGCTCCTCCAAAATGGACATCTCCAAAAAAGCCTTCCTTTATTTTGTCCCTTCTTGCATTGATACGAAACCATACGACCATCACAACCATAAAAATTTCCAAATCGAGATTTTACACTGGAAGAAGACGTAGAAACACCTTTGGATGATTTTGTCTTCAAATGTGACATTGCAACACCTTAAAGTATAACACTTTCTTGTTGTTGTTGTCTTCTTCCTGACAATGGTGACGGCGTTGGTGTTAGGGTTATTTCGTCTTGTTTCTTTTTTCAATGGATAAATTGATATATACTTGGTGTTTAAAATACATAGTTTATAACAACGGTTTAAAGAAAAAGTCATCGTGATATCATTATTATTTTTTAGTTAAATATTAATAAAACTTAAAAAGGGAGCATTTACGTCAAAGGGATAAACTATTTGAAGGCGATGAGGTTTGAACCCATGATAGCTAGATTGTATCACCACGGTTTTCATAACAACCGTTATTATACCCTTAAGATTTCTAATTAAAAAAATGCGTGCGCATCCAATACGCACTATAAGAACGGTGTATAGGATGTCGTTGTAAACCTCGCGTTGTTGTTTGGGCGTTTTGTAGTAGTGAATATCAACCTAATATTAAATAATTAAATACTAATTTTTTTATTTAGTTTTACTTCTCACATCACCCATCTCAACTCAACTACTCACACATTTTTCCACCCTCAAGGTCCACTCTTAAGGTTACAACCCCACACCAAGGGTACCCCAATCACAACAAAGCACACATAATCACACCTAAACACACAACTTCACGAATTAAATTATGAAAAATAATTTAAAATTAAACGGGGTGTTACATTTTGAGTCGAAAGTCTTTGCATATGTGTGCTACGATGGTTAGAGAGTTGGAACTTATTGGATAGTTCAAAGACTTAAGTTTGGTTTGTGAGCTAACACCGCAAAGTGTGATGTTGAGGATGTTGAAGATAAATAATGATGTTCTTAATAATATAAAAGAGAGTCAGAAGTTGGATGTGAAGTTGGTGAACTTGAGGGTGGGCGATAATCAAACTGAGGATAATGATTTTAGAGTGGATGAACAGGGTGTGCTGAGATTCCGAGAGAGAATTTATATTCATGATGATTCTTAGTTGAAGAAGATGATTTTAGAAGAAAGTCATAGAAGTAGCTTGAGTATCCATTCAGGAGCTACTAAGATGTATCAGGATTTGAAAAATATATTTTGGTGGCCTGGACTGAAGCGTGATGTGGCACAGTTTATGTATACGTGCTTGACTTGTCAGAAGTCGAAAGTTTAGCATCAGAAACCTGCAAGGTTGATGCAACCGTTAGACATTCCAGAGTGGAAATGGGATAGCATTTAGATGGAATTTTTGACTGGGTTACCGAACTCCTAGAGGGCATGATGCGATTTGGGTAATTGTTGATAGACTGACGAAGTCGACGTACTTTATTCTGATTAACATCAGTTTTTCTTTGTAGAAGTTGGCAGAGATATACATTCGTGTAATTGTGAAGCTGCATGGAGTTTTATTGAGTATTGTTTCGGATAGAGATCCGAGGTTCACTTCCATATTTTTGGTGAGTTTGCAGCAGGCTTTGGGTTCTAAGTTGAGGTTGAGTTCTGCCTATCATCCGCAGACATATTGTCAGACAGAGAGGACAATTCAGTCTTTGGAGGATTTGTTGAGGGCTTGTGTTATTGAGCAATGAGGTGTTTGGGATAGTCATCTGCCATTGATAGAGTTTACTTATAATAATAGTTTTCAATCTAGTATTGGGATGGCACCTTTTGAGGCATTGTATGGTCGGAGGTGTAGGACACCTTGGTGTTGGCATGAATCTGGTGAGAACGTAGTACTTGGACCTGAGATTGTTCAGCAGACTACTGAAAAGGTGAAGTTGATTCGAGAAAAAATGAAAGCTTCGTAGAGTAGGAAGAAGAGCTACCATGATAAGAGGAGGAAGGATCTTGAGTTTTAAGAGGGAGACCATGTATTCTTGTGATTCACTTCGGCGACCAGTGTTGGGCGTGCTATGAAGTCGAGGAAGCTTACTCCTCAGTTTATTGTTCCGTATCAGATATTAAAGAGGATTAAAGTGGTCGCTTATAGAGTGGAGTTGCCACCAACTTTGTCGAATTTACATGATGTGTTCCATGTTTCACAGCTTCAGAAGTATGTTTCGGATTCGTCGCATGTGATTCCGATGGATGATGTGCATGTAAGGGATAACCTTACAGTTGAGGTTTTACCTGTGAGGATTGAAGATCTTGAATTGAAGCAGTTGAGAGGAAATGAGATTGCTCTCGTGAAGGTAGTGTGGGGGGCGCTGCCGGAGGGAATATGACCTGGGAGTTAGATAGTAGGATGCGAGATTCGTATCCAGAGTTGTCTGCATCAGGTAAATTTTCGAGGACAAAAATGTTCTAAGTGGGGAAGAGTTATAACGCCCCGTTTATTTTAATTTATTTTTCGTAATTAAATTATGTGTTATTGTATGAATTGTTGATGTTTTGGTGTGTTAGAGGTACCCTTTGTGTAGGGTAGTGGCCTTAAAGAATAGAATTTAAAGTGTTAGGGGTGTGTGAGTAAAATTATAGAGGTTGGGGATGGTGAGAGTAAAACTAATTATTTGATATTAGTTAATATTTATTTAATTGAATAATAGGTGGATATTATTAAATTAAATAATTCATGAAAATTGTTATTAATATTATTATTAAGAATAAGTTATAATAATATTAAGGTTATATCAAAATAAGAAGAAAAAAAAGGAAGTTGAGAGAAAAGTTGTCAGTACACGGGAAATTGGAGAAAAGAGAAGAACGTAAAGAGAGAAGAAATGAGGAAGAGAGCTAAGGAATAGGAAGGGAACCTCCGTTAGAGAAGTCTCAAGATCATCATTTAAGGTAAGGGTAGGGTCCGATTCTATAAGTGTTTGCATAATGATTGTGGGCGGGGATTTTGATTGCTCTGTTAGAATTGTTTTTCTTGATACTATGAACATGTAATTGTGTGATCATGAACTTGTAATTATGTGATCATGAGGTCTTGTTGTTTGATGAGTTGATTAGTGTGAATTGAGCAATTATGTGATGTTTTCATGATTTTGATGTTGTTGGAATGTTCTTGTTGATGTATGCGGATAGGAACTAGAGTCTATAACATGAGTACATGAATTGTATGTAAGTTTGGGGGTTTGGGATGTAGGAAAAGTGATTTTCGTACTGCTAAAGTAGTAGAAAAGTGATTCTACTACAGGTGTAACCGGTTACCAGAAATGGTGTAACCGGTTACACTATTGAAAAAATGAGTTCTTAGGCAAAATTGGGGGGGTGTAACCAGTTACCAGAAACAGTGGCTAGGCAGTGACATGGTTATAGGGTGTAACTGGTTACTGCATTTGGTGTAACCGGTAACACTGGGAGGAAATTTTGTAAATCTTTAAAAATTCATATATTGAACTATGGGTGTTAGTTTGGGGTACCGTTCGAAGTGTCTGGAAGATGGTGTAGTGTACTTTAACTTAAAATTGTGTTTGGTACATGTAAATGAAATAATTGTTGCGTGATGGTGTTAGATAACATATGTTGTTTATGTTGTGGTGTGGAATGTGCTTGAATACATTGTTGTTGCTTGCTATATTATTACATTATTGTTGTTGAATGTTTATGGCATGTGTATGGTGCAGGGTGGCCAACATTGGCGTAGTACCTGACTGTGGTGAATGTCATGGTAATTGTTGTTGTTATTGCATGTATATAATGTTGTATGCATCATGGTGTTAGAAAGTGGTCTGTTTTACTGAGCCTCATTCATATGGTGATAGATTGGGTGCGAGTAGCTAATTCCTATGGTGATGGAATTAGTAAAGCGTTACCTATGGTGATGGTAACGATTTTGGTGTGCTATGATCCTAGGTGGGGATCGGACCGAGTAAACCTGAGAGATCGCAATTTGGTACCACATGTATTAAGTTGAGTTGTTGAGTCTCATTGCATTGCATGGTTGTTGTGCTGTTGTGTTGGATTTGTGTGGAGGTGTGATTGGTGGAATTGGTGATTATGCATGTAATAATATGATGCTTACTTATTATTCTACATTGCTTTATATAATTGTGATATCTCACCCCTTCTGTTTGAATGTTGCCTTTACATGAGCATCGTGCAGATAATCCGTAATAGAGACGTAGATATGAGTGGAAGAGGAAGCTCTTCCTTTTGTTTTTGTTGAGTCGGCGTCTGCTCTGATGTGTAACACCAGAGGTATAATGTTTTTATGTTTTTTTATGATTGGTAGAGTTTACCATGTCCATCTTTTATGTCTGTTATTTTTATAATTATTATAAGCAATGATGATGTTTTTAAATATTGAGATAGTTGAGTGTCTATGTTTTCCGCTGCAATAAAAGTTAAAGTTGGACCTGTGGATTTTTATTATTATTACAATTGTGAAATTTATATGTGTTAAATGTCTATTCGCATTGTAGCGTGCGATTTTTGTCGGTGACGCGACCACCTTACCGCAATGGTTGGAATTGGGTGCTACTTTCTAATTTCTTATTTATCCTATGAAACTGGAAAGGAAAGGGAAGATATCTAAAACTAACCTTGCACGCAAATGTTTTCTTTAACAAATGCTAAGAGATCGGGGAACGGGGTCAGGTTATACAAAGGGAAGTTGTTAACACCCAGTGTATATATGGTTATCCATACACTTTTTATTGCATGTTTCTCTGTTAATTTGAATTGCTTTCTAGTGTTTGTCTGTCAGGGGTTGGGAAATTTTCTCCTTTGGGAGTTTTAAGAGAATGTTTTTGTTGTTTTTGGGTTTTATGTTGTTTTTGTGAAGGTACTGGACCTAGAGTTTTGACTTGTGTGCTCGCTAAGATTTCACAATCTTATGCCTACGTATTCCTGTAAAGAAATCTGGGAAATCAAATCAATCGTAGTTCCTCCTATTCTATGGGAGGAAAAATGTTTGGTGTCTTGTTCAAAGCCCAAGATTGAAGCTAGATGAGTATTTGTGTCATGTTCAAAGCCCAAGATTGAAGCTAAAAGGTTTGACTGAGAGAGAATTTGTCATCTCTAAAGGGAGATATCTCACATGTTCATCACAGTTGTTGAAGGATTGGTTATAAAGGGAAATTACTTTAACTGGAATGTATGGAATCCGAGAATGCCATAATTTCCTTTATAAGGGAGGTGTCCTGAAGGAAGAAACTTTAACTCAGTGTAGAGCAATGCCATTTTTCCTTATGAGTCTTCCATGCTAAGAGAGGGACATTGGCTTGGATGTAAATAATCCAGAGGCTTGCCACTTATAGCAATTAGATGAAAGAAGAAATTTACCAGGATAAAAGAGGGATAGCAACTTGGATTTTTAATCAACAAGTGTGCCACTTACAACAATTATCTGGAAATTGGGTTTTTTGATTGTCTATTTTGATATGTTATGTACAGAGAAATGTCTTCCTACAGAGTAGACTCTTGATTTCCTCTGAGGGGATGTTGATTTTTGTGTACCTTGATCAAAGCCCAAGGTTGAAGCTAAAAGAGTGACTCTGCTTAGGGAGTTTTATATCTGTCTTGTACAAAGCCCAAGATTGAGGCTGAAAAGAGATTGACTCCATTGGGGAGGTTTTATCTGTCTTGTACAAAGCCCAAAATTAAGGCTGAAAAGAGATTGACTTCACTGGGGAGGTTTTATATGTCTTGTACAAAGCCCAAGATTGAGGCTGAAAAGAGATTGACTCCACTAGGGAGATTTTATATCTGTCTTGTACAAATCCCAAGATTGAGGTTGACTCTACTGAGAAAAAAATTATATAAAGCTTAAGAGGAGGCTGGTTGGGGAAATTCTTATATGAAGCCTAAGAGGAGGCTGGTTTCTGCTGAGGATTGTTGAAATCCAGAGACAGGTCCAATATGTATTGGGGAATCCAAAAGGGATATCAACTCTTGCTAGGGATTGAAGAAGAGTTGAAATATCAGATTCCATGAGGTTCTGATTTTGTTAGGGTTTTATTGATGGTAAATTGACCCTGGCTGGGGATTTTTAAAGTGAAGGTTTAAACCTTGTTGGAGATCTGAAGAGTTTTGAAAATGAGTCTAAAAACCTAAGGAGGTTTTAAACTCTGCTGGAGACTGATGAAATGATCAGGGTTTTTTCCTGTGCTTTTAGGAAACTTGAGGGTCTCTGTGAAATCTAAGAGGAGATGAGACTTTTCAAGTCTTACTTGTATGAAGCCCAAGAGGAGGCTGAGACTGTCCAAGTCTCTTATGAAGTGGTAGGTTATAGCTGTAGAGAGAGATCTTTGTATGATGCCCAAGAGGAAGTTGTTGGTTTAAGGGATGAAGATCAATCCTTGAATGGTCTGATGTTTTGGAATTCTTGACTCTCCTGAGGATTGAACTAGTGAAGATGACTAATTTCTTTCCTATACCTGTAGGAGGCCTTTGGGTCCTTGTACTAAGCCCAATAGGAGGCTAAGGAACTTATAAGAAGCCTGTTGGTCCTTGTACCAAGCCCAAGAGGAGGTCGGGGATGCTTTTAGGAAGTATGTGGGTCCAAACCTAAGAAAATTTCAAGAAAGGTTTCACCGGGAATTAATCCTTCCTTTGCTGAACAGTTCTAGAGTTTGAAGAAATTCAAAAGAGGTTTCACCGGGAACTAGTCCTCTTTGGGGAATTGAATTTCTTGTAACATATATTTCTAAGTTTGGACAGTCTTGAGAAAAGTTTCACCGGGAATAATGCCTTTCTCTGTTCCATATTGTATAAGCCCAAGAGGAGGCAAGACTGTATCTGGAATTTCTTATGGGGAACTAGTTTTGACTATGTTGAAAGAGTAACCTCTGGTTTGACCTAAATGTAGACCTAACTGCTGGGGAAAACTCTAAGCAAGTATGTACAAGTGTATATATATATATATATATATATATATATATATATATATACAGATGAAATATATAAACAAGTAAGTATTGAAGAGATAGTGCAGTCTGATGAAAGCCCAAGCATATTAACTACAACTGTATGGTTAGGTTTTCAAGAAATTGAAGAAAGCTTTGATAAAACTTTGAATTTGAATTTGAATAAAAAAGAAAGTTGTTTTAAAAGGAAGTTTGGGGCTTATACTCAAGGAGAGGTCCAGATGATCACTTTTGAAAAGGCGACGATCGCGTCGTAGTTTGGAAAACCACAGAGGGACTTATACAATGACTGAGACCCAAATTATTGTATTTACAAAGAGGATGGGTCTTACACTCTATTAGAGGCCCAAAAGTGTTATTTTTATACAAGAGTTAAGGCTTATAACTCAAGGAGATGCCCAGATGAAAAACAGTGATCACACCATTTATTTTGAAAATCGTATCAGGACTTATACAATGACTAGGCCCAAATTATTTATGTACAAAGGAGGTGGGTCTTACACTGTATTAGAGGCCCAAAAGTGTTTGAAAAAGAAGAAAAATGGGGCTTACAACTCAAAGGGGAGGCCCAAAATGAAAATTGTTTTGAAAACGGCGATCGCGCCGAGATTTCTTTTTAAATCGTATCGGGACTTATACAATGACTGATGCCCAAATTATTTATTTACAAAGGCATGGGACTTACACTCTACCAAGAGGCCCAAAAGTGATTTGAAAGGTGTTTGAAAAATTAAAATTAAGAGAAACCCTAATTTTAGTTTAAAAAATATATTTTTAAAGGAAATTAAATATAAAATGATACAAAATATCAAATATATTCAAAAACAAGTTGTCAACTTTAAAAAATATTTTTAAAAAATCATGTTTAATCACATGAAAGCTTGAAATCGAATTGGTTTTGAAAAATCAAGGTGAGAATTTCATTTAAAAATGTTTTAAAAACAAATAAAATTAAGTTAAATTCAAAAATCAAACTATATTAAATAAATAATAAAATGTGATTTTTTTGTAAAATAAAATATTTAAACATTTTTGTGAATTAAAAAAAAAACCAATAAAAAATGTTAAAAAATGAGAGAGAAATTAATTTTTGAAATCAATTAAGAAAAATATCAAAATATTCAAAAATTCAAAATTTTGAAAAAAGGCGCCAAGAACACCTTCTTCCTCGCGCGAGCTCTGTTTTTGCAGATTTGCAAAATCTCACTTTTCTCTCAGATTACTCAATGAAAATGACGTTTGTAAACATGAAACTTGCCCGTTTTTGAACAAGGATTACAGTCAATAAATTAATTGCATTTATATTAAGTGTGGAGTGAGAAATTAAATGATGAACTCAAGAACCCTAATTTCTGCAAGAACACTAGGAAATCCTATACACGATTCATACATAGCAATTGATTGAGGGAAATCACTCTACATAAGTGCAGAAACATGTTTGTAACTTGAAAACACATTTATGATGCAAGGATTATAGAGTTTGAGAGTGTCAGGCTTACCTCTTGCAAGAAGAATTCGAATTCTATGTTGGAGGTGTTACAGATGTTGTATAATGATTTGGGCAGCTTCAATGGACCTCAAGTAATGTGTTTGAAAGCTTGGAATGGATTGAATCAGCTTGGAACTTGTTGTGGCACCTCAACTGCAAATAGGCCAAAAAGCTTGAGCAAATGGGGGGTGACTTTGTGATTCTGATGTTCATATGAGTTTTAATGTTATATATCACTCATATATGATGTATGTGAGGTGTTGGTATGATTGGTTTTGATTGAATTGCTCTCAAATTAAAAATTCGATAGTGACTTAAAAGAGAAGCAAAAATCTGGTTTTTTAGTGAGATTTGGAGGAGAGCATGTATTGCTATGCTTTAGTGTACTTGAATTGATCAGAAAGAGGCTCTATTTATAGTAGAGCAAGTTTGTTTTGGGAACAATAGTGATTGGAGGCTGGATCGCTCCAATATCCATTGAACTTTGTCATGTAGCCAAAGTCTCCTCTAGCCATTGACTTGGATCAATCTTGCAGGCCTGTGGTCCTCTAATGCTTGAGTTTATCTTGACTCATTTGGTTGATCATGGACTGATACATGCCAACTCTATGCATCCCTTAAATGCCTTATGACAAAATTGGAGTTTTTGGATTTTGAACTTTGAATGTCACATGTCAAATGATGAGGTTTTTGACTTGCAATGCTCTATGATGTTGTAGCTCTGCAGAGATCATGTTCATTGCACTTTAGAAACTTGTCTTGTATGGTGACAAGGCTTGCCAAGTCATGGAAATGACAAAATCGTGTGGCATGTACAAGACTGTCTTGTAAAACCAAACTTGGAGGTGTCATGTTTCCATGCATGTAACTCCCTACTCAAGTTGAATTAGGATAAGTTCTTGTACTCTTTGGAAAGCTTGCATATCCTACTTTAACTTTGATGTCCAACATTGGTCTTGAATTAGCTTGGATCATGGTGAAAAATGGCCTCAAAGTTGGTGAAAATCCAAGACAGATTCTGTCCAAAATTTTCACTAAGTGTTGAAAAAAGTGTCAATTTTCATGTTTTTGAGATTTTGATCAATCCATAACTCAAACTCCACGAGGATTTGGAATCTGATGTAGTTGACAATTTTGAAGTATATAATGAGAGCTTTCATTTGAGATTTGGATGGAAGCAAATGGTTTTGTGGTTTGGGAGTTATGACCTTGCAAAGTTGGTACCAAATCACTTTTCTTCCATAACTTAGAAAATTTTAAGTTTTTCAAGGTTGCCCCTTTTTCAAGTAACCTCACTTTTCTTTATTTTTCTTAATGGATGATGATCCAAACCATGAATTAACATTGTTTTTTACTTAGGGAAGCCTTGATTTTCAAGAAATTCAAAAAGTCAAACTTGATTTTTGGCACAGTTGACTTTTTGTCAAATGAACTTCAAACGTTGTGATCCTCTATGAAATCAAGTCCTTGACCTAATTCAAATCTAATGGATGGATTCCATAGGTGTTTTAGAGTGTATTGAATCATGTCCCAAGGTTTGGGAGCATGTCTTGGTCAAAAGTCAAAGATACAGTTGACATTTCATCAGGAAACCCTAATTGGCCCAGATGAATTTGAATCTTTGTACTACTTGTGAACTAAGTTCTTGGAATCAATCCAATATTGTAAATGGATCAATATGATTTATTGGAGGTCTTCAAAACACTTCTTGAGGTCTTGGCTCATGTCTTTCTCTAAAAGTCAACTTAGGGGTGAATTAGGTCATTTTTGATAAATGCATCCCCTGAGGCTATTTTGACTCTGTGATTGGGTCCATGAGGTCCCTTTGAGCTTCTTGGGTTATGTTTTGAAGTATTGACTCATGCCCAGATGAAAATTTTCATCTGGAGGCCTTGGTCGACCAAAACCCTAATTTGGTGACATTGGCAATCTTGAGGCTTGATCCACTTGGAATGTTGCAACCTTGTGCTTGATTCTTGATGTGGAAGACCTCTTGATCCTTTATGGGTGTTTGAGAGGCTAGATAAGTTGAAAATCATGTCCATTCTTGATTGATCCTTTGTCTGAGTACTCTGAGAGGGCTCAAAAACCCTAATTCTTGGTTGTAGTGAATGCTCAATAATCCTTGAGAAGATGAGGTATGATGGTACATCCATATTATGGTGATGATTTTCATAATGATGGGAAATCTTATGGTCAAAATTTGGGGTATGACACGCATGAGCATATTTTTGTTGAAAGTAGCATCCTAAATGCATGTTGTTTTAATTTACTCTGATAATTATTTATAAATTATGCGGGGGTATTTAAAGTGTTACAAAGTCTATCTTGGATGCATTGCAATATACTGTAAAAGGTTCTTTTGGGTCTAGTAATATCAACATTTGCGTTGTCGTCAACTTCTTCTTCAGTTCACCCAATTGTATTAGAGACATTTTGTAAGGTGCCATCGAAATAGGTCTAGTACCCATTAGTAAATCTATGGCGAACTCAACTTCTCGCTCTGGCGGCAAGCAAAAAAAAATCCTCAGGGAACACACTTTCCATTTTTTATTGAGGATGAATATAACAAACAAATGAAATATCACAATAAAATAAAGGAAAAAAAATAAGCTGAAAGTGGATAGGAAGGTGGAACGTAACTAATGCTGTGCATTTACACCCTTTCCATTTTTTTAATTGGGGATGAATATAGCAAACAAACAAATGAATAATAATAATAATAATAATAATAATAATAATAATAATTATAATAATTATAATTATAATTATAATTATAATTATAATTATAATTATTATTATTATTATTATTATTATTATTATGATTGTGATAGCTGTCAAAAAATAGGTCATTGTTGCAACAAGGATAACCAGAAAGGGGAGAAACAATGGAGAGAGAAAGGAAAGAAGCAGGTGGAGCCTATTGTTAAAGAGCAGTCTGAAGTCCTTGAGGATAGCCAAGCTGAAACACTCAATGCCACACCTAGCAGTTCCTCATCATGGACAGAGATTGGGTCAAAAAAGAGAAGCAAGGGCAAGGCTGGCATAAAAGAAGCAACACCAGGTATCTCTTGTAAGAATGACTTTGAGACACTAGGGGTTTTGAATGATCCCTTAGGGTCAGTAGACAAAGTGCCATGATACTAGCTTGGAATACTAGGGGGATTAATAATGTGGGGAAGTGTAGAGAGGTTTTCTCCCGCCTCAATAGCTTGAACCCCTCTTTGATAATATTGACTAAAACTAGGATAAAACAACAAAAAGCTTCTAAAGTTAGAAATAAAATGGGCCCAAAGTGGAGGTTTGTGGATAACTACAAGGATCATTATAATGGTAGAATATGGATCATATGGGATCCCACTAAAATCAAGGTGTCTTTGATTTGTAGCAGTGCTCAATATATACACTGTGGGGTGTATAACTTGGAGGATGAGTTGATTACTTGGTGCACAGGCATTTATGCTTTCAACACATTAGAGATGAGAAGGAAACTATGGGCTAGCCTGGAGCTCTTGCAGGTCAAGTCCTCTGAACCCTGTTTTCTCATGGGAGACTTCAACAATGTTTTAGGCTGTCAAGACAGAGTTGAAGGTTCAGTTGTTCAGGAAGCAGAGTACAAAGATCTGGTTGATACGATGAGTACCTTGAGATTTTTTAATAAGGAGGCTAAGGGAGACAATTTCACCTGGTTCAATAATCAGACTCACAATCCTATCTTTTCTAAAATTGACAGGGTGATTGGCAATTTGGCTTGGCATAATCAGAATAATGATACCTTATTGACAGTTTTGAGTGGTGGAGTTTCAGATCATGGTCTCCTCAGTTTGGCTAAGCATAACTTGAGTAGGTCTGGCAAGCATCAGTTCAAGTTCCAAAATGCCCTAATCCACACTGAGGGTTTTAGGGATTTGGTTAAGAATAGCTGGAATATACCTGTTAGGGGGACTGGTATGAAGGCTCTTTGGTGTAAACTTAAAAGGCTTCAGCAGGTAATGAGAAATAGAGGGAGGATGTTTGTAGGGCTTCATGACCAGGTGGTGAAAGCTAGAGAGGAGTTGCAGGGGGCTCAAAATTCCTTATCTCAGGATAGGATGAATATTGAGAAAATTAATCTGGTCAAATCCTTAACTGCAAAAGTTATCCAGCTGAGTAATTTTGAAGATGTAGACCTAAGACAAAGAACTAAAATTGATTGGCTTATGAAAGGAGATAGCAACTCAGCTTTCTTCTATGCTAGGCTGAAAAGTAACAGGTTCCAGAACCAGTTAATCTCTTTGGTTAATGATGCAGGGAAGATAATTACTACCCAAAGTGAACTGGAAGAGGAGATTCTAAACTTCTATAAAAACTTGGTGGGTCAGGCTAGTCAAAGCTTAAAGGGAGTGGATATTGTAGCTCTCAGAAATGGTAACCAGTTTTCCATAGATGAAAGGGTATGAAAGCACCAAACCCATCTATCAGCAATGGAGATTCATACCCTTTAATAGCTCCTATCAGCAATGGAGAGATTTTTGAAGCTTTAAAGGGTATGAAAGATAACTCTTCCCCTGGTATAGATGGGTTTGGTGCGAAATTTTTCAAGGCCACTTGGGATATTGTTGGTAATGAAGTTTGTGAGGCTATTAATTAGTTCTTTGTTAGGGATAAGCTCTTAAAGACCTTCAATAGCACTATTGTTTCTATCATTCCTAAAAATCCTAGTGCGAATAGAGTTCAAGATTATAGGCCTATTTCTTGTTGTTCAGTAGTGTACAAGATTATTGCCAAGATCCTTGCTTCCAGACTTGGTAAAGTTGTCCAAAGGGTTATCAATAACAGCCAAGCTGCTTTTGTGCCAGGGTACCACCTGCAGGACCATGTTCTTCTTGCTTATGAATTAATGAAGGGTTATAGTACCAAAGGGGGACCTCCAAAATGCATGGTTCAGATGGATATACATAAGGCTTATGACTCAGCTGAATGGCCTGCTTTAGAGATCATCCTGTAAGAAGTAGGTATGCCTCCTAAATATGTTAAGTGGATTATGATGACTGTTAAAACTGTTTCCTATAAGTACAAAGTTAATGGCATGCTCTCTGATAAGTTGGTTGCTAAAAGAGGGTTGAGGCAAGGGGATCCTCTTTCCCCTTTGCTCTTTGTTATTGTTATGGAGTACCTTAACAGGATGTTTATTAAACTTCAAACTGCCCCTGATTTTAAGTATCACTCCAGATGTAAATCTCTGAATTTATCTCATTTGTGCTTTGCTGATGATTTGTTAGTCTTCTCTAGAGGTGATTCCAAATCTGTCCAACAAGCTATGCAGATTTTCCTGAATTTTTCTGATTCTACAGGTCTTGTCATAAACCCCACCAAGTGCAACATATACTTTGGGAATGTGGAGGATGTAGAGAAAGAGAGAATTTTGTCAGCTACAGGTTTCAAAGAGGCGAAAATTCCATTTAGATACCTGGGAATTCCTCTGTCCAGTAAAAGACTTTCTGTGGTAGAGTGCAATATTCTGGTAGAGAAAATTGTGGGGGTCATCCATCATTGGAGCTCTCATCTTCTGAGTATGGCTGGGAGGATAATGTTGGTTAAGAGCACTGTTTTTGCTATGTTAAATTTTTGGTTACATGTTATACCTCTGCCGAGGAAAATCATCAGGAAAGTGGAAGCAGTAAGTAGATCATTTATTTGGACAGGGAAAGATTGTGTTTCTAGGAAGTCTCCTATCGCTTGGAATAATGAATGTAAGAAGAAAAACCAGGGAGGTCTCAACATAGTGAACTTTGAGGATTGGAAGTGTGCTAGCTTGATAAAATTACTTTGGAACCTCAGTGGAAAAAGAGACAGCTTATGGATTAAATGGATACACACCTACTATATGAAGAGGGAAGAGATCATGACAGTGGTAGTGAAATCTAACTGGTCTTGGATCAGTAAAGCCATCTTCAAACAAAGAGAGAGAATTCGAGACAATCAAGAGTGGTATGCTTTATTGCAGAAAGGGAAAGTTAACACTAGAGAGTGCTATAATATGATTTGTCAGAATGTGGCTAAAGTGAATTGGAGGAAATTTTGGCATGATAACCCAGATAGGCCTCGTGCAATGGTTACTCTTTGGCTTGCGTGTAAAGGTAGGTTGGCTACGAAGGACAGACTTAGTAAGTTTGGTTTTTTGGAGGAATCTAAGTGTTGTTTCTGTACTGATGAAGAATCCATGGCTCACCTCTATTTTGAATGCCTTGAGTTGAAAGTAATTTGGCAATATGTTCTAGAGTGGCTCCAAATTGATCATATCCCCTTAACTTGGAAAGATGAGTTGGATTGGTTATTGGATAATAGTAAAGGTGGTAAGTACAGAAGTAAAATTCTTTAGTGTGCCTTTACGGAAACGATATACGAAATTTGGAATTACCGTAATCAAGTGTGTTTTGGTGATAAAGCGAAAGACAATAGTGTTGGTGCTAAGATAGTGGATATCATAGTCCATAGATGCTGGAATAGGCCTAAGCTTAGAGATCACATTAGTACTCTTTTGTTGCCTTAAATTTATTTGTTCTTGTGGTTTGTTTTTTTGGCCGGGTCTTAGACCGCCTTGTGGTGTATTGTGTTTTTTTGGAATTTAATAAAATTCTTTTTTTCCAAAAAAAAAAAAAAAAAAAAAATAATAATAATAATAATAATAATAATAATAATATAAATATGAAATATAGCTTAAATTGGAGGGGAAGGTGGAACGTAACTAATATTGTGCATTTACACCCTTTCCATTTTTTTATTGAAGGTGAATATAGCAAACAAACAAATAAATTATTCTATAATAATAATATTAATAGAAATATGAAATCAAAAATAAATTAAGAGTTAGAAAATATCCCAATGAAATAAAAGGATTTCATTGGCCTCTTTCTATTCCATTCTTTTTTTTTTTCTCTAAACATCTTAAATGGTAAGATTTTTGAAGGGGAATGTTGGAGGAGTTTTTCATTAGGGAGCATTGAACATTGTAGGACTTTCTTTTTAGAGAAACACCTTTTGTAAAAGACACATCATATATTCATCCAAAATCTTAAGGTGATAAGTGAGTGGATTCTCTCACTTATAATGCTCAAGTCTCTACATTTTGAACCAATGTGGAACTATTACCCACACTACTCACACTTGCTACATTCTTAACACTCCTCCTTAAGTGTGAGTCTACAATGCTCCCCTTCAAGTGGAAACTCTTCTTACTTTCACAAACTCTTGTACCACATGGAACGTTTTTCCCTACTCACCACCCTTGTGGCGCTGTTGACACACTTCAACGGAATATTTTTTACTCACCACCCTTGTGCCACCGATATCATTTGTTGGAGGAGTTTCTCACTAGGGAACATTGAACATTGTAGGACTTCCTTTTTAGAGCAACGCCTTTTATTAGAGATACACCAGATATTCACCCAAAACCTTAAGGTGATAAGTGGGTGGGTTCTCACTTATAAATATTTAAGTCTCCATATTTCCAACCAATGTGAAACTATTACCCACACTACTCACACTTGCTATACTCTCAACAGAGAAAAAGAATATGAAACCACGTTTGATAATGGTAATCTACTATCACATTATACTTCATATCCAAGACAAACAACATTGTCTTTATCAATGTGATGTGATACAGTTATTATTTATTATTTAACTGGTTTATTTAAGCAAATCAACAATGTGGTGTTGGGGCTAAAATCGAATTTCATACCACCCTCACCGGCTGCTAAAATCCTCCCACCAGTTTTGATCCCAAAAAATGATTTTACCTATCTTGGTCCTAGTTTAAAGAGGGAGCAAGCACATTCTCATGCATATATAAATCCAATACCGGATTTTACATATCTCGTTCCAACTTTAATGAGGGAACAAGCAAATGCACCTGAAAGAACAAGAACAAGTAGTTACATGATGAACCTAATGTAGCACTTTTCTTCTTAGAAAAGAATGTACATTATGGCACAAAATTGAACTTACAATTCACAAAATCAACCTCAAACAGTGAAGCAAACTTCTTAACTAAAGAACTAGCTGATTCAATCCCCTTTTCATCCAACAAAGTAGAAAACATCCTTGACAAGTTCTCAATCAAAAAAGGCTCAGAGGAAGCTGAAATTGTCAAAAACACGATAAGCGAGTGCGAAGAAAATGGTATCAAAGGAGAAGAAAAGCTATGTACAAAATCATTGGAATCTATGGTTGATTTCACTACTTTGAAACTTGGAAACAATGTTGAATCTTCTTCTAACTCATTAGCATTCATGGCGGTTGTCTGAGTTCATAGAAGTTTTGGCTTAAAATCCTAGTCTTAGGACTAGGGACCTTGGCTTCTGGTGCTCTCTCTCAGCCTCTAGGGCGTGCTCCATTCTTTCTTGATCCTGTGTTTCTTTCTTCCGTGCTCCTGTTTTTTTTTGTTCCTTTATTCTCCATTATTATGGGTTGGAATGTGGTGGGTAAGAAAAAATTTGTTGCTAAATGGGAAAGATTTTCGGTTTGGAAGGAAAATAGAGGAAAAGGTCCAAATGAGGGAGAAGTCATTACTTCCTTCTATTTCACAGAATTTCCTAATAATATGGAGGCTAGAGATATGTTTGAAGTGTTTAGAGCCTACGATTTGATTTCAGAAGTCGTTATACCTGCTAGGAGGAATCTAAGAGGGAAAAGGTTTGGATTTTCCAAGTTCAGAAAGATCCATGATACCCATATTATGGCGGTGAAACTTGATAATATTCAACTGCAAGGAAAAAAGTTGTTTGCAAACATACCGAGATTTAATTGTGAAGAGTTTAGAGTTTCGGTTCAGAAAAAGAGAAATCTTAGGAACAACATTGTTAACAATAGGTTTTTCAATAGGGAGGCGAGAAAAATCCCTGGTAAATCTTTCACACAAGCGGTTATGCAGTCTGAGAATGTTTGTGAAAAGAAATACAGTTGTGATGGTATTGGTGATATTGGGAGGGAGCATAGTAAGGGTACTTCCCATGAACCTATTCAACTCAAAGTGGATAAGAAGGATTGTGCCAAGTTTGAAAAGGCTTTTACTGGTGTAATGCTTGAAGATTGTTTTCCACTTAATATTCAACGTACGTTAAATGAAGAAGGTTACTTAAATATTAGAGCTACTCCTATTGGACCTAATCTATGTCTTCTAGAAGATACCATGGGTGGAGATGTAGGAAGTTTTATTCAAGAAGCTAGGGTCTGGGTTGATAAATGGTTCAGGGACGTAAAACCTTGGTGTCCTAAGGAAGTTGATACTGCTAGATTCACTTGGGTTAGTTGTTATGGTCTTCCTTGCCATACATGGGGTATCGATACTTTTTCGATGATAGTGGGGAAGATTGGTACTCTTGTTAGATGTGATCCTAACACCTTGGAGAAGGTTTACCTTGATGTCGCTCAGATTTTTGTTAAAACTAATCGTATGGAGGTGGTGAATGAAGAGGTCCTGGTTAAGGTTAATGAAATGGTGTTTAAAGTCAATATTGTGGAGAGTCGGTTTCCAATATTACAAAGGAAGTATAGTTTGTTTGAAGAAGATGGTCGTGAGACCGCGTCAAGTGTTTCCTCCGACGACGGGGGAGGGTGGGAGTCTTCTGACGAGTTTTCCGATGAGACTGTAAACTTAGAGTCTACTAAACCTAGTGAAGTAGGGGGAGATAGTGATGTATCCTGCAATAAGTTATTATCTGATAGTATGGGGACTCCTGAAGGGACAGGTGGTGCGAGAACCAAGAGTAATCCTGCTTTTCATGAAAAGGTGTTATTTGGACAAGAGCTACCTAGTCCTAATGATGATCTGAATGGTGAGAAGGTCTTATTGATGGGAGCTAATGAGATGGTAGGTCTGAAGCCTAGTGGTGAACATAGTGGTCCCGTTGCAGTGTGTACTTTGTTTCCTAAAGTCAATGATATTCAAAATGAAGTGGGCCTGATCCCAAAGCCCATTACCACAGTTAGTGTTGATTCGGATCCAATATCTATACCATCTTTTGGGCCTGTGAATTCCTCTTTTGGAGCAAAGGGTAGAAAGAAGAAATCATTAAAAGAGGTATATGATAAGGTTAAAATACCTTTCTCGCCTTCTTATTTTTCTTCTCTCCTTCATTCTGTTGTTTTCATTCCTGCAAAGAATTTCGAGAATTCATCGAATCAAGATTCTAAGATTTGTAATGGGTGTGATGGTGGTGAGTCTTCTCGAATCTTAGATAAGGAGGGAGGGAAGAGCGAATCATTTACAGAATCTGATATGATTAGAAGTAACTCTAGAGTTTGGAAGATGATTGAGGATGTGCCTTCCAAGATTTGGCATACTATGAAGCAGTTGGGGATTAAGGGAGAAGAGGATGAAGAGGAGTTTAAAGGTGTGATTAGAAGATTGGAAGCAGGTGATAAAGCTGCAAGGGTTAACCAGAAGAGTGTTGAAATAAAGGGATTATGAATCTTGTTTCCTTCAATGTGTGTGGGTGTGGTAGTTCGCTTAAACGGAGGAGGATTAATTAGATTCTTAGTAAAGGGAAGGCTGATATTTGTTTGCTTCAGGAGACAAAGATTCAGAAAATGAATAATTAATTGGTGCGTAGTATTTGGCATCCGGGCGAATTCGAATGGTCTGCGGTCAATTCGGAAGGTCAGTCAGGAGGTTTGATTACCATCTAGAGAAAAGGTGTCTTCTCTGCCGTATCGAGTTTTAAAAGGAAAGGCTACATGGGCTTGAATTTTTTGTGGAAAGGTATGAGCTTTTATCTTTTCATCATATACTCTCCTTGTGGTCTTTCTGATAAGAGGAATCTTTGGAACAAGTTGCTTGAATTGAAAACTTGTTTGCCGTTCGGAGGTTGGATTGTTGGTGGTGACTTTAATGCCATTAAGGTGTGTGAGGAAAGGGAGGGGAGAGGTGTTCCTAATCATGGTGAAATGGCAGAATTTATCTCTTTTATCAATGATATGAACTTAATTGATCTCCCGACTGTAGGTAGCCGTTTTACTTGGATTAATTCTAGTGGTACTTGTAGAAGCAGAATTGATAGAATTTTGGTAGATGAATCTATTGTAGATTGCTGGAAGTTTATTAATCAAGTGGTAAGGGATAGGGATATTTCTGATCACCGTCTGTTGTGGATCAAATCGAACAATACTAATTGGGGTCCAAAACCTTTTAGGTTTTTCAATTGCTGGATTGATCATAAAGATTTCCTTGAGTTCGTTAAAAGTTGTTGGAATTCTATTGAAGAATTTGGATCCTATAGTTTCATTTTGGATAAGAAATTTAAGGCTCTTAAAGAGAAACTTAGATGGTGGAACTCTAATATTTTTGGTTGGATCGACTTGAACATTGACAAAGGGGTGGAGAACCTTAATATTATATAAGGTATTGATATAGAAGATGAGAGATTACAGTCTGGTAATGTGCTGAAATAGAGGTGTGACATCCAAGAAGAAATTCGGAAGAATCTCATAATCAAAGAGAGTATTCTACATCAGAAATCCCGTATCAATTGGGCCACTGATGGTGATCTAAATACTAGGTTCTTCCATGTATCTTTAAAACCTTAGAACATAATCAATAATGTGTCGGGTATTATGGTTGATGTGATTTTGGTTGAGAATCCTAACTCAATTAAGGAAGCTGCTAAGCAATTCTTTGGATCTAAATTCCAAATCCAGAATTGTCTTCGGCCTGGTTGCTAGTGGAAGGAGATTGCTAAGTTGTCGGAAGATGAAAGATACAACTTGGAAGCTGATTTCACTTTTGCAGAAGTTTGTGTTGCTGTTTTCGACTGTGATGGGAATAAGTGTCCAGGTGTGGATGGTTTTAATTTTAAGTTCATCAAAACTGCTTGGGATATTGTTGGCATAGATTTTTCAAACTGTGTCCTAGAATTCTTCAGCACTGGTTTTCTTCCGAAGGTATTCACTTCTTCTATCATTTCGTTGGTTCCAAAAGTGGAAAACCCGCAATCTTTTGGGGACTTTAGACCGATTAGCTTAACTGGTTATGTTCTTAAAGTAATATCCAAAATGATGGCTACAAGATTGAGCCGTGTCATTAACAATTTGATATCCCCTTCGCAAACTGCCTTCATTCTGGGTAGGCAACTTTTAGACGGTGGTCTAGTCGCTAATGAGACTATTGATTAGGCCCGTAGAAGCAAACGTAAATGCTTGATGTTTAAAGTAGACTTTACCCAAGCATATGATTGTGTTGAATGGAAATTTATAGAGTTTATGCTTATTAATATGGGATTCGGTAATAATTGGCTGAAATGGGTGAGAGGATCTGTTTTCAATAGTCACTTTTCGATATTGATTAACGGAAGTCCTTCTAAAGATTTCAAGGCGTCTAGAGGGCTGAAACAAGGGGATCCCTTTTCTCCGTTCTTATTCGCTATTATATCTGAAGCTTTGGCTTGCTTGGTTCGTAGAGCTTCAGATTCGAACATCCTATATGGTTTTAGTATTAACGACTCATCTCCCGTTAGCATACTGTAATTCGCTGATGATAATTTTTTAAAATAAAAATAAATATGTTATTTTAAAGGTGTCAATAAAAATACATTATCCAAATTATAAGAAGATATAAATTAAATAAATAAAAAGTATATCTCTCTGTTTGTCAAACACATAAACATTAACATTAATTATATTTTTTAAAATACATTGTCTTTCGATATAAAAGTTAAATTATTGAGAATTAAAGTTAAATTGGAAGAAAATTAGAGAAACATTTATTGTTACAAACAAACAAAGATCAATAGTAGTTTCAAGTGTCCTTCTCTCCACCAATTGCCTTGTAGTCCTTCTGACTAGAGCCGTTAAAATAGGCTAGTCCACATGGACCGGTCTATCAGACCTGAAGAATCATAGGATTTTGGCCTAAAAATTGAAGCTCATATTTTTTAGGGTCTTTTTAGCCCAGCCTTAAAAAGTCTGCTATCTATTAGGGCTAGCTCATATGGGCCGTGGGTAGCCCATTAGGCCCATATCACTATAAATTTTAAAAAATTATATTAATAGTTATATTATCTTACTCCAAAATAACACATTGATTTTTCTCACCTCACTAAATTTTATATATATTCTATTTAATATTTCTCTTTTAAATATTATATATTAATATAATCAACACTCTTTTTTCGTATTCTATTAGTTTCCCTTAAATTAAATATTTGAGTATTATTTTATACAATTTAGACATGTATTGTATTTGAAAACACATTATAGTATTGATAAAAGATAATATAGTACTTTAAAATGTATTATAAAAATATATTATGTTGAAAATAATATAATTTTTAATTTTATTTATAATAAATATTATGACTTTTTATTTTTATTTTTCATTAAAAAACCTCATTTAAGGCCAGGTAGCCCGAAATCCATCTAGGGTCGGGATTGGGTAATAATTTTCGAACTCATATTAAAAATAGATTTTTCTAGCCCAGTCTTAAAAAGCTCAAACCCATCAAGACCGGCCAGTTTACGGTCGGTTAGTCCATTTTAATAGCTCTACTTTTGTCTTTCCTCTTTCTTATTTTTACATTTTATTTATTTTTGATGAATGTTTATCGATGATTAGATTAAAGGAGAGAAATTAAGTATTTATAATTTCTTTATCCTAATTCTATTTTTTTTTCTTTCATTCTCTCTCGTTAATTGGGTTAAATAGATATGGAAAGTTAATTATTTTTTTATATAACTGCAGTATCAGTTTTTGATCTCCTATACATTTTTCATGACTTATTGTTACCGCAACTTTTTCGAAAGTAATTAAGACAAAAAAAAAACAAAAAAAACAAATTAGGACGTGAGATGGCAGCAGTTTTTAAAACTATTTACGCAGTTGGTTGTTGTGAAGAATGTAAGTTGGAATAAAATGCTTAATTTATGAGTTATACATTATAGGTTGTAGAAGATACTATAAAAAAAGAAAGAAAGATTTACTTGCTATAACACACACCATTTAAACTTCAAATAGAATTAATGTCAAATAATTTAACATAAATCAAAATAATAAGGCAGGCATCTTTTTCTTTCTAACAATAAAAGGTGACACAATGACATTAAAATAAAAGAAATAACATAGTACTGAATTAAACTAAGTAAACACGACATATGTTTTTATTTCAACATATAGTAGTGCATTCATAAGTTTTTAAAAAAAAAAAAAAACTCCTTTAGACTACCCGTGTTTTTATTTCAACATATATCAACATAGTAGTGTTTTCATAAATTTTAAAGTGTAAATTACAATGGAAAAAGAACTCTGCAACCTGCATATGATTTAAAATGTAATTAGTTTAACGTAGCATATGCTGCATATGTTCATAATCTTCTATAGTTTGTTTGAATACCTGGAAGCCAAACATGAAAATATATTATTAGTCATTTTTGAAATAACATAGAAATATAGAAAGGTTTTATTTTTAATTTTTATTTTTAATTTTTTAAGTAAAGGAAAATTAATTAAAAAATATTATTGGTGCTTAACCCAAAATTACAACAAAGAAACAATATATGATTAAAACCCACCAAAAAACAACCAACCCCACACCCGACTTCATCTAAAAAAAATAGTCGGATCATTGTTCCACTCCGATCAAGACAAATTAGACACAAATCTAAAAAACACAACAAATCATTCTCACGAAAGGAGCTTAATCAACCCCACACCATCAAAATTAGACAAAAAAAAAAAACTACCTTTAAAAAGAATATCATTCTTACAATTCCAAATAACCCAACAAATTGGCAAACCAAAAAACCAACCCAAATCCAAGAGAAAAGTGGACTTACAAGATGAATCAAACCAAAGAAGATGCTCCAAAATCGAACAATCTAAGAAGGAGTCTTCCACCCGAAGCCAAAGATAAATGTCAACCCACCACTTTTTGGAAATTGGACAACCAAAAAACAAGTGATCCGAATCCTCCTCAACCCCAAAACACAAAGGACAAACCAAGAAGTGAGGTCTTGATAAAATACCTCGATTTGACAACTCCGTCTTCGTGAGAAGTCTATTCCAAATCAATCTCCAACCAAAAATAAGAATTCTACTAGGCATTTTGATATTCCATAAACGAGATAAAGGTAAAGAAATCTTATCATCCAGAATCGGTCTCGAAAGATCACCAAAATCGAGTGTCGCATAAGCATTACTAACTGTAAAACCATTTGGATTTCTCCACCACACAAACTGGTCCGCCATCGAGTAAGAAGGCTGAATAGACTGCAAAGACAACAGCAACTCACTCCAATGGTCGCTTGTTGCCCCTTCCTCCACCGGCGACCTAAAATGTAATTTCCAACGCCAAACATCCCACACCAACTTCCCATTTCCGCTACCTTTGCAAGACTATTATCTGCCAAAAGAAAAATATTCGGATATAGAATATTTAGCGGAGTTTTGCTCATCCAACGATTATGCCAAAACAACAAAAAGAGCCCGATCCAAGTTTGCAAGAAATAGAAGAAGTGAACCAATTGCCATTTTGATTCAAATTCGAACAACCAACCGCACAAAGATCCATCCACCAAAGAGAATATTTACTCTTTAGATTTAAAGAAGAAACGCCAAACATTGCTCTTTTAATGTCTTCATATCTGCAAGAAAGAAAGTTAACCAATAAAGAATCCTCCTCATTTAAAATCTGCCACTTCCATTTGCTAAGAAGAGCAAGATTGAACTTCCCACAATGTTTCACTCCAAGCCCCCTTCTTTTTTTAGGAGACAAACCTTATCCCAACAAATTCAACTAATCTTCTTCTTCACCACCCCAAAGAAAATTTCTTTGAAGCATGATAATCTCTTTAATAATGGCCTTAGGCGCCTTATAAAAAGAGAAGAAATAAATCGGAGTACTTGACAAAATTGAGTTCAAAAGAACCACTCTTCCACCAATAGAAAGATGCCTATTTTCCACCCTCAAAGTCTTCTTCTAAGCCTCGACACAATCAGTCTCCACACATCACATCTCCTCCGATTGATACCAACCGGGATACCCAAGAAAGAAAATGACGAAGTACCAATCTCACAATTGAGAAAAGAGGAAGCCGCTTGAATAAAATTCGGATCCAAATTTACACCAAGAAGCGTACTCTCATTCAAATTAACACGCAATCTGGAAGCTAACTCGAAGCCGCGAAGGATGGACTTAATCGCCCAAAGATTGTTCTAAGAATCTTCCCCAATCAAGATAGTGTCATCGGCAAATTGAAGAATTTAAAAATGGGTTTCATAATCCATATGGAAACCCTTGAAATGTCCTAAAGAAGAAGCCACATTAACCATTCCCGACAAACCTTCCTCAACCAATAAGAAAAGAAAGGGAGAAAACGGATCCCCTTGTCTTAAACCTCTAGAAACCGAAAAATACCGACTTGGACTACCATTCACTAGGATCGACATAGAACTATTAAAGACAAGAGCCTCAATCCAACTTTTCCACTTCACACCAAACCCCATTTGTCTCAACAAGTATATAGGAAAATCCCACGACACACAATCATAGGCCTTCTCAAAATCTACCTTCATCATCATACAACTCTTCTTAAACCTCTTGGCATAATCCAACAATTCATTTACAACCAACACTCCATCCAACATATTCCTATTTGAAATAAAAGCGGATTGGCATTTTGACACAAGCTTACTCACCACCATCTTCAATCTAGAAGCAAGTAACTTGGCCAAAATCTTATACATGTTATTGATAAGGTAAATTAGCCTAAAATCATCCAAGGAGATAAAGTTTTCCACCTTAGGTATCAAAACCAAGAAAGAAGAGGTGACTGCTTTAGAGAGCACGACAAAGGAAAAGAACTTCTTCACAGAATCCAACACCTCCGCCTTCAAAAAAGACCAACAAGTCTTATAAAAACACAAAGAGAAATCGTCCGGCCCCAGGCTTTTATCCCCGTCGCTACTCCAAATGACTTCTCTCACCTCCTCCTCTGAAAAAGGGAGTTCCAAAGACGAATCTTCCTCCTCCGAAAGGGAATCAAGAGAAATCCCATCCAAAAGAGGTCTTGAGAACATAGTTTCCGTAAATCTTAATTCAAAAATGATTCCTAACCTCCTCTTTAACCAACTCCACATCCTCACACCAACCATTAGGAGTGTGCAATCCCGAAATAAAATTCCTACTAACACGATGCTTAATGACTTTATGGAAGAAGTTAGAGTTCGAATCTCTTTCTGCAAGCCACAAACATCTTGCCTTTTGACGAAGAACACTCTCTTTGAAACAAACCGATTCCCACACTTTAGAAGAAACCAAGGATCTCTTAGAAGCCAATCCACCGCATCTAAAGTATCTGAACCCGAAGCTAACAAATCTAAATCGTTCAACTCTTTGATAGTCGAATCTACCTCAAGATTTAAAAAGCCAAACACCTCGACATTCCACCTCCTCAACGCACCTCTCAACACCTTCAACTTCTCCTTGAAAGAAAAAATCGTCTTACCCCTAATATTAGCCATCAACCAATTCGTCTCAGCAAAATTAAAGAACTTCTCATGCTTGGTCCAACAATTAAAAAATTTAAATGGTTTCGGGGCCCAATTATTCGATCCACATTTTAGCCAAATGGGACAATGGTCCGAATAATCTCTCGAACCTACCACCAACCCCTAATTTCCAAGCCTCCATCAACCCCTTCGAAAGTAAAATTCTATCCAAACAACTCATTGCCCTCCCATCCAAACTGTACCACGTGAAATTCCTACCAATCGACGAAGGATCAACCATCTCAAAACTCTCAATGAAATCATTAAACTCATTCATCTCACGCCTATTCACATACCTCCCATAACCTTTCCGCTCGGAATCGTTTTGAACCGAATTAAAATCACCACTTAAAATCCAATCACCCGCCGAAAACTTCCCCTTAAAAGCCACCAATTCCCTCCATAACTTTCTCTTCTTATCAATAAAGCAAGATGAATAAATATTTACCACATACACCAAATGCTCCTTCCAAATTCCACAAACACCAACAAAACCTTATTCACTAAAACTAAAAAGAGAAGAAAAAGTACATTGTTTCCACATTATAAGAAGCCCTCCAAAATTTCCAATAGAAGGTTTAAAAGTCCATTCAATGTATGTACCCCCCTCCCACACACACAACTCAAACACCATCCTATCCGAAGGAAGACACAATTTTGTTCCTGAAGTAAACAAAACTCTATGTTCTCTTTTTTCAACAAATAACTTAACTGATTCCTCTTGATGGAACTGCCCAACCCTCTAGCATTGTAAGAAAACAAATTCATGATGTACCTATTTTAAGGACCTTCTTCTGATTTTTTATTATCAAATCTCTTGACTCCATAGATTTCAATGCTTCAATCACGACATCCTTCGCTGCTCCTCCGTCTAACCCGAATGCTGATGCTTTTTCCCATAGTTTGGAAGCCACTTCATCCCTCTCTTTTGCCCAAAACCTCCTATTGCCCTGAACCATGCAAGAATCCGAGATATCATCACTACCACAATTGCCCGAGCCATCTGGAGAACCCACTGAATGCTTCTTAGGACAAACAAGAAACAACATTGTCCCCTGAACGAGAAACATCCACATTAGTAACAGCAATCGGACCCAACACATTACTATCACCACCATCTGCATGCTTTCGCATTCTCCGAAGAGGGAGAAAAGAATTGCTGATGGCTACCGGCGATGCAAGACAATCATTAGAGAAGGACGGTTCCGCACAGAAGGAAGAAAACAACCAATCCTTAGCTTTCTTCTAACATGAAAGAAGAAAGAAAAAATAGAGGATTGGAAAAGGAAAAACTAAAAGAATAAAATCTACAATGAAAGCATTACTCCTCTCCTTCTCTTCTATTTTTATTATCTACTTACTTTTTCATTGATTTTCTACTTAGTTTTCTTTCATTCTCTCGCGTTTCTTTTTGGTTTTAATTATTGTATTACTAGCGTCCAGACGGACACGTCCGCTTTTTTAATGCACATATAAAAATTTAAATGATATTTTTTTTATTTAATATTAATTTTAAATGGAATTTATGTAGGAAGTTAATAGTATGAAGTATTAGATTATAGGATTTCCATTGTGGGTTTCTTTTGTATTGGGTCGGGTCCTTTGGTTGTTATTCTTGGCCCATTTGCCTTTGTATTTAGCTTAGGGTCGTTTACATTGTAATAACAACAATTATACACGTTTGAGATTCAATACATTTTGATTTACATTTTCCCTCCATTCATGTCTTCTTCTTCTTCACTGTGTTTCTTTCTCTGTAATATGGTATCAGTTGATATACCCTAAATTCTTCGCTTTCAATCTTGCTTTTCATTCATTCTTCTTCTATGGCTTCTGACGAAGAAACTCAGCCAACTCCTGTCAAAGACGATCCAAAATCAGAGCCACAAGACCCAGCATTAAACCCTAGAAACCCTTACTATCTTCATCCTGGAGAGAACCCAGGTGCTACCATTGTCGCCCCACCACTTGATGATAATAACTACCACAAGTGGAGAAAATCCATGAAACGCGCATTGACGTTCAAGAACAAGATTTCCTTCATCAATGGTTCACTTCCCAAACCACATTCATCCGACCCAAACTATCAACTCTGGGATCGTGCCAACAGCATGGTGCTTTCTTGGATCAATCGCACCTTTTCCCCTCACATTGCTCAATCCACAATTTGTTTCGATTCAGCATTCGATCTCTGGGAAAATCTTCGTGATCGTTTTACCAAAGATAGCCACTTTCGATTCTCTGATCTCCTCCGTGATCTTCATTCCATTCAACAGGGTGACCGTTCTTTATCTACATACTTTACCGATCTCAAGATTCTATGGGACGAATTGGAAGATCTACGGCCTACACCTTCTTGTTCTTGCCAAATTCCCTGCACTTGTGACCTATCTAAAGCGGTGCATAATTTCAAACATATGGAATACGTTTCTTGTTTTTTTTGAAAGGCCTCAATGATAATTACAACAATATCAGAACTCAAATCTTGCTTCTTGATCCTCTTCTTTGCATTAGCCGAGTTTACTCCCTTATTGCACAACAACAAATCCCTTCTCCGGCTCCTATTCCCAACAATTCACCCATTCTCTATGCTAGGAAAGACAACGATAAATCCAAGGCTCGAAGCACATCTAAACCTTCAATGGTTTGCACCAACTGCAGCAAAACAAACCATACAGTGGATAACTGCTACTTCAAGCATGGATTCCCTCCTAGCTATCGCAACAGAAACCTCAAGCCTGCTACTTCAGATTCCAAGTCCATATCTACCACTGAAGCAACACCCAGTATCTCCAAGGAGGACTACCAATATCTCTTGAATCTTCTTCAACAATCAAGGAAGGATCAGCAAAGTCTCAAGAATGACAAGGCTACAAACAATGGCAAAACTATGATTTCAGGTATAGTTAATACAAGTAGTAATCTTAACACTTCTTCTGCTTGGATACTAGATTCTGGGGCATCTCACCATGTGTGCCCACATATACAATATTTCTTTGATTTAACTGTGATATCACCTGTTCCTATACACTTACCAAATGGGACTTTTATGTATGCTTATTACTCAAGAACTATCATATTAGACTCATTTCTTCGTTTACATGATGTTTTCTATAATCCTACTTTCAAATTCAGTTTAATTTCTATTGCTAAACTCTGTCACACATCACACTATAGTGTCACTTTCTCACACAATTCATGTTATATACAGGATGTGTCTACCAAGCAGACGATTGGCCAAGTCACTCAACATAGCAATCTTTACATCTTACATAGGACCCTTATTATTCCCTTTCAATCTACTAGCAATTGTAATACTGTTACTTCCCAGGATTCCACTAGCTTAGATATTTCCCTATGGCACCATAGATTGGGTCATCCCTCTAATAAGGTGTTACATACTATGTCCAAATCCTTTCCTTTTATAAAATTCAATAAAAGTTCTGCTTGCCATACTTGTTATCTATCTAAACAATCTAAACTTTCATTTCCTATTAGTTCTTCTATCTCTCATAAATGCTTTGATTTGGTTCATATGGATATTTGGGGACCCATCTCTACCCCTTCCATGGATGGATTTAAATATTTTTTAACCATATTAGATGATTTTTCTAAATACACATGGGTTTTTCTAATGCATAACAAATCTGAAACAAGGCAATATATCCAAAATTTTATCTCTTACTGTCAAAATCAGTTTTCATGTACCATTAAGGTTCTTAGGAGTGATAATGGACTTGAATTCCTTATGCATTCCTACTATTCCAATCATGGGATTTTACATCATAAGAGTTGTGTGGAGACACCTCAACAAAACTCTATTGTGGAAAGAAAACATAGACACTTACTTCAAGTGACTAGATCTCTCCTATTTCAAGCTAATTTACCTAAATTTTTTTGGTTATTTGCATTATGTCATGCTACCTATTTGATTAATAGATTATGCACACCTACCTTAGGCAATGATACTTCTTATGACAGGTTATTTAACACTCCTCCATCATTTCACAACCTCAAAACCTTTGGTTGCCTTGCCTATGCCTCCACCCTCACTAGAAATAGAGACAAATTTGACCCAAGGGCATCCGAATGTATTTTTTTAGGCTTCACAATGGGCATTAAAGGTTATCTTCTATTGGACCTCCATACTAGATCTATATTTACTTCTAGAAATTATGTTTTTCATGAACATTTTTTTCCCTATACATCTCATCTTCCTATTCACACTAATCAAGACCACGCTCTTTCATCAGAACAATCCACCATACCCTTTTTATTTGACATTAATGAGCCTTTGGTTGCTTCTATTATTCCCACTCCTGCCCCTGAGCCTACTCAGCCTCTTTCACCTACTAATTCCTCTCAATAATCTACTCCTCATTCACCCACCATTGAGAATCCTCAAACTGAAAATTATATTCCCTCTGATTCTGACAGTGAACAAAATCTTCCCAACATTAGACAATCCACAAGACTTAAAACTGCTCCCACCTTTTTAAAGGATTATGTTTGTCATGCATCTAACTTATCTCATCTTTATCACATTTCCAAGTTTATCTCATACATTAATCTTGCACCTGCACATCATTCTTTTATGGGTTAATACCTATTTTTCCCCCTGCCATATGGACGTGTTTTGAAAAACCCCCCTGCGAAAAAAAAAGTTGCAAGACTGACCTTAACAAATTTTAAAAGTTTTGATTTACACCTTCATCATGCCACATCATCAAAAATGCTGATGTGACAGTCATTTTTTTAATTTTTTAATGAAAAGAAATTCCACATCATTAATAGGCTTTGTGAAATGACTCTTATACCCCCACTTTTTAATTTTTTTATTTATTTATTTTTAGTTTTTCTTTTATTTAATTTTTTTAGATTTTATTTAATTTATAATTTTTTTATTTATTTAATTTTTTCTTTAATTATTTTTCGTATTAATTTAATTATTTTATTTATGAAGCATTTTTTTAAATTATCAAAATATTAATTTATTTTAAATTTCAAGAGCAGCCCAATTCACAATAGGGCCTAAGCCCAATTCACATTGTCTCAATCCATTTGATATTTGTTGCCCTCTAGTGTATTATAAACACCAATACAACACTTGAAATAAACGATGTGGGACTCTAATTACACATTAAAACCAAGCTCTGATACTGATACACTCTCCAAGGCAAAAAGAGTTCAATTGTTTGAGTTGGGCAGCTTTCAAGAACAAGCATAGAGTACTCTAGAACAAGTGTTGGGTCTGTTTCACAAAGTGGCTGCATCAGAAACCACAAAATTAGCATCGATTAACAATAACCATTGTATAATGGAAATAAATAGCTCATTTAAAGGGTGTTGGGTCTGTTAAAGGGTGTTGGGTCTGTTATTAAATACTCACATTTGTGAGTGGTCATAGATTGACCAACCACCAACCAGCCACTGCTAGTTTATTGTTATTAATTCAGAAAAAAACAACTGTATATATAATAATATATAGTTTCAAAATATAGTTAAAATTTCACAAAATTAGCTAGACAGGAGAATGAAGATTCAGAAGTTCGAGCTCCAAAGGAATGATTGATGAGAAAAGGCGTCATAACCATCCTCTTCTACTAATTCCATCTGGTTATTATCTTCCTCAAAAAGTGGTGGTAAAGTGTAATACAACAACTCATCGGAATGCATCTTTGCTAAGTCAGAATAGAAAAAATCATCATAATTTTCAGAACCAACTAAAGGAGCATCATTACTTGAACTTGAACCATTTTCTAACGCGTTAAAAAATGTCCAATCAATCGTGTTCCCACTATCCTCCATAGCAGTAGTAGAAGATGAAGAGCCAATCATTTCAGTCACAGTTTTGGATTGATCAGTGTTATTATTTCCATTATTATGATTATTATTATCGATAGCAATTGGTGGCGTTTTGTTCGCAAAGTTAGCAGCAAGCTCTCGAATCTGTTGTGGATCGTTAGAAACAGAAGTGATATCCAAATGAAAAGGTGTATCGATATTTTTAACTAATCCCCTAAGTGGTCTGTTTCAAAAAGAATTCCAAGTGATGTGCTATGGTTGACAGATGCACTTGAAGTACAGATTCAGATATGGTTGACAATAACCATCTAAAGAGAGCTTGGTCCTGAAACTTCGAGCAACAGATGCAGTTGAGGATTTGAGGATAAACAAACTACGTTTCTATGAAACTCTAAGCTGTTGATAGATTGCAGGAGGTGCAAGTTTCTCTGAAACTGATCACACACACTTTCTTCTATGAAGACAATTCTCTGCACCTTGGTGAAGCTTCAACCATGGTGGGTTCTATGAAGATGTTAGGATGGTTAAAGTGCAACGGAAATTATTTAGGTACTGAGATGGTTTTGGTATGAAATAGAAATAGAAGTAGTATTAAAGAGTTGTCCCACATCGGTTGGTTCTAAAGAAAAATAAGTGTATATATACCAATCAATCATACACATTAATGAATTGGAAATGGTCTTGTAATATGGGTGTTTGTCTTGAAATTAAAATGGACTTAGGCCCAAGATTAACATTTTGATAATTTAAAAAAACAATTTAAATAAATAAAATTAATAAGAAAAATAATTAAAGAAAAAATTAAATAAATAAAAAAATTATAAATTAAATAAAATCTAAAAAAATTAAATAAAAGAAAAACTAAAAAAAAAAAATAAAAAAAATTAAAAAGTGGGGGTATAAGAGTCATTTCACAAAGCCTATTAATGATGTGGAATTTCTTTTCATTAAAAAATTAAAAAAATGACTGCCACATCAGCATTTTTGATGATGTGGCATGATGAAGGTGTAAATCAAAACTTTTAAAATTTGTTAAGGTCAGTCTTGCAACTTTTTTTTTCGCAGGGGGGATTTTCAAAACACGCCCATATGGCAGGGGGAAAATAGGTATTAACCCTTCTTTTATTACTGCTTCTAGTGATCCTACTTCTTATAAAGTTGTCTGCATTCATCCTCATTGGGTGCAAGCTATGAAATCTGAGCTCAATGCCTTAACTACTAACAACACTTGGCTGCTCACTACTTTACCACAAGGTAAGAAACCTATAGGTTGCAAATGGGTGTTTCAAACTAAATTCAACTCAGATGGCACCATAGAAAGACACAAGGCAAGGTTAGTTGCTCAAGGCTTTAAGCAAATTCAAGGTATTGATTTTTTTAACACCTTTTCTCTAGTTGCTAAACTAACCACTGTAAGAATTATACTTGCTCTTGTTTCTTCCTTAAATTTTTACATTCATCAATTTGATGTTCATAATGCTTTCCTTCATGGCAATTTAGATGAAGAGGTTTACATGACCTTGCCTATGGGAATGTCTCCTACTTCACCTAATCAAGTGTGCAAGCTTCTCAAATCTATCTATGGATTAAAACAATCCAGTAGACAGTGGTTTGAAAAGCTCTCCACAGTTTTAACCACCAAAAATTTTAAACAATATTCTTGTGACCACTCCTTGTTTATACATAAGTCACAAAACCATTTCACCTTTATTTAGATTTATGTTGATGACATTCTCCTTACAGGTAACAACATGGATATAATCAATCAAACTAAACAACTTCTGCAGCATCACTTCAACATTAAAGACCTTGGCACCTTGAAGTATTTTTTTGGGCTTGGAAATTGCTCGGAACAGTTCTGGTATCAACATCAGTCAACGAAAAGACACACTTGATCTTCTTGCTGCAACTGGATTACTTGACTGCAAGCCAGTCAAAACACCTATGGCTCGTGATACTCGTTTCACATCCAATGATGGCTCTCCTATGCAGGATCCTACAAGATATCGAAGGTTGGTGGGCCAGCTCATTTATCTCCTTAACACTCGTCCTGATATTGCCTACTCAGTTCATCAATTAAGCCAGCACATGAGTGCTCCTACTGGCATACATGATGCTGCTGTTATGCGTGTGCTGCGGTATCTCAAGTCTTCACCTGGCCAAGGCTTATTTTTCCCTTCTTCATCTACTCTGCAAATCAAGGCATTTCCTGACTCTGATTGGGCTACTTGTCCGGATACTCGTAAGTCCGTCACAGGTTTTTGTATCTACTTGGGTGATTCCTTGATCTCTTGGAAATCGAAGAAACAACCAACTGTTTCTAGGAGTTCTACTGAAGTCGAGTACAGATCCATGGCTTCAACCGTTTGTGAAATTCAATGGATTACAAATCTTCTTAATGATCTTCATATCCCCTTTCTTAAACCAGCAAACTCATATTGTGATAATACCTCTGCTCGACATATTGCAAGCAATTCATCCTTCCATGAGCGTACTAAACATATAGACTTGGATTGCCACTTGGTTCGTGAAAAGCTCCAACATCACCTATTTCATCTCCTTCCTGTCACATCTCAACAACAACTTGCAGACCTGTTTACTAAGCCTCTTGACACCACTCCATTTCTCACTAACATCACTAAGCTTGGTCTTCATACCATATACCCTAAGCTTATTGGGGGGGGGGGGGGGGGGTATTAGATTATAAGATTTCCATTATGGGTTTCTTTTGCATTGGGCCGGGTCCTTTGGTTGTTATTCTTGACCCATTTGCCTTTGTATTTAGCTTAGGGTCGTTGACATTGTAATAACAACAATTATGCACTTTTGAGATTCAATACATTTTGATTTACATTTTCCCTCCATTCATGTCTTCTTCTTCTTCACTGCGTTTCTTTCTCTGTAATAGGAAGTTAGGTAGGAAGTTAATAGTAGGAAGTTATGTAAAAGATTATAGTAGTGGTTTTAACAAAAGTTATTGTGTGAATTACATATTAAAATAAAGGTAAAATTGATAGAAAAATAGGCTACACCAAAACACCATGTTTTTCCATTATAGATTAGATTAAAATAAAGGTAAAATTGAGAGAAAATAAGCTACACTAAAACACCATGTTTTTTCATTATAGATTAGATAATAATGAATCTCTTTTAAATGGGTTAATTAGAAAGGAATAGTTGATTAGGATAGTTTAAAAAGAGTCAAGAAGTTATGAAAATGTTTTATTTCACTATTTTAAAAACTGTAAAGCAGTTATTAAAAAATTTAAATCAAAATAAAAAGTTAGACATGCTATACTACTATAATTACGTATTATATTTTATTTTATTTTAAAAATATTGTAAATTACAAAGGTTAAAATTAGGAGATTAAAGAGGCAATTTAAAAATGTGTATCCTCTTAGATTATAAATTTTTAAACAATAAATAGTTATAATATTATTTTGTGTAATTTTCGTCTGCATTTGATAAAATATTTTTGTGGAATTCTTTTTGGACTACTATTTTAGGATTATTTTCTTAATTGATTATATGTAATTTAAATAATTTAAAAATTGATACAATATAATGAAAAAATTGATTTAAGTGATTTAGTCGGATGATTGGAAGACCTGTTACCACAATTTAATTATGAAAAAATAAATAGAAGTCCTATATACTCACAAATTAACATAGAAAATATTTTATGAAGTCATATTTAAACTTAGCAAATTTGAGATTTTATGCGGTATTTCGGTTTATACGTCCTAAAAAAAGTTATATATATATATATATATATATATATATATATATATATATATATATATATATATATATATATATATATATATATATATATATATATATATATATATATATATATATATATATATATATATATATAGTTAATTAATAGATATAGACTTATTGATATTTCTTTATTGTTAGAACTATCATTTTATTTAAATATGAAAGATTGAAAATTAATTTAGAAAATTAAATTTAGATGAGTATAGTAATAAATTTTTTATATCAATATAATTTTCAATGCGGAAGATGAAACAATATTATTTTCATTAAAGATGAATATACCATAGAACATTTTTTGGAAGAGGACTTCAACCTCTTTTTAAGGAAGGAATTCTGTTTTTTTCCGCGTCACAAAGATATTTGCACAAGTGAGGGAGCTGCATAAGTGAGGGAGGATAAGATTAGAGTTATTAAAATAGGGTCATTCATATGGACCGGTCTATCAGATCTCTCAGACCTGAAAAATCATAAAATTTAAATTTTAAAATTAGAGTCTATATTTTTTAGGGGTATTTTAGTACTGTTTTAAAAAATCTGCTACCCATTTGACTTATATGAGCTGTGGATAGTCCATTAAACCCGCATAATTATAAGTTTTAAAAAAAATTATATTAATACTTATATTATTTTATTCCAATATATTAATTTTTCTCACCTCATTGTATTTTATCTCTATTCTATTCTATATTTTTTTTAAATCTTATACATTAATATAATCAACATTTTTTTTTATATTTTCTTAATTTCTCTTATATTAAATATTCAAGTACTATTTTATATAATTTAAACATGTGATGTATTTTAAAAAAAAAATTAGTATTTCTAAAAGATAATATAATACTTAAAAATGTATTATGTTTTTAAATAATATATAATTTTTAATTTTATTTACAATAAATATTATGGAGTTTTATTTTAATTTTTTTATTAAAAATAAACCCTTTAAGATCAGGTAGTCTGAGATCCATTTACGACCGAATTCGAGTAATAATTTTCAAATTCATATTACAACATTTCAAGACACAAACATCTTATCTATGGCTGTTAGAATAAGTTATCCGAACCGATTTCTAACAGGCCTCGAATTTTTAGGATGATTAATAGTCCCGAATAGGTCATAATCGTATTAGGAAGAGTTGGTTGTATGGACTATTAGGTGTGGCCAGATCTTGGGAAATAACAGCCACATACTAATTATGAGTTTTATGTTATTGCACACACATCCAACAGTGAGTCGCGTACAGAGTTTATTCAACATATTGACTTCAATATTACTATAAATAATATAATGAATATTTGGATGAATATGTCATATGATGAGCATGATGAAGATGAAATCCTCCCTAATGTGAAAGTAAAGAGTTTTTATATTATGTTAAATATAACTAAATGAGTTATTGTTTGAAGTTGTTTGACTCTAAATTATCCACCTGTGTGAGACTTTTGACTACCAAGTTAAATTAGCATGTACGAGATCAGTGTTTAAATTTATTTTTAAAAATGATGTTAAATGCGATTCCTTTAAATGATAATCTCCCAACAAGTTATTATATTGCTAATAGACTGGTGTTGAAGTTGAGATTAGAATATAAAAATGATTCATTGTTTCAATAACAGGTGCATGTTTTACATAATGAATTTAGTACAAATTATGAGACATTGAAAGAGTGTAAATTCTGCGATGAACAAAGATATCATCTTAACCATGACGTCGTTAATCGTAACTGAAAATTAGTGCCGGTGAAATGAATGTTCGCTTGCCTATAAATTCCACCACTACCTTCGCATACTTCACCATTCCCACAGAGGTTCCACCACTATCTTCACATACTTCACCATTCCCTACATATACATTACCATTCTCGACGTAGATTCTACAGTGGTATTATTTTCGTTCCTTTTTATAAGAGATAACTCAGTTTTTAGATTCATTAAATAATTAATGTATCTAGTCTATCATTTCCTTTTTATAAGAGACAATTCAGTTTTTAGATTCATTGAATAATCAATATATCTAGTCTATAAACTGACCAAATATATTAATTATTTAATGAATCCAAAAAATAAATGGTCTCTTATCTAAAAAAACGAAAGTAGTATTTAGTTTGGACCAGTTGACTTTTAGCCTTTAGGAGCCACTAGCATTTTCCACCACTAATGTAATAATATAAATATTCAATCCTAAGTTATTGGTAACTTTTTCCTTTTGATTTTTTGTAACATTATATTTTTTCAATCATCATCTTCATCTTTCATCATTGATAAGAATGTGAATGGGGAAATGGGTCTTGACTATGGGCTCAAGCCTAAGATAGGGAGAGTATGTGCTAGGAAGAAAGGAAAAGGGAAAGAATGATGAGGTGTTAGTTTGGCGCATGATGCATGAGTAGTAATTACTCCCTCCGTTCTAAATTATAAGTTATTTTGTCAAAAAAATTTATCTCAAATTATAAGTCACATTACATTTCCAATATAATATAAATGACATCTTCCTCAACATACCCTCAAATATTTATTATTATTTATTCTTTCAACTCTTTTAATTGCCCTCTCCTATATAATTATGAGGGGCATTACTGTAAAGTTATACATAATTTGTCTTTTCCATAACGTAATAATTAAGTTTCTTAATTCATGTGAAAAGCCCAAAACGTCTTATAATTTGGGACGGAGAGAGTATATAAGAACTCTCTCGATTCTTTTTTAATTATTATTTTTTGATTTTTTATGTCTACCAAAAAACTTAATAATTGTTGTTAGTTTTTAAACTAAGATATTTTTTTGCCAATAATATCTCTAATTTTTAATTTTTTTAATTTTTTTTTCTCTCTCCATAATAAATAGTTAGAAGTAATTTTGACAAAACTATAATCATTACTATTTTAAACTTTGAAAATCACAAATAAAAAAAACATAAATTTTTTTATAAAAGAGATACTTAAAAAATAAATGAGAGAGTAATAGTGAGAGAATAAGGTAGCAAAAAAAATTTCATTATTATTGTGGGGCCACCATTTTTATCTTAGAAAAAGAATTCATATCTAATAAAAGTTCTATTTTCATATCTAATCCATTCACTTTTGGATTAAAATCTCTTCTCTTTAATTTTGAAGAATTTTTTTTTTTTATTTTAACTTAGAATAGAGAGCAACACATGCATATTAGAAATTGAAAAAACAAAGGATTTCTTTTTAAATAGTACATACTTAAAAGGGTTAATACACATTTTATCTTCTGCTATTTGGGCCGAATTCGAAAAAGGATCATGTAAAAAAACATAAATTCTGTCTCTGCCATTTGAAGATTCTTTCATTTTATCCATTCAGTTCATATAGTCAGCAAAATTTATGACGTTGCGCTACTTTGTTGAAATGTTTAAAGATAAAAAATTAAAAATTTTGCTCACACCAAACATTAAACCCATGTCATCATGGTTGCAAGGGACAACTATTCCTCTAGGCTAGTAAATCTTTTTTATTTGTTTGTTAACTTCAAATGTATATATTATAACATTTCAAATGTATCTATATAAATATATTTATTTAATGTAATATAACATTAAATGTAATATAACATTTAACTAATTTTTAATTTCTAAATACACTACTAGAAACGCCGCGTTTAGTGACCGATTTAGAGACCGAAAAAACTTAAAAATCGGTCACTATACAGTTTCGCGACCGATAAAGCGACCATCAATTTTCAGTCGAAAAAGTGCTAGTCGCTAATGTGTTGCGACCAAAACAGTGACCAAAATTTAGTGATCGATTTTGAAACTGCTATAGCGACTGAAATTGTGACCGAAATTTGTGACAGATATTGTGACCAAAACTGTCATTTAAATAATTAATTTAATAGTATTTCAGTCACTAAATCGGTCTCTAATATTTTAATATTTTCAATTTTAAATATCATTAATCAAAAAATCAATGCTATATATATACATGGAAATGAGTTTCTCCCTTATGATAAACTACAAAAAGACAACATTTATTAATATAGTGAGTTCTTCATATAACACTCACCAACTCTTATGTTATCTTCACATGAAACTCTCATATATAAGAAAATTACTCTACAATTTTAGATTGGGAACAATATCAAAGACTGGACTTATCGCATGCATAATTAAGAAAAATATCATATAATGGATATTAAAATAAAGAACATTTAGTAAAAACGAATCATAGGCGTCCATGAAATGTATATACAAGTGATTGTCTTCAGAACTTAACAAAAGCATCCAAACAATTTTTTCACTCTTGTGATGACTTAGTATAATTTTCCTTTAATGCTTATGCTCTAATGGTGCTTCAGAGTGCTCTTAAGCCATGACTTTCGGACAACAACTAGAGAAAGATTATAATTAGTAGGTCTCTTAGCTTGAATTGGTGCACCCTGAATAAACAATGAAATTAGAATTAACAATATTATATGCACTCACATAAATTAAGAGAATAAAGTGAATAAAATTACTCATAAGTATATATGTATTAATACTTAAACCTTGGAATTGAAAAGAGTTGTGATGAAATAGTTTCAGTTAGATCATTAGATGAAAGATCACTGTCAAAAGAAAAAAATCAATTATAGTGCATCAATTCTTCTTAAAACATCATATAGTTGAACCATACAATCAGATAACTACAATAATAGATACCAATGCCTTTTCCTACTAACAGTGAGCCTGCGAAGAACTTCAATCATCGACGCCATGAACTTCTCTTGAAACACGATATCTTTACCGTTGTCTAATCCATCAAAATCTCATAAATAGGACAAAAAACAAGTCAAGTTAACAATCAAAGTCAAGACAAACATAGGGACCTTGTCTTGAAATCCATTCAGTGTCCTTCAATTTGAAGCAAGAAACCATTGCAACACCGAGGATTTCCCCAAAATCTCCGTTACTATTTCCGAAGACATTGTTTGTTCAGAATATGCGGATTTAGATCACAACATACTTATACCAAACAACCCAGAGCAGAAAAAAAATAGATATAGCAAACCAACTCCTTACTGTTTATACTGCTAAAATCTATGTCCGCCTACACACACTTACGAACTTACCATGATTGAGGACTACCAAAACACCACATAACGCATATGCTCTGTTATCAATTACCACTAAAAAGTGACCAACAACTAAATGATAAGAAGCAGCTGGTCATGACATGTACTTTTAAAAAGAAGAGTTAAAAAAAAACATAATAAAAACACAGAGACATTTCATCAAACAGTTAAAATCTTCAAGTAGTAAACAATAACACCTTCCAAGTTTCAAGTAAATGAACCAAAGAAACCAAAGACAGTCTAATCAAACATCATCATACCTTTGAAACTACTGTGAAATGGGGCACTATAGTCCATTATCGTTTTCATTTTTTATACCAAATAAATTTATACACACAATAGAAAAAAGTGTTTTGATGTTAAGCCTACCGATTGTTTTTTCGAGGTTGAAAATGAGGAATATCCAATTCGAAAAAAGTTTGGCTCTGATATTATACACACACATGCTATAATATATAAAAACACATTTCAAGCAGAACATTACCATTGTCAAGCATCTTATGTACCGAGTGAACCACATATGCATTTGTAGACTACATTTAAAAAATGACAACAAAGCTCTTCAAATACTTCATCTCTTTCTATCTATGAACATTATTTGACACGAGTCTTTCAATTCAAACACAACAAAAAGTTAAATATTAAAACTGAAATAAATAGACTAAAAGGGTTTGAAACTTAAAATAAAGATGAAAAAAAAAAAACTAAAGAACACTCAGTGAGACCCTACAATACACTCAGTGAGACCCTACAATCTCATTAATCTTCCCTTGAATTTTTATTAGAGCTTCTCTCACCAGGCTACCATTATATTCAAGTCTAAAGTAAATAAAAAATTAAGACAATAGAGATAAAAATCAAATGAAATATTTTTCCTTCATATCTTTTCTGCAGAGTAATATATTTAAATATGTCTTCTTTAGCAATCTTGATATGTCTCATCTTTTCCCATAGATGTGCAAGATCCTAATAACAATTTGGTTTTCAATTAACCAGGATACAATAACACCTTGTAAATTTCAATTTATTTGCAACAGAGTAAAAGGTTTCAATTCAATTAGAAAAAAAAAACAACAAATTGAACAAATGATTAGTATGTAGATATAAGAAAATGAGCACACTAACTTGTTCTAGAATGAAATGGAGTCCTCGCTTATTTTTCAAAATATCTGCGAGTTCCTAAAACAGAACAATCATAAACCAAGTTAATCGATTGAGATTAGGTAATTTTGCGTTATGAAATTGCAAAAATCAGGAAGAGAAATTAACCTTAGCATTGATTTTACGTTCTCGACCAATAAGGGGAGTTGTCTTCTTCTCTTTATCGTCAGAGTATGATTTGGGCTTCTTTGAGGGAACGAACTTGACAGTCTTTGGGTTAAAAGGGGATATGTGAGATTCAATGTTGATTTTCTTTCTCTTTTTGGTGTCTACCACTTGCTTTCTCTTCGCCGCCATTGTTACGACTCTGAGGTTAGGTTTAGGTTTGAAAGAGAATGAGATAACAACACGACGCAAATATTGTGTGTTCACAAAGGCAATTAGAAGGCAAAAAGCTTAATAAAAGTTGGGAGGGAAATATTAAAAAATAGGAGGAAAAAAATATCAGTGACCGAAATTTCGGTCTCTAACTTTTTTTAAATAAATTAAATTTTGTATAAAAATATAATTTTGAGACCAAAAAGTCGGTCACAAAATGTCAGTCTCTAAATCGGTGGCTGATTTTTATTTTGTGACAATTTAGTGATCTCTAATAATTTACTAATATATATTAAATTTTGGTGGCTAATTCGGTGGCTATAGTGACCAAAATATTTTGGTCACTAAATCAGTCACTAAAAGCGAAATTTCTAGTTGTGATATATAAATACATAAAAATGTAATATAACATTAAATAGGCTTCTATTAATTTCTAATTTTTATAAGGATACTTTATTAAAATAAATTAATATTAATTTTTAATTTCTATAAACTTTTTAATAAACTAAATTAATATTAATGTTTTAATAAACTAAATTAATATTAATAATTAACATATTATAAAATACTAATATTAATATTATAATATATTAATGATATATTTAAATAAATATATTTAATTAAATAAATATATTCATTAAACTAAAAATAAAAATTAAATAATTAAAACATATTAACATATTATAAAAAATTAATTTTAAACTGAAATTAATATTAATATGTTAATATGTTAATGTTAATATATTAATATAAAGATATATGTTAACTTCTAAAAATAAATTAAGATAATTAATATTTATTAAAAAATAAATTAAAGATAATTAAAATAATATTTAATTAAAAATATAGGTTAGCTTTTACAAATAAATATATTTAATTAAAAATAAATTAAGATAATATTTAATTTTTATAAACTACTTAAAGATAATTAAAAAATTAAAATTTATATTAAAATAATTAATATTATCTTAACGTTAAATAATTAAAAAATTAATATTATCTTAACGTTAAATATAAAAAAAGATTAAAATTTGTATTATAAAATTAAAATTTATATTGAAAAATTAAAATATATATTAAAATAATTTAAAAATTAAATTATTTATGTATTATAACTTTAAATAATTAATATTAATTAAAATTTATCTTAATTAATATTTAATATTTATTATATATTTTTAACTAAATTATTAAATATAAATATAATAAATATTAAACTGAAATTAAATAAAATAAATAAATATTATAATAAATTGAACGTAAATAATATAATAATAAGTTATAGTATTTATTTTAAGTCATTTATGTATTTAATATGTTAATTTATACATTCGAATAGATATATTTAAATAGATACATTTAAAATATTGTAATATATACGTTTGAATTAAACAATTAGACAATACATATTTAATGGCCTAGTGGAAGAGTTGCTCTTTGCAACCATGAGGACACGGGTTTAATCTTTTGTGTGTGTAAAGTTTTTAATTATTGATCTTTAAACATTTCAACATGCAAATAATAAAATAATAATAAAATGTCACGCGTATAATTAAAATATAAATAAAATTTCAACAAATCTAACACGTCAGCGCTACGTCACAGATTCTAGTATATGGACTGAGGAAATAATAAAGTCTTTTTTCAAATTCGCCCAAAATGATAGGAAATAAAATGTGTATTAGCCCTATTTAAAATTAAATAAAAAATCTCTTAAATTACAAATATTACAGATATGATGTTACCTTTGATACCTACCATAGCAAAACTCATATTTAGAAAAACTCAAACTTTGCTTTAGAATAACTCATAATTATAAAAACTCAGATCTAAAATTCAGATCTATAAAAATCAAATATCAAAATTTTCAATCAAAAATAGATTCACAAAAAAAAAAAAAAAAATCAACCATTTCTCAAAAAATCTTCAGACACATCTCAATAACATTCATCATTAATAAAAACTGGGTTTTATATTTTAAAGATCTGGAAACAGAAATTGACATTTTAGATGAGTTTAGGATTTATACCTAAAAAATTATTTTTTTTCATATCTAAATTTAATTCTATTTTTAGATCTGAAAAAATTACTTCTCAAATATTCTTATTCAAAGCTTTAAAGAGAAGTGATTTTGAAGAGATGAAAAAATAGAGTGTATTTTGAGCACAATAACAACAAGAACATGATTAAATTTTTGAGATAAATTTCATCTTCCATGAATATTTAAAATAGATCCGACACGGAAGATTTTGCTTTAGAAGATGAAGGCATTCCATATGCTTGAGAAGATAAAGATTAAATTCTTGAGATGAAGATTTTGCTTGAATAGTTGTTTTTGTAAATATAATCTTGTTGAAAAAATTTAGAAAAAATTGATAATAATGAATATTAAAGAAAATCAGAAAGAAAATATGAAACTTAATCAATATTAAAAAGTGGGGAAAATTTGGAGGGAAATAATTATAATGATGAATAATAAAAAAACAGCAATTAATGATGATGATTTCTAGGGAAATCCGGAAAAATATATTAAATTAAATAAATATTATTGTTTTATTAATTGACAAATATAATTTATAATTCTTCACATACTTCACCATTCCCTACATATTACCATTCTCGACGTAAACGGTAATATTTAGCCTGAACCAATTGATTTTTAGCCGTTAGGAGCCACTAGCATTTTTCACCACTAATTTAATTAATATAAATAGGCTCTGTATGGGAAGAAATTTTTTGAGTGTATAGCTTATGTCTTATAGTTTATAAGCTCGTATGACAATAAAAGACCTGTTTGGTAACAGTCTTTCATCACGAGCTTATAGTTTATTTTATTAGCTTATAGCTTATTTTCCAGACGCTATTTTAAATAGCGTTTTAGCTTATAGCTTATAGCTTATCATTTTTTCTTCCATTTTTACCCTTATTATTTTAACTAAAACCCACTATTATCCTTTATAATTTATTATAATTTAAAATAAAATAATTATTATTAAATATCTTTTATGTCATTTTATTTTATCAGATAATTAAACCGCTAATTTTACCAAACACTTCAATTAGCTTATCAGCTATAAGTCATCAGCCATCAGCTATAAGTTATAAGCTATCAGTCACCAACTATCAGTCATAAACTATAAGCTATCAGCTAACTTATCAGTCAACCGCTATTTTTACCAAACAGAGCCATAGTCAACGGTCAAGATTAATCATCCTAACTTATTGGTAACTTTTTCCTTTTGCTTTTAGGTAACATTATTTTTTTTTCAATCATCATCTTCATCTTTCATCATTGATAAAAATGTGAATGTGGAAATGGGCCTTGACTATGGGCCCAAACCTAAGATATGGAGAGTATGTACTAGGAAGAAAGGAAAAGGAAAAGAATGATGAGGTGTTAGTTTGGCGCATGGGATGCATGAGTAGTAACTATATAAGTAATAGTAAGTGAGAGAATAAGGTAGCAAAAGAGAATTCCGTTATTATTGTGGGGTCACTTGGTTAGTGATTTAGGTGCACTCCTAGTGTTACCATTCTATCCAAATACAGGTATGATGTTACCAAACAATAAGTATCATGATGTTTTATTAATAGGGTAGAGTTCTTAGAGAAGATGAGTTAATCTTGGGGAGTTAATCTTAGGATTAGGGACCTTCCTCCCCCTGGGATGGATTCCTTCTTCATTTTCTAGTAACTTTCTTTCACAATTGTTTCTCGAATAAGTTTTCAGTTGACTTAGCTTGTGACTTTATACTCATCCATGGCGGATAATGGTAACAAATGGGAAGAAATGAGAAAGAAAAGGAATCAGGCTATGTTTAGTAGAGGATTTGTCTGGACTGAAAGAAGGGGTAAAGAGACAGGAGGTGAGGAAATCATCCACTCTTTCTTTTTTACTGAGTTTCCAGAAGCTTTTAGAGCCAAAGAAATGTTTGACGTTTTCAAGGAGTTTGGTTTGGTAGTGGAGGTCTACATTATAGCCAGAAGAGACAAAAGAGGTAAAAGGTTCGGTTTTGTTAGATTCAGGAAGATAATTGATGTAAGGGTGTTGGCTACTAAACTGGATATTATCTTTATACTTGGTAAAAAAAATCATGTTAATTTACCAAGGTTTGATCGCGGTGAGGAAAAAAGTATGCCTGCTCCGGAGAAATTAGGACCAGGGAGAAGCTATGTGGGTGCGAAAAAATAACATATCAACTGGAATGGATGAATTAATAACAGATCATTTGCGCAAGTAGTTGGGAATGGTCAAGGTGATAATGGTTCAATTCATGCCCAGGTGAAGAAGTTTTTTTAGCCAAAACCTAGTTTTGCTCACCTTCAGTTCAATGTAGGAATTGAGGAATTAGTAAGGTTTAACAAAGCATATGTGGGGGTGGTGAAAAAATCTGGTTCGACTTTTATTATTCAAGATGCACTGAATGCGGAAGGTTTATTCATGATCAAAGCCACACCCTTAAGAGAGAATTTATGCTTGTTAGAAGAATCACATGATGAGGCGGTGAACTCTTTGATTACGGAAGATGAAGAGTGGACGCGTCTTTGATTTTCTGATGTTTAGCCGTGGACGTCTGAAGATGTGGATAATGAAAGGCTTACATGGATGAAATGTTATGGTCTTCCTTGCCATGCTTGGAATTCTCAGTTCTTCAAGCTTATAGCTGGATGTGTGGGGGAATATGTTGAATGTGATGCGGATACTGAAAATCAGATATACTTGGACGTGGCTAGATTCCTTATTAAAAGGAAGTATTCTTCAAATCTCAAGGAAACCTTTAATGTGGAAATTAATAACAACATATACAGGTTGATGCTACCATTTGCTCTTCACGGTTATCGCTCATCTGTCCGCACTTAAACATGGGCAACCCCTTTCTCTCTAGTATATGGCATGGAAGCAGTGCTCCCCATAGAAGTAGAAATCCCATCAATGATGATGGAAGCCAAGCTAACGGAAGCTGAATGGTGTCAGAGCAGATACGACGAACTGAACCTAATCGAAGAAAAGAGAATGACGACTTTATGCCATGGTCAGTTATATCAACAAAGGATGAAGAAAGCGTCCGACAAAAAGGTCCGACCTCGTGTATTCAGAGAAGGAGACCTGGTACTCAATAAGATACAATCGTTTCTAACTGATCCTAGGGGAAAATAGACTCTGAGTTACGATGGCCCCTATGTTCTAAAGAAAGCCTTCTCGGGCGGTGCCTTGAGATTCGCAACCATGGACGGAGAAGAATTTACTTACCCCACAAATGTTGATGTAGTCAAGAAATACTTCGCCTAAATAAATAAAAAAACAAAAAAAAAAACAAAACGTCTCGGTGGATTGAAAACCTGAAAGGGCGGTCCAGGAAAAAATTAGAGACATAAACAATAATCATCTCGATAGATTAAAAACCTGAAAAAAGCAGTTTAGGCAAAAGTCATGGATTCATGGCAAGTAACTGCATCCGACAAGATTGGCTCCCCAGCGGCAACATCATCTGTCAGGAAAACTTCAATCAAAAAGTCACCTTCAGCAGAAGCTCAGGATACCCAGAATTCAAAGTTGGCAGAAGGGTATTGGTTGTTATGTTTCAATGTAGCCCATTTCCCTTTAAAATTACCATTTTCTAACTTTGTAATGCTCTATGGAATCACGCATTTGGCTGATTGTCATTCTATCAATAAAAACTTGAGCCCTTGTGCCCTTTATTTGCAATTCTCATTTATTTCTGCTTTGCAAAATAACATTTTTTTGACATGATTAACATTCTTGAACCAAAAAATGAGTTTACTTTTGTTTTCAAATTTACTACTGCTTTCAAAATAAAGATGGCAATCACCTTGTGATTAATGAACACAAAAGGAACATCGACAGTTGCTCAAAGAGCATTTCAACTTCAAAATACAGAATCAAAATACTCCTTGAGATCAATACACCCTGAATGAAAGATCCATTACTTCAGATGGAACGTCCCATCTGTCATCTCAGGTAGAGTTTCACCTCTGAGGACCAATGTTTGGTTTTTCTCCCCGGCAGGGTCTACCCTTTGAAAAGCAAGAACGGGTTCCTATCCCTAGCGGATTTCTATCTCCGAAAATTGGAACAAACACAAGAATCCCTGTTCCCAGACAAAAGTGTTATCTTCAAAATCTCCAGTGATACCCCCATCTCCTAGAGTGGCCGAGTATCTAATTGAACCCATCGTCAGTCCGTATGTCGTGTCTGTTTTGTCAGCATAAGCATTTCATTCATACATCATGCATAATTGATTCATATTCATATTGCATATCATATTTCGATCGCTTTGGTCACATTTATTCCCAAGTGATAAATGCCATCTCCATTAAGAGTTTCATTTTTCCTTTCCATATTTGGATAGGATAAAATCCCAGTTTGAGTTCTTTCCTCGTCAGGAAATTTTCCCTCTAAATAAGCTCTCTCTAGTGTATTCCTGGATTGAAATCGGTCATCAACCACTTTGATAACCTGAACCTCTGAAAGGCGAGAAGGCATTTGGTTATACACCTTTGGAAAATCACTCTTCGCCATTGAAGATGATATTTTTATTTCCCGGATTAAGGAAATCCCCCCCCCCCCCCCGGTCCCGTGGAAGCTTTTCAACAAAAGACTCTTGGCAACATGGACATCGCATCCTCCGAGAAATCTCTACCAATCGGCAAGACAGAGAAGTTTGTTTTAGCCCCATAAATCCTCGGTGAGTCGACAAATGGCGATCTCTCCTCGAAAGGGCTGACCTACATCAAGGAAGTCATCAGTACCTCAAAATTGAATTACATCACACGACGTCTCTCTGAAAAAGTCTCGAAGGGAAGTATGATATCATTTCTCCAGCAAATGGCATCTCCAATGGAGAAGTTTGCACACCTCTGCAGTTTAGACAAATGGATTTAAGTAAATCCTCGGTAAGTCTGACATCAAATCTTTTTCTATCAAATGGCGACTCCCCAGTAAATCTCAGCGAGAAGTTTGATAAAAACCATCACAAATAGCATTCCTTGTCCAGAAAAGAACTCGACAAGAAGAAACTGAGACCAGTTCCATGGATGAAGACCAGGATCGAGGGGAGGTTTATTTAAAAAAAAAAAGGAAACTGAGACCAGTTCCATGGCTGAAGACCAGGTTCGAGGAGAGGTTTATTTCAAAGAAGAAAACTGACACCAGTTCTATGGCTGAAGACCAGGATCGAGGGGAAGTTATACCTTTTTCTGAGTAACATTACTTAGTAAAAGATAATGGACGAGCAAAGCAGCTACCATTCATCTACAGTCAAAATTTCGGGTATTCTGATATTTAATCCTCTTTTACCATGAACGTCCAAATATCTTCTCCATTCGCATCTTCAGGTCCAAGAAGATTAAATAGGGGCATCTGTCATACCCTAAATTTTGACCACTAGACTTTGCATCATTGTGCAAATCATCACCACAATATGGATGTATTCTCATACATCATCAATCCTCTCAAAGAGTGTTGAGTATTCACCTCAACCAAGGATTAGGGTTTTGAACCCTTTCAGAGCATTCAGGCAAAGGATCAATCAAGAATTAACATGATCTTCAACTTTCCAAGCCTCTCAAATATTCATGAAGGATCAAGAGGTCTCCTTCATCAAGAATTTAACACAAAAATGCAACATTTCAAGTTGATCAAACCCCAAGATCACTAGTGTCACCAAATTAGGGTTTTGGTCGACCACAACCTCCAGAGAGAAATTTTCATCTGGGCATGAGCCAATACTTCGATATATTATTCAAGAAGCTCAAAATAACCTCATGAGTCCATTCATAGGTTCAAAATAACCTCAGGGGATGCATCCATAAAAAATCAGGAATTATGGTTTTGACCTAATTCAACCCTAAGTTGACTTTTGGATCAAAGCATGAGCCAAGACCTTAAGAGATGCTTCAAGAACCTCAAATACATCATATTGATCCATTCACAAGATTGAATTGATTCAAAGAACTTGGTTCACAATTAATGCAAAGATTCAAATTCATCTGGACCACAAACTAGGGTTCCTGAGAAAATGTCAACCATACCTTTGACTTTTGACCAAGACATGATCTCAAACCTTGGGAAATGATTCAAGACACTCTAAAACACCTATGGAATCCATCCATTAGGTTCAATTTAGTCCAAGGGCTTGATTTCATAAAGGATCACAAAGTTTGAAATTTATTTGATAAAAAGTCAATTGTGATCAAAACCAAGTTTGACTTTTAAGATTTTTTGACAAACATGGCTTCTTTAAGCCAAGAACAATGTCAACCTATGATTTGGATCATCATCCATCAAGAAAAATCAAGAAAAGTGAGGTTACTTGCAAAAGGGACAACCTTAAGAAACTTAAAATTTCACTAAGTTATGGAAAAAAGTTATTTTTACCCAACTTTGCAAGACCATAACTTGTGATCCAAGTAACCATTTTCTCCCATCCAAAGCTTAAATGAAAGCTCTCACTACATACTACAAGATTGTCAACTACACCACATTCCAAATCTTTATGGATTTTGAGTTATGGATTGATTAAAATCACAAAAATTAAGAAATGGACTTTTTCTTGACACTTAGAAAAATTTTAGGTAGAATCTATCTCATGTTTTGCCCAACTTTGGAGGGATTTTTCATTATGATCCAAGATGAATCAAGACCAAATGCAAACATCAAAGTTGAAGTATGATATGTGGGATTTTCAAAAAGTACAATAGCCTCCCATGATTCAATTTGAGCAAGGAGTTATAAGCCTCACAAAATGGCATTTTCACCCTGGTTTTACAAGGCAGATTTCACAACACATTTGATTTTGTCATTTTTATGACTTGGCAAGCCTTGTCACCATGCAAGACAAGTTTCTAAAGTGCAATGCACCTGTTTTCTGCAGAGCTACAACATCATAGAGCCTTGTAAGTCAAGGCACTATCCCTTTGGCATGTGGCATTCAAGTTTCAAATCCAAAAACTTCAACTTTGTCATGAAGCATTGAAAGGATACATAGAGGTGGCATGTATCAGTCCATGACAGTCTAATTGAGTCAAGATTGGTTCAAAAATTAGAAGACTTAAAGCTACAAAGATCAGCTCAAGTTAATAGCTAGAGGAGACTTGGTACCTTAGCATTCAAGGCATAATACATGGGCAAACACATTGGATAATAGAGTGATCTCTCATCCATACACTATTCATTCAAAAACAAACTTCCTTTACTATAAATAGAGGTCATTTGTGACTGATTTCAACACACCAAAACATCACAACACATGTTTTCCACCATTTCCCTCTTGTGAACCAAAATTCCATTTTCAAAGAAGTGAGAATCATGTTTTGAGATAGAGAACAATTCAGCTCAAACCAACCATCCTAACACCTCACATACATCATATATGAGTGATCTAAACACTTGAACAACATCTGAAACACCAGATTCATCAAGCTCTCATTCATCTCAAAGCCATCTGCAGTTGGAGTCGTGCCTACCAATCTCGAAGTTTTCAATCCATTTCAAGCATCTCAACACACTACTTGAGGTCCAAGGAAGCTGTCCAGATCATCAAAACACTTTTGTAACACCTACAACTGAGGATTCGATTTCCTCTTGCACAGGTAAGCCTGAACTTCTCAAACTCTATGATCAATGCATCATAAATGTGTTTTCAAGTTACCAACATGTTTTTGCACTTATGTAGAGTGTTTCTCCTCAATTAATTACTTTGTATCTATCGTGTATGGAAATTTCATAGTGTTCTTGCAAAAATTAGGGTTCATATGTTCTTCACATGATTTCTCACTCTACACTTAAAAGAAATGCAATTAATTGGTATCATTGAATTCCTTGTTTAAAAACACACAACTTTCATGTTTATATCGTGCAAAATCATTACGTATTAAGAGAGATATGAGAGGTTTTGCAAATCATCCATGGCGGGCACGAGCGAGGAAGAAGAAGACGACCTTGGCGCCATTTTTTGAATTTTTGAATTTTTTTATATTTTTAATATTTTCAATTATTTTCAAAAATTCATATCTCTCTCATTTTCAATCTTTTTCAAATGATTTTTTAAACATAAATCATTTATACATTTTAATATTTTATTCCAAAAAAAAATCAAAAAATATTTTATATTTAATATATTTTTGAATTTTATAAAGATTTTCTTTTTAATTGTTTTAAACATTTTTAAATAAATTCTTTCTCTTGATTTTTCAAAACCACTTGAATTTCAAACCATAATGTGAATAAAACATCTATTTTCAAGCATTAATCAAAGTTCATAACATGTTTGTTAAATATATTTGATATTTTTGTATCATTTTTATTTAATTTTGTTTGAGAAAATGTATGTTTAAATAAAATTAGGGTTTCTTCCTTGATTTTAAATCTTCAAACTTTTAACAAATCATTTTGGGCCTCTAATAGAGTGTAAGATCCAACCCCTTTATAAATAAATAATTTCTTGGGCCTCTGTTATAGTATAAGTTCCAGTACGATTTTCAAAATAATGGTGTGTCCACTGTTTTCATATGGGCCTCTCCTTGAGTATAAGCATTACTTTTTTTCACTTCAATAATAACTTGGGCCTCTATTAGAGTGTAAGACCCAACCTCCTTATGTACATAAATAATTTTGGGCCTCTGCTATGGTATAAGTCCCACAACGTCTTTCGGTATCGCGGTGCGATCACTGTTTTCAAATAAATCATCTGGGCATCTTCTTGAGTATAAGCCCCAATCTTTTGTACATAAACTTTATTTTAAACAATAAACAAGCTCCATGGGCCTCTCCTTGAGTTGTAAGCCACATACCTCTGTTTTCAAAATCATCTGTCTGTTTTAAACTGATACTAAGAGGAGCATTATTCCCGGTGAAACTGCTCTTAGACCACTCGGTCCTCTCTTTGAGTTATAAGCCCCAAACATTCTTTTCTTTTAAGCAACTTTCTTTCAAATTCAAATTCAAAGTTTTCTCAAAACTTTCTTCAATTTCTCAAAACCCTAATCATAAAGTGGTAATCAATACAGTCAATCACAATACACTTGGACCTCTTTTCAGAGTGTAAGACCCAATATCTGTTAAATTCAAAGCACCCTTGTTTATATACTTGTTGATTCATATATCTGTATATACTTGTGCATATCTGTTTAAGTTTCCCTCAACAGTTAGGTCATCCTCAGTTCACCCTTTAGGTCAAACAGTAAGAACCGTCTTCAATACAACTTAGTTCAATAACTAGTTCCCTCATAGGAAACTTCCCCAATACAGTCTGTCTCCTCTGGGCTTTATTCAAAATGGAACTAAGAAAGGAATTATTCCCGGTGAAACTTTTCTTAAGACTGTCAAAACATAGAAAATATAAAAGAAATTCATTTCCCAGAGAGGAATAATTCCCGGTGAAACCTCTTTTGAATTTCTTCAAACCTTAGACCTGTTCAACCAAGAAAAGACTGTTTCCCAGTGAAACCTTTTCTTGAATTTTTCTCAGGCTTGGACTCACAGGCTTCCTAAAAGCATCCCCATCCTCCTATTGGGCTTTATACAAGGACCCTCAGGCTTCCTAAAAGCATAAAATAGATTCTAGCCATCTTCTTAATACTTAAATCCCCAGGAGAAGTCAAAGTCTATAAGACATACAGACTTACCCTTTTAAGTCTCTCTTGATCCTCAAACAAGGTGTAACTTTCATCTTTAAAATCCCCAGCCAGGGTCAGACCATCACCAACAAATCCCCAAAAGTATCAGAGCCTCATGGCATTTGATAAATCAACTCTTCTTCAATCCCCAGCAAGAGTTGGTTCCCCTTTTGATTCCTCAAAGCAGTATAGACCTTCCACTGGATTTAAATAATCCTCAGCAAGAGTCAACCTCCTCTTAGGCTTCATATAATAATTTTCCCAGTTAGCCTCGATCTTGGGCTTTATACAAGACATATATAATACTCTTCAGTTGAGTCATTTTTCAACCCTTTTAAGCTTCAACCTTGGGCTTTGATCAAGGCACAAAATTTTAATCTCCACAGATGAGACCAGGAGTCCTCTATGTAGAAGGATATTTCCTCTATACATTACTAAACAGACAAACAATCAAAAAACCTTTTCCCAGATAAACTGCTGTAAGTGGCACACTTGTTGATTCAAAATCCAAGCTGGAGTCCCTCATTTATCCTGGTTAAATTTTCTCTTTCATATAATTGATGTAAGTGGCAAGCCTCTGGATTATATACATCCATGCCAATGTCCCTCTCTTAGCATGCAGAGGCTTATAAAGAAAGATGTGGAATTGCTGGATTCTACGTATCTCAGTTAAAGCAACGTCCCTTATAACCAATTACTCAATGTTTGTGATGAATAGGTAAGATATCTCCCTTTAGAGATGTCAAATTCTCTCTTAGTCAAATTTTTGCTTCAATCTTAGGCTTTGAACAAGACACAAATACACTTTTAGCTTCAATCTTGGGCTTTGAACAAGATACACACAAACTTTAGCTTCAATCTTGGGCTTTGAACATGACACCAAACTCTTTTTCCTTCTTCCATAAAGTAGGAGAAACTACGATTGCTCGGATTTCCCCGAATCTCTTTACGGGAATACGTAGGCATAAGATTGTGAAATCTTAGCGAGCACATTATTAAAAAACTTTAGGTCCAGTACCTTCCCAAAAATAATAGAAAACCCAAGAAAACAACAAAAACATTTCCTCAGCCTTCACAAGATAGAAACTTTCACTGCTCAACAGTAAATGAATCCAAACAACCAAGCAAATTCAACAACAAAACATATGTAAATTAAGGTTCTTATAGATTACTATAGATACACTGGGTGTTAACAGCTTCCCTTTGAATAACCAACCCCCGATTCCAGATCTCTTTGCATTTATAAGGGAAAACACTTGCGCGCATGGTTAGTTTGAGATATCTTCCCCTTCCTTTTAAGCTTCATAGGATAAATATTAGAAACCAGAAAGTAGCACCAAAAAGTGGTAGTGGTCGCGTCACAAAAACCGAGCTATAAGTTGGACCAGGTCAAAAGGTCACGCTCTAGATCTTCCACCTGGAAGTCTCCCAGTGGTCGACCAGATACTTCGGACACATTGGAGACCTTGGCCCCGCGCTGGGGGTTTCTTATAAATACCCTCTCATTTGAGAGAGCCAGGTATTTAATTCATTCTAACACAAACCTAAACACTTTGTACTTGCTCTTTCCTCTGATTCTTACTTTAGCATCGGAGTACCTTGCAGGTACACCCCCTCATCTCCTACAATCATCATTAATGCCCTACACGGAAGGCCACAAGGATCCATTCTGATCATTCCAGATCAACTCCTTCAAGTCTTTTCTTGCGTTAGCATTGTCTTTAGTCTTGCCTTTGATATCCATAACTGTATTGAAGACATTATCAAACACGTTCTTCTCAATATGGATCACATCAAGAATGTGTCTTATTAAGTTGTCTTTCCAATAAGGTAACTCCCAAAAGATACGTTGTTTTTTCCAATTATGAGACTCGCCAAACCCATCACATATGCAAGGGTCGACATCAGTGATTTTAGGGAGATAAGAAACTTCTTCCCACACATAATCTCCAGTTAATATCCGTGGAGGTTAAGACTTAAATATTCGATTCGTGAAAAAGGAATCCTTATTTCTTCAAAACACATGATTCATAGGAAAAAATTGACGATGACAATCAAACTAAGAACACTTTTTACTATGCTCTAAGTAAAAAGCTTTCGATTTTAATTGATTCATGCAATATGAACATGCTAATTTTCCCGCTGTACTTCAACCAGACAACATCCCATATGCAGGAAAATCATTAATTGTCCATATTAATGCAGCTTTCATTTTAAATTTTTTTTTTCTGGAAATATCATATGTAAGCACTACTTCATTCCACAACAGTTTTAGCTCATTTATCAATGGTTGTAAATACACATCAATCTTGCTCTTTGGATTTTTTGGTCCAGGAATAATCAAAGTTAAAAACATGTACGGAGTTGTCATGCATAGTTCAGGAGGAAGATTGTAAAGGGTTACAATCACCGGCCAACATGAATAATAAGAGGTTATATGATTGAATGGTGCAAATCCATCTGTACACAAACCTAACCTTACATTCCTCGGTTCAGCAGCAAAGTCGGTGTAAATCTGATCAAAGTGTTTCCATGACTCCCCATTCGATGGATGACACATCACGTCGGGTTCCCGTCTAGTTTCATAATGCCACCTCATATGTGGAGCTGGGCTCATTGAAGCATATAAGCTCTTAAGTCTAGGAATTATGGGTAAGTAATGCATTCTCTTCATTGGCACTTCTTTGAATCTCCCCTTGCCAATCTTTTTTTTCTCATAACGAGGCGCATTACAAAACGTGCATTCTTTCAATTGTTTACATTCATCGGTGTAGAAAAACATGCAAACATTTACACAACAATCTATTTTTTCTGCGGTCAGAGCAAGTTTTGAAACTATTTTCTTCGCCCTATAATAATCTTGAGGGACAAAATTATTTGGAGGATTTGTCTCCTTCATAAGTGCCAACATTTGATTAAAAGAACGTTGAGAGATATTTTCCTCTGACTTAATTGTCAATAATCTAACAGTAGTAGACAATTGTGTGTGATCGCATCCTGGCCACAATGGCTTCTGAGCTGCATGTAGTAAATCATAAAATTTTTTATCATCAATGTTCGAAGACTCTTCTGAATCTACGTCACATTGTGTTTGGTGTTGTGATCCAAGAGCATCGTAAACCATGTCCTCAAATCTATTGTGGTGGTTGCTATATCCCTCTTGCATATATTGTTTCCTACTTAATTCTTCACGCAACTCTGGATTAACTTCTCCATGACATGTCCAATTCCAATAATCAAGAGTAAATCCTTTCTTAAAAATATGAACTTTAACTTCTTCAAAGTGTAAGAAACCAATGTTTCTACAAATAGAACATGGGCATCTAATTTCGTTATTTGATATGTCAGGTTGTTGGGTTGCAAAGGAAACAAAGTCCTTTAGCCCTCTTAGAAATTCAGGAGTGTACCCCTTTTTATGAGGATTTAGCCTATTGTACATCCAACTACGACATACACGGATGTATTCTGGAATATAATCAAACAAAGTTTATTCGTTGTCAATAACATTTTTTTAAATAAGTAAACCAAAGCGTACTAGCATACTAAAATACATAAACTTAAAATATTTAATGCGTTAGAATATCTAAGGGTTTTTCTAGACATACAAACTAAAAAAAGTAGCACATTAAGGAGGAAACTAAGGGATCTTACCTTCAAAGATAGTTTCCAAAGTTTTTCTTACACACTATCCTCGTGCAAATTGATAGCACTCCCAAATATCTATAATGGCAATAGAAAAAGAGTTTAAGTTATAGAATAAAATATAATGTAAAGTTCATATTTCCTAGCACAGTATCCTCGTATAAATGGAAAGCACTCTTAAATATCTACAATTGAACACGGTGGCGGCCAGCAAGCAACAAGTAGCAGGGACTGGAAAATAAGGAAATGAATATTACCATTTGTTTCAAACCATTTGACAGAAGCAACATTATGCATTCCAAAAAAATAATAAAATTTTGTTGATAGGTTAAAAATTAGTATCTTATAGGTACCCATAATTTAATAAATAAATTTTATGAATCTTTGTCAACCCTTCATTTAAAATTTATATAACAAAGTTTATTGTAAAATAAATTTAGAATAGTTGAATTAATAGTTTAGGCAATCAATCCATATATAAGTATCTTGTTCTCGTGAAAATCAAAGAAGCATAAGGAAAAAAGCAAGCCAACAACAAATATATTATTAAATATCAAAACTAAGTATTTTAGATACATAATCAACTCATAAACCATCTAAATTAAAAAAGAATTTATTACCATCAAATAAAAATTATAGTCAGAGGATGCAAATGAATAAGGGTCATTGTGAAAATTGAAGATATCTAGAAAGTAAGATAAATTCTATAATGGAGGTTTTCCTTTAAAAAGAGGAATATGAAGAATTTTAAAATTAATTGTAAAATGAAAAGAGGAATATGAAGAATTTTGAAATTAATTGTAAAATATAGATAAATATGTACGGTTGTTATTTGTTTGCAAGTTTCTTAGAAATTGAATAAAAAAAGATAAACAAGTAGCATCAAAGTGAAAGTAGCAACTGAAAAGTTTCATCTAAAAAATAACAAACAGTGAAAGATCTAGATTTTGAAGATAGAATAATTTGCCCCTTGATTAATAATTTTGTAAATTGGTTTCTACCACTATAAACATAATTAGAAATCAAATTTCAAAATAAATACAATTGAATCTACCTATACACTAAAACAAATTGAAGAAGTTGAGAAACTTTTATTTTGTTTTCTTCTACCAAAATCTAAAACGATATGAAGAAATTGGCCATTTTACTACACCACATTGAGCAATCGAACATCTGAAATTTGAAAAGACAAAATAATTGCTAACATTAATTTCATATAAGAAATATTAAAATACATTTACAAATATAAAAGAGAATAGAAGGTGAAGATGATGATTTATGTAGTTTTCTTGATTTGAAGTAAAGAACCAATATTGATTTAGGATGAACAAGAGAGAAGCATGTCTTGATTTTTGGTGATGTACGGACAGCGGGGTAGGGAGTAGAAGAGGAGAGTATTCCATCTTAGGGTTTTGAGGAGGAAGTTACAATTTTACTCTGTTTTTTTAACATTTTTCATTTACTGGGCGCCTAATTTTGAGATAAAAGGGAGTTAAAATTTAAGTTAGCACTTAATTTAGATATAAAAGGACAAACTAAATATTACTTATTTATTTAGTTTTTAATAAAATATCTTATTTTGTTTTACTTAAAAGAAAAATTGGCACATGGACACATATTTTATGGAAAACAAGATAGTTAAAATTTCTTAATTTTTTATATTTATTTGTGTTTTTTAAATAAATTTATAATTAGTCTGATACTTTAAATTTAGTTATATATGCATATATGTTAAGATATTAAAGATTTGAAAATTTGTAAATTTAGCTATCTATAAATTATATATAAATTTGTAGTTATTCTAATACTTTAAATTTATAATTATTCTTATATTTTAATTTTATATTTTTAAAAAAATTATCAAAATGTCATCATTTTGTCTATTAACCTTTCGATTTTCTAAAATCGTCGATTTTTCGGTTTTGACCGGTTTTGGTCGGTTCACACCGGTTCAATATCTTACTCGGTCCACCAATCAGACCAGATCGGTAACCTTTTCGTTTCCCATTCCAACAATCAGACTAAATCGGTGATTTCTTTAGTTTCCGGTCCGACCAATTTGATTGGCCGATTCGATCCAAAACACTGAGAAAAAGACCCAAGTTGAAATATTTTTAATTTGAATAAAATTTCTTAATTATTTAAAAAAATATATAGCTCAACACATTTAATGAATAAAAAAAAGAATAAAAAACATAGTCCCAAATGAATCCATTTAAACTATTTTACCCAAAAAAAAAAAAGAATAGTCTAAATATATTTAATTACTAGTTGATACTATTTTAAAAATTTAATTTATTTTTGTTTCAAGATAAAACAAAATGAAAACTTGAACCAACGAAAAACTAAAAGTTTGACAAAATAAAAATAGTAATAAAAAGTGATTGAAAAATAAGAGAGAATTAAAACTTTAATAATAATAATTTAAAGATGGGAAGAGAAAACAAAATTAATAATATTTTAAATAGTAACCGAAATTTTTGCCGCTAATTTTATTTAAAATAATAAATATTTTATATTTTTAATTGTGACTGACATTTTGCTCTCTAACTTTTTTCATAAAATAAATATTAAAACCCAGGTACAGTGGAGCGTTAACTACAATGTATTTGAGACCATAATTCTAGTCACTAATGTTTTGATCTCTGATCGGAGAGGACCAGAAGGAGATCGTCGTGGCCTTCGCGTAGGGCAAGAGTTGATGCTCGTAGGAGAGGAAAAAGGGGTGCAGGTACCAGCAAGGTACTCCGATACCAAAGTAAGTATTTGGTTAAAAAAGGGAAAAGCAAGTAAGAGAAGTCAAGTGTATGATTTGTGATACCTGCCCCTCTCAAGTGAGGGGGTTTTTATAGAAGGATTTCTGGCGAACAAAGCATCTGATCGACAAATGAGGTATTGCCAGATGGAGGGCAAAGCGCGTGGTCTTTCTAACTGTTCCCGTGATATCCGGGGAGGCAGTTGGTCGCGTTAACTACTCTGCGCATGAATGGGACACACCAAACGACTATATTGTGCCCAACGGCTATATTGTGCTTATTGGGCCTGTTCGCCAATTATGCTGGATTGGGCCTGTCCCTTGAGGGCAGGAAGCCCTGCCCGGTCCAGAACAGGAGCCCCCCAAGTCGTTGCTCTGTTGGAGAGTAATGACTTTAAACAACTGTGACTTCGACCGTACTGTCGGGGAAGTGGTTGCTCGCGTGGAATGTTCCTTTCGTGCCCGACCAGATGTGGTCGTTAGCTACTAGCGCGAAATATCGATCAGGGTTTGCAGCGTTCTCGGAGAAATGGGAGTTTTTGTCGAGCACCCCTGCACGGACGTGTTCATTTTGACGAGGAGACTTGCTCGCGGGAGCCAATGGCTGGTGTATTTTCCGCACTAAACCAGGCAAAGAGTTCTAGTGACACGTGGTGAGCATTTATGGCCTTTGTCAGTCCTAGGGGCGCATAGGCTATGATGACCTTCACGATTCCCCATGATCAAATGGTTATAAAAAGGTGGGGGAAGGTTTCACTTTCATAATTTTCACAAGTTTTTTACTTGCTCTCATTTGCTCTGCAATTAGTCCTTCGCCGGAGCTTCTCTTCGCCACCGTCAACCTCTTCTTTTTCTTGTAAGTTCGTTCTTCTCTTTCTGTATGTTTTTATGGGTTTTCCGGTTGAACTTCATGTTTTCCGGTTGAACTTCATGTGTTCTTCGATGAACACATAAATTTCTGGAAATTTTATGAAGAACATGAAGAATTTCAGGATTTTCTAGGATTTTGTAGAAATTGTTAGCGTAGATCCTTGTAGAATCTGGTTAGGTGTAGATTTTCGTTTGTAGTCGGGCACTAGGCCTGTTCGGAACTTTAACGTGATTGTGAGACGAACATGCGTTCTCGTATGGATATCTGCGAGTTTTGGTCGCAGAGACCTCTCCTAGCGATTGGTAGGTAATTTATACGGGCACGCGGTTGTCCTTGGATTCGTCCACACCCTTTCACTTGATTAGTGGTGGAAGGGTGGATTTGATCTCGGATGTTGAATTCACTTCTCTTCCTCTGCTTTTCAGGTGAAAATGGATAAACCCCAGGATGAAGTTGTGCCCGACACGCAGGAAACACAAGAGGGGCCCAGTGTGTCCGCCGATTACTCGAATATCAAGGTCGCAGGAAAGGATCTAGACTGGCTCGCACACGAGCCTTTGTCGTTTCGATCAACTTTCTCCGCCGAGGAGATACGAAACTTTGATTTGTTGGAGAGACGTGACGAAGACGCTCCACAGGCATGGAAAGCATTTCGCCCCGGGGAGTACGATAGAATCTGTTCCTCGTACCCGGGATTGCGCTTTCCTATGTACGAGTTCGCTTTTACCAAGGCTAAGATGCGTCTCCCTTTCACTGACTTCCAAGCCTCCCTGTTCACCCATTTGGCCTTGTGCCCGCCCCAGCTTCACCCCAATGCCTTGGCTTTTATCCGGGCTTTTGAGTTAGTGTGCCGCTACCTCAATATCGGGGCGACCACTGATCTCTTCTTCTGCCTTTTCCAGATCCAAAGGAGCACGGCGGGGACGAAACAGATTTGGGTTTCATTTAAACAGCAGAGTAGGCTGTTCTGGCCGTATTCTGATTCAATACGCAATTTCAAGGATAGGTTTCTGATCGTGAAGCCTATTACTGAGGAGGCAAAGAGGAGCATCTTGACCATTGAGAAGGTGGTGGTAGATGGTCGGGAGAGGGATGGTGTTGTCTCCATTTTTCCTTTGGAATGGGTCTATACCCATTTTAAGCGCAGAACGGATCAGTTCCTGGTGAAGCACGAGCAGCTTTGCCCGGCGGACAAGGAGTCGTATAGGATCCTCCATGCTTACGTGGAGAGCTTTACTCCGGCCTTCATCGTTGATCGGGACGGGAAAGAGTTGGTTGGGGATGATGGGCCCGTCCGAGCAGCTAGATATATCAATGTCAAAGCTCTCCTCGAGTGTGATAACGACGATGATGCGATGACCTTGCTTGGTATGCTCCACTGTTTAGTTTTATTTCTTTGAATTCTTAGTCCTGACTTGTTATGTGTGTTCGCAGGTATGATGGCCGACATGCGGGAGCGTTTGATGAGGTCCCAGGCGGCGAAGGTTCATAAGAAAATGACCACAGGTGCCAAGGTTGGGGTGCCTAAGCAGACAGTGGTGGAGAGTTTTGCTGCTGGGCCTACCCCCGTCCCGGAGAGAGCCTCATCGCCGCTGACCCCAGATGCCTCCCATAAAAGGAAGAGAGATGTCGCGGGGACTTCTGTGGCCGCTGGTCCGGGGGGGTCCGGTGCCGGTCATCTTGTCCTACCAGCCTGCTACACGCGCCGAGATTTGTTCGCTGAAGGGGATTCGATGGATGTTCATGATTCTGAAGCAGTGGCTATTCTGAATGCCAATTCTAAAGTGAGGAGAAAACAGTTGTGTCGGGATACGGCGGGCATGTTCAGGGTCCTTGAAGCTGCCCTTGTCCTCGCCGACGATGAAGCTGCTACTCGGGCGAGTCTCGTGACGTCCAAGAATAGAATAGCCGAGCTAGAGGCGGAGAACAATAAGCTGTTCAATGATTTAAAATAGTTTGAAGGTCACGAGGAGGCCAAGGTGCTGCTCCAGATGGAGGTGACCCAGCTGAAGTTAGCTGCGCTTAAGGCTGACGAGGAGAAGGCACGTCTGCAGGCGAGGATTGCTGAATTGGAAGGCTTGACTGCAGCTATCCAGGATGAAAACGACGATGAGAAGTCCCTGAAGTCGCGGGCTGACTTGATCGGGAGGATTAGGATCCTTGGCGAGGACAACCTGAAAGCAGCTGAGTTTGGCTTCAGTGCGACGAAAGAGCAGATGGTGGCCCTCAACTCCGACGTGCAGCTCATGACGGATGGGATGGGTTTGTTCAACAAGGTGGTTGACGGTTAGGTCATTCCTGCCGAAGAGGAGAGTGAGGTCGCTGAGTAGGACTGTTGTTTTTAGCATGTTTTTGTGGGCCTGCGTGCCCTTATCAATTTGTATGGGCGCTGCCTCTTTTCGTATGACTTGTATGGGCTGTGCCCCTTTTTTGTATTTATGACATTACCCGGTCATGCCCGGTATTTTAATATACTTGGATTTTGTGAATGTTTTATCATGGAATTTTGCTCTTTTTGTTTATATGTATGTGTGTGTGTTCGGCGAGGCGTGAAACCTACCGAGGAGGGCGATGTGGTTCTGCCCATGATGAGGCTAGGACTTCGTTTGAGGTACTAATCTCATAGACTTGGACTGTTCCCATCGCGAGCTGGGTGTCCTGCCTGAATGGTGCGGCAACGGCGGAGCTCGGTTGAGGTATCCCCGTTGTGCGCAGGATCTGCTCGTACAGCGAGCAGAAGCTGGCCGGCGTTGTAATGCGTGTCATGCTTCACCAGGGCATGATACGATGGTCGCGCGGCTCTCCCCGTTTTTGGGTGATTATGTCGGCGACTTGCCTATCCTCGTGATTAAGGACTTAGCTATAGTATTGCTTGAGTTTTTCAACATTCCATGGTCGAGCAAGTTGTTTTTCGTCCAGTGTTTCCAAGTAATACGCTCCCATGCCCGTTTTGAACTTGACCCTATAAGGTCCTTACCAGTTCACTGCCAGTTTCCCTTCGCGAGAATCCTTCTGGTTTCTGCGCAGGACCAGACTGCCTACGGGGAAGTCGCGCTTTATGACTCTGGCGTCATGTCGCAACATTATTTGTTGTTTCAATGCGGCCTCGCGGAGGGCAGCCCCTGATCTTATTTCTTCGACCAGATCGAGCTCCTCGCGTAAAGCCTCATCGTTCATTTCTTCGTCGAGGGGAGCTTCCGTCCTTCTGGAGGGCTCCCTTATCTCCACCGGTATTACCGCCTCTGTTCCATACGCTAGTCGGAAAGGGGTTTCCCGGTGGTGGAGTGATGTGTTGTCCTGTACGCCCAGAGGACGTTTTGAAGCTCCTCGACCCACCTTTTCTTGGCCTCGCCTAGCCTTCGCTTCAATCCACGTAGGATTACTCTGTTCGCGGCCTCCGCTTACCCGTTGGTCTGGGGATGCTCGACCGAAGTAAAGTGTTGTTTCGTTCCCAATTTGGCGACGAAGTCTTGGAATTTTCTGTCCGTGAATTGGGTTCCGTTGTCGGTTACGAGGGCCTAGGGTACCCCGAATCTGGCGAGGATGTTTCTTTTGTAGAAACACAGTATGTTGAAGGTTGTGATCTTGGCAAGCGCTTCGGCTTCAATCCACTTTGTGAAATAGTCGACGGCCACGATTAGGAATTTATTTTGATAGGATCCCATTGTGAAGGGGCCGAGGATGTCCATCCCCCACCAGGCGAAGGGCCACGGTGAGGAGAGGGTATTCAACTCGTTGGGTGGCGCCAAATGCATGTCCCCATGGCGTTGGCAGCAGACACATTTTTGTACATGTTCTTTGGCGTCGTGTTGTATGGTCGACCAGTAATATCCTGCGCGCAGGGCTTTTCGCACAAGGGATTTTCCTCCTAGGTGCTGTGCGTTGATTCCCTCGTGGATTTCTTGTAAGATTGCGGGGACCTGGGCTTCGTCGACACACTTTAACAGGGGGATTGAAAACCCTCGTCGGTATAATTTGTCCTCGACCAGTACGTACGAGCAGGCTCGTCGCTTAGTTACGCTGGCCTCCTTACTGTCTTCAGGGAGTTCCCCTTTGGTGAGATAATTGTATACCGGGGTCATCCAACAACGGGGATCTCCAATGACGTTAACATCTAGCAGGTCGGGCTTTAGAATGCTCGGGTTAGCCAGTATTTCTTGTATGATGGACTAGTTTCCACCTTTTTTTCTGGTGCTGGCTAATTTAGAGAGGATGTCTGCTCGGGTATTTTGTTCGCGCGGGACGTGCTGAACTTCCCATGCTTCAAACTCTGTCATTTTTTCTTTTACCATGGCCAAGTATTCGGTGAGTTGGCCGTTCTTTGCTTGGAACTCTCCTCGTACCTGGGACGCCACGAGCTGGGAATCAGTGCAGATTTTTATTTTCCTCGCGCCGACGTCTTTGGCTAGTCGTAATCCTGCGAGGAAGGCTTCATACTCGGCTTGATTGTTGGATGTTTTGAAGGAGAGGACCAGGGACGCTTCGATCAGGGACCCTTCCTCATTTTCGAGGATAATTCCTGCTCCGCTGCCCGAGGGGCTTGATGCGCCATCCACGTAAATGATCCACTCCTGTGTACCTCCCTGAGGGAACGGTTCCGGAGTCATCTTTGCCACGAAGTCGGCCAGGACTTGCGCCTTGAGGGCTTTCCTCCCTTCGTAGCGAATGTCGAACTCGGCCAGCTCAAGGGACCATTTTAGCATCCTGCCCGCCATATCTGGTCGGCTTAACAGCTGCTTAATTGGCGGGTCGGTTCTGACGACGATAGTGTGCGCCAGGAAGTAATATCTGAGTCTCCTCGCGGTAACTATGAGGGCGAGGGCCACCCGTTCTATTTGCGTGTACCTGACATCGGGTCCTTGTAGGGCTTTACTGGTGAAATAGATGGGTTTTTGCCCGTCAATAGTCTCGCGAATAAGTGTTGCACTTACTGCTTCGTTGGCCACGGAGAGATACATGTATATGGTTTCCCCGCGGTCTGGTCGGGACAGTACCGGTGGCTCGGACAGAGCTTGTTTGAAATGAGCAAGGCCCTGCTCACATTCGTCCGTCCACTCGAAATTTACCTCCTTCCTGAGCAATTTTAAGAAGGGAAGGGCGTGCTGGGCGGACTTGCTTACAAAACGAGCAAGGGACGCGAGCATCCCATTGAGGGATTGTATCGCCTTCTTCGACCGCGACGTGGGGAATTCCACGAGTGCTCGGCATTTGTCTGGGTTTGCTTCTATTCCTCTTTCGGTGAGGTAAAATCCGAGGAATTTTCCTGCTCGCACGCCGAAGGTGCATTTTTCTGGATTAAAACGCATTTTACATTTTCGAGGTTGGTCGAACACCTTGCGTAAGTGGGTGGTATGGTCGGATTCCTATTAGGATTTCACAATCATATCATCCATATATACTTCGAGCATGTCACCGATTTCTGATCGGAAGATTTTTTCATCATGCGTAGGTATGTGGCCCCGACATTCTTTAGTCCAAAGGGCATTACGTTATAGTAATAATTTCCCTAGGAGGTCATGAATGCCATGTATCTCTTGTCCTTGTCTGCCATTGGGATTTGGTTGTATCCCGAATAGGCGTCCATGAAGGACAATAGCTTGAAACCTGTGGAATTATCTACGAGTTTATCTATGCTCGGCAGTGGATAAGCGTCTATCGGGCAAGGCCGATTTAGATCAGTGTAGTCAATGTACATGCGCCACTTTCGATTACTTTTCTTTACAAGTACAATATTTGAGAGCCAGGTCGTATACCTGGCCTCGGAAATAAATTTTTCCTCTAAGAGGTCTTGTACAAGTTTTTCGGCAGCCTGTGCCTTTTTCTCGGATTGTTTCCTTCTTCGTTGGGCAATGGCGCGGGCAGCTGGGTTGATCGTTAGGTGGTGACATGCAGTTTTTGGATCAAGGTCGGGCATATCCGCTATGCTCTAGGTGAACAGGTCGGCATTGTCGTCAAGGCATTTCTTTAATTCTTCCTTTACCTCTTCGGGGAGACCAGCGCCTATTTTTACTCCCCTGTTGGGGTTATTGCTGAAGGTGATGATCTCGAATTCCCCATCTGAAACTGGACGCAGAAGTGCAGTGGACGGGGAGCCTGTCACTCCTAGCTTTTTATCTTCGCCATGATTTTCATCTCCGTCTTCAGGAAGTCTGCTGTCGAGGTCGATGGTATGCACGGGAAGCGTGGGCTTTTTCTCTGGCTGGCCATCTTCAGCTGGAACCTCGTCCTCTCTAGTGCGCTTTGCCGACTTTGCTGTCGTCGCGATCTGATTCTGTCCTTTTGTTACGGCCTCAAAGCATCGGCGAGCAGCCTCGATGTCACCATGAAGAGTTGCGACGTGTCCTTTCTCTGTGTAGTACTTGAGCTTGAGGTGGACCGTAGAGGGGACAGCAATGAGTTCGGCAAGAGCTGGTCTGCCAAGGATGCATTGATAGAACGACGGGCAATCAATGACTAAGAACTGCGTTTTGATTGTCCGAGATGCCTCTTCCTCGCCAAACGTGACTGGTATCTCCACGTAGCCCCATGGTCGGGTTGTTGCCCCGTTGAATCCTTGGAGATCCGACCACACGTATGGTGAGAGGTTGGACTTATTCAGTTTCAGCGCGCGGAACTCGCTGGAATACATGATGTCCACAGAACTGCCCTGGTCGACCAGGATTCTCCGCACATCGGTAGATGATAATTTGGCCCTGATCAGCAGAGGAATATAGGAATTCGGTGATCCTCCGGGGAGTTCTTCTCTGTAGAACGTGATCGGCTGCGAGCGCCCTTTACCTTTGCCGATCGTGCACATCTGCTCGGGGCTGCTGTCTATCAGCTGTTCGAACTTTCATTTTATGGATCCTATCGTGAGCTCATGGTACCCCCCACAATAGATAACCATGGTCGAAGGAAAGGCTTCCCAGGTGCTGTGTACGAATGCCTGGGAAGTTGGGCCGAGGTGGTCAGGAATGAAGAAGTCCTCTGGTCGGCTGATGGCCATTGCGACCTGTGGGGGAGAACTGGAGGGCGCTGATTCTGCTTCTTTCTTTGGATCAGATGTGTCTCGCCGGGAGGACTCTCCCTTCTTTACGTATTGCTTCAGGTGACCCTCTTTGATGAGGATCTCTATAGCGTCCTCAAGGTGCACGCAGTCTTCTGTCACTTGGCCGTGACTACGATGGAAACGACAGTACTTGCTTTTGTCGACGTTTCCCTTGGACGTGGTCAGTTTAGGGAACTTGACACCTCCTTGTTTAAATTCGGTGTTGATGCAGTCGGAGAGTATGCGTTCTCGCGAGGTTGTGAGTACGGTGTACTCCGTAAACCGGCCAGCCGGCCCTTTGCTTTCGCGGGGACGCTCGTCGCGTCTTCTCTCTTTCCCTTGCCTGGATGATTCTGCCTCATCTTTTTTTGATGCCCGGGGTGCTTCGCGATCTCTCAAGTCCCGGGCATGGAATGCGGCTTCTTTTTCCGCGTAACAGATGTAGTCTTCTGCTTTCCGAAGAAGCTCTGTCAGTGTGCGGGGAGCTTCGATCCCTACGGCTTTGCGGAAGTCGCTTTTGGGGCGGATTCCCTTTTCGAGGAGGTATTTCTTCATGTGATCCGTTGTTCGGACTTCAACCGCTTCTTTGTTGAATATTTCAATGTATGCTCGCAGGGATTCATCCCTGCCCTGTATAATGGCCTCCAAGGTAGCTTCCGACTTAGGGTGTCGTTGGGAAGCTGTGAAATGTCGGGCAAACTGGCGCTTTAAGTCTCTCCACGAAGAGATGGATCCGCGAGGAAGTCGTTTAAACCACGTCATCGCTCCCTTTCTCAAGGTGATGGGGAACATTTTGCATCTGATAGCCCCAGAGACACCGTGATATTGGAGCACAGCCTCTATGTTTTCGATATGCTCGCGGGGTTCGGTTGTCCCGTCGTAGGTTGTCAACGTGGGTGGTTTCTCCAACCCGCGGGGAATTCGAGTGTCGAGGATTTCAGTTGTGAATGGACCGTGGACGTCATCGTCACTGCTGGAGCCAGGAGAATATGAAAGGGAACGGCTGTGCTCGCTGGTTCGACTCCGGCGAGGAGAATGCCCGCGGGTGCGATGGTGATCGTATTTATCCGCATGTCGAGGCCTCTTGGAAACTGGGGAGTGCCTGGATCTTTGCGGGGGAGACTAATGGCGTCGTCGGGCTAGGTCGGGTGTAGGATCCCTCGATTTTGAACGCTTCCTCTCCAGGGAGAGGGTGTCGCGTCTTCGCTTCGAGGGAGTCTGAGGCCGCGGAGAAAGACTCGTCAGTTTTTCTGATGCCAGGCGTTCCTGAAGGATATGCTCGAGAGCATTGAGTTTCTCCCCCTGCTGGAGGATCTGGAGGTTTGAGTTGTTGAGAGAAGCGATGAGCGCCGCGGTGGTCGGATCAGCATCCTGGGGGACCGGTACGGGCTCGAAGGTGAGCTCCACGGCAGGTGTTCGTGGCTTTGGTTCGTCGGGTCTTGGGGAAGCAGGTCTTCCGTCTCGTTGGTCACTTTCCAGTGGGATGTGCCCGACCAAAGCGTGGTCGTTGCTGTTGTTGGCCGCAGGGGCCACAGAGTCTTGGTGAACATCGCTCTTGATGAAGGCCATGTCGATCTGAGATTCTGAAGGGTGAAGCTTTGGTCATTGTTTAACAAGGGAGAATCTTGGTGAAAGACGGGGAAGCTGGTTTCCCACAGACGGCGCCACTGATCGAAGAGGACCAGAAGGAGATCGTCGTGGCCTTCGGTAGGGCAAGAGTTGATGCTCGTATGAGAGGAAAAAGGGGTGGAGGTACCTGCAAGGTACTCCGATGCCAAAGTAAGTATTTGGTCAAAAAAGGGAAAAGCAAGTAAGAGAAGTCAAGTGTATGATTTGTGATACCTGCCCCTCTCAAGTGAGGGAGTTTTTATAGAAGGATTTCTGGCGAACAAAGCGTCTGATCGACCAATGAGGTATTGCCAGATGGAGGGCAAATCATGTGGTTTTATTCCCACACACAATCTCCAGTTAATATCTGTGGAGGTTAAGACTTAAATCTTCGATTTGTGAAAAAGGAATCCTTATTTCTTCGAAACACGTGATTCATAGGAAAACATTGACGATGACAATCAAACTAAGAACACTTTTTACTATGCTCTAAGTAAAAAGCTTTCGATTTTAATTGATTCATGCAATATCGACATGCTAATTTTCCCGCTGTACTTCAACCAGACAGCATCCCATATGCAGGAAAATCATTAATTGTCCATATTAATGCACCTTTCATTTTAAAATTTTGTTTTCTGGAAATATCATATGTAAGCACTACTTCATTCCACAACAGTTTTAGCTCATTTATCAATGGTTGTAAATACACATCAATCTTGCTCTTTGGATTTTTTGGTCCAGGAATAATCAAAGTTAAAAACATGTACGGAGTTGTCATGCATAGTTCAGGAGGAAGATTGTAAAGGGTTACAATCACCGGCCAACATGAATAACAAGAGGTTATATGACTGAATGGTGCAAATCCATCTGTACACAAACCTAACCTTACATTCCTCGGTTCAGCAGCAAAGTCGGTGTAAATCTGATCAAAGTGTTTCCATGACTCCCCATTCGATGGATGACACATCACGTCGGGTTCCCGTCTAGTTTCATAATGCCACCTCATATGTGGAGCTGGGCTCATTGAAGCATATAAGCTCTTAAGTCTAGGAATTATGGGTAAGTAATGCATTCTCTTCATTGGCACTTCTTTGAATCTCCCATTGCCAATCTTTTTTTTCTCATAACAAGGCGCATTACAAAACGTGCATTCTTTCAATTGTTTACATTCATCGGTGTAGAAAAACATGCAACCATTTACACAACAATCTATTTTTTCTGCGGTCAGAGCAAGTTTTGAAACTATTTTCTTCGCCCTATAATAATCTTGAGGGACAAAATTATTTGGAGGATTTGTCTCCTTCATAAGTGCCAACATTTGATTAAAAGAACGTTGAGAAATATTTCCCTCTGACTTAATTGTCAACAATCTAACAGTAGTAGACAATTGTGTGTGATCGCATCCTGGCCACAATGGCTTCTGAGCTGCATGTAGTAAATCATAAAATTTTTTATCATTAATGTTTGAAGACTCTTCTGAATCTACGTCACGTTGTGTTTGGTGTTGTGATCCAAGAGCATCGTAAACCATGTCCTCAAATCTATTGTGGTGGTTGCTATATCCCTCTTGCATATATTGTTTCCTACTTAATTCTTCACGCAACTCTGGATTATCTTCTCCATGACATGTCCAATTCCAATAATCAAGAGTAAATCCTTTCTTAAAAATATGAACTTTAACTTCTTCAAAGTGTAAGAAACCAATGTTTCTACAAATAGAACATGGGCATCTAATTTCGTTATTTGATATGTCAGGTTGTTGGGTTGCAAAGGAAACAAAGTCCTTTAGCCCTCTTAGAAATTCAGGAGTGTACCCCTTTTTATGAGGATTTAGCCTATTGTACATCCAACTACGACATACACGGATGTATTCTGGAATATAATCAAACAAAGTTTATTCGTTGTCAATAACATTTTTTTAAATAAGTAAACCAAAGCGTACTAGCATACTAAAATACATAAACTTAATCCTGGAACTCTCCTCGTACTTGGGACGCCACGAGCTGGGAATCAGTGCAGATTTTTATTTTCCTCGCGCCGACGTCTTTGGCTAGTCGTAATCCTGCGAGGAAGGCTTCATACTCGGCTTCATTGTTGGATGTTTTGAAGGAGAGGACCAGGGACGCTTCGATCAGGGACCCTTCCTCATTTTCGAGGATAATTCCTGCTCCGCTGCCCGAGGGGCTTGATGCGCCATCCACGTAAATGATCCACTCCTGTGTCCCTCCCGGAGGGAACGGTTTCGAAGTCATCTCTGCCACGAAGTCGGCCAGGACTTGTGCCTTGAGGGCTTTCCTCCCTTCGTAGAGAATGTCAAACTCGGCCAACTCAAGGGACCATTTTAGCATCCTGCCCGCCATATCTGGTCGGCTTAACAGCTGCTTAATTGGCTGGTCGGTTCTGACGACGATAGTGTGCACCAGGAAGTAATATCTGAGTCTCTTCGTGGCAACTATGAGGGCGAGGGCCACCCATTCTATTTGTGTGTACCTGACTTTGGGTCCTTGTAGGGCTTTACTGGAGAAATAGATGGGTTTTTGCCCGTCAATAGTCTCGCGAATAAGTGTTGCACTTACTGCTTTGTTGGCCAGGGAGAGATACAGGTATATGGTTTCCCCGCGGTCTGGTCGGGACAGTACTGGTGGCTCGGACAGAGCTTGTTTGAAATGAGCAAGGGCCTGCTCGCATTCGTCCGTCCACTCGAAATTTGCCTCCTTCCTGAGCAATTTGAAGAAGGGCAGGGCGTGCTGGGCGGACTTGCTTATGAAACGAGCAAGGGACGCGAGCATGCCGTTGAGGGATTGTATCGCCTTCTTCGACCGCGGCGTGGGTAATTCCACGAGTGCTCGGCATTTGTCTGGGTTTGCTTCTATTCCTCTTTCGGTGAGGTAAAATCCGAGGAATTTTCCTGCTCGCACGCCGAAGGTGCATTTTTCTGGATTAAAACGCATTTTACATTTTCGAGCTTGGTCGAACACCTTGCGTAAGTGGGTGGTATGGTCGGATTCCTCTTGGGATTTCACGATCATATCATCCATATATACTTCGAGCATGTCACCGATTTCTGATCGGAAGAATTTGTTCATCATGCGTTGGTATGTGGCCCCGACATTCTTTAGTCCAAAGGGCATTACGTTGTAGTAATAATTTTTCGAGGAGGTCATGAATCCCGTGTATCTCTTGTCCTCGTCTGCCATTGGGATTTGGTTGTATCCCAAATAGGCATCCATGAAGGACAAGAGCTTGAAACCCGCGGAATTATCTACGAGTTTATCTATGCTCGGCAGTGGATAAGCGTCTTTCGGGCAAGGCCGATTTAGATCAGTGTAGTCAATGCACATGCGCCACTTTCCATTACTTTTCTTTACAAGTACACTATTTGAGAGCCAGGTCGTATACCTGGCCTCGGAAATAAATTTTTTCCTCTAAGAGGTCTTGTACAAGTTTTTCGGCAGCCTGTGCCTTTTTCTCGGATTGTTTCCTTCTTCGTTGGGCAATGGCGCGGGCAGCTGGGTTGATCGTTAGGTGGTGACATGCAGTTTCTGGATCAAGGCCGGGCATATCCGTTGCGCTCCAGGCGAACAGGTCGGCGTTGTCGTCAAGGCATTTCTTTAATTCTTCCTTTACCTCTTCGGGGAGACCAGCGCCTATTTTTACTCCCCTGTTGGGGTTGTTGCTGAAGGTGATGATCTCGAATTCCCCATCTGGAACTGGTCGCAGAAGTGCAGTGGAATGGGAGCCTGTCACTCCTGGATTTTTATCTTCGCCATGGTCTTCATCTCCGTCTTCAGAAAGTCTGTTGTCGAGGTCGATGGTATGCACGGGAAGTGTGGGCTTTTTCTCTGGCTGGCCATCTTCAGCTGGAACCTCGTCCTCTCTAGTGTGCTTTGCCGACTTTGCTGTCGTCGCGATCTGATTCTGTCCTTTTGTTGCGGCCTCAAAGCATCGGCGAGCAGCCTCGATGTCACCATGAAGAGTTGCGACGTGTCCTTTCTCGGTGTAGTACTTGAGCTTGAGGTGGACCGTAGAGGGGACAGCTATGAGTTCGGCAAGAGCTGGTCTGCCAAGGATGCATTGATAGAGCGACGGGCAATTAATGACTAAGAACTGGGTTTTGATTGTCCGAGATGCCTCTTCCTCGCCAAACGTGACTGGTATCTCCACGTAGCCCCACGGTCGGGTTGTTGCCCCGTTGAATCCTTGGAGATCCGACCCCACGTATGGTGAGAGGTTGGACTTATTCAGTTTCAGCGTGCGGAACAGGCTGGAATACATGATGTCCACGGAACTGCCCTGGTCGACCAGGATTCTCCGCACATCGGTAGATGATAATTTGGCCCTGATCAGTAAAGGAATATGGGACTTCGGTGATCCTCCGGGGAGTTCTTCTCTGTAGAACGTGATCGGCTGCAAGCGCCCTTTACCTTTGTCGATCGTGCACAACTGCTCGGGGCTGCTGTCTATCAGCTGTTCAAACTTTCGTTTGATGGATCCTATCGTGAGCCCATGGTACCCCCCACATGAGATAACCATGGTCGTAGGAAAGGCTTCCCAGGTGCTGTGTACGAATGCCTGGGATGTCGGGTCGAGGTGGTCAGGAATGAAGAAGTCCTCTGGTCGGTTGATGGCCATTGCGACCTGTGGGGGTGGACTGGAGGGCGCTGATTCTGCTTTTTTCTTTGGATCAGATGTGTCTCGCCGGGAGGACTCTCCCTTCTTTACGTATTGCTTCAGGTGACCCTCTTTGATGAGGATCTCTATAGCGTCCTTAAGGTTCACGCAGTCTTCTGTCACGTGGCCGTGACTACGATGGAAACGATAGTACTTGCTTTTGTCGACGTTTCCCTTGGACGTGGTCGGTTTAGGGAACTTAACACCTCCTTGTTTAAATTCGGTGTTGATGCAGTCAGAGAGTATGCGTTCTCGCGAGGTTGTGAGTACGGTGTACTCCGTAAATCGGCCAGCCGACCCTTTGCTTTCGCGGGGACGCTCGTCGCGTCTTCTCTCTTTCCCTTGCCTGGATGATTCTGCCTCATCTTTTTTTGATGCCCGGGGTGCTTCGCGATCTCTCAAGTCCTGGGCATGGAATACGGCTTCTTTTTCCTCGTAACGGATGTAGTCTTCCACTTTCCGAAGAAGCTCTGTCAGTGTGCGGGGAGCTTCGATCCTTACGGCTTTGCGGAAGTCGCGTTTGGGGCGGAGTCCCTTTTCGAGGAGGTATTTCTTCATGTGATTCGTTGTTCGGACTCCAACCGCTTATTTGTTGAATCTTTCAATGTATGCTCGCAGGGATTCATCCATGCCCTATATAATGGCCTCCAAGGTAGCTTCCGACTTAGGGTGTCGTTGAGAAGCTGTGAAATGTCGGGCAAACTGGCTCTTTAACTCTCTCTCCACGAAGAGATGGATCCGCGAGGAAGTCGTTTAAACCACGTCATCGCCCCCTTTCTCAAGGTGATGGGGAACATTTTGCATCTGATAGCCCCGGAGACACGTGAAGTTGGAGCATAGCCTCTATGTTTTCGATATGCTCGCGGGGGTCGGTTATCCTGTCGTAGGTTGTCAACGTGGGTGGTTTCTCCAACCCACAGGGAATTCGAGTGTCGAGGATGTCAGTTGTGAACGGACTGTGGGCGTCATCGTCATTGCTGGAGCCAGGAGAATACGAAAGGGAACGGCTGTGCTCGCGGCTTCGACTCCGGCGAGGAGAACGCCCGCAGGTGCGACGGTGATCGTATTTATCCGCGTGTCGAGGCCTCTTGGAAACCGGGGAGTGCCTGGATCTTCGCGGGGGAGACTGATGGCGTCGTCGGGCTAGGTCGGGTGTAGGATCCCTCGATTTCGAACGCTTCCTCTCCGGGGAGAGGGTGTCGCCTCTTCGCTTCGAGGGAGTCCGAGGACGTGGAGAAAGACTCGTCAGTTTTTCTGATGTCAGGCGTTCCTGAAGGATATGCTCGAGAGCATTGAGTTTCTCCCCCTGCTGGAGGATCAGGAGGTTTGAGTTGTTGAGAGAAGCGATGAGCGTCGCGGTGGTCGGATTAGCATCCTGGGGGACTGGTACGGGCTAGAAAGTGAGCTCCACGGCAGGTGTTCGTGGCTTTGGTTCGTCGGGTCTCGTGGAAGCAGGTCTTCCGTCTCGTTGGTCACTTTCCAGCGGGATGTGCCCGACGAAAGCGTGGTCGCTGCTGTTGTTGGCCGCAGGGGCCACAGAGTCTTGGTGAACATCGCTCTTGATGAAGGCCATGTGGATCTGAGATTCGGAAGGGTGAAGCTTTGGTCTTTGTTGAACAAGGGAGAATTTTGGTGAAAGACGGGGAAGCTGGTTTCCCACAGACGGCGCCACTGATCGGAGAGGAGCAGAAGGAGATCGTTGTGGCCTTCGCGTAGGGCAAGAGTTGATGCTCGTAGGAGAGGAAAAAGGGGTGGAGGTACCTGCAAGGTACTCCGATGCCAAAGTAAGTATTTGGTCAAAAAAGGGAAAAGCAAGTAAGAAAAGTCAAGTGTATGATTTGTGATACCTGCCCCTCTCAAGTGAGGGGGTTTTTATAGAAGGATTTCTGGCGAACAAAGCATCGGATCGACCAATGAGGTATTGCCAGATGGAAGGCAAAGCGCGTGGTCTTTCTAACTGTTCTCGTGATATCCGGGGAGGCAGTTGATCGTGTTAACTACTCTGCGCGTGAAGGGGACACGCCCAACGGCTATATTGTGCCCAACGGCTATATTGTGCTTATTGGGCCTGTTCGCCAATTATGCTGGATTGGGCCTATCCCTTGAGGGCAGGAAGCCCTGCCCGGTCCAGAACAATCTCTAATTTGGTTGCTAACAAAACTCCATTTATAAGATTTTTTTTGGTCGTTAATTAAGTCATTACAGTAACCGAATTTTATCAGTCTCTAATTCGATCTTTAAAAGAAATTTTTTTAATAGTAATATAAATATAGATTAGCGTCCAGACGAGCACTCACGAGTATAATAAATCTCTTTTAAATAGGTTAATTAGAAAGGAGTAGTTGATTAGGATAGTTTAAAAAGTGTCAAGAAATTATGAAAATGTTTTATTTCACTATTTTAAAAACTGTCAAGCAGTTATTAAAAAATTTCAAAAATATTAAAGTTAGCCATGCTATAATACTATACTTACGTATTATATTTTATTTTATTTTAAAAATATTGTAAATTACAAAGGTTAAAATTAAGAGATAAAAGAGTCAATTTAAAAATGTGCATCCTCTTTATTTATAATTATAGATTATAGATTTTTAAATAATAAATAGTTATAATATTTTGTGTAATTTTCGTCTGCATTTGATAAAATATTTTTGTGGAATTCTTTTTGGCCTACTATTTTAGGATTGTTTTCTTAATAGATTATATGTAATATAAATAATTTAAAAATTGATACAATATAATAAAAAAAATTGATTTAAGTGATTTAGTCGGATGATTGGAGGACTTGTGTAAATTACCACAATTTAATTATGAAAAAATTAATAGAAGTTTTATATACTCACAAATTAACATAGAAAATATTTTATGAAGTCATATTTAACTTTAGCAAATATGAAATATTATATATATATATATATATATATATATATAGACTTATTGATATTTTTTTATTGTTAGAACTCTAATTTTATTTAAATATGAAAGATCAAAAATTAATTTAGATAATTAAATTTAGATGATTATAGTAATAAATTTTTTATAATTTTCAATGCCGAAGATGAAACAATATTATTTTCAGCAAATATGAATATTACCATAAAACATTTTTTGGAAGAGGATTTAAACCTCTTTTTAAGGAAAGAATTCTGTTTTTTTTCCACGTCATGTGGTTGATTAGGTTCGGTCACAGTTTGAAGAATTATATTCTATCTTGGCTGACATTTCCATTGACAAGAAAGCCAACGTTTCGGTCAAGTGGTTGTTGGAGGAAAACCATGTTTTTTCTGTTACTTCCATGTATGTTTTTTTGCAGGAGAAACTTGGAGAGGAAGTTGCTCAGCTTGGAATTGAGTCGAAAGCGGCATTCAAGTTAGTTTGGTTGGCTCAAGCTCCTTTTAAGGTGAAAGTGTTTGGCTGGAGGATACTTCACAAGAGAATTCCTACGAGGGATAGTTTGACACGTAGAGGTATTATTACTAATAGGCACGAGATGTCGTGTCCTTTCTATTTCCTTGAAATGGAGTCGGTGGAGCATGTTTTATGTTTCTGTAGTAAGACGATGTTGGTGTGGAATTTTGCTTGTAAATGGGTAGGGATTCCTTGTATATTGGTGGGGAATATGATAACTCATTTAATTTGTTGGGTGCAGGGCTGTGTTGATAGTGGGTTGGAGGTTAGTATAGTTGTAGGCCTTTGGTTATCGATTAGTTGGATTGTTTGGTCATCCCGTAACAACATAGTATTTCGGGATGAATTTTGGGATTTGGATACGATTTCAAATCGTATTTTACTTTACACTTGGTGGTGGATAGGTAGGAGTCATAATAGTTCTTATTTTTGTAATTATTTCACTTGGGTTAATTCTATCAGTGAATTTTGTAGCCGGTGATTTTTGATCTGGCTTTTGTATACGGGTTGGGGTACCCCTTTGTACCCCTGTTTATATGAAAAATTAGCTTATTAAAAAAAAATATAAAAAAATAAGTGAGGGAGCTGCATAAGTGACGGAGGATAAGATTAGTGTTGTTAAAATGGGATAATTCATATGGACTCGTCTGCCAGTTTCGAAAAATCATAAAATTTAAATTTTAAAATCAAAGTCTATATTTTCTACGGTTTTTTTAGCACGGTTTTAAAAAGTCTACTACCCATTAGAATTAGCCCGTATAAGATGTGGATAGTACATTAAATCCGCATAACTATAAATTTTAAAAAAATTATATAAATATTTATATTGTATGACATATTAATATTTTTCACCTCATTGTATTTTATCTCTATTCTATTCAATATGTTTTTTTTTTAAATCTTATATATTAATATAATCAACACTCTTTTCTTATATTCTATTAATTTCTTTTATATTAAATATTTGAGTACTATTTTATATAATTTAAACATGTGATGTAGTTAAAAACAAATTTAGTATTTTTAAAAGATAATATAATACTTAAAAATGTATTATGTTTTAAATAATAAATAAATTTTTATTTTATTTACAATAAATATTATGGAATTTTATTTTAATTTTTTTATTAAAAATTTTTTGGTTAAGATCGGATAATTTAAAATCTATCTAAGATCGAATTCGAGTAATAATTTTCAAGTCCATATTACAACATTTCGAGACACAAACATTTTATCTACCGCTGTTAAAATGAGTTATCCGAACCAGTTTTATAGGGCCTCGAATTTTTAGGTTGATTAATAGTCCCGAAGAGGTCATAATCCTATTAGGAAGAGTTGGTTGTATGCACTATTAGGTGTGGTCGGATCTTGGGAAATAACAGCCACATACTAATTACGAGTTTTATGTGCAATCATCTAACAGTGAGTCGCCTACAAAGTTTATTCAACATATTGAGTTGAATATTACTATAAATAATATAGTGAATATTTGGGTGAATATGTCATATGATGACCGTGACGAAGATGAAATCCTCCCTAATAAGAAAGTAAAGAGTTTTTATATTATGTTAAATAAAACTAGAGATAAAAGGAAATGTATTGATAGTGTAAAATTTTTTACACTATCAATCAATGAGAAACATATATTAGAATAAATTTCATTTTATTTTTAAAATAATGAAATGACATAGTAAATATAAAAATATTAATTAGTTGTATGTATAAAATTATTTTACCAGTGCAATATCTTTAAATTCATAAAAGTAAATGAATTATTGTTTGAAGGGTTGTTTGACTCTAAATTATCCACGTGTGTGAGAGTTTTGGCTACCAAATTAAATTGACATGTACGAGAATAGTGTTTAAATTTATTCTTAAAAGATGATGTTAGATGCAATTCTTCTAAAGGATAATCTCCCTGCAAGTTATTATGTTGCTAATAGACTGGTGTTGTAGTTGGGATTAGAATATAAAAACGATTAATCGTTTCAATAGGTGCACGTTGTTTTACATAATGAGTTTGGTACAAATTATGAGACATTGAAAGAGTGTAAATTTTGCGATGAACAAAGATATCATCTTTACCATGATATCGTTAATCGTAATCGAAAATTAATGCTGGTGAAATGAATGTTCACTTGCCTATAGATTCCACCACTACCTTCACATATTTCATCATTTCCCACATAGATTCCACCACTACCTTCGCATACTTCACCATTCCCCACAGAGGTTCCACCACTATCTTCACATACTTCACCATTCTCGACGTAGATTCTACGGTGGTATTTAGCTTGGACCAGTTGATTTTTAGCCTAGGAGTCACTAGCATTTTCCACCACTAATTTAATAATATAAATATTCAATCCTAACTTATTGGTAACTTTTTCCTTTTGCTTTTTTGTAACATTATATTTTTTCAATCATCATCTTCATCTTTCATCATTGATAAGAATGTGAATGTGGAAATGGGCCTTGACTATGGGCCCAAGTCTAAGATAGGGAGAGTATGTACTAGGAAGAAAGGAAAAGGAAAAGAATGATGAGGTGTTAGTTTGGCGCATGGGAGGCATGAGTAGTAATTATATAAGTACTCCCTCAATTCTATTTTAATTGTTAATTTTTGACTTTTTACGCCTATCAAAAAACTTAATAATTATTGTAAGTATTAGAGTTTTTTTTGGCCTAACACAACCTCACAAAACCGGTTGGTAAAGTGAGAAGTGTCACTCTATATAGACTATTTCATTGTTCTATGAAGAACCAATGTGGGACTTTAGGATCTTCCTAACACACCTCCTCACGCCCAGCACTCTTTTTGGACTTAGTGCGTGGATTTAAACGGTGGGCTGCTCAAGGTCCGATCGATAGACTCTGATACCATATTAGAGTTTTTTTGGCCTAACACAACCTTACAAAACCGGTTGGTAAGGTGAGGAGTGTCACTCTATATAAACTATTTCATTGTTCTATGAAGAACCAATGTGGGACTTTAGGATCTTCCTAATAGTTAGTTTTTAAACTATGACTTTCTTTTGCCTATAATACCCCCTAACTTTTAATTATTTTAATATTTTTTCCTCTTTCCATAATAAATAGTTAGGAGTAATTTTGACAAAACTATAATCATTACTGTTTTAAACTTTGAAAACGATAAATAAAAAAATATAATTTTTTTATAAAAGAGATACTTAAAAAAGAACTAAGAGAGTAATAGTGAGAGAATAAGGTAGCAAAAGAGAATTCTGTTATTATTGTGGGGTCACTTGGTTAGTGATTTGGGTGCACTCCATGTGTAGAGGAACTAATAGTATCTATCTGTTTACTGTGAATTTTGGTAAACAACCTCTGGTCTATCAATCTAAACGCAAATTGATTAACTTGCAGGATCGACCACACAAATCCTAGGACATGTGCTAAATTTAAGAGACAAGTGTAAATGACAAAATGAAAATTAAAGAGAATGTAAACTGAACTCCACGTTCAACAATGCTGAAATAAAATCTAACTGAACTCCACGTTCGACTACTTGCAATAAAGTAAAGTAAAGGCTTAAAATTTAAAGGGCTGTAAGTAAAGGGTGCAAAAATTAAAGGCGTCGAAAGGAATGGACAAGAAGTAAAAGGCTTTGAAAGTAAAATGCGACGAACTCCACGTTCTTGAAAAGTAAAGGCTGGAATGATAAAGTGTTATCGAAGGTAAAGTGCAGGAAAGTAAAGGACTCTGGAATAGATGCAATGGATTAAAGGTGAACTCCACGTTCTTGAAAATAAAAGACTTTGAAAATTAAAAGCTTGAAGATTAAATGCTTGAATGTAACAGTGCCGTCGAAGGTAGATGCAGAAAGTTTAAATAACTTTGAAAGTAAATTTGGCATGGAAGATAAAGTTCAAGAAATTGTAAAGGCATGGAAATTAAATGGCTTAATCTTAAACATGAAGAAGATAAATTGCATTAATGAAGAAAATGGTGTTACATTACGTACATTCTCACGAACTCGTTTCTCTACACGCAGGTACTTTGAGTTTCTTTGAGTAACTTGTATAAAAATATGAACACCCCATTTACATAGAACTAACTCCTATTTATAGTGCTAGGAAATAACTACTAAGTGGTGGTTACTGCTTCGAACGTGTGGATTTTGGCGCCTTCTCCTTGGTCTCAACTGTTCCCACGTTCACAACTGCTCTTATTTAAATTTCAAATATTGAAAATTCCCTCCAGCCTTAATATAACCACTGCAGCGCTTGTTTCCACATTCTCATGGTCGAAACCCTTCCAGCACTTAGCCATTTTTTGAGGTTCCTACACCTCTATTCGACTCAGGCTTCTCCAAAAACTGGGTTGAAGCCTTCTTTATATTAAAAATAATTTTTTAACTTAAAATAGCTTTGATTCTTTCTAGCGTCGAAATTGAGGGTTAACAAATTGCCCCCAAGGAATGTCCTTTCGCCAGAATGGGTAGGAAGGCCATTTCTTGATATAATAACCATTTCGACGCTTGTTTGCATGGCCTTAACTGAATATTCCACTAATTACTTAATGGCTGAACTGTTCAGTTTCTTTAACCCACGCCTCTGACGTCATACCATCATGACAAATCCTAAAAACGTCCTTTCAGCCGTATTCATCATAACACCTTTCTTGAAAACAGACGTTAACAGTTTGCACATAACTGCTACTTTTCATCACGCCTTCAGGAGAAAGACACGCGTCCCACTAACCCCTCAGCTTCAACGGTGGATCCAAGTCTCTTAAGATTTTCAAATGTCTATATATACCCATTTCCACCACTTTGTGAACTTTCCACACTTTTCATACTCTCAAGCAACCTCTTCTTCTCTTCAGTTCTCTCACGCAAACCCAGCAAAGACACCATCTTTTCAACTCCTTCAACAATGGCGTCTTCCCAAGCTAATCTTCAAACAAAGAAAACTCAGAGAGGCAAAGCCACTCCATTTAAGAAAACTATTCCTCCGTTCGCTAATATCCCAGGCCCCCAACTAGTAGATAACCGCCATTGCATGCCGGAACCCACCTCTGAAGAATCAAGAGCCATCTACAAATCTCAGGTAATGATTCCCATAGTTATGTCTGATAAAACTTATGCGCTATCTGGTCCTTTGGCTGATGTGGACATTTCTAACGAGAGGCTAAGTGAGTTTTTCCCCTCGTACCGGAGAACCAGACCATTAGGGCAAAAGAGCTTCCCCAAAATTAATTCCGCTGCTGGAGCTTCCCCTGAAGAGATCCCCTTACCCAAAATCAACGTTGGCTATCTCACTGATGGCACCAGGCTGGTGAGAGCTGTCAACCCTTTAAAGGAATTCGACCAATGGATGGCAAAGATGGAGAAGGTTAAAGCTGACCATTGGAAGGAGATAGGGATTTATGACCTTCTTATGCTGTCGAAGACCAGCATACCGTATTGTCTGAATATGTTGGCGGCGTCCCTATACTTTTGGGACAGTGTTAGAAGAGTAATAGTGTGGGTTTTTGTTATCGTATCCATAGGGATTGTCGGATATTTGATGCTTGGCGTTCAATAGTTGCGATATTCTAAGTTAATGGTTTTAAAAAGTTTCAATTGGTGTTATCATTCACTTGTAGCAAAGATTAAGTTATGACAAAGATTTTTGTAAAAGGTTTTATAAAAGCATGTTAAGGTTAGGTTTCGCTAATCCTTTCCATGTATAAACGATTAATCAAGCATATGAACTCAGTTTCCGACCAATACAACCGCGTATCCTCCCGACTACGTTTATGTCTAAAGTGAAATCGTGAGTACCGTTGTTTAGACCGTTAGATGATGTCTCACGCTAACAATCTAAGCAACGATCATTAAGATCAATACAATGCGAATAGCAAATCCCAAATCTATGTCTAGAGTTTGGTTTTTAAAAGATGAAATTGTTAGGTCAAGATTTGTGAATCTATGTCTAGAGTAAAACAAATCAAACATAAAGCATTAAGAGAAAACAACTTCATCTATATTGATCAAAGACTTTGTTCATATACAATAGATCAAAAGCAATACATAAAAACAGAATCAACTACATCTAACCTCAACATTGAGTGTTTAGCTACCACTTCTCATGGTAGCTTGGATGACAAGTAAAGAGAGGAGATGAATGAGCATCCACGACGATTAATCGAGAATGGATGCGACTTCAGCTTCTCCAATCGAAAATACACTCTTTGATGAACAAAATACTGTAAACTATCAATTCTGATGGAAAGTGAGCAAAAGATCCATTACAAAAAGTAAAAAAAAAATCTATTTATACACTTTACTCACAGCACCCTTCGCCTAGCGAAGGATTCATTCGCCTAGCGAATGACTAAAAACATGGCACTTTTAAGTGCCTCAGACTTAAACCGCCCAATAGAATTATCGCGGGTTCGCTAGGCGAACCATTTCACTCGCGAAGCGAAGCTTCGCTACCTCACTCGCCCCAGCGAAGTTTGGGTGTTTTCAAAAGTGGAAGTTTCTGCCACCCCCTCGCTGGCACCTTTGCTCTGCGAACGCATCAGCGAGCATTCGCTGGATCCTTCGCCCAGCGAATTTACCCAGTTTTCCTACTGAAGGTTTTTGCATACTTTCTGCCACCCCCTCGCTGGCACCTTCGCTAACGTTCGCTAGGCGAACCTTCGCTGGCATCTTCGCCAACACTCGCCTAGCGAATGCTGTTTTTTATTTCAATTCTTAGGCAGCTTGCACTATTTCTTTGTGTCTTCAAACTTTGATCTTTTCGTTCCTATTTCTGCACATTAGCACACACATTACAAGCACCCCAAGTATATTTCAAATAATGCACAACAACAACATTCCACCCTAAAATCAACATATTCCACATGGAAAAGTCATGAAAAATGCCAAATAATTCATACAAAAATATATCATGATTGACATCTAACAAACTCTCCCCAACTAACTCATTGCTTGTCCTCAAGCAAAGTATGCCTCTCACGAGGATTTGCTCGAGGATTCAATTCAACCAAGACACGAAAAACGGCTCAACTAAACAACGATCACAACAATGCAACAATTACGCAATTCAAGAACTCAAAACGTAAAAGAACTTGACTCTTAAACAATTTCAACAATGTTTCAAGAGACAACTAACTCATCATACACATGTCATTCTACACTCCTCTTCGAAAAAGGATTGAAGGCAAACGTGCATACAAGCACGGGACAATTACACTCAAATGACCAATAATGCAATACTAAGCAATTCATATCATATCTCAATGAACAAAAAAGAACTCATGGAAGTACAAGATCACTAAGGACTACAAGGATGTAGCTTGGTCGGGTGAACAAAAAAGGGTCATTTCTAATGGTCATGGAAACGAAATTGCCGAAGCAAAAGAACATTCACTATACACATATTCACACATCTCAATTTCATTCCACCAAATTTTCATCACACCTTCACAAACTATCGCACAATTATTGAATCTCTCTCTCTTTTTTTTTTCATTCATTCAAGCAAGCGTTTTCGCATTTGTACAACATACTCACACTCTTTTCTTTACACGCTTACTTGAATATTTTTCAAAATTTGGAGTAATGCACCCATCTTCATTTTATTCTCCCCAACTCATTTTCAACTCAACCTAAAGTGAATGTTCCTTGCTTTTTAAGGCAAGGAAGTCAAAGTAAACAATTTTCAAAGGTTAAAGAAGACAATGTTAGAAACTCACCAAATTCAATGATGAACCAAACTTGCAAATTATGTACATAAAACAAGTTCATCATTAAATTGAGTTCTAAACTGTTTAGGCTCAAAGGGGCTACCAAATGCTCACTACTCACGGGTGAATTAATATATGGACATGGTTGTGCTCAACTTCAAAAAGTGCCTTGATCACTTCTCCTACTTCCACAAAATCACATGGTCATAAGATAAGGCATGAATTAAAAGTAAAGACAACATTAATCACAATCCTTGACATATAATACACATTAGAGGCTTCTCACTTTAATAGTTTATGATCCTAAAATGACATATGCATTCAAAAGAAGTTGTAACAAGAAACACCATTAACAATCGCCCAAGACACAAAGTTCTAAAACATACAAAATTCTTGAACTAGGTAACGATGTACCTTGTCGCAACATAATGCTTAAGGCACTATCATAGCCCTCACACCTTGGAGGAATCTTTCTTTAAAATCAAGAGTCCAACCTACTTCCAAACTTCCACCATACAAGAAAGAAAAATTACATGAAAACATACTAACAATTAAAATCTACCAAATTATTAGTAAAAACAAACCAAAATTTTTTTAACAAAACACTTAACATTACTCATAAAAAATAAAGTGCTTGGTGTAAGAACACCTACAATATCAAAAATAGTACCACTAGGGTACAAGTACACCAATATCAAAATATTCCACTAATGTGGATACATAAGACTAGTAAAAGCTGAAAAATAAAATAATAAGAAAACTTCACTTTGGAGTCCAAAGGAAGTGTACAAGTCACACAAAAAAAAATCACATAAATCCTCATCCGACACCTCAATATCCTCATCACCGCTAGCAGAAGTAGCCTCCTCCTCATCATCATCGTCACCAACAGTCTCAACTCCAGCCTCCTCATCATCAGCATCGTCCTCACCCCCTCCTAAAATTGGCCTGGCCTCAGGCCAACCAGCATGCGCTAGGAACTGCTCCCTAGACATCATCACCTGCTCAGAAGAAGGGTCACGGATCTGCAATTAGAGAACCTGCAAAGAATCATGGATATCAGACATAGCACGCTGCTGGGCAGCCATCCAATCCCAATTATATTGGCAGATCTCCTGCTGAAATGGATAAAAGGCCGGCGACGCCGGTTCAGAACCTCCACCAGCTTCAGCAGCATCATCAGCAGCAGCCCTAGAAGACTCTCCACCAACCCCTCTAGCTTTACAGAACTTATCCACATACCGATCATCAATTGCAGACGGAATAGTGACCTGTCTGCGGGCTGGGATATCCACACCAGCATGAGCACACAAGGACATAATGAGACATGGAAAAGCAAGCGGGGCATTCTTGCGCGCCGCAGTACGTCCCAAACCACTTAAAACAATTGCCTTGATTTCATCCGCAATGATGTGGGCCACGTCAATCTGAACATTCATCTGAATGCTGTGAATAAGATGAGCCAGAGCAATAGGAACTGTACTATGATGCGACCTGGGACAAATGTTAGTGAGCACAAACAACAGAATAAGCTGAACTAAAGGCTACATGTCCACCCTTCTGAATCTAATCGGCACCCTGGATGAATTCAGCTCAACTTCCTTACCTTCAAGAAGTAACTCTCGGGTCATCTTGCCAATGTCACGGTGGAGATGCAAGTCTCGATGATATGCATCCAACTCAGTACCAATCAACGGCAAAGGGTCTCCCAAAATAGTGTTGATCGTCCTTCGATCAAACCTCACAACAGTGCCTCTCACCCAAGAGGCCCAGCTAAATCTTTCTCCATCATCCGGCAATGCATTCGCATAAAATTCCCGAACAATTTCAGTATTGTAGCCATCCAGAGGCATCATTAAACGATCCCATTTCTTTGCCACAAAAAGAGCATCTATTGTTCGGTAATCTCCACGATCACTAAGTAAAAATTGTTTCTCGGCCAAAATGTGCTTTCTCTCAAGGGTTTCATATCTGGCTGCTTGCTTAGCTCCCCTGAATTTGTCTTCATCAAAACGCACGGGCTGTTGTCTCGAGGTTGAAGCCTTTCGCTTCTTAGCCGCGTGAATTGCCTTTTTTGGTGCCATCTGCACATAACAAACAATAAAACCAAACAAAGACAAACAAACGCATTAGCGACTAAAAATAACCAGCCAGAGACCTGCATTGCAAAAGAAAAAAAATGAAAATTTGCTTCTGTTCGCGCCAGGTTCGCTAGGCGAAGTCTGGCGAACACTCGCCCCAGATTCACGAGGCGAATGCTCGCGAAGACTCGCGAAGCGAACAAACCAGCGAACCCGCGAAATCTCAGAAAAACCATAGCACAAGCAGTCCAACAACCATCTCCTATTTTCAAATATCACTCTAGTCATAATGCCAATGTAATTTTTAACATGCAATACAAAAACAACATGACAGAGGTTCCATATTTTTCTCAAAATCCAACGTGATCAACCAAGAACATAAACAATGCATAACGAAATAAACAATAAAGAGTATGCAAACCTGAATTTCGCACAGTTAGTGGTGGATTAGGGAAAATGGAAAATTGAAAGAGATGAGTGTTGCGTAGTCCAAGAGAGGAAATGAGAAGACAATTGCAAACGGTGGAAAGAAAATGGTGGCAAATGAATTAGGGTTTTTCCCCTCTATTCTGATTTCAAAGTGGGTCTTGGGCCCAATTGGGTGGCCCACCCATAATTCATTTTTCTGATGTGGCAAAACTTGGGTTGGTCTGTCTCGCTGGGTTCGCGGAGCGAAGGCCAGCGAATGCTCGCCCCAGCTAGTTAGGCGAACGCCAGCGAACAAGACCAGAATTTTCCATAAATTTTCAAAATTTACCACATCTTTTAAGGCTACAAAATGATAACCAAACAGACTTAAAACAGAAATAAGCAGTAATACTTACAATGTTGGGGTGCCTCCCAACAAGCGCTTGTTTAACGTCGGCTAAGCTCGACGGTCCACCGCAATCTCACGGATCGCGGAAGGGAACAATGGCAGGATTCCGCTCGAAATCTCCTCCAAGATAAATTTTCAGTCTCTGTCCATTAACTGTCCAATGTTCTTTTGACGTTGTGTCCTCAATTACGATTGCTCCATAGGGCTTGATTTCCACAATCCGAAACAGACCGGACCATTTAGATCTTAATTTTCCGGGAAACAATTTTAATCGAGAATTGAACAATAAAACCAGCTGTCCGATCTCAAACTGTTTGATGACAATTTTTCTGTCATGGTAAGACTTTACACGTTCCTTATATAATTTATTGGAATCGTACGCCTGAAGGCGCAATTCATCCAACTCGTGTAATTGCACTTTTCTTTTTTCGCCGCTTAGAGTTGGATCAAAATTCAAAAATTTTAAGGCCCAAAACGCCTTGTGCTCCAACTCTACCGGCAAGTGACAATTCTTACCATAAACCATTTTGAACGGTGTGAGACCGATCGGAGCCTTAAAAGCGGTCCGATACGCCCACAACGCGTCATCTAGTTTGTTCGCCCAATCCTTTCTCGAGGCCGAAACAGTTTTCTCCAAGATATGCTTAATCTCACGATTGGATACCTCTGCTTGACCATTAGCTTGAGGATGATATGGTGTAGCAACTTTGTGCTTCACACCATATTGCTCAAGAGCTTTGTCAAGCTGAGTGTTACAGAAGTGAGATCCTCCATCACTTATTAACACTCGAGGTGTACCAAAACGCGCAAAAATATTTCTTTTCAAAAACTTGACCACTGTTTTTCCGTCGGCTTTAGCACATGCTATCGCCTCAACCCACTTGGAAACGTAATCCACAGCGACCAAAATATATTCATTAGAAAATGAAGATGGGAATGGACCGACAAAGTCGATCCCCCAACAGTCAAAAACTTCGATTTCTAACATATTTTGTAATGGAATTTCTTGCCGCTGTGAAATACCGCCGCTTCTCTGGCATTTGTCACAACTAAGGGCATGCGCATGCGCATCTTTGAATAAGGACGGCCAATAAAAGCCCGATTGAAGGACTTTAGTGGCCGTTCTTAACCCATTGAAGTGACCTCCGTAAGGAGAGTTATGACAATGCCACAGAATATTCGTGGCTTCCTCCACTGATACACACCTTCTGAGGAGGTTGTCGACACCAAGTTTAAATAAATGGGGTTCATCCCATACAAATGACTTGGCATCAGACAAAAATTTCCGTTTTTGGTGGTGCGTTAGATCGTCCGGTATCAATCCGGTGGCTTTGTGGTTAGCCATGTCGGCGAACCACGGTCTAACCTGCACTCTAAAAAGCTTTTCATCTGCGAACTCCTCTTTTACCTCAAATTCATTTTTGGTCACGTCAACGTTGATCAGGCGAGATAAGTGATCCGCCACCAAATTCTCGGAACCCCTTTTGTCACGAATTTCCAGATCAAATTCTTGTAACAAAAGGATCCACCGAATCAGCCTCTGTTTTGAATCAGGCTTGGTGAGCAGATACCTTATAGCCGAATGATCCGTGTAAACGATGACACGTGAACCAATCAAATAGGCACGAAATTTCTCCAACGCATACACTATGGCGAGCAACTCTTTTTCAGTTGTGGCATAGTTTATTTGAGCCTCGTTTAAAACTTTGCTCGCATAATGTATAGCGTGGAAAACTTTCGTTGTCCTTTGACCCAAAACAGCCCCAACCGCATAATCGCCCGCATCGCACATCAATTCAAAATCTAATTTCCAGTTAGGTGCAACGATTATCGGTGAGGTTGTTAAACTATTTTTCAGAAAATTAAAAGCAAAAAGACAAGACTCGTTAAAGTCGAAAACCTTACCTTGGACAAGCAAATTGCTCAACGGCTTTGCGACCTTGGCGAAGTCCTTGATAAATCTCCGGTAGAACCCGACGTGTCCAAGAAAGCTCCTTATCCCTTTGACATTCATCGGCAGTGGTAATTTCTCGATAACATCTACCTTGGATTTATCAACTTCAAGGCCTTTTGACGAAACCTTGTGACCGAGCACTATTCCCTCGTTAACCATAAAGTTGCATTTTTCCCAATTAAGCACCAAATTGGATTCCACGCACCGCTCCAACACTGTATCCAAATTTTTCAAGCACAAATCAAATGATTGGCCAAAAATAGAGAAATCATCCATAAAGACCTCAATTGTCTTTTCGATCAAATCCGAGAAGATAGCTTGCATACACCGTTGAAAAGTCGCCGATGCATTACATAATCCAAACGGCATCCTCCTATAAGCGAAGATTCCGAACGGACATGTAAAAGTTGTTTTTTCATGATCATCCGGGTTCACAATTATTTGATTGTAACCCGAATAACCATCCAAAAAATAGTAAAATTGTTGACCAGAAAGCCTCTCGAGCATTTGATCCATAAAAGGTAGAGGAAAATGATCTTTTCTCGTAGCTTTGTTCAACCTACGGTAGTCGATGCATATTCTCCACCCGGTTACGGTCTTTGTTGGGATAAGCTCATTTTTCTCGTTTCAGACCACCGTTAATCCGCCTTTTTTCGGTACTACATGCACCGGACTAACCCACGGGCTGTCAGAAATAGGATAAATCATCCCGGCATCTAACATTTTCACCATTTCCTTCCTAACCACTTCTTTCATGATAGGATTTAAGCGGCATTGAGGTTGAGCAACCGGTTTAAAGTCCTCCTCCATGAATATCCTATGCATGCAATACGAAGGGCTTATGCCTTTGAGATCGGACAACGTCCATCCCATTGCATCTTGATTTTTTCTTAACACTTGAATTTAGCGGCTTTCCTCCACTTCAGATAAAACACTGCTTATGATCACCGGTTTATTACCATTGTCATCGAGAAAAGCATACTTCAAGATTGACGGTAACACTTTCAGCTCAAGTTGGGATTTTTCCTCAATCACCTCTTTTTTTAGAATTTCCTCTTCATACTCCCAAGGTTGCAATTCTTCCAAGGCTTCAAGCTCTAACAAACACTCTTCAAGAGCTTGCTCTTCTTCAACCGAGAATACTTCCAAGGAATCATCCAAAGCTCTTTGTAACGGATCAATAACATGAATTTGCTTTGTAACCTCAAAACTTGCTTTCTCCGTTGCATCGATTCTGAAACAATCCCCCTTATCTTTCTTGTGCTTCATGGCATCATAAAGATTGAAACACACCTCTTCATCTTGGACTCTCACTTTCATGAGACCATCGTCCATGTCAATTGCCATACGGGCAGTTTTTGTGAAAGGCCTTCCAAGAATCAACGGTGCATCATCGTCCTCCTCCATTTCAATTACAACAAAGTCGATCGGAAACAAAAATTTGTCCACTTTGACCAACACGTCTTCCCCTACACCGTGAGGACGGGTAGTGGATTTATTGGCGAGTTGCAACGTCATTTGTGTGGACCTTAATTCCATGTGGCCTAGCCATTTCACAATTGAAAATGGTATCAAGTTGATGCTAGAACCCAAATCAATCAACCCATTGCCCACATACATGTTTCCTATCGTAACCGGCAATGTAACTCGTCCCGGATCACATTCTTTTCGCGGGAGAGTCCGTTGAATGATGGCACTACAACTTGCATCCACCATAATCGTCTCCTGATCTGTATACCTTTTCTTCTTCGTGAGGATATCCTTCATGAATTTTGCATATTTAGGCATTTGCTCCAAAGCCTCGGAAAATGGAATATTTATTTGTAATTGCTTGAAGATATCCATAAACCGAGAATAGTGCCGCGCACTATCTTTCCTTGTAGGAGCATGCGGATATGGTAGATGTTGAATCGGAATATTGTTCACCGGCTCTTTTCCCTTCTTAGTTCTCTTCACTCTTTCTTCATTCTCTATTTTTTTCTCAATCTCATTGTTTTCTTTCTCATTTTTTTCTATCTCATTTTCAACTAACACACCCTCAACATTTTTTTCTACTTCAATCTCTTCCATATCTTTTTCTTTTTCAACTACAACCTCCTCCTCCACTCTCTTTTTACCTACACCCATGTCAATCTCTCTTCCACTTCTTGTGAGAATTGTTTTACAATCCTTTGGATTCGGAAGCGTATTTGCCGTAAAGGGCCTTTTTTGTTGGTCGGCCAATTGTTTTGATAATTGCCCGACTTGTGTTTCAAGATTCCTTATGGCGGCATCGGTGTTCTTTTGGTTGGAAATTGCCATTTGCATAAATTGTGTAAAAGTGTCTTCCATCTTTGTATTTCCAACGGGAGCTTGCGGAGGTTGAGTGTAATGTTGATATTGTTGACGGTTTGATGGTCCGGCTTCTTGCGGTTTCCATTGTTGTTGATAACCTTGGTTAGGCCTTTGTTGGTAACCTTGGTTGGCTTGTTGATACGGAGGTCGGGGTTGGTAACCTTGATTTCCCGCGTAATTTGCTTCCTCCTCAACGGGAGGACAATAACCGGTCTGATGGTCACCTCGACATAATTCACACACTAACACTTGCACATTTTTACTTGAAGATTCATGCATCTCTTTGAATTGTTGAGGCAGCTTAGACATTTGCTTCGTTAACAACTCAACCTGTTGTGATAACAATTTGTTTTGCGCAAGGATAACATCGCTTGTTCCTAATTCCAACACACCCGAAGTTCGTTGAGAAGGTCCACGATTGTGACTCCCTTGATGATCGTTCAAGACCATTTTATCAATGATAGCTGTGGCTTCTGCAGCGGTTTTGCTTAACAAAGAACCACCGGCGGTGGCATCCAACAAGGTTTTGTGTACAAGTTGCAGCCCATTTCTAAATATATGAATTTGTGACAATTCATCAAAACCATGGCCTTTGCACTTTCGTAACATTGACTTGAACCTCTCCCAAGCTTCGTTGAGAGATTCATTGGCTCCTTGTGTGAATACCGCGATGGCGGTCTTTGCTTCCATAAACCGAGTATGAGGGAAAAATCTCTCCAAAAATTTCTCTTCCAAAGCATTCCAATCCGTCATTATGGCAGTTGACTGATCAAGGTACCATTCCTTGGCCTTCTCAATGAGGGAATGCGGGAATAATCTCTTGAACAGAGACTCCTCTTCTGCTTCCGGTGCACCAGTCGCTCCCGCTATTTCATAAAATTTTGTCAAATGGGTGAAAGGATCTTCATGATCCATACCCGTAAATGGACTATGATATAACAGTTGGAGAATTCCGGTCTTCATTTCAGCATGACTACCGTTGTGCGCATGGCGAGCGAACTGAGCATTGTGTCTCAGACTATTTGTGCATGGCCTATAAACAGGTGGTGGTGGTGGTGGTGGATCTCCCTCCATAACTGGAAGTATTTGTGGAAATGGTGGTGGTGTAGAAGTACTTTCCTCTTGTTCTCACCTCTGTTTCGCTAGCTGCCTCCTTCTTCTAGTTCGGCTATTGATTCTACGAGCGGTTCTCTCAATCTCAGGATCGAAAAGAAGTTGGTCCGCCGGTAGTTTTCCTCGCATAAACTAAGTCTGCACACTAAACAAACAGATTAACAAGTTCAAGATAAAGTGGTAACAGCTTAAAATAACTCAACTATCGCAATACTTGCAATATCACTTAACAGTCCCCGGCAACGGCGCCATTTTGTTAGAAGAGTAATAGTGTGGGTTTTTGTTATCGTATCCACAGGGATTGTCGGATATTTGATGCTTGCCGTTCAATAGTTGCGATATTCTAAGTTAATGGTTTTAAAAAGTTTCAATTGGTGTTATCATTCACTTGTAGCAAAGATTAATTATGACAAAGATTTTTGTAAAAGGTTTTATAAAAGCATGTTAAGGTTAGGTTTCGCTAATCCTTTCCATGTATAAACGATTAATCAAGCATATGAACTCGGTTTCTGACCAATACAACTGCGTATCCTCCCGACTATGTTTATGTCTAAAGCGAAATCGTGAGTACCATTGTATAGACCGTTAGATGATGTCTCACGCTAACAATCTAAGCAACGATCATTAAGATCAATATAATGCGAATAGCAAATCCCAAATCTATGTCTAGAGTTTGGTTTTTAAAAGATGAAATTGTTAGGTCAAGATTTGTGAATCTATGTCTAGAGTAAAACAAATCAAACATAAAGCATTAAGAGAAAACAACTTCATCTATATTGATCAAAGACTTTGTTCATATACAATTGATCAAAAGCAATACATAAAAACAGAATCAACTACATCTAACCTCTACATTGAGTGTTTAGCTACCACTTCTCATGGTAGCTTGGATGACAAGTAAAGAGAGGAGATGAATGAGCATCCACGACGATTAATCGAGAATGGATGCGACTTCAGCTTCTCCAATCGAAAATACACTCTTTGATGAACAAAATACTGTAAACTATCAATTCTGATGGAAAGTGAGCAAAAGATCCATTACAAAAAGTAAAAAAAATCTATTTATACACTTTACTCACAGCACCCTTCGCCTAGCGAAGGATTCATTCGCCTAGCGAATGACTAAAAACATGGCACTTTTAAGTGCCTCAGACTTAAACCGCCCAATAGAATTATCGCGGGTTCGCTACCTCACTCGCCCCAGCGAAGTTTGGGTGTTTTCAAAAGTGGAAGTTTCTGCCACCCCCTCGCTGGCACCTTCGCCCCGCGAACGCATCAGCGAGCATTTGCTGGATCCTTCGCTCAGCAAATTTATCCAGTTTTCCTACTGAAGGTTTTTGCATACTTTCTGCCACCCCCTCGCTGGCACCTTCGCTAACGTTCGCTAGGCGAACCTTCGCTGGCATCTTCGCCAACACTCGCCTAGCGAATGCTGTTTTTGATATCAATTCTTAGGCAGATTGCACTATTTCTTTGTGTCTTCAAACTTTGATCTTTTCATTCCTATTTCTGGACATTAGCACACACATTACAAGCACCCCAAGTATATTTCAAATAATGCACAACAACAACATTCCACCCTAAAATCAACATATTCCACATGGAAAAGTCATGAAAAATGCCAAATAATTCATACAAAAATATATCATGATTGACATCTAACAGACAGCACCCATTATACATTACATTTGCCATGTGGAATGGTTACTCCAACCCTTTTTGATGTAGCTGCCATCATGGGGCTTAGTCCAGATGGCCTTGTCTATAATCCTGATGTTGATGCTGAGGACACCATCAACATTTCAGGCTCCAAACTGACCTACACCCTCTTTATCAAACACCACTTCAAACAAGAAAATGACGAGGTGTCTGATGAAGAACACATTGCTTTCCTCACAGTCTGGCTGTCGAGGTATGTTTTTTGTACAAAGTCCTTGCAGGTAGCTAAGAAGTACCTGCCCCTGGCGAATCAACTCCACCACAACAGAGGAACCTACCTGAGTGAACTCATTCTGGCGAACCTTTACGAATCTATCAGTGAAGGGGCTTCTCGACTTAAGAATATGGAAGCCCAAGGTCTTATGCACTTGAGTGGTCCTCTTTGGCTACTTCAATTGTGGCTCAATACTACATTTGAGGCTAGCCTCCCCAGAAAAGGTATAGTTGATGAAGCCTCCGCTGAGATCAAGGAAAAGAGTGTCGAAGGGACACGTCTGGCCAAACTCACTCCTAATGATGATGGTGAAAACCTTCAAAGGGCTTTCACCAGTTATATTATGATGTTCGCCAAGCGCTATGAGTTCACTCCTAGCATGGCACCCTTTGCTCGACGAAGCTATGGCCCTGTGTAGTTTAAAAGGCCATTTCTAAATCCTCTTCAACCTCTTGATCCATAATCTGTTGCTATCTGGGAAGCCTTTTTTATTCCTAGATTCATTATCCACAGGCTGAACTTAGGGAGAGGTTTATCAGCATTGATTGCCTATCAACCAAACTTGGTCTCTCGACAATTTGAGCTGGCCCAGAGCTTCCCTCAGTGCTTGTATGAGAAAAAGGGCCAAGTAATTCTTCACACCGCCTGCTTCGATGAGGAGAACGTCTCCCAAACACTCGACAACCGGAATGAAAAAAGAAGAATCCTCTCTCCTGTGTTTTTTGAACCTTCCTTTCTATGCACTTCATCCTTCCACCAGTGGTGGTCGAAGCACTATAGTGAGCACTTTCTTGATGTGGCTACATTTTCTTCGTTACTTGACCAAGCTTTTCTCCATGTGCAGGACAAGACGAAAAAGAGTAAGTTCACTCACATCGAAGAAATACAGGCATTTCAAAAATACTTTGAAACTATTTATCGACCAGATGATCTTAGTCGAATCATTCATGAGGCTGCTGTTACTCTAAAGAGAAAATTTCTAGAAAAGCTGGATCAACTAAAAATTCCTCTCAACGTCCCTCGTGAGAAACATTATGAGGTAGCTTTTAAACTTTTTCCTCCAAAGTTCCCTCGACTGCCTAATGTTGATTTTGGAGTGGCGCTTGCCCCTTCATTTCTAGATTGGTTTATCTGTGGGGAGCATTTAAAACTTCTTCGACAGCAGTCTCAGCCAAAGGCTCAACGAGTGGTTTCGACTAAGCATACGTTAGACAGTTTTAAAGGGCACCTTCATATAGGAATTCAGGATGTTCGTGTCGAATCTGAAATATATGAAGGTTTGAAATCCTTAATCCATGGCTTTATGACTAACCATGTAATCATTTACTTGTAACAGTTGTGTACTATCTTTCAGCTGTGCCTAGGAAAGCCGCTTCGACTAGAGCTGCCACCTTGCAAAGTGGCAAAGAACCAGAGAGTACACAGGTATATTTCACCTCCCTGTTTATGCTTGTACTATATGAATTTCTTTCTTACATTTACACTGCCTCTTCAGACTGGTCGAAAACCTCCAACACCTTCCAAGAAAGGTAAGAAGGATACCCCGACTGTGGTTATAGCTTCAGAGGCCTCAGATGAATCTCCGGAGGAGGTTCTCACAAGGAAAAGGAAAAAATCCACAAAGGCCTCTGGACCTACTGGCCCACCTCCTTCGAAGGTGGCCAAAATACTCGAAAAGGCATCCATCACAAGTGGTGTCGAGAAGGAACCCTCCAAGGTGGCCTTGAGAACCCCTCTTGGTGACCATGGGAGTGATAAATCAAGTCCTGCTGTTGAACAAACTCAGGTATGTGCACCATTGCCTCTTTCTATTATGCTTGACATCTTTCGCCTATTATTTCATTCTCATTTTCTCCACTTGTGTTCTTTAGGCACCCATAATCAACAATCCAGATTCCCGACCAACTCCAAGCAACTTCGCCACCACCGTAATTGACGACTATGTTCCTCACCTAACTTCAGAAAGCCTCACCACCACGCTCCTCAACAGCCAAGATGAGCCGACTTATCACCCATCTTCTGATATTGGCTCTGGTTTGAGTGAGATTAATCAACCTACTCCACATGTTACAGCACCCACTACACCACCAGCTCCAACCCCTACTCAAAACGCACAAGCTGATGGAGCCAACTCTGATGATGATGATGCCTCAAGCCCACCACCTTTCAATATGGATACCCCCATAGATGAAGGTCAATTGGTTGAAGAAGAAAGGCATGAACCTGAAGTTCAAACACATAACGCCAATCCTGATCAAGTTGTGCCTGAGGAGACAAATGAACTACCTCCTACACCAGCTGATGACCAGGAGAATATGCAACCAGCTGCTGAAGAGTCTGATGAAGAAATATGAGAAGAACAAGATAAAGAAGGAGAAGAATCAGTAGAGGAGGAAGAAGAACAAGCTGAGCCTCCCCCCGCCATACTCTTTCGCCTATGGTCATTCCACCACCTGGGAACTCGCTGACAGCACTCAAGTGGTCGAACCCACGTGAGTTTACCAAATTGATTCTTGAGCAGAGGTATGGTTCTTATTCTGTCTCTTCGACTCCAGCATCAGATGACTTCGCCCAACCAATTCTCCAAGCCATCAAGAAAAAATTCTTCAGGGGGGATATTCACAGAGTTTTGGCCTCAGATCCAACGGCAACTGCTTATTTGAAGGACACCCTTGCAAAGATTGAGCTCACCACCCTCAATCCAGATGCTTCTGGTTTTCTGATAGAGCTAACTGCTGTGGTGAACCAGATAGCTGGAGAAATAAAACTGCTTCCCTCTATCAGGAATACCATAGAGAAAACATCTGGCTGTGAGAGTGCAACCTGGTGTGGTGCAAAAGAGGCGTACGAAGAGATCGAACGTATGGAGGCTGATCAAAAGAAAAAGCAAGATGAGATAGCCTCCAACCAGAAGGACATTGAAGCCTGGAAGCAACAAATCACAGAGCTACAAGCCAAAATTGACAATACTGAAAAACGCAACCGTGATTTGCACCATTTCGATGACACTAAGATAGCTGAAGAAACAAAGAATGCTATTGATCGTATTGAGGCGGCCCAAAGATATGAAAAAGAGCTCGCAGCAGCAAAACTTGACGAATCTTTGTGCAACGCTCGCCTCAAACATCACATAGAAGCTTTTTCTCAGTTGGCGTCGAGGCTTCCCTTCTGATACTTTCGACACCTTCGTTTGTTTAATCATCATTTGTTTCTTGGCCTTTTCAGGCTTTTTATGTAATGACAATTTTATGCCTTTTGGCAGTGATTAATCAATCATTATTATTTTGTCCTTAACTGCTTTCGACCCATATTACATGATGATGCACTTTTATTTGTTGTCTTTTATCAGTCAAATTTGCAATTAAGGCATTCTATCTTTTCCTTGGAAAGTCACATTTCCAGCTTTAAATTCCAAGGCGTAGGCCTCTAGCATTTATAGCATAGCCCTCAGGCCTACTTCCAAGAATAGCTCACGTGTTTCCACCGTTTGACTGGCCAATCCAATCAGTACTTCGCCTCTATAAATTTCTTCCACCTGATCATGTTTTGCGTAGAAGCAAACATGAACAATTCAGAGAAACCATCAGCCAAGAAAATGGCTGGAAAGGCAAAGGCAGTTGAGGAAACAAAAAAGATGGAGGCCACCAAGCAACCTGAAGCCTCCATTGGAGCAACCTCTCAAGCCAAGAAGAGAGAAACTAAAATGAAGATCTCTAAGAAAAAGCGCTCCAGCACCCAAGAGTCTGATGATGAGCCAGATGCAGATTATATGGATTTCCTCAAATCCATAGATTGGAGAGATTATGAATAACCTTTCCTTGATTAAAAATTATTGTATTGGTTTTTCTTTGCTTTGTATGCCATATTAGCCTGACTTGGCCTATTTTGGCTTTCTTTTTATTAAATAAAGCTTATGTTTTAATATGAATCTCTTGCAGCATAGGCTTATATTTTTTCAAATACTTGCCATTTACTTTCAAGACTCTTTTATCTTTGTCTAACTCTTCCACTTCATAAGCTCCATTAGAGAAAACTTGTATGACTTGGAATGGGCCTTCCCACTTAGGGGACCACTTGCCCAATGCTCTATCTTTTCGATCTATAGGCAAAATCACTTTCCAAACCAATTCCCCACATGCAAAAGATTTAGACTTAACCTTTTTGTTGTACCTCTTCTTTTGTCATCTTAACAACTCCAAGGCTCTGAGCCTTTCTTCATCCAAATCCACTAATTCATTCATCATCATTTCCCAATAATTCTCAGAGGGAATCTCATGATGTCTTTGAACTCTTACAGACTGTATATAAATCTCAACAGGCAATACTGCATCATGACCAAAAGTGAGTCGAAATGAGGTAGTGTTGGTAGCCTCTTTAGGGGATGTTCGACATGCCCAAAGAACTTGGTCTAACGTCTTGTGCCAATTTCTAGGCCTTTTTCCCACATGCTTCTTAATTAGTCCAATCACTACCTTATTGGCAGCTTCGACTTGCCCATTGGCCTGGGCATAATAAGGAGTAGAAGTCAACAACTTGAAACCTATTTCTTTGGCAAACTCCTGCACCTTTCGACCAGTAAACACTGACCCTTGATCCGTAGTGATTGTTTCAGGAATACCAAATCTATAAATAATGTGATTTTGAATGAATTCAATAACATCTTCTTGACCTATATTCACTAGTGGTATTGCTTCAATCCACTTGGTGAAATAATCAATTCCCACCAAAATATATCTTTGGTTCTTTGAAGATGCTGGTCGAATCTCTCCCACTATATCCAAAGCCCACCCTCTGAAGGGCCATGGTTTCACTATGGAATGTAATTCACTTGCAGGGATGTGCTGTATGCCAGCATGAATTTGACATTCCTGGCAACCCTTAGCAAATTCTATGCAATCTTTCAGCATAGTAGGCCAATACATGCCCTGTCGAAACAACAGCCATTTCATTTTCTGGTCAACTTGGTGTGCTCCACATGCCCCACTATGTACTGTCGAAAGGGCCAAATATGCCTCTGCTTCACTAAGGCATTTCAATAAGACTCCCTCAGGGGTCTTTTTAAATAATTCATTACCCAACAGCAAATAGCTTAAAGCTTGATACCTAATTTTTCGCTCTGTCGAAGCCGTTGGGTTTTGCAAATATTCAACTATGGGCTTCCTCCAATCTTCATCTGTTAAATTATCTATGGCAAAAATTTCAAAATTTTCACCATCTATGCACCCAAGCTTAGTTGTTTCTAAGTCTAATGGGCACAATCCAACAGCCACCACTTTACCTCTTGCTTCAATTACTTCTTGAAGGTTCTCCTTCGACACCTTATATCCAGAGGCAATTTGAGCCAAGTCGTTAGCAACTTAATTCTCTATTCTAGGTATGTGTTGGATGGCCACTACCTCAAATTTCTTTAATAATCTATTGGCTATCACAAAGTACATAATGAGATTTTCTTTAACACATTTATACTCCTTTGTGATTTGTTTTATAACCAATTCTGAGTCTCCCATTATTTCGACTCTAGTTGCCCCCAATTCTAACAAAATTTCAAGGCCAGCAATTAATGCTTCATATTCAGCCTCATTGTTAGAGCAAGGTCCTTCAACCTTGTACTTGAATTTTGTTGGAATTTTTTCAGGAGAAATAATGTGTATTCCCACTCCTGTTCCATTTTTATGATTTGATCCATCAAATTATAACTTCCAGGATTTTAATTCAACATAATTCAAATCATTTTCATTTATGGAGTGATCAACTATAAAGTCTGCAACTATTTGCCCTTTCACAGCTTTTAAAGGTTGATATGTTAAGGAAAATTCTGTTAATGTTAATGCCCATTTGCCAATTCGACTATGCAAAATAGGTTTAGATAGCATATGTTTTACAACATCAAAGTGAGAAGAAACATACACATCAACGGGCTTTATATATTGCTTCAATTTAGTACAAGAGAAATACAAGCATAAACATAACTTTTCAATCATGCTATACCTAGTTTCTGCATCATTTAAAACTCGACTAAGATAATAAATGGCTCTTTCGACTCCATTTTCATCCTCTTGGGCTAACATGCTCCCTAGAGTTTTATCTGATGCAGCTATATACAATCTCATACTCTTGTTTCTACAAGGTGGCGAAAGAATTGGAGGGTGGCTTAGGTACTCCTTGATCTTGTCGAAGGCTTCCTGCTGTAATTGCCCCCACTCAAAACCATCTTTGTTAAAACGAAGCAATGGCGAAAAAACTTGTGTTTTGCCACTCAGGTTGGATATAAACCTTCTTAAGAAGTTGATCTTGCCCAACAACGACTGCAACTCCTTTTTAGTTGATGGCGCTTTCGCCTCCATTATGGCTTTGGTCTTATTCTGATTTATTTCAATCCCTTTCTTGTGGACTACAAAGCCTAGGAAATCCCCTTCCTGCACACAAAAAGCACATTTGAGAGGATTCATTTTAAGACCATATTTTCTCATCCTTTCAAAGGACTGTCGAAGATGGTCAATGTGACTTTTCCCAGAAATAGATTTTATAACAATATCATCAATATAAATTTGCATGAATGTGTCTATGAAATCGTGGAAAATTGAATTCATTGCCCTTTGATAGGTGGCACCAGCATTCTTGAGACCAAAAGGCATCACTACCCATTCATAGGTGCCTAAGGCTCCAAGGCATCTAAAAGCAGTTTTATGAACATCTTCCTCAGCAATGAATATTTGGTTGTAGCCAGAATATCCATCCAACATATTAAGATATTCATGTCCTGCTGCAGAATCTATTAACATTTTTGCTACCGGCATTGAATATTCATCTTTGGGAGTTGCAGAGTTTAAATCTCTAAAATCAATGTAAACTCTTAAAGACCCATTCTTTTTAATAACAGGTACTATATTAGCCAACCATTCGACATACCTTGCAGTGCGAATGAATTGGCAACGAAGCAGTCTTTCGACTTCCTCTTTGATCTTTGACAATATCTCTGGTGCAAACCGTCTTGGATTTTGCTTGACTGGTTTTTTCCCAGGCGTCATAGGCAACCTGTGTTTGACCAAGTCCCTTCTCAAACCAGGCATCTCATCATAATCCCAGGCGAAGCAGTCTTTGAATTCTTTCAACAACTGAACCACTTCCACCTTCAACTGGGGATCAAGATTGGCACTGATGTAGGTAGGCCTTTTGGTTGCCCCCTCACTGAGGTCAACTTCTTCTAAGGGATTTTGTGCTAGCATTTTTATATTATTTGCCAACGGATCCTTCTCAAATCCCAAAGGCTCATCTTCATAGATGGCGTCGAGCCTCTGGCTTTGCTCTCTAGTTTTAACCTTATCTGGAGGTTTTGGGTCGAAGTCCTTACCAGGACCTTCTTGATATACTTCAGAAATGGCTTCGCCAGCCATATAGTCATTGGCGGCTTCCAGAGCCGCTTGTAGTTTGGTTTCGGCCACATAGGCCGAAATTCTTTTTAAAGCGCCGAACTCAGTCATGATCACCGAATTCATCTCCACATCCTGTGGGCTCTATTGGAGGTGTGCTTAAGCATGGCAACCTTCCTCCTGGTACCTCCCTGTCCCACCTGAAACCTTCAACAGGGTGTAAATACAACGAATAAAACGTTTCTTCGTCAGGTGTAAACACAAAATCAGCTGGAGGACATGGAGCAATGTTCGCCAGATGTTTCTCAAATTGCCTATTGTCCACATGATTAATAGGCACCTTAAAGTACCCTTGATCAGCTTCAATATTTTCAACTATCCCATATGGTCTCTAAATGGTGATTCTTTGATGCATAGATGAGGGTACAACTCCTATCCCATGAATCCACTCCCTACCCAAGAGTAGATTGTAGTTAGCTTTCGTCTCAACGACCATAAACACTGTTGGTCTGGTAATAGTTCCCATAGTGAGATCCACCTGAATCACTCCTAGAGTGGAACCAACTTTCCCTTCATAGTTCGACAGAACCATGTTGTGGGGTTTGGTATCAGTCTCAAACTTCCCAATCTTGCTCAGCAAAAATCTTGGCATCAAATTAACAGTCGCACCACAATCTACCAAAATTTTGTTGACAGGGACGTTTTCTACTTTGCCAGTAATGTAAAGAGGCTTCAAATGACCCTTCATTGCCTCTGTGGGACGTTCAAAGAAAGCATTTTGTTCTTCGACGTACCCATTGTTCATGATGTAATAGCACACAGGCTTGTGTGCCAACATTTCCAATTTAGCAGTTTGATCTAAGTCTTCGACCTCTGAGACTTGACCAAATTCTCTTGGCATTACTGACACCACATTTACCAGAATATCTAGGGAAGCCGCTGACTCATTGTCGAAGTTATTAGTTATATTCTCATCCTCTTCGACCTTCTTTTCTGGATGAACAGTGAACAACTTTCGTCGTATGGGCATCTTCTCCATTGCCCCAGCTTGATTATCAACATTGGTGCTTGATTCTCCTTGCACCTGAGCCTCCTTGATAGCCTTTCGCCTGCGCTGCTCTCTTCGCCATTGTGATCTAGACATGGGGTTTTTACCCTTGTAATTCTGAGAAATGTATGCTGATTTATTGATGGTGTGGTTCTCTTTTCTATACTCGAACAAAAAACCTCTTTCCACATCAAATTTCTCCCACTTTTTCTTCTATCCTCTCCCTTCGATAGGCTTGATCCGACTACCTGTTGGTACATTCGCAACTGGCTTGAACGTACCTGGCCTAACTCCTGGTGCTTGGTTTTTTAGCCCTGCCGAAAGTCGCCTATGGTCAAAACCTCTGTGCCCTTTGTTCACCTTCCGCCCCCAGCTTTCACCAGCCTTCTTGACACCTTCTAGCTTGTGGGCAGCTTTTTCATCAAAAATGGCGCTGCATCTGGGACATAGCATTACTCCAGAGCCTTTCTTCTGGCAACGATGCAAGAAATCCACAATTGTCTCTTCTTGCTTAGGATAAGCCATTTTGTTGCGCTTCTCTTGCTCATCTGCCTTACTCACTTGTTCAGCTTTTCGATTTGTAATTTCGAACATGTTGACATCCATTCTGTCCTTTAAGTGCATCTTGGAGAAACGGGCTTCCAGACTTTCAGTGGTCTTTGCCAGGCAACCACCACCTGCTGCTGCTTTTGCAGCTTTTTGGGAAGCTTTTTGCCAAGCAGCTTTTTCAACTTCAACCATTTCCTCAGCATTGACTCTCTCGACATCAGGAGATGTCTTGAAAAAAATTTCGGCAGCTATACATATCCAGTTTTCCACCAAACAGCCATCCATGTCTAGCATCTCTCCTACCAAGAGCATGTCATCTTCCAATTCCTTAACAACTTGGACTTTGGGGGCATTTCTGCCCATAGCCTCATTGGTGTTGATACTATCTGAGCTAGAATCAGATTCTTCAGCCAATTCGACCATGTTAATGACTTCATTGGCATTTATCTTCAACCCACTCACGGCCATATCCAAAACCTTAGCAGCATTATCCATTTCAACAAACTTATCAGCAGTTTCTTTGGTCACTAACATTAGACTGGTACCATCAACATTTAGGCCACTTGCAGCCTTACTAGAACCTTCAATTATCACAGAACTGGTGGCGAAGTCTTCAGTAACCTCCACCATGTTGACTGACTCATCGAATCCCTCTGTGGCTTCCACCATCTGAACCTCGTGAGGCTCTGTATAGTTAGCCTCTGCAACTTACAATGGGTCAGAGTCAATCTTCATCTAGGCTTTGCCTTTGTCACCAAACTTCAGCCTTCCTTCTTGGATAACACTTTGCACCAAATCCCTGAAAAGAAAACATTGAGAAGTTTTATGACCCAAAAAATTATGGTACATACAAAAACCTCTTTTCTTTCTTTGTTCTAAAGGTGGAGTTTTAGCACCAGCAGACACTATCATTTGCCCATCTTTAACTAACAAATCAAAAATTTCGTCACATTTAGTGACGTCGAAAGTATATGTTTTCTTAGGAAATTTGTCGTTAGATTCGACAGGATTTTTTCCTTCTGAAGGAGCTAATAATTTGCAGGCATAAGGTGGACCTTGCTTTAACTCAGCAACGTCAACCTCATTTCCGTCAAAATAAGATGTTTCACCATACAGATTCTCCACATCTTCATTGCATTCGACAAAGGCTACTTTTTTACCCCTGCTGAATTTAGCCTTTTCTTCTTTCAACCTCTCTAGCTGTCGAACCCTATCAGCCAACTGGGCCATATCTCTAAGATATTGGGTATCTAATTTCTTCCTAATGGAATAATCAAGACCCCCAGCAGCCATTTCGACCAACTCATGCTCTGGCACTTGTGTAAAGCACCTGGCTTTAAGAAGTCGAAACTTATTCAGGTAATCATCAATTGGCTCCGTAACTTTGCGTTTGATGCTAGCCAATTCTTTCAAACTAATCTTAGTTTGCCCCATGTAGAACTGTTCATGAAACAAACGTTCTAGTTGGGTCCAATTGTATATGGAATTTGGAGGCAAAGTAGTAAACCATGTGAAGGCAATCTTGGTAAGGGAACTTGGGAAGTATTTGATCCTAAGGCTTTCGTCAGCTGCAATCTCGCCTGCTTCCATCAAATACCTAGCCACATGTTCAACAGTAGATTCAGTAGTATCTCCTGAAAACTTGCTGAACTTTGGAACCTTCGTCCTAGGGGGTAGTTCTGCTTGGAGAATGTAATCCACTATAGGCGAAGTATAATTTGGCTCGGTGAAGCCAAAATTCATACCATTTCTAGTCATTATCCTTTCAACCATGGCTGCAAGATTATTTTCTTCTGCTTGATTTTGGTGTCGAACCTGTCTAAGTAGTTGATCTGCGTTTTGGTTCCTGTTCACCATCACTATTGGTTCTTCCTCCACCTGATATGGCATCTGGTGTCTTGGTGGTTCGACTCTAAAATGATCAATCATCTCTTGATCCTCCAAGTTCGCATCAGGTATCTGACGTGGATGACGTCTTGGGATATCTTCGACAACAGTTGCTCTTCGATCTACCGCTGGTACTCCCATGAAATCAGCCATGCGTGCCACTTGTGCAGCCAATTGTTGGTTAATTTGGGTCGTATTTTGAATCAAAGGTTGAAAAACTTCTCCCATTGTCTGAGACAACATATGTACCATTTGCATGTTACTTTCATCCATCTGCCGTCTCAAACAATTTATGGATGTATTTGTAAGGCTAGGCATTTGAACAAAGTAACCAACACCTATATTCTGGTTGTTTCGTCCTCCTGATCATGACCCTTGTAGTGGCGAAGACACAACAGTTTCTGAAAATACAGGTGGAGCATTTTGCAGATTTTGCATCATTGATGTAGGCATACCATAGGGTTGACTCCTTGACCCTGGATGTGGAAAACCTGGAGGAGGAACGTGCCTGTACATTGAATTTCCTCCTAGAGGTGTTGGTGAGTTAGAACTTTGTGGTCCTATGTATTCCAACACAGGTTGAGTATATGATTTTGTATATGTTTATCCTGGCTCAGACACTACTAATGGAAGTGACGCCCGTCCTCTTGTCGAAGACACTGGTGATGGTGTGTCTCCATACTGCTACTTGACTGAGTGTTTGAAATACTCCCTTGAGGATCAACTTGTTGGTTGGCATTGGTTGCCATTTTCTTAGTGTATCTTCTCTTTGGTATCCTTTCGTTTGTTGTGGCTAACTTTCCACTTCTCAATAACATACAACGAAAGTACTTCTTCACCAAGAAAGATAAGGTTGACAAATATGTAAAACTTAGCACTAAGTCCCACTGGGCGTGCCAATTTGTTTACTGTGAATTTTGATAAACAACCTCTGGTCTATCAATCTAAACGCAAATTGATTAACTTGCAGGATCGACCACACAAAGCTTAGGACATGTGCTAAATTTAAGAGACAAGTGTAAATGACAAAATGAAAATTAAAGAGAATGTAAACTGAACTCCACGTTCGACAATGCTGAAATAAAATCTAACTGAACTCCACGTTCGACTACTTGCAATAAAGTAAAGTAAAGGTTTAAAATTTAAAGGGCTGTAAGTAAAGGGTGCAAAAATTAAAGGCGTCGAAAGGAATGGACAAGAAGTAAAAGGCTTTGAAAGTAAAATGCGACGAACTCCACGTTCTTGAAAAGTAAAGGCTGGAATGATAAAGTGTTGTCGAAGGTAAAGTGTAGGAAAGTAAAGGACTCTGAAATAGATGCAATGGATTAAAGGTGAACTCCACGTTCTTGAAAATAAAAGACTTTGAAAAGTAAAAGCTTGAAGATTAAATGCTTGAATGTAACAGTGCCGTCGAAGGTAGATGCAGAAAGTTTAAATAACTTTGAAAGTAAATTTGGCATGGAAGATAAAGTTCAAGAAATTGTAAAGGCATGGAAATTAAATGGCTGAATCTTAAACATGATGAAGATAAATTGTATTAATGAAGAAAATGGTGTTACATTACGTACATTCTCACGAACTCGTTTCTCTACACGCGGGTACTTTGAGTTTCTTTGAGTAACTTGTACAAAAATATGAACACCCCATTTACATTGAACTAACTCCTATTTATAGTGCTAGAAAATAACTACTAAGTGGTGGTTACTACTTCGAACGTGTGGATTTTGGCGCCTTCTCCTTGGTCTCAACTGTTCCCACGTTCACAACTGCTCTTGTTTAAATTTCAAATATTGGAAATTCCCTCCAGCCTTAATATAACCACTGCAGCGCTTGTTTCCACATTCTCATGGTCAAAACTCTTCCAGCACTTAGCCATTTTTTGAGGTTCCTACACCTCTATTCGACTCAGGCTTCTCTAAAAACTGGGTCGAAGCCTTCTTTATATTAAAAATAATTTTTTAACTTAAAATAGATTTGATTCTTTTTAGCGTCGAAATTGAGGGTTAACCCTATCTCACTATTAGTTTGTTATCATATTCTTTGATTTTTGCTTTGTAATTGTCAACACCATTAACACAATTACAAGCTTTATCATACTTTTATTCCTAGTGTTACCATTTTATCCAAATATTCACACATATATCTATCAATCATCCAAAAAATACTTTTTATCTATCATCTTTATCTTCTATCATTCCTAAAAATTCAAATTCACCGTCATTTTCATCCTTTATCATTCTTAAAAACTCAAATTCACCCATTATCATTTTTCATCATTCCTTAAAACTCACATCTATCCAGCATCTGCATCTTCCACCACCATTTTTATCTTAGAAAAAGAATTCATATCTAATAAAAGTTCTATTTTCATATCTAATCCATTCACTTTTGGATTAAAATCTCTTCTCTTTAATTTTGAAGACTTTTTTTTTTTATTTTAAATTAGAATAGAGAGCAACACATGCATATCAAAAATTGAAAAAACAAAGTCTCTCTTTCCAAATAGTATATATTTAAAATGGTTAATACACATTTTACCTCCTTCCATTTGGGACGAATTCGAAAAAGGACTCTGTAAAAAGAAATATATATTCCGTCCCTGCCATTTGAAGATTCTTTCATTTTGCCCCCTCAATCCACATGGTTGTAAGGGACAACTCTTCCACTAGACTAGTAAGTCTTTGTTATCTATTTGTTAACTTCAAATGTATATATTACAACATTTCAAAAGTATCTATTTAAATATATTTATTTAATGTAATACTAGCGTTCAGACAGACACATACGTGCCCGTCTGTCCGCTTTTTTAATGCGCATAGCAAAGATAACAAAACGTGCATGTATTTTTTAATGAAATTTTGGGTTTTCTGTTGTTTTTGGGTTTTCTAATGAAGTTTTTGTTGTTTTTGGGTTTTCTGTTGTTTTTGGGTTTTCTAATGAAGCTTTTTTTAATGAAGTTTTTGTTGTTTTTGGGTTTTCTGTTGTTTTTGGTAAAGTGTTGGACCTAAAGTTTTTTGATTTGTGTGCTCGCTAAGATTTCGCAATCTTATGCCTATGTATTCCCGTAAAGATGATAGGGTAATCAGAGCAATCGTAGTTCCTCCTATTCTATGGGAGGAAAAATGTTTGGTGTCTTGTTCAAAGCCCAAGATTGAAGCTAGATGAGTATTTGTGTCTTGTTCAAAGCCCAAGATTGAAGCTAAAGGGGTATTTGAGAGAGAATTTGTCATCTCTAAAGAAAGATATCTCACTTGTTCATCACAGTTGTTGGGCAATCGATTATAAATGGGAATTACTTTAACTGGAATGTATGGAATCCAGCAATGCCATAATTTCCTTTATAAGGGAGATGTCCTGAAGGAATAAACTTTAACTCAGTGTAGAGCAATGCCATTTTTCCTTAGGAGTTTTTCATGCTAAGAGAGGGACATTGGCTTGGATGTAAATAATCCAGAGGCTTGTCACTTACAACAATTAGATGAAAGAAGAGATTTACCAAGATAAAAGAGGGACCACAACTTGGATTTTTGAATCAACAAGTGTGCCACTTACAACAGTTATCTGGGATTGGGTTTTTTGATTGTTTGTTTTGATGTGTGATGTATAGAGAAATGCCTTCCTACTAGGAGAACTTTTGATTTCCTCTGAGGAGATGTTAATTTTTGTGTGCCTTGATCAAAGCCCAAGGTTGAAGCTAAAACGTTGATTCTATTTAGGGATTTTTTTATATCTGTCTTGTACAAAGCCCAAGATTGAGGCTGAAAAGAGATTGACCCTTCCTGGGAATATTTTGTATGTCTTGTGTAAAGCCCAAGATTGAAGCTAAAAAAGAAATTGACTCCACATGGAGAGGTTTTATATGTCTTGTACAAAGCCTAAGATTGAGGCTAAAAAGAAATTGACTCAGCTGGAGAGTATGATCTGTCTTGTACAAAGCCCAAGATTGAGGCTAACTCTACTGAGGAAAATCATTATACAAAGCCTAAGAGGAAGGCTGGTTGGGGAAATTCTTATATGAAGCCTAAGAGGAGGCTGGCTTCTGCTGAGGATTATTGAGATCCAGAGACAGGTCCAAATTGGGGAATCAACTCTTGCTGAGGATTGAAGAAGAGTTGAAATATCAGATGCCCTGAGGTTCTAATCCTGTTTAGGTTTTATTGATGGTAAAGGTTTAAACTGTGAGTATGAAAACCTATGGAGGCTTTAAACGCTGTTGGAGATTGATGTGTTGATGAAATGATCAGGGTTTTTTCTGTGTCTTGAGGGTCTTTGTGAAATTCAAGAGGAAATGAGACTTTCCAAGTCTACTGGTATGAAGAGATTGACTCTTAGCTGGAGAATGATCTTTGTATGATGCCCAAGAGGAGGCTGATGTTTTAAGGGATGAGAATCAACCCTAAACTAGTCTGATGTTTTGGAATTCTGACTCTCTAGAGGAATGAACTAGTAGAGATGACTAAGTTATATCCTATACTTGTAGGAGGTCTTCAGGTCCTTGTACTAAGCCCAAGAGGAGGCTGAGAACTTCTAAGAAGCCTGAGGGTCATCGTACAAAGCCCAAGAGGAGGCTGGGGATGCTTTTAGGAAGCTTGTGGGTCCAAGCCTCAGAAAAGTTCAAGAAAGGTTTCACCGGGAATAATCCTTTCTTTAGTGAACAGTTCTAAGGTTTGAAGAAATTCAGAAGAGGTTTCACCGAGAATTAATCCTCTTTGGGAAAATGAATTTCTTGTACAAATATTTCTAAGTTGTGATAGTCTTGAGAAAAGTTTCACTGGGAATAATGCATTTCTCTGTTCCATATTGTATAAGCCCAAGAGGAGGCAAGACTGTATCTAGAATTTCCTATGGGGAACTAGTTTTGACTATGTTGAAAGAGTAACCACTGGTTTGATCTAGACCTAGACCTAATTGCTGGGGAAAACTCTAAGCAAGTATATACAGGCATACATATAAAGATGAAATATATAAACCAGTATGTATAGAAGAAAATAGTAAAACTTACAGTTGTGCAAGCTCCAACATTGTAACCACAGCTGCATGGTTAGTTATTCAAGAAATTGAAGAAAGTTTTGATAAAACGTTGAATTTGAATTTGAAATAAAAAGAAAGTTGTTTTGAAGGAAGTCTGGGGCTTATACTCAAGGAGAGGCCCAAATGATCTCTTTTGAAAAGGCGACGATCGCGTCGTAGTTTTGAAAACCACAGAAGGACTTGTACAATGTCTGAGGCCCAAATTGTTGTATTTACAAAAATGATGGGTCTTACACTCTATTAGAGGCCCAAAGTTTATTTTTATACAAGAGATGGGACTTATAGCTCAAGGAGAGGCCCATATGAAAAACAGTGATCGTACCATTATTCTGAAAATTGTATCGGGACTTATACAATGACTGAGGCCCAAATTGTTTATGTACAGAAAGAGGGTTGGGTCTTACACTCTATTAGAGGCCCAAAAGTGTTTGAAAAAGAAGAAAAATGGGACTTACAACACAAGGGGAGGCCCAAATGAAAATTGTTTTGAAAACGGCGATCGCGCTGAGATTTTTTAAAATCGTATCGGGACTTATACAATGACTGAGGCCCAAAAAGGTTTATTTACAAAGGGATGGGACTTACACTCTATGAAGAGGGCCAAAAGTATTTTGAAAAATGTTTGTGAGGGTGAAAACAAACAAAACCCTAATTTGATTTCAAAATGCATTTTAATTTGAATAAAAATTAATTAAAATGATCAAAATTATCAAACTTGTATGAAAAACAAGTTGTGATCTTGGATTAATGTTGGAAAAATTATGCTTTATCCATAGAATGATTTGAAAATCATTTGAATTTGAAAAATCAAGAGAAAGAAATATTTTTAAATGCTTAAAAACAAATAAAAATAATTTCTTTACAAAAATATTAAATATATAAAATAAATAATATTTTTGTGAAATTTTTGTAGAATAAAATATTTTATCATTTTTGTGAATTTTTAAAAAAAAAAATCAATCAAAAATAATTAAAATTGAGAGAGAAATTAATTTTGAGATTAATTAAGAAAATCATGAAAAATAGAAAAAAAAATTACAAAAATGAGAGGGAACCAAAAATGGTTTGGGTGGGTGTTGAACCCACGCCCTCTAACCAAACACACATGCGCGCTGCCACTTGGGTGGTGATACATCTGTGTATCAAAACCACCCCATAAACATATATGGGTGGCCTAACTTTCAGCAACAATAGCATGGTAAATTGGTTCAAACACTACACATATGATATTGATAAGTGCAAATTGTACCTATTTTTGTATATAAGTTTTGTTGCACTTATCCTTACTTTGTGTTAAAATTGGTTGAATAAACCCCACTTTGTGTGTAAATACGTTTACTTTACGTTTTCGTGTGTATAGTGCGTTACCGTGTAAATATCATTGAGTTAATCGATTTTCATTTATTTTTATAGGTGTTCCAGCAATGGGATTTTTCCATATTCATAAAGAGCATTGAATAAGCTTTCCAACGCTTCAAACCGTGCGTCAATCGGAGTTACGATTCAAGAGTTATGAAGAAAACAAGTTCTGGTTTTCTGTCATGCTCGCTAGGCGAGCCCCCGTAGCGAACACTCGCTAGCTTGTTCGCTAGGCGAACCGGGGCGAACGAAAAGTTCCAGAATCGTGAAAAAACTCAACAGAAAGGCGGTTTACGTTCGCCTAGCGAACGGGGACTCGCTAGGCGAACCTGGAAAGTCAATTTTGCCCATTTAAGCCATTTTTCATCATTTTTTATGTTATGTTTTTGGGGGAACTTTCTCCCAACTTCATCAAACATGTTTTAGGAGTAGATTAGCTTAGAAACAACATTGGATGATGCATCTTGATGATCCGGAGTAGAATTTGCTTTAATCGGCTCCGACGAACCGTGAGAAATTTGTTCTTCTCCTTTCTTCTCTTTGTGTTCTCTTTTGTTGATGTTTGGTATGTAAATCTCTTGATACCTATTGTATTTCATCTAATCTATGTTTATGAATATGTTTTGATTCTATATTGATTGTTTGTCTTTGATTGATTGTTTGTGGGTCGTGACAAAACCTATATCGAATCGTTAATCTTAGCTTATCATCTGTCAATGAGCAAGCTTTTGACAGGGGTTTGTGAATTGATATTCATGGTATCTTTTGTTGTATTGTGTTGATTAAGTAGCATGGGTAGCATGAGTAGGATCGATACGGTATTGCGAGGATGCGTGACAATAGCGATGAAGAACGGCGTTCGTATACAGTTGGTAAATTAGTTGAATGCAGGGTTAATCATATGTTTGTATTCTGATCAGGGCTTTGTATATGAATTACTCATGAGTTTGACATGGATGTTATAGTAATATCGGTTTTGTCTGAACTCTAGAGATAGATTTAGACTTAACACTTGCGTGAGTATCAGTTCTTACTACTCTGTGTTGTTGAGTTGCGTGAGACATCACCAATGAGACAATACCGTTGTTCTCTCGACGTTGCGTTAGACATAACCTCTGTTGTGAGTGATACGTGAGGATATTAGACGAATGAGTGATTTGTGTATGAAATGGTCGGAAGAATGCATGTGTTATTGAGTGATCTCTATTGAGTTTCTTTCCTCCGAAGAATGTGTTATTGTTATTTACTTGCTTTTTGTTCCTTTAATTTTCCGCATTTGCTTTTGGTTCGCTTAAACCAGAACTTTTGATTCATGAGCTTAGAAATATAGAAACCGTTGAATGGCATTCTTTCCCTCGCACTGATCCCTGTGGAGATGACAAAACTGGGTTACTTATATATTTTTGCTTGCTGCTATTCTGCAATCAACAAATTGGCGCCGTTGCCGGGGATTGGTGTGTCGATATTGAGTTGCATCGCATAGTTTCTATGTTTTTAAGCTTAGTACATAATTGTCTATATTGTATATTTACTTGTATAATGGTGCATAGTTAGTTGGGGAGAGTTTGTTAGATGTCAAACATGTTATATATTTGTATGCATTACTTGGCATTTTTCATTTCTTTCCATGTGTAATGTATTGATTTTAGTGAGGAATGGTGTTGTTGTGTATTCATTGAAATATACTTGTGGTGCTTGTAATTTGTGTGCTAATGTGCAGGAATAGGCATAAAAAGATCAAGATTGTGTTACACAAATGTTGGAGGCAAGTTACCATTAAAGGAAGAAATCAACAACAGCGTTCGCTAGGCGAGTGTTGGCGAAGATGCCAGCGAAGGTTCGCCTGGCGAACGTTAGCGAGAGTGCCAGCGAGGGAGTGGCAGAAAGTATGCAAAAACCTTCAGTAGGAAAAGAGGGTAAACTCGCTGGGCGAGGGAGCTAGCGAATGCTCGCTGATGTGTTCGCGAGGCGAAGGTGCCAGCGAGGGGGTGGCAGAAACTTTCACTTTTGAAAACACCCAAACTTCGCTGGGCGAGTGGGGTTGGCGAAGGCTCGCGTCGCGAATGATTTGGTTCGCCTAGCGAACAAAGCTTAACAAGTGTACATACTTGTTAATAGTTGTTTTCCATAAGTGATTGTATATATGTGTTTTCCATCATGTTTATGTGTGTGTACATATTTTTGTTTTTGGTTTACGTTTGCTTAAGTGTTGCAGATTTTATTTGGTATCTACCGGTGAACGAAGCAACATGGAGGAGCTTGTCCGTAAATAAGGTGTCGAGCTAACAACGTGAAACTAGCGCTTATTGGGAGGCAACCCAATGATTCTTGAGTTTGTACAGTTTTATGTTTAGTAGTATAGTTAATATAAAGTGACAATGGATGAAGTGAATGAGAGAAAGAACCAATTTTGAAAAACAAAATTTTCCTGCCCGTGCTTAGCGCGCGCAGAGGGCGCTTAGCGCGCCTTGTTTTGCAAAGAAAGATCTTTCATTTTCCATCCACTTTCACAAATTTTGGTTTTTATGTTTATTTAGTTTTAGTTCAATTTTGTTAGGTTGTTAGAATAATTTATGAGTTTGTTCTCAAGTTTTGTTTTTGATTAGCTTGAGGATGCATTGTGTGATTTTTCAATTTTGATTGTTTCAACAAGAAAATGTTATGGTAGTGTGAAAAGTTTAAAGAAAGTTGCATTGCGTTGGTTGGTGTTTATTGCTTTTCTAGAACATAACATGTTTATGAACCTTAGGATTTGTACAAATTACATGTCTTTCATTCTCTTGCAATTTTTGTTCATTTATGAATCACTTTAGTTCATAGCCCATTGTGAGAAACCTCCATTGTTTACTAAATGCTTGGATGACTGATAACTTTGTCTAATTCGTTTGATTCATGCTTTATCTTTTGATTATTGTGATTTTGTGGAAGCATTAGAAATGATCAAGGCATTTGTTTATATTGAGCACAACTGTATCCAAAAGTATCTTACCCGTGAGTAGTGAGAATTTGTTAGCCCCTTTGAGACTAAAACAATTTAGATCTCATTTTTAGTGATGAACTTGGTTTATGTACATAATTAGCAAGTTTGGTTCATCATTGAATTTAGTAAGTTTCTAAAATTTCTTCTTGAACCTTTGAAATTGTATACTTTGATTTCCTTGCCGTAAAAAGCATGGAGCATTCACTTGAGGTTTGGTTGAATTCAAGTTGGGGAGAATGAAAAAGAAGATGGTAAGTTGCTTGAAACTTTTGAAAAAGTTCAAACAAGCATGAAAAGAAAAAAAGTGTAAATATGAATGTGAAAAACATAGAAAAAGGATGCTTGTTTGATGAGAAAAAGAGAGAGTGAAATAATTGTGCATAAAGGTAGTTTGAGAAGGTTTGTGGTAAAGGAATGAGAATGGTGAATGAAGTTGTAATGTGTAAATATCATTTATCGGCAATTTCGATTCAATGGCCTGTAGAAATGTCCCTTTATTGTGAACCCGACCAAGCTACAACCCTTAAAGCCCTTAGTGATCTTTTTGCTTCCATATTTTCATTTTTGATTGTTAGATGTTGTATGAATTGAATTGTTATTTGCATTGTTTGTCAGATGAGTGAAATTTCCCCGCGGTTGCAAACGCGCATTAATTTCTTCATTCTTATTTGAAGTGGAGTGTTAGGTGTGATTCATTCTTGAACATGTATTGCTTTTGGATATTGACATTTGTTTTGTGCTTAGACTTTGTTTCATATTCGTGGTGTCGTTGTAGTGTAGTGGTAAGCATTGCTTTGTGTGTACTTTTGATATTTGTACCATACGTTTATTCTCCGTTTGTAAAAACTTGTTGAGCATGAATTATTGATAATTGCTTTTGTTTCTTTAAGTTGATTGACTTTTGTTTGAGGACAAACAAAATAATAAGTTGGGGAGAGTTTGATAAGTGCAAATTGTACCTATTTTTGTATATAAGTTTTGTTGCACTTATCCTTACTTTGTGTTAAAATTGGTTGAATAAACCCCACTTTGTGTGTAAATACGTTTACTTTACGTTTTCGTGTGTATAGTGCGTTACCGTGTAAATATCATTGAGTTAATCGATTTTCATTTATTTTTATAGGTGTTCCAGCAATGGGATTTTTCCATATTCATAAAGAGCATTGAATAAGCTTTCCAACGCTTCAAACCGTGCGTCAATCGGAGTTACGGTTCAAGAGTTATGAAGAAAACAAGTTCTGGTTTTCTGTCATGCTCGCTAGGCGAGCCCCCGTAGCGAACACTCGCTAGCTTGTTCGCTAGGCGAACCGGGGCGAACGAAAAGTTCCAGAATCGTGAAAAAACTCAACAGAAAGGCGGTTTACGTTCGCCTAGCGAACGGGGACTCGCTAGGCGAACCTGGAAAGTCAATTTTGCCCATTTAAGCCATTTTTCATCATTTTTTATGTTATGTTTTTGGGGGAACTTTCTCCCAACTTCATCAAACATGTTTTAGGAGTAGATTAGCTTAGAAACAACATTGGATGATGCATCTTGATGATCCGGAGTAGAATTTGCTTTAATCGGCTCCGACGAACCGTGAGAAATTTGTTCTTCTCCTTTCTTCTCTTTGTGTTCTCTTTTGTTGATGTTTGGTATGTAAATCTCTTGATACCTATTGTATTTCATCTAATCTATGTTTATGAATATGTTTTGATTCTATATTGATTGTTTGTCTTTGATTGATTGTTTGTGGGTCGTGACAAAACCTATATCGAATCGTTAATCTTAGCTTATCATCTGTCAATGAGCAAGCTTTTGACAGGGGTTTGTGAATTGATATTCATGGTATCTTTTGTTGTATTGTGTTGATTAAGTAGCATGGGTAGCATGAGTAGGATCGATACGGTATTGCGAGGATGCGTGACAATAGCGATGAAGAACGGCGTTCGTATACAGTTGGTAAATTAGTTGAATGCAGGGTTAATCATATGTTTGTATTCTGATCAGGGCTTTGTATATGAATTACTCATGAGTTTGACTTGGATGTTATAGTAATATCGGTTTTGTCTGAACTCTAGAGATAGATTTAGACTTAACACTTGCGTGAGTATCAGTTCTTACTACTCTGTGTTGTTGAGTTGCGTGAGACATCACCAATGAGACAATACCGTTGTTCTCTCGACGTTGCGTTAGACATAACCTCTGTTGTGAGTGATACGTGAGGATATTAGACGAATGAGTGATTTGTGTATGAAATGGTCGGAAGAATGCATGTGTTATTGAGTGATCTCTATTGAGTTTCTTTCCTCCGAAGAATGTGTTATTGTTATTTACTTGCTTTTTGTTCCTTTAATTTTCCGCATTTGCTTTTGGTTCGCTTAAACCAGAACTTTTGATTCATGAGCTTAGAAATATAGAAACCGTTGAATGGCATTCTTTCCCTCGCACTGATCCCTGTGGAGATGACAAAACTGGGTTACTTATATATTTTTGCTTGCTGCTATTCTGCAATCAACAAATTGGCGCCGTTGCCGGGGATTGGTGTGTCGATATTGAGTTGCATCGCATAGTTTCTATGTTTTTAAGCTTAGTACATAATTGTCTATATTGTATATTTACTTGTATAATGGTGCATAGTTAGTTGGGGAGAGTTTGTTAGATGTCAAACATGTTATATATTTGTATGCATTACTTGGCATTTTTCATTTCTTTCCATGTGTAATGTATTGATTTTAGTGAGGAATGGTGTTGTTGTGTATTCATTGAAATATACTTGTGGTGCTTGTAATTTGTGTGCTAATGTGCAGGAATAGGCATAAAAAGATCAAGATTGTGTTACACAAATGTTGGAGGCAAGTTACCATTAAAGGAAGAAATCAACAACAGCGTTCGCTAGGCGAGTGTTGGCGAAGATGCCAGCGAAGGTTCGCCTGGCGAACGTTAGCGAGAGTGCCAGCGAGGGAGTGGCAGAAAGTATGCAAAAACCTTCAGTAGGAAAAGAGGGTAAACTCGCTGGGCGAGGGAGCCAGCGAATGCTCGCTGATGTGTTCGCGAGGCGAAGGTGCCAGCGAGGGGGGTGGCAGAAACTTTCACTTTTGAAAACACCCAAACTTCGCTGGGCGAGTGGGGTTGGCGAAGGCTCGCGTCGCGAATGATTTGGTTCGCCTAGCGAACAAAGCTTAACAAGTGTACATACTTGTTAATAGTTGTTTTCCATAAGTGATTGTATATATGTGTTTTCCATCATGTTTATGTGTGTGTACATATTTTTGTTTTTGGTTTACGTTTGCTTAAGTGTTGCAGATTTTATTTGGTATCTACCGGTGAACGAAGCAACATGGAGGAGCTTGTCCGTAAATAAGGTGTCGAGCTAACAACGTGAAACTAGCGCTTATTGGGAGGCAACCCAATGATTCTTGAGTTTGTACAGTTTTATGTTTAGTAGTATAGTTAATATAAAGTGACAATGGATGAAGTGAATGAGAGAAAGAACCAATTTTGAAAAACAAAATTTTCCTGCCCGTGCTTAGCGCGCGCAGAGGGCGCTTAGCGCGCCTTGTTTTGCAAAGAAAGATCTTTCATTTTCCATCCACTTTCACAAATTTTGGTTTTTATGTTTATTTAGTTTTAGTTCAATTTTGTTAGGTTGTTAGAATAATTTATGAGTTTGTTCTCAAGTTTTGTTTTTGATTAGCTTGAGGATGCATTGTGTGATTTTTCAATTTTGATTGTTTCAACAAGAAAATGTTATGGTAGTGTGAAAAGTTTAAAGAAAGTTGCATTGCGTTGGTTGGTGTTTATTGCTTTTCTAGAACATAACATGTTTATGAACCTTAGGATTTGTACAAATTACATGTCTTTCATTCTCTTGCAATTTTTGTTCATTTATGAATCACTTTAGTTCATAGCCCATTGTGAGAAACCTCCATTGTTTACTAAATGCTTGGATGACTGATAACTTTGTCTAATTCGTTTGATTCATGCTTTATCTTTTGATTATTGTGATTTTGTGGAAGCATTAGAAATGATCAAGGCATTTGTTTATATTGAGCACAACTGTATCCAAAAGTATCTTACCCGTGAGTAGTGAGAATTTGTTAGCCCCTTTGAGACTAAAACAATTTAGATCTCATTTTTAGTGATGAACTTGGTTTATGTACATAATTAGCAAGTTTGGTTCATCATTGAATTTAGTAAGTTTCTAAAATTTCTTCTTGAACCTTTGAAATTGTATACTTTGATTTCCTTGCCGTAAAAAGCATGGAGCATTCACTTGAGGTTTGGTTGAATTCAAGTTGGGGAGAATGAAAAAGAAGATGGTAAGTTGCTTGAAACTTTTGAAAAAGTTCAAACAAGCATGAAAAGAAAAAAAGTGTAAATATGAATGTGAAAAACATAGAAAAAGGATGCTTGTTTGATGAGAAAAAGAGAGAGTGAAATAATTGTGCATAAAGGTAGTTTGAGAAGGTTTGTGGTAAAGGAATGAGAATGGTGAATGAAGTTGTAATGTGTAAATATCATTTATCGGCAATTTCGATTCAATGGCCTGTAGAAATGTCCCTTTATTGTGAACCCGACCAAGCTACAACCCTTAAAGCCCTTAGTGATCTTTTTGCTTCCATATTTTCATTTTTGATTGTTAGATGTTGTATGAATTGAATTGTTATTTGCATTGTTTGTCAGATGAGTGAAATTTCCCCGCGGTTGTAAACGCGCATTAATTTCTTCATTCTTATTTGAAGTGGAGTGTTAGGTGTGATTCATTCTTGAACATGTATTGCTTTTGGATATTGACATTTGTTTTGTGCTTAGACTTTGTTTCATATTCGTGGTGTCGTTGTAGTGTAGTGGTAAGCATTGCTTTGTGTGTACTTTTGATATTTGTACCATACGTTTATTCTCCGTTTGTAAAAACTTGTTGAGCATGAATTATTGATAATTGCTTTTGTTTCTTTAAGTTGATTGACTTTTGTTTGAGGACAAACAAAATAATAAGTTGGGGAGAGTTTGATAAGTGCAAATTGTACCTATTTTTGTATATAAGTTTTGTTGCACTTATCCTTACTTTGTGTTAAAATTGGTTGAATAAACCCCACTTTGTGTGTAAATACGTTTACTTTACGTTTTCGTGTGTATAGTGCGTTACCGTGTAAATATCATTGAGTTAATCGATTTTCATTTATTTTTATAGGTGTTCCAGCAATGGGATTTTTCCATATTCATAAAGAGCATTGAATAAGCTTTCCAACGCTTCAAACCGTGCGTCAATCGGAGTTACGGTTCAAGAGTTATGAAGAAAACAAGTTCTGGTTTTCTGTCATGCTCGCTAGGCGAGCCCCCGTAGCGAACACTCGCTAGCTTGTTCGCTAGGCGAACCGGGGCGAACGAAAAGTTCCAGAATCGTGAAAAAACTCAACAGAAAGGCGGTTTACGTTCGCCTAGCGAACGGGGACTCGCTAGGCGAACCTGGAAAGTCAATTTTGCCCATTTAAGCCATTTTTCATCATTTTTTATGTTATGTTTTTGGGGGAACTTTCTCCCAACTTCATCAAACATGTTTTAGGAGTAGATTAGCTTAGAAACAACATTGGATGATGCATCTTGATGATCCGAAGTAGAATTTGCTTTAATCGGCTCCGACGAACCGTGAGAAATTTGTTCTTCTCCTTTCTTCTCTTTGTGTTCTCTTTTGTTGATGTTTGGTATGTAAATCTCTTGATACCTATTGTATTTCATCTAATCTATGTTTATGAATATGTTTTGATTCTCTATTGATTGTTTGTCTTTGATTGATTGTTTGTGGGTCGTGACAAAACCTATATCGAATCGTTAATCTTAGCTTATCATCTGTCAATGAGCAAGCTTTTGACAGGGGTTTGTGAATTGATATTCATGGTATCTTTTGTTGTATTGTGTTGATTAAGTAGCATGGGTAGCATGAGTAGGATCGATACGGTATTGCGAGGATGCGTGACAATAGCGATGAGGAACGGCGTTCGTATACAGTTGGTAAATTAGTTGAATGCAGGGTTAATCATATGTTTGTATTCTGATCAGGGCTTTGTATATGAATTACTCATGAGTTTGACATGGATGTTATAGTAATATCAGTTTTGTCTGAACTCTAGAGATAGATTTAGACTTAACACTTGCGTGAGTATCAGTTCTTACTACTCTGTGTTGTTGAGTTGCGTGAGACATCACCAATGAGACAATACCGTTGTTCTCTCGACGTTGCGTTAGACATAACCTCTGTTGTGAGTGATACGTGAGGATATTAGACGAATGAGTGATTTGTGTATGAAATGGTCGGAAGAATGCATGTGTTATTGAGTGATCTCTATTGAGTTTCTTTCCTCCGAAGAATGTGTTATTGTTATTTACTTGCTTTTTGTTCCTTTAATTTTCCGCATTTGCTTTTGGTTCGCTTAAACCAGAACTTTTGATTCATGAGCTTAGAAATATAGAAACCGTTGAATGGCATTCTTTCCCTCGCACTGATCCCTGTGGAGATGACAAAACTGGGTTACTTATATATTTTTGCTTGCTGCTATTCTGCAATCAACAAATTGGCGCCGTTGCCGGGGATTGGTGTGTCGATATTGAGTTGCATCGCATAGTTTCTATGTTTTTAAGCTTAGTACATAATTGTCTATATTGTATATTTACTTGTATAATGGTGCATAGTTAGTTGGGGAGAGTTTGTTAGATGTCAAACATGTTATATATTTGTATGCATTACTTGGCATTTTTCATTTCTTTCCATGTGTAATGTATTGATTTTAGTGAGGAATGGTGTTGTTGTGTATTCATTGAAATATACTTGTGGTGCTTGTAATTTGTATGCTAATGTGCAGGAATAGGCATAAAAAGATCAAGATTGTGTTACACAAATGTTGGAGGCAAGTTACCATTAAAGGAAGAAATCAACAACAGCGTTCGCTAGGCGAGTGTTGGCGAAGATGCCAGCGAAGGTTCGCCTGGCGAACGTTAGCGAGAGTGCCAGCGAGGGAGTGGCAGAAAGTATGCAAAAACCTTCAGTAGGAAAAGAGGGTAAACTCGCTGGGCGAGGGAGCCAGCGAATGCTCGCTGATGTGTTCGCGAGGCGAAGGTGCCAGCGAGGGGGTGGTAGAAACTTTCACTTTTGAAAACACCCAAACTTCGCTGGGCGAGTGGGGTTGGCGAAGGCTCGCGTCGCGAATGATTTGGTTCGCCTAGCGAACAAAGCTTAACAAGTGTACATACTTGTTAATAGTTGTTTTCCATAAGTGATTGTATATATGTGTTTTCCATCATGTTTATGTGTGTGTACATATTTTTGTTTTTGGTTTACGTTTGCTTAAGTGTTGCAGATTTTATTTGGTATCTACCGGTGAACGAAGCAACATGGAGGAGCTTGTCCGTAAATAAGGTGTCGAGCTAACAACGTGAAACTAGCGCTTATTGGGAGGCAACCCAATGATTCTTGAGTTTGTACAGTTTTATGTTTAGTAGTATAGTTAATATAAAGTGACAATGGATGAAGTGAATGAGAGAAAGAACCAATTTTGAAAAACAAAATTTTCCTGCCCGTGCTTAGCGCGCGCAGAGGGCGCTTAGCGCGCCTTGTTTTGCAAAGAAAGATCTTTCATTTTCCATCCACTTTCACAAATTTTGGTTTTTATGTTTATTTAGTTTTAGTTCAATTTTGTTAGGTTGTTAGAATAATTTATGAGTTTGTTCTCAAGTTTTGTTTTTGATTAGCTTGAGGATGCATTGTGTGATTTTTCAATTTTGATTGTTTCAACAAGAAAATGTTATGGTAGTGTGAAAAGTTTAAAGAAAGTTGCATTGCGTTGGTTGGTGTTTATTGCTTTTCTAGAACATAACATGTTTATGAACCTTAGGATTTGTACAAATTACATGTCTTTCATTCTCTTGCAATTTTTGTTCATTTATGAATCACTTTAGTTCATAGCCCATTGTGAGAAACCTCCATTGTTTACTAAATGCTTGGATGACTGATAACTTTGTCTAATTCGTTTGATTCATGCTTTATCTTTTGATTATTGTGATTTTGTGGAAGCATTAGAAATGATCAAGGCATTTGTTTATATTGAGCACAACTGTATCCAAAAGTATCTTACCCGTGAGTAGTGAGAATTTGTTAGCCCCTTTGAGACTTAAACAATTTAGATCTCATTTTTAGTGATGAACTTGGTTTATGTACATAATTAGCAAGTTTGGTTCATCATTGAATTTAGTAAGTTTCTAAAATTTCTTCTTGAACCTTTGAAATTGTATACTTTGATTTCCTTGCCGTAAAAAGCATGGAGCATTCACTTGAGGTTTGGTTGAATTCAAGTTGGGGAGAATGAAAAAGAAGATGGTAAGTTGCTTGAAACTTTTGAAAAAGTTCAAACAAGCATGAAAAGAAAAAAAGTGTAAATATGAATGTGAAAAACATAGAAAAAGGATGCTTGTTTGATGAGAAAAAGAGAGAGTGAAATAATTGTGCATAAAGGTAGTTTGAGAAGGTTTGTGGTAAAGGAATGAGAATGGTGAATGAAGTTGTAATGTGTAAATATCATTTATCGGCAATTTCGATTCAATGGCCTGTAGAAATGTCCCTTTATTGTGAACCCGACCAAGCTACAACCCTTAAAGCCCTTAGTGATCTTTTTGCTTCCATATTTTCATTTTTGATTGTTAGATGTTGTATGAATTGAATTGTTATTTGCATTGTTTGTCAGATGAGTGAAATTTCCCCGCGGTTGCAAACGCGCATTAATTTCTTCATTCTTATTTGAAGTGGAGTGTTAGGTGTGATTCATTCTTGAACATGTATTGCTTTTGGATATTGACATTTGTTTTGTGCTTAGACTTTGTTTCATATTCGTGGTGTCGTTGTAGTGTAGTGGTAAGCATTGCTTTGTGTGTACTTTTGATATTTGTACCATACGTTTATTCTCCGTTTGTAAAAACTTGTTGAGCATGAATTATTGATAATTGCTTTTGTTTCTTTAAGTTGATTGACTTTTGTTTGAGGACAAACAAAATAATAAGTTGGGGAGAGTTTGATAAGTGCAAATTGTACCTATTTTTGTATATAAGTTTTGTTGCACTTATCCTTACTTTGTGTTAAAATTGGTTGAATAAACCCCACTTTGTGTGTAAATACGTTTACTTTACGTTTTCGTGTGTATAGTGCGTTACCGTGTAAATATCATTGAGTTAATCGATTTTCATTTATTTTTATAGGTGTTCCAGCAATGGGATTTTTCCATATTCATAAAGAGCATTGAATAAGCTTTCCAACGCTTCAAACCGTGCGTCAATCGGAGTTACGGTTCAAGAGTTATGAAGAAAACAAGTTCTGGTTTTCTGTCATGCTCGCTAGGCGAGCCCCCATAGCGAACACTCGCTAGCTTGTTCGCTAGGCGAACCGGGGCGAACGAAAAGTTCCAGAATCGTGAAAAAACTCAACAGAAAGGCGGTTTACGTTCGCCTAGCGAACGGGGACTCGCTAGGCGAACCTGGAAAGTCAATTTTGCCCATTTAAGCCATTTTTCATCATTTTTTATGTTATGTTTTTGGGGGAACTTTCTCCCAACTTCATCAAACATGTTTTAGGAGTAGATTAGCTTAGAAACAACATTGGATGATGCATCTTGATGATCCGGAGTAGAATTTGCTTTAATCGGCTCCGACGAACCGTGAGAAATTTGTTCTTCTCCTTTCTTCTCTTTGTGTTCTCTTTTGTTGATGTTTGGTATGTAAATCTCTTGATACCTATTGTATTTCATCTAATCTATGTTTATGAATATGTTTTGATTCTCTAATGATTGTTTGTCTTTGATTGATTGTTTGTGGGTCGTGACAAAACCTATATCGAATCGTTAATCTTAGCTTATCATCTGTCAATGAGCAAGCTTTTGACAGGGGTTTGTGAATTGATATTCATGGTATCTTTTGTTGTATTGTGTTGATTAAGTAGCATGGGTAGCATGAGTAGGATCGATACGGTATTGCGAGGATGCGTGACAATAGCGATGAAGAACGGCGTTCGTATACAGTTGGTAAATTAGTTGAATGCAGGGTTAATCATATGTTTGTATTCTGATCAGGGCTTTGTATATGAATTACTCATGAGTTTGACATGGATGTTATAGTAATATCGGTTTTGTCTGAACTCTAGAGATAGATTTAGACTTAACACTTGCGTGAGTATCAGTTCTTACTACTCTGTGTTGTTGAGTTGCGTGAGACATCACCAATGAGACAATACCGTTGTTCTCTCGACGTTGCGTTAGACATAACCTCTGTTGTGAGTGATACGTGAGGATATTAGACGAATGAGTGATTTGTGTATGAAATGGTCGGAAGAATGCATGTGTTATTGAGTGATCTCTATTGAGTTTCTTTCCTCCGAAGAATGTGTTATTGTTATTTACTTGCTTTTTGTTCCTTTAATTTTCCGCATTTGCTTTTGGTTCGCTTAAACCAGAACTTTTGATTCATGAGCTTAGAAATATAGAAACTGTTGAATGGCATTCTTTCCCTCGCACTGATCCCTGTGGAGATGACAAAACTGGGTTACTTATATATTTTTGCTTGCTGCTATTCTGCAATCAACAAATTGGCGCCGTTGCCGGGGATTGGTGTGTCGATATTGAGTTGCATCGCATAGTTTCTATGTTTTTAAGCTTAGTACATAATTGTCTATATTGTATATTTACTTGTATAATGGTGCATAGTTAGTTGGGGAGAGTTTGTTAGATGTCAAACATGTTATATATTTGTATGCATTACTTGGCATTTTTCATTTCTTTCCATGTGTAATGTATTGATTTTAGTGAGGAATGGTGTTGTTGTGTATTCATTGAAATATACTTGTGGTGCTTGTAATTTGTGTGCTAATGTGCAGGAATAGGCATAAAAAGATCAAGATTGTGTTACACAAATGTTGGAGGCAAGTTACCATTAAAGGAAGAAATCAACAACAGCGTTCGCTAGGCGAGTGTTGGCGAAGATGCCAGCGAAGGTTCGCCTGGCGAACGTTAGCGAGAGTGCCAGCGAGGGAGTGGCAGAAAGTATGCAAAAACCTTCAGTAGGAAAAGAGGGTAAACTCGCTGGGCGAGGGAGCCAGCGAATGCTCGCTGATGTGTTCGCGAGGCGAAGGTGCCAGCGAGGGGGGTGGCAGAAACTTTCACTTTTGAAAACACCCAAACTTCGCTGGGCGAGTGGGGTTGGCGAAGGCTCGCGTCGCGAATGATTTGGTTCGCCTAGCGAACAAAGCTTAACAAGTGTACATACTTGTTAATAGTTGTTTTCCATAAGTGATTGTATATATGTGTTTTCCATCATGTTTATGTGTGTGTACATATTTTTGTTTTTGGTTTACGTTTGCTTAAGTGTTGCAGATTTTATTTGGTATCTACCGGTGAACGAAGCAACATGGAGGAGCTTGTCCGTAAATAAGGTGTCAAGCTAACAACGTGAAACTAGCGCTTATTGGGAGGCAACCCAATGATTCTTGAGTTTGTACAGTTTTATGTTTAGTAGTATAGTTAATATAAAGTGATAATGGATGGAGTGAATGAGAGAAAGAACCAATTTTGAAAAACAAAATTTTCCTGCCCGTGCTTAGCGCGCGCAGAGGGCGCTTAGCGCGCCTTGTTTTGCAAAGAAAAATCTTTCATTTTCCATCCACTTTCACAAATTTTGGTTTTTATGTTTATTTAGTTTTAGTTCAATTTTGTTAGGTTGTTAGAATAATTTATGAGTTTGTTCTCAAGTTTTGTTTTTGATTAGCTTGAGGATGCATTGTGTGATTTTTCAATTTTGATTGTTTCAACAAGAAAATGTTATGGTAGTGTGAAAAGTTTAAAGAAAGTTGCATTGCGTTGGTTGGTGTTTATTGCTTTTCTAGAACATAACATGTTTATGAACCTTAGGATTTGTACAAATTACATGTCTTTCATTCTCTTGCAATTTTTGTTCATTTATGAATCACTTTAGTTCATAGCCCATTGTGAGAAATCTCCATTGTTTACTAAATGCTTGGATGACTGATAACTTTGTCTAATTCGTTTGATTCATGCTTTATCTTTTGATTATTGTGATTTTGTGGAAGCATTAGAAATGATCAAGGCATTTGTTTATATTGAGCACAACTGTATCCAAAAGTATCTTACCCGTGAGTAGTGAGAATTTGTTTGCCCCTTTGAGACTAAAACAGTTTAGATCTCATTTTTAGTGATGAACTTGGTTTATGTACATAATTAGCAAGTTTGGTTCATCATTGAATTTAGTAAGTTTCTAAAATTTCTTCTTGAACCTTTGAAATTGTATACTTTGATTTCCTTGCCGTAAAAAGCATGGAGCATTCACTTGAGGTTTGGTTGAATTCAAGTTGGGGAGAATGAAAAAGAAGATGGTAAGTTGCTTGAAACTTTTGAAAAAGTTCAAACAAGCATGAAAAGAAAAAAAGTGTAAATATGAATGTGAAAAACATAGAAAAAGGATGCTTGTTTGATGAGAAAAAGAGAGAGTGAAATAATTGTGCATAAAGGTAGTTTGAGAAGGTTTGTGGTAAAGGAATGAGAATGGTGAATGAAGTTGTAATGTGTAAATATCATTTATCGGCAATTTCGATTCAATGGCCTGTAGAAATGTCCCTTTATTGTGAACCCGACCAAGCTACAACCCTTAAAGCCCTTAGTGATCTTTTTGCTTCCATATTTTCATTTTTGATTGTTAGATGTTGTATGAATTGAATTGTTATTTGCATTGTTTGTCAGATGAGTGAAATTTCCCCGCGGTTGCAAACGCGCATTAATTTCTTCATTCTTATTTGAAGTGGAGTGTTAGGTGTGATTCATTCTTGAACATGTATTGCTTTTGGATATTGACATTTGTTTTGTGCTTAGACTTTGTTTCATATTCGTGGTGTCGTTGTAGTGTAGTGGTAAGCATTGCTTTGTGTGTACTTTTGATATTTGTACCATACGTTTATTCTCCGTTTGTAAAAACTTGTTGAGCATGAATTATTGATAATTGCTTTTGTTTCTTTAAGTTGATTGACTTTTGTTTGAGGACAAACAAAATAATAAGTTGGGGAGAGTTTGATAAGTGCAAATTGTACCTATTTTTGTATATAAGTTTTGTTGCACTTATCCTTACTTTGTGTTAAAATTGGTTGAATAAACCCCACTTTGTGTGTAAATACGTTTACTTTACGTTTTCGTGTGTATAGTGCGTTACCGTGTAAATATCATTGAGTTAATCGATTTTCATTTATTTTTATAGGTGTTCCAGCAATGGGATTTTTCCATATTCATAAAGAGCATTGAATAAGCTTTCCAAAGCTTCAAACCGTGCGTCAATCGGAGTTACGGTTCAAGAGTTATGAAGAAAACAAGTTCTGGTTTTCTGTCATGCTCGCTAGGCGAGCCCCCGTAGCGAACACTCGCTAGCTTGTTCGCTAGGCGAACCGGGGCGAACGAAAAGTTCCAGAATCGTGAAAAAACTCAACAGAAAGGCGGTTTACGTTCGCCTAGCGAACGGGGACTCGCTAGGCGAACCTGGAAAGTCAATTTTGCCCATTTAAGCCATTTTTCATCATTTTTTATGTTATGTTTTTGGGGGAACTTTCTCCCAACTTCATCAAACATGTTTTAGGAGTAGATTAGCTTAGAAACAACATTGGATGATGCATCTTGATGATCCGGAGTAGAATTTGCTTTAATCGGCTCCGACGAACCGTGAGAAATTTGTTCTTCTCCTTTCTTCTCTTTGTGTTCTCTTTTGTTGATGTTTGGTATGTAAATCTCTTGATACCTATTGTATTTCATCTAATCTATGTTTATGAATATGTTTTGATTCTCTATTGATTGTTTGTCTTTGATTGATTGTTTGTGGGTCGTGACAAAACCTATATCGAATCGTTAATCTTAGGTTATCATCTGTCAATGAGCAAGCTTTTGACAGGGGTTTGTGAATTGATATTCATGGTATCTTTTGTTGTATTGTGTTGATTAAGTAGCATGGGTAGCATGAGTAGGATCGATACGGTATTGCGAGGATGCGTGACAATAGCGATGAAGAACGGCGTTCGTATACAGTTGGTAAATTAGTTGAATGCAGGGTGTCGCTCCCGGGATTTTCATCCTAGTACAAACGCGAAAGTGGCACCGAAACAGAGTCGCCAGCAATGTGTATTTATCCCAAGAGAGGGAAAGGAAACACCGCGTAAACCTGAGAGAAAGGAAAAGCATGGTCTTACGACCAAGAGAAATGGGTTCGGGAGTCGGTTACGCGAGAGGAAGGTATTAGCACCCCCACGCGTCCATCGTACCCAATGGGATCCACGCTTGCTGTTTCGATCAAAGGGTGTAAAGAAAGGATACTGGAAAAGGAACTGAAAGAAAGAAAGGAGAAAGAAAAGAAAAGGAACGGGAAACAAATGTAGGGAAAATAAAAGAAGTGCTCGCATGGGCCCTACCCCACTGCCTACGTATCTCATCGGGAGCATGAGAATCAGAGCGACGTAGTTCCCCTCACTAGGGATGGATTGTCTGTGTTTTTTAGAGAACGGCTGACGTTCTAGCTCAGGTGTTGCAGGCTCGCTGGTCCGAGTGCGTTACCATCTTGCAAGAGAACGAGTAGAAGCGCGTTCGTGCGTTGAGAGTGAATGAGGTGAGAAAAGAATTCCCGAAGGAAAGACGTTATTGTTTGTTTTTTGTCTTTTAGAAGGAAGTGTTTTGGATTTGTTTGCATACGACAGTGTATCTGGATCTTGGTCATTGGAATGTGTACCTTCTCACATTCCAAGATGGAATGGGTAAGAAAGCACACTAAGGGTGAAGAAGACCCTCACACTTAGTTCCAATTATCAAGGTTCAAACACACTAGCATACTTGTGTTTATTAAGTGTTTTGTTGATTATGAAGTGAAGAAGTGTTTTTTATTATTTGCACCTTCAACAAGTATTGCATTTAAGTCCCTCATACAAGATCAAATGTTTAACACATTGACCCAAGATGGGCTATATGCTACACATTCTAAGATTACAAGAGAAGACCCCTTATAATCTTTTCTTTATATGAAAGGCCTAAATGCAATAAATGCCTACCTTTATTATATGTTTTGAATTTTCTTTGAGATGAGAAGATGAAAGACTCAAGAGAAGGTAAAGGTAAAATCTATATGGACTAAGACTCAATCCTAATTGATTAGTTAAGGGAGTGATCCTAAAGTTTGTGAGGTTTCAACCTAAAGTCTAAAGAAAGAATGAATTAAACAATTCACTTCTAAAGTAGAAGATGAATTGTAATTCACAAAGGGAAAGTGATGAGTTATTAAAAGAAAGCACATAAGTGCTTAACAAAACACAAAATGGAATTGTAAAAGAGAAAGGATAGAAGTTGAATGTGGATTCCTTATCCACACTCAATTGAAACTTACCAAAGCCCCTACATGGTTAGTAAACATGTATAAGAAGTATAAGAAGTAAAAGAAAATGTAATGCATCATAAAACTCACAAGAATTAAATGAGAAAACAAATCCTAGAACCACAACCAGAATGGGCATCATATGGACAACAAATGAATATCATCATACAAGTGCAAGTGAATAGGCAACAAGCATCATCCATTAGCATTTAAACATGTTACAAGAAGAAAGGGTAGATGAAAGATGGAAAGAAATGAAGAGGACATGCATAAATGGAACATGTAAATCAACAACCAGAATTGAAACTAAATGGAAAATGGTTTATAAACATCTCAAAAGTATTTATGAATCAACTTCAAGACATTCAAGAAGTAATATAAGAAGAATTGAAATGAAAGTTCAAAGAGAAAGTGCAAACAATACATGTTAATGATGCACAAAGTTCAAATTGAAATGAACATGTAAAGATGACCTATAATGTGTATCAAAGACCTATAATATCATATGAATGGCTCCTAACATATGCAAATGCTCATACAAATATGCACAAAAGAATTCATGCAAACATGCACTAAAGTTAAAATGACATGACATGTATTATACTTCAAAGGTAATGCATCAAACAAAAATCAAATGGCCTCATGAAAATTATGAAAACATGGTATTGGAGTGCCTAGGTCAGAAATGCATCATACATCAAGATAGCATGTAAAAATTCAAAGCAAAAATGACTTCAAACAAAGCAATTAGGTCAAATTGAAACATCATGCAAAGTGGTGCAAATATAGGCATCAAAACATGTAATAAAGTGACCTAAAAAATCAAACAAAAATCATCTAACATGCTTCAATGTATTAGTGAATCAATGCAAAAAGAATCATGTCAAAACAGTTGGTAATGAGCAAGAACAAAATTAAACAAATTCATGTACCATGCTTAGAATGCATCTAAATGGAAATTCAAAGAAAATTATGGACCAGGGGTAAAAAGGTCATAAAATCAGAAAATAAAATCACGAAAAATTTCCTAAATGTTTTAAGAATACACATGAATTTTTGTGGAATTTTATGATGATGTTTTATATTTTTAAAAATTAAAAAGTAAACGTGTCGCAAAAATGAAGAATAAAATGAAATGGAACTAAAGAAGGGGGTGCATGCATAGCAAATTAACAGTTCAAAATCATTGGGCCTTGAAAACATGGGGTGTGGATATCAATCTGCATATGTCCATTAAGCACGCAGAACATACTAACAAACATGAACCCTCAGTCAACAATCTTGACTCACTCACAACCATTAGATCAAGTCCAAGTCAAACCAAAGTCAAAGTAATCAAGATCAACGCGCACACTTGAATGTCCATACACACCACCATGTACCATACCACACAAAGTTTAAAAAAATTTCAGAAAATCACACGTGACATGCACATGAATTTTAATGTGCTGTCATCACATAAGCCGCACGATGGTGAACATCCAATGGTCCACATTCAAACTGAGAACAAAACCCTAACACAAGAACACCGGCCGGAAAGGGACCTCCGGTCACCTTCTCCGGCGAACTACCACCGTCTGCAACCTCCAATTTTCCAGAATATCACAATGCATACATCAATTGAAAGCTAAGCTCACGTACATTATGAATATGCTAATAAAAATCACCAAACACATACGCACAGCAAGAACAGAGTCAATCAAATTAAGCCCTAGGTATAGAACTATGCCTCTAAGAAGCCTATCAACTAGCCAGGACGCACACGACCTCTACTAGGCCACAAACACCATGAAAACAAGCTAGATTCACTAAAACAAAGTTGAGGAAGGGAACCTGAAATATGATGAACTTTGGATCTACCAGAATACCAGAGATCCTATCTTCTTCTTCTTCCTTGGAGCTTCACAAACTAAGCAAAATAAATGTTGTTTGAGCTTAATATCTTGAGAGCAGAGAGAAAATTGCAAAATGTTGATGAAGCTTCACTGGGAGAATGATGAAGATTCAGTGTGCTCCTGATCCAACAATGCCAAACAATGATAATGCAGATGAAAAGTGGAAGAAGAGTGTTGAAATCGTGTGGAATCAGAGAGAAAGTAGAGAGAGTTTGAGGTGTTCTTGGAGAGAAATGTGGTTGTCAAAACTGAAAAATGAAAATGGAGTGTGTGATTTTCTTTTATAGTGTGAGCTTACCACGGTTTAATGAGTTGAGTTAGGGTGAGTCAAGGTGGTTAACTGAGTCCACCCTAACTAACTGAGTCAAGTTAGTTAGGGGGCGAGTGATCAAGGCTGTGCTAAGGTGAGGTGGATGTTTAGAGTGTTATGGTGGAGATTAATTGAATAAAGAAAACTCATATATGCTGCAACAACATAAACTTGTTCTACAAGCTTTCTCCTTCCATTTCCATGTATAGTGAGGCACGTGATGTGGTGTTCATGAAAAGTGTTTGGTTAAAAAGGGCAATGGATGAATGGTATGAGTAATGCACGTGCAAGCTTGGTAATAACAACATCAACAACATTTGTTTTTTCTGGTTTTTTATGGCAGTTTGGAACAATGGAGATATGGTGGTTTTGGTGATGATTTTGTCTCTACCCAATGGGTGGTTTGATGTGTTTTTGAGGTCATTGGAAAGAAGAATCATAATAGAACAACTTTGGTATGAGAAATGAATTGAATTGAGGCTAGGAATAGGTTGAAAAAAGGATTGGAACACACAAATTTGGAACTGATATAAGGGCGTGACACATGGTCGTTTGACAAAGCAACATGGCACTTAGGTTTTCAGCATGATCATAGTAAATTGGACCCATCATAACTTCTCAACCTTTGATCAAATGAAAAAATCATAAACACCACTTTTGAAGATCTCACATAGAGGAACAACTTTCATGTTGAAAGATTTTTCATTTGAGGCCTCTAACCATGAGTAATTGATCAATACATTTGGCCCACCATGTGTTTGTGAAAATGACTGCGCGCGTGCCCTGAAAATCTTGGTCATGACCTAGTTTTGAACCTACTTTGCTCAAACTTTGATCAATCATATCTCCCTCATTTTTTATCCAATGGAGATGTTCCACACATGGATTTGAAGCTTAAAGCAAGGCCTTTCATTGAGGCAGAGTGGAATTTTCATTTGGTGCTCCAAATTTGAATGGCCTTGTTTCAAATTCTGATGCAAAATGGCCAAAACTTGCTATTTTTAGTAACCCTTCTTCATCCAAAAATGGCAACTTTCCACATCTTGATTTTTTCATGATTCCTTTGGAGTTTCTTGATCAAATTTTGTACATTGGACATATGTAACATGAATTTCATGAATTTGGCCTTAAAAAGTCAAGGGTTGACTTTTTCCTCTGATTATTTGACTTGGCCCCAAATTCCTTGATTTTTTATCTTTCTTCCAATTGAATCACTTCTAAAACCAATTGAGATGCAATCTTCCACATCCATATACCTAGGGACATATAGGAAACCATGACATCAAGTCTTGCCCAAAAAAGCAAAGATTCCCTGATTTAAATGGAAACCCTAATTTTGGCCCCCTCTGGTTAGGAGGTAAAAGTGCAGTCTCCAATTTCAAATTCCTCAGAGTATGTTGTGTATCCTCTTAAAGGATGATGAGATATACCATTTGAGGATGATTTTGGATCAATGAGCTATCTCTTTTGAAGGTTTTCCTTCAGTTTTTGAATCTCTTGCATAGTGAAAGATGTAATGCTTCAATCTCCCATTGAATCTCACTTCCTTGAGGTTTTGGAAGATCAATTGAGATAATATGAGACAGGAGAGACCTCTTGGCTTGCCTAGAGCCAACTTGATTGACCTTTTTGTGCTTTGAATGATTCCTTGATTATCCACCTTCCACCTGATCACATGCCCTGATGGTAAGAAGGATGCCATGCTTCATTTTTCTATGTTAAATGCAATGTAATGTTAATGAGGTGGATATGATATGATAAATGATAATGCCATGCTATGATGACAAAAAGGGAGAGCAAATTTTGGGGTATTACACAGGGTTAATCATATGTTTGTATTCTGATCAGGGCTTTGTATATGAATTACTCATGAGTTTGACATGGATGTTATAGTAATATCGGTTTTGTCTGAACTCTAGAGATAGATTTAGACTTAACACTTGCGTGAGTATCAGTTCTTACTACTCTGTGTTGTTGAGTTGCGTGAGACATCACCAATGAGACAATACCGTTGTTCTCTCGACGTTGCGTTAGACATAACCTCTGTTGTGAGTGATACGTGAGGATATTATACGAATGAGTGATTTGTGTATGAAATGGTCGGAAGAATGCATGTGTTATTGAGTGATCTCTATTGAGTTTCTTTCCTCCGAAGAATGTGTTATTGTTATTTACTTGCTTTTTGTTCCTTTAATTTTCCGCATTTGCTTTTGGTTCGCTTAAACCAGAACTTTTGATTCATGAGCTTAGAAATATAGAAACCGTTGAATGGCATTCTTTCCCTCGCACTGATCCCTGTGGAGATGACAAAACTGGGTTACTTATATATTTTTGCTTGCTGCTATTCTGCAATCAACAAATTGGCGCCGTTGCCGGGGATTGGTGTGTCGATATTGAGTTGCATCGCATAGTTTCTATGTTTTTAAGCTTAGTACATAATTGTCTATATTGTATATTTACTTGTATAATGGTGCATAGTTAGTTGGGGAGAGTTTGTTAGATGTCAAACATGTTATATATTTGTATGCATTACTTGGCATTTTTCATTTCTTTCCATGTGTAATGTATTGATTTTAGTGAGGAATGGTGTTGTTGTGTATTCATTGAAATATACTTGTGGTGCTTGTAATTTGTGTGCTAATGTGCAGGAATAGGCATAAAAAGATCAAGATTGTGTTACACAAATGTTGGAGGCAAGTTACCATTAAAGGAAGAAATCAACAACAGCGTTCGCTAGGCGAGTGTTGGCGAAGATGCCAGCGAAGGTTCGCCTGGCGAACGTTAGCGAGAGTGCCAGCGAGGGAGTGGCAGAAAGTATGCAAAAACCTTCAGTAGGAAAAGAGGGTAAACTCGCTGGGCGAGGGAGCCAGCGAATGCTCGCTGATGTGTTCGCGAGGCGAAGGTGCCAGCGAGGGGGTGGCAGAAACTTTCACTTTTGAAAACACCCAAACTTCGCTGGGCGAGTGGGGTTGGCGAAGGCTCGCGTCGCGAATGATTTGGTTCGCCTAGCGAACAAAGCTTAACAAGTGTACATACTTGTTAATAGTTGTTTTCCATAAGTGATTGTATATATGTGTTTTCCATCATGTTTATGTGTGTGTACATATTTTTGTTTTTGGTTTACGTTTGCTTAAGTGTTGCAGATTTTATTTGGTATCTACCGGTGAACGAAGCAACATGGAGGAGCTTGTCCGTAAATAAGGTGTCGAGCTAACAACGTGAAACTAGCGCTTATTGGGAGGCAACCCAATGATTCTTGAGTTTGTACAGTTTTATGTTTAGTAGTATAGTTAATATAAAGTGACAATGGATGGAGTGAATGAGAGAAAGAACCAATTTTGAAAAACAAAATTTTCCTGCCCGTGCTTAGCGTGCGCAGAGGGCGCTTAGCGCGCCTTGTTTTGCAAAGAAAAATCTTTCATTTTCCATCCACTTTCACAAATTTTGGTTTTTATGTTTATTTAGTTTTAGTTCAATTTTGTTAGGTTGTTAGAATAATTTATGAGTTTGTTCTCAAGTTTTGTTTTTGATTAGCTTGATGATGCATTGTGTGATTTTTCAATTTTGATTGTTTCAACAAGAAAATGTTATGGTAGTGTGAAAAGTTTAAAGAAAGTTGCATTGCGTTGGTTGGTGTTTATTGCTTTTCTAGAACATAACATGTTTATGAACCTTAGGATTTGTACAAATTACATGTCTTTCATTCTCTTGCAATTTTTGTTCATTTATGAATCACTTTAGTTCATAGCCCATTGTGAGAAACCTCCATTGTTTACTAAATGCTTGGATGACTGATAACTTTGTCTAATTCGTTTGATTCATGCTTTATCTTTTGATTATTGTGATTTTGTGGAAGCATTAGAAATGATCAAGGCATTTGTTTATATTGAGCACAACTGTATCCAAAAGTATCTTACCCGTGAGTAGTGAGAATTTGTTAGCCCCTTTGAGACTAAAACAGTTTAGATCTAATTTTTAGTGATGAACTTGGTTTATGTACATAATTAGCAAGTTTGGTTCATCATTGAATTTAGTAAGTTTCTAAAATTTCTTCTTGAACCTTTGAAATTGTATACTTTGATTTCCTTGCCGTAAAAAGCATGGAGCATTCACTTGAGGTTTGGTTGAATTCAAGTTGGGGAGAATGAAAAAGAAGATGGTAAGTTGCTTGAAACTTTTGAAAAAGTTCAAACAAGCATGAAAAGAAAAAAAGTGTAAATATGAATGTGAAAAACATAGAAAAAGGATGCTTGTTTGATGAGAAAAAGAGAGAGTGAAATAATTGTGCATAAAGGTAGTTTGAGAAGGTTTGTGGTAAAGGAATGAGAATGGTGAATGAAGTTGTAATGTGTAAATATCATTTATCGGCAATTTCGATTCAATGGCCTGTAGAAATGTCCCTTTATTGTGAACCCGACCAAGCTACAACCCTTAAAGCCCTTAGTGATCTTTTTGCTTCCATATTTTCATTTTTGATTGTTAGATGTTGTATGAATTGATTTGTTATTTGCATTGTTTGTCAGATGAGTGAAATTTCCCCACGGTTGCAAACGCGCATTAATTTCTTCATTCTTATTTGAAGTGGAGTGTTAGGTGTGATTCATTCTTGAACATGTATTGCTTTTGGATATTGACATTTGTTTTGTGCTTAGACTTTGTTTCATATTCGTGGTGTCGTTGTAGTGTAGTGGTAAGCATTGCTTTGTGTGTACTTTTGATATTTGTACCATACGTTTATTTTCCGTTTGTAAAAACTTGTTGAGCATGAATTATTGATAATTGCTTTTGTTTCTTTGAGTTGATTGACTTTTGTTTGAGGACAAACAAAATAATAAGTTGGGGAGAGTTTGATAAGTGCAAATTGTACCTATTTTTGTATATAAGTTTTGTTGCACTTATCCTTACTTTGTGTTAAAATTGGTTGAATAAACCCCACTTTGTGTGTAAATACGTTTACTTTACGTTTTCGTGTGTATAGTGCGTTACCGTGTAAATATCATTGAGTTAATCGATTTTCATTTATTTTTATAGGTGTTCCAGCAATGGGATTTTTCCATATTCATAAAGAGCATTGAATAAGCTTTCCAAAGCTTCAAACCGTGCGTCAATCGGAGTTACGGTTCAAGAGTTATGAAGAAAACAAGTTCTGGTTTTCTGTCATGCTCGCTAGGCGAGCCCCCGTAGCGAACACTCGCTAGCTTGTTCGCTAGGCGAACCGGGGCGAACGAAAAGTTCCAGAATCGTGAAAAAACTCAACAGAAAGGTGGTTTACGTTCGCCTAGCGAACGGGGACTCGCTAGGCGAACCTGGAAAGTCAATTTTGCCCATTTAAGCCATTTTTCATCATTTTTTATGTTATGTTTTTGGGGGAACTTTCTCCCAACTTCATCAAACATGTTTTAGGAGTAGATTAGCTTAGAAACAACATTGGATGATGCATCTTGATGATCCGGAGTAGAATTTGCTTTAATCGGCTCCGACGAACCGTGAGAAATTTGTTCTTCTCCTTTCTTCTCTTTGTGTTCTCTTTTGTTGATGTTTGGTATGTAAATCTCTTGATACCTATTGTATTTCATCTAATCTATGTTTATGAATATGTTTTGATTCTCTATTGATTGTTTGTCTTTGATTGATTGTTTGTGGGTCGTGACAAAACCTATATCGAATCGTTAATCTTAGCTTATCATCTGTCAATGAGCAAGCTTTTGACAGGGGTTTGTGAATTGATATTCATGGTATCTTTTGTTGTATTGTGTTGATTAAGTAGCATGGGTAGCATGAGTAGGATCGATACGGTATTGCGAGGATGCGTGACAATAGCGATGAAGAACGGCGTTCGTATACAGTTGGTAAATTAGTTGAATGCAGGGTTAATCATATGTTTGTATTCTGATCAGGGCTTTGTATATGAATTACTCATGAGTTTGACATGGATGTTATAGTAATATCGGTTTTGTCTGAACTCTAGAGATAGATTTAGACTTAACACTTGCGTGAGTATCAGTTCTTACTACTCTGTGTTGTTGAGTTGCGTGAGACATCACCAATGAGACAATACCGTTGTTCTCTCGACGTTGCGTTAGACATAACCTCTGTTGTGAGTGATACGTGAGGATATTAGACGAATGAGTGATTTGTGTATGAAATGGTCGGAAGAATGCATGTGTTATTGAGTGATCTCTATTGAGTTTCTTTCCTCCGAAGAATGTGTTATTGTTATTTACTTGCTTTTTGTTCCTTTAATTTTCCGCATTTGCTTTTGGTTCGCTTAAACCAGAACTTTTGATTCATGAGCTTAGAAATATAGAAACCGTTGAATGGCATTCTTTCCCTCGCACTGATCCCTGTGGAGATGACAAAACTGGGTTACTTATATATTTTTGCTTGCTCCTATTCTGCAATCAACAAATTGGCGCCGTTGCCGGGGATTGGTGTGTCGATATTGAGTTGCATCGCATAGTTTCTATGTTTTTAAGCTTAGTACATAATTGTCTATATTGTATATTTACTTGTATAATGGTGCATAGTTAGTTGGGGAGAGTTTGTTAGATGTCAAACATGTTATATATTTGTATGCATTACTTGGCATTTTTCATTTCTTTCCATGTGTAATGTATTGATTTTAGTGAGGAATGGTGTTGTTGTGTATTCATTGAAATATACTTGTGGTGCTTGTAATTTGTGTGCTAATGTGCAGGAATAGGCATAAAAAGATCAAGATTGTGTTACACAAATGTTGGAGGCAAGTTACCATTAAAGGAAGAAATCAACAACAGCGTTCGCTAGGCGAGTGTTGGCGAAGATGCCAGCGAAGGTTCGCCTGGCGAACGTTAGCGAGAGTGCCAGCGAGGGAGTGGCAGAAAGTATGCAAAAACCTTCAGTAGGAAAAGAGGGTAAACTCGCTGGGCGAGGGAGCCAGCGAATGCTCGCTGATGTGTTCGCGAGGCGAAGGTGCCAGCGAGGGGGTGGCAGAAACTTTCACTTTTGAAAACACCCAAACTTCGCTGGGCGAGTGGGGTTGGCGAAGGCTCGCGTCGCGAATGATTTGGTTCGCCTAGCGAACAAAGCTTAACAAGTGTACATACTTGTTAATAGTTGTTTTCCATAAGTGATTGTATATATGTGTTTTCCATCATGTTTATGTGTGTGTACATATTTTTGTTTTTGGTTTACGTTTGCTTAAGTGTTGCAGATTTTATTTGGTATCTACCGGTGAACGAAGCAACATGGAGGAGCTTGTCCGTAAATAAGGTGTCGAGCTAACAACGTGAAACTAGCGCTTATTGGGAGGCAACCCAATGATTCTTGAGTTTGTACAGTTTTATGTTTAGTAGTATAGTTAATATAAAGTGACAATGGATGGAGTGAATGAGAGAAAGAACCAATTTTGAAAAACAAAATTTTCCTGCCCGTGCTTAGCGCGCGCAGAGGGCGCTTAGCGCGCCTTGTTTTGCAAAGAAAAATCTTTCATTTTCCATCCACTTTCACAAATTTTGGTTTTTATGTTTATTTAGTTTTAGTTCAATTTTGTTAGGTTGTTAGAATAATTTATGAGTTTGTTCTCAAGTTTTGTTTTTGATTAGCTTGATGATGCATTGTGTGATTTTTCAATTTTGATTGTTTCAACAAGAAAATGTTATGGTAGTGTGAAAAGTTTAAAGAAAGTTGCATTGCGTTGGTTGGTGTTTATTGCTTTTCTAGAACATAACATGTTTATGAACCTTAGGATTTGTACAAATTACATGTCTTTCATTCTCTTGCAATTTTTGTTCATTTATGAATCACTTTAGTTCATAGCCCATTGTGAGAAACCTCCATTGTTTACTAAATGCTTGGATGACTGATAACTTTGTCTAATTCGTTTGATTCATGCTTTATCTTTTGATTATTGTGATTTTGTGGAAGCATTAGAAATGATCAAGGCATTTGTTTATATTGAGCACAACTGTATCCAAAAGTATCTTACCCGTGAGTAGTGAGAATTTGTTAGCCCCTTTGAGACTAAAACAGTTTAGATCTAATTTTTAGTGATGAACTTGGTTTATGTACATAATTAGCAAGTTTGGTTCATCATTGAATTTAGTAAGTTTCTAAAATTTCTTCTTGAACCTTTGAAATTGTATACTTTGATTTCCTTGCCGTAAAAAGCATGGAGCATTCACTTGAGGTTTGGTTGAATTCAAGTTGGGGAGAATGAAAAAGAAGATGGTAAGTTGCTTGAAACTTTTGAAAAAGTTCAAACAAGCATGAAAAGAAAAAAAGTGTAAATATGAATGTGAAAAACATAGAAAAAGGATGCTTGTTTGATGAGAAAAAGAGAGAGTGAAATAATTGTGCATAAAGGTAGTTTGAGAAGGTTTGTGGTAAAGGAATGAGAATGGTGAATGAAGTTGTAATGTGTAAATATCATTTATCGGCAATTTCGATTCAATGGCCTGTAGAAATGTCCCTTTATTGTGAACCCGACCAAGCTACAACCCTTAAAGCCCTTAGTGATCTTTTTGCTTCCATATTTTCATTTTTGATTGTTAGATGTTGTATGAATTGATTTGTTATTTGCATTGTTTGTCAGATGAGTGAAATTTCCCCACGGTTGCAAACGCGCATTAATTTCTTCATTCTTATTTGAAGTGGAGTGTTAGGTGTGATTCATTCTTGAACATGTATTGCTTTTGGATATTGACATTTGTTTTGTGCTTAGACTTTGTTTCATATTCGTGGTGTCGTTGTAGTGTAGTGGTAAGCATTGCTTTGTGTGTACTTTTGATATTTGTACCATACGTTTATTTTCCGTTTGTAAAAACTTGTTGAGCATGAATTATTGATAATTGCTTTTGTTTCTTTGAGTTGATTGACTTTTGTTTGAGGACAAACAAAATAATAAGTTGGGGAGAGTTTGATAAGTGCAAATTGTACCTATTTTTGTATATAAGTTTTGTTGCACTTATCCTTACTTTGTGTTAAAATTGGTTGAATAAACCCCACTTTGTGTGTAAATACGTTTACTTTACGTTTTCGTGTGTATAGTGCGTTACCGTGTAAATATCATTGAGTTAATCGATTTTCATTTATTTTTATAGGTGTTCCAGCAATGGGATTTTTCCATATTCATAAAGAGCATTGAATAAGCTTTCCAAAGCTTCAAACCGTGCGTCAATCGGAGTTACGGTTCAAGAGTTATGAAGAAAACAAGTTCTGGTTTTCTGTCATGCTCGCTAGGCGAGCCCCCGTAGCGAACACTCGCTAGCTTGTTCGCTAGGCGAACCGGGGCGAACGAAAAGTTCCAGAATCGTGAAAAAACTCAACAGAAAGGCGGTTTACGTTCGCCTAGCGAACGGGGACTCGCTAGGCGAACCTGGAAAGTCAATTTTGCCCATTTAAGCCATTTTTCATCATTTTTTATGTTATGTTTTTGGGGGAACTTTCTCCCAACTTCATCAAACATGTTTTAGGAGTAGATTAGCTTAGAAACAACATTGGATGATGCATCTTGATGATCCGGAGTAGAATTTGCTTTAATCGGCTCCGACGAACCGTGAGAAATTTGTTCTTCTCCTTTCTTATCTTTGTGTTCTCTTTTGTTGATGTTTGGTATGTAAATCTCTTGATACCTATTGTATTTCATCTAATCTATGTTTATGAATATGTTTTGATTCTCTATTGATTGTTTGTCTTTGATTGATTGTTTGTGGGTCGTGACAAAACCTATATCGAATCGTTAATCTTAGCTTATCATCTGTCAATGAGCAAGCTTTTGACAGGGGTTTGTGAATTGATATTCATGGTATCTTTTGTTGTATTGTGTTGATTAAGTAGCATGGGTAGCATGAGTAGGATCGATACGGTATTGCGAGGATGCGTGACAATAGCGATGAAGAACGGCGTTCGTATACAGTTGGTAAATAAGTTGAATGCAGGGTTAATCATATGTTTGTATTCTGATCAGGGCTTTGTATATGAATTACTCATGAGTTTGACATGGATGTTATAGTAATATCGGTTTTGTCTCAACTCTAGAGATAGATTTAGACTTAACACTTGCGTGAGTATCAGTTCTTACTACTCTGTGTTGTTGAGTTGCGTGAGACATCACCAATGAGACAATACCGTTGTTCTCTCGACGTTGTGTTAGACATAACCTCTGTTGTGAGTGATACGTGAGGATATTAGACGAATGAGTGATTTGTGTATGAAATGGTCGGAAGAATGCATGTGTTATTGAGTGATCTCTATTGAGTTTCTTTCCTCCGAAGAATGTGTTATTGTTATTTACTTGCTTTTTGTTCCTTTAATTTTCCGCATTTGCTTTTGGTTCGCTTAAACCAGAACTTTTGATTCATGAGCTTAGAAATATAGAAACCGATGAATGGCATTCTTTCCCTCGCACTGATCCCTGTTGAGATGACAAAACTGGGTTACTTATATATTTTTGCTTGCTGCTATTCTGCAATCAACAAATTGGCGCCGTTGCCGGGGATTGGTGTGTCGATATTGAGTTGCATCGCATAGTTTCTATGTTTTTAAGCTTAGTACATAATTGTCTATATTGTATATTTACTTGTATAATGGTGCATAGTTAGTTGGGGAGAGTTTGTTAGATGTCAAACATGTTATATATTTGTATGCATTACTTGACATTTTTCATTTCTTTCCATGTGTAATGTATTGATTTTAGTGAGGAATGGTGTTGTTGTGTATTCATTGAAATATACTTGTGGTGCTTGTAATTTGTGTGCTAATGTGCAGGAATAGGCATAAAAAGATCAAGATTGTGTTACACAAATGTTGGAGGCAAGTTACCATTAAAGGAAGAAATCAACAACAGCGTTCGCTAGGCGAGTGTTGGCGAAGATGCCAGCGAAGGTTCGCCTGGCGAACGTTAGCGAGAGTGCCAGCGAGGGAGTGGCAGAAAGTATGCAAAAACCTTCAGTAGGAAAAGAGGGTAAACTCGATGGGCGAGGGAGCCAGCGAATGCTCGCTGATGTGTTCGCGAGGCGAAGGTGCCAGCGAGGGGGTGGCAGAAACTTTCACTTTTGAAAACACCCAAACTTCGCTGGGCGAGTGGGGTTGGCGAAGGCTCGCGTCGCGAATGATTTGGTTCGCCTAGCGAACAAAGCTTAACAAGTGTACATACTTGTTAATAGTTGTTTTCCATAAGTGATTGTATATATGTGTTTTCCATCATGTTTATGTGTGTGTACATATTTTTGTTTTTGGTTTACGTTTGCTTAAGTGTTGCAGATTTTATTTGGTATCTACCGGTGAACGAAGCAACATGGAGGAGCTTGTCCGTAAATAAGGTGTCGAGCTAACAACGTGAAACTAGCGCTTATTGGGAGGCAACCCAATGATTCTTGAGTTTGTACAGTTTTATGTTTAGTAGTATAGGTAATATAAAGTGACAATGGATGGAGTGAATGAGAGAAAGAACCAATTTTGAAAAACAAAATTTTCCTGCCCGTGCTTAGCGCGCGCAGAGGGCGCTTAGCGCGCCTTGTTTTGCAAAGAAAAATCTTTCATTTTCCATCCACTTTCACAAATTTTGGTTTTTATGTTTATTTAGTTTTAGTTCAATTTTGTTAGGTTGTTAGAATAATTTATGAGTTTGTTCTCAAGTTTTGTTTTTGATTAGCTTGAGGATGCATTGTGTGATTTTTCAATTTTGATTGTTTCAACAAGAAAATGTTATGGTAGTGTGAAAAGTTTAAAGAAAGTTGCATTGCGTTGGTTGGTGTTTATTGCTTTTCTAGAACATAACATGTTTATGAACCTTAGGATTTGTACAAATTACATGTCTTTCATTCTCTTGCAATTTTTGTTCATTTATGAATCACTTTAGTTCATAGCCCATTGTGAGAAACCTCCATTGTTTACTAAATGCTTGGATGACTGATAACTTTGTCTAATTCGTTTGATTCATGCTTTATCTTTTGATTATTGTGATTTTGTGGAAGCATTAGAAATGATCAAGGCATTTGTTTATATTGAGCACAACTGTATCCGCATTTGCTTTTGGTTCGCTTAAACCAGAACTTTTGATTCATGAGCTTAGAAATATAGAAACTGTTGAATGGCATTCTTTCCCTCGCACTGATCCCTGTGGAGACGACAAAACTGGGTTACTTATATATTTTTGTTTGCTGCTATTCTGCAATCAACAGATATATATGACATGTTCATGATCAATGGACATCGAAGCAATGCATATTTAAAGAGTTCAAGTTGTTATGCACTTACCTCTTGAAGCTCCTTATGCTAATTGTCAAAATGCTTGTGCCAGAAGTAATCCAATGCTTTAGACACTCTTGATTGATCCCTTAGAAGCTTTTAGGATGATCAAAACCACCTGGAAATCTCTGGAACAAGAATTGGCTCTTTCTTGCAAAAGTGGTAAAAGTGACCAAAATGGTATCTCACTTAAATGGTGTTACAGTTGAGGGATACTTGTTGGAACAGCTCAAGGATGGTATTTGGAGAGTATTTGAAGGGTTAATTGGTTTTGAAAGTGATTGGATTAAGACATGGCTTGAAAAATGCAGAAAAGTCAAAATTTGAGGTTTTGGAGGTTGACTTTCTGATTTGGTGTTTGTACAATGAGGATGAAGGTTTGAACACCTCCAATGGATGATTTTTGATGTGTTTGGATGGTTATTTGAGTGGTTTGTGCTCTGGTTTCAAGAATTCCCAAATTGCTCCAATGTGACTTGAAATTGAAGTAAGAGATGGAGAGTGAGAAAACAAGGCTTTGGTATTGTTTTGGTGTGGTTTGAAACATAAAAAATGACCTCTATTTATAGTAGAGGAAGTTTGTTTTTGAAGGAATAGTGAATGGAAATTGGTTTACTTTATTATCCAATGGATATGCCCATGTATCACTTTTTCAAATGCCAAGGTACCAAGTCTTCTCTTGGCCATTGACTTGAGCTGGTCTTGGTAGCTTTAGGTCTTCTGATTTTTGCAACAACCTTAACTTAATTGAACTGATATGTGCTGGTTTATGCCAGCTCAATGCACCACATCAATTCCAAACGACAAATCTTGGTTTTGGATTTGCAACATTGATGATCACATGCCAAAGGGATTGGATTCTTGCCTTAGGGTCCAAGCTTGCAGGTTCTTCATGATTGACTGAGATTCTTGTTGAATTTGGATGAGGATAAGTCTTGCATAGTCACCAAAATTGGACTCAAGAATCGTGTTCCACAAGTAATGCACAAAATCTGTCTTGGAAATCAGTTTGAGCAAGGCATGTTGTGAGGTTCATAACTTCTTGCTCAAATTGAATTAATGGGAGTTCTTGTACTTTTTGGAAAGCTCTCATGACATACTTTAACTTTGATGTCCACCAATGGACCTGGTTTAGCTTGAATCATAATGAAAAATGGTCCAAAAGTTGGTGAAAAACCTAGACAGATTTTGTCTAAAAAATTTTCTAAGTGTTGGAAAAAGTGGTCATTTTCATGTTTTTGTGATTTTGATCAATCCATAACTCAAAATCCATGAGGATTTGTGTAGCACCTCAAAATTTGCCATACCTTTTCCTAACTTTTTATGGCTTTCGCTCTGCATATCCATTAGGTCATAACTCATTCATTCATTTGCATTGGGCTCCTGAGGCGTGGGATCACGGTTTCTTATCTTCTGTGTGAGTTGGTTGATATTCATCAATTGAAGATGGTGGTTAGGGTTCATAGCAAAGGCATCTTAACATAAGATCCAGTTGTGGATTCATCGAGGGGCAGGTTACTTGGAATTTAAGATATTCAGCGTCATCATTCACATTCATCATCATGCGAATTCAAATTCCTATTTCAATTACCTGAAGCATAACCATTAGCTCGTTTTCATGCTCAGTTGAAATTCAAGTTTCAAGCTATGAACCTTTCATCTTTTAAATCAATTCCAGAGTATCCATTCGTTATCCATATTCACTTTTTAACCCATATTCAATTTTAAATCCATTCAAACTAAATTCAATCCATTTTACCAATTTCCAAAACCAATACCCAATTCTTAACCCAAAACCATTGTCTAAAATTCAAATTCAAACCAAATAAACTTGATTCATCTCCAATTGTTTTAAATAGGACAAACCATTGTTCAAGTTCACTTTTATGTCCATGAATTTCATTTAAGTAAAGAATCACATCCAACCATCCATTCATATCCAATTTGCTATATTTCTAAACCACATTTCCATTGCCAATTCATGAAGAAAGAATACATATAGCAGTTTTAGCAGCAAAACAAAGAAGATTCCAAAGCATTCTATATCAGTTCACCAACAAGGTTTCTAAACCAGTTTTCATTAATACATAGCAGCAGCAATTTATTTTGACAGAGAAAAATAAATACAGGTAGCAGTGAGAAAATAAGGGCAACATTTCAGAAACCAAGTTGTACAACAGAAACTAACAGAAAAAACTAACTCTCTAACAGAATAGAAAACTCTCCCATTTTCTTCTCTCGATCTCTTCATCCTTCTCCATTCTTCTTCTGCAATTTCAACCAATCTCTTCATTCTTCATCATCACCAATTCTCCAAGAACCTCTATCATCTTCAATTTCCTTCATCATCAATCTTCACTTTCAACCTGTAAATTCATTCAGAAAAAATCATAACAAAAAACCTTCATTTCGGGAATCCATCTTCAGCTTCAGTTTCTTCATTCTCTTCGATATCCCATCCTCAATTCTTCAACACTCTTCATTAGCAGAAAAATTCCCCATCATCCTCAATTCCAAATCACCATTATGTTCTTCCATCTTCTGCAATTCCTCCCTCTGTACTTTCAACTCTGATTCACCTTCACAATTAACTTCAATATGCAGAATTTATCCTCTCTCTATTGCTCCACAACAAGAAAAATTCAACCACCTACAAAATTCACAAATCCAAGGTCAGTTCAATATCAACAATGTCACACACAAGTCATCGACATCATCGCATCATCTTCATCATCATCAATTCTGAACTGCCATCGCACATCAACTGAATTCGACACAGAATTTTGCAATTCGACAATTCGACGCCAAAGCAGAATCGTACGCGAGCGATTCACCATAGTTTAGCAAGAATTACGCAACGAAGACGAACCAGAAGAATTGAAGAAGGAGAAAGAGAATCCAAATTCGCAGTGAAAAGGAGAAGGGAATCAGAAACCACGTTACCTGAATATCTGGGTTTGTTTGACGAACGCTGCCTCTGAAGAGCCGCCGAAGCTACTCCGGCAGGTAAGATTTCCACCTCGTCCTCTCTGATTCGGGCTACCGGGATGTAGTTCGTTGTTGTAGAGACCAAGCCCCTAAGGTTTGGATCTCTCGCGAGTTTCTTGATTGCATTTAACTTAGGATTTCACGATTTAGGGTTCTTCCCTTCTCTCTTCGGTTCTAGTTTTGATGAGGATTTAGAAGAAATAGAGGTTAGATTAGACTTCATCGGAGAAAAGCGAGGTTCGACGGTGGGAGTTTGGAGTCGATAATATTGTGGCGCGGCGCTGTGTTTTGTGACCGGTGGGGAGTGTGGAGAAGAGGGAGAACGAAGGCTTAGGTTTATACATTGAGTAGCTTTCATGGATTTAGGGTTTTCCTTAAAACCTTGTTTCAGCATGAACCGGGCTCTGGCCCATGATGATCACATTTCTTTTCCCAAATTCAATTCTCACCCTCCTCTTTGTCCATACTGGAAACGGATAGGCCTGGTAGAAGGGCCCAGACTCCATGGAAGCGCTAATCACACACCACCACCAATCTTATTCGCACCCCCTGGTTCTCATGAAGAGGCCAATGCACCTAGTATCAAGGCCCTGAACTAAACCATGCTACGTTTTTTTTTCTTTTTTAGCTAATGTCATTTTTTTTAAGCTAATGCTAACCTTTTTTAATTAGATGTTAATTTCATGCTAATACTGGATTCCTTTTTTAGGTTAGAATTAATTGAATTAATTAAATTTAGATTTTAGAATTTGATTAATTCTAGAATTTGCTTTTTTTGGATATAGAAACTAACATTTGTTAGTTGTTGACTAATTGTAGATTAATTTCGATTAACTTTTGTGTAGGAATCAATTTCAATTCGATTTAGATATTGACTTTGGAATTGTTTTCGAATTAATTTCGATTAGATATTAATTTTCATTTAGTAATCTAATCTTGACTTTAGTTAGTTTTTAGATTGGAATTTAATCTTGATTAACATTGATTCTCATGGACTTGTAATTTTGTTTAGTAGTTATTAGTTGTAATTCGATTAGTGGGAAGTGAATTTCGATAATTGTTTTCGGACGATTATTTTTTGGTTTTATTGCACTAATCATTTTTGCTAAATGGCACTAATCGTTTTAGCTTAATCACACTAATTGTTGTTTTAGCTTACTAGCTCACTAATTGTTTTAGCTTAATGGCTCATTAATTGTTTTTGGTCTATTGGTTCACTAAATGTTTTGGCTTAATTGTCCCTTAATTGTTTTTAGACTTAGAAATTAATTTCGAATTAATTGATATTGATATAGTTTGATTTGACTTAGTTCTAACATTGACTAAACATAGGTTTTAGTGCTAATAGTTTCATTTGATAACTTTGTTAATAGTCCTTAATACTTGATACATGTTAGTTTTTGACTAAGTGTTGTTTACATTTTAGTATTGATCTCACTTACTTCTTATTTGACAATTTCCATTTGAATTTTGACTAACCTTTGAGTTGTTTTGTAGTGCTTCACATTTGATTAGAAGTTACTGTAGCATACACTGTTGTGATGAACAAAGTGTGCTGTAAAATGTTGCTATTCTGTCTGATTGCATACATACCTGTTCTGTTATGGAAATAGTAGCTGTTATAGGCTGTTTTTGCTTGTTGCTGGTTTTTATAGCTATGGAGGTGCTGGAGCGCTATTGTTGTTGCTGTTTATGGCTTATTGCCTTGTTTTATTATTTTTATTCATGAATGGTGAAAGGCATGTGGTTCCATGTCTTTCAAGGATCCATTCCACTTTCTAACACTTTTGCTCGTTTATACTAGGTTACTAGAAGTGTGCCGGTTTGCTTATACTTTGCTTGCGTTGCTACGGATTGATATCCGTTCAGTATTACTTCTCTTCCCTTTTACTAATTCCGCATTTTTTTCTTTTGTGCCCAAGACCTCCAAAGAGGTATCCCATTCCCGTATCCCCGTGTAAGACCTCAAAGAAGGCAATTGACGGAAGGTAGGGTTCGCAACCGACCCCCGTTATTCTAGTTGAGTCGTTCTTAGCTCTCATTACATGATTAAAGCTTTGAACATCACCTGCTCTTGTTATCGAGTCGGTCAAGTGGAAGGTAGGGTTCGCAACCGACCCCCGCTCATTGTCATTAGCTCACATCTATCGATGTTGACGCTTATGTGATATCATTCACATCTTTTTTATTGTTTTACTTTGATATTTGATATAATTGTATTGCTTGTTTTAGTTTTTGCTTCCTCATTAGGATACCTATTCTAACTTGTCCAAGTTAGATAGGTTAGAAAACATAACATAGGACCAACAAATGCATGCTAACTTGTAGGACCGAGTTTCCCCCTTAGACTTTTTGTGTGTCCTTCCTCTTCGTTCTCTCGCACCCATGCGATCGAGATCGTTCCCTGTGTTCCATAGTAGCGTGAACTACGGATGCTCTGATTCCTCTTTCTTTTCAGATTAAGGATACGTAGGCACGAGATGCGATATCTCGGCGAGCATACTAACAACTAACTTCCCTTTTCTCTCGCACCCGTGCAATCGAGATGAATCACCTAGCACACTAATAACTAACTTCCATTTTCTATTACACCTTTGAGTCATCTCTTCTCATCTCCCTTAATCCACTCATAAAGGATGCGTCATTTCCGTTCTACCGCAAACAGGTAAACGCGTAAGACTCCCACGCCGAGCGGCAACACCTAAACTGCTAGGACGTGAACGTTGAAGTATTCCATCTAAAAAGATGCAAACAAAGCAAAGTCGTCCCTAGTGAGGGGAACTACGTCGCTCTGATTCTTCATTTGTTAATGGAGATACGTAGGCAGGAGATCGTGCGAGATCTCTGCGAGCACAACCTTATTTATCAACCCTTTTGCCTCCCTTTAGCAACCCGTAGTGGGTCGAACTATGACTGCTCTGACTTCCTCTCTATGGTTAGATTGAGGATACGTAGGCACAGGCGCGACGCCTGACGAGCAAACTTCCCCCACAAATCCCGTAGTCCGAACTACATTGACTCTGACTTTCCCGCACCCGAGGGAATACGTAGGCCTAGGACGACGATGTACTATCGATTCATTTCTTTTCTTTTTCCCCCCGTTTCTCCATTTCACCTGTTCTCCCGTTCCTTTCCTGTTTAGCAGTTGAGCTTCAGATAACCTACACCCTTTAATCGATAACAAACAAGCATGGATCCCATCGAGTACGATGGATGCAAGGGGGTGCTAATACCTTCCTCTCGCGTAACCGACTCCCGAACCCAGGCTATGGTTGCGATGACCATTCCTTTCCCTTTGTTGAGGTTTTCTTCGATCGTTTCCTTTCCCTGCGTCGGGATAAATAACGTTCGGTGGTGACTCTTCTGTTCCTTTCCGCCGGTTGATTTTTGCAGACGCGACAATTTGGAATCTTTTGTAGTTGAAACTTTTAAAGTATGTCATGTGATCTTTCATTTGACTTTTGGATGGAAGAAAAAGGCCTTAGGGTTTGGGAGTTATGACCTTGCAAAGTTGGTACCAAATCCATTTTGTTCCATAACTTAGAAAAATTTAAGTTTCTTATGGTTGCCCCTTTTGCAAGAAACCTCACTTTTCTTGATTTTTCTTGATGGATGATGATCAAAACCATGCATTAACATTGTTTTGGACTTAGGGGAGCCACATTTGTGAAAAATTTTAAAAAATCAAACTTGATTTTGGGCACAGTTGACTTTTTATCAGATGAATTCCAAACTGTGTGATTCTCTATGCAATCAAGTTCTTGATCTAATCCAAACCTAATGGATGGATTCCATAGGTGTTTTAGGGTGTCTTGAATCATGTCTCAAGGTTTGGGAACATGTCTTGGTCCAAAGTCAAAGGTACAATTGACTTTTTTTTCAAAACCCTAATTGTAGTCCAGATGAATTTGAAACTTGTGAATCAAGCTTCTTGGATCAATCCATTGTTGTAAATGGATCAATGTGGTGTATTTGAGGCCCTCAAATCATGTCTTGAGGTCTTGGTTCATGTCTTTCCTCAAAAGTCAACTTAGGGGTGAATTAGGTCAAGAAACCCTAATTCCTGATTTTTGATGAATGCTTCTCCTGAGGCTATTTTGACTTGATGATTGGGTCCATGAGGTACCTTTGAGCCTTTTGGGTCATGTTTTGAAGCATTGGCTCATGCCCAGATGAAAATTTTCATCTGGAGTCCTTGGTCGACCAAAACCCTAATTTGGTGACACTGGTTATCTTGAGGCTTGATCCACTTGGAATGTTGCATCTTTGTGCTTAATTCTTGATGTGGGAGACCTCTTAATCCTTTATGGGTGTTTGAGAGGTTAGACAAGTTGAAGATCATGTCATTTCTTGATTGATATTTTGTCTAAGTGTTCTGAGAGGGCTTAAAACCCTAATTTCTGATTGTAGTCGATGCTCAACAATCCTTGAGAAGATTGATGAGGTATGATGGTACATCCATATTGTGGTGATGATTTTCACAATGATGGGAAATTTTGTGGTTAAAATTTGGGGTATGACACATATATTTATCAAATTTAATTAATGAGGGTAGATGTGTGGGAGATACAATTGAGAATGAGAGAGTGAAGGGGTTATAGGAAGTTCTAGAAATCGTCTAATTGTAGTTCCACATAAAAGAGAGTGTCTGTCACGCTTCTAACTTTTTTATGCTTGCAACTTAGGATATTTAGGAAGAAGAACAAAAGTGACAGATTCTAAAAGCAAGAAGTTATGATTAGAATTTAACAACATTGATGCCCAAGTTATAATTAGAATTTAACAACACTGATGCCTTGAAGTATTTCATGTATTTAGTGAAATGAAAATTTCAAGAAATTATAAATCTTAGAAAATTAGTCAAATTTATATAATAAATGAAATGAAATTTTTGAAAAAAAATACTTGCATCTTAGAACATTAGTAAAATTTAATACAATACACGCAGTAAAAATTTAAATTTAAATTCTCTTTTGCAGTATACTTAGATGATATATGTTGTCTTTATCCCATCTTCTTGTCTCTCTTTATAGTGTTCTCAATTAATGATTAACTGTCACGAAAAAGACTTACAAATCTCACAAAACATATTAAATAATATAATAATAAATCAAGGGTTGCGATTTCCGGTGGTCTACTGCGGCGGTGTGAAGGTACCGGTGTGATGGTTTCTGTTAGCTACATCTTCTCAGATCCAATCTACCCTTGGCTGAATCTCTAACTAATGTTGGTTTAAACTCCTATTCCTAAGAATAGGGACCGCTTTGGTGGAGATTTGGACAAGAAATCACTGACAAGAATGGGGAGGGGGAGAGGACGGCCAAAAAATAAAAAGGTGTTATCGCCCCTTGTTCGTACTCTGGATATGGAAAGAGGAACGGAAAATGGTAGCACCTCAAGGAGTTTCAACAGCAGTCAAAATGAAGGAAATGAAGAAAATAAGGAAGAACAAGGGAACCTAGAAATACCAGATTCTGTATCAAAGGAGATACCAACCAAGATGAACATGGAGGATCAACCAAAAAAACTATGGGTTGATGTTATTAGTGGCAACAGAATGGCGTCAAACTGTATGGCGATCGAATTCATGGCACCTTCTATGGTAGAAGGGGGTGTTGAAGTTGAAATCGAGGAATTAGATGAAGAATCAGAAGTGAAATTCTGGGAGTCTGCCTTGATAATGTATGCGATAGGAAGAGACTTGAGCATGAATGCAGTCAAAAAATTCATGAGTAAGTTTTGGAACTTCGTTAAATTGTCGGATCTATTTTATCATAAGGAAGGGTATTTCCTGTTGAAATTCCATTCGTTCAGGGAACGTGATATGGTTCAAATGAGAGGTCCCTTCACTATCCAAAATGTCCCAATAGTATTGAAAGAATGGAGTCCAGATTTTAACTTTAAGAGGGATATGCTAAGAACCCTTCCAATTTGGGTGAAACTTCCACAACACCCTCTTCATTTATGGGGCCCTAAAAGTCTTGGTAAGATTGGGAGTGCTCTTGGAAATCCTCTCTTCACGGATGAATGCACAGCTAATAAACTCAGAGTCTCCTATGCAAGAATTCTAGTGGAGGTGGATGTTACACAGAAATTAAAGGAATCCATAGCTATCAAAGATAGTAAAGGAAGGAAAATTGATCAGGTTGTGGAATATGAATGGAAGCCCAAGTTTTGTGAGAAATGCCAAAAAGTGGGACATTCTTGTTCTAATGAGAAGCCAAACTTTACTAAACAATGGAAGCCTAAAGTGATTGAAGTGAAGGTAGTGACTCAAAAAGTTGAAGTAACTCAGGGAGATCATGAACCAGAATAGAAGATATGCAACCAGAAAACAAAGATACAGCTAGTTCTTCATGGACTCAGATCTCTGTCAGCAGGAAAAGCAAAGGTAAGGCAATTATTAATGAAGCTGATAAGAAAATTGATTGTCACAATGAATTTGAAACACTTGGGATTTAGGATGATCCAAGTGTTCAAGAAGGGTTTCCATGATTATATGGTGGAATGTGAGAGGAATAAATAATGCAGGGAAAAGTAGGGAAGTTATAGCTAGAATTCATCAACTAAATCCTGCATTAGCTGTGCTAGTAGAAACTAGAGTGAAACATAATAAGGCTTCAACCATTAGAAATAAAATGGGGACTAAGTGGAGATTTATAGACAACTATGAAAGTCATCAAAATGGTAGAATTTGGGTGATGTGGGATGAGGCTAAGCTGATTGTGAATAAATGCAATAGTTCTGACAAGTATATCCATTTTGAAATGATATACAAATTGAACAACAAGAAGGTTTGGTGTACTGCTATTTATGGATCAAATAGATTAGACCAAAGAAGGAATCTTTGGAAGGATATAGAAGGGCTGACTACCAATGGGGAATGGTTTCTAATTGGTGATTTCAATAATGTTTGTAGTGCCCTTGACAGAATTGGAGGCAGAGAGGTTATGAAGAGGGTGTTCATTGATCTCACTACAATGATGGAAAAGATTGGTCTTCATGAAAAAGAGAGTGAAGGAGACCACTTTACCTGGTTCAACAAGCATGAGAGAGGGGCTGTCTACTCAAGAATTGATAGGGTTATTGGTAACATGTCATGGATCCAAAGTAATCTTAATACCAACTTTAAAATCTTGGAAGTGTGTCTGATCATGGGCTTCTTGCCCTTGTGACTGAACCCATGAATCAGATTAGAAAGTCCAGATTCCAATTCCAAAATGCAGCGATCCATCTTGAAGGTTTTCAAGAAACAGTGAGACTAAATTGGGGATCAATATAACTGGGAATGCTATGTTTATTATATGGAAAAACTTTATCATTTGAAGAACCCATAAGACAGTTAAGCAGATCTTTCAAAGGGATTGAAGAACAACTGACTGCTGCCAGGACTGATTTGAAAGCTACTCAAAAGCTATTGATAGAGGATAGAATGAACTGTACCTTAATTGAGAAGTCTAAGAAGCTGACAGAAGATGTGATTAGACTAAACAATTTTGAGGAACAGCTTTTTCGTCAAAGAGCTAAAATTAATTGGATCAGGCTTGGTGATGGGAACAATAGCTATTTCATGCCTCTCTGAAACAAAAGAACCAATATACTCAGATTAAAGCTGTAACTGACAGTGAAGGGAGTGTGCATACAGCTCAACAAAAAATTAAGGAGGAAATCTTGAAATTTTACACTGAGTTAATAGGAAAAGCTGCTCCTATTTTGAAGGGCATAAATGTGATGGACATGAGAAATGGGCCTCAACTGAACAATGATCAAAGGTTGTTTCTAATGGAACCAGTTTCTGAGAGAGAGATTAAGAAAGCTCTTAATGGTATACATAGGGATGCTCAAATAAATCGGTTATTTAAATAATCCATATCAATATCAAAATCCGGTTATTGAAAACCGGTTAATTATTAGTATGGTTTAAACTAAATCCATATTTTGGATATATTTTTAATATGGTTTTAACCAAATCCATAATTTGGATATCCATATCCAAAATAAAAACTAAATTAGTCAATAATTTTATAAAAAAACAAATTTTCTGAAAAAAAAATATTTTTTTTGAAATTTTTTTTTTAAAAAAATATTTTTTTTTTGAAAAAAAAATATTTTTAATTTTTTTCAGTAAATTATTTTTTTTTCAAAAAAATTTTAAAAATGATTTTTTTAAAATAAAAAATATATTTTTTTCAAAAATTAAAAAAAAAAAAATTTTTTGAACATAAATATTATTTCTTAAAAAATATTATTTTTTTGAAAAAAAAATCTTGAAAAAATCTATTTTAAAATAAAATAAAATCAAAACTAATTATAAAATTGGTTATGGATATAACCGGTTAATAACTGGTTTATAACCATTTTAAAAAATGAAAATCGGTTATGACAATTGGTTTTAATAACTGGTTATAACATATGGATTATTTATGGTTATGGATTAATTATGGAAATTAACCATCTATGAGCATCATTAACCATGGAGAAATTATCAATACTCATTTAATAGTTAGGCCACACAAGTAAACTCAAATAATCATAATAACATACTGTATATGAGAAGTATAACTCTTTAAAATTATGAACCCTAAGAATTGCATATCAATTGAAAACAAATCACAAAACATATCACAATTAGTTTAAATATTCATACTCCTTAAAACTTAATATGTGACGAGTCATTTAGCTTAATATGATGTTTTAACATGGTAGATCATAACTTAAATCAAGATTAAACTCACTTCAACTCAGTATATGGACTAGATTACTTAAACATTATAGCTAAAGGGAAGAACAGTTAAGCAAACAAATAATTACACATAGAAATAATTACAAATAATTGTTTCATGTCATTAATAATTACACATGGAAATATACATCACGACTAACACAAAAATATAATAATTTTGAAAATAATAATTAACACTTATAATCATATTAAGTGAAAGAGAAATACTTATTTTAATTTGTATTAAATACTCAATAAATATTTCACCCTTACTTAGACATGATATATGAAATGATATAAGAAACTCAATAACTTAAGCATGATAATGAGTGGAATCTAATAAAAATAGGAATCATGTAGACATCATATTCAATCTTTTCACAATATAGGGGCAAGTATCATTGATTTAAAATAAAGGATTCTTTATGCTCTTAAAAAGTTATGAATTCCTATTTTAAAAACAAGTCATTTTAATAAAAATTTACTTGAATTCATAACATTGTTTTAAAACAAGTCATTTTTAAAAGAATGATTTAAAATAAAGGATTCTTTATGATTTAAAAAGTTGTTTAAAAACTGGATTTTTTTTTTTAAGAATATGAAGAAAAAAAAAATTGTGTGTAAAATTCATTTATAAAAACTTGATTTTTAAGTCAAAAACCGATTTTAGCTTAAAAACCAGTTGTAAGAAAATGAATATCCAGTTTTAAAAACTAGATTTTTATATCCAAATCCGGTTTTTAGTTGAAAACCGGTTATGAAATATATAACCGGTTATAAAATTTGGTTATGGATATAACCGGTTTATAACCGATTTTGTAAAAACAAAATCATATATATGGATTGGTTATAATAACCGGTTAAGATAAATGATTTTATATTGGATATGGATTGGTTATGGGAATAAACCAACGTTGAGTATCCCTAGGTATACATGATAATTCTTCCCCTGGCATAGATGATTATGGAGCAAAATTTTTCAAGGCAACATGGGAGATAATAAAGGATAACCTTGTGCAAGCTATTCAGGAGTTCTTTGACTCTAGCAGGCTGTTAAAGGCAGTTAACTGCACTTTAGTCACCTTGATTCCTAAGATCCCACATGCCTATATGATCAAAGATTATCGCCTAATATCCTATTGCTCTACTCTATACAAAATTATTTCAAAAGTCATAACTAGTAGAATGAGCAAGGTTCTTAATAGTGTGATAGATGACAGCCAAGCAACCTTTGTCCCAGAAAAGCACATACATGATCACATCCTGTTGGGTTATGAACTAATTAAAGGGTATAGTGCAAAAAATGGCCCTCCTAGATGTATGATCCAAATGGATCTTCAGAAAGCTTATGATTCTGTAGAGTGGTGTGCTCTAGAAGCCATTCTGAAGGAGTTGAGTTTTCCAAATAGGTTCATCAGCTGGATCATGGGGACTATTACATCAGTTTCTTATAGATACAAGGTGAATAACAACTTAACTGAGTCATTAAGGCAAAGAGAGGTATAAGGCAAGGGGATCCCCTCTCCCCTTTGCTTTTTGTGGTCATGATGGAATACTTGCATAGAAGACTGCAAAGGCTTAAACGCAATTCTAACTTCAATTTCCATGCTAAATGTGAGAAGTTGAATATCATTAATATCCGCTTTGCAGATGATCTTCTACTTTTTGCTAGAGGTGACATAGGTTCAATTGAGTTATTTATGAAAGCTTTTAGAGAATTCTCATCTGCTACCGGCCAAGTTGTGAACCCTAATAAATGCAAAGTCTTTTTTGGGTATGTGGATGAGCCAACCAAGAGTAGCATATTGCAAATCACTGGTTTTGCTGAAGGTATCCTCCCCTTCAGGTATCTTGGGATCCCTCTCTCTAGTAAGAAATTGTCTGTTAGTCAATGCTTGATCTTGGCAGAAAAAATTACTTGTAGAATCAAGCATTGGAGCTCAAAGCTGCTGAGCTTTGCTGGGAGACTGCAGCTTATAAACAACATCATCTTTGCTACTTCTAACTATTGGTTTCAATGTATACCTATTCCAAAAGCTGTGTTAGTTAAAGTTAATGCCATATGCAGATCCTTTTTATGGTTCCACAAAAATGTCCCCTATAGCTTGGAACAAAGTTTGTAGACCTAAAGCTAAAGGAGGCCTAAATATCATTGATTTTCAGGTGTGGAACAAGGCTTGCTTGGCCAAACTTTTGTGGAATTTATGCAGAAAGAAGGAGAGCTTGTAGATAAAGTGGATACATAGTTACTACTCAAAAAACCAAGATATTATGCAGGTGCCTATCAAAAATTCCTGTACTTGGATTCTTAAAGGAATTCTTAATCAAAGGCACCAATTAGAGCAGCTAGTTGATTGGAATGAATTAGTTCAGAAAGAAAAATTTGCAACAAGAGAGATGTATATGACTATGCTGGACCAAGCAGATGAGGTTAATTGGAGATACTTATTGAAAAGTAATATGGCCAGGCCTAGATCAATTTGTACCCTATGGCTGTCATGCCATAAAAGGCTTCCTACCAAAGACAGGTTATACAAATTGGGTTTTATTGATGATGAGCAATGTTGTTTCTGTCAGCAATGTTGTTTCTGTCCAGAGAAGGAATCAATCCAACACTTATTTTTCGATTGCCTCATCTCCAAAAACATTTGGAATGAGATATTGGGTTGGCTTCAAATTCCACACCATGCCCAAAAGTGGGATGATGAACTAACTTGGCTCATTGGAAAATGTAGAGGGAAAGGATGGCATGCCAATGTCCTTAAGTGTGCAATAGCAAAAACTTTCTATGCTATCTGGATTCAAAGGAATAATACCTGCTATGGGATTACTAGTAATATATGTACAATTGTTCCCACTGTCATAAACTGTATTGTTCAAAGAGTTTGGGTGAAAGCTCAAATTAGAAAACATGTTAGTGGCCTATTGATGCCTTAATTAGGCTGTCCTTGTATCTTGTCTTTTGGGTGGCTGGATCTTGTTGATCGCCTTGCTTGTATTGTTTTTTGTCTAAGTAATATATGTTTGCTTGTTCCAAAAAAAAAAATGGAGTTTAAAGTAATGGCTTTTAAAGTAGAATAAAAAACAAAAGTGAGTAATATTAATAAATTCATATATAACAACTTATATAGAAAAACACAACATAAAATCCTATTCAATCCTCACCATAAAAATGGAGTTTAATTCTTTTTTTACAAATCCACAACACTCATGTCATCATCTTCTCTCATCCTCTTTAATATGAATATGTCTATCTCCTTACATAAACATTTATGTTTGCTTGATGAGGCTTGTGAATTGTGACATTCCCATCAATCTGAAGCACAACCAAACTTAAAATCAGAAAAAATATTAACAAAAGAAGCACAACCAAACTTAAAATCAGAAAAAATATTAACAAAAGAAGCACAACCAAACTTAAAATCAGAAAAAATATTTACAAATTCTTTTGTTGTTGTTGCTTACTTCATGTCACCAATAACCATCATATATTGTGTTCCTCCAATTTCCTTTAATCCATACCCAGCATCCTTTATACAAAAAAAAAAAAATATTTTCTTCAATTTGATAACCACATGCCCCTCTGTAAATTTTAGAAAGCAAAACATCATTCAAAATAATAACTATGACTAAAATGTTGAATAAATAAGAAAAGTGATGAAGTGATTTCTCTTTACACGGGCAGTTACAAAAAAGTGATGGAACCGTTTTTGTTTTTAAAGGTTAATTTAGAAATAACAATAATATTTAAAGGATAATTTAGGAAAGAAAATAGGCTAGATCAAATTCTCCAATCCTCTTTATATATATATATATATAATTAGTATGAAAAATTGTGTTAATTTAGTTTTAATGATACTTATTTTTTTAATATTATATTTTAGTTTGGTTTAATGTATTTATTTTCATTATTACTTTTATTTTAACCATAATCAATCTTTCTTATTTGTAATATATATTATATGATATATTATATCAAAATTTTTATTTATTAATAATTTAATAATATAAATAAAAAATTAATTTATAATTTAGATATTAAAAAATGCATTCATATTAAATTGTACTCTCTCCGTCTCAATGTATAAGAAAAAATAAAATAAATATCACACTTATTAATAAAAAGTAAAAATATAAAAATTTTATTTACTGTTTTATAGAAATAGACTGTTTAAAAAGATATAAAAAAATTATAATTGTTTATTAACTATAAAAAAAATGAGAAAGATAGTAAACTAACTATAATTCATATATATATATATATATATATATATATATATATATATATATATATATATATATATATATATATATATATATATATATATAGAGAGAGAGAGAGAGAGAGAGAGAGAGAGAGAGAGAGAGAGAGAGAGAGAGAGAGAGAGAGAGAGAGAGAGAGAGAGAGAGAGAGAGAGAGAGAGAGAGAGAGAGAGGATCAACTTACTCTTAGAGTAAGTTTTTTTGACTTACTTCAAATCATAGTCCTTAAATTGAATCTTATCTAATGGTTAAATTAGTCTTTTACTTAATTAACCATTAGAGAGAGAGAGAGAGAGAGAGAGAGAGAGGATCAACTTACTCTAAGAGTAAGTTTTTTTGACTTACTTCAAATCATAATCCTTAAATTGAATCTTATCTAATGGTTAAATTAGCTTTTTACTTAATTAACCAATAGATTAGATTCAATTCAAAGACTATGATTTAGAGTAAGTTAAAAAATTTACTCTTCGAGTAAGTTGATCCCCACCTCTATATATATATATATTTTTTACTTATATTTTGAAAGATAGTATACATAATTTTGGATAGAATTATATATTTTTAATTAATCATACCAAATACCAAATCAAACGGACCCGGAGTAAATTTATGTTTGGAAGAGTTATTCTTGTTCAAAACCATAAACTTTACCGCGATCAGTCTTAATTTAGAGTGATCTATCTTTCTTAAAGATTGGAAAGCTATTTGAAAAAACTTTGGAGGTGGACTTAGAAGCTTGCTTTGATGGAAGTTATGAATGTGGAAGGATTAAAGTGCTCCTTGACCATGGGGCTCCCATTGTTGAGGAAGTTAAGGTTTGTATGGGTAATATACATTCACCATTTGGGCAGACGAAGAAATTCCGTCTAAACTGTAGTATGTTCTGATCATGCTTGTGATGTTGAGGTGGCTAGTGAATTAAGTGACTTTACTGTTTTGGTAACTTTTTTGATTTTAAACAAATTAAAAGATGAATGAATAATTAAAATATATTATCTATTGAGAGTGAAAATTTGATTTTAGAGAAAAATAGAGAAAATTGGAAAAGTAACTAAAGCTCAAAGTCACCTTATCCCAATCCTTGAATATAGTGAGATCTAGTGGTTCTCTTCCAAGTATTTTGGAAAGTACATATTGCATTTCTCCAACACGTAAAAAGACCATTTCGGTCTAATAACAAATAATCTGGAACATCTCTCTTTCGTGGCCCCAACTGTTGACAATGTTGGTTATCATGATGTGATATTTTTACCCATATGTCATTTTTTGAAATTTTATATATTAAAATGCCACCATTTGAAATTTTTTTCCCAAAAATATCATGTTATTCATGGATTCGCCCTTTTATTAGACAAGCCATTGAAACAGAAAAAAAAATACCGTCAATAATTCGACCAACCATTGGCCGACCCCATTAATTACTCAGAAAAACTTTCTCAATTCGTCCTTTTATTGGACGAGCCATTGAAAAAAAAAAAACCTTTCAATGATTCGGCTAACTATTGACCAATCCCATAAATGACTCGGAAAACTTCTTCAGTTCGTCATTTTATTAGACAAGCCTACACAGAAAGTGTGGCATTTTAGAAAAAAAAAAATTTAGATAGTGGTATTTTAGTACATAACATTTCAAAATGTGGCATTTGCGTAAAAAAATCTCATGAGGTGCCTATTGGGTGGTCACTGAGTGAGGAGAAAAGCTCATACCTGGGCCCTTTTTTTAAGATTTCGGTTTCTCACTCTAAACCAGCTGTAGCACGTCATCAAGGAACCAGGATGTTTACATCTGTCGTCCCCTCACTTGATATAGGTAATTTAAACTATTTGTAAAATAAACTTTATAATTCTCTCTCTAATCTCTCTATTTCTATCTCTATCTATTTATCTATTTATCTTTATCTTTCGCATTAAGTTTTCTAATCAATAAAATATTTTTCTTCAAAAGAAATAGAGCCTTGTCTTCTTATTCAAATTTTGAGATATGTGAAATTAGCCAACATTACTTGTGACATGAAATTATGGATGAAATAGAGAATGATGAATAAATTTGCATCATTAGTAAAAGAAAATAAGCATCATAATTTAACCAAAATAATCATTAATTTTTCTAAGAGGGCAGAAAATATTTAATTTGGTTAAGTTATCAAAAGTCATAGCATATGAAATTAGATTTAAAAAATCAAGAAAAAATATGAGGAAAGAAGTTAAGAGATGAGTAAAAAAATTATTTAAGATATAGATTAACAAAAACTCATACTCTTTTTATTTATGGTTAAGATATAGATTAACAAAAAGATTCTCCATGCCAATTTAACTTGATAATTAAAATTTATGAAAGATGTTTTTTTAATAATTCATCCAGCATGTTTTTCTTATAAATAATTAATAGGATTAGAATCTATGATAAATTGGATTAGAAACTATTATAATATAACAACGTATTTAAATTAACAATTGATAAAAGATTGTAGAGAATTAAAAACAGTTATAAATATCTTTAGACATCTCCATGTATTTGTTCCTTTGTTACAATGCACGTAAAAATGCATAGTTGAGAAATATAAAAAATCATTTGTACATATAGACTTGTTTGTCTATAACACTATAAAAACATTAGTCCATTTATTACATTCATGAATTCTAATAGTCTTAGTCAAACAAAGTGTCAAGGATGCCGTTGCGACATCTCATTGATCTTGTAATCTGTTATACTCGCCTTTGATGAATAGAAATATGTCTCTCCAATATAAAATAAACAAAAAAAAACAAAATATTATTAGTACAAAAGAAACAATATATATTAAATCTGAATTAGATAAAGAAGCAATGTTGAAGTCCCTCTTCTATCTCTCTTTCACTAATAAATGTTATTGTACTTGAAGTTCCAAAGTCATTTCCTCTTTCTCCTCTATTTCATCATTTTCTCTGTAATTCAATTCTTTCAATAAATTGCGTTGCTGTTACGAAGCACGAATTTCCATCAAATTATTTCTTATAACTTTTTCTAAGTTTTATTTTGGTTTGAGTGATTGAAAATTGAAATTAAAAAAAATACATATAAAAATTATGCAATTTATCCCTTTCATATGTGTTGGGTAAGAGTTAAAAAAAACTTAAATTGAACACAAAAGAGTAATACTTAATTGTTATGGATAAACCGTCTTTAAAAGTACCAGCTAAAATCTTGTACCTTCTTTGTAATCTATTGTTATAGTAGATGTTTAGAATAATCCTCTGGCATATAGTTTATAATACTTCTCTCTCCTATAACTAGAGTCATAGCAAAATTTGAAGAAAATTTGATACACACTTTCTAAAAAATTAAAGATGTAATTGAAACAATCAATTGATGTATAAAATCATCAAATGACCAATTTTCTCATTTTAAATAAAATAAAAAAAGAAAAACACACAAAGGAATATTCGACTACCATTAGTTATAGTAGATGTTTAATTAATTTACATGCTAAAATAATGTGTAGAAAATCCAAAAAAAATTTGAGAATTGGAAGTCATACCTTAGTAATATCATCGATAACATTGCCTCATGTTCTCCAATTATTATCCTATTGGAATAAACAAATTCTCTTGGGTTAGATAAAAAGAAAAAAATATTTATTTTCTTTCGGATGAGTATGTGTTGCTTAGTTTCTTTTTTATTCTCTTTGATTCTCTCATTTTTTAGTTGGCTTAAATAATAAGAGGAAGTTAATTAAATTATAACCGTTAAGCAGGTGGTTCCACTGTGTTTGTAGTTATTTGTATAATTGTGGAGCAGTTTTTTCCACTTTATTTCTATTCTCACCTCCTTTTAATTAGTTACCAGTGCAAGAGTATTTGTGGAAAAAGAAATAATTACTTGAAAGTATTTTTAGAAAAAATTAAGTTCAGCCCAAATTTCTCCATCCTCTTTATATATAAGAATATATATAAATAAAATGGAAATTTAATTTAAACATGAAGGATAAAACATAAATGCTAAACATATATTATACAAAAATATAAAAACACAAAATAAATAGCCATTTTGTTTACCAACATAAAAAAAAACAAAAGAAAGTAAAAAAGACTATTATGAATTGTTGATGTTTACCGAAAGAATACTGTGGCCTCCATTACCATGTTTATTGTAATACCCCTTTTTAATTTATTTAATTGTCGTGTGTTATTTTATTTGTTTGGCCTGTTTAGGGTGTGTGTAGTTGAGTGCGGAGTTGTAGTGTCCTTAACGGATTGAGATCAATAGAGCAACTGGAGAACTCTGAAGAGATCTATTATTGAATGAAAGAGACAGATCAATAATTATTAGTCCAAGAAAATATTTTAAGGTAACTCTAATAATTGATCAATTGGGTTGAGATGACAAAATATCAATTGGAGGTATTTTACCCTGTTGGATTATATTATATAATAAGTATTATATATATATATATATATATATATATATATATATATATATATATATATATATATATATATATGTTAGAAAAGAAAAAGGGAGAGAAAAGAAGAGAAGGAAAAGAAGAGAGAAGAGGAGGAAGAGGAAATTGAAGAAATATCCGTCTCAATCGCGATTAATCGGGTAAGGGTGAGGAGTTCCAATTATATCATGCTTGTGTATGCATATGTATGTATTTGTTTGAATGTTTGGTTGAAAAATATATGTTTTCCATTTGGTTGAAATTGTGAACATTTGATAGAAATGGTTAATTGAGTGGAAATAATGATTTAAGGTTCCCAATTGATGATAGATGATGAATATAGGTCGCTGTGCGTTTAATTGGTAGTATACTGATGTTTAGATGAGATTTGGAGAGGAATTGAGTAAAACCCGTAGCAGAAATTATGCAGGAAAATTCTGGGTATTCGCTGCCCATACGCGTAATGGGCAAGGCAATACGCGTAGTTGGCAAGGCAATACGCGTATTGGGCAAGGCATTACGCGTATGGCAAGAGTGATACGTGGACGTTATGCGTATGGAACCCATTTTTACACGACCTTCTGCTGAAACACGTAATGGTACGCGTATGGGTCTGGGCAATACGCGTATGGGGGTAGGCAATACGCGTATGGCCAACAAGAGTGCAAAATTTTGCCGTTTTCGCGATTTCTTTCCCGTTTTCGCGTCCAAGGCGGTTTCTTTTGGTTTGAGAGGTTGGGAATAGATGCCAAAATCTGAGGAATGTGTAATGGGTGATGAAAATAATTAATTTAGTAATTTTAGTGAATTAATTAGTAATTAGCTAATTAGTGGACGAGTGCCCGGTGAGGCGTGCAAAATGTGTTGTGTGGCACTGTTTGTGTGAGGTGCGAGCTATTTTGGGATAGCCGAGGTAATTCTTGGTGAATTACGGTGAGTGTATGACTCACGTAGGCTCAATGAGGATCGTGTATTTTACTTGATGATAGTCTCTTGTGCATAATTTGTGTGTGATGATGTTGTGTTGTAGGTGAGGTAATTCCAGTGTGAATTACGGCAAGCGTATGGCTTATGTGTGATCAGGAAGATTGTGAAGATGTATGATTGTTGTCATACATGTGTGTTGTATGCATATTTACTGTCATGCATTCATGGTGTCGGTGGTGATGAATCATTGCTCAAGAGAAGTGTATGTGATTCATCTGAACTCCAATGTGGAGTGTGGTGGAGACAAATCATTGCTCAGGAGGAGTGTATATGATTTTTTGTGGAGATAGATCATTGCCAAGTAGAGGTGTATGTGATCTATCCGGATTCTATTATGAATCGGGTTCGATCGAATGAACCATGGTGTATGGTTCCACTTGCATTGTATTGTGTCATTGAGTCATATTGCATTATTATGTTTTTTTTGAATTATATGTGGAAATGACAGGTGTGTCGTGAATGTGTGCACATTATGTGTGATTGCTTGATTATTATTCCTTAACATGTGTTTTATACCGTTAATTATTGAATGAAGTTCCCCCCTTTATCGTTTCTAGTGTCTGGGCTTCGTGGGGAGTACAAATATATATGTCATAACTTGTGTATATGAATATATAATATCTTTGTGTGCTATACATGTTAGCATGTGGTGTGTGGGTGAGTTGAATAATGTATGTGAATGAGATGGTTACATATTATTATGCAATCTTGTTATAGTTATTATTTCTCACCCTTCTACTGGAATATGCTTTTTATGGCATAATGCAGGTTAGTCGCTGTAGAGGCGTGGAGGCAAGTGGAAGAGTTAGACCTTCATTTTGCTTAGACCTTTGGTGTCTGCTCTGATACGTAACACGGGAGTCGGGGAAACGCCTGTGTTATTTATGTTTATATATGTGAACGTATATATTTTAATAACTTGTAGGTACATTTTGATGTTATGAAACAACTCATTTTGCAAAACGAGTCAATTATGGATCATTCCGCTTTATTCCATAATTGAACTTCCTTTTGTTGGAAAAAGTTTCCTGTTATTATTTATTCCATTTTGTGTTATGTATCAAAGTTATGAGCAGGTGGGCTACGTTTTTCTCAAATGTGGAATTCTTATTTCTGTCGAGAAAATTTTTTATTCACTCTGATTTAATTATGTATTATTTCTGCGCTAGACGGGAATTGAGGTGTTACAATTGGTATCAGAGCAGGTCGGTCGGTCCGGCCAAGTTGTTAAATCGGTGTGGCATGACAGTTGAATATTGTCGATGTTGTTTGTTCCTTAGTATGTGATATACGTGTGAAACACTGTCAGTGCTTTTTGGTTTTCTAGTCCTTTGTTTTCAGGAGTGAGAGTGAGATAAGTGGGGGAGAAGTCGGTGCTTCTCCAAGTTGCTTCAGTTGTGGAGCGTTGGCTAGTGTGTCATTGTTTGCAAGATTATAAGTGTTGTTTGGACAGTGTTGTTCCCGATTCTAGAGGGAATGCGGAGGTAAGGTTTATGTCGACTAAGGATATGCGCCTTAGGTAATTTTGTGCACAAGATGCAAGAAATTCTATTATGGTCTGGTAACGATGGTCTATGCCCCATCATGATTGTCGGCTGTCTATTGACAAATTGAGGAACTGATCACCCTTAATCTCTTGATGATAGTAGACGAAATTATGTTGGATGGAATAGACGTGTCTTTTCGGCTTGGATAGTGTGTACAATGAATTGTTTGGAATTAAGAAAATGATTGCAGATTGTTTTGATGAGTCGACGAGGATTCTTATATCGGAAGATGAGGTGGATTAGAGGCTTTGGTATGTTGGTCAAATCGGGATGTCTCTGAGGGAGAACGATCGGTCATTTTGATGGTTGCTCCTCAGAGAGTAGAGAGTGAACTTAAATTGGACGAAGGTGGATAGCTAAGGTTATGTCTGCTAAGTAAGTAGAAAACTCTTAGTAGATAAGGTTATGATGCTTGTTACGTTTGTAATAATAGCGTTCGGGAATTGACAGGAAAGCCACGGTGAAGGGCTGCTAGTGGTGTGTGATTTCCAAATGTGTTTCCGGATGGAATAACAAGCAAGATGTGTATAATGGTATTAAGGCTATGGAAAGCAAAACTTAGAGCTTTGATGAGTTTTGAGAGTTCTTTTTGGTTGATGGTTGATGCATGTTGGCATTTGTGGAATTTGGATTGTCCATAGAATGAAACTGTGTATGGATTACTGATAGTTGAATAAGGTAACGATCGGGATTAAGTGTCCATTTTCTAGAATAAATGATTGGAATCACATTGGTTGTGGAATATATGAATCGTATCTTTCATATTTAATTGGATAAGTTCGAAGTGGTGTTCATTGAGGATATTCTGATCTATTACAAAATCAGAAGGAGAGTATGTAGGGTGTTTGAGATCGAGTTGCAAGTGTTGAAAAGAAAGGAATTTTTATGCTAAGTTATTCAAGTGAGAATTTTGGTTAAAAAGGTTAGTTTTCTTGGATATGTGATTTCTGATGATGGTATTGTTATGGATCCATCGGAAGTAGATGCAGTTCTACAATGAGAGGCTCTGAAGTCGGTTAAGGTGATTAGAGAGTTTTTGGACTTTAGTTGGTTATTACCGGAGGTTATGGAAGGCTTTTCCAAGTTAGCATTTTCGTTACTTCAGTTGACTTGCAAAGGGTAAGTCGTTTGCCTTGGATGTTCATTGTGAGGGAAGTTTGAGAGGGCTAAGGTAGAATTCGCCTACGGCTCTAGTTTTGATTCTGCGTGATCCTAATAAACCGTTTGTAAGGTATTGGGATGCGTCTATGCGAGTTTGGTCAGTGTGTTAATGCAAGATGGTAAAGTCGTGGCTTATGCTTTACGGCAATTGAGGATTCATGATTTCAAGATGGCTGCGGTTACTTTCGTGTTGAGAATTTGGGGGTATTATTGTTAGGGTTTGGAGTTCGAAGTGTTTAGTAATCACAAGAGTATTGAGTACTTGTTTGGTGGAAAATAATAGGGTATGAGACAATGAGGATGGTTAGGATTCCTGAATGAGTTATGACTTTAGCTGGCATTGTCCTATTGGTGAAGTTAAGTCGAAGGTTTTTATATATGTCTGTTTTGCTGATCAGAGGATTAGAATTATTTGAACAGTTCGGAGACTTGTGTCTGGTATGTGAGATAACACCGTGGAGTGTGAGGTTGGGTATGTTGGAAATGAACTATGCTTTTTTTCTGGTGAATATTAGAGAGAGTCAGAAGTTGGATATGAAATTGGTAGATTTGATTGTTGCGGGTAATCAGAGTGCGCATCGAAAGCGTGATGTGGCACATTTCGTATATGTGTGTGTGGCTTGTAAGAGTTCATAGGTTGAACATTGGAAACATGTAGGAATGATGAGACCATTGGACGTTTCAGAATGGAAGTGTTAGGTGAAAGGTTTAAATATTATTCATGGGCTACTATGTAGATGGATGTTTTGGTGTTATGTTCGATTGGTGAATTGTAGCATTGCTGTAGTAATGTTGTGTGACAAGGATGTTGGTATTATGGTTATCTAGAGGTTGTTGAAACGATGTTGTGTCATGGAACCTTATGTTCTTGTTTTTGTTGTTGCCTCGTTTCCATCGTGATGGTTCGAGTGCGAGTAGCTAATTCCTATGTGGGGAATTAGGGGAATGTTAGCTATGGTGAGGATAACGATCTTGTGGTGTTCTGGTTCTAGAGTGAACCTATGTGTGTTCGTAACTTGGGTATTCTTTGATTCGTGAGTTATTCGTCAAGTGCATTGCATGGGCATTGCATCTTGTCGTTGTTATTGTTGTTGTTAGCAAGGTGGTTGGTCAGCTTGTGTTATTCGTGGTGTGCCTAGTGTTGGCATGATAGTTGGCTAGTCGGATGCGAGAGTCGTGTCCGGAGTTATTCGTCTCAACTATATTTTCGAGGACGAGAATATTTTAAGTGGGGGAGAGTTGTAACACCCCCTTTTTAATTTATTTAATTGTCGTGTGTTATTTTATTTGTTTGGCCTGTTTAGGGTGTGTGTAGTTGAGCGCGGAGGTATAGTGTCTTTAACGGATTGGGATCAATAGAGAAACTGGAGAACTCTGAAGAGATCTATTATTAAATGAAAGAGACAAATCAATAATTATTAGTCCAAGAGAATATTTTAAGGTAACTCTAATAATTGATCAATTGGGTTGAAATGGCAAAATATCAATTGGACATATTTTACCCTGCTGGATTATATTATATAATAAGTATTATATATATATATATATATATATATATATATATTTGTTAGAAAAGAAAAAGGGAGAGAAGGAAAAGAAGAGAGAAGAGGAGGAAGAGGAAATTGAAGAAATCTCCGTCTCAATCGCGATTAATCGGGTAAGGGTGAGGAGTTCCAATTATATCATGCTTGTGTATGTATATGTATGTATTTGTTTGAATGTTTGGTTGAAAAATATATGTTTTCCATTTGGTTGAAATTGTGAATATTTGATAGAAATGGTTAATTGAGTGGAAATCATGATTTAAGGTTCCCAATTGATGATACATGATGAATATAGGTCGCTGTGCGTTTAATTGGTAGTATACTGATGTTTAGATGAGATTTGGAGAGGAATTGAGTGAAACTCGTAGCAGAAATTATGCAGGAAAATTCTAGGTATTCGCTGCCCATACACGTAATGGGCAAGGCAATACGCGTAGTTGGCAAGACAATACGCGTATTGGGCAAGGCATTACGTGTATGGCAAGGGCGATACGTGGGCGTTATGCGTATGGAACCCATTTTACACGGCCTTCTGCTGAAACACGTAATGGTACGCGTATGGGTCTGGGCAATACGCGTATGGGGGTAGGCAATACGCGTATGGCCAGCAAGAGTGCAGAATTTTGCCGTTTTCGTGATTTCTTTCCCATTTTCGCGTCTGAGGCAGTTTCTTTTGGTTTGAGAGGTTGGGAATAGATGCCAGAATCTGAGGAATATGTAATGGGTGATGAAAATAATTAATTTAGTAATTTTAGTGAATTAATTAGTAATTAGCTAATTAGTGGACGAGTGCCCGGTGAGGCGTGCAGAATGTGTTGTGTGGCACTGTTTGTGTGAGGTGCGAGCTATCTTGGGATAGCCGAGGTAATTCTTGGTGAATTACGGTGAGTGTATGACTCACGTAGGTTCAATGAGGATCGTGTATTTTACTTGATGATAGTCTCTTGTGCATAATTTGTGTGTGATGATGTTGTGTTGCAGGTGAGGTAATTCCAGTGTGAATTACGGTAAGCGTATGGCTTATGTGTGATCAGGAGGATTGTGAAGATGTATGATTGTTGTCATACATGTGTGTTGTATGCATATTTACTATCATGCATTCATGGTGTCGGTGGTGATGAATCATTGCTCAGGAGGAGTGTATGTAATTCATCCGAACTCTAATGTGGAGTGTGGTGGAGACAAATCATTGCTCAAGAGAAGTGTATGTGATTTGTTGTGGAGATAGATCATTGCCAAGTAGAGGTGTATGTGATCTATCCGGTTTTTATTATGAATCGGGTTCGATTGAATGAACCATGGTGTGTGGTACCACTTGCATTGCATTGTGTCATTGAGTCACATTGCATTATTATGTTTTTGTTGAATTATATGTGGAAATGGCAGGTGTGTCGTGAATGTGTGCACATTATGTGTGATTGCTTGATTATTATTTCTTAACATGTGTTTTATACCGTTAATTATTGAATGAAGTTCCCCCCTTTGTCGTTTCTAGTGTCTGGGCTTCGTGGGGAGTACAAATATATATGTCATAACTTGTGTATATGAATATATGATATCTTTGTGTGCTATAGGTGTTAGCATGTGGTGTGTGGGTGAGTTGAATAATGTATGTGAATGAGATGGTTACATATTATTATGCAATCTTGTTATAGTTGTTATTTCTCACCCTTCTGCTGGAATATGCTTTTTATGGCATAATGCAGATTAGTCGCTGTAGAGGCGTGGAGGCAAGTGGAAGAGTTAGACCTTCATTTTGCTTAGACCTTTGGTGTCTGCTTTGATACGTAACACGGGAGTCGGGGAAACGCTTGTGTTATTTATGTTTATATATGTGAACGTATATATTTTAATAACTTGTAGGTACATTTTGATGTTATGAAACAACTCATTTTGCAAAACGAGTCAATTATGGATCGTTCCGCTTTATTCCATAATTGAACTTCCTTTTGTTGGAAAAAGTTTCCTGTTATTATTTATTCCATTTTGTGTTATGTATCAAAGTTATGAGCAGGCGGGCTACGTTTTTCTCAAATGTGGCATCCTTATTTCTGTCGAGAAATTTTTTTATTCACTCTGATTTAATTATGTATTATTTCTGCGCTAGACGAGAATTGGGGTGGTACAATTGGTATCAGAGCAGGTCGGTCCGTCCGGCCAAGTTGTTGAAACAGTGTGGCATGGCAGTTGAATACTGTTGATGAGAAAAAAATAAATAAAAAAAGTAGGCGGACTTGGCGGGCAAGCCCGCCGCCCGCCAACCCGCCACCTTGGCTGGGCGAACTAGACTTTCATGCCCATTTCCACTTTGCCTCGCCCCGCCTTTTTTTGGCGGGCTCAAGGCGGGGTAAGGCGGGCGGCCCGTTTTGCCACCCCTAATATAAACTGTATTATGAGGGGATTTGCAGTTATATTTGACATGGCAGTGTTATATTATAATCACAAATTATTATTTATTTTTAAAATAAAAAAACAATTATTTAAGAGTAAATTTGAAATATGAAAAAGAGTCCGCCCAAAATTCTCTATCCCCTTTATATATAGTTATAGATAACATTAAATGTAATATAACATTTAACTAATTTCTAATTTCTAAATAAATAAATACATAAAGATGTAATATAACATTAAACTATTAATTTCTAATTTTTATAAGGCTGCTTTATTAAAATAAATTAATATTAATTTCTAATTTCTATAAACGTTTCAATAAATTAAATTAATATTAATGTTTTAATAAACTAAAGTAAATTAATATTAATAATTAACATATTATAAAATATTAATACTAATATTATAATATATTAATGATATATTTAAATAAATATATTTAATTAAATAAATATGTTAATTAAACTAAAAGTAAAAATTAAATAATTAAAACATATTAACATATTATAAAATATTAATTTTAAACTGAAATTAATATTAATATGTTAATATGTTAATATTAATATATTAATATAAAGATATACGTTAACTTTTAAAAATAAATTAAGACAACTAATATTTATTAAAAAATAAATTAAAGATAACTAAAATAATATTTAATTAAAAATATACGTTAGCTTTTAAAAATAAATATATTTAATTAAAAATAAATTAAGATAATTTTTAATTTTTTTAAACTATTTAAAGATAGTTAAAAAATTAAAATTTATATTAAAATTATTAATATTATCTTAACGTTAAATAATTAAAAAATTAAAATTTATATTAAATTAATTAATATTATCTTAACGTTAAATAATTAAGAAATTAAAATTTATATTAAAATCATTAATATCATCTTAACGTTAAATAATTAAAAAATTAATATTATCTTAACGTTAAATATTAAAAAAAATTAATATTTGTATTAAAAAAATTAAAATTTATATTAAAAAATTAAAATATATATTTAAATAATTAAAAAATTATATTATTTATGTATTATAATGTTAAATAATTAATATTAATTAAAATTTATCTTAATTAATATTTAATATTTATTATATATTTTTAACTATATTATTAAATATAAATATAATAAATATTAAACTGAAATTAAATAGAATAAATAAATATAATAATAAATTGAACATAAATAAAATAATAATAAGTTATAGTATTTATTTTAAATTATTTATGTAATAAATGTGTTAATTAATACTACATTATAATAGATATATTTAAATAGATACATTTGAAATATTTTAGTATATACAATTGAAGTAAACAATTAGACAATAAATACTTAATGGCCTAGTGGAAGAGTTGCTCTTTGCAATCATGAGGACATGGTTTCAATTTTTTAAATAACAGTGATGGAATTTGTATTTTTTTTACGTGTCTTTTTTCGAATTCGCCCAAAAAATTGACATTTTAGATGAGTTTAGGATTTATACCTAAAAAATTATTTTTTTTCATATCTAAATTTAATTCTATTTTTAGATCTGAAAATATTACTTCTCAAATATTCTTATTCAAAGCTTTAAAGAGAAGTGATTTTGAAGAGATGAAAAAATAGAGTGTATTTTGAGCACAATAACAACAAGAACATGATTAAATTCTTGAGATGAAGATTTTGCTTGAATAATTGTTTTTGTAAATATAATCTTGTTGAAAAAATTTAGAAAAAAAATGATAATAATGAATATCAAAGAAAATCAGAAAGAAAATATGAAACTTAATCAATATTAAAAAGTGGGGAAAATTTTGAGGGAAATAATTTATAATGATGAATAATAAAAAAAACAGCAATTAATGATGATGATTTCTAGGGAAATCCGGAAAAATATATTAAATTAAATAAATATTATTGTTTTATTAAATGACAAATATAATTTATACTTCTATTTTTATTTGTGTATTAATGTAAATAAATTATTAATATTTATAATTTAATAAATTAAAAAATTTATTTTATAAAATCTAACTAGACTGTAATATTGTATTTCACTAAATTGTCAAAGATAATATTTTATTTGCCTCATATATTATTTTAGTCATTTTGTTGATGAATAAATTTCATCATTTTTAATCAATAAATTCAATGATCGATTTATGATTCAAGTAAATTTTTTTTTTTGTGTTTTTAATTTATAGATTTATTAGTTTAAAATATTATTTAGCATTCAAGTTGTTATAACTATGACAAAAAAAAATGTAAATGCATGAAACAAAAATTAAAAAATTATTAGAAAAGTTTTATAAATAGTAGGAGGAATTTACATGCAACATTCGAGTTAACATAGTGAGATTTGTATTATTTGTATGTGTGTGTGGGTATATTAATCTATACCATTTTTATCACTTTCCGTGCATGTTTTTATTTTTAAATCTTAGTACTTTTTATTCGTTTGTCCGTTTTACTTTCGTAGGTATAGTTTTCTTCGCTTTTCAGCTGTTCCTGATGAGCAAGGCTTAGATACAATGAATTGGAGAGAAACTAGGAAAGAATGGAGAAGAACTGTACAAAGAGAGTGCCAAAAGCATAGCTAAGAGGTTACTACCGCCAGCCCATAGTGGATACCATGACCGTAGCACCCCCTGCTCATTCCCGTTTCCAAATCAGGCACAAAACAAACGACCAAAGCCCACTACGACTCGACCGTAGCAGCTGTTACTGGTCGTAGTGCCTCCATTACAAAAATTATTTCTCTCTTAATGGTCATATGCCTATATAAAGCCTTGTGACTCTGATGAAAATACCTTACACTTTTCTATTCACTTAGATTACTTAGATTATTTCTTGCAAGTTTATTTCTCTACTTTTGCTACGATTTTGCTTTGCTCTATTGCTACTTGTAAAAGTCTCACTAGACCAATTGTTACTCCTATTTCATTGAAATCCAAGTTATCTATTTGCTTTTATATATTGTTTGTCATGTTGAAGCTTTCATTCAAAATTATGTATGATCTTATCATTGCCATGCATGAGTAGTCAATTAGGATTTAGGACATAAAGATTGTCCAAATGACATACCTCATGTAGATTTTATACTAAAAGTTAAATAATGAGAAGTATTATTTGTTTCGATTTAAAAAAAAAAAACATATGCCCAAGCTCACTACGAAAGTAGAAATTACTTAGACATCAATTATATGTTGAAAGGGTGTGTTAATGACTAACATAGAAAATATGAACATTTAAACTTGAGGCGACGAAAGTGTCTCAGGCTTAACTAATAAAAGTTTCGCCATTTTAAATACAGGTGAGTTTGAAAGGATCCTAAACGAATGAACTACACTGAGAAAACATGTAGTTCGTTAGTTTAGGACAAGATAATGTGCTGACGAAAGTAGGCATTATCAGTATTTTTTATTTTTTTCTACAAGTAAACTTCTCGTAATTAAAAGGATTTTAGAGACTACGTGAGTAAGTTTAGGATATGATTCATAATTCTGAGTCCCTTTTTATACATTGTTAAAATTAATCGTAATCCTTCTCAAACCAATATTAAATGATCATTTTAGATTAACATAGGGATATTAGAATTTGATAATCATAACAGTCTCTAAGGACAATAACTTTTACTACTTCATTAGAAGTTGTGCGCTAACGTCCTATCAAAAATCAATTAGGTAGGTTTTGAAATGGAAATGAATTCCATAAAAGTGAAAAGGATATCTCTAATTTTTAGAGAACTATCAAATAACTAGCATGTTGTGTGCATGTCGCACGACTCTTCGTCTTTATTACTACAAAAAAATGAAATTTAGTGACACAAATTAGTGAGAAAACTAAACCCCTCACTAATTGTGATGAGTTTAGTGACAAAAAATGTATATATGATAACATTTAGAGTTGTAGACATCAACGATGAAATTTGTGACAAAAACATTCCGTCTCAAATAATCTGTGACAAATTCTCTGACAAATATGATGAGAGTAAATTTTACGAGGAGATCATCAATACTATCACCAGCAACATGCAAGGGTCCAACCAGCCTTTAGAAGCCGAAGCGACGGTGTTAAAGATGGCTTTGGATAATGTGATTGACGAAGGATACAAGTGGATAGAGTTCGAGTCGGATAACCTAAACCTCATCAAGATGATGAATATGTCAGATAACACAACACCCAGAATTTTGGTAGGTGGTCTTTTGAAGAGAATGAAGAAAGCAAAGACGAAGCTCAAAGCTGTGAGTTTCAGACACATAGATAGACAGACTAATGAAGCTGCTCACAATTTTGTTAGGGTTGCAGCTTCTAAGAATGTTCATAATGGGCCGGGTCATAAGAAGCCCAAAAATAACCATTGTATTATATTTGATTGATTAATCCATTTATGTTTCTTCTAAAAAAAATTAGTGAGGGATTTTGCAATAAATTTTATTCCTACCTTAATAATTTCATCAGTGAGAGAGTTTTGTGAGGGAAATGTTCTCTTTCTAACATTTAATTTAAATGATTATAAAATATTATTGAAGCTTGATTTTTTTTCTTTCATATCGTTTTAGCTTAATGATTATTAACGACTGTTCAACAAAACTTTGCTAATCAAGTGGATGTGGAGATTATTAACGGAACGAGACGCGATTGGGAAGGTATTATTGCTAGCAGATACGGTGTTATGCAGCAGGCAATTCTGTCAAATCATGCCGAAAATTGTTGCAATCAAGATTCAGCTTGGTGGAAGGATCTCATGTCCTGGTGCAACGACGATTGTGATCAAAAGTTTACAGATTTGTTGTCGAATAAACTTGGTGATGGTAACTGTATTCTTTTCTGGAATTATAGATGGTTGGGTGAATCAAATTTCCAATCTTTATATCCTGAGCTATATAACTTGTCAAGCTTGAAAGATGGCTGCATTTTCCAAATGGGAGCTTGGAGGCAAAATTCATGGGAATGGCAACTTGGTATAGAAGAAACTCGGCTGGATGCTCGTCTGGAATTACAGCAGGAGGAGTTGCTGCAAATTCTTAGAGAATTTCATCCTGCTGCAAAATTTCCTTTTACGATCTGATCACAAAGCATCGTGCGAGTAGCAGCTTTTTAGAAGAGGATAAGAAGATGGTTCTTCAACTGTTATGGAATTCAATCGCACTGTTAAAGGTAAAAAAATTGTGTGGCAATTGATCCTTGATAGATTACCTACCCGCTTAAATCTAGTGATTCGTGGATTAATTAACAGCCCGCACGATCGGGTTTGTGTTTTCTGTTTCCACGCCGACGAGGATGCTCAGCACTTGTTCTTCAACTGTCCTAAAACCAAATTTTTCTGAAATAAAATTTGTGACTGGTTTGTTGTAGATAATATTGTGGAAAGGCAAACGGTTGAAGACTTGAGATCTTGGATTGACAAGGTGAGAGATAAGATCTCAATCCCAAACGCAATGGGGGTTTGGAGTATAGTTTGCTGGTTTATTTGGTTTTCTAGAAACCAAATCTTGTTTAAAGATGAAATCGACAATTCAGATATGATGCATCATTGTATTATGCTAAAGTGCTGGTGGTGGCTGCCCCAAAAATTGGGCTCTTGTAGTTATTATGATTGGATTAAATACCTCTGATTTTATTTGTAAATGTTAGTTTGGGTCACAATTCTGTAGATTGATTCTAATTTTTGTAATTGGGTTCGGGTACCCTAGTACCCTGCTTTGCAATACATTATGCTGCTTATAAAAAATAAAAGCTTAATGATAAAAGAAAATAGTTTTTATTATTTTTGATAAACTAATATTTTATATGAATAGTTAACTTTTATCCATAATAATTGTGATAACTATATATTAAAACACAAATATTAATTTGACTGTTTCGGTGTCTATGAGTAGTCATTGAGCCTGCATATACAATAGACTTGGCTTGATTAATTCTTTGACTTGAAATATTGGTATATTTATTATATAGCATGACTATTTCATCAATTGAACTAGAATTCCCTTTGCAAAATACCATGATGTCATCAGGATATAGGACATATGAAGGAACCATTGAGATTTTAGTGGTCTGGACGAGCTTGATTTTGTTATCAAATACTAACTTTGATAGCCCTTTACTCATCACATCTTCAGAAAATACTAAACAAAAGAGGGGAGAGAGGTTCTCCTTGCCTAACTCCTCTATGATAGATAAAGTATCCTTTTTGGATAGTATTGATAGACACCAACATAGTTGCTAGATGCAGGATTACTTTGATCCACTGACAAAACTTAGTAAATAATCCAAAAGCACTTAGAACCTTGAGTAGTAATTTCTAACTCAAAGTATCAAAGGCTTTGGAGATTTCTATCGTCATGGCTAAGTTACTATCATAGCCTTTGTTTTGAAAAAGATTATTTTCTTCAGAAGTAAGATATATATAGTCTTTGATGTTTCAACAATGTATAAAAGCTCTTTTCTTCTGAAAGATGATATATGGAAGCACCTAATATATTGACATGCAATGCTCAATAACAACTTCATTTGGAACCTTGGAAACCATGACCAAAGTATTTGAAGCCCGTTTATCCCCGTCCCGTAAAATCCCGCGAAAAGACGGAGTGGGACGGGGCATTCATAGTTGAGGATGCAAGCCTAAAACCTAGGCTCGCCCTGCAAAAAAGTGAGCCCGGGGCAGGGAAAGTCTGCGGACACTGCATCTTTTAAACTTAAAATTGCAAAAGTTTATTTAATTCTCGTGCTTACAAAAGTCCGCGAAGAAAACGGGAAGGGGTGGGAAAACATATTAGAGGGTGACGGTCTAAACCCTTGCCCCGCCCGCACTAAAGTGAGGAAAAAACGGACATGCTCAATGGGTCAAACCTGTTTTGCCATCCCTCTGTTTTGAATTTTGCACTAGCGTACTTACCCGATCTAGGGCGTACATACTCGAGATTAATTTTTTTTCACTAGTGTATGTATGCTAGCACATGAATATGTATATAGGATAAATTTCTCCACTTGTGTATGTACTCAGAGCGTACGCACACAAGCTTAGTTCCTTGCATGAGTACCTACTCAGGCTTGGGTGTACGTATGTTCAAGGTTGTCAAACTCGCGAGTCTACTCAAACTCGTAAAGAATGTGTAAACTCAACTCGCAGACTCGACTCGCAAACTCATACGCGTTTATGAAAAATTAAAATAACATTCAAAAACCTATATGTAACACATACATGACACACACATATATTTTTAAACTTGTAAATGCCTCATATATATATATATATATATATATATATATATATATATATATATATATATATATATATATATATATATATATATATATATATATATATATATATATATATATATATATATATATATATATATAACACCAATTAACATCAAAATTTAAATTTCATACTTCATAATAAATTTCTTAACAAAAAAACTCAATAATAAAACAAACAAAATAGCAGAGTATGTTGCTAAAGACTTAAAATACAAATTCTTCCTAATTGGATACTACATAAAAAAAAATCATAAAACAAATATGCTAATAGCTTTAAACATCCAAAGCTCCAGCAAAATCATCACCACCAATATCATCACCATCATCGTCATCGGTATCTTGAGTATCATCATGAAACTCTGCCCCAGATGAAACATCTTCTTCATCATTAACCAAAGTTGGATTACTTAATGTTCCACTTTCACCTGATTCAACATTGTCACAACCACCACCACCACTTTGCACAACATTAATAACGACAAAATCAACTTCCACATCATTATTAATAATAATATCATCTTTCTCAACGTTATCTTCAGTTTGCACATTTTCTTCATTAGGATCTTCAGTTATCCATTCATCATTTTTATGCAAGAGAATATATTAGAAAAACATCCAAGTGAAACATGTAAGAAAATACTTACACATCAAATGATTGATTTACGAGAACGAACACAGACAAAGCAAGAGATAAAACAAACACACGTCGTCGTTGAACGAAGGAAGAAACTTTGCTGAAACAAGAGACTAGGAGAGTGGCTTTATAATTACCATACAAGCAAAAAATAGGTATTTTTTAATAAAATATAATATTTTAGGGAGTTTGGGCCTTTTTTGGGTTTTAAAAAAAAACAAAATTCAAAAAACTTATAGACTCATAAACTCTCCATAGACTCGCGAGTCTATACGAGTTTGTGCGAGTCTACCCGAGTCTACTCGAGTCTATCAAAAAACAATTCTATGTGAGAGTCTACTCGTTTTTGCTTCATAGACTCATAAACTAGTACAAGTTTACTAGTCTACTCGCGAGTTTGACAACCATGTGTATGTTGAATAAAAAAATTCTTGTTCCACTTTATATTCACTTCTTGACATACTATCACATGCAATATAGTTACAATCACTCCAAAATAGCAGATTAAGATAGCAAAGGTCAAATTTTAAAATATAAGTTATAAACATTAATTTATAAATAAAAATTGAATAACTTATAATAAATACGATAATTTGTAAATTTCTTAAGTAAAAATAACTAGATAAAACTAGTTAGATAATGAATAATAAATCTCCAAGGTAATAACTTGTTGTGTGAGGACTCATGACAATTATATTGGTTGTTTTTTTTTACTCGCAAGAATCTCTCAGCGAGAGTGTTTGCAATAAGATGGTGCACCAAATTGAAAATGCTCGTTATGAGTTTGATTGTTCTTTGAATTCATAGTGTGTCTAAAGTTGTTAAAGGTTTTGGAACATTTCTAGTTCATGTTTTTGTGCAAGCAGTTGAGGTTGCTTAGAAGTTTGGCCTTGGCGTAGTTGTTGAAAAGGTTGAAAGGATGACAAGACCTTAAAAGTTCCTAGGCCATTCGGTGGAGGAACAGGAGCCTGAGGAGATGAAATGGTTGGAGAATATTATAGAACTAAATTATCTCCCTCTGGTGGAGGATGTGGTGAAGGTGCAAGAAACACAAGCAAGGGGAGTTTGAATTGCATTTCAAGTATGATAGATTTTTGCGACCCAAAACAAAAGCTTAAAACAATGAAAAAGTACTCAAGGATTTTTATCTTGGTTCACCATAAGCTAGGCTACCTTCAATCAAGGTTGTCAAACTCGCGAGTCTACTCAAACTCATAAAGGATATGTAAACTCAACTCGCAGACTCGACTCGCAAACTCGTACGAGTTTATGAAAATTTAAAATAACATTCAAAAACCTATATGTAACACATACATGACACACACATATATTTTTAAACTTGTAAATGTCTTATATATATATATATATATATATATATATATATATATATATATATATATATATATATATATATATATATATATATATATATATAGATAGATAGAACACCAATTAACATCAAAATTTAAATTTCATACTTCATAATAAATTTCTTAACAAAAAACTCAAAAATAAAATAAACAAAATAGCAGAGTATGTTGTTAAAGACTTAAAATACAAATTCTTCCTAATTGGCTACTACATAAAGCAAAAAAAAATCATAAAACAAATTTGCTAATAGCTTTAAACATCCAAAGCTCCAGCAAAATCATCACCACCAATATCATCACCATCATCGTCATCAGTATCTTGAGTATCATCATGAAACTCTACCTCAGATGAAACATCTTCTTCATCATTAACCAAAGTTAGATTGTTTAATGTTCCATTTTCACCTGATTCAACATTGTCACCACCACCACCACCATCACCACTTTGCACAACATTAATAACGACCAAATCAACTTCCACATCATTATTAATAATAATATCATCACATTTTCTTCATTAGGATCTTCAGTTATCCATTCATCATCTTTATGCAAGAGAATATAATAGAAAAACATCCAAGTGAAACATATAAGAAAATACTTACATGATTGATTTACGGGAACAAACACGGACAAAGAAAGAGATAAAACAAACAAACGTTGTCGTTGAACAAAGGAAGAAACTTTGTTGAAACAAGAGATTAGGAAAGAGGCTTTATAATTACCAAACAAGCAAAAAATGGGTATTTTTTAATAAAATAAAATATTTTAGGGAGTTTGGGCCTTTTTTGGGTTTTAAAAAAAAAATCAAAAAACTTATAGACTCATAAACTCTCCATAGACTCGCGAGTCTATACGAGTTTGTGCGAGTCTACCCGAGTCTACACGAGTCTATCATAAAACAATTCTATGTGAGAGTCTACTCGTTTTTGCTTCCTAGACTCATAAACTTGTACGAGTTTACTAGTCTACTCGCGAGTTTGACAACCATGTGTATGTTGAATGAAAAATATTCTTGCTCCACTTTATATTCACTTCTTGACTTACTATCACATATTCACATGCAAAATAGTTACAAGCACTCAAAAATAGCAGATTAAGATAGAAATGGTCAAATTTTAAAATATAACTTATAAACATTAATTTATAAAGAAAAATTGAATAACTTATAATAAATTCGATAATTTGTAAATTTCTTAAGTAAAAATAACTTGATAAAACTAGTAAATAATGAATAATAAATCTCCAAGGTAACAACTTGTTGTGTGAGGACTCGTGACAATGATATTGGTTGGTTTTTTTTTTACTCGCAAGAATCTCTCAGCGAGAGTGTTTGCAATAAGATGCTGCACTAAATCTAAAATGCTCGTTTTGAGTTTCATTGTTCCTTGAATTCATAGTGTGTCTAAAGTTGTTTAAGGTTTTGGAATGTTTCTAGTTCATGTGTTTGCACATGCAGTTGAGGTTGCGTAGAAGATGTCCTTGGAGTAGTTGTTGAAAAGGTTGAAAGGATGGAAGGACCTTAAAAGTCCCTAGGCCATTCGGTGGAGTTACTGGAGCCTGAGGAGATGAAATAGTTGGAGAATATATTAGAACTAAATTATCTCCCCCTGGTGGAGGATGTGGTGAAGGTGCAAGAAACACATGCAAGGGGGGTTTGAATTGCAATTCAAGTATGATAGATTTTTGCGACCCAAAACAAAAGCTTAAAACAATGAAAAAGTACTAAAGAATTTTTATCTTGGTTCACCGTAAGCTAGGCTACCTCCAGACTCCAGTCCACTCGTAAGAGTTATTTCACCTTAGAAAAGAACTTAATCCAATAATCAAAGTGATTACAAAGGCAATGACAACCTATCATTGATTTCTTAAGATTTATGACCCAACTGGTCACCTAAGAAATTTGACGATCACTGACTCCTTAAGAACCTGACCAACCTGGTCGCTTAAGGAGAATTAATCCTCAACTACTACTTGACACTGACTTTTCAAGAGGCTGACCAACCTGATCGCTTTAGGAATACAACTAGAGTTACAATAAGAAGTTTTGTATTTACAAGATGATTCAAATAAGCAGATAACACATAAGATGAATGTTAAATGAATACACTTAAAATGACATACAATGAAAGCTCTAAGTGTTTCTCTCTTCTCTTTTCTTTTATGCACATATGATTTTTTCTTTGTTCTGGTGCTTTGTTGTTTCTCTCTTTGTGTTGTGGTTGTCGCTCCCGGGATTTTCATCCAAGTACAAATGCAAAAGTGGCGCGGAAACAGAGTCGCCAACAATGTGTATTTATCCCAAGAGAGGGAAAGGAAACACTGCGTAAACCTGAGGGAAAGGAAAAAGCATGGTCATCGCGACCAAGAAAAATGGGTAAGGGAGTCGGTTACGCTAGGGGAAGGTATTAGCACCCCCACGCGTCCATCGTACTCGATGGGATCTACGCTTGTTGTCTCGATCAAAGGGTGTCGTCATCTGGAGCTCCACATCTATTGGAAAGGAAAAGGAATGGGAGTGGAAAAGAACGAAGAAACGAGGAAGAAAAGAAAAAGAAGTGACTCGATAGGACATCACTCGTCCTATGCCTACGTATTCCCTCGTGCAATGGGAAAGTCAGAGTCAACGTAGTTCGGACGCGAACTAAGGGGGGAGGTTGCTCGCCAAGACATCGTCGTCTTGTGCCTACTTATCCTCAATCGGACGAGAGAGAGAGGAAATCAGAGCAGTCGTAGTTCGACGGACGAGTCGATAAGTGTTTTTTATGTGAGCGACGAGCTCTTTTCTGAAAACGGCTTGAAACTTAACAATCCCGAAGGATAAAAAGGTTTGAGTTTGTTTTGTGTTTTTTAGACAGAAGTGGATTGAAGTTAGCTCGTAACTTGCATTGCACCGAAGTCTATGACATAGGAACGAGTGCTAAGCAAATCGTTCCAAGATGGAACGTCCACTAAACACTCTAGAAAAATGAGAGGAAACCCCTCATTTCTCACTTCCCACATACAAGGCTCATGCGCAAACACGTTACCTTTATTAAGTGTCTTGGAATTGTTATGAGATGAGAAGAGAAGACTCAAGGAAAAGAAAACACTACGAGGAATTCTATCCTAATGTTGTCATGCAAAGGTGGCCCTATGGTTGAGGTCAAAAGGGAAACATCTACCTAAGTTAGCATGCAAAACTAAATCCTAATGCTAATCCTACTCCAAGCTTAATCGAAAATTAAGTTAGACTAGGTAGGTCTAAGGGAGCAAATCCAAGACTTAAACAAGTCTTGAGATTCATGGGAAGAGAAGGAGTGAAAGAGACGAAGAAGAAAGAGAGATATGAGATGAGAAACCAAATAGGGCAGCAAGTACACCATGCATATCATATCTAATTCACATCATCAATCAAGCTTCAAAGATCATGCAAGAAGATTCAAGTAAGCAAGTAAGAGAAAACAAGAAAGGATGCAAGGAAACTTGGATTAGAAGCATAATTAAACGTCATTAAGCACCACACCAAAGTAATATGAGCAAGGTAAGATGAAGATGAAACCAAGTCAGAATTCAAATCATGCTAAAGTCACCCAAATCAAACATACAAAAAGGTCTCACATCATGATGCATTATGAGCTAAAGAAGTAACAAACCAAATGATAATGATATGCATCATACAAATCAAACCATAATGATCAAATGAGATGGAAACATGATGTGGGTCCAAGGGGGAAGTAGCAAATGCATCATCCATAAACCAAAATAAAACTCAAATTAATCAAGAAAGATCATCAAGCATCATACTCAAAGCATGCAACACAATTATGCAAGTATGCAACACAATTAAGCTCAAAATGGTTCACATATTTCCACACAAGTAAAGCCATACAAAAGAGAGGTCATGCACCAAGGGACAAGGAAAAATATAATCTCAAACATGTCTTGTCCATCAAGGACTGATCACAAAGCAACAAGCAAGTTCATGCCATTCAAGTGCACAAAATTAGGTCAAGATGTGTGCATTAGCAAGCTCAAAACATCACCAAATGAGAGCTACAATAAAAAATATTAAAATGATTCAATAAAATCCCAAAAAAATTCCAAAGGTATGCTCAACCATCCAACTAAGCATGCACAAAAGATGGGATCAAATTAAGATCAATAACATGTTCAACATGAAAAAACTAGCCAAGGTATGTAAATAATCGAGCAAGAATCGAGGGTCCATAAAACTTGAATGGTAAGTCAACTAAAGCAACTCAAACCATCCTTAAACCAGTAAAAAAACACCCTCATATCATAGCTAGAATGTGACTAAAAGATCAGCTTCAAAAGGCTAAGCAAAAACACAAAATTTCCTAACCCTAAGTGAAGGGTATCCTTGGAAACTCATTACCAAATTAATTCAATTTAAAATAAGAAAATAAATGGAAAAACAGAGATAAAAATATGAAAAATAGGTAAACACATCAATTGACCAGAAAAGTATTTTTGGTGTTTTTATCATGAGTATAAATAATAAAATAAAAATCAAATTGGAAAATAAAAGAAAAAGAAATTAAAAAGAAGAAACAAGGGGAGGGGGTGCATCCGTAATGCCAGCCATGAAGTATTCACATACACGCGAGTAGGGCCCATTAATATGGAGGGTGCAGATATAAAAAAACAACCAAAGCCCAACCAATAAAGCTCCACATCAGATTTTTTAATGAAATAGAAAAAGGAAAAAGGAATGTAACACAAAAATCACGTGGACATCTTTATCACTCGGTGCACCTTTGTTTAAGTCACATAAGACAAAAAAAAATAAAACAACCAATCACGCGGTGCCACTTAGTCATCTTCTTCATGCATTCACCATCACAAACCAGAAAACACAATGAAATGAAACCCTAAAGCCACGTTTGAACCAACAACTTCACACAACAATATCTCCATGAAAACTTCATCAAATCAAACAAAGTAAAACCCATAAATGAAGTACGAAGAACAAGGATCAACATGGAACCAATAATCTTTCAAAACAATCACTCAAAAATAGAGAAAAATGGATTCCAAAACACGGGTACAAACATGAATTCAAGTATTCAAACATTCAACATGCTCAGATTCAAACAAATAATGATGCCATCATTTCAGGCAGATCCAGATGCAATGTATGCTCAAAGCTTCAGGACCTAAATCAATTAGATCTAAGCATGATAGGAAGAGCAAGAGAGGTTACCTAGTGGAGTTATGTCCACTGCACCTTGAAACTTAAGTGAGAGCTTCAGAAATCTACTCAGCAACCTTCAGTAATGGTGAGTTAAGAGCCAAACTAAATCAAAATCCCTTGATCAACAAGCTTAGTGGATGAGGAAAGATGGAGAGCTAGTGAGTTTCATATCCGAGAGAATGAGCTAATGAGAGTCCTCCCCGATTTTTAGAGTTTTAGGTGGCTTTTATATGATGGATTAAGGGTGATAGTGGGCCTGAAATGAAGTGTGAAGTTTGTTTTGAAGTTTTTGCTAAAAAACGTTAAGGGTGATGTACACACGGTTTGGTCATGGTGAGGGGTGTAGGTGTAATATTTTTAGTGATTTTGAGTGTGAGAAAAGTGTGAAGGGAGCAGGCACGTGGGAAGGGAGAATGAGGTCTGAGTTGTTCTATTTTCCTTTTTTCAAGTTAGGAAAAAGTGGACATTATGTGTGCATGGCATGTATATGTTGTTTGGCTATATTTGGCAATGAATTTGGCACAAGGGTGTGCTATAATTTGTATGATAAAGGGTGTACCATGATGCTGCAAGAAGTGTCCTTCATCTATTACCAATTAATACCTTGCCATTCAATTCATGACCATCATTTCCAACATCTATAACGTGGTAGATTTTACACCATTTGTGACAAATGTGCCACCAATGAAAAATAGGAATTTTGGAGAACAAAATTGGCGTTGAAGAGAATTTGAAATGATGCTCGGAAGACACCCAAAAGTTAGCATGAAAGTTGGTACTCGGATCTGACCCAAAATGACTTAGAAAAATCCTAAAATACCAAACTTTACAACTTGAAATCTCCAACTTTGGAATACCATAACTCTCTTAAAAAAAATTCAAATGACATGGTTCTTGTGTCCATTTTGAAGGGAAAGTTTCATACTACAACTTTCATGTGGAAGAGATTTTGAAATGAGGCCTTGAACATGGTGAAAAATGGCTTAGAAAGTGATTAAAAACTTACTAAAAATAGTAAGTTTCTAAAAACCTAATTTTCCAATTTTAGTAACTTTTCACAATTCTTGATTTTTGATGAATCTTTGCACATTTCTTGATCAAATCTCATATATGGACCATATTTGATTTTAAAATCATGATGTTGACCTCAAAAAGTCAGGAGTTGACTTTTTCACTACAGTTGACTTTATTCCCAATTCTCCTGATTTTCAATCTTCTGACCAATTGAAACCCTTCTGAACCAAATTGATGGATAATTCTCCAATCCTAGACACTTGAGGATATGAGGAATACCATGGAATTAAGTCTTGCCCAAAAAATCAGAAATAAACTGAGTTTATGGCAAACCCTAATTTTGGTGCCCTCAGTCTAGGAGGAAACGACCCATGCTCCAAATCCAAATTCCTCTGAGTATGATGTGTATCCTCTCAAACAATGATGAGATGTGCCATTTGGTGTTGATAAAAACCCAAAGATCTTGCCCATTGGGGTGTTAAATTCAAGAAACCCCAAAAACCCCAATTTGAGAAATCAGGCTATGAGGATGTGATTCACTTGAAATTTCTTGCCAATTGCAATCTTCTGATAAGGTGATGGACCAATAAGATACCTTGAGGTCCAAGGCTCCTTTGTGGCTCAAGTAATGATGATATTAAGACAATCTCTCCTCTTGGTGTCTCGGATAGCACACATGAGCTTTTACTTGAAGCTCTAGAAAACATCTTCTTCTCTTGAGTTAGCTCAGATACCTTGATCCCATGCTAAAAACCAATGATATGCACAAATGAAAATGCAATAGTGAAATGAAACATAAGCCAGTTAGAGGTTAAAAACATGAGGGCAAATTTTGAGGTGTTACAGCTGCCCCTATTCAAACTTCTTGGATCCGAGGGTAGGGAAGCCAAAGGCTTCCAGACAATCGAGATACATGGAGATTGAAAGCCAAAAATAACCACACAAATTTGCATCCTGCAAAAGAAGAGATGACACCGCTGGGGAATGAGTGATAGAAAGCGTCAAATTATAACACGGACGAGTGTCAGATATCAATACGGACGATGTATTGAAGTAGATTGAAACAAACACGGATGAGTGTCGACTACGCTGGGGATAAACACAGACGAATGTCTAAAAGGTTTAAACACGGACGGGTGCTGAAAGGTCACGGACAGGTGTCTAAAGGTCAATACGGACAGGTATTGGCTTAAAAGTTCAAACACGGTCGGGTGATGAAAGAACACGGACGGGTGTCTAAGGTCGATACGGACGAGTATTGAAAGTAAAGTTCAAACACGAACGGGTGCTGAAAGGACACAGACGGGTGTCAAAGGTCAATACGGACGGGTATTGAAAGTAAAGTTCAAACACGGACGGGTGCTAAAAGGACACGGACGGGTGTCAAAGGTCAATACAGACGGGTATTGGCTAAAAAGTTCAAACACAGACGGGTGCTGAAAGGACACAGACGCGTGTCAAAGGTCAATACGGACGGGTATTGAAAGTAAAGTTCAAACACGGATGGGTGCTAAAAGGACATGGACGGGTGTCAAAGGTCAATACAAATGGGTATTAGCTAAAAAGTTCAAACATGGACGGGTTCTGAAAGGACACGGACGGGTGATAAACGAACACGGACGGGTGTCTAAGGTCGATACGGACGGGTATTGAAAGTAAAGTTCAAACACGAACGGGTGTTGAAATGACACGGATGGGTGTTAAAGGTCAATATGGACGGGTATTGGCTAAAAAGTTCAAACACGGACAGGTGATGAAAGAACACGGACGGGTGTCTAAGGTCGATACGGATGGGTATTGAAAGTAAAGTTCAAACACGGACGGGTGCTGAAAGGACACGGACGGGTGTCAAAGGTCAATACGAACGGGTATTGAAAGTAAAGTTCAAACACGGACGGGTGCTGAAAGGACACGGACGGGTGTCAAAGGTCAATACAGACGGGTATTGGCTAAAAAGTTCAAACACGGACGAGTTCTGAAAGGACATAGACGGGTGATGAAAGAACACGGACGGGTGTCTAAGGTCGATACGGACGGGTATTGAAAGTAAAGTTCAAACACGGGCGGGTGCTAAAAGGACACGAACGGGTGTCAAAGGTCTATACGGACGAGTATTGGCTAAAAAGTTCAAACACAGACGGGTTCTGAAAGGACACAGACGGGTGTCTAAGGTCAATACGGACGAGTATTGAAATAAAAGTTCAAACACGGATGGGTGCTGAAAGGACACGGACGGGTGTCAAAGGTCAATACAGACGGGTATTGAAAGTAAAGTTCAAACATGGACGGGTGCTGAAAGGACACAGATGGGTGTCTAAGGTCAATACAGACGGGTATTTGCTAAATTGTTCAAACATGGACGGGTAATGAAAGAACGCGGACGGGTGTCTAAGGTCAATACGGACGGGTATTAGCTAAAAAGTTCAAACACAGACGGGTGATGAAAGAACACGGACGGGTGTCTAGGGTCAATACGGACGGGTATTGAGATAAAGGTTCAAACACGGACGGGTGCTGAAAGAACACGGACGGGTGTCTTAGGTCATTACGGACGGGTATTGAGAAATAGGTTTCACGCACGGACGGGTGCTAAAAGGACACGGACGGGTGTCTAAAGGTCAATACGGATGAGTATTGAAATAAATCAAATGGCAACTTTACTGGTGATTGAAATGCTAAACCGGACACGGACGAGTGTCGAGAGAACACGGACGAGTGTTTAAAATCAATACGGATGAAGTATTGAGGAAATGAAAGAGAACATGGAAGAGTGTTGAAGGAACACAGACGAGTGTCGAAAGAAGATGTAAACCAAAACACGTACGAGTGTTGCAGGAACATGGACGGGTGTATAATAATAAAACTCTGAGGGGATGAACAAAATAGTCTCTCCAAATGACCAAGTTCACTACTTGGGGTATAAATTTGGACGATATCTCCTGAATTACTGCTTCTTTCTGCCGGGGAAGCAAATGAAAACTCAAACCTGGCTTATGCTTCCGATGCATATGTTTGAATTTTTCCATGGCGTAATGCTCCATACGAAATGGAAATGCTACGCTTTTGGGAGGATGCCATGCAAAAATGCTTATGCAATGAAAAAAAAGCGCCTCAGCAAAATAAATGCTGAAGACGAAGGCAACTCCACCGGGGACAATGAACTAAACTGTTCTATGAAATAAAAGATCCTGCTGAGAAAGATTTCACTGAACGACTTCCTGACCACCAACTCTGTTGGAGATGAAAACTCCGAGAGAACTTCCATTTTGTTGGAGATGGATAAAAACTACTGAAGAGGAACCCAACGAGATATTCTCTCCGCTGGGGATAACCAATTACTTCTATCGAAGACAGAACCCAGAACCTGGATCTAAAATATGCCAATAACAATTGGACTTAAAACCTGCTGGGGATGTCAACTGCCGTTGAACAAACCACTACGAAGATCACAACCAAACTCCGCTTGGGGAGACCAGTCAATAATGCCGAACCTACTTGGGGATATTACTGAAATTAACCTGCTACTAGGAGAAATCTGTACCTTCACCCTGCTGGGGAATATCAGCCACCATTAACAAACCTGCTTAGGGAATGGTGATTGACGACATCAACTCTACTAGGGGCTACCATCAAGCTTACTCATCTGTTGGGGATTAGATTGTACTGTTACTACTGAGAAAACATTTCCTGACTAGCTGAGGAAAAATGGGTGCTTAGACCCTGTGGGGAAATAACCTCTTTGTCCAAAAAAGATATTCCATCAGTCTCTTGCTGGGGATGCAGAAGTATCAACTTCTGGCTGCTTGCTAAGAGAGTAATCAAACACTACTCTAGCTGGGGAAATAATCCTCTGTACTCTGGCTGGGGAGAGCAACAACCTGCTGAGGAGGATGAAATTTCAATGCTGAGGAGAATAGCTCTACTGGGGAGAAAATTACTATTGGGGGAAAGATATTACCCTGCTGAGGATTAGAGCATGTCGTTGCTGACGGAATTACACTTCCTAACCTGCTGAGGAAAATGAGTACCAGACTCTGTGGGGAAAATAAAGTCTTTTCAAAGACATCCAACACATCCCCTGCTGGAGATACAACCACATTCTCCTTGGAACAATCCACTTTAAACTGCTTGCTGGGGAATAATAAACCAACCATGACCACTTTGGCTGGGGACGCAATCCTCTGTACTCTTGCTGGGGAGAGTAAGCTCTGCTGAGGATGCTGAACTTTGAGTTCTGGGGAGAGAAGTTTACTGGGGAAAACAGACTTGTTATCCAGCTTGACCTGTCTCGATGGTCATAAACGGCCCTTTGAACTCCCCGCTTGCACCAGACCGCCAGGTCTAATCGAAGAAATCATCTCAAGAGGATTTTATAAAAGACCGGGAGTTCAACATGCCCCGGGTCTTCAAACTTTTAGAGATGTATCAGATCTCGACATAATTGCCCCAGACTTCATGATCCATGAAGTAAATTACCTCGAAAGGATTTTTAATGACTTAAAAATACTCTGCCCCAGTATTTTGAACCTTGAAGAGGTGTTTTCGATCAACCGTTCTCAGGAGTGGATAACTTCCCATGCTTTAGAGGTGGCCTGCCCCAAGTCTTGAAGGAACTTTGCCCCTGACTGATCTTACAGAGATTTGTCAAATCGACCTGATTGCCCCATATTAAGCGCTTGTGGAGAGATTTATTGAATCTCGACATAATTACCCCAGTTTGGCTACTTCTTATCACCATTTATCGAGAACTCGTAGGCTGCGCACAGCCTCTTGGCCACATACCCCTTGACATGTCTGTCCTTCGGAGTTTTCACCATCTCAACTTGGCGTGATCGAGCTTCTCAACTGACGTTCATTGTGTAAGCTTCTTTGATGTCAAACACATGTAAATGGAAAATGTTTATTATGAGAATGACAATTCTAATGCAACACTCGTGTTAACCGGAAGTTTTATTGAAAATGTGTCGCCAAGCTTTATGAACGAATCACTAGCTGGGATGCGAAATTGATTTTTGAATGGAAAACAATACGCACTTGCAATACCAACAAAAATCTTATTAGCATAACCCATAGGAGTCAGGAACGCTATCTCACTGAAGTACGCCTTCGGAATAAACCCTGTTTCAATTAGGACTTTTGAGGGTTGTAACGTGGCCTGGTTCACGATTTTGAGAAAAAAAGATTTATGGCTCAAAATTTTGTTTGTGCTCACCCACTCTTTGTGATGGTCTCCAGTCCTACGTTCAGCTAGTCTGACACAAGCGCTCATCTCTCAAAAAGATTTCATGATCTTTAAGGAATCCATGCCCCTGATGGTTTGAGACCCGATGAGGTTTTGGAGCAACAGTCACCCCTTTTGTCTTTTGTGCCTGTAGCCACACGACTTTGTTCTTATTTGAGGATTTTTCTTTTGTAATCCTTTTTGCTTTTCGCTTTTCGTTCTTTTGCTTTCTGATCCCTAATTTTTGCCTGGACTGACTCTTTTTAGTTTTTCGATTTTGAAGTCCAGCGGGATGCCCTAACTTTTACCTAAGTCGCTTGTTTTCAAGTTTCGACTTAGCCGGCTTTCTTTCTTTCTCTTTTTTTTTGAACAAACTGTGTGACACTGCCTTGTCTGACTTGTTTGAAAGGGTTGTGACTGCCTCACTCCTTGATTGTTGATGGATAACCATTGTGGTTTCACATCTCTTGACCTCTTGACGGTGGAATAGAAGATAATGGATCCTCAGATGCACACTCCTTTTGAAATTTGAACGCTCGGTCAAACTAACTGACGTCTACCCTGCCCCTGGGTTAAGTGTGAGGGTTTTTTCGTACGAAAGAAACTCCTACTTCAAGGCTCAAAGGGGTTAACGAGGGTCTATCTCCCTTATATCTCCAGTGTTTAGGGATTTGAAACAATGCCTGTACATCCTCAACAGGGTTTTATCCAAAAGCACATAACCGAAGATTTTGCGATTTTACCTCATTATCCTCCCTCAAGAGTTCTAGGCAAGAAAGTTGGTATTGCAATGCATATAAACATGATATGAGTGTATAAAAGTAAATTACTCCAAGGACAACACATCATTTCACTAAAATCAATCATTCAAAACACAAACAATTTTCCATGTAAACACTGTTTAAATAAACAAATGAAAGCTACATATGAAAATGCAGTAAAGAATCCAAAGATTGCCATTGTTGAGAAGACTTGACTCCGCCTGGACTACTGGCTTCTGATGATGTCTTCGCAGCCTCAAGTGCTCACTCTGATAAAGAAGCTTCACCTTGTGGGGGTACCATCTGGGGTGATGACCTTTGAGTCAATCAAATCTTGCACCTTGTGCTGGAACGCATTACAGTTATCAAGCGTGTGCCCAAACATTCCTGAATGGAACTCATAGCTAGCGTTCATGTCATAGTCCGGAGGAATAGGGTATGGCACTGGCATGGCATTCCTCAACTGAATCAGAGAGCTTTTGAGCAAGCGAGCCAACAACTGACTGTAAGGAATAGGAATAGGATCAAATATCCTTTTGGGCCTTCTTGGTCTGAGTTGCTCCTGCTGCTGATGCTGATTTGGGCGCCCAATCTTCTCTTGTATTTTCCTTTCCACACAAGGCCCAAACAAGGGTTGCTGACGTAGAGCTTCTGCAACATAAGGTTGTGGGAGAGATCCCTGACGCGAGGTGGATCCTTTGAAAAATGAGGGAGTCCCCAATTCCTTTGCAACAATGGGAGTAACATCACCTTGTTAACCAGTGCCAACTGATGTAAACTTGATTGCCTCTGAATCAATGAGCTCTTGGACTTTATGTTTGAACCTTGTACAATTCTACACATTGTGACCAGGTGCCTCATAGTGGAATTCGTATCTAGCATTAGCATTAGGTCCCAGAGGAAGCTTTGTGGGAAGAGGTCCCAAACTAACACGTTCAACCAGTTTGAGCTCGAGCAAATAAGAAAGCAACTGCACATACGGAATTGGAATGGGATCGAACTTCCTCTTAGGCCCCTCTGACTTAGGATCCTCTTGAGGAGCAGGAAGTGATTGCTGATGAGAGAGCTCTGAAACTTCAGTTTGTGGAGAGGATTCACGAAGCAATCCATGATCTAGAGCAAACCCCAAAGAGATGGGAGGATTAAAGACCTCTGTTGTGGAAGCGAGCACATGATCGTTTTCCTTCTTTAACACCTTATTCAAGATTTCCATGACCAGGCCTATCTGAGTCATCATCTGATTTACTTCCTCTCTTAGCAGTTTCTGACCCTGGGACATAGCCTGCATATCTTCCCCAAACTGCCTCATCTGAATCTTCATTTCAGTTACCTCTGCACAGAGTTGTTCCATAGCTATCTTGTGATTAAGGGTGGTAGAATACTGATGAATTTGCTGGTCAGCAATCCTGTCTGTAGAAGAACATGATAAGAAAACTAGAGATAAACCTGTTATGCAAAATGCAATATGATTATGGTTATGCAAATGCAAATGCAAACATCATATTTAAACATTCTCAGGACGTATCTGCTTTGATTCCAGTCTTTGAAACCTGGCAAGGGATTAGACACAATATCGAAAAATAAATCCGAACCAAGAAATACTGCAAAATCAACACAACGGAAGCACATCCTTTCAAAAACTAAGTGCTGTTGATATATACATGATTAAACCAAGCATTTTATATCATGTCATAAGAATTCATACAGGCGGGTCTGATACAATCAAAGGCGATTCCATCAACAATCCTGATGGTAATCCCAACAAAATATAACAACAAGATCACTATAAATTAATTCCAAAAAAGCTGGCCTCAACTTCCTCAAGAAGATCCACAGTGTCTGGATGTGTAGGTCGCTCTATCAGCCCTTTGATCAGTCTGTTTCTCCTTTCAATATCTTGATTCAGCCTAGCAATCTGCTCCTCAACATTGTTGCCTTCGCGCCTTGATTTTTTGACTTCAGCTTACAACTTGAGCTCTTCAACTTCCTTCTGAGCTTCTCTCCACTTGCCAGAGAAATGACTTTTTCTAGCTTTCATCCTTTGAAGTTCTTCTTTCAACTCCCCATTCTCAATCTTGAGCTCTTACCACATCTCCTGGTACGTGGCAAGCTTGGCTTCAGTCTTGGTCAAGATCGTCTTGTTTTTCCTGTAGGCCTTGCCAGAGGATTCAGCAGCCATACTGACTTTTCTGAAGTGTTGAGATCTGTCAGTGAGGTATTTCTCTTTCTTTTCAAAGCGCTCTGTCACATCTTGAACCTTCCATTTCAACTCCCGGTTGTCATATAATGCGCCTTGCAGCTGACTACTCATACCAGGATTCTCCATCCTCAAATCATGCACTAACTCTCGCTGCTTATCGAATTCTTCAATGGGTACAGTGAACCTCTCCTCCGTAATCTCAGGATACAAGGAAGGCGCCTAATCAAAAGGCAAGTAGAACTCTTCCACTCTTCTCTTTACCCAGTCTACATATGGAGGGAAAGCTTGATTGTTGGGTTTGCCCAGAGCGGCTTTTCCTTTCTTTTGTCTACTGAGCCATGCTTTGGAAGTCTTCTGTGCCATAGCTAAACCATCGGCTACATGAAAGTACAAAGACTCTTTTAAATCTTTTTCAACCGGGGGATCTTTCAGAGCATATCCAAACTGCCTGATAGCCAAAGAAGGATTGTAGTTAATACCCCCTTTTCTCCCTATCAATGGTACATTAGGGTACTCACCACAGCTGTGCAAAATGTCCTTGCCAAGTAATCCTTAATCCACCCAAACAATATCCTTAGCAGCTAGACCCATCAGACGTTTACTCCAATCCAGAGAAGTCCTAGTATCCACAAAAGTGCCTGACCGGGGTAAACGGTTGGCAAACCACTTATAGAAAAGAGATGCACAACAACGAACTACCCCGCCCCGTCTCTTCTCATTCCTATTGTACAAGGCATAATGAAGATCTCCTAACAAGGTCGGCACTGGATTATGAGCTGTAAAGATTCGTATAGCATCAGTATCAACAAAATCAGATTCATTAGGAAAAAGGACAATGCCATATACACAGAGAGCCAGTATTACATTGAAAGCTGTCTAACTCTTCTCCTTAGCTGCTTCTTGAGCCTTCTTTACCAAGTACGTCAAGTGATAGCCATGGAACTTTCCCTTGTTGGTGATGTCAGCTTCTAAAGTTGATTCGCTCAAATAAAGAGCAACAGCCACAGCTTTGAAGTCAAGGTCTGCCTTGGAAGCACAGAAAGGAACACCTTCTTTAATGGAAACCCCCAGGATGTTTGAGTACTCTTCCAGAGTAGGGACCAATATATAGTCTGGCAACACGAAGCACCTCAGGGAAGGATCATAGAACCACATCAAGGTGTGCAAGCCATTGTATTCATACTCACTGATGTTATGAGTGAAAGATAAGATCCAACCATATTTCTCTTTGAACATTCCCAATACTTCCGGACCGGCCATATCCTGTAAACTACCAATTTGACCAAGAGTGATCTTCGGGAACTTGTAAACAATGATATTCTTCTTACTCTTCTTAGTGTCCATCCTGATGACTGCCCGTTGACTAGAATCAAAAGATCAGATACTACCTGGAAATGCAAAAATATGAATGTCAGAAAGATGAAATGCAATGCAAAGCATGGGATCAAGGTATCCACGCAAGCTAGCTGCACTGAACAAACTGAATAATATCAAGGTTTCGCACTAAATACCCAGAACACCAGAGTAACCACACTGATAAGTTCATACTGATCAGAAATCCTGATAAGAAATCCAAAGTATCGGGTATGCTGAAAGTCAAGGTTACCTACAAACCTGCAAACACCCAACCCCTCTCACATATGGGTACTAGAAAGGCGAGGATCCTCAATATAACGGTCTCTCAGGTCGAGAAATGATGATACGTTCACCATTTTTGGTTTGGCATCATCATCAATCGAGGAGGCCTCAACTGATTCCCCTCAAAAAAGGTCATCCTATATAAGTTCCCAGTTTCGGGTCCTCGGATCAAGAAGTATAATGGGTTTGCCATTTCTGGTCTGCCATTACTACCTCTTGGGAGGAGTGCCTCAACTGAGTCCTCGGGGAAACGGTTGCCAGAGTCGACAGCTCTCTAGATTAACACCCTGAAATGCGCAAGACACGCACGTCAGATATCTCCCAAGATAGCCTCGTCTGGATGTGAATTTCGTGAACACCAAACGTACCAAGATGGCGCGTAGGTCCCACTACTTTCCACTCTAGTACTAAGGTTATACTCAAGCCTGTGTATTGGGCTTATCTCTCAAAGAATGCCAACCCGCCAAACAGAGAAACCAGTACAGCACAACATAGTCTAGCATAATAATGAAATTCAATGCAATAAATGCGGTAAAAACAGTAATACAGTAATATACAACAAAATAAAGCACAACAGTAAACACCCAATGAAAACAAACAACCAAACGCTAGGATTGACTCGCAAAAGGGGATGGACCAGCAAGAGGTCAACAGATCCCCAGCTGAGTTGTCAGTTGTCGCTCCCGGGATTTTCATCCAAGTACAAACGCGAAAGTGGCGTAGAAACAGAGTCGCCAGTAATGTGTATTTATCCTAAGAGAGGGAAAGGAAACATTGCGTAAACCTGAGGGAAAGGAAAAAGCATGGTCATCGCGATCAAGAGAAACTGGTAAGGGAGTCGGTTACGCGAGGGGAAGGTATTAGCACCCCCACGCGTCCATCGTACTCGATGGGATCCACGCTTGTTGTCTCGATCAAAGGGTGTCGTCATCTGGAGCTCCACAACTACTGGAAAGGAAAAGGAACAGGAGCGGAAAAGAACGAAGAAACGAGGAAGAAAAGAAAAAGAAGTGACTCGATAGGACATCACTCGTCCTATGCCTACGTATTCCCTCGTGCAATGGGAAAGTCAGAGTCAACGTAGTTCGGACGCGAACTAAGGGGGGAGGTTGCTCGCCAAGACATCGTCGTCTTGTGCCTACGTATCCTCAATCGGACTAGAGAAAGGAAATCAGAGCAGTCGTAGTTCGACGGATGAGTCGATAGGTGTTTTTTATGTGAGCGACGAGCTCTTTTCTGAAAATGGATTGAAACTTAACAATCCCGAAGGATAAAAAGGTTTGAGTTTGTTTTGTGTTTTTTAGACAGAAGTGGATTGAAGTTAGCTCGTAAATTGTAATGCACCGAAGTCTATGACATAGGAACGAGTGCTTAGCAAATCGTTCCAAGATGGAACGTCCACCAAACACTCTAGAAAAATGAGAGGAAACCCCTCATTTCTCACTTCCCACATACAAGGCTCATGCGCAATACACGTTACCTTTATTAAGTGTCTTGGAATTGTTATGAGATGAGAAGAGAAGACTCAAGGAAAAGAAAACACTACGGGGAATTCTATCCTAATGTTGTCATGAAAAGGTGGCCCTATAGTTGAGGTCAAAAGGGAAACATATACCTAAGTTAGCATGCAAAACGAAAGCCTAATGCTAATCCTACTCCAAGCTTAATCGAAAATTAAGTTGGACTAGGTAGCTCTAAGGGAGCAAATCCCAGACTTAAACAAGTCTTGAGATTCATGGGAAGAGAAGGAGTGAAAGAGACGAAGAAGAAAGAGAGATATGAGATGAGAAACCAAAGAGGGCAGCAAGTACACCATGCATATCATATCTAATTCACATCATCAATCAAGCTTCAAAGATCATGCAAGAAGATTCAAGTAAGCAAGTAAGAGCAAACAAGAAAGGATGCAAGGAAACTTGCATTAGAAGCACAATTAAATGTCATTAAGCACCACACCAAAGTAATATGAGCAAGGTAAGATGAAGATGAAACCAAGTCAGAATTCAAATCATGCTAAAGTCACCCAAATCAAACATACAAAAAGGCCTCACATCATGATGCATTATGAGCTAAAGAAGTAACAAACCAAATGATAATGATATGCATCATACAAATCAAACCATAATGATCAAATGAGATGGAAACATGATGTGGATCCAAGGGGGCAGTAGCAAATGCATCATCCACAAACCAAAATCAAACTCAAATTAATCAAGAAAGATCATCAAGCATCATACTCAAAGCATGCAACACAATTATGCAAGTATGAAACACAATTAAGCTAAAAAAGGTTCACATATTTCCACACAAGTAAAGCCATACAAAAGAGAGGTCATGCACCAAGGACCATGGTAAAACAGAATCTCAAACATGTCTTGTCCACCAAGTGCACAAAATTAGGTCAAGATGTGTGCATTAGCAAGCTCAAAACATCACCAAATGAGAGCTATAATAAAAAATATTAAAATGATTCAATAAAATCCCAAAAAGAGTCCAAAGGTATGTTCAACCCTCCAACTAAGCATGCACAAAAGATGGGATCAAATTAAGGTCAAGAACATGTTCAACATGGACAAACTAGCCAAGGTATGCAAACAATCAAGCAAGAATCGAGGGTCCATAAAACTCGAATGGCAAGTCAACTAAAGCAACTCAAACCATCCTTAAACCAATAACAAAACACCCTCATATCATAGCTAGAATGTGGCTAAAAGATCAGCTTCAAAAGGCTAAGTAAAAACACAAAGGTTCCTAACCCTAAGTGAAGGGTATCCTTGGAAACTCATTACCAAATTAATTAAAATTAAAATAAGAAAATAAATGGAAAAACAGAAATAAAAGTATGAAAAATAGGTAAACACATCAATTGACCAGAAAAGTATTTTTGGTGTTTTTATCATGAGTAGAAATAATAAAATAAAAATCAAATTGGAAAATAAAAGAAAAAGAAATTAAAAAGAAGAAACAAGGGGAGGGGTGCATCAGTAATGCCAGCCATGAAGGATTCACATACACGCGCGTTGGGCCCATTAATATGGAGGGTACAGATATAAAAAAACAACCAAAGCCCAACCAATAATGCTCCACATCAAATTTTTTAATGAAATAGAAAAAGGAAAAGGGAATGTAACACAAAAATCATGTGGACATCTTTATCAATCGGTGCACCTTTGTTTAAGTCACATAAGACAAAAAAAATAAAACAACCAATCACGCAGTACCACCTAGTCATCTTCTTCATGCATTCACCATCACAAACCAGAAAACACGATGAAATGAAACCCTAAAGCCACGTTTGAACCAACAACTTCACACAACAATATCTCCATGAAAACTTCATCAAATCAAACAAAGTAAAACCCAGAAATGAAGTACGAAGAACAAGGATCAACATGGAACCAATAATATTTCAAAACAATCACTCAAACATAGAGAAAAATGCATTCCAAAACACGGGTACAAACATGAATTCAAGTATTCAAGCATTCAACATGCTCAGATTCAAACAAATAACGATGCCATCATTTCAGGCAGATCCAGATGCAATGTATGCTCTAAGCTTTAGGACCTAAATCATTTTGATCTAAGCATGATAGGAAGAGCAAGAGAGGTTACCTAGTGGAGTTATGTCCACTGCACCTTGAAACTTGAGTGAGAGCTTCAGAAATCTACTCAGCAACCTTCAGTAATAGTGAGTTAAGAGCCAAACCAAATCAAAATCCCTTGATCAACAAGCTTTGTGGATGAGGAAAGATGGAGAGCTAGTGAGTTTCAGATCCGAGAGAATGAGCTAATGAGAGTCCTCCCCAATTTTTAGGGTTTTAGGTAGCTTTTATATGATGGATTAAGGGTGATAGTCGGCCTGAAATAAAGTGTGAAGTTTGTTTTGAAGTTTTTGCTAAAAAAAGTTAAGGGTGATGTACACACAGTTTGGTCATGGTGAGGGGTGTAGGGAGTGTAATATTTTTAGTGATTTTGAGTGTGAGAAAAGAGTGAAGGGAGCAGGCATGTGGGAAGGGAGAATATGGTCTGAGTTGTTCTATTTTCCTTTTTTCAAGTTAAGGCAAAAGTGGACATTATGTGTGCATGGCATGTATATGTTGTTTGGCTATATTTGGCAATGAATTTAGCACAAGGGTGTGCTATAATTCGTATGATAAAGGGTGTACCATAATGATGTAAGAAGTGTCCTTCATCTATTACCAATTAATGCCTTGCCATTCAATTCATGACCATCATTTCCAACATCCATAACTTGGTAGATTTTACACCATTTGTGACAAATCTGCCACCAATGAAAAATAGGAATTTTGGAGAATTAAATTGGTGTTGAAGAGAAGTTTAAATGATGCTTGGAAGACACCCAAAAGTGAGCATGAAAGTTGGTACTTGGATCTAACCCAAAATGACTTAGAAAAATCCTAAGTTACCAAACTTTACAACTTGAAATCTCCAACTTTGGAATACCATAACTCTCTCAAAAAAAATTCAAATGACATGGTTCTTATGTCCATTTTGAAGGGAAAGTTTCATACTACAACTTTCATGTGGAAGAGATTTTGAAATGAGGCCTTGAACATGGTGAAAAATGGCTTAGAAAGTGATTAAAAACTTACTAAAAATAGTAAGTTTCTAAAAACCTAATTTTCCAATTTTAGTAACTTTTCACAATTCTTGATTTTTGATGAATCTTTGCACATTTCTTGATCAAATCTCATATATGGACCATATTTGATTTGAAAATCATGATGTTGACCTCAAAAAGTCAGGAGTTGACTTTTTCACTGCACAGTTGACTTTATTCCCAATTCTCCTGATTTTTAATCTTCTGACCAATTGAAACCCTTCTGAACCAAATTGATGGATAATTCTCCAATCCTAGACACTTGAGGGCATGAGGAATACCATGGAATCAAGTCTTTCCCAAAAAATAAAAAATAAACTGATTCTATGGCAAACCCTAATTTTGGTGCCCTCAGTCTAGGAGGAAACGACCCATGCTCCAAATCCAAATTCCTCTGAGTATGATGTGTATCCTCTCAAACAATGATGAGATGTGCCATTTGGTGTTGATAAAAACCCAAAGATCTTGCCCATTGGGGTGTTAAACTCAAGAAACCCCAAAAACCCCAATTTGAGAAATCAGGCTAGGAGGATGTGATTCACTTGAAATCTTTTGCCAATTGCAATCTTTTGATGAGGCGATGGACCAATAAGATACCTTGAGGTCCAAGGCTCCTTTGTGGCTCAAGTAATGATGACATTAAGACAATCTCTCCTCTTGGTGTCTCGGATAGCACACATGAGCTTTTACTTGAAGCTCTGGAAAACATCTTCTTCTCTTGAGTTAGCTCAGATACCTTGATCTCATGCTAAAAACCAATGATATGCACAAATGAAAATGCAATAATGAAATTAAACATAATCCACTTAGAGGTTAAAAACATGAGGGTAAATTTTGAGGTGTTACAGTGGTGTTGTAGCTTCGGCGTCGGCGAAGACCCACGCACTCACCCACACACACACTCACACTCACTTTCACACTTATTCACTTGCCTTTTTTCATATTCTTCTTCCTCAAAATATATAAAAGAGAAATAGATTTGTTGGGGGGTAAAATATGAATTATCCTCAAAGTATTCGTTTTATGAAGGTAATTTCATATGCAACACTAGGCTGGCGCTTGCAGCTGAGAGTTGGTGATGATGCGATGTGAGAAGGTACTTTAGTACAAAGTATAATCCTTGAAGATATGTCATTTCCATCCATTCATGGAAATCCCATTTTAATTCTCGTAATAATCAGAGGCTTCTTATAAGAGATAAGGTGAAGCTTGATCAGAGTCTAGAGCTTAGATGATGTAGACTACAAAGTCTATTCAGATTGAGGATTGAAATGTATCAGAGTATAGAGTAAATATGAACAAGAAATGTAGAAGCATTTACTAGTTTGTTCATATGCTTTGATTGTTAGAGAAACATTTCCTTTGTTCATTGACTTTTAGTTATATGCTTCATATAAAAACTTGTTGAAGCTTGAGTAAAGTTCAAAGGCTTGATCTATCAGAGTCTTTTGTCATAACTGTTCCGAATAGTCCCTTGCAAGAGTGTTGACTCAGATGATCCTGAAACTTGACTTTGATTTAAACACGGCTTTGTATTCTTCCATATGTTCAAAGTGTGTCTTCACTTTAGAATGAGCTATTAGTTTTCTTCAGACTTCATTCTGCGTTTAGATTTGAATTCTTCAGAGTATGGATCTATTTTATTTTATTTGTACACATAACAAAAATAGCCAGAGTACAAATTTTTTCTCTAAACTTTGTTATCATGAAAACTTAACTATACTTCTAGAACCAAACTTGTTCCAACACATGGAACTTCTTGTGTGGGAGCAAGGATCGGTGTAACTGGTGAATAATCGAGTTTATTTGGAAGCCACGATTATTAGTTGAGAAAGTTAACAATGATTTGATCGAAAGAAAAGAATGGTTGCGACGGTCAACATAAAAGATCAGATGAATTTGATGTGGAAATTTGTGATAATTCGAAAAAAATTCTCACAAACAACGCTACTTTCGCAAAAATTCTGGTACGGCAGTGCATACCTCTAATGCGGTGGAGCGAGGGGTACCTGTAAGGTTAGCACTCCAACGCTCAAGTCAGTGAAATCAGAGAGGTGTAACTTTGCAAGATTAAATAATTTTTTACATGTTATCACTACTACGGAAAACCCATTTAACAACGGTTGGGAAAGATATATAATCACGCGGGCTCAGGCGTTGTTATGTAGAGTGAGGTTATATATATGATACTTACAATCACGGCCCAGTAACCGTTGTAATAAACTGGAAAGCGCGCGCCCTATCACAACAGGTTTTCCAAAAGACCGTTGTGATAAAAATAATGGTCCTAGGTTCGATTCCCAACTACTCTATTTTGATGTTTATTTTTTTTTGGACAGCGCGCGAGATATTATAACGGTTATAATATATAACCGTTGTTACATTTTCTGCAGAATTAGCAAATATTATCCTGCTTTTATAATTAATCCCATTTTTTAACCTGTATTATTGTTCACCATATCACAGCAGAAAATACAACTCAATTTGTGATAAAGTTATCATAATAATGTTAATTGTATCATATTCATAATATCACATAATTGTATCATATTCAATTGTATCAGAACAAACATCCTACAATTTATCAGAACAAACAACCTACAGTTTACACATTACATAACATCACATAATTGTAACTTGGTGTTTTGGTTTCTTGTTGTCATACCCCAAATTTTGACCACTAAGATTCCCCATCATTGTGCAAATCATCATCATAATATGGATGTACCTTTATGCCTCATCAATCTCCTCAGGAATTATTAGCCATTCTCTACAGTCAAAGATTAGGGTTTCAAGCCCTCGCAGAGCTCTTAGACAAAGGATCAATCAAGGAATGACATAATCTTCAACTTGTCTAAACCTCTCAAACATCCCCAATGGATCAAGAGGACTCCTACATCAAGGATCAAGCACAAAATTGCAGCATTCCAGGTGGATTAAGCCTCAAGATTGCCGGTATCACCAAATTAGGGTTTTGGTCTACCAGGGCCTCCAGATGGAATTTTTTCTCTGGGCATGAGCCAATGCTTCAAAACATACCCTAAAATACTCCATGGGACCTCATAAACCCAATCATCAAGTCAATTTAGCCTCAGGGGATACATTCATAAAAAATCAGGAATTAGGGTTTCTTGACCTAATTCACCCCTAAGTTGACTTTTGGGACAAAGCATGAGCCAAAACCTCAAGACATGATTTGAGGGTCCCTAGTACACTACATTGTTCCATTTATAACAATGGATTGATCCAAGAAGCTTGATTCACAAGTTTCAAGTTCATCAGAACCACAGTTAGGTTTCGAGGGAAAAGTCAACTGTGCCTTTGACTTTTGATCAGGACATGCTCCCAAACCTTGGGACATGATTCAATACACCCTATAATAGCTATGAAATCAATCCATCAAGTTTGATTTAGGTCAAGGACCTGATTTCATAGAGGATCGTATAGTTTGGAATTCATCTGATAAAAAGTCAACTGTGCCAAAGAGTCAAAGTTTGACTTTTTGATTTTTTCGTCAATTATGGTTCCCTAACCCTAAAATCATGTTAATGTGTGATTGGGATCATCATTCATCAAGAAAAACCAAGAAAAGTGGGATAACTTGTAAAAGGGGTAACCATACAAAACTTAGAAATTTTCTAAGTTATGGAACAAAGTGGCTAGGGTACCAACTTCCAAGGATCATAACTTGTGATCCAAGCAACCATTTTGGCTGATCCAAAGATGGATTTGTAGATATCATGGCATACTTTAAAAGTGTCAACTACACCTCATTCCAATTCATCATGGATTTTGAGTTATAGTTGGACCAAAATGGCTGAAAACATGAAATGTCACTTTTTCCAACACTTAGTGAAATTTTCACTAAGTTAGAATCTGTTTCACTTTTTTTCAAAATGTAGGGGCATTTTTCACTTGGATCCAAAAAGTGTCAAAACAAACTATGATCACACATGTGTTGTATCATATGAGAGCTTTCCAAAATGGCCAAGAACTCCATCAAATCCCATTTGAGCTAAGAGTTATGACAATGGAAATATGCCTTGTTGCAACTGTCATGGCAAGGCAGATTTGTGTATTTTGCTCGATTTGATCAAATTGTGCAAATGACAAACAAGTTTATCCATCTGAACACCTCAGGGGGAGACCAAGGAGGAACAAACACTGATCCATAAGCCTCCCAAGTCTTTGGAACTAAAAATAGCATGCCAAACCTAAAAAACCCTAAAAAGGGGACAAGACTCCACTTTTGTTTTGGAGAATTCAATGGATGCACCAAGGTGGCATGAATTGAACCTTTTCCAACTGAATGAGTCAAGGATGATCTCTGAACCAAGGGACAATAGGCATGTGCTCTAACCTCTAGTCAATGGCTAGAGGAGACTTAAGATTCCAAAGTGATGCAATTGGACAATAACTTGCTGCAGCCACCATTCACTATTGCTTGCAAAACAAACTTGCTCTACTATAAATAGAGCTCATTTGTGCTTAGTTTAAGTACACCAAAGCACTACAACACTTGTTTTCCTCAAAATCTCTTTCTCTAGGCCAAAATGCCTTCTTTAGCAAGGTAACTCTGAGTTTTTGAGTTAGAGAGCATTTTCATCACATCTCATGATCCAAACACATCCAATATGTCATATCCAAGCTGTCCAAACTCTCATAAGTGACCTATAACACCAAAATCACAAAGTCCCCTCTCAAAACCTCAAAATTGGACTTTTTTGCATTTTTCAAGCCATGTCTTGATTCAGTCACTTTTAAAACCAGATAAAGCCTCAAAGACACTCCAAATATCATCCTTGAACTATCCCAAATGGTTCCCCACACCTGGAACACCATTTGAGAGAGTTGTTATATTGGCCACTTTTGCCCCTTTTGCAAGAAAGGGCCAGTTTCCATTCTTGAGGTTTCCAGCTGATTCCAACCGTCCTAAAAGCTTCTAAGGGATCATTTGAGATTATCCAAAGCATCAAAACATTTCTGGAACAAGAAGCTTGGCAGATAGCCCAAAAAGCTCCTAAAGAGGTAAGCATCACAACTTGAACTCTTTAAAATATGCATTGTTTTGAAGTCCATTGGTCATACACATCTCATACATGCTATATATGTTATGTTTGAACCAATTCATCATGTAATTCATGCCTGTAACAAGAGGTAGCACAGAAAATGCAAATCATCGTCTATTTCAAAACCACTATCGAATTTTGAAGAGGATTTATTTTCTGAAAAAACCACCACCACCATTGGATTCCTTGTGAAATTCTGGGCTAGATACATATAAATTTTGTCTCAATCCATTGGAGAAATGAGAAAGTTACAAGCTTCACGTTTTTGGCCAAAACCTTGCCTTGCCTTGCCTTGGCCAGGCCAAAAACAAGGCAAGCCTTGTATATTTGTGGGTGAGTTTTGATACACGGATGTATCACCACCCCAGTGGTAGGAGGCGCGCACTGCACACAAGAGGTCTGGGGTTCGAATCCCATTCGTCCCAGATCCTCTTTTTTACCACTTTTTCATATTTTCTCATTTTTGATATTTTTCATATTGTTTTTAATGATTTGGAAAATTAATAACTCTCTCAATTTTAATTATTTTTTATTGGTTCTTTTTGTAAAAAATCACAAAAATGTTGAAATATTTTATTCCACAAAAAAATCAAGTTTATATTATTTATTTAATATAGTTGGTATTTTTGTGAATAAGTTCATTTTTAATTGTTTTTAAACATTTTAAAAGTGAATATTTATCTTGAAAATCAAAACCAAATGAGTTCTAAATTATCTTGTGATTAAAACCTCATTTTTCAAACCTTAAACAAAAATCACAAGTGGTTTATTCAAACTTATTTGGTATTTTTATCATTTTATTGATTTTCTTTAAATAATTACTTTTAAAGGAAAACAAAATTAGGGTTTCTTTGATTTTCACCCTCACAAATCTTTTTCAAACACTCATAGGCCTCTATAAGAGTGTAAGACCCATCCCTTTTGTAAATACACCACTTTTTGGGCCTCAGTCATTGTATAAGTCCCACTGTATTTTCAAAACAACGGCGCGATCGTCGCCTTTTTCACAAAATCAACTGGGCCTCTCCTCGAGCTATAAGTCCCATTGTTTTTCTTAAAATAAAACTTTGGGCCTCTAATAGAGTGTAAGATCCAACCCACTTTTTTAAATACCAAAAACTTTGGACCTCAGTCATTGTATAAGTCCCATTGTATTTTCAAAAACCTCGACGCGATCGCCAGTTCAGAAATAACCTTGGGCTTCTCCTTGAAGTTGTAAGTCCCATCTCTTGTAAAAAAAATAAATCTTTGGGCCTCTAATAGAGTGTAAAACCCATCCCTTTGTACAGAAAACCTCTTTAGGCCTCAGTCACTTGTATAAGTCCCTGTACAAATTCAAAACAACGGTGCAATCACTGTTAAACTTTGGGCCTCTCCTTGAGCTGTGTAAGCCCCAATAATCTTTTCAAAGCACTTTCTCCTTTGATTTTGAATTCATGTTGTTATCAAAACTTTCTTTAATTTCTCTGTTGAACAACTAACAAAACAACATGGAAGCTCTACAACGGGTAAGTGTTTATCCGCTTTCATTTATTGCTTTCATATATATAACTGTATTGTGGGGCTGTTTCACTGTAAGTCTTCTTTCACATCCTTTTATATACTTGTCCCATATCCACTGTGTAATACTAGTATAGTTATTTAGAGTTTTCCTCGACAACTACGGCTAGAACTAGGTAAAGCCCGTTGGTCACTCTTGAATACAAACAAAACTAGATCCCCCGTAGGATTCCAGATACAGTCTTCCCTCCTCTTGGGGTTAAACAATATGGAACAAAGAGAAAGGCAGTATTCTCGGTGAACCTTTTCTCAGACTATCACCCTTAGAAATTGTCAAAGAAACTCTACTTCCCAGAGATGATCTTTTCTCCGTGAATGGCATCTCTTGAGTTTCTTCTAAATTCTCAAACTTTCCTGGAATGATCTCTTCTCTGTGAATTGCATTTCTTGAAATTCTCTTGGTTTGGGGACCCACAGGCTTCCTAAAATCATCCCCGCCTCCTCTTGGGCGTTGTACAAGGACCCTTCGACTTCTTAGAAGTTCTCATGCCTTCTCTTGGGCTTAATACAAGGACCCTGACGACCTCTTAAAGGTATAAGACAGAACTTTGTCATCCTTTGATAGAGCAGTCTTTCCAGTGTCAAAACTCCGGCCATTTTAGGGTTATTCTCATCCCTTAATGCTCGTGCCTCCTATTGGGCATTATACAAAAGATAAAACTAATAGGCTCGGACAGTCTAAATCCTCTTAAGTCTCAAAGACATTCTTAAGTTCCTTCTAAACATAGGAAGAAACCCCGATCATTCTGGATCAATCTCCAGCAGAAACCCAGTCTCTCTTATGAAAGTTCTCTACTTGGACCTGCCTAGGGATCTCAATAACCCTCAGCAGTAAGACAACCTCCTCTTAGGCTTTGTACAAATGATTCGTCCCCAGCAGAGCTAACCTTTTCAGACTCTCTTGTTGAGTCAACCACTTTTAGCCTCCGTCTTGGGCTTTATACAAGACATATAATAAACACTCTCTTGTTGAGTATAAAAGATTCTCTTGTTGAGTCAACTTTTAGCCTCCGTCTCGGGCTTTGTACAAGACATATAAAAACACTCTCTTGTTGAGTACAAATCATTATCTTGTTGAGTATAAAAGAATCTCTCGTTGATTCAATCACTCTTTTAGCCTTAATCTCGGGCTTTGTATGAGACAGCAAATCACTCTCTTGTTGAGTATAAAAGACTCTCTCGTTGAGTCAATCACTCTTTTAGCCTCAATCTTGGGCTTTGTACGAGACTGCAAATCACTCTCTTGTTGAGTATAAAAGACTCTCTTGTTGAGTCAATTATCTTTTCAGACTCTCTTGTTGAGTCGACCTTTTTTATCCTCCGTCCTAGGCTTCGTACAAAACAGATAAAGGTACTCTCTCGAGTCAAACCCTTTTTTAGCCTCGGTCTTGGGCTTTGTACAAGACACATAAATACACTCTCTTGTTGAGTGAACCCTTTTAGCCTCAATCTTGGTCTTTGTACAAGACAGAAAGAACATTTTACCTGGGAAAAGTCAAACTTCTAGCCTCCTCTTAGGCTTTGTATAGAGAAATCCCCGGTTGAGTCAATCAACCTTTTAGCATCAAATTTGTGCCTGCTCACAGCATACAAACATCAACAATTCCTCTTTAGAGATGACAAATTCCCTTTCAGTCAAAAACCCTTTAGCTTCACATCTTGGGCTTTGAACAAGATACAAATCAACTCTAGCTTCAATCTTGGGCTTTGAACAAGAGACCAAAACATCTTTTCCTCCCTTAGAATAGGAGGAACTACGATCGCTCTGATTTCCCTGTTTCGTTAAACGGGAATACGTAGGCATAAGATTGCGAAATCTTAGCGAGCATACTAATAAAAAAACTTTCCCAACTCATTACCAGATAAACACCGTCAATTACAAAGCGGTACCTAAAGCTAACATCCTGTGGATAACCACATATAGGATGAGTAATTGACAACTACCCATTATATAACCTGACCCCAGACCCCCCAATCTCTTTAAAGTGCTTTGTTCAGTTAAACATTTCGCTTCCAACTTCATGGGATAAATAAGAAATCAGAAAGTAGCACCCTTTCTCCTTGAGGAGGAAAACCCAAACTTCAGCGATAAGGTGGTCGTGTCACCGACAAAAATCGTTCGCTACAGGAAAATGGCGACTCTGCTGGGGAGTCATTGTGTTTATAGGATCATAGGATTATAGAGGTCTAGGATGTTAGGACAAATATATATACTGCGTTTCCTAATTGATATCTGTGTTTACTTTTCTGCTAATGGGAATGCGTGTGATGCCGCACGTGGAAAGATTAAGTATACACCTAAGATAAGTGATGGCACTAGATGGGTAATCTTACGGGGAGTGAATCCCAGATAAGAGGTCCCGGTCAACCATCGAATCAGTGGAGATGCCCTTTACAGATTCAATGCCTATACGACTTTGGTTGTTGAAAGCAGATTGGTCGATTGGGTTATTTGAGAAGCTGAGGATTTTAGTAGACTAAAACCATTTTGTAGTACAGAAGCTATCGAAAATAGTTGTCACGCGATACTACCCTCATTTGAGATTACTCTAAGATACTACAGCTCGGTGGTGATCCGCTTGCTGTCGTTATCCCAAGAGGGGTCAGTGATTTTAAGGACAGGTGCAAAAATCACCAATATAAACCTTTGGGGATGGGTAGAGCCTTGACTTCATGACACCGACCCTTTGACCCCATGATTTTTTCTATGTTTTTGTGTGCTGCATTCATGCATTCATTTCATTAAAAAACTTTAAACAAAGAAAAATCTTCTCTTCTAGTCTCTCTTTTTCAAATTAAACTAAGACAATGATTGCAAATATCAGAGAAAAAGATTGGTAATGGATTTCAGTAGAAGGAAGACTCATAAGTACACCTTCAAGGTTCTAAAACTAGAGGATTTAAGAGGTCTGGCGAGGATGATAACCAACCCTGAGGCTTTCAGAGCTAAGTACGGGGGACTGCTGTCCCTGCTAAGGGTCCATGTAATTAAAGGAATACTGGCTACGCTCATTCAGTTCTACGATCCGGTCTATCATTGTTTCACATTCTCAGATTATCAACTAGCACCAACACTGGAGGAGTACTCTCACCTGACTGATTTACCCATTACTGACCAATCTCCCTTTTCTGGACTGGAAGAAATTCCAAAGGATCAAACCATTGCAAGGCAATCTATTTGGACGAGTCAGAAGTCAGGACTTACATGATCATTAAGGGTGGTATCCAGGGTTTGCCAGCCCAGTTCTTGATAAAGAAAGCTCTGTACTTTGCTAGTATAGGGAATGTGGCCGCTTTCGGAAGCATCTTTGTTTTGCTTACCTACGGGTTATTTATGTTTCCCAACATTGACAACTTCGTTGATATCAATGCCATTAAAATTTTTCTAATTGGAAACCCTTTACCGACCATGCTCGCGGATGCCTATCATTCTGTACATTTAAGGAATTTGTACAGCGGAGGAATGATCACATACTGTGTACCCCTGCTATACAAATGGTTCATTTCTCATTTACCAAAGTCTGCTGCATTTTGGGATCAAAAGAATACTTTACGTTGGTCGCAGAGAATCATGTCTCTTACCAACTCTGACATCGATTGGTATAATAAAATTTATGACGGGATCAAAATCATTGACCGTTGTGGAAACTTCCCTAATGTACCCCTTATAGGAACTAAAAGAGGAATTAATTATCATCCAGTGTTAGTTCGTCATCAACTCGGATACCCGATGAGGCATGTCCCGCATAATGCTCATCTGGAAGGTATTTTCTTCAAGGAAGGAGAAAATGACAGGGTATTAAAGACAGAAATAGTGCATGCCTGGAAACATGTTCATAGGAAGGGAAGAGAGTCTCTAGGAAAACCAGACTGTGTCTCGGTGAAACCTTATCTCCACTGGGTACAAACTAGAGCTCTCAAGCTGAGGATGCCTTACCCTCGCCAGGAAGTTCTTCCATTAAGGGACCCTGTCCTTTACTTTATGTCTGATACGGAAAAACTTCAGGTGACTCTCAACAAAGTTCAACAGGAGAAGAAGTCTTGGAAGAACAAGTACCACATTCTCAATGTGGAGTGTAAGAAAATACAACAACTGGTAAAAGAGAAAGATGCTCTAATCTAGATTTTAGAGCAACATGCTGTAAAAAATCAAGAAGACCAAAGGAATTTGCTCGCTCCTTTTGCTTGGTAAAGGAATGACGACCCGACAACGGCCCAAGGGCCCCGGTCAAAGAAAAGGAAAGTACCAGAACCAGCACCTGAGCCCTCCTCAGAAAGGACTCGGGGCCCATAAGTTTAGATTTCCTTTTACAGCACTTTGTAATTACTGTATTTCCATTTCCGCAATCTTTGAATTCAATAAAACGGAGTTTCCCCACTGTTTGATATTTGCAATCCAATTGTTGAAGTTTCTTTTGAAAATAAAAAAAAAACTAAATAATATAATCATTGCATATCATTCATCATTCTCATATAACGCATTCGTCATTCTCATATGCCACTCAACTATATCCCGGAAGGATATATTCCGCCAATCACAGAGGATCCGGGAATTGCAACAGGAACCGCTGGGCCTGAAGGTTACAAACTTCGGGAAAGCGAAGATGCCAGGGGCATGACAGCAACTCCTGAAGGTTACAAACTTCGGGAGAAGGAAGTACCTAGAGTCACTGCCATGATGACTATACCACCACCCGTGGTACACACTGTCCCGGAAGGATAGATTCCCCATATACCTTCTGGTGGAAATGAAAGTATGAACGAGAAAATGAAGTAGTTCCAGGAACAGTTCTTGGAAATGCAGAAAGAACTGCAAGCCCTCCGCGGTCAGGATTTATTTGGAAAGGACGCCGCAGACCTTTGTTTGGTCCCTAATGTGAAAGTTCCGCCCAAGTTCAAAGTGCCCAAATTTGAAAAGTACAAGGGTAACTCTTGCCCTCATAGCCATTTGGTGATGTACGCTCGGTGAATGTCAACTCAGACAAAGAACCAAGAGCTACTGATTCACTGTTTTTAGGATAGTTTAACCGGTGCCACACTCAAATGGTACATGGGTTTAAACCGCACTAAGATCGACACTTTCAGAGATCTTGGCGCTGCTTTCGTTCAACAATATAAGTATAACCTGGACATGGCACTGGACCGAGATCAACTCAGAGCCATGTCACAAAGGACAAGGAAACCTTTAAGGAGTACGCTCAAAGATGGCGTGAGATTGCCGCCCAGATTAGTCCACCTCTTGAGGAAAAAGCAATGACAAAGATCTTCTTAAAAACCTTGAGCTTATTTTATTACGATAGAATGGTTGCCAGTGCGCCCAGTGACTTTACTGAGATGGTAGGCATGGGAGTTCGTCTTGAGGAAGCAGTCTGAGAAGGACGTTTAGTTAAAGACGCTGGATCAACAAGCAGTACAAAAAGGTACGGTAGTGCTCTCCCTAAGAAAAAAAGAGCAAGATATTGGCAATATCTCTCTCGGAAAGCAAAGGCGACGGTACCAACCAGTAGCAGCTGTAACTCCTGCTATCAATCCTACGCCTGTTCCAACGTATCAACCTCAGGTTGCGCAAAGCCAACCGAATCAACAACAATTTCAACAAAGGACACAACAGACTCTTTAGCAGGCTCGTCCTCTATACAAAAACTACCGTAAAACACGACCAGCAGGGTTCGACCCTATACCTATGTTGTACGCATAACTATTTCTATTACTACTTGTCAAGGGGCATGTCCAAACCAGGGCTCCTCTTGCGATTCCGGAAAATCTGCCTTTTTGGTTCAAAATGGATCAGACTTGCCCTTACCATCAAGGAGGACCAGGGCATAACATAGAAAACTGTATTAGTTTCAAATCCGATGTACAAAATCTTGTCAGAAACGGGGTCTTATCCTTCAAGGATACAAATCTAAATGTTCAGACGAACCCGTTGCCTCAACACGAGAAAGCTGCAGTAAATTTGATAGAAGGAGAGTCTAGCAACAACTATCAAATTCATGATGTACTCTTATTGAGGGCCAATCTGGTCAAGATACATTGCAGACAGAGCGGAGACGGTCATGTACCAGCTCACAATTATCACCAGTGTGATATCTGCTCCAAAAATAATCAAGGATGTTTTGTGGTGCAATCAGCTCTACAGGAACAATTGGATCTCAGATGGATCCAAGAGCACCGAGTTCGTGGAGTCAACATGACTTATACGAATTCCAACATCATTCAGAATCACGACATCTATGCGATGAATACCAACTTGGTGGCAATGCACTCAAGGCAAAGCCAGTATCATAATCTGCTGCGACATAATTACAATTCCTGTCTGACTTGCTCGGTAAACAAACAGGGTTGCTCTTTTGTACAAGAGGACCTCCAGCGTCAGATGGATCTTGGATGGATCCAGGACTTCCATGATAAAAATCCTTATCAGATCAACATGATTCAAATCTTCGATATTCGTTCGATGAATACCAGCTTGGTGGAGTTACACGCCAAGCAAGTCCAGCTCAGTTTTCTCACTTCACATGATTATCTGAGCTGTAAAAGATGTTGTGAGAGCGACCAGGGATGTGCTCTCGTTCAAAGAACTTTGCAACACTTGTTAAACCATTGGTGGCTTCCGATCTATCTAGATGAAGACACGCAACAAGTCAGCATAACTAATGGGAACCCTACTAGGCATCAAAGTCAGGATGTCTGATATATGGAAATAGACCTAGTAAGGTTACATTGCATTCAAAGCGGACGTGGCCAGGTGCCACCACACAACTATGAATGTTGTAGAGTTTGCTCGGAAGATAATCAAGGATGTTACCTCGTGCGAGCAGCCGTTCAAAGTCAGTTGGATCACAAGGAGATTCAACCGTGTCCAAGTTCTGGATCAATCAACTTGATGCCAGACTATTTCGCTGATCAAATCAAGGACGTTGTCGTAATCTCTAATCATAAGAGGACCAAAGATGTTTGTACCATAATCCCTCTACTTGACAAATCAAGAATTCCTTTGGACAGTAGAAAAGTTCCCAACCAGGAACTGATTGAAATTACTTACAATGGTTAGAGAAATCAGAAGGCTTCTGTAGTTATCTATCTGCCGGGACCTCTACCGTATGAATCAACTAAGGCTATCCCTTACAAATACGGTGCTACAACAATTGAGAATGGAAAGGAAATTCCATTACCCTCCGTCGTGAATATTGCGGACATCAATCGAGTAACACGGAGCGGTCGAATATTCAACAGAGGGGTTGGAGAACCCACCAGAGAAAAGGAACCTCAAACAGAAGTTCCTAATCCACCAGTCGGTCAATCCAGTAATCCCGACCTTTCAAGAAACGACGAAGAGATGTTGAAGCTCATCCAAAGGAGTGAATACAACATTGTTGATCAGCTGTTACAAACTCCTTCAAAGATCTCTGTGTTATCTCTTTTACTCAATTCTGAAGCCCATAGAGAGGCTCTACAGAAAGTCTTAGAACATGCCTTTGTGGAACAGGATGTGTCAATAAAACAATTCGACAGCATCATCTCCAACATCACTTCCTGCAACAACTTGGGGTTTAGTGATGAGGAATTGCCAGAAGAAGGCAAAAGTCACAACATGGCGCTCAATATCACAGTTAACTGTCAGGACGATGCCTTAGCCAGCGTACTGGTAGATACTAGATCGGCTCTCAACGTTATGCCAAAGTCCACTCTAATGCGACTATCACTCAAAGGATCTCCGATGAGAGGTAGTGAGGTGTTCGTCAAAGCATTTGACGGATCCCAAAAAACGGTTATCGGCGAAGTCGACCTTTCCATAACTATTAGTCCTCACACTTTCCAAGTCACTTTCCAGGTCATGGACATCCGAGCAACATACAGCTGTTTGTTGGGAAGACCTTGGATACACCAGGCTGGGGCAGTCACTTCGACACTTCACTAGAAGCTGAAGTTCGTCAAGAATGACCAACTCGTCACGGTCTGTGGAGAACAAGCCTTGATCGTGAGTAACCTGTCATTGTCCACTTGTGTAGAACCTGAGGAGGTCGTTAGAACTCAGTTCTAGGCACTTTCGGTAAGCAATGAGAATCAATTAGAAAAAGGAACCTCGATTTTCTCATACAAAAATGCTCTCGAGGTGATCAAAAGTAACAATGCAAAGGGATGGGGATAGCTTGTCATTCCTACTGACAATTAAACAAAGAAGGGCCTTGGTTTTTCCTTAACCTGTACCCAGACAGCTACTAACGATGAAAGTTTTCATCCCATTCAGAACTTCTTCCATAGTGGAGGTTTCCTTCACCCAGTGTCTCAAGAAGTGCATATTATCAACAAAGGAGATTCCTCTGATACAGATGAAGAGTGGAAGTCCTACCTTAACGAGGACGGTTATATGTCTCAGGTAGAAGCACCTATGCCATTCTGTTTCCCCATGCAGGGTCCGAGATATATACCAAGATCAGACGACAAAATGATCTACGGAGATTGTGATCCAGAAGGATGTCGTGCTCCACCCAACTCATTAGAGGAGGACATTCCGATGAAAGACAACTTTGACCATGACTATTATGGCCCAATGGATGGCCTGCCTCTCTGGCAGCCGTACCCAGGAGACTTGGGGCAAGAGAATCAGCCGAACAATGAATATCTGTTGAGCATCATTGAAAAAAATACATGCATCCCCACCATATCATGGGATCAAAACTCAGGGCATTCTGAAAATATCCAGCACGACGATGAATATGCAAAGCTTGCAGGACTAGAATTCATCAACTATGCTTTTCCTAAGGTCAACGTCATTGAAAGGGATGACTCCTCCAGTCCCAAAGAAGTGTGGGACACCTTAGGACAACCGAGTGGTAAATACAACTTTATGGTCAAGTACACCGCTCCTGAAAGCTCTCGCATCAGGCTCGAAGATATCCAGCCAACTAGATGGGGAGATCTGCTGGAGAGTACAAACATTATGCAAAATACCACAGAGGAATCCTTCTACGATAACTCTGCCTAGGAGACAGATTCAAATGATCCTGCTCCACCAAAAATCAGCGTTATTTCTAAAGACAAGTCAAGAAGGAAAATACCGGACTTTGTGATTCACCGAGGAGTTCGCCGCCAATGGGTTGCTGTCGATGTCCCGAAAGTTGTTCATAAGTCAAAGTAATTGCCGTCTTTTAACCTTTCACCCTGCCCAGGTGAAACAGATGTTTTGATAGGGCTCACTTTTTGTAAATGTCCCTCTTCGCTTTGCCCAAAGTGACAGAGTTTTGTTATATAGGGCTGTAGTTTCAAGAATCGACAAAATCATAAATAAAATAACGTCGTTCTGTAATTCCCGCATTTATTGCTATTTTCTCTTCTCGCTTTTTCAGAAAATGGTAATCCTAAAAAAAACAAAACAAATAATTAAAAACAAGAAGTTTTCCAAAGAAAATACACTACACACACTCTTGCATTCTCTCTATCTCTTCTAAAATCAATCATCACGTCATGCAGATTGCTTGTTTTAAACCCCATTGAAACATACGATCCGATGCCTTCTCCCAACTTTGAATTCCCGATATTTGAGGCTGAAGAAGAAAATGATGAAGAAATTCCAGAAGAGATCTCCCGATTACTCAGACAAGAGGAAAGGTCCATTGAACCTCATAAAGAGCCGTTGGAAACGGTTAACTTGGGTTCGGAAGGAGAGAGAAAAGAGGTCAAGATTGGGACACTACTCAGTCCAACTGTCAAACAAGGTTTGACAAAGCTTCTCAAAGAGTTTCCCGATGTATTCGCTTGGTCCTATTAGGATATGCCAGGGTTGGATACCAGCATCGTGGAACATCATCTACCGTTGAGATCAGAATGTCCGCCAGTAAAACAAAGGTTGAGACGGACTCACCCAGACATGGCCATCAAAATCAAAGAGGAAGTACAAAAATAGATTGACGCGGGTTTCCTCGCCACATCAGAGCATCCTCAATGGTTAGCCAACATAGTACCCATTCCGAAAAAGGACGGAAAGGTCAGAATGTGTGTAGACTACATGGATCTAAACAAAGCCAATCCGAAGGATGACTTTCCCTTACCACACATTGACATGCTGGTAGACAGTACCGTAAAGTTTAAAGTATTTTTCTTCATGGATGGATTCTCGGGCTATAATCAGATAAAGATGGCGCTGAAAGACATGGAGAAAACTTCCTTTATCACCCCATGGGGCACTTTTTGTTACAAGGTAATGCCGTTCGGTTTGAAGAACGCCGGGGCAACCTATCAAAGGGCCATGACTACTCTGTTTCATGACATGATACACAAAGAAATTGAAGTGTATGTTGATGATATGATCGCCAAATTTAAGTCAGAAGAGGAGCATGTGACCCACCTATCAAAACTATTTGAGCGTTTGAGAAAATACAAACTCCGCTTGAATCCCAACAAGTGCACATTCGGTGTCCGTTCAGGAAAAATTTTAGGGTTCATCGTCAGCCAGAAAGGAATTGAGGTTGATCCTGACAAGGACAAGGCCATTAAAGAAATGCCTTCTCCAAAGACTGAAAAACAAGTCAAAGGATTCCTAGGACGTTTGAATTACATTTCCAGATTTTCATTCCTCATGACCGCGACATGTGCGCCCATCTTCAAATTACTAAAAAAGAATCAGGACTGCGTATGGACAGAAGACTATCAAACCACCTTCGACAGTATCAAGGAATACCTGTTAAACCCACCTATCCTGTCACCTCTAGTGGAAGGAAGACCACTGATCATCTACCTAACAGTCTTGGAAGACTCAATGGGTTGTGTACTTGGCCAACAAGACGAAACAAAAAAGGAAAGAGTCTGCCATTTACTATTTAAGCAAGAAGTTTACCGAATACGAGACGCGGTACACTATGCTTGAGAAAACTTGATGTGCTTTGGCTTGGGCAACCAAACGTCTTCACCAGTATCTGATTCGTCAAACTACTTGGTTAATCTTTGAAATGGATCCAATCAAGTATGTCTTTAAAAAACCTGCTCTCACGGGAAGGATTACCCGTTCGCAGATGTTGTTATCAGAATACAACATCGAGTACCATGCTTAGAAAGTCATTAAGGGAATTATTTTAGCCGATCATTGGGTTCACCAACTGATTGACGATCAAGAATCAATTGGATTTGACTTCCCAGATGAAGATGTCATGTATTTGAAAATGAAAGATTGCGATGAATCGCTACCCAGTGAAGGGTCAGAACCAGGTTCCCGATGGGGACTAATCTTTGACGGAGCTGTCAATCATTATGGAAATGGAATTGGGGCAATCATCATAACACCTCAGGGTAACCACATTTCTTTCACCGCTCGACTGACATTTAAGTGTACAAATAACGAGGCCGAATACGAAGCTTGTATCATGGGTCTCGAAGAAGCGATCGACTTGAGAATTAAGAATTTGGATGTATATGGCGACTCAGCCCTGGTAATCAATCAGATCAAAGGAGATTAGAACACATACCAATTAGGATTGATCCCTTACAGAGACTACGCGAGAAGGTTGTTACCATTCTTCAATAGAGTCGAGTTTCTCCATATCCCTCGTGAAGAGAATCACATGGCTGATGCATTAGCCACTCTCTCTTCCATGATTAGTGTAGGTCAATGGAACGACGTACCTAAGATTGACATAGTGCGCCTTGAACGGCCCGCTCACATCTTCGCGATTGAAGCAGTCATTGATGACAAACCTTGGTATCATGATATCAAATGCTTCCTTCAGAAACAAGAGTACCCACCTGGGGCATCCAAGAAAGATAGAAAGACCCTCAGAAGCCTGGCTGGAAACTTCTTCCTGAGCAGTGATACACTCTATAAGAGAAATTTTGACATGGTCTTGCTCCGACGCGTAGACAGACCAGAAGCCAACAAGCTGGTAAAAGAAATTCATGAAGGATCCTTTGGCACTCATGCCAATGGACACACAATGACGAGAAAAATTTTGAGGGCAGGGTACTACTGGTTGACCATGGAATCCGATTGCTACAAGTACATGTGGAGGTGTCACAAGTGTCAGATATATTCAGACAAGATCCATGTACCGCCAACGCATCTCAAAGTTCTCTCTTCCCCGTGGCCTTTTTCCATATAGGGAATCGACATGATTAGTATGATCGAACCCAAGGCTTCGAACGGACATCGGTTCATCCTGGTAGCCATTGATTACTTAACCAAGTGGGTAGAAGCAGCGTCATACGCCAATGTAACCCGACAAGTGGTGGTCCGATTCATAAAAAACAATCTCATCTGTCGTTATGGTGTTCCAAGCCAGATCATTACTGATAATGGATCCAACTTGAACAACAAGATGATAAAAGAGTTATGTGTTGAGTTCAAGATCGAACACCATAACTCATCTCCCTACCGACCTAAGATGAACGGAGCGGTAGAAGCGGCTAATAAGAACATCAAGAAGATCGTTCAGAAGATGGTTGTAACCTACAAAGACTGGCATGAAATGCTACCCTTTGCTCTTCACGGTTATCATACATCTGTCCGTACTTTAATAGGGGCAACCCCTTTCTCTCTAGTATATGACATGGAAGCAGTGCTCCCCATCGAAGTAGAGATCCCATCAATCCGGGTATTGATTGAAGCTAAGTTAACAGAGGCTGAATGGTGTCAAAGTCGACACGACAAACTGAATCTGATAAAAGAGAAGTTAATAACGGCACTCTTCCATGGTCAGTTGTATCAGCAAAGGATGAAGAAGGCGTTTGACAAAAAGGTCTGACCTCGCGTCTTCAGGAAAGGAGACCTTGTGCTCAAGAAGATACAATCATTTCTCACTGATTCCCAGGGAAAATGGACTCTGAATTATGACTGCCGCTACGTGGTCAAGAAAGCTTTCTCAGGCGGCGCCTTGAGACTCGCAACCATGGATGGAGAGGAATTGGCCTACCCCACAAATGTTGACGTAGTCAAGAAATACTTTGCCTAAATAAAAAAAAGAGCGTCTCGGTGGATTGAAAACCCGAAAGGGCGGTCCAGGCAAAAATTAGAGACACAATCAAAAATCATCCCGGTGGATTGGAAACCTCAAAGTACAATCCAAGCAAAAATTAGGGATTCATGGCAAGTAACTACGTCTAACAGGGGCAAATTCCCCAGCAGCAGTAATGCCATTCATCTGGAAAACTCTAGTCAAGGTCATCTTCGACAGAAGCTCAGGATGCCCAGAATTCAAAGTTGGTAGAAGGATAACGGTCGTTATGTTTCAATGTAGCCCTTTTTCCTTAAATTACCATTTTCTAAACTTTGTAAATACTTCATGGAATCACGCGCTTGGCTGATCTCCATTCAATCAATAAAATTTGAGCCCTAGTGCTTTTGTTTGCAATTCTTATTTGTTTTAGCTTTACAGAATGACATTTTAGCATGATTAACGATTTTTGAAATAAAACAAAAATGAATTTACTTGTCAAACTTTTTCTGCTTTTAAAATAAAAATGGTAATTTCTTTTGATTGTTGAACATCGAAAGAACATCGATCGCTTCTCCAAAGGCGTTTAAACTTTAAAGTGCAGAATCAAAGTATTACTTCTCGAACCAGTACGCCTGAATGAAGGATCAACTATGTCGGATATGAATATTCCGTCCGACATCCCCGACATAGTTCTTACCTCCTAAGCCCGACCAATGGTTTTTACAACAGGAACTTTTTCTCCTAAGCAAGGCAAAATTGCTATTTTGAACCTAAGATACCTCTTCATCCCCCGCAGAGGCCGAGTATCCAGTAGTGTTCATCCACTAGTCTGTATGTCGCGTCAGTTTTGTCAGCATAAACATACATACATCATGCATTATTGATTTACATTCATATTCATATTGCATCACTAACACTCTAGTCGGTCTTATTCCCTAGTAATAAAAGTCCTCTCAATTGAGTTGTCAGTTCTTTCCTCGTCAGGAAGTGAATCATCCGAGCAATCCCTCCTCTAGTTTATTTCTGGATTGAAGTTGGTCCTCGACCACTTTGATAACTTGAACCTCTGAAAAACAAGAAAACTTTCAACAAGCGTCACTCTTCGCCATTGAAGATGATGTCTTCGCTTTCCCAAATTAAGGAAAATCCCTAGAGAAAGCCTCGTAACTAAAGACTCTCAGCAACACATTGGTTCTTCTCTCCAGAAAGTCAATGTTAATGAAGTCATTAACACCTCAAAATTGGGGTACATCGTATGGCATTTCTCTGAGAAGACCTCGAGAAAAGTATGATGTAATATTCCTAAGCGGAAGCAGTCTCTCAAGAGACTCGTTTTCCCCAATAGAATCGACAAATGGCGTCTCCAAACAGAGAAGTTTGTGTACCTCTACAACTCAGACGAATGGGTTTCCCCAGCAAGTCTGACATCAAAAACTGAGACTAGTTCCGTGGCTGAAGACCAGGATCGAGGGGAAGTTTATTTCAGAAACTAAGACCAGTTCTGTGGCTGAAGACCAGGATCGAGGGGAAGTTTACATCAGAAACTGAGACCAGTTCCTTGGTAGGAAACCAGGATCGAGGGGAAGTTTACATCGAAAACTGAGACCAGTTCCTTAGTAGGAAATCAGGAACGAGGGGAATTTTTTACCTTTCCTAAAGCATCATTGCTTAGCAAAAGAAGATGGATGGGCAAACAGCCATTCATAACCACCATCAAAATTTTGGGTATTCCGATATTTAATCCTCTTGCACCCCGAATGCCCGAATACCTTCGGCATTCACACCTTCGGGTCCAAGAAGATTAAATAGGGGCATCTGTCATACCCCAAATTTTGACCACTAAGATTCCCCATCATTGTGCAAATCATCATCACAATATAGATGTACCTTTATGCCTCATCAATCTCCTCAGGAATTATTAGCCATTCTCTACAGTCAAAGATTAGGGTTTCAAGCCCTCGCAGAGCTCTTAGACAAAGGATCAATCAAGGAATGACATGATCTTCAACTTGTCTAAACCTCTTAAACATCCCCAATGGATCAAGAGGACTCCCACATCAAGGATCAAGCACAAAATTGCAGCATTCCAAGTGGATTAAGCCTCAAGATCGCCGGTATCACCAAATTAGGGTTTTGGTCGACAAGGGCCTCCAGATGGAATTTTTTCTCTGGGCATGAGCCAATGCTTCAAAACATACCCTAAAATACTCCATGGGACCTCATAAACCCAATCATCAAGTCAATTTAGCCTCAGGGGATACATTCATAAAAAAAACCAGGAATTAGGGTTTCATGACCTAATTCACCCCTAAGTTGACTCTTGGGACAAAGCATGAGCCAAAACCTTAAGACATGATTTGAGGGTCCCTAATACACTACATTGATCCATTTTCAACAATAGATTGATCCAAGAAGCTTGATTCACAAGTTTCAAGTTCATCAGAACCACAGTTGGGGTTTCGCCGGAAAAGTCAATTGTGCCTTTGACTTTTGACCAGGACATGCTCCCAAACCTTGGGACATGATTCAATACACCCTATAACAGCTATGAAATCAATCCATCAAGTTTGATTTAGGTCAAGGACTTGATTTCATAGAGGATCGCACAGTTTGGAATTCATCTGATAAAAAGTCAACTGTGCCAAAAAGTCCAAGTTTGACTTTTTGATTTTTTCGTCAATTATGGTTCCCTAACCCTAAAATCATGTTAATGTGTGATTGGGATAATCATTAATCAAGAAAAACCAAGAAAAGTTGGATAACTTGTAAAAGGGGTAACCATACAAAACTTAGAAAATTTCTAAGTTATGGAACAAAGTGGCTAGGGTACCAACTTCCAAGGATCATAACTTGTGATCCAAGCAACCATTTTGGCTGATCCAAAGATGGATTTGTATATCTCATGGCATACTTTAAAAGTGTCAACTACACCTCATTCCAATTCATCATGGATTTTGAGTTATGGTTGGACCAAAATGGCTGAAAACATGAAATGTCACTTTTTCTAACACTTGGTGAAATTTTCACTAAGTCAGAATCTGTTTACCTTTTTTCAAAATGTAGGGGCATTTTTCACTTGGATCCAAAAAGTGTCATAACAAACTATGATCACACATGTGTTGTATCATATGAGAGCTTTCCAAAATGGCCAAGAACTCCATCAAATCCCATTTGAGCTAAGAGTTATGACAATGGCAATATGCCTTACTGCAACTGTCTTGGCAAGGCAGATTTGTGTATTTTGCTCGATTTGATTAAATTGTGCAAATGACAAACAAGTTTATCCATCTGAACACCTCAGGGAGAGACCAAGGAGGAACAAACACTGATCCATAAGCCTCCCAAGTCTTTGGAACTAAAAATAGCATGCCAAACCTAAAAAACCCTAAAAAGGGGACAAGACTCCAATTTTGTTTTGGAGCATTCAATGGATGCACCAAGGTGGCATGAACTGAGCCTTTTCCAACTGAATGAGTCAAGGATGATCTCTGAACTAAGGGACAATAGGCCTGTGCTCTAACCTCTAGTCAATGGCTAGAGGAGACTTAAGATTCCAAAGTGATGCAATTGGACAATGACCTGCTGCAGCCACCATTCACTATTTCTTGTAAAACAAACTTGCTCTACTATAAATAGAGCTCATTTGTGCTCAGTTTAAGTTCACCAAAGCACTACAACACTTGTTTTCCTCGAAATCTCTTTCTCTAGGCCAAAATGCCTTCTTTAGCAAGGTAACTCTGAGTTTTTGAGTTAGAGAGCATTTCCATCATAGCTCATGATCCAAACACATCCAATATGTCACATCTAAGCTGTCCAAACTCTCATAAGTGACATGTAACACCAAAATCACAAAGTCTCCTCTCAAAACCTCAAAATTGGACTTTTTACATTTTTCAAGCCATGCTTGATTCAGTCACTTTCAAAACCAGATAATGCCTCAAACACACTCCAAATATCATCCTTGAACTGTCCCAAATGGTTCCCCACACTTGGAACACCATTTGAGAGAGTTGCTATATTGGCCACTTTTTCCCCCTTTTGCAAGAAAGGGCCAGTTTCCATTCCTGAGGTTTCCAGCTGATTCCAACCATCCTAAAAGCTTCTAAGGGATCATTTGAGAGTATCCAAAGCATCAAAACATTTCGGGAATAAGAAGCTTGGCAGATAGCCCAAAAAGCTCCTAAAGAGGTAATCATCACAACTTGAACTCTTTAAAATATGCATTGATTTGAAGTCCACTGATCATACACATCTCATACATGCTATATATGTTATGTTTGAACCAATTCATCATGTAATTCATGCCTGTAACAAGAGGTAGCACAGAAAATGCAAATCATGGCCTATTTCAAAACCACTATCTGATTTTGAAGAGGATTTATTTTCTGAAAAAACCACCACCACCATTGAATTCCTTGTGAAATTCTAGGCCAGATACATATACATTTTGTCTCAATCCATGGAGAAATGAGAAAGTTACAAGCTTCACGTTTTTTGCCAAAACCTTGCCTTGCCTTGCCTTGGTCAGGCCAAAAATAAGGCAAGCCTTGTATATTTGTGGGTGAGTTTTGATACACGGATGTATCACCACCCAAGTGGTAGGAGGCGCGCACTGCACACAAGAGGTCTGGGGTTCGAATCCCCCTCGCCCCAGATCCTTTTTTTTTACCACTTTTTCATATTTTCTCATTTTTAATATTTTTCATATTATTTTTAATGATTTGGAAAATTAATAACTCTCTCAATTTTAATTATTTTTTATTGGTTCTTTTTGTAAAAAATCACAAAAATGTTGAAATATTTTATTCCACAAAAAAATCAAATTTATATTATTTATTTAATATAGTTGGTATTTTTGTGAATAAATTCATTTTTAATTGTTTTTAAACATTTTAAAAGTGAATATTTATCTTGAAAATCAAAACCAAATGAGTTCTAAATTATCTAGTGATTAAAACCTCATTTTTCAAACCTTAAACAAAAATCACAAGTGGTTTATTCAAACTTATTTGGTATTTTTATCATTTTATTGATTTTCTTTAAATAATTACTTTTAAAGGAAAACGAAATTAGGGTTTATTTGATTTTCACCCTCACAAATCTTTTTCAAACACTCATGGGCCTCTAATAGATTGTAAGACCCAACCCCCTTTTTTAAATACCAAAAACTTTGGGCCTCAGTCATTGTATAAGTGCCACTGTATTTTCAAAGACCTCGGCGCGATCGCCAGTTCAGAAATAACCTTGGGCTTCTCCTTGAAGTTGGAAGCCCCATCTCTTGTACAAAAATAAATCTTTGGGCCTCTAATAGAGTGTAAGACCCATCCCTTTGTACAAAAAACCTCTCTGGGCCTCAGTCACTTGTATAAGTCCCTGTACAAATTCAAAACAACGGTGCAATCACTGTTAAAATTTGGGCCTCTCCTTGAGCTGTAAGCCACAACAATCTTTTCAAAGCACTTTCTCCTTTCAAATTTGGGCCTCTCCTTGAGCTGTAAGCCTTCTGTTGAACAACTAACAAAACAGCATGGAAGCTCTACAACGGGTAAGTATTTATCCGCTTTCATTAATTGCTTTCATATATATAACTGTATTGTGGGGCTGTTTCACTGTAAGTCTTCTTTCACATCCTTTTATATACTTGTCACATATCCATTGTGTAATACTAGTATAGTTATTTAGAGTTTTCCCCGGCAACTACGTCTAGAACTAGGTAAAGCCCGTTGGTCACTCCTAAATACAAACAAAACTAGATCCCCCGTAGGATTCCAGATACAGTCTTTCCTCCTCTTGGGGTTAAACAATATGGAACAAAGAGAAAGGCAGTATTCGCGGTGAACCTTTTCTCAGACTGTCACCCTTAGAAATTGTCAAAGAAACTTTACTCCCCAGAGATGATCTTTTCTCTGTGAATGGCATCTCTTGAGTTTCTTCCAAATTCTCGAACTTTCCTAGAATGATCTCTTCTCTGTGAATTGCATTCTCGAACTTCTCCTTGTTTGGGGACCCACAAGCTTCCTAAAAGCATCCACGCCTCCTCTTGGGCGTTGTACAAGGACCCTTCAGCTTCTTAGAAGTTCTCATGCCTTCTCTTGGGCTTAATACAAGGACCCTGACAACCTCTTAAAGGTATAAGATAGAACTTAGTCATCCTTTGATAGAGCAGTCTTTCCAGTGTCAAAACTCCAGCCATTTTAGGGTTAATTCTCATCCCTTAATGTCTGTGCCTACTCTTGGGCATTATACAAAAGATAAAACTAATAGACTCGGACAGTTTAAATCCTCTTAAGTCTCAAATACATTCTCAAGTTCCTTCTAAACATAGGAAGAAACCCCGATCATTCTGGATCAATCTCCAGCAGAAACCCAGTCTCTCTCATGAGAGTTTTCTACTTGGACCTGCCTAGGGATCTCAATAACCCTCAGCAGTAAGACAACCTCCTCTTGGGCTTTGTACAAATGATTCCTCCCCACTGGAGCTAACCTTTTCAGACTCTCTTGTTGAGTCAACCACTTTTAGCCTCCGTCTTGGGCTTTGTACAAGACATATAATAAACACTCTCTTGTTGAGTATAAAAGATTCTCTTGTTGAGTCAACTTTTAGCCTCTGTCTTGGGCTTTGTACAAGACATATAAAAACACTCTCTTATTGAGTATGAAACACTCTCTTGTTGAGTACAAATCACTCTCTTGTTGAGTATAAAAGACTCTCTCGTTGAGTCAATCACTCTTTTAGCCTCAATCTCGGGCTTTGTACGAGACAAAAAATCACTCTCTTGTTGAGTATAAAAGACTCTCTCGTTGAGTCAATCACTCTTTTGGCCTCAATCTCGGGCTTTGCACGAGACAACAAATCACTCTCTTGTTGTGTATAAAAGACTCTCTTATTGAGTCAATTATCTTTTCGGACTCTCTTGTTGAGTCGATCTTTTTTAGCCTCCGTCCTGGGCTTCGTACAAGACAGATAAAGGTACTCTCTCAAGTCAGACCCTTTTTTAGCCTCCGTCTTGGGCTTTGTACAAGACACATAAATACACTCTCTTGTTGAGTGAACCCTTTTAGCCTCAATCTTGGGCTTTGTACAATACAGAAAAACATTTTCCCCGGGAAAAGTCAAACTTCTAGCATCCTCTTAGGCTTTGTATAGAGAAATCCCCGGTTGAGTCAATCAACCTTTTAGCATCAAATTTGTGTCTGCTTACAGCATACAAACATCAACAATTCCTCTTTAGAGATGACAAATTCCCTTTTAGTCAAAAACCCTTTAGCTTCACATGTTGGGCTTTAAACAAGATACAAATCACCTTTAGCTTCAATCTTGGGCTTTGAACAAGACACCAAAACATCTTTTCCTCCCTTAGAATAGGAGGAACTAAGATCGCTCTGATTTCCCTGTTTCGTTAAACGGGAATACGTAGGCATAAGATTGCGAAATCTTAGCGAGCATACTAATCAAAAAACTTTCCCAACCCATTACCAGATAAACACCATCAATTACAAAGCAGTACCTAAAGCTAACATCCTGTGGATAACCACATATAGGATGGGTAATTGACAACTACCCATTGTATAACCTGACCCCGGACCCCTCAATCTCTTTAAAGCGTTTTGTTCAGTTAAACATTTCGCGTGCAAGGTTAGTTTTAGATAGCTTCCCTTTCCCTTCCAGCTTCATGGGATAAATAAGAAATCAGAAAGTAGCACCCTTTCTCCTTGAGGAGGAAAACCCAAACTTCAGTGATAAGGTGGTCGCGTCACCGACAAAAATCGCTCGCTACACTTGTCTCTTGGTGTCTTGTCTCTTGGCATCTTGACTCTAAAGACATATGATTTCAAATAATGATACTTGTTAGTAAAAATACTTAGAAACTATAACATACAATTAATATATTATGAATAAAGAATAAATTACGTACTTGTTAATTTTCCCATATGCCTTCTTCATGATCGATTCAAATAGCATGCACGACATCTCCATCAACTTCATCATATGAGGTAGGAACTTGTGTTGTGTAAGAAGGTGTGGACGGAATATCAAGACTTTCATCACTAAGAGGAATGTGTTTTCCTTGGAGAAAGATTGACCATTTCCCCAATATGCCCGATGAGTCGGTAACATAGAAAACTTATTTTGCTTGAGAAGCCATGATGAATGGTTCTATCATAAAAGATGCCTTGCCAAGGTCAACCTGGGTAAATCCTAAGTCATCAATGTGTACACCATTACTATTATTGGGTACCCACTTGTATTGCAACGAATCAATTTTCTTCCATTGCAACAAATCAACTACATGGCGAATGTTTCCATCACGAGTCCTTTCATCTGCGTGCCATCTAAGATTCTTCGCGTCATTTGAATTAGCAAAAAGTCTCTTAAATCGTGAAATTATTGGCAAGTACCATAACACATTAGCAGGAGGATGCTTCATACTAACATTGTCATAGTCATTGTCATCACCATTGTTGGCCTTCAGCTTGTAATGCGACACACTACATTTTGGACATTGATACAAGTCTTCATACTTTTTCCGGTATAATATGCAATCATTAGGGAAAGCATGTATTTTGATATACTCCAGACCCATTGGACACAATATCTTTTTGGCCTCATAGCAACAATCTGACAATTTGTTACCTTCTTGTTACATTTGCTTTAGCAATTCAAGTAATTCCGTGAAACTTTTATCCAACCATCCATTTTTTGCCTTCAGATTAAACAACTTTAACACCGTAGACAATCGTGTAAAATCTGTGCATCCCTTATATAAAGGGGTGTCTTTATCACTACATAAAGTATCATAAATATGAGCATTCTTAAAAGAAAATTCCCCAATACCATGGAACATATCCTCTAGTTTATCTTCCATATATTCATCTTCATCCACTCTTTGACTTTGTGACGCCTGGCTTTCCTCTTTATCCACCTCACCATGCCACGTCCATATTATATAATTTTGACATATACCATCACAACAAAGGTGATGGAATATTTCTTTCTTTGTACCCTTTTTGATATTCGCGCAAACAACACAAGGACAATAAAAGATACCATTATTGTCGGGAAGATGTTTATCAGTGTATTCAAAGAATTCAAGAACTCCGTTCTCATAAACTAGACCTAATCTATCGGCTTTCATCCAACTATGATCCATAACAACTTCTGAAATTTATACACGTATAATAATGTGAATGACACACAAAAATCTAATCCAAAAACTTGAGCATATGCATATGCAAATCTAAACCTAAAGCATATGAAACATGTACTCTCATATTGACTTGAGCATATACAACATAAACAAAGAAAAAAGGAATGAAGATGTTAAAGAATACCGTACTTCGAAGCTGAAGAATCTTATGCACGTAAGGAATAAAGATGTTGAAGAGTACCATACTTCAAAGTTGAAGAATCAAATGAACGAAGAAGGTGAATATTTGAGCATATACAACATAAAAAAAAAAGAATGAAGATGTTGAAGAGTACCGAACTTCGAAGCTGAAGAATCAAATGAACGAAGATGGTAAAGATTTGAGCTCCAAATGAATGGATACGAAAAGGGTAAAGATTACGCAACCACTGTCGTCTCTGGCTCGCTTGTTCGCCTAGGGCGTATTATGAAAGAAATATAGAATAATTTTTGTTTCAGTTTATCAGAAAACCCTTTATTCGCGGTTGGACAACCCAACCGTAGTGGAATTGTAAGTCCTCTAACAATGGTTGGTTTACTTCACTGTTGTAAAATCATTTATAATTTATTTTTTAAATAATGGACTTAAGTGACACACGCTTAATGTACTCTAAAAAATGGAAAAAAATGTAGTTGTTGGGAATCGAAGCTTGCTACACATCATTTATTACTACGGTGTTTTAAGACAACCGTCATTAAATTACTATTTATAAATCCAACTACTCACTGAACGCAAAATTTTTAACATATTACAACGGTGTATATGAATCCGTTGTAAACCTGACGTTGTTGTTTACGTGTTTTGTAGTAGTGTATGGCGTGTAGATGAGCTTATATATGTCTTATGGTTAAAACTACTCTTGATTAGCGCAATGTGGATTGTGAGAAACCATTAGATTAGACCTGATGACTGAAAATGATCATGTAGCTTAGTTCCAGTGTGAGTCCTTTTGGAGAGAGTCCACCTATCCATTGATTTTTGAGTGAGAGTATTTTTAGTTGAGCCTCAAGTGTTGAATCGGTATTACTAGACCATTTGGGGCTGCTCGGAACACATTGTAGAATCTAAATATAGTTTAATTGTTATCCAATCATACTGTACTATAATTTTGAGAAAAGAAGGATAAGAAGTGGGCTAGGTAGTAATAGAGAGGGGAATCTGAGTTTCAGATCAATTTGGTTGACGGTCGTCTGGTGTTTTTGGAAAGTTGGAAATAATTTTATTTTTAATAGTGAAGTTTATAACATTGTTGATATTTGTTGGATGATTAAATTTTATGCTTGGAAGTGCTCGTGTCTAGGTGAAATTCCAATTTTTTTTGGCTTTTCTTGCTTGGATCTATTTAAGAGCTAAAGTTAGTTTTGTTTGGTTAGAAATTTCTTTGATACTATCCTGGTTTTGTAATGGGTTAAATACCTCTGAAATTCTAATCCAGGGCTGGTGATTGGCAAGAGCTGCCAGACCCTCTGCACAGGGCCTCTAAAAGTGGGGGCCTCATAATTTTATTTACCAACCCAATCAATTAATAGTTGCATATAAAAAAACATTGCATGCTCGGTTAATATATGAGCCTCATAATATTATACTGCTTTATTCACAAAACTAGAATAATTAGATATATATCAATATTCCATATCAGTCATTATTAATCATTATTACTAGGATATATAATATATGCCACTCACCGGCCCTATTCACAAAACTAGAAAAATTGGAACTATAGCCGTTACCGAACCTGCTGAAATTATGTCTATAGTCATTATTACTAATGTACTAGAATATATATTTTACTGCTATATGTCCACAGACATTATTACTAGGATAGAATATATGTTATATATAGGATAATACTATGGTTAACATCTATCTATCTGTCGTTTTCTACTATTACTCTAATAACTCTCAAAATCAAAATTTCAAAGGTACAATTTAGTTTTTGTTATTTCTTTTTTGATTGTTATTTATTTATTTGTTAATTGTTATTTTTCTTTGTTGTTTATGTTGTCTTCCACACATTGTTCTTTTTTTAATTTTCGAATATATTTTTCACACATTTGTTAATTGCTATTTTTCTTTGTTATTTTTGTCGTCTTCCACACATTGTTTTTTTTTTCAATTTTTAAATATATTTTTTAATTGTTATTTCGTTTTTCCTTGTTATTTACTTATTTCATTATTTGTTAATTTATGATTTTATTTGCAAATAACTAATTATCTTTTAATTTTATCATCCGATTCAACTTCAACATTGTGTATTCGGTTCAAATTCAACGCTGCAGATTTAATCAAGAATAGTGAAAAACTCCAGGTTCTAATTTTATCCCTTATTCTATTATGTCTCCTAAATTACCTCCTAAGTTTAGAAAATTTGCTTCGGGATGTGAGAAACGTAAGAAAAAGAAAAGACTTAATGAGCTAACTCAATCTCAAGCAAGAGCTCTCAATAAATTTCTTATTAAAGAAACACGAGTTCCTGTTGAAAATTCAAATGTTGATAATGTTAATTTAAGAAATTTTGAAGAATTAGTTAGCGCCGAAACTATGGAGGATAATATTGATTTTGATGCTACTAAAACTGATCATTTAGATGCTAAAAATATTGATATTGTTAATGAAAATTGTGAAGATATATTTGATCCAAGAATTTGGGATTCTCTTGAGTCTAAAATGATTGATTTATTAGCTTCAAAAGGTCCTAAAAGAGATTTCTCTATAGTGAAGGGTCCTAAAGATAAATCATCTAGGCGTTTTATGGCTAATTTGTATACTAGAGTCTTATCAAATGCAGAGAAGTGTGATAGAGATTGGCTTGTTTATTCAAAAGAGCTTGATAGAGTATTTTGTTTTTGTTGTAAATTTTTTAAAAAAGGGATTGGTAAAGGTCAATTAGCAAATGAGGGTTTTGGTGATTGGGCACATGTTGGTGAAAGGCTTAGAGAGCACGAGACATGCATGGAACATGTTAAGAATATGACTACTTGGTATGAGTTGCGTCAAAGATTTCAAAATTTTCAAACAATTGATAAAAAATCTCAAAGATTGATTAACAAAGAAAAGGATCATTGGAAAAGTGTTTTAAAAAGAATTATTTCAATAGTGAAATTTCTTGCTAAACATAATTTGGCCTTTCGTGATTCTAATGAGAGATTGTATCAAAATAGCAATGGAATTTTTTTGGGTTTAATTGAAATGTTGGCTGAATTTGATCCAATTGTCCAAGAACATGTTAGACGTATTACAAATGATAATGTTCATGTTCACTTTCTTGGACATAACATTCAAAACGAATTAATAGGTTTGCTTGCTTCAACAATTAAAAATGAAATAATTAGAAAAATCAAACAAGCAAAGTATTTCTCAGTGATACTTGATTTTACTCCAGATGTTAGTCACCAAGAACAAATGTCTTTGATAATACGATATGTGGATATTTCTTCAAATTCTGTTAGCATTGAGGAATCATTTTAAGGATTTTTGAATGTGAATGATACATATGGACAAGGGCTTTTTGATGTTTTGCAAACTGAAATGAAAAATCTTGATCTTAATACATTTGATGTGCGAGGACAAGGTTATGACAATGAATCAAATATGAAAGGAAAACATCAAGGTGTACAAAAGAAATTTTTAGACATGAATCCAAGAGCCTTTTATACTCCTTGTGGTTGTCATAGTCTTAATTTGGCATTGTGTGATATGGCTAACTCATGTATTAAAGCTAAGGATTTTTTTGGAGTTGTTCAACGCATTTATACTATTTTTACAAATTCTACTAAGAGATGGCAAATTTTGAAAAATAATGTAAAAGGGCGGACTCCAAAATCATTATCGTCTACTCGTTGGGAAAGTCATATAAATAGTGTCAAAGCTATAAGAGCTCAAATGTCAGATTTTAGAAAAGCCTTGCTTGAAGTGTTGGAAAATGACCTTGATTCTAAAATAAGAAGTGAAGTTAAATCCTTAGCAACAAATGAGCTTGGTAACTTTGAGTTTTTAATGGCTACAATTATTTGGTTTGAATTATTATCTGCAGTTAATTTTCTTAGCAAGCTTTTATAGTCAAAAGTATATGCTTATTGATGTTTCTATAGAAAAAATAAAGGGGTTGATTTCATTTTTTTGACGGATATAGAGAAACTGGCTTTAATAAGGCTTTGGAATATGCTAAAGAAATTGCTATTGAATTGAATATTGACCCAGTATTTCCTCAAAGACGTATAATTAGAAGGAAAAGACAGGTTGATGAGAATTTGAATACGTCGTCAGTTGAGGTGTCTGAAGAGGAATCTTTTAGGGTTAATTATTTTCTTTATCTTGTTGATCAAGCTATTGTATCTCTTAAGAAGAGATTTGAGCAATACCAACAATATGAAACTATTTTTGCCTTTTTGTTTAGTTCTCACAAGTTACAATCATTGGACAATGCAACTTTGGAGACTTGTTGTAATCATTTTGAAGCGACATTAAAACATAATGATCAATCTGATGTTGATGGAAAAGAACTATGTGTGGAGTTAAAGTTACTAAGAGATATATTGCCTGAAGAAAAAAAAGGACCTATTGGTATATTACAATTTTTGAAAGGCATGGATTGTTTCCCCAATACAATTATTGCTTATAGAATTTTACTTACTATTTCTGTGACAGTTGCTTCTGCCGAAAGAAGTTTCTCAAAATTGAAGTTGTTGAAGTCTTATTTGCAGTCTACCATGTTACAAGAAAGACGTAATGGCTTATCACTAATAACAATTGAGAATGATTTGTTAGAGACAATTCAATATGAAGACTTGGTTGATGAATTTGCTTCAAAAAGTGTTAGAAGGATGACTCTTTTTAAATAGGTAGAATGTTGATAATAATATTAACTTGGAGCTGTATTTTAATGTTATTGATTAGAGTATAGCTCTTTTTTATGTTACTTACACGCATGACTATTTTTGAAATTATTGATTTTATTTAAAATTTTAATAGAGACAATTGTTTTACAAAAAGTATTTTTTAGAGGTCCACTTTTAATATTAGAACAGAACCTCCAAATTATTTGAGAAAGCCCTGTTCTAATCTATTCAAATTGCTTTTAAAAAAAAGACACATTTTTCATGGGACGATGAGCAGATAATGTTGAATTGAAGTAGTATTTTCTTTTGTTGAAAAATTGAAAGTACTTGAAGTCAAGTTGTTAAAAGTCTAGCACTGTGCAGTCACACTCACCTTGCATTCCATATACAATGTGAAACTATGAAAGAATTAATAAGCCGCAATATTGAAGCACAAATAATTGATTATTAATCGTTATTCATTAGAAGACCTGAAAATGTTTCAGTTTAACAAACTAATAATGATAAATGGTCACATCACGTCGGCTAAATATATACAAAAACAGTCTATTGTCCAGTGTGAAAGCAACCAAGAAAAAAAATAGGGGAATTTTAGTGCAATAAGCATTTGTTATTGACTTTTTTTTTAGATTATTTATATTTAAAAAAAAAAATTCAAATATTAAAAGTATATTTATTAATATTTATATTCGGCTACATATATACAAAAACAGTCTATTGTCTATTATAAAAGCAACAAAAATAAAAGAGAATTTCAATACAAAAAGAATTTGTTTTATTGTCTTTTTTATATTATATTAATTTTATTGTTTTTTTAAAACAAATACAAAAAATATCTCGATAAAATATTTTTATTAGATTATATACAAAACAGTCTATTGTCTATTATGAAAGCAACAAAGAAAAAAAAAGGGGAATCTTAGTACAATAAACATTTAGTATTTTATTGTCTTTCTAATTATTTAAAATTTTCTTAATTGTTTTATAAAGCAAATATTAAAAAATATCCCTATTTAATTTTAATATTGAATCTAACTCAATCTTAAAAGCAATTTTAATTTTATGAAACATTCTTATTAAAAAGAAATACAGTTTAATATATATATATATATATATATATATATATATATATATATATATATATATATATATATATATATATATATATTTTAAGAATACGTTTCTTTAATTTACTTTAAATCATAATCTTTGAATTGAATATAATTTAATGGTTAATTGATATTTTTATTTAATTAATTATTATATTAGATTCAATTTAAAAATAATAATATGGGGTAAATTAAAAAAAATTATTCCTGAAATAATTTGATTCCATATATATATATATATATATACCACACAAGTTTCAGTTAACCAAAATATTTTTAAGTAATTGTTTTTTGACCAGGCTTATAAAACAAATGGATATAGTCTTAAATAAAAGACTCTTGCTTCGTCGTTTAAGGATGTGATTAAATTTCCGGAAAAAAATACTAATCAAGTGGTTTAAATATTTTTTGAGTCAACTATTCTAAAGTAACATATATTTTTTAAGTTTTAAATTATCACAATCTAATTACGGTTATGGTTTACAACAAATTTAATCAACTCGAAAATTGTTTGAAATTCGAATTGACAATTAATTTAATGAACTTGGTTCACGAAACAAGTTCGTTAATTAAATGAACTAAACTTGATTTTGTTATGAGGAAATTCACAATGCAGCGGAATAATTCAACAACACAATCTCTCCCAAATATTAAATGCAACAGCAATCAACAAAACACACCAAACAACACAACACAATTTTAGTGTGGAAAAACATCAGTTAACTAGGAATAAAAAACCACGGGACCCGTATGCCACTTAAATCTCCACTATAATCAAACAATGGGTACAATCAAGGTTCTCTCTAACACTAGTTATAGGCATACATCAACATCAACAAGATCTACAATCAATCTTGGAATACAACAAGAATCAAGAGAGACGATAACCAAAACAACCACACAAAAACTGCACCTCAGAAGTGGACTCGTCAGACAGACTTAGATTGCTAACAATCCAATCTCCACCATTCAGAATGTATCTTAATGAGTACTGAATGCTTTCACCAAAAAATCAGGACAATTCGACGGTTGGATTGTGAGAAAACTCCTATCTGCCCTGTGCTGAATTAGGGTTGCGTTAATTTCACTCTTCTCTCCATTTTTCTTTTGTTGTTTCTCACCTTATGAATGGTTGACCTAATTCTCTTTGCTTTAAAATAACAAAGGCTTGTAGGCACATGGGCTACTAACCCACATTCATTTGAGCCAATCCAATTAAGAGGGCTAGCCCAACAAACTCCCTGACCGACTAGTTGGAGGGCAATATTAGAGGCTTAACAACCTTTCAACTTTGGTAGATATTCTGTTAGGTTTATAGTTTGTTTTTTCCTTAGTCTTGGGCTGACATGTATGAGGCCCAATTTCTATATATACACGGGTGGCCGGTAAATAGCAAGTGTACTATTTAACAATGTAGTAATAATTGGAGTTTTCCCCAGAGTCGGTCTCTCGAGGACTGCGTATAATATGTAGTGTAGATGTTATTTCAGTTAAACAAAAGTTTCCTTGGGTTTTAGAATTTGGTTGTAAAAATGTAAAAATTGCAAATATAAAGCAATCGTAAAAATTAAAGATTTAATAACACTGAGAAAAATGCTAGGGGAGATGGTTGAATTGCTCTGCAAGAACCCTAAATAATTATTCAGAAAGACATTCCTCAAACCTTATATTATCGGATCTTAATAAAAGTTTTTCTTAATTCCTTAATAAAAAACCCTTTGATATTATCCCTAGACCCTAATTCCTCAGTTGCCTAGGAAGAATATCAAGCAATAGTTCTGACAAAGATTTTACCGGTTACTACGGGGTATCCCCATTCCTAGGTAATATCTACCGCAGTTATATTATGCAAAAGGCGTTAGGTTGGTTTTTCAGACCTAAACCCTAACCGTGAATCAAATACAATTTTCCAATAAAGATAAGCATTAAGCATATTGCATAATAAAAGATTGAGGTAAATGGCATGATCTCATAAAATAATGTAAAAAGGTTCGTTACATTGCAATTCAGGACCACCCCCTAGCAATGGGGGGTTTAGCCGATCATATTCAAACTAAAAAGAATAACGATAATAAAAAGGAAATTCGACATTACAATAGTTGTGGATTACTTTGATCCTCAATTGCTTCCGCTAATTGTTGATCTTTGTTCTCCGTGAACTCTCTCAAGCATAAAGTTCGTAAACTTGATCGTCAAATTTCCCCAGTCAAAAGTGTATATTCTCCTCTCTCCACCTAGCCTAAGTAGTTCCAAATCAACTAAAACAACATGAAATTCCCATAATACCCCTCGAAGCACTTAAACTCGGAAAATATAAAAAATCATAAAATTTCATCTCCCAGGCTTGCTGACACGGGCCGTGTCAGCTGACACGGGCACCCGTGTCAGCCTTCTGTTCCTTTGCGCCAACTCTTTCTACTCCAGGCCTGCTGACACGGGCCGTGTCAGCTGACACGGGCACCCGTGTCAGCCCTCTGACTCATGCCCAAATTTGGTTTTTTCATCCCTTCTCCTGACACGGCCCGTGTTAGGCAACACGGGGGCCCGTGCCAGGCTTCTGAATCTTTTCAAAATAGTTCCGAGAAAATCCGAACTTTTCCATTCTTCGCGTTCGTCCTCCGGGGCTTCCACACTGTGATCTGCAACCAACACAAACTACCAGACCAAGACTTCAAAAGTACTTTATTTATCATAAATTTAAACTAAAGCAAGGTAAGAAAACAAGATGCGAAAACTTAAATACTTAAAGGAAAGCGATAAAAACAAACCAAAGTGTTACCGATAGAACGAAATTCTTGCCGAATAACTGACGGAAACTAAGTAGAATAGGTGACCGATCACAACCCCAAACTTAGCTTATTGCTTGTCCTCAAGCAATGTATGAGACAAAATGAGGTCACCCCAAAATTCCTTCTTACCACAATACAACCAATGTCTTTCGCAACTCGCATTTCACCATTTGGTCAAGTTTCAAGTTTTCCGGATACAAACTGTCCGCTGCACTTCCATATCAAAGTACTTCTTCACCTGCAGGCTTTTTCACACTTCTCACCAAATCTCTCAGGGTTAAAGTGTTTGTCACTCATAATTCAGCATATGCAATACCAACTCTTAAATTTGAATAAATTCTACCTTCATTATACAGACAGATTACACACACTTTTTGAGGTCTTTGGGTTGTAACGGGGCTGAGGTACGGTGGGATAAACAAGGAAACGAATACACAAAGGGTTCGAGGCTCAGCATTCGTGATGTTGTTGTTTTTTTAGCTGTGCTTATTTTATTACCATGGGGGTTCAATCATTCCTCTTCTTTGTAACTCTTTGACGCTTAGGCAAGTGTTTTTTTTCCTCTTTTTTAAGACCTGTTAGTGTCTCCACATTTTTTGTCTCTTTTTATTTTTATTTTTTTGGCTTAATTGCAATTTTGGTCCCTCTATTTTGGTTTTTTCACGGTTTTAGTCCCCCTATTTTGTTTTTAAGCAGTTTTGGTCCCCCATTCCAATTTGGATCCAACTGTTCATGTACGGTCGTGTACTGTTCATTTTGTCCGTACATGAACAGTGCATGACCGTACATGAACAGTACACGACCGTACATGAACAGTTGGGTCAAAATTAGGGTGGGGGACCAAAACTGCTTAAAAACAAAATAGAGGGACTAAAACCGTGAAAAAACCAAAATAGGGGGACCAAAATTGCAATTAAGCCTTTTTTTTTTCGCACTTGCCTTTCTCAATTTAGGAGTACTACCCCAAACTTAGAATTTTTGCACAGATTCAACAACTACAACACGTATGCCGAGCAGGGTAGGGAGTATTTGGCCAGGGGTTAACATTGGTGGTTATCACAAACAAATAGATTCAGGCTCAACAGGGGGTAATAACGGATAAACATAATTAAGGGAAGGCTTGAAAGGCTCAGGGTAATAATAAAAAGGTGCCTCAGTGTGTGTTCTCATGTAGTGCTATGTGAGTAGAACGTACGCAAATTCAAAGCGATAAAGTCATACCTGATTCAACTCTCATGATGATGTAATATTTGGCTTATTGTGCGCTCACCATGGTGGGTAAAACTTACAGGCTCCAAAGTACTTCTCATGTAATGCAGCTTCTTTTATGGTCTGGGTCAACCTTCCACTCTCGGTCCGGTGTCATCAAGCTGCGTCCAACAATTCTTGGTTGTATCAACTTCCGAGGTGCCTTAGTAGCAAGTCTGGGTTTGAATCTTTCATCCTCTAACTACTCGTTCATCATTCATCCGGCCGAATCCAATCCATCTGTAACACACAACATTAACAAAAATAACAAAAGGACTTGAACAGAAAATAAAAACACACAAAAACAAATAAAATAAAACCCCCCCACACTTGAACCGAACAGTGACCTCACTATTTTAGAACAAGCATTAGAGGGGACTCACAGAGCCTCATTGAGGAGGAGGAAATCGCAGCATCATCTGCTACATCATGGTTTGCATCTCATCCAGGATATCACCCTGTCGGGTTTGCTCACGTCCTTGACGCGCCTGTTCATCCCGAATTTCTCCAATTTCAGCTTTAATCCATGACCATTGATCCGGTTCCATGGAAAAAGTCCCAGTGCCCGTGGATGATGTTCCCGCATTAGGCGAAACCGTTTGATGTGGCTCTGGCTCAGCCCGGAACTCATTGCCACCTGCATTCACATCATCATCATCTTGCTCATCCACAACATCGAGGACGACATTTCCATAAAGCCAGTTTTCATGATCATCAATTCTTATTCTATTGGGATTAGGAAGTGTCATAACAAATTGCTCAGAACATAACAAACCATAATACCCATCAACAATAGAAATCATTCTTTGTTGAACCAGAGCATTCATATCAAGATGGGTCTTACCTGAGACCGGCGTGTCATTGTGTGCCGCCGGGTCGTACCCAAAGTGTTCAGCAATTTGAGTGATCATCCCACCAACAGAAATACTGTCGGAGTTGGCACGACCAACTCTTCCCAGATAGTCGGCTGCAAAGGCAGCCACATTGATTGATCTCCCGTGTGCCATGGCATATAAGAAATTCAGTTCCCTCTGGGAAGCAACCCCGGTACAGTCTCCTCTACCGAACAAAGTATAAGCCAAAACTTTCTGGGCATATCTGAAACAAGGATTTTGAATCCCTGAGGCTTTGGCTCCCTTAGCCACATACTCCGTGTGGCCTGTTATTGTCGTCCAGAAAGTTCCCACATCAAATGATTCCGGAACGGCCCCGGGACCATCCATTGGGAGGTCTAGAATGCTCCCCAGATCTTCCACCGTCATCTCATGATCATTATTGTGTAACCTGAAACTCATAGTGGCATAAAAATAATAAGTAGAACCTGTCCACTTCTTTTTGAGTTTAAAATCGACAGTACTAAAAAATTCGAGGGTAATGCGCTCGTAAGTCGGCACCTCAAACATTATAAATTTCAGCATTCCTAAAGTATGGAACATTCTAGTTACCTCTATGGACAACCCTAATTGAGATAGAGTATCAGAACACAAGTACCTCATCGGGGTGATTTTTCTTTTGACATGCAAGGCGTACCTTCTTTCATGCTCGTCATTGTCAAAGATAATCTCGTGAGCATTGGGACGGTGGATAGTGCGCTTCCTTGTTCTGGATGGCTCGGCCGCCGGTTGCTTTCCTCTATCTGCACGCTTTGGAGGCATAGTGGTTACCTGAAAAAACACAAAAACTGAAAGCGAAAATTAGGAGAAAATGCAACCGTAGAAACGTAGAGGAGGACGAGTAGAACAACTTTTGTGAAGCGGGATGATGGTTTAGATGAGTGGGTGATGCAAAAATTTGAGCTTTAGTGATGAGTGACAATGGGGTTTAGGTTTTTTGATAGACGTTGGAAGAAGAACAAGTGGGAGAATGAGAGATAATGGAGTAATATGAAGAATGAGTGGTTAAAATGAAATAAAAATAATTAAAATGCGCGCAGGTCCCACCAGATCAACTTAAAAAATTTTAAAAAATTAGGGGGCGCTGCCTGACACGGGCCGTGTCCGGTGACACGGGCGGCCGTGTTAGGTCACTGGTTCACCACAAAATAAAAAAAAATTAAAAATTCAACCTTCAGGAGGTCTGACACGGGCCGTGTCATCTAACACGGGCGACCGTGTCAGCCCCCTGGAACTCATTTTCCTCCAATTTCAATAACTCTTCTTTTTCGCCTTCCTGACACGGGTCGTGTCCGGTGACACGGGCACCCCTGTCAGGCCCCTGTAACTCCACCTTTTTCATCTCTTTTTCAACTTTTTGATACCTTCCCTAACACGGGCCGTGTCCGGTGACACGGGTGGCCGTGTCAGGCCCCTGATTTTCACACAATAGCCAATTTTTTACTTTTTCTTTGACTCCTCCTCTGAATAACTGCAACATACAAGAGTACCTACACAACACAAAACAAACAAACACACAGAAACAAGAAAAAACGGTGAGTAAAAACGCGTGGGTTGCCTCCCACGTAGCGCTTCATTTAACATCGCATGGCTCGACGGTCGACCATCCTACCCTGTAAGATGAACGACTTCAATTCTTTCACCTGGTTGTCCTTGAAAGTAAGGTTTCAACCTCTGCCCGTTCACTTTAAATGTATCTCCACTCGTTAAATTCTGCAACTCAATCGCACCATGGGGAAACACTTTATGAACTACAAACAGCCCTGACCATTTAGACTTCAACTTTCCCGGGAATAATTTCAACCGGGAGCTGTATAAAAGGACCAGCTGTCCTTCCCAAAACTCTTTCTTTTGAATCCTCCTATCATGCCATTTCTTTGTTTGATCTTTATATTCCTTGGCATTTTCATACGCCCGATTCCGAAATTCCTCTAACTCATGGAGTTGAAGAATCCTAGAACTTCCTGCTTTAGATAGATCCATGTTGAGGAATTTTGATGCCCGGAGTGCCTTGTGTTCCAACTCTAACGGTAAATGGCAGGCCTTTCCATAAACTAATTGGTATGGAGACATACCGATTGGCGTTTTGAATGCCGTTCGATATGCCCAAAGAGCGTCATCCAACTTAGTTGCCCAATCCTTCCGAGAGGAGCTCACAGTCTTTTCAAGAATTTGCTTTAGTTGTCGGTTGGACACTTCTACCTGGCCACTTGTTTGAGGATGGTATGGAGTGGCGATCCGATGCTTCACATTATACTTTTGGAGTAGTGTTGAAGCTAGAATAGGGCAAGCAAGCAAAAATATTTATTTTCAGAAAGAATTCCCTCCGGGATTTATGTCGTGTCCACAGAGATCGGTTCGAGGGAAAGAATGTCGTTCGACAATCTCTCGCGTTTATGAGTTTGGATTAAAATGGTTTACAAGTAAAAACAAACAGAAAAGTAAAGATGAACATAAAAAGAGTACATTCTTTGAAGAGAAGAAACCTATCAAGCATGAATATACACTACTCAGAACAAACGTAAACCTATTAATCGGTCGCATTCAACATACAATACTCATCAAAATCATCACGTATCGCTCACAACAAAGGTTATGTCTAACGCACAGTTGAGAGAGCAACCGTATTACTCTCGTCGACGCTCTCGCGCACGACGCCTCGAAACACAGAAGACACTAAGTTCCGACACCATAAAGATTATTATCTAAATCTATCTCTAGAGTCTAGACAATAGATATCCATCCTTAATCAAGATTCATGATGTTTATCTCTAACACAACACAAATCCAAACATAAATGCAAAAAGATCAAGGAAAACATCGATAATGATTTGTAAAGCATATATATTATACAACCATGATCAATACATGTACATAGGTTTAGAGTAACAATACAAACATAACCCACAAAATAGAGAAATACATAGAGAAGAAATGGAGAAAAACCAAACATCTCAAAAGTTGTCGGCTCCGATTGATAAAGGATTCGACTCCGGATCATCCTAATTCATGCTCCAATGTGTTTTCTAGCCTAATTCTACTAAAAAAATGCTATTGGATGGATTTGGAACTAAAAATATCAAACCCATAACTAAAAAATGATGAAAAATGGCTTAAATGGGCAATTCTGCTTTTCCAGGTTCGCCTAGCGAGTCCCCGTTCGCTAGGCAAACGTAAACCGCCTTTCTGTTGAGTTTTTTCACGATTCTGGAACTTTTCGTTCGCCCCGGTTCGCCTAGCGAACAAGCTAGCGAGTGTTCGCTACGGGGGCTCGCCTAGCGAGTATGACAGAAAACCAGAATTTGTTTTCTTCATAACTCTTGAACCGTAACTCCGATTGACGCACGGTTTGAAGCGTTGGAAAGCTTATTCAATGCTCTTTATGAATATGGAAATATCCCATTGCTGGAACACCTACAAAAATAAATGAAAATCGATTAAACTCAATGATATTTACACGGTAATGCACTATACACCGAAAACGTAAACTAAACGTATTTACAAACAAATTGGGTTTTATTCACACGATATTTACCAAAAAGAATCGATAAGTGCAACAAAACATATATACAAAAATAGGTACAATTTGCACTTATCAAACTCTCCCCAACTTACCTACTTGTTTGTCCACAAACAAAAATCAAACAAACTTGAAAATGCGCAAGAAATAACCAAAGAATGACGAATCAACAGGTTTTGAAAAACGGAACGAATGAATGGTTCAAATGAAAATGGTACACACAAAAAGTAAATACTTACCACTAAACTGCAACGATAACATAGTCACGAAACAAAAGCAAAGTACAAAAGTCATGCCAAAAATTCTAAAACAACACAAGTTCAAATGTGAATCACACCTAGCAAAAACAATCATCGGTAGATGAAAAACACTAAATGAGGTTCTTTCACTCACACAACAATCTTGCAAACAAAAGACTAAATTATGCATACATCCACAAATTCACATTGAAAATACAAAGGCAAGAATCACAAGGGCTTTTCAAGGTTGTAGCGTGGTCGGGTAAACAAACAAGGGGCAATTTCTAAAGGTAATTGAAACAAAAACTTGCCTAAACCTAAGGGAGTGAAAACTCACAAAGATTCCCACACAAAATTTCAACCAACTTCTTCCAAAATCCCAAGTGTTACACAACACACAATACTTATTTAGCACAATTGTTGAAACTCTTTTTGTTTCCTTTTTCAAGGATTTTTCTTTTTCTTCCTTTTTCACTTTCTTTTTCTCTTTCACACATTTTTCTCTTTTTTCTTTTCTTTTTCAATCCTCATAGAATCCAACCAATGAGCATACAATCATCCTCTCCCCAACTTGAATTCAACCGCACCATCATGTGAATACTCCCTACTTTCTAAGGCAAGGAAAAAATCCATATAACAACACAAAATTGAGGTCCAAGAAAAAACAAAATCCATTCAAAAATAAATGAACTAAATACTCATAGACAAGCATTAAGTTCAAATAAAAACATGGATCAAAAAGCTCAAAGGGGTTACAAATTCTCATACACTCACAAGGTGAATTGACTATTTGGCTAAGGTAGTTGTGCTCAAAATGAAACAATTGCCTTGATCACTTTCATGCATTCATATAAACAACACAAATAAAAGATTCAACATAATAAAATCCAGTTATAACAAGAATGTTGGTTCTCCGCGCATATATGAACAATAGAAGGCTACCTCACAAAAAGGTGGGAACTAAAGTGATTCACAATAAGAACAAGTATACAAAAGAATGGATGGCATGGAAGTTTGTAAAATGCCTAAGTATCATGAATATGCTACAGTATAGAAAGCGATAAATACATACCTCGGACGTGTACAAAACTTAACAAGATCATTACCATACATCCGCAAGTTGAAACGAACCAACTTGGAAAATCACAAAAGCACCCTCAAATAAGTCAATCAAAATCTGTGAGCAAACAACAACCAAAATCTTAGCAGCCTTCGCCTAGCGAAGGAATCATTCGCGACGCGAGCCTTCGCTACATCCTTCGCCCCAGCGAAGTTTGGGTGTTTTCAAAAGTGAAAGTTTCTGCCACCCCCTCGCTGGCACCTTCGCCTCGCGAACACATCAGCGAGCATTCGCTGGCACCTTCGCCCAACGAATTTACCCAGTTTTCCTACTGAAGGTTTTTGCATACTTTCTGCCACTCCCTCGCTGGCACCTTCGCCAACGTTCGCCAGGCGAACCTTCGCTGGTGACTTCGCCAGAACTCGCTTAGCGAGAACAAGAATTATTAATATAAACAAACGAAAAGAAAGGGAGAAATTTCATTGAACAAGTTGTAAAGTGAAGATTTGAGAAGTTTACGAAAAATCCGAGTACAACTTGTTTAATGAAAGTTCACCACACAACCAAAGAAAATAATACAACATGCTTGTTTTACGTCGTAAGCTCGACGCCTTTACATTGCTTAGCTAGCAAACTCACTTCCTTCATGCCATAGTGATGCCTCACCGCGCAAACCTAAAGTAAGTGTCCTAACCAAACATATGAACAAACGGTTACGGGAACAAAATGTATACAACACTTGAACAAACATAATGGAAATAGACAATATATACGATATATACAAAACTCAAAAACAAAGAAACTATCGCAATGCGATTCAATATCAAAACCAATCCCCGGCAACGGCGCCATTTTGTTGAAGCTAGAATAGGGCAAGCAAGCAAAAATATTTATTTTCGGAAAGAATTCCCTCCGGGATTTATGTCGTGTCCACAGAGATCGGTTCGAGGGAAAGAATGCCGTTCGACAATCTCTCGCGTTTATGAGTTTGGATTAAAATGGTTTACAAGTAAAAACAAACAGAAAAGTAAAGATGAACATAAAAAGAGTACATTCTTTGAAGAGAAGAAACCTATCAAGCATGAATATACACTACTCAGAACAAACGTAAACCTATCAATTGGTCGCATTCAACATACAATACTCATCAAAATCATCACGTATCGCTCACAACAAAGGTTATGTCTAACGCACAGTTGAGAGAGCAACCGTATTACTCTCGTCGACGCTCTCGCACACGACGCCTCGAAACACGGAAGACATTAATTTCCGACACCATAAAGATTATTATCTAAATCTATCTCTAGAGTCTAGACAATAGATATCCATCCTTAATCAAGATTCATGATGTTTATCTCTAACACAACACAAATCCAAACATAAATGCAAAAAGATCAAGGAAAACATCGATAATTATTTGTAAAGCATATATATTATACAACCATGATCAATACATGTACATAGGTTTAGAGTAACAATACAAACATAACCCACAAAATAGAGAAATACATAGAGAAGAAATGGAGAAAAACCAAACATCTCAAAAGTTGTCGGCTCCGATTGATGAAGGATTCGACTCCGGATCATCCTAATTCATGCTCCAATGTGTTTTCTAGCCTAATTCTACTCAAAAAATGCTATTGGATGGATTTGGAACTAAAAATATCAAACCCATAACTAAAAAATGATGAAAAATGGCTTAAATGGGCAATTCTGCTTTTCCAGGTTCGCCTAGCGAGTCCCCGTTCGCTAGGCGAACGTAAATCGCCTTTCTGTTGAGTTTTTCCACGATTCTGGAACTTTTCGTTCGCCCCGGTTCGCCTAGCGAACAAGCTAGCGAGTGTTCGCTACGGGGGCTCGCCTAGCGAGTATGACAGAAAACCAGAATTTGTTTTCTTCATAACTCTTGAACCGTAACTCCGATTGACGCACGGTTTGAAGCGTTGGAAAGCTTATTCAATTCTCTTTATGAATATGGAAATATCCCATTGCTGGAACACCTACAAAAATAAATGAAAATCGATTAAACTCAATGATATTTACACGGTAACGCACTATACACCGAAAACGTAAACTAAACGTATTTACAAACAAATTGGGTTTTATTCACACGATATTTACCAAAAAGAATCGATAAGTGCAACAAAACATATATACAAAAATAGATACAATTTGCACTTATCAAGTAGCCTTTCCATGAGGTGATTTAGGAAATGGGTTCCCTCATCACTTATTAGTGCTCTGGGCACTCCAAATCTAGCAAAAATGTTATCTTTTAAGAACTTTACCACTACCTTTGCATCATTAGTGGGCAAGGCCACGACTTCAACCCATTTAGAAACATAATCCACCGCCACCAAGATATAGAGTTTTTCAAATGACGGTGGAAATGGCCCCATAAAGTCTATTCCCCAAACATCGAACAACTCAACTTCCAACGTAGAATTCTGGGGCATTTGATTTCTCTTAGATATATTCCTCGTTCTCTGACACTTGTCACACTCTTGGACCATCTCTTGGGCATTTTTGAACAATGAGGGCCAATATAATCCCGACTGAAGGACTTTAGCTACGGTTCTATCACCACTAAAATGCCCTCCATACTCTGAGTCGTGTCATGCTTTCAACACATCCCTCTGTTCTTCCTCGGGTACACACCTTCTTACTAAGCCATCCACTCCTCTTTTGTACAAGAATGGATCATCCCATAGGTAGAACCTGCAATCATGCAAAAACTTTTTCTTTCGGTTAGAGTCAAAATCATCAGGTATGATACCACCTACCAAATAGTTCGCATAATCTGCAAACCACGGAATGCCAATAACCGCGAGGTTGTGTTCGTCAGCAAACTCATCCTTTATCGGTCGCTTCTCTTCTGTTTCCTCAATTGGTGACATTCGAGAAAGGTGATATGCAACAGTGTTTTCACACCCTCTCTTGTCACGAATCTCCACATCAAATTCCTGCAAGAGTAATATCCATCACAACAGCCTTGGCATAGAATCCTACTTAGCAAAAAGATATTTCAAAGCAGCATGGTTAGTTAAAACAATAACTTTAGAACCCAACAGATACTGCCTGAATTTATCAAAGGCGTAAACCACAGCGAGCAACTCCTTTTCGGTGGTTGCGTAGTTCATCTGTGCAGGGTTCAACACATGACTTGCATAGTAAATGACATGTAAAAGTTTATCTCTTCGCTGTCCTAGAACATCCCCCACAGCTATGTCGCTCGCATCACACATGATCTCAAAAGGTAGGGACCAATCGGGAGCGATAACAATTGGTGCCGACACTAATTTATTTTTCAAAGTCTCGAAAGCGTCGGCACACTCTTTATTGAAAACAAAAGCTCTATCCTTAACCAAAAGAGTGGTTAGAGGCTTAGCTATTTTTGAGAAGTCTCTTATGAACCTATGGTAAAATCCTGCATGTCCCAAGAAACTCCTTATACCTTTCTCGTTCACAGGAGGTGGAAGCTTTGAAATAACCTCCACTTTTGCTTGGTCAATCTCCATTCCCTTGTGGGAAATTTTGTGACCCAGAACTATACCTTCACGAACCATGAAATGGCACTTCTCCCAGTTGAGGATTAAGTTGCTTTCTTGGCATCTTTCTAAAACAAGAGAAAGGTTAGTTGAACAATTATCAAAAGAAGACCCGAATACCGAGAAGTCATCCATGAAGACTTCCATATGCTTTTCGAGCATATCCGCGAAGATGTAAGTCATGCATCCCTGAAATGTAGCGGGTGCATTACATAACCCAAATGGCATCCTTCTGTAAGCAAAAACACCATATGGGCATGTAAAAGCCGTCTTATCTTGATCTTCCGGAGCAACCACAATTTGGTTGTAACCGGAGTATCCGTCTAGGAAACAATAGTAATCATGACCCGCTAGCCGTTCTAACATCTAATCAATGAACGACAGTTGGAAGTGGTCCTTCCTTGTGGAAAGATTTAACCTTCTGTAGTCAATACACACCCGCCACCCTGTAATCGTCCTCATAGGAATCAACTCATTTTTCTCATTTTTGATGACGGTGGTTCTCCCCTTCTTGGGCACTACATGGACAGGACTCACCCATGACCTGTCAGATATCGGGTAAATCAGACCCGCATCAAGCAACTTCACCACTTCTTTTCTTACAACTTCTTTCATAGCTGGATTAAGTCTTCTTTGAGGTTGGACAACTGGTTTATGATCATCCTCCATGAGAATTTTGTGCATACAAACAGTGGGACTAATACCCTTCAAATCCTCAATTTTCCAACCCATAGCCCCCTTGTACTTTTTGAGGACTTCAATCAACTTATCTTCTTGGATAGATTTTAGGCTAGCACTTATGATGGCTGGACATTTACCTTCTGTGTCGAGGAAGACATACTTGAGGCTTTCTGGAAGTCGTTTCAATTCCGAACTCTTTTTGGTCTCTTCACTCCCCTCCACCACTAGAGGTTGTCTTAGATCCTTCCACCAGTGTGGTCGAGATCCCTTCCAAGGAGGTAGAGCTTCCATCATGGCTAACACTTCCAACTCTCCCTCACCCACTTCTTCCCTATCTTCGAAAATTGACAAACTTAACACTTTTTCTAGAGGCAATTGGGCTGCACTTTTAAGAGTTTCATTTTCAGCAACTTGGTCAATCACCCCAATATTATTGCTTGTGCCAAAATCACTTTTGTGCTTCATTGTATTTCTCACATCAATCTTCACCTCTTCATCATAGACCTTCATAGTAATGGTTCCCCCTTCTATATCTATCATGCATCTCCCGGTCTCCAAAAATGGTCTTCCAAGAATAAGGGGAATCTCTTCATCTTCCGGCATTTCAAGAATCACAAAATCCACCGGGAATACAAACTTGTCAACTTTCACTAGAACATCTTCCACAACCCCATAAGGTCTCTTTACCGAGTGATCCGCGAATTGAAGTGTCATCCTAGTGTCTTTTACCGCACCTATACCCAAATTTCGGTAGATGGATAAGGGCATTAGGTTCACACTAGCACCCAAGTCAATAAGCGCTTTCTGGAATGATCTATCCCCAATTGTACAAGGAATAGTAACGGCACCTCGATCTTTCTTCTTTACCGGGATCTTCATGCCCTGCAAAATAGCACTACAAGTTTCGGTTAGAATAATCGGATCCGTGTCAACGGTTCTCTTCTTTGAAATGATATCCTTCATGAACTTTGCATAGGTAGGCATTTGCTCGAGTGCCTCCAAAAATGGAATATTGAGCTCAAGCTTTTTGAACATCTCCAAGAATTTTTCAAAGTTCTTCTCTTGCCGCCCCTTCTTTTTGTTCCTTTGAGGATAAGGAAGCTTAATGACCGATTTGGGCTCAATAACTTTCTCTTTCACCACTAGTTCCGGTGACACCACATTTTCAACAACTACTTCATTTTCTTTAATCTCAAGATCGACCTCAAGCAATTGGTCTTCCAATTAAGAATTTTTCTCAGGAGCATCAATATTTTTACCACTCCTTGTGGTCACAACACTCACATTATTATGATCCCTCGGGTTGGGCACAGTGGCACTAGGTAAAGCACCTGGTGCTTGAGAACTTGCTAGTTGTTGTGCTATTTGACTCATTTGGACTTCAAGGTTTTTTTATCGAAGCACCTGTGTTCCTAAGATTGCTTCTTGTCTCTTCTTGGAATTGGGAGCTCTGAGCGGCCATTTTTTTAATGGCGATTTCCCAATCGGCTTTTCTTGGTGCTTGTTATTGAAACTGTTATGGATGCTATTGAAACTGTTGCTGGAATTGTTGAGGATACAGCTGCTGAGGTTGTTGTTGTTAAGGACGGTATGTTGTTGTTGCGGTTGGTTCGGAGGTGGAGCAACCCCTTGCTTTGGAGCATTCCCTTGCTGATCTTTCCATGAGAAATTTGGATGATTCCTCCACCCTGGATTATAGGTGTTGGAATAAGGGTTATTCTGCTTCAAAAAGTTTATTGCTTCCACTTGTTGCGCAGTAGCAACACAATGCACAATAAAATGCGGTCCCCCACAGATTTCACAATTAACCGCCTGAACTGGTTGAACCTGTGCTACAGTTTGGGTATCAAGACTCATCTTTTTAATTCTTCTTTCTACCTCAGCTGCAATCTGCTCTTCCATTTTTACCACTTGCTCCGTAAGCTTCATATCAATAATCTTTTCAGGTTGGCTCACAATGCGATCATACAACTCCAAGTGCTCATTTGCTGCAATAGCCTCAATTATTTTTTTAATGCCAGTGGCTGTTGTAAAGTTGGTTGAGCCACCGGCAGCTGTATCGATAAGCTGCTTAGTCTTCATCTTGAGACCATTCACAAAATTCTGCATTTGTTCGGTTGCGTCCATATTATGAGTGGGACATGCAACCAAACACCTCTTAAACCTCTTATAAGCATCTCCTATTGACTCTCCCTCTTTCTGCTTGAAGTTAACGATGTCATACCGCTTTCTGATGTACACAGAAGCAGGGAAATATTCATTTAGAAATGTAGTTTCCATCTCTTGCCAAGTAGTAATACTCCCAGCAAGTAGAGAGTAAAACCACTCTTCGGCTTCATCAGATAGTGTAAACGGGAACATCACCAGCTTCTTTGCTTCTTCAGAGTGTCCCTCAATTTTTAAGGACGTACTCATGGTAAGAAATCTTTGTAGGTGCTTGTTGGCATCTTCAATGATCCTTCCTGAAAATGGCCTACTCTGAAGCTGTCGGATGGTGGACGGATGCAGCTGGAATTGCGCAACAGTGACGGTTTGATTAACGATTGTCAACCACACTGTTGGAGCATTCGCCCTTCCATAATCACCGAGAAGTCTTTCTGCTGGTGGATCTTCCGCCATAATAAGAGTTTCTGGCTCTGAATCTGTGCCAGAATCTGTGTGCTCTGAGTGTCCTGAAACTGATTCTTCTTTCTCGAGCTCAGAAATAATTGGTTCTAAACCCGACGCTGCCAGTTTTTCTAGTTTAGCTTGACGACGTCTAGCATGCATAAATCTCTCTGGTTCTGCGTCAAAAGAAAGTTCAGCTGAGGCCTTACCTCACATACACAGGTTAGAAAATTATTAGTAATAACAAAAATAACAGGAAAATAGAATAAAAATTTTGGTCACAGAGTGACAAAAGTTCAATTGAAGTAACACAACACTTAGAATTTGGCAGTCCCCGGCAACGGCGCCAAAAACTTGACCGGTAAATAGCAAGTGTACTATTTAACGATGTAGTAATAATTGGGGTTTTCCCCAGAGTCGGTCTCTCGAGGACTGCGTATAATATGTATTGTAGATGTTATTTCAGTTAAACAAAAGTTTCCTTGGGTTTTAGAATTTAGTTGTAAAAATGTAAAAATTGCAAATATAAAGCAATCGTAAAAATTAATGATTTAATAACACTGAGAAAAATGCTAGGGGAGATGGTTGAATTGCTCTGCAAGAACCCTAAATAATTATTCAGAAAGACATTCCTCAAACCTTATATTACCGGATCTTAATAAACGTTTTTCTTAATTCCTTAATAAAAAACCCTTTGATATTATCCCTAGACCCTAATTCCTCAGTTGCCTAGGAAGAATATCAAGCAATAGTTCTGACAAAGATTTTACCGGTTACTACGGGGTATCCCCATTCCTAGGTAATATCTACCGCAGTATTATTATGCAAAAGGCGTTAGGTTGGTTTTTCAGACCTAAACCCTAACCGTGAATCAAATCCAATTTTCTAATAAAGATAAGCATTAAGCATATTGCATAATAAAAGATTAAGGTAAAAGGCATGATCTCATAAAATAATGTAAAAAGGTTCGTTACATTGCAATTCAGGACCACCCCCTAGCAATGGGGGTTTAGCCGATCATATTCAAACTAAAAACAATAACGATAATAAAAAGGAAATTCGACATTACAATAGTTGTGGATTACTTTGATCCTCAATTGCTTCCGCTAATTGTTGATCTCCGTTCTCGGTGAACTCTCTCAAGCATAAAGTTCGTAAACTTGATCGTCAAAGTTCCCCAGTCAAAAGTGTCTATTCTCCTTTCTCCACCTAGCCTAAATAATTCCAAATCAACTAAAATAGCATGAAATTCCCATAATACCCCTCGGAGCACTTAAACTCAGAAAATATAAAAAATAAGAAAACTTCATCTCCCAGGCTTGCTGACACGGGCACCCGTGTCAGCCCTTTGACTCATGCCTAAATTTGGATTTTTCTTCCCTTCTCCTGACACGGCCCGTGTTAGGCAACACGGGGGCCCGTGTTAGGCAACACGGGGGCCCGTGTCAAGCTTCTGAATCTTTTCAAAATAGTTCCGAGAAAATCCAAACTTTTCCATTCTTCGCGTTCGTACTCCGGGACTTCCACACTGTGATCTGCAACCAACACAAACTACCAGACCAAGACTTCAAAAGTACTTTATTTATCATAAATTTAAACTAAAGCAAGGTAAGTAAACAAGATGCGAAAACTTAAATACTTAAAGGAAAGCGATAAAAACAAACCAAAGTGTTACCGATAGAACGGAATTCTTGTCGAATAACTGATGGAAACTAAGTAGAATAGGTGACCGATCAACGGGCCTCACCCTATTGTAAATTCATTCATTCATTCATGTTCTGGATTGGACCAATGGCTAGAATTGGCCCAATCCGCCTCTGCCCCAGAGCGGCCCAAATTGCCTATGTCCAATCCGCGGAGGGGCAAAAGTGACCTTTCTGCCCCTCCAACCGGGCAAGGAATGCAACATTCCTCCCCGAAATTACTGCCCATTATGCACGACTTCATTACTCCCCGAACAGCTGAGGGCAGGTGCCCGGAACCATGCCTGTGCCCGACATAACGGCTAGTTTTGGGCACCCTGCCCGACATAACGGCTAGTTTGGGTAGTTACCTATTCTTTGGGGAAAACGGTTATTTCGCCCCGAAAATAGGACCGTTGGTCACGCGCTGGGGGCTCTATATAAACCCTCTCGCTTGAGAGGTCCAGGTATCTAATATTGGCCCTAAGAACACTCTTTGTACTTGCCCTTTTTCTCTGACCTTTACTTACTTGAGCGTCGGAGTACCTTGCAGGTACACCCCCTCCTCCTCTCCATACGACCAGCATCCTTGACGCAATTGGCGGCCTGATTCTACAGGATCTGATCCAGCCTTCATGATCAGTGGCACCGTCTGTGGGAATCTTTGTTCTCCCCTTCTTTCTTTAACCGAAGATCAAAATAACTTTCGAACATCATCACGATCATGGCCTCCCAAGATCGCACCCAGGATGCTTTTCATTCCACCATCCTCCCCGTCAACAAATCTGACGTTGACGGCCAGTTATCTCTCCTCCGAGATGCCTGTTTCCTTAGAGATGGAGCCACCGCCTCTCCTTCCCCAACTCCTACTGATCGCAACAACGATCAACCGTCTCTCGACTTCCAGCCCGTTCCTGTTCTGGCCAGCGTCGACCCGGCCGTGGCAGCCCTCCTGGAGGCCTTCAACAAGACCAACACCCTGATCCTGCAGCAAAACAAGAGGATCGGGGCACTGAAAGAGTCTCGCCGTCCAAGATCCCCTCCTACGCGGAGGAACCAGCGACGATCTAGAAGCCCACAGCCACGGAGAGAAGTCGACCGAAGACTGCGCCAAGAGCAGGATCCTCGCGTAGCCCGAAAGTGCGACCAGATCTCCCTGCGCGACCAGCACGCTCATGACCACAAAAGGACTCGAAGGAACGAGGAGTCTCCAATCAAGTCCAAAGGACAGACACACTCACCTTCCTCGCGAAGGAACCACTCACATTCTCCTCGAAGTAACCGCTCCCCTTCTCCACGAAGGAATCGCCGACGCGAGCAGCCCGTCCAGTCACCATCATACACCAGTTCCAGTGACGACGACGAGCCTGGCGGCCCGTTGTCCCAGGAGAACCTGGCCACCCGCCTCCCAAAAGGCTTAGGGAAACCCCCGTCACTTGGCATATACGACGGGACCACTGACCCAGACGAGCACATCGATAATATCGAGGCCCTCTTAGACTACCGCGGCGTATGGGGCGCCATCAAATGCAGACTGTTCCCGACCACACTTTGGAAAGGAGCAATGACATGGTATAAACAACTGCCCGAGATGTCCATTACCTCGTGGAAACAGCTCGGCAGGATGTTCTCGCGGCACTTCACAACATCTCGCCGCCACCCCAAAACTGAGACCTCCCTCGGAGCCATAATCCAGAGGAAAGACGAACCTCTCCGAGCATACATCGAGAGGTTCAACAAGGAAATAGTGCAGGTTCCAACGACGGACAAAATGAAGAAGTTCCTGCTCGAGCAAGGGGTCCTCCCGGACTCCAATTTTGCTAAAGCCATCGGCATCGCCCCACCGAGGAATTTAGATGCCCTCCTCTTCAAAGCCCAATCTCATATCCAGTACGAGGGGAAGATTGCGGCATGCAACGTCCGGGCATCGCACCACCAGGAGAATGCCTGGGCCGCCAAAGGAGAAGAAGCCTCGACATCTCGTCGGGGTGAGCGAAGGCATGAGGACCGTCCCCGCGACTCCCGTGACAGCAAAGGGCCCTCCGGGCGTTTCCATGATTATACTCTCCTGACCGTGTCCAGGGAAAAGACTCTGTCCGAATGTGCCAATTCTAAGTTCAAACAAGCTGGGGTTCGTTTCCCCAAACAGCTGCCGAACAGAACAAACGTGAATAAGTCAAAATACTGTCGCTTCCACAAATGTCACGGCCATACCACTGAGGACGACATCCATCTGAAGGATGCTATAGAGATACTGATCAGGGACGGGCACCTGAAACAGTTCGCGAAGAAGAAGGACACTCCTCGGCAGAACGCCCAGGAGTCCAAGAAGGTCGAGGAAGAGATACCCTCCTCGGACGAAGCCAACGTACAGGTCGCAATGTCCATCTCGCGGCCAGAGGACTTCTACGTCCCAGATGGGCTCAACGCCCCTGCTTATTTCGCGGCCCACAACCCGTGGGAGACTTTTCCTTCCGCCATGGTCATTTTTGGCGGGGGATTCAACAAAGTCACTGTGGGTTCCGTGAAACGGAAGTTCGACCACCTGATCAACACCAGCTCCAACAAAGTGACCACGCTTGATCAGGCCCCGAAGGGTTCCATCCCCATCTCCTTCTATAGGGAGGAACTCCTCGGCGGCTCCCCGAACTCAAGCATTCCATTGTTCGTCAGAGCCTAAATGGAGAACTTCGACGTTCGCCGAATCTTAGTCGACCAGGGTAGGTCGGTCGACATCATGTACTCCCAGCTGTTCTCAATGCTGCAGCTGGACGAATCGTACCTTACCCCCTACGTAGGGTCCGATTTACAGGGATTCAACGGGTCCGTGACCAAGCCATGGGGTTACGTTGAGCTGATCGTGACCTTCGGAGCAGCCGAAACGGCCAGATCCATCAAGGTACAATTTCTGGTAATCGACTGCCCGTCACTTTACCAATGCATTTTCGGAAGGCCAACTCTAGCCGAGCTGGTAGCAGTGCCGTCAACCGTCCACCTGAAGATGAAGTACTAAACTTCGAAAGGGATGGTAGCCACCCTTCACGGGGATAGAGAAGCTGCCCGACGATGTTTTGAAGCAGCTATAAAGGGGCTCACCGCCATTGCGCCCAAGCCTAAAGCATCGAGCAAGCTAGCTCTGCCAAGCAGCTCCGAGGAGGCCAAGCCTCTGCCCCAGGTCGACTCTATCAACCTCGACAGTCGCTTCCCCGAGGACCAACAGGAGGAACGAGCAGCTTCAGCCAACCCATCCACGTCATCCAGCAGCAGCTCCCATCCAATGCGCTCAATCCCGGACGGCAACTTTGAGGTAGTCCTGTTCGGCGAAGACCCCCAACGGGGAGTAAAGATCGGAGCGGACCTGCTTGACATCGCGAGGAAGCAGCTCAAAGCGTGCCTCTGAGAGAATGACGACCTCTTCGCGTGGAGCACCGCGGAAATGCCCGGCTTGGATCCATCCGTCGCATGTCACCAGCTGACCATTGACCCGGCCATCAAGGTCATAGCACAACGTAGGAGAAAGCAGTCTCTGGAGAAAACGGAGGCTGCTGAAAAAGCTGTAAAGGACCTCCTCGAGGCCAAATTCATTTCGGAGGCCAAGTACACCACTTGGCTGTCCAATGTTGTATTGGTTAAAAAATCTAATGGAAAATGGCGCATGTGCATTGATTATACCGATCTCAATAAGGCATGCCCGAAGGATGCCTACCCCCTCCCCAATATTGATAAACTTGTTGATAATTCCGCTGGTTTTAAACTTTTATCGTTCATGGACGCCTACTCGGGCTACAATCAAATCCCAATGGCAATGTCCGACAAAAAATATACGGCCTTCATGACCAAATCAGGGAATTATTACTACAACGTAATGCCCTTCGGCCTGAAGAACGCCGGAGCAACATACCAACGAATGATGAATAAAGTATTTCGGGGAGAAATAGGCGACATGCTCGAAGTATACATGGATGACATGATCGTAAAGTCCCACGAGGAAACCGATCATACCGCCCACTTGCGAAAGGTCTTCGAACAGGCCAGGAAATACAAAATGCGTTTTAATCCGGAGAAGTGCACGTTCGGCGTCCGGGCAGGCAAATTCCTCGGCTTTTACTTAACAGAACAAGGAATCGAAGCCAATCCCGACAAATGCCAGGCATTCTCCGAGTTTCCTACGCCCAAGTCCAAAAAATCCATCCAGTCCCTCAACGGGATGCTCGCAGCGCTATCTCGTTTCGTGGCCAAGACCGCCCAACACGCCCTACCATTCTTCAAGCTCCTCCGTAAAGAGGCCGCATTTGAATGGACCGAGGAGTGCAATAAGGCCCTTCTCCATCTGAAACGAGCACTCTCAGAGCCACCGGTTCTCTCCCGCCCGGACAATGGCGAAACACTATACCTATACATGGCCGTAGTAGCCGAAGCAGTCAGCGCCGCTCTCATTCGCGAGACACCTGACGGGTAGAAGCCCATATATTTCACGAGCAAGGCGCTACAAGGACCAGAGTTACGATACCAGCAGATAGAGAAGGTGGCATTGGCCCTCATCAACGCTGCCAGGAGATTAAGGCACTACTTCCTGGCCCACACGATCGTGGTTCGAACAGATCAGCCCATAAAGCAGCTGCTTGGACGACCAGATATGGCCGGACGAATGCTTAAATGGTCGCTTGAACTGTCCGAATTTGACATCTGGTACGAAGGAAGAAAAGCCCTTAAGGCCCAAGCTTTGGCCGATTTCGTCGCGGAGATGACATTCGCGGACCCCCCTGCGAGCGAGACACGTAAGTGGACCATCTTCGTCGACGGTGCCTCAAGCTCGGCAGGTAGCGGCGCGGGCATTATACTGGAAAGCAACGAAGGGACTATCGTCGAGGTATCACTCACACTGTCTTTCCCAACTTCCAATAACCAGGCTGAATACGAAGCCTTCCTCGCTGGGCTACGCCTTGCCGAGGATCTAGGAGCAGAAGAAGTCGTCATTTGCTGGGATTCACAACTCGTGGCCCTCCAGGTCCGAGGTGAATACCAAGCCAAAAATTACAACCTGACCGAATACCTAGCCCTGGTAAAGAAGGAAATGGCAAAGTTCACAACAGTAGAAGTGAAACACGTTCCCCGCGAACATAACGTACGAGCAGACGTGCTGTCTAAACTGGCCAGCACGAAGAAGAAAGGCGAAAACAAATCCGTCATATAAGAAGTACTTCCTCGACCCAGCATCGAGAAGGCCTCCCCGGCACTCGACGTGCAGGTGATCGGTGACAACAACTGCTGGGTGACCCCAGTCTATAACTACCTCGCCAAGGACGAACTCCCGTCCGACCCAAAGGAGGCCGGCATAGTCAGGCGAAGGGCCTGCTCTTATGTCCTGGTCGAAGACAAACTATACAGACGGGGATTCTCTATTCCGCTGCTCAAATGTGTCGAGGAAGAAATGGTCACGCACATCCTGCGCGAAATCCACGAAGGAATCAACGCCCAACATCTCGGCGGAAGGTCCCTTGCTCGAAAGGCCCTCCGGGCAGGATACTACTGGCTAACTATGGAAAACGATGCAAAAGAGCACGTAAAGAAGTGCGATAAATGCCAACGGCACGGGGACATGCACCTAGCCCCACCTAACGAGCTCAAGGCTATGTCCTCCCCGTGGCCATTCGCCTGGTGGGGCCTAGACATCCTAGGACCCTTCGTGGTAGGATCAAGTCAGAACAAGTACCTCATAGTGGGCGTGGATTATTTCACAAAGTGGATAGAAGCAGAACCTCTAGCCAAAATAACTTCCCTCAACATCCTGTGTTTCTACAAACGAAACATCCTTGCACGTTTCGGTATTCCCCAAGCGATAGTAATGGTTAACGGAACACAGTTCATAGACAGGAAGTTTCAGGACTTCGTCGCCCAACTGGGAACGAAGCAACACTTCGCATCCGTCGAACACCCCTAAACAAACGGGTAGGCTGAGGCAGCTAACCGAGTCATCCTTCGAGGCCTCAAGCGAAGGCTAGACGAAACAAAGAGGGCGTGGGTCGAGGAGCTACACAGCATGCTCTGGGCCTACCGTACAACTCCCCATTCAACGACCGGCGAAACATCTTTTCGTTTAGCATACGGAATAGAGGCTGTAATTCCCGTCGAAGTTCACGTGCCCTCTAGGCGGACAGAGCCACCCCTAGACGAGGAGATGAATGACGAATCTTTAAGGGAAGAGCCTGACCTCGTCGAGGAAATTAGAACCGGGGCAGCTCTCCGCGAGGCCTCACTGAAACAAAAGATCACCATCAGGCACAATGCCAAAGTGATACGACGAGAGTTCGACGTGGGAAGCCTTGTCCTAAGAAGAAACCACAAAGACTCTCGTGAAGGCAAACTAGCAGCCAATTAGGAGGGACCCTATCGCATCCGGGCAAAAACGAAAAATGGGGCCTACTACCTAGAACATCTCACTGGGGAGGAACTCGCTCGACCATGGAACACCGAAAAGCTAAAGCAATACTACAGCTAAATGCTCAGTTAGACTCATCGCAACGACGAACGTCAACTACCGACCACTATGCGCGTCTAGGTACAAGCTTCGTATACGATTAAAGCACAACCCCGCTCTGTAACGAGCTGGGTAGTCGCTCGACAGCGGTCCTCGATCGAGCATCGCCGTCGTCAAAGTACCATGATTGGCAGAACCCTAGCTCGCGATGGGACATTCATGCCACGAACTCAGGCCTCAAACGCGACCTGAGCTCCACTCCCCATCCAGGATATTCCCCGGTCGTTCGACCAGTTCCCCACACTGTCGAACACATCTACAACGAGCAATCCCCCATAAATATTTGCACAAGTCAAAAGATCCCTAACACGGGCAGACATACATTCACAGCAAGCATGCATACAACACTTAGCAAAATAAACACAAGTAAAATCATGCACGCGAAGAAGTCAGAAACATAATTAACATAACAGGTGGCCACGAGGGCCACGATTATGCGTTATTACATAAAACGGGGCCATGCCCCCCCAAAAATAAAATTACAAATACTTCAATGGCACGCAGGCCGGACAAGATACAACAACATCAAAATAACGAAACTCCTCATTCATCCACATGCTCGGTTGACGCCGACTCAGGTCTCTGATCCTCCTCGGGAAGGTCCTCAGACTGAACCTCGGGGGTGTCTAGAACAAGGCTTGCGGGCAAGACAATGCGACCATCCTCAACACGCGCAAGATAGTGAGTACCCTCGGCAGAGATCTCAAGCCCAGGGTTCACCACCCACAATTGAGCCACGACGTTTTGAAAAGACTCCTCTGCCACGGCGATGTCGTCATCTTTGGCCAACATGATATGGGCAACCAGCTCAGACCTAGTCTTCAACTCTTTTATCTCATCCGGTTCGTCGGCACCCGGGGCGCTGGCCGCCATCAACTCTTTGTTCAGCTCCTCAGCAGCCTTTTTCTCCGCCACCAGCTTGGATACATCCTCTTTCATCCTGGACGTCTCCTCTTCGGCCTTCCCCCGAGCCTCGTGGGCATTCTTAACTTCCTCCTTGAGGGCCGCCTCAGAAGCCCGGGCAGCTTTAAGTTCGGACTCAAGTGCGAAGTCCCCTTCTGCGTAAACAACAGCCATCTCCAGCATCCTGACCAGGGCAGAAGCATCTTGGGCCACCATCGCCCTCTTGCTCGGGCGATCCATGCTTTCCAAGCAGAGGGATTCCGCCCGGGGGACGACCAAGGAGTTACCTTCAAAGAACCTCCTATCAAGGATGCACGGAGGGAGCTCAAACTTTCCTTTCTCCGGCACACGGGTAAGGTCCACAGCGTCTGATGTCCTTGGCCGCTTCGACTGCCCGGTCAAGGGCAGAGGAGATCCCCGTGGAGCAGGAGAGGGAGAAAAAGAAGCCCCCGCAACAGTTTGAATGGGAGGAGGAGCACGGGCGCCAGCGAGCCGAGATTTAGGAGGAGCCGCTCCAGCTTTATTCCTTCGCCATAGCATTCCGCACCACGCGATCGCCAGCCTGAGGCATCTCACCTACACAAATAAAGAAAAAACGAGTGCGTTAGCTACGTCGAAAAGAGATAACACAAACAAAATCTAAATAACCAAGACTACCGAGCAGCTTATCGGCGTCCGCAGGAGTCTTGCACTCCAGCAGTGCCTTAACACTAACGAATCTGCGCTCAACTCTCTGGCTCCCATCCTCCTCGAAGATAGGGCTACCCTTGCTCGTCCAACAGCTTACAAGACTGAATGAGTTAACCCAGTTCACCAGCCTCTCGTACGCCACGATGTCCTGCCCGCGCAGATCGCTCGGCTGAAAGACATAATCGCTGGGCTTCTTGGAGAAATGGTCGGGTGCCCAGCGGATGGGGAACCTGTAGAGCCTCTGCCCAATATATTTCCCCTCCTCGTTAAGAAGCTCATATCCATCCTCGTCAACCTCGATTTCCCAGACGTATGTACTGTCCTGGGCCACCACAGACACGGGTTCAACAACGAAGTACCGCTCATTGAAAGTCCGGATTGACTCCGAGAACGGCTTAAATAGCTTTCTGGGCTGCTTCAAAGAAACCCATCCATACTTCTTCCCCGTCAGCTGCCTTTAAAGATGGAAAACAGCGAAGAACAGAGGGAGAGTAGTCCCCAGAGAGAGATGCTCGCACACCAATTCAAAAGCCCGGATGAAGTCCAACGAATTAGGGTGAAGTTGAGAGGGGGCCAGCTTCAGATGCTCGAACACCGACCGCTGGAAATCAGTGAAAGGAAACCTCAGTCCCATCTCTTTGAAGGCGTACTCGTACATAGTAAAGCGGTCTCCGAAATCTGAGCAGACTCGCTCGTTCACAGTAGGGAAGTGCACCTTCCACTCCCCTTTTGGTCCTACCTCCGTAAATACGTCCGCCAAAGACTTGGCGGACGTAGAAATATGCCCGGAGGGTTCGGCCACCTCCCACTCCTCCGCGGAGAACCCTTCGATGTCATCCTCCTCCATATCATCCCGGACCTCTTTTTCCTCCCCGACATTGCTGGACGAACTTGAGACCGCCGAGCTCGAAGCCGCAGAGCTCGAAGCCGTCGAGCTACTATTTTCATCGGAGCAAGTTTCCTCCTCGGACGAGTCTAGAATAACTTCTCTATCTGGCCCCGTCGCCATTACGATCACCTGAAAAGCAGAGAAAGACAGTGAATTCGACAGAAAATCAAATCCACCCTTCCACTGCCAAGTCAAGTGAAAGGGCGCGTAAAAGGCTGAGGACAACGTCCCCGACCTAAGCCCTAACATCCAATGAAAAACCTTCCCGTGAGGAGATGCCCGAGACATACCATCCTCCTACGAGGAACCTCCCCGGACTCATGCCTAGATTCCGTTTGAAGCCCCTCCAGAAACCGCAAAGCTTCACTGGAATCTGGAAACGTTCTACCAGAAAACTCGTCGCCCTATCAGAAGATGAACAAACACGGTGGTCACACATGCACAACTACCGCAACCACGCCGTGGACCACCCTCCTTGCTAAACGTACTACATACTCCGGCGAAGTGCTGAAGGCAGAAAAATGGCACAGCCACCGTCCACCACTAACATTCGCCAGAAATCCACCTATTTTATCACCTAAAGCTAACCCTAACCGCATACAATCTACCACTAACAACAAAAGGAAATAAATTAAGCTACAGATCAGAAAACTTACTTGAATTTGGAAGAGGGTAGAAGCTGCTCGAAACTGGTGACGGTGGTCGGAAAGCCTGAAGACGGTGACGGGCAAGAACTGAAAGAGACGGAGAGAAATCAGAAAGGAAAAGTTTCAAATGAAACGGTTTCCCCCCTTTTATACAAGGGGTTACGTGCATCCACGCGCCCGTAGGCCATCATGACTACCCGCTAGCCATCATTACCTATTAACTGCTACACGGAGCTCTAGGTACACGTGGCGCCCCAACGTTCCAAATTCTGTCTGACCATTAGTCTCCCCGTACACCAGGAAACATGGTCACGACTACGAATCTCATGAACACCTGGGGCCACGGGCACTTTGAGACAACCTTCCTCGCCTACAAACGACGACTCTATGATAGCTCCCCGGAGCAACGAGCAGTCCTTAAGTCATCACTCCCATGCTTGGGAGCAACGACTTGGGGGGCTCCTATTCTAGACTGGACCAATGGCTAGAATTGGCCCAATCCGCCTCTGCCCCAGAGCGGCCCAAATTTCCTAAGTCCAATCCACGGAGGGGAAAAAATGACCTTTCTGCCCCTCCAACCGGGCAAGGAATGCAACATTCCTCCCCGAAATTACTGCCCGTTACGCACGGCTTCATTACTCCCCGAACAGCTGAGGGCAGGTGCCCGGAACCATGCCTGTGCCCGACATAACGGCTAGTTTTGGGCACCCTGTCCGACATAACGGCTAGTTTGGGTAGTTACCTATTCTTTAGGGAAAACGGTTATTTCGCCCCAAAAATAGGACTGTTGGCCACATGCTGGGGGCTCTATATAAACCCTCTCGCTTGAGAGGGTCAGGTATCTAATATTGGCCCTAAGAACACTCTTTGTACTTGCCCTTTTTCTCTGAACTTTACTTACTTGAGCGTCGGAGTGCCTTGCAGGTACACCCCCTCCTCCTCTCCATACGACCAGCATCCCTGACGCACTTGGCGGCCTGATTCTACAGGATCTGATCCAGCCTTCACGATCAATTCTATTTTTCTCATTTGGGTCTAATGGACTTTTCCATCACATTTCACATAGTGTAATATGGTATCAAGAGACGAAACTCTTCCCTTCCAAAAAAAATTCAAAATTCTGTTTCCTTCCTTCTTCTTCCTCCTTGTGACTTCATCGCTGCAAAACCTAATCATTTCATCATCACCTTCTCATGGCTTCCACTGCCGGTTATGATGACGAACATTTCGCCATCAAAGAGACCTCCAAGTAGGACATCAACGACCAGAATGATCAAATCTGGAATCAAAGAAGTCCTCGCTACCTACATCTCAGTGAAAATCTCAGTGCAATCTTGGTGGCACCACCGCTTTACGACAATAACTATCATATTAAAGAAAAAAATCGGCTTCAACAATGGCACTCTCAACAAAAACCGAGCTCCTATAATCCAAACTTCGACCTTTGGGATCGCGCAAACATCATGGAAGTCTCATGGATCAATCAAACTCTTTCACCTCACATTGCACAGAGCATAATTTGCTTGATTAAGTATTCGATCTCTGGGAGGATCTTCGAGAACGTTTCACCAAAGGCAACCATTTTCATTTCTCAGATCTTCTTCGTGATCTCCATTCCATTAAACAAGATGATCGTTCGCTTTCATAGTATTTCACTGATATAAAGATTCTCTGGGATGAGCTTGAAGATTTACGCCCAACGCCTTCTTGTTCTTGCCTTGTTCCCTGCACTTGCGATCTGAACAAAGCGGTTCGACATTACAAGAAAATAGAATATGTCTCATGCTTTCTGAAAGGTTTGTACGATAACTACCACAACATTCACACTCAAATTTTACTTCTTGGCCTTCTTCCTAGCATTAGTCGCGTATATTCACTCATTGTTCAACAAGAAATTGCTTTGCTAACCCCTCCCGCTGCTACACCCACCATTCTGTATGCTAACAACACTCAAAACCCTGGACGTGGTAAGGGAAAAGGTAATGCCAAGAATTCCATATTCTGCACAAATTGCAGCAAAACCAATCACACAGTGGAAACCTGTTATTTCAAACACGATTTTCCACCCGGCTATCGTAGTAAAAACACCAAATCTATTGCAGAATCCAAGACCACACACAATCCTGACAAAGAAGGTGTCATTTCAAAGGAGGATTATCAACACCCGCTCCTTCTTCTCCAACAATCCAAGAAGGATTCTTATACTTCCAAGCCTGATAAATCTTCCAATAGTGACAACCACATCGTATCAGGTATTATCCCCTCAAGTACTGCATTTAATTTATCAGATGTTTGAATCCTTAATTCAAGGGCATCTGATAATGTACGCCCCTTCATCAAACGTTTCTCTGATATCCAGTATAATGCACCTATCTATATCACTCTCCCCAATGGAGATCGTTTAGCTGCAAATTTTTCTGGCACTATTATTCTTGACCAATGTTTTAAACTTGCCAATGTCTTTTATATTATAGAATTTACATTTAGCCTTATCTCTATCTCTAAGCTATGCCAAACCTCACATTATACCATTACTTTCTCACACAATTCCTGTTCCATTCAGGATGTGTCTACCAACAAGATGATTGGGCAAGTGGTGCAGAATAATAACCTTTACATTCTTCACACAGACCCTGTCCACAAATATCTTTGCAACTTCACACATAATAATGCTTGTAATATTGATAGTTTGACACATGCTAATAACTCTACAATTCTAGACCTATGGCATCATAGGTTAGGACATCCCTCTAATGAGGTCTTACATCATATGTCTCAAACTTTCTCTACCATCAAATTTAATAAAAATTCTCTTTGTCATGCTTGTTCCTGGCCAAACAGTGTAGACTCCCCTTCCCATTAGTAAAACTACCACCTTTACTTGTTTTGAACTTGTGCATATGGACATATGGGGGCCTATATATGTGCCTTCTATGGATGGTTTCCAATATTTCCTTACCATTGTGGATGATTTTACACGTTACACTTGGACTTTTCTTATGCATAATAAATCTGAAACACGTACTCACATTCAAAACTTCATTGCTTATTGTCATAATCAATTCTCATGTAAGATTAAAACCATCCGTAGTGACAATGGAACTGAATTCATAATTCTTTTCTATTATGCTTCCCTAGGCATTGTTCATAAAAAAATTTGCATTGAAACACCTCAACAAAACTCTAATGTTGAAAGAAAACATAGGCACTTGCTTAATGTAACTAGATCTTTATTATTTCATGCCAAGTTACCTAAATGTTTTTGGTCCTTTTCTCTTTGTCATGCCACATATTTGATCAATAGGTTATGCAATCCCACTATCCATAACTATACTCCTTATGAACTGCAGTTTAAAGAACCTGCTTCTTTCACACATCTCAAAACTTTTGGATGTCTCACCTATGCCACAACCATAACAAGACATAGAGATAAACTTGACCCTATAGCAGCCAAATGCCTTTTTCTAGGATTCTCTAATGGCACTAAAGGCTACCTCATTTTTGACCTTAACACTAGGGCCACCAAAATTTCCAGAGATTGTGTATTCTATGAGAATATGTTTCCTTACACATCTCATCAACCACTTCACAGCAGTTTTGAATTTCGTCATGACAATACTCTATCCACCACCCCCTTCATTTTTTATTTCACTCCTTCTATAGGCAATTCTAACACCCATAATCCCATTCAACCCACTACATACATCCTTATTACCCTCCGAATGATCAGTCTGATATTGAGCCTGTGCCACATACTGACAACATACCTAACAATGATCATGTCCAACCCACTGATCACATGACTAATAATGAGCTTGTCTGAGGCATTAACAATACTACTAACAATGAAACTGCTATCACTGACAGTGAACCTGCCACCTAATCAGACAATACTCAACTATCCCCCATTAGAAGATCTACTAGACATAAAACTTCCCTTGCATACCTTAAAGCCTTTGTTTACACTACATATAATACTACACGTTTTTATGACATTTCAAAATATATTTCATATAATAATACTTCTCCTACCTTTTATTCTTTCATTTCTGCCATTACTACTACATGTGATCCAATCACATTTAAACAAGCTAGCATTCATCCTCATTGGGTTAAGGCTATGAATGCTGAAATCAAGGCCTTAACAGACAACCAAACTTGGACATTCGCATCCCTGTCACCAAGTAAGAAAGCCATAGGCTGCAAGTGGGTCTATAAGACCAAATTCAAGTCTGATGGCACCATTGAAAGACACAAAGTCAGGTTAGTTCCTAAGGGCTTCAAACAAGTTGCAGGTATTGACTTTTTTAGACACTATTTCTCCTGTAGCAAAACTGACAACTGAAAGATTACTCCTTGCCTCAGCTTGTTCATTAAACTTACATCTTCATCAGCTTGATGTTCATAATGCATTCCTTCATGGAGATTTGGATGCGGAAGTGTACATGTCATTACCTAAAGGAAATGCAAACTTTTAAAATCAATTTATGGACTGAAACAATCCAGCAAAAAGTGGTTTGAAAAGTTATCCAATATTCTCTTAACCAATGATTTCAAACAATGCTCTGCTGATCATTCCCTTTTCATCCATCAATCTCATAACACATTTACTACACTGTGTAGCGCGGTTTTTGTGGTTTCGAATCACTATCGCTTTGGTACTACAGTTCGATTCACTTTTTATCCTATTGAGCTGATTAAGGAAGGGAAATAGATGTCTCCAATTAACCTTGCTTGCATACTGAGTTTAAACAGCTGACTGTTATTTTACAGATGCTATCAAAATAGGGGGGTCTTTTTTAGGGTTATGCGCTTAAGAACGAAGGTGTCTTGACTGTATAGGAGGCTTTTGGTTAGGATACTAGACTTGATTTTCCTTTGATTAATGTATGAAGGTACTGGATTTAGAGTGTTTAATTAATATGCTCGCCAAGATTTTGCAATCTTATGCCTACATATTCCCGTTTAGCTAAATAGGGAAATCAAAGCGATCGTAGTTCCTCCTATTCTATGGGAGGAAAGAGATGTTTTGGTGTCTTGTTCAAAGCCCAAGATTGAAGCTAAAGGTGATTTGTATCTTGTTCAAAGCCCAAGATATGAAGCTGAAGGGTTTTGAGAGAGAATTTGTCATCTCTAAAGAGGAGTTGTTGATGTTTGTATGCTGTGAGCAAAGCACAAATTTGATGCTGAAAGGTTGATTGACTCAACCGAGGATTACTTTATACAAAGCCTAAGAGGAGGCTAGAAGTTTGACTTTTTTGAGGAAAATGTTCTTTCTGTCTTGTACAAAGCCCAAGATTAAGGCTGAAAGGGTTCACTCAACAAGAGAGTGTTTTTGTGTGTCTTGTACAAAGCCCAAGACAGAGGCTAAAAGAGGTTTGACTCAATAAGAGAGTTTTATTTGTCCTGTACAAAGCCCAAGACGGAGGCTAAAAAGGCTAATTGACTCAACAAGAGAGTCTTTTATACTCAACAAGAGAGTGTTCTATATATGTCTTGTACAAAGCCCAAGACGGAGGCTAAAACGGTGATTGACTCAACAAGAGAGTCTTTTATACTCAACAAGAAAGTGATTTGTTGTCTCGTACGAATCCCGACATTGAGGCTAAAAGGAGATTGACTCAACAAGAGAGTCGTTTATACTCAACAAGAGAGTGATTTATATGTCTTGTACAAAGCCCAAGACGGAGGCTAAAAGGGTTGACTCAACAAGAGAGTCTGAAAAGTGAGGGACTCAACAAGAGAGTCTGAAAAGGTTAGCTCCGCCGGGGAGAATCATTGTACAAAGCCCAAGAGGAGGCTGTCTTAATGCTAAGGATTATTGAGATCCCAAAGCAGGTCCAAGTGTGGGGAACTCTCATGAGAGAGACCGGGCTTCTGCTTATGTATTAGAAGGAACTTGAGAATGCCTTTGAGACTCAAGAGGTTTGAGACTACCCGAGTCTAGAGTTTTATCTTTTGTATGATGCCCAAGAGGAGGCACGAGCATTTAAGGGATGAGAATCAACCCTAAAATGGTCAGAGTTTTGACACTGGAAAGACTGCTCTAGCAAAAGATGACTAAGTTCTATCTTATACCTTTAAGAGGTCGTCAGGGTCTTTGTATGAAGCCCAAGAGAAGGAATGATAACTTCTAAGAAGCCGAAAGGTCCTTGTATAATGCCCAAGAGGAGGCGGGGATACTTTTAGGAAGCCTGTGGGTCCCCAAACCAAGAGAAGTTCAAGAAATGCAATTCACAGAGAAAAGATCATTCCAGGAAAGTTCGAGAATTTGGAAGAAACTCAAGAGATGCCATTCACGGAGAAAAGATCATCTCTGGGGAGTTAGAGTTTCTTTGACAATTTCTAAGGGTGACAATCTGAGAAAAGGTTCACCGAGAATATTGCTTTTCTCTTTGTTCCATATTGTTTAACCCCAAGAGGAGGGAAAATTGTATCTGGTATCCTACGGGGGATCTAATTTTGTTTGTATTCAGGAGTGACCAACGGGCTTTACCTAGTTCTAGACGTAGTTGCCGGGGAAAACTCTAAATAACTATACTAGTATTACACAGTGGATATGTGACAAGTATATAAAAGGATGTGAGAGAAGACTTATAGTGAAACAGCCCCACAATACAGTTATATACATATGAAAGCGGTAAAGGAAATCGGATAAACACTTACCCGTTGTAGAGCTTCCATGCTGTTTTGTTAGATGTTCAACAAAGAAAGTTTTGATAACAATTATGAATTTGGATTCAAAATCAAAGGAGAAAGTATTTTGAAAAGATGGTTGGGGCTTACAGCTCAAAGAGAGGTCCAAATTTTAACAGTGATTGCACCGTTGTTTTGAATTTGTACAGAGACTTATACAAGTGACTGAGGCCCAAAAAAGGTTTTTTTGTACAAAGGGATGTGTCTTATACTCTCTCAAGAGGCCTAAATGTTTTTTAAAGAAAAGAAATGGGACTTACAACACGAGGGTAGGCCCAATGATTGTTTTTTAAACTGGCGATCGCGTCGAGGTTTTTGAAAACACAGGGGGGGTTCATATATAATGACTGAGGCCCAAGATTGTTTTGATTTTCAAAAGGGGTTGGGTCTTACACTCTATTAGAGGCCCAAAAAAAGTCTTTAAGAAAAGAATGGGTCTTATAGCTCAAAGAGACGCCCAGTTGAAAATAGTTTGGAAACAACGATCGCATCGAAATTCCCGACTGTATCGGGACTTATACAATACAATGAGGCCCAAAAATTATTTTATTTACAGAGGGGTTGGGTCTTACACTCTATTAGAGGCCCAAAAGTGTTTTAAAGAAGAGAAATAGGACTTACAATACGAGGGTAGACCCAGTGATTGTTTTTTAAACTGGAGATCGCGCCGAGGTTTTTGAAAACACAGGGGGGGTTCATATATAATGACTGAGGCCCCAGATTGTTTTGGTTTTCAAAGGGGTTGGGTCTTACACTCTATTAGAGGCCCATGAGTGTTTGAAAATGATTTGCTTAGGGTGATTAAGATCAACCCTAAATTAACTTCAAAATGTATTTTAATTAAATAAAAATTTAATTAAAATGATCAAAATTATCAAACATGTGTGAAAAATAAGTTGTGATCTTGGATTAATGTTTGAAAAATTATGTTTATATCCACAAAATGATTGGAAACCAATTAAATTTGGAAAATCAAGGAGGAAAAAATATTTTAAATGTTAAAAAACAAATAAAAGATTCATTCTTTGCAAAAATATCAAGTATATGAAATAAATAATATTTTTGGGAATTTTTGGCAAAATAAAATATTTTAACATTTTTGTGAATTATTAAAAAAAGAATCAACTCAAAATCATTAAAAATCAGAGAGAAATTAATTTTTGAATCAATTAAATAAAATCACAAAATTCAAATATTCAAATATTCAAAAAAAGGCGCCAAGAACACGCGCCACCCCTCTGTTTCTGCAGATTTGCATTTTCTATCCAATCTCACTGAATACTTGATGAAATCATACAATCTACATATTAATCTGCTCGTTTTCACCTCACGATCATGTCTATGGTCTTTAATTTCATTTATTTTAAGCATGGAATAAGAAATCAAGACAAAACCTCAAGAACCCTAAAATTTGCATGAAGGCTGAGAATTTTGATACACGATTCAAACAAAGCAATTAATTGAGGGGAAACATTCTATGCATGATTATGAACATTCGGAAAAAGTATTATGCGAGGAAATATGCATAGATTAAGAGATGACTAAGTTTAGGCTTACTTGAAGGTCGTGACAGCAAGAGCAATGTGATTTTTGAGTTGGAGGTGTTACAGGTGAGTTGTGATGATCTGAACAGATTCCCTACACCATATGGAGTGTGTTTGAATGCTTGGACTTGATTGGAAATGGCTGGATCACTTCATGGCGTGTCAACTGCAACTTGGTTGAAAGCATGAGCAACTGCTGGTGATTCTGAGAAATCAGTGTTACAGTTATGTGTTTAGTGTTTGGATCACTTCTATATGATGTTTATGAGGTGTGTGTGTGATTGGTTTGGTTGGAATGACTCTCAAACTCAAAACCCGATAATGACTTGCTTTGGAAGGCAATTTTGGAGTGAAAGAAGAGATTTTGAGGAAAGCTTCAGTTTGATGGATTTGGTGTACTTAAACTGAGCACAAATGAGCTCTATTTATAGTAGAGCAAGTTTGTTTTGCAAGCAATAGTGAATGGCAACTGCTGTAGAGGTTTGGCAAATGTTGATCAATAGGAATCCAAGTCTCCTCTAGCCATTGACTAGAGGTTAGAGCACAGGCCTTTGGTTCCCTAGTTTAGAGATCATCCTTGACTCATTCAGTTGGAAAAGGCTCAGTTCATGCCACCTTGGTGCATCCATTAAATGCTCCAAAACAAAATTGGAGTCTTGTCCCCCTTTTAAGCATTTCTAGGTTTGGCATGCTATTTTTAGTTCCAAGGACTTGGGAGGCTGATGGATCAGTGTTTGTCCCTCCTTGGTCTCCTCCTGAGGTATTCAGATGGATAGACTTATTTGTCATTTGCACAAATTGCCCAAATCGAGCAAAATGCACAAATCTGCCTTGTTATGACAGTTGCAGCAAGGCATGTTGCCATTGTCACAACTCTTAGCTCAGGTTGAGTTTGATGGGGTTCTTGGCCATTTTGGAAAGCTCTCATATGATACAACATATGTGTGATCATAGTTTGTTTTGATACTTTTTGGATCCAAGTGAAAAATTCCTTTACTTTTTGGAAAAAGTGAAACAGATTCTGACTTAGTGAAAATTTCACTAAGTGTTGGAAAAAGTGACATTTCATGTTTTCAGCCATTTAGATCCATCCATAACTCAAAATCCATGATGAATTGGAATGAGGTGTAGTTGACACTTTTAAAGTATGCCATGAGATCTACAAATCCATCCTTGGATCATCCAAAATGGTTGCTTGGATCTCAAGTTATGATCCTTGGAAGTTGGTACCCTAGCCACTTTGTTCCATAACTTAGAAAATTTCTAAGTTTTTATGGTTACCCCTTTTACAAGTTATCCCACTTTCTTTGGTTTTTCATGATGAATGATGATTCAAATCACTCATTAACATCATTTTAGGGTCAAAGAACCATAATTGCGAAAAATCTCAAAAAGTCAAAGTTGACTTTTGTGCACAATTGACTTTTTGTCAGATGAATTCCAAACTGTGCGATCCTCTATGAAATCGAGTCCTTGACCTAAATTAAACTTGATAGACATGTTTCATGGGTGTTATAGGGTGTACTGAATCATGTCCCAAGGTTTGGGAGCATGCCTGGGTCAAAAGTCAAAGGTACAGTTGACTTTTTCCCTCGAAACCCTAATTGTGGTCCAGATGAAATTGAAACTTGTTGATTAAGCTTCTTGAATTAATTCATTGTTGTAAGTGGATCAATATAGTGTGTTAGAGATTCACAATTCATGTCTTGAGGCCTTGGCTCATGTTTTGTCCCAAAAGTCAACTTAGGGGTGAATTAGGTCAAGAAACCCTAATTCCTGATTTTTTATGAATGCATCCCCTGAGGCTAAATTAACTTGATGATTGGGTTTATAAGGTCCCATGGAGTATCTTGAGTTATGCTTTGAAGCATTGGCTCATGCCCGGATGAAAATTTCCCTCTGGAGGCCCTGGTCGACCAAAACCCTAATTTGATGACACCGGCGATCTTGAGGCTTAATCCACTTGGAATGTTGCAACCTTGTGCTTGATTCTTGATGTGGGAGTCCTCTTGATCCTTTGTGGGTGTTTGAGAGGTTAGACAAGTTGAAGATCATATGTTCTTGATTGATCATTTGTCTAAGTACCCTAAGAGGGCTCAAAACCCTAATCTTTGATTGTGGTGAATGCTCAACAATCCTTGAAGAGACTGATGAGGCATGAAGGTACATCCATATTGTGATGATGATTTGCACAATGATGGGAAATCTTAGTGGTCAAAATTTGGGGTATGACAGATGCCCCTATTTAATCTTCTTGGACCCGAAGGTGTGAATGACGAAGGTATTCGGGCATTCGGGGTGCAAGAGGATTAAATATCGGAGTACCCGAAATTTTGATGGTGGTTATGAATGCCTGCTTGCCAATCCATCTTCTTTTGCTAAGCAATGATGCTCAGAAAAGGTAAAAACTTCCCCTCGATCCTGGTTTCCTACCAAGGAACTGGTCTTAGTTTCTGATATAAACTTCCCCTAGATCCTGGTTTCCTACCAAGGAACTGGTCTCAGTTTCTGATTTAAACTTCCCCTCGATCCTGATTTCCTACCAAGGAACTGGTCTCAGTTTCTGATTTAAACTTCCCCTCGATCCTGGTTTCCTACCAAGGAACTGGTCTTAGTTTCTGATATAAACTTCCCCTCGATCCTGGTTTCCTACCAAGGAACTGGTCTCAGTTTCTGATTTAAACTTCCCCTTGATCCTGGTTTCCTACCAAGGAACTGGTCTCAGTTTCTTTTGTCAATAAACGTTCTTGACAAGGGACGTTTTTCATAGCGGTTTTCCTCAAACTTCTCGCCGAATTTTCCTGGAGAGATGCCATTTGATGTAACCCAATTTTGAGGTGCCGATGACCTTTTCATCCGCAAAATTTTGATTAAGAGGCTCAAGTTATCAAAGTGCTCAAGGGACCAACTAGAAATAAACTGGAGGGTCGATTGTTCAGACGTGACATCCTCGATAGGGAAAGAACTGACAACTCGATTGAGAGGACTTTCATCACTAGGATACAAAACCGACTAGAGTGATAGTGATGCAATATGAATATGAATGTAAATCAATAATGCATGATGTATGTATGTTTATGCTGACAAAACTAATGCGACATACAGACTAAAGGATGAACACGACTGGATACTCGGTCACTGTGGGGAATGAAAAGTATCACGGGTTCAAGATAGCAATTCTTCCTTGCTCAGGATAGATGATCCCGTGGGGAAAACCATTGGTCGGGTTTAGGAGATAGGAACTCTGTCGGGAACGTCGGACGGAATATTCGCATCCGACACAGCTGATCCTTCATTCAGGCGTACTGGTTTAGAAGGAGTACTTTGATTCTGCACTTTGAGGTTCGATTACTTCCGGAGAAGCGATCGATGTTCTTCTAATGTTCAACAGTCAAAAGAATTGCCATCTTTATTTTAAAAGCAGAAAAAGTTTGACAAGTAAATTCATTTTTGTTTTATTTCAAGAATCGTTGATCATGTTAAAATGTCGTTTTGTAAAGCTAAAACAAATAAGAGTTGCAAACAAAAGCACTAGGGCTCAAATTTTATTGATAGGATGGAAATCAGCCAAGCGCGTGATTCCATAGAGTATTTACAAAGTTAGAAAATGGTAATTTAAGGGAAAAGGGCTGCATTAAAACATAACAACCACTATCCTTCTACCAACTTTGAATTCTGGGTATCCTGAGCTTCCATCGAAGATGACCTTGATCGAGATTTCTGATGGATGGTGTAACTACTGCTGAGGGATTTGCCCCTTTGTTGGACGTAGTTACTTGCCATTATCCCTAATTTTTGCCCGGATTGTACTTTGAGGTTTCCAATCCACCGGGATGATTTTTGATTATGTCTCTAATTTTTGCCTGGATCGCCCTTTCGGGTTTTCAATCCACCGAGACGTTTTTTTTATTATTATATTTTTTTTATTTAGGCGAAGTATTTCTTGACTACGTCAACATTTGTGGGGTAGGAAAATTCTTCTCCATCCATGGTTGCGAATTTCAAGGCGCCGCCTGAGAAGGCTTTCTTGACCACGTAAAGGCCGTCATAATCCGGAGTCCACTTGCCCCGGGAATCAGTGAGAAACGATTGTATCTTCTTGAGCACAAGGTCTCATTTCCTGAAGACACGAGGTCGGACCTTTTTGTCAAACGCCTTCTTCATTCTTTGCTGATACATTTGACTGTGGCATAGTGCCGTTATCCATTTTTCTTCTATCAGATTCAATTTTTCGTGCCGACTTTGACACCATTCAGCTTCTGTTAGCTTAGCTTCCATCAATACCAGAATTGATTGGATCTCTACTTCTATGGGGAGAACTGCTTCCATGCCATATACTAGACAGAAAGGGGTTGCCCCTGTTGAAGTGCGGACAGATGTGCGATAACCATGAAGAGCAAAGGGTAGCATTTCATGCCAGTCTTTGTAGGTTACAACCATTTTCTGAACTATTTTCTTAATGTTCTTGTTAGCAGCTTCTACCGCTCCGTTCATCTTAGGTCGTTAGGGAGATGAGTTATGGTGTTCGATCTTGAACTTAGCGCACAACTCTTTCATCATCTTATTATTCAAGTTAGATCCATTATCAGTAATGATCTGGCTTGGAACACCATAACGGCAGATGAGGTTGTTTTTGATAAAGCAGACCACGACTTGTCGGGTTACATTGGCGTACGATGCTGCTTCGACCCACTTGGTGAAGTAGTCAATGGCGACTAAAATGAACCGATGTCCGTTTGAAGCTTTGGGTTCGATCATGCCAATCATGTCGATTCCCCATATGGAAAAAGGCCAAGGGGAAGAAAGAACTTTGAGATACGTTAGCGGTACATGGATCTTGTCTGAGTATATCTGACACTTGTGACACCTCCTCATGTACTTGTAGCAATCGGATTCCATTGTCAACCAATAGTACCCTGCTCTTAGAATTTTTCTCGCCATTGCGTGTCCGTTGGCATGAGTGCCAAAGGATCCTTCGTAAATTTCTTTTATCAGCATGTTTGCTTCTGGTCCGTCTACATATCGGAGCAAGACAATGTCAAAGTTTCTCTTATAGAGTGTATCACCTCTCAGGAAGAAGTTTCCGGCCAGTCTTCTGAGGGTTTTTTTATCTTTTCTGGATGCCCCAGGTGGGTACTCCTGTTTCTGAAGGAAGCATTTGATATCGTGATACCAAGGTTTATCGTCTATGAATGCTTAAATCATGAAGATGTAAGCGGACCGTTCAAGGCGCATTATGTCGATCTTAGGTATGTCATTCCATTGACCTACACTAATCATGGAAGAGAGAGTTGCTAATGCATCAGCCATGTGATTCTCTCCACGAGGGATATGATGAAACTCGACTCTGTTGAAGAATGGTAACAACCTTCTCGCGTAATCTTTGTAAGGAATCAATCCTGATTGGTATGTGTTCCAATCTCCTTTAATCTGATTGATAACCAAGGCTGAGTCTCCATATACATCCAAGTTCTTGATCCTTAAGTCGATCGCTTTTTCGAGACCCATGATACAAGCTTCGTATTCGGCCTCGTTGTTTGTACACTTGAATGTCAGTCGGGCAGTGAAAGGAATGTGGGTACCCTGAGGTGTTATGATGATTTCCCCAATTCCGTTTCCGTAATGATTGACAGCTCCGTCAAATATTAATCCCCATTGGGAACCCGGTTCTGGCCCTTCACTGGGTAGCGGTTCATCGCAATCTTTCATTTTCAAGTACATGACATCTTCGTCTAGGAAGTCAAACCCGATTGATTCCTGATCTTCAATCGGTTGATGAGCCAAATGATCGGCTAAAACACTTCCTTTAACGACTTTTTGAGCGTGGTATTCGATGTCGTATTCTGATAGCAACATCTGCCAACGGGATATCCTTCCTGTGAGAGCGGGTTTTTCAAAGACGTACTTGATCGGATCCATTTCAGAGATTAACCAAGTAGTGTGACGAATCATGTACTAGCGAAGACATTTGGCTACCCAAGCCAGAGCACAGCAAGTTTTCTCGAGCATAGTGTACCGAGTCTCGTAGTCGGTGAATTTCTTGCTCAAATAGTAAATGGCAGACTCTTTCCTTTTGGTTTCGTCTTGTTGGCCAAGTACACAGCCCATTGAGTCTTCCAAGACTGTTAGGTAGATGATCAGTGGCCTTCCTTCCACTAGAGGTGATAAAATCGGTGGGTTCAACAGGTATTCCTTGATACTGTTGAAGACGGTTTGGTAGTCTTCTGTCCAAATGCAGTCCTGATTCTCTTTGAGTAATTTGAAAACCGGCGCGCACGTCGTGGTCATGAGGAATATGAATTGGGAAATGTAATTCAAATGTCCCAGGAATCCTCTGACTTGTTTTTCAGTCTTTGGAGAAGGCATTTCTTGAATGGCATTAACCTTGTCAGGATCAACCTCAATTCCTTTCTGGCTGACGATGGCATTAACCGAATGTGCATTTATTGGGATTCAAGCGGAGTTTGTACTTTCCTAGACGCTCGAATAGTCTTGACAGGTGGGTCACATGCTTCTCTTCCATCTTAGATTTGGAAATCATATCATCGATATACACTTCGATTTCTTCGTGTATCATGTCATGAAACAAAGTAGTCATGGCCCGTTGATAGGTCGCCCCGACGTTCTTTAAGCCGAACGACATTACCTTGTAACAAAAAGTGCCCCATGGGGTGATGAATGAAGTTTTCTCCATATTTTTCGGCGCCATTTTGATTTTATTATAACCCGAGAATCCGTCCATGAAGGAGAAAACTTTGAACTTTGTTGTACTGTCTACCAGCATGTCAATGTGTGGCAAGGGAAAGTCATCCTTTGGACTGGCTTTGTTTAGATCTCTGTAGTCCACACACATTCTGACTTTTCCGTCCTTTTTCGAAACTGGTACTATGTTGGCTAACCATTGAGGATATTCTGATGTGGCGAGGAAACCTGCGTCAATCTGTTTCTGTACCTCCTCTTTGATTTTGATGGCCATGTCTGGATGAGTCCATCTTAATCTTTGTTTTATCGGCGGACATTCTGATCTTAACGGTAGATGGTGCTCCACGATGCTGGTATCCAACCCTGGCATATCCTGATAGGACCAAGCAAATACATCGAGAAACTCTTTGAGAAGCTTTACCAAATTCTTTGATAGTCGGACTGAGCAGTGTCTCAATCTTGATTTCCTTTCTCTCTTCTTCTGAACCCAAGTTTACCGTTTCCAACAGTTCTTTGTGCGGTTCAATGGACCTTTCCTCTTGTCTGTGTAATCGGGAGATCTCTTCTGGAATTTCTTCGTCATTTTCTTCTTCAGCCTCAAATACCGGGAATTCAAAGTTGGGAGAAGGCATCAGATCGTATGTTTCAATGGGGTTTAAAACAAGCAATCTGCACGACGTGATGATTTGTGTTTAGAAGAGAAAGAGAGAAATACAAGAGTGTGTGAAGTGTATTTTTTGAACAACGCTTGTTTTTATTTTGTTTTGTTTTTTAGGATTACCATTTTCTAAAAAAAAGGGAAAAGAGAAAACAGCAGTAAGTGCGGAAATTACAGAACGACGTTATTTTATTTATGATCTTGTCGATTCTTGAAACTACAGCCCTATAAAACAAAACTCTGTCGCTTTGGGCGAAGCGAAGAGGCACATTTACATAAAGTGAGCCCTATCAAAACATCCGTTTCACCTGGGCAAGGTGTCCCACAGGTGTCCCACACTTCTTTACAGAAAGTGAGCCCTATCAAAACATCCGTTACAGAAAGTGAGTCCTAAGGTGTCCCACACTTCTTTGGAACTGGAGGAGTAATCTCTTTCATTGTCGTGCTGGGCATTTTCAGAATATCCTGAGTGTTGGTCCCATGACATGGTGGGGACGCAGGTATTCTTTTTAATGATGCTTAACTAATTTTCATTGTTCGGCTGATTCTCTTGCCCCGAGTCTCCTGGGTACGGGTGCCACATTGGCAGGCCATCCATTGGGCCATAATAGTCGTGGTCAAAGTTGTCCTTCATCAGAGCGTCCTCCTCTAATGAGTTGGGTGGAGCACGGCATCCTTCCGGATCACAATCTCCATATATCATTTTGAAGTCTGATCTTGGTATATATCTCGGACTCTGTGCAGGATAGCAAAATGGTGTATGCACCTCGCCCTGAGACATGTAACCATCTTTGTTGAGATAGGATTTCCATTCTTCCTCTATATCGGAGGAGTCTCTCTCGTTGATAGTATGTACTTCTTGAGACATTGGGTGAAGGAAACCTCCACTGTGGAAGAAGTCCTGAATGGGATGAAGACTTTCATTGTTAGTAGCAGTCTGTGTACAGGTTGAGGAAAAGCCAAGAACTTTCTTCACTTTGTTATCAGTAGGAATGACAAGCTGTCCTCATCCTTTCATATTGTTACTTTCAATTGCTTCGTGAGCATCTTTGTACGAGGAAATCGAGGTTCCTCTTTCTGATTGATTGTTATTGCTCACCGAAAGTGCTTGGAACTGGGTTCCGATTACCTCCTCCTGTTCTACACAAGTGGATGACGATAAATTACTCACGATCAAGGCTTATTCTCCGCAGACTGTGACGAGTTGGTCATTCTTGACGAACTTCAGCTTCTGGTGAAGTGTCGAAGTGACTGCCCCAGCCTCGTGTATCCAAGGTCTTCCTAACAAGCAACTGTATGTTACCCGGATGTCCATGACCTGGAAAGTGACTTGGAAGGTGTGAGGACCGATAGTTATGGGAAGGTCGACTTCGCCGATAACTATTTTTCGGGATCCGTCAAATGCCTTGACGGTGACCTCACTGGCTCTCATCGGAGATCCTCGGTATGATAATCGCATCAATGTAGACTTTGCCATTACATTCAGAGCCGATCCGGTGTCTACCAGTACGCTAGCTAGTGCATCGTCCTGGCAGTTGACTGTAATATTGAGTTCCATGTTGTGACGGTGGCCCTCTTCTGGCAGTTCTTCATCACTGAATCCTAAGTTATTGCAGGAAGTGATGTTGGAGACGATGCTATCGAACTGTCTAATTGTTACATCCTGTTCCACAAAGGCTTGCTCTAAGACTTTCTGTATAGCTTCCCTGTGAGCTTCTAAACTGAGTAAAAGAGATATTTCTGATATTTTTCAAGGAGTTTGCAACAGTTGATCAACAATGTTATATTCACTCTTCTGGATGAGCTTTAGCATCTCATCGTTGTTCTTTGAAAGGTCGGTATCACTGGATGAACCGCCTGGTGGATTGGGAACTTTTATTTGAGGTTCCTTTTCTTTGGGTTCTCCAACTCCTCGGTTGAAGATCCGACCGCTCCGTGTTACTCGACTGATGTCTGCAATATTCACGACGGAGGGTAAGGGAGTTTCCTTTCCATTCTCAATTGTTGTTGCACCGTATTTGTAAGGGATAACCTTAGTTGATTCATACGGTAGTGGTCCCGGCAGATAGATAACTACATGAGCCTTCTGATTTTTCTGACCATTGTAAGTAATTTCAAGGGTTAATACATCTTTTGCCCCCTGCCATATGGACGAAATCCCAAAGACAACCCTGTAAAAAAAACACAGATTCCCCCTTTGTCATTTGAAGATTCCACTATTTTGACTCCTCTTACAATCCAGTCAATTTTTTATTTTTTATATTATTATTTTTAATTACGTGGAATATTAATTAGCATTTTTTATTATTATTTATTTTTTAAATTCCATGTGGTATTTTTAAATTTTTTTAATATACTTTTTAAATTTTATTTTATTTTTTCATATTATTTTTATTTTTAATTTAATTCTATTTTTTTAAATTATTATTTTAAAAATTATTTTAATAGGGCCAAAATCAAATACATATAAGCCCATTATCATCTCCACTCTTCTAGGCCCATGTATGCTTTTACTTGTAATTCAATTTTTAAAAATTATTTTATTATTATTTATTTTTTAAATTCCATGTGATATTTTTAATTTTTTTAATATACTTTTTTAATTTAATTTTATTTTTTTCATATTATTTTTATTTTTAATTTAATTCTATTTTTTTAAATTATTATTTTAAAAATTATTTTAATAGGGCCAAGATCAAATACATATAAGCCCATTATCATCTCCACTCTTCTAGACTCATGTATGCTTTCACTTGTAATTCAATGACCCACTATTCTAATATAAACACTGATATTATTTTTGTCCCAAACGATGTGGGACTCGACTTGTTCCCTCATCTAACAAAACCACAACAAGCTGATAGTCACCATCTTACCTACATGACCCAACGCAGTAGCAGGCCCCTATTCTCCGTTTTTCATGAGAACACTTATGCAATGAAGAAGTAACCATGGGTTAACATTTTCTTATTCATTCTATTTTACTAATATCTGTTTGTCCATTTTTTATTTCCCTTGCCCTACTAAAAATCAAGGTCCATCGAATCTATTCCATCATCCGTCGCCATCACCACCATTTGGAGTTAAATGGTGAAATATGCAGATGTTTGATACACTTTTATGTAAGATTAAAAGATGTAAGTTTTACCTATTTTATTTTCATGGTTGCCAAGTTAATTTATATTCAAAACAATCTAACAGGTGATTCAACAATTAAACATACAATTGTAGCCTCATCCAAAATTGCAGCCCTGATACTGTCTTCATTGCTTCCTGCAGAAGCATTACTCTGCTTATCAGTGGATGATTTGTTGGCACTAGCGCGTTTTTTTTTCACCTGCAAGTCAAATTTTAAGCATAACACTATCCCCTTAATAAAGTGCAGATATTGTCAAAACAAAACTTACTTTTTCTCATAACAAGTTTTCTACAATGCTATCTTTTGAAGGAAAGTTTTTCACTAAACAAATATTGTATTTACTTTCATAATGCAGTTTGAACGCGCATACGAGATGGTTAATGAATTGTTAATGAAAAAGAACCGTACGCAGGCGGAGGAAGGTTGTGCAAGTAGTGTTTGGTTGTTGAAGTATGTTGTAAAGAGATGAATAAGAACTATGTAGGTGAGATGGTGACTATCAGCTTGGTGTGGTTTTGTTAGATGGGAGAACAAGTAGAGTCTCACATCGTTTGGGACAAAAATAATATCAGTGTTTATATTAGAATAGTGGTTCATTGAATTACAAGTGAAAGCATATATGGGCCTAGAAGAGTGGAGATGATAATGGGCGTATATGTATTTGATCTTGGCCCTATTAAAATGATTTTTAAAATAATAATTTAAAAAAAATAGAATTAAATTAAAAATAAAAATTATATGAAAAAAATAAAATAGAATTAAAAAAGTATATTAAAAAAAATTTAAAAATACTACATGGAATTTAAAAAATAAATAATAATAATAAATGCTAATTAATATTCCACGTAATTAAAAATAATAATAAAAAAAATAAAAAATTGACTGGATTGTAAGAGGGGCCAAAATAGTGGAATCTTCAAATGACAAGGGGGAATCTGTGTTTTTTTTTACAGGGTTGTTTTTGGGATTTCGCCCATATGGCAGGGGGCAAAAGGTGTATTAACCCTAATTTCAATCAGTTCCTGGTTGGGAACTTTCGATTCGTCAAGCAGGGGGATGATGGTACAAACATCTTTAGTCTTCTTATGATCAGAAACTATGACAACGTCCTTGATCTGGTTAGCGAAATAGTCTGGCGTCCAGTTGATCGACCCAGAACTTGGACACGGTGGAATCTCTTAGCGGTCCGACTGACTTTGAAGGGCTGCTCGCACGAGGTAGCATCCTTGGTTATTTTCTGAGCAAACTCCACAGTGCTCATAGTTATGTGGTGGCACCTGGCCACGTCTGCTTTGAATGCAGTGTAGCCTTACTAGATCTGTCTCCATAGATCGAACATCTTGACTTTGATGCCTAGTAGGGTTCCCGTTAGTTATGCTGACTTGTTGTGTGTCTTCGTCCATATAGATCGGAAGCCACCAGTGGTTTAACAAGTGTTGCAAAGTTCTTTGAACGAGAGCACATCCTTGGTCGCTCTCACGGCATACTTTGCAGTTCTGATAATTATGCGAAGTCAAAAAACCAAGTTGTACTTGTGTAGCGTGTAACTCCACCAAGCTGGTATTCATCAAGCGAATATCAAAGATTTGGATCATATTCGCTTGGTGCCAATTTCTATCGTGGTAATCCTGGATCCATCCAAGATCCATCTGACGCTGGAGGGCCTTTTGTACAAAAGAGCATCCCTGTTTGTTTACCGAGCAGATAGGACAGGAATCATAATCGTGCCGTGGCAGATCGTAATGCTGGCTTTGCCTTGAGTGCATTGCCACCAAATTGACATTCATCGCTAGAATGTTGTGATTCTGAATGATATTGGAATTTGAATAAGTCATGTTGACCTCACGAATTCGGTGATCCTGGATCCATCCGAGATCTAACTGTTCCTGTAGGGCTGATTGCACCACAAAACATCCTTGATTATTTTTCGAGCAGACATCACACTGGTGATAATTATGAGGCAGAACATGGCGATATCCACTCTATCTACAATGCATCTTGACCAAGTTGGCCCTTAATAAGAGTACATCATGAATTTGATAGCTGTGGTTAGACTCTCCCTCTATCAAATTTACCGCAGCTTTCTCGTGTTGAGGCAGCGGGTTCGTGAGAACATTAGGATTTGCATCCTTGAAGGATAAGACTCCGCTCCTAACAAGCTTTTGCACATCGGATTTGAAACTGAGACAGTTCTCTATGTTATACCCTGGTCCTCCTTGATGGTAAGGACAAGTCTGATCCGCTTTGAACCAAAAAGGCAGATTCTCCGGTATTGCGAGAGGAGCCTTGGTCTGGACATGCCCTTTGACCAGTAGTAATGGAAACAATTCTGCGTACAACATGGGTATAGGATCAAACCCTGGTGGCCGCGTTGTACGGTTGTTGTTGTACGGAGGACGAGCCTGCTGAAGAGGCTGTTGATTCAGTTGGCTCTGAGCAACCTGAGGTTGATACGTAGAAACAGGTGCAGGGTTGATAGTAGGAGTTACTGCTGCTACAGGTTGGTACCATCGCCTTTGCTTTCCGAGAGAGATATTACCAATATCCTGCTCTTTTTTCTTAGGGAAAGTACTTCCGTATCGTTTTGTACTACTTGACGACCCGACATCTTTAACTAGACGTCCTTCTCGAACGGCTTCCTCGAGACGTACTCCCATACCGACCATTTCGGTGAAGTCGCTGGGCGCACTGTCAACCATTCTATGATAGTAAAATGAGCTCAAGGTCTTTAAGAAGATTTTTGTCATCTCTTTTTCCTCAAGAGGTGGACAAATCTGAGCAGCAATTTCATGCCATCTCTGAGCGTACTCCTTAAAGGTTTCTGTGTCCTTTTGTGACATGGCTCTAAGTTGATCTCTGTCCGGTGCCATGTCCAGGTTATATTTGTACTGTTGCACGAAGGCAGCGCCAAGATCTCTGAAAGTGCCGATCTTGGTGCGGTTCAAACCCATGTACCATTTGAGCGCGGCACCGGTTAAACTATCTTGGAAATAAATGATCAGTAGCTCTTGGTTCTTTGTCTGAGTTGACATCCTCCGAGCGTACATCACCAAATGACTCTGAGGGCACGAGTTACCCTTGAATTTCTCAAATTTGGGCACCTTGAATTTGTGCGGCACTTTCACATTGGGGACCAAACACAGGTCTGCGGCGTCCTTTCCAAATAGATCCTGACCGCGAAGGGCTTGCAGTTCCTTCTGCATTTCCAGGAACTGTTCCTAGAACTCATTCATTCTCTCATCCATACATTCATTTCCACCAGAAGGTATCTGTGGAATCTGTCCTTCCGGGACAGTGTGCACCACGGATGGTGGTACAGTCATTACGGCCGTGAATCTTGGCGCTTCCCGAATTTTTTAACATTCAGGAGTTGTCGTTATGCCCCTGGCATCTTCGCTTTCCCGAAGTTTATAACCTTCAGGCCCAGCGGTTCCTACTGCGGTTCCTGGATCTTCAGTAATCGGCGGAACATATCCTTCCGGGATAAAGTTGATAGGCATGCCCCAGGGACGACGTTTTGGCATGTTATACCTATGATCATACTTCTCCATTATGGGCGTTGATGTGATCTCTGAGATCACAGCCCTTTGAAGCTGGGCTTCTGCCAGAGCTTGCATGTCACTGTGAAGCTTTCTCAAGTCTTCTTTCAGAGCGTCGATTTCTTCTCTCAACTCTCTGTTCCCTTCCTCGAGATTATCCATCTTTTTCTGACGACTGGCCCGAGTATTGTACGAATGAGACAGTTTGACTCTAGAATCGAGACACAAACGTGAGATTTGTAGGTAAGAAGAAAGCGTGACGTGAGAATGATTAATGATATGCAATGATTATATTAATTAAATTTTTGGTTTAATCAAAATAAACTTCGACAATTGGATTGCAAATATCAAACAGTGGGGAAACCCCGTTTTATTAAATTCAAAGATTGCGGAAATGGAAATACAGTAGATTACAAAGTGCTGAAAAAAGGAAATGTCTAAGCTAATGGATCCTGAGTTCTCTCTGAGGAGGGCTCAAGGGCTGGTTCTGGTACTTTCCTTTTCTTTGACCGGGGCTCTTGAGCCGTTGCCGGGTTGTCATTCCTTTGCCAAGTGAAAGGAGCGAGCAAATTCCCTTGGTCTCCTTGATTCTCTACAGCATGTTGCTCTAAAATCTCGATTAGGGCATCCTTTTCTTTTAACAGTTGCTGTATTTTGTTACACTCCATATTGAGAATACGGTACTTGTTCTTCCAAGACCTCCTCTCCTATTAAACTTTGTTGAGAGTAACCTGAAGTTTTTCCGTATCAGACATAAAGTAAAGGACAGGGTCCCTTAACGGAAGAAACTCTTGACGAGGGTAAGTCATCCTCAGTTTGAGAGCTCTAGTTTGTACCCAGTGGAGATAAGGTTCCACCGAACGTGTTTCCAGGCATGCACTATTTCAGTCTTTAGTGCCCTATCATTTTCTCCTTCCTTGAAGAAAAGACCTTCCAGATGAACATTTCGCGGGACATGTCTCACCGGGTATCCAAACTGACGACGAACTTAAAACTGGATGATAACTGATTCCTCCTTTAGTTCCTATGAGGGGTACGTTAGGGAAATTACCACATTTGTCAATGATCCTTATCCCGTCATAGATGCGATTATACCAGTCGATGTCAGAGTTGGTAAGAGCCATGATTCTCCGCGACCAACGTAAAGAACTCTTAGGATCCCAAAATGTAGCAGACTTAGGTAAATGGGAAGTGAATCATGTGTACAGCAGGGGTACACAACATGTGATCATTCCTCTGCTGTACAAATTCCTTAGGTGTACAGAATGATAAGCATCTGCGAGCAAGGTTGGTACAGGGTTTCCAATCAGAAAAACCTTAATGGCATGGATATCAACGAAGTTATCAATGTTGGGAAACAGAAATAACCCGCAGGTGAGCAGGGCAAAGATGTTCTCGAAAGTAGTCCTGTTCCCTATACTAGAGAAGTACAGAGCTTTCTTTATCAAAAAATTGGCTGGTAGACCCGGGATTCCACCCTTAATGGTCATGTGAGTCCTGACTTCTGACTCGTCCAAATAAATTGCTCTTGCACTGGTTTGATCCTTTGGAATTTCTTCCAATCCAGAAAAGGGAGCTTGATCAGTAATGGGTAAATCAGCCAGATGAGAATACTCCTCCAGCGTTGGTGCTAGCTGATAATCCGGGAATGTGAAACAGTGATATACCGGATCGTAGAACTGAATGAGCGTAGCCAAGATTCCTTCAATTACATGGACCCTTAACAGAGATAGCAGACCTCCGTATTTAGCTCTGAAAGCCTCAGGGTTGGTGATCATCCTTGCCAACCCTCTCAAATCCTCTAGTTTTGGAACTTTGACGGTATACTTGTGAGTCTTCCTCCTACTGAAATCCATGAGCGCAATCTTTTTCTCTGACATTTACAATCATTGTCTTAGTTTAATTTGAAAAGGAGAGACTAGAAGAGAAAATTTTTCTTTGTTTAATGTTTTTTCTTTTAAATGAATGTATGAATGCAGCACACAAAAACATAGAAAAAACATCGGGTCAAGGGTTCGGTGTCATGAAGTCAAGGCTCTACCCATCCCCAAAGGTTTATACTGGTATTTTTTGTACCTGTCCTCAAAATCACTGACCCCTCTTGGGATAACGACAACAAGCGGATCGCCAGCGAGCTGCAGTATCTTAGAGTAGTCTCAAATGAGGGTAGTATCGCGTGACAACTATTTCCTATAGCTTCCGCACTACAAAATGGTTTTAGTCTTCTAAAATCCTCAGCTTCTCAAATAACCCAATCGAACAATCTACTTTCAACAACCGAAGTTGTATTGGCATTGAATCTACAAAGGGCATCTCCACTGATTCAATGGTCGACCGGGACCTCTTATCAGGGATTCACTCCCCGTAAGATTATCCGTCTAGTGCCATCACTTATCTTAGGTGTATACTCAATCTTTCCACATGCGGCATCACACGCATTCCCCTTAGCAGAAAAATAAACACAGATATTGTAACGCCCCATTTTCCTTTTATTATTATTTGCAAATAATTATATGTTGTTATGATCATTTATGTGTTGTTGTACTTTCGTTGTGTTTTGTGTACCCGTGGTGAAGGGTAGTGGCCTTAAGTAGTAGGTCTTGGACGTAGTAGGGGTGTATGGCTAATAACATAGAGATTAGCGGTGCGTTGAGTAATGTTGATTGGATTATTTAAATTTATCATTTGTTGACTAATTTATTTCATTAGTTGAGTGATAATGTTAATATAATAAGATAATTAAAATAATTAAGAGGTGTAGTGAGTGGAAGGGCTTTATGGTAATTAGGCGAGGGTTAAGTGAGGGCAAATAAGGAGATTCATTAATTGGAGTATATGAGAGAATTAGAGAGTGAGAGTTCATTATTCTCATTCCACGTGAAAAAGTGAAAGAGGGAGAAGAGCTAGGGCAAGAGGAAGAAAGGGAGAATCCATTGAACTTAGGAAAGCTCATCACTTTAAGGTAAGGGTGGGATTTCTTTCATCTCTCAAGGGTTAAATGATGTAAGTATTGAAATAGAAATCACTAAGTTGGAATCCATGGGGTTGAATGAGGGTTTTAGGAAGATTTTGTGATAATATGATTGAAACTGATGAATTAGTCTTGTTTGATTTGTTTGGTTGAATTGCAAATGTTAGATGTAGGCTATTGGTGAAAAATCTATGAAAAATTGCTGTTAAAAATCGAGTTAGTGTAGAAAAACGCAGGTGGTTTGTTGCTGTCATCACAGGGTTTTGGGCTGCAGAATCGCAGGGCCCGCTTAGCGCGGTATAACGTGCTTAGCGCGATCTGGAGAAATTTTGCCTCTTCGAGGCAGAGAGCTGCGCGCTTAGCGCGGGTGGGACCTGCTTAGCGCGACCTGGGACTGAAAAATATTATTTTTTATGACTTAAAATTCATGGAAAATATTTGTTTTATATTATATTAATGTTGTGTTGTTGCTGTTGTATGGTGGGCATGTATTGAGGTGTTATGTGCTTGTTTTGTTGATGTTGATGTGATAATGTGAAATGCATGATTGAATGATGCAAAGATGTGTAGTTGTTGTATTGGTGCAATGATGTATGTTTAGATGAATGCATGTTGACTGTTAAATGATGTTGGTATGAAAATGAGTATGCTATGTGTATGCATGAGTCCTTGTTGCATGTTGTCATTGATGGTGCATGGCATGCGCATAGTTGTGGGATGGCGTGCCCAGGTGGGGTGTTATCGTCTATCCGAATTCCTTGATGGAATCGTTGTTGTTGGCGTGATTGTGTGCCTAGATGGGGTGTAAGCAATCACAGTTGTTGGTGCGATCATGAAATAGGGGTCGTACGTGACTATGAAACAGGGGTCGTTGGTATGATCATGAAATAAGGGTCATACTTGACCATGAAACAGGGGTCAAGAGTTTCGACGAGAACTGTGATTATGAAACAGGGATCGATTTCGGTACCACATGCATTGAGTCTAGTCGAGTCTCCTTTGCATTCTCTTGTTGGTTGTGTTGCATGATGGTTGGTATAATTATCGATGATTGTCTATGCATAAGTTGAGGTGTGTGATTCTTGTTGGATGTTAGGATATGGTGAATAACTTAATGATGTATGCTTTTTAATTTATATCATCTCTCTTTCGTTGATTTAAGAATCTCACCCCTTCTCTTTGAATGTTACCTCTATGTGGGTGACGTGCAGATAAGCAGGAGTAGTTCGCAGGTGGAGTGGAGAAGACGAGGTCTTCTGGTGTGAGTCGTCGAGTCGCGTCTGCTCTGAGTTTGTAACATCGAGGGTACCAGAACGCTAGAGTCTTTTAATTCCTGTTATATGTTATTACTGTTTTCATTAAGGATTTTATGTGTGACCAAACATGTTTCTTTTGTGTTGACTTTTCCGATGTGCATGAATGTTAAAAATGCCATGTTTAATTTCAATATCACCAAAATTATTATTGTGTTTATGCTAAGTTGAGTAGTAGAAGTAGCATCCTAAATCTATATTTTTCTTTTTACTCTAATAAATTACGTTTAAATTGTCGCGGGGGTTTGGGGTTTTACAGATATCAATTAGGAAAAGCGGTATATATATTTGTCCTAATATCCTAGACCTCTAGAATCCTATGATCCTAACAGACAATGACTCCCCAACAGAGTCTCCATTTCTGTGACACTTTGTGAAATTAAGGTCTCATCCTAATGGATGCAAGAAAGAATGCCTCCCACTGTGGTCACCATTTTTTCTGTAGCGCGGTTTTTGTGGTTTCGAATCACTATCACTTTGGTACTACAATTCGATTCATTTTTTATCCTATTGAGCTGATTAAGGAAGGGAAATAGATGTCTCCAATTAACCCTGCTTGCATACTGAGTTTAAACAGCTAACTGTTATTTTACAGATGCTATCAAAATAGGGGGGGTCTTTTTTAGGGTTATGCGCTTAAGAACGAAGGTGTCTTGACTGTATAGGAGGCTTTTGGTTAGGATACTAGACTTAATTTTCCTTTGATTGATGTATGAAGGTACTAGATTTGGAGTGTTTAATTAGTATGCTCGCTAAGATTTTGCAATCTTATGCCTACGTATTCCCGTTTAGCTAAACAGGGAAATCAGAGCGATCGTAGTTCCTCCTATTCTATGGGAGGAAAGAGATGTTTTGGTGTCTTGTTCAAAGCCCAAGATTGAAGCTAAAGGTGATTTGTATCTTGTTCAAAGCCTAAGATATGAAGCTGAAGGGTTTTGAGAGAGAATTTGTCATCTCTAAAGAGGAGTTGTTGATGTTTGTATGCTGTGAGCAAAGCACAAATTTGATGCTAAAAGGTTGATTGACTCAACCGAGGATTTCTTTATACAAAGCCTAAGAGGAGGCTAGAAGTTTGACTTTTCTGGGGAAAATGTTCTTTCTGTCTTGTACAAAGCCCAAGATTGAGGCTGAAAGGGTTCACTCAACAAGAGAGTGTTTTTGTGTGTCTTGTACAAAGCCCAAGATGGAGGCTAAAAGAGGTTTGACTCAACAAGAGAGTTTTATCTGTCCTGTACAAAGCCCAAGACGGAGGCTAAAAAGGCTGATTAACTCAACAAGAGAGTCTTTTATACTCAACAAGAGAGTGTTTTATATATGTCTGTCGCACCTCGAAAAATCATCGAAGACACTACCCTCAGGCGAAAGGCGCGGAAAACGGTTCGACAGAGTCGCCACCGAACTTTATTTATCCCAAAAAGAGGGAAAGGAAAATATCGAGAAAACCTTTAAGAGAGGGATAAGAACATGGTCTTCGCAACCACATTCTGGGTTCGGGAGTCGGTTACGTGAGGGGAAGGTACGCGCACCCCCTCACGTCCGTTGTACTCAACGGGAACCTCTTAGTTTGATTCGTGAGGAAACGTTATCTAAGCTTATTTGTTTTCTTCTCAATGATAAAGACGAAAAGGTAAGGTAAAAGGTTTCGATTACTAAGGGGAATGAGGTGGTTTTAGGATAGGGTGCTCGGCAAGATCACCGCGACCTCGAGCCTACGTATGCTCATTCGGACGAGAATGAGAAATCAGAGCAATCTTAGTTCGACTACTGGAAGGGATAGAGGGAAGACGGAAGATGGAGGGAAGGTAGTGTGGAAACGAGGAAAAAAGAAAAAGTGTGCTCGCCAAGATCATCGCAATCTTGTGCCTACGTATCTTTACTCGGACGAGAATAAAGAATCAGAGCAGTCGTAGTTCGTGGTACGCCCACAAAAGGAAGGGTTAGGGTTTGAATTTTAGGAGGCGAAAGATTGAATGACATACAACCCAAGGGTGTGCCTCGAGAGCAGTCACTCAAGAATCCAAGGAATGCTAGACTCCAATAATTCAGTTCTTTCATGAGTTGATTGCGAAAATGTTTGATAGGGATTAAGTGTTTTAAGACGAAAGGGTGAATGAATAACAACCCAAGGGCGTGCCTCAAGAGCCATTCATTCGAAGACACAAGGAATGCTAGATTCCAAGAATCTCCTCCTTTCGTTAGTTGATTAAAAAAAATGGTTTGAAAAAAATCGAATCGGATTGGTTGAAAGAAGAGGTGAGGTTCGATACTAGTCCCTAGGGGTGCTCCTAGTAATGAAACCTACAAAATGTGCAAGTGTGCATTTGACGACGAGGCAAAAGGCACTCGACTTACGAGAATGTTTCGAAGAGTGGCTCGACAACGAGTCGAGAATCGGTTTGGAAATGGTTTGATTTGTTAAATATTTTGGGGAGAATGACGATTATTCGATAAACGAGACGTTGGCCTCGCAACCAATTAATCGGGGCATTATTGGGATGCTAGATCCCAACGACACCTTTTTCATTCGATTGATTTACGAAATGTCGTTTGATGAACAACGAAAGTACCACGTGGGATGCTAGACTCCAATGGCATTCCTTTGTACAAATAGTTAAGACGAGTGTTTTAGGAGCGAAAGGTCGAATGATCACCACCTAAGGCGTGCGCCTCAATAGCGATCACTCAAGAACCCAAGAAGTGCTAGACCTCAAGAGTTCAGTTCTTTCGCGATTTAATTGAAAAATGATTTGAATAGGTATTGAGTATTTTAATCGGGAAGTAAGCATTTGAACAAATGAAAATGAATATGAATATGATATGGATATGATAAGAATATGAACGATAATATAATCGAGATAATATTAACAAGGTATAATATAACATAAAATTGGTCTCGTCTTAATCGGATTTAATCGAGAAATCGATAATCAACGACTTTTGACTTTCATGGACCAAAATGAAACGACATAAGATAATGAAAAATAAAATCGAAATAGAAATAAAATTGGTCTCGTCTTAATTAAGATTTAATCGAGAAATCGATAATCCTTAATACTTGACTTTCATTGACCAACTAAAAGAATATACGAAAATGGAAATTAAATGGAGATAGAAATTAAATCGAAAATATAGAAAGGTCTTATCTTTACTAAGATTTTAAATCGAAAAAATCGATAATCTTTAGTATTTGATTTTCATTGACCCAAAAATGAATAAAAATAATGAAAAATACTAGAAATGAAATAAAATCGGAAAATGATAAGAAAAAGAATAAAGGTCTCACCTTTATCAAGATTTAAAATCGATAAATCGATAAATCTTAGATATTTGGTTTTCATTGACCCAAAATAAATGAATAAAAATAATGTAATGACAAAAATGAAATTAAATCGAAAAAAAGTATAGGAAAAATAATAAAGGTCTCACCTTTATCGAGATTAAGTCGAGAAATCGACAAATCGTCAATGTTTGGTTTTCATTGACCCAAAATAAATGAATAAAAATGATGTAATGAAATAAATTGAAATAAAAAAAAATAGGCCTCATAAAAATCAAGATTTAATCGATTTGAGAAAATCAACTTTAATCGAGATATTTTTGATATCATTGGCCCTAAAAATGGAAAGTGAAAGAAGAAATACTATTTATAAAAAACAACTAGTAAAGACAATTAACAAAATATCAAACATATAACAAATATTTAATAAATCGTTAAAAAACAAACAAATAAATAAAATTGATTAACAAAGTTATCAAAAGATATATAAAATATTTTTTACAAAAAATTATAAATAAAATTGTTGAAATAATATAAGAACATGAAAATAAAAAGAGGGGGGCGCGTGCTGATTCAGGGACTATGGTGGATGTGTTAGTATAGATTTACATAGGCTGAAAAGCCCATCTTCTCCACAAAAAAAGAAAAGCACAGTTTGTTTTTTCTTAAAAAAAAAAGGTGGTGATAGCCAGAACGGGCCTTAAGCCCAATCAATACACAAAATGAAGGGGCTGTGTGAACAAAACATGGTGCAGAAATGAGACACGGCTCACTCACTAAGCAGACAACCAAAAACCCAGACCTTCTCTTCCTCGTAAAACAGAGCAAATGAACACACTCCAAGGTCACGTCCAAACGAGAAAAAAACAAAAGGAGAAGATTGAGATGGCCGAGTCGATCTCCACCCTTGTTCGTCGATCTCACAACTTCGGTCGCGGATTCGTTCAGGTTCGAAGTTTTGTCTGTGGGTTTCGATTATTTTCTCTATTTCGATTCAAAGCTTAGTTTTACCCTTGTCTCGATTCATCTTCTTTTCTTCTGAATATGGACTTTGGTTTGTCGAAAGTTGAAGGTTTTGTGTTTACGATTTATGGAGTGTGTTGGTGTTGTTGTGAAGGAAAAAGGGTTTATATTTGTGAAGGTTTTGGGGTTGTCCGATTTGAAAGGGTTGGTAAGGGATGAAGAAGATTATGGAAAAGGTGGTTCCGCGTGGTGGTTTATGGTGGCAATTATGTGAGTGTTTGGAGGAAGCTGAAAGTCACTGATGATGGGAGTATAAAGGAGTTGGAACTATGGCAGTTGGGAGGCAAGTTATTGACAGATGATGGTTGACCAGTTATTGTAACAGTGGTGGTTTGGTTGTAGGAGAATGAGAAATCTCAAAATAAATTCTCAGTTTCCTCCTCTGTTTTGAAAGCGAGAAAGAAAATCCCTTTTTTTTCAATGCTCATGTCCTCCTTTAAGGTTTGGAGGTGAGCTCCTTTTAACCTAGAACAAACCTTGTTCCATCCATTTCAATTCTTGTCTTGTTATTGTTGTATTGTCACTTTCAAAATGCAGGTTGTATCAGTTTGCTGTTGGTTGGTGTTAGCAGGCTGTGGTTTTTGTTTGGATGTAACAGCTTGTGTCATTGATGTAGGTTGTTACGTTGCAGATCTCAGAATTCGCAGATGTTGCTGGTTTTGTTTGGTTATGGAGGCAGTGTTATTGATGTGTGCAAGGAGGGACGCAGAAGGGCGATATGTGGTTTGGGTAATTGCAAGCAAGCAGTGTTTCCTGTGTGGGCCAGCCATTGTGTTTTGGCTATTGTGCAAAGTGTAATAAATCATGGCCGTTTGTTACTATTGTTTTGGAATTATGTGTGTGGAATATTGCTGCAAGCTTTCTGGCAAATTGTGTGACTCATTTCTGGTGGTTTTTGGAATTGTAACATAATGGATTGTTTTGTAAACTTTTTGTAATACAAAGTGAGTTTGGACTTTTGTTTTTTTTTTTAAAATGGGCATGAGTTTTATTTGTGATGTGGTTTGGATTAGAAGAGATTTAAATTTTTTGGTTTGATGGCATATATAGAATTTTAAGAATTGGATTGAAAATAGATATTGGGTAATTGGATAAATGAATATGGATAAAAATGGACAATGGATTATTTAATTGGATAATGAAAATAGTATTTGGATAATGATGGATTAAAAAAGTGAAAAATGGATATGAAATTGGAAATGGATAATTGAAATGGAAAATGGTTCAAATGGATATTTAATTGGATGGATGATAAAAAAAAAGTTAAAAAGTGGATATGACTTAAAATAAAAATGGATAACAAATAAAAGAGAGATGAAGTTGAAGACAACATATTTTTTTGGATTTTTTCTGAGCATGGTTAGTGGATGGATAGTACAGATGAAAATTATATACAGGTAGGACAAATTTGGGGTATGACAATGTCTTGTACAAAGCCCAAGACGGAGGCTAAAAGGGTGATTGACTCAACAAGAGAGTCTTTTATACTCAACAAGAGAGTGATTTGCTGTCTCGTATGAAGCCCGAGATTGAGGCTAAAAGGAGATTGACTCAACAAGAGAGTCGTTTATACTCAACAAGAGAGTGATTTATATGTCTTGTACAAAGCCCAACACTGAAAATGAGGGACTCAACAAGAGAGTCTGAAAAGGTTAGCTCCGCCGGGGAGAATCATTGTACAAAGCCCAAGAGGAGGTTATCTTATTGCTGAGGATTATTGAGATCCCGAAGCAGGTCCAAGTGTGGGGGACTCTCATGAGAGAGACAGGGCTTCTGCTTATGTTTTAGAAGGAACTTGAGAATGTCTTTGAGACTCAAGAGGTTTGAGACTGTCCGAGTCTAGAGTTTTATCTTTGGTATGATGTCCAAGAGGAGGCACAGGCATTTAAGGGATGAGAATCAACCCTAAAATGGCCGGAGTTTTGACACTGGAAAGACTGCTCTAGCAAAGGATGGCTAAGTTCTGTCTTATACCTTTAAGAGGTCGTCAGGGTCCTTGTATGAAGCCCAAGAGAAGGCATGAGAACTTCTAAGAAGCCGAAGGGTCCTTGTACAATGCCCAAGAGGAGGCGGGGATGCTTTTAGGAAGCCTGTGGGTCCCCAAACCAAGAGAAGTTCAAGAAATGCAATTCACAGAGAAGAGATCATTCCAGGAAAGTTCGAGAATTTGGAAGAGACTCAAGAGATCCCATTCACGGAGAAAAGATCATCTCTGGGGAGTTAGAGTTTATTTGACAATTTCTAAGGGTGACAGTCTGAGAAAAGGTTCACCGAGAATACTGCCTTTCTCTTTGTTCCATATTGTTTAACCCCAAGAGAAGGGAAGACTGTATCCGGTATCCTACGGGGGATCTAGTTTTGTTTGTATTCAGGAGTGACCAATGGGCTTTACCTAGTTCTAGACGTAGTTGTCGGGGAAAACTCTAAATAACTATACTAGTATTACACAGTGGATATGTGACAAGTATATAAAAGGATGTGAAATACGACTTACAGTGAAACAGCCCCACAATACAGTTATATACATATGAAAGCGGTAAAGGAAAGCGGATAAACACTTACCCGTTGTAGAGCTTCCATGCGGTTTTGTTAGTTGTTCAACAAAGAAAGTTTTGATAACAATTATGAATTTGGATTCAAAATCAAAGGAGAAAGTATTTTGAAAAGATCGTTGGGGCTTACAGCTCAGAGAGAGGCCCAAATTTTAACAGTGATTGCACCGTTGTTTTGAATTTGTACATGGACTTATACAAGTGACTGAGGCCCAAAAAAGGTTTTCTGTACAAAGGGATGGGTCTTACATTCTCTCAAGAGGCCCAAAAGTGTTTTAAAGAAGAGAAATGATACTTACAACACGAGGGAAGGCCCAATGATTATTTTTTAAACTGGCGATCGCGCCGAGGTTTTTGAAAACACATGGGGGTTCATATATAATGACTGAGGCCCAAGATTGTTTTGGTTTTCAAAGAGGGTTGGGTCTTACACTCTATTAGAGGCCCAAAAAAAGTCTTTAAGAAAAGAATGAGTCTTATAGCTCAAAGAGAAGCCCAGTTGAAAATAGTTTGGAAACAACGATCGCATCGAAATTCTCGACTGTATCGGGACTTATACAATACAATGAGGTCCAAAAATTATTTTATTTACATAGGGGTTGGGTTTTACACTCTATTAGAGGCCAACAAGTGTTTTAAAGAAGAGAAATGAGACTTACAACATGAGGATAGGCCCAATGATTGTTTTTTAAACAGGCGATCGCACCGAGGTTTTTGAAAATATAGGGGGGGTTCGTATATAATGACTGAGGCCCCAGATTATTTTGGTTTTCAAAGGGGTTGGGTCTTACACTCAATTAGAGGCCCATGAGTGTTTGAAAATGATTTGCTTAGGGTGATTAAGATCAACCCTAAATTAACCTCAAAATGTATTTTAATTAAATAAAAATTTAATTAAAATGATCAAAATTATCAAAAATGTGTGAAAAACAAGTTGTGATCTTGGATTAATGTTTGGAAAATTATGTTTATATCCACAAAATGATTGGAAACCAATTAAATTTGGAAAATCAAGGAGGAACAAATATTTTAAATGTTAAAAAACAAATAAAAGATTAATTCTTTGTAAAAATATCAAGTATATGAAATAAATAATATTTTTGGGAATTTTTGGAAAAATAAAATATTTTAATATTTTTGTGAATTATTAAAAAAAGAATCAACTCAAAATCATTAAAACTCAGAGAGAAATTAATTTTTGAATCAATTAAATAAAATCACAAAATTCAAATATTCAAATATTCAAAAAATGGCGCCAAGAACACACCAAGAACACGCGCCACCCCTCTATTTCTGCAGATTTGCATTTTCTATCCAATCTCACTGAATACTTGATGAAATCATACAATCTACATATCAATCTGCTCGTTTTCACCTCACGATCATGTCTATGGTCTTTAATTTCATTTATTTTAAGCATGGAATAAGAAATCAAGACAAAACCTCAAGAACCCTAAAATTTGCATGAAGACTGAGAATTTTGATACACGATTCAAACAAAGTAATTAATTGAGGGGAAACATTCTATGCATGATTATGAACATTTGGCAAAAGTATTGTGCGAGGAAATATGCATAGATTAAGAGATGACCAAGTTTAGGCTTACTTGAAGGTCGTGACAGCAAGAGCAATGTAATTTTTGAGTTGGAGGTGTTACAGATAAGTTGTGATGATCTGAACAGCTTCCCTACACCATATGGAGTGTGTTTGAATGCTTGGACTTGATTGGAAATGGCTGGATCACTTTATGGCATCTCAACTGTAACTTGGTTGAAAGCATGAGCAACTGGCTGATGATTCTGAGAAATCAGTGTTACAGTTGTGTGTTTAGTGTTTGGATCACTTCTATATGATGTTTATGAGGTGTGTGTGTGTGATTGGTTTGGTTGGAATGGCTCTCAAACTCAAAACCCGATAGTGACTTGCTTTGGAAGGCAATTTTGGAGTGAAAAAAGAGATTTTGAGGAAAGCATCAGTTTGATGGCTTTGGTGTACTTAACCTGAGCACAAATGAGCTCTATTTATAGTAGAGAAATTTTGTTCTGCAAGCAATAGTGAATGGCAAGTGCTGCAGAGGTTTGATAAATGTTGATCAATAGGAATCCAAGTCTCCTCTAGCCATTGACTAGAGGTTAGAGCACAGGCCTTTGGTTCCCTAGTTCAGAGATCATCCTTGACTCATTCAGTTGGAAAAGGCTCAGTTCATGCCACCTTGGTGCATCCATTAAATGCTCTAAAACAAAATTGGAGTCTTGTCCCCCTTTTAGGCATTTCTAGGTTTGGCATGCTATTTTTAGTTCCAAGGACTTGGGAGGCTGATGGATCAGTGTTTGTCCCTCCTTGGTCTCCCCCTGAGGTGTTCAGATGGATAAACTTGTTTGTCATTTGCACAAATTACCCAAATCGAGCAAAATGCACAAATCTGCCTTGTTATGACAGTTGCAGCAAGACATGTTACCATTGTCACAACTCTTAGCTTAGGTTGAGTTTGATGGGGTTCTTGGCCATTTTGGAAAGCTCTCATATGATACAACATATCTGTGATCATATTTTGTTTTGATACTTTTTGGATCCAAGTGAAAAATGCCTTTACTTTTTGGAAAAAGTGAAACAGATTCTGACTTAGTGAAAATTTCACTAAGTGTTAGAAAAAGTGACATTTCATGTTTTCAGCCATTTTGATCCATCCATAACTATAAATCCATGATGAATTGGAATGAGGTGTAGTTGACACTTTTAAAGTATGCCATGAGATCTACAAATCCATCCTTGGATCATCCAAAATGGTTGCTTAGATCTCAAGTTATGATCCTTGGAAGTTTGTACCCTAGCCACTTTGTTCCATAACTTAGAAAAATTCTAAGTTTTTATGGTTACCCCTTTTACAAGTTATCCCACTTTCTTTGGTTTTTTCATGATGAATGATGATTTAAATCACTCATTAACATCATTTTAGGGTCAAAGAACCATAATTGTGAAAAATCTCAAAAAGTCAAAGTTGACTTTTGTGCACAGTTGACTTTTTGTCAGATGAATTCCAAACTGTACGATCCTCTATGAAATCAAGTCCTTGACCTAAATCAAACTTGATGGCCATGTTCCATGGGTGTTATAGGGTGTATTGAATCATGTCCCAAGGTTTGGGAGCATGCCTGGGTCAAAAGTCAAAGGTACAGTTGACTTTTTCCCTCGAAACCCTAATTGTGGTCCAGATGAATTTGAAACTTGTTGATTAAGCTTCTTGAATCAATTCATTGTTGCAAATGGATCAATATAGTGTGTTAGAGATCCTCAAATCATGTTTTGAGGCCTTGGCTCATGTTTTGTCCCAAAAGTCAACTTAGGGGTGAATTAGGTTAAGAAACCCTAATTCCAGACTTTTTATGAATGCATCCCCTGAGACTAAATTGACTTGATGATTGGGTTTATGAGGTCCCATGGAGTATCTTGAGTTATGCTTTGAAGCATTGGCTCATGTCCAGATGAAAATTTCCCTCTGGAGGCCCTGGTCGACCAAAACCCTAATTTGGTGACACCGGCGATCTTGAGGCTTAATCCACTTGGAATGTTGCAACCTTGTACTTGACTCTTGATGTGGGAGTCCTATTGATCCTTTGTGGGTGTTTGAGAGGTTAGACAAGTTAAAGATCATTTGTTCTTGATTGATCCTTTGTCTAAGTGCCCTAAGAGGGCTCAAAACCCTAATCTTTGATTGTGGTGAATGCTCAACAATCCTTGAAGAGACTGATGAGGCATGAAGGTACGTCCATATTATGATGATGATTTGCACAATGATGGGAAATCTTAGTGGTCAAAATTTGGGGTATGACACACTGCTTATATATGTGGATGATTTGATCATTGCAGGTAAAAATTTGGACATTATCCATAAAGTCAAGCAAACACTGCAGCATCATTTCAACATCAAAGACCTTTGAACTTTGAAATATTTTTTGGGTTTGGAAGTAGCAAGGAGCAGCTCTGGCATCAACCTCTGCCAAAGAAAATACACACTTGACTTACTCTCCAATACTGGCTTACTTGGATGCAAACCAGCTATAACTCTAATGTCTAGAGACACATGATTAAAGATTAATGAAGGCACTCCTTTGCAAGACCCTCCTGTCTACAGAAGGCTTATTGGTTAACTCATCTATTTGCTCAATTCAAGACCCGATATTTCATACTATGTACAAAAACTAAGCCAACATATGAGTCAACCCACCACTCTTCACTACAAAGCTGCCATTCGATTGCTGTGCTATCTCAAGAATTCTCCAAGCCAAGGCCACTTCTTCCCCACCAATTCAGCTATGCAACTCAAAGCTTTCTCCGATTTAGAATGGGCAACATGTCCAGACACTCGCAAGTTAATCACATGCTACTGTATCTACCTTGGAGACTCCCTAATTTCTTAGAAATCAAAGAAGCAACCAATGGTGTCTTGCAACTCTACTGAGGCAGAATATAGAGCCATGACCTCCACTATATGTGAGCTTCAATTGCTCACAAACATCCTCAAGGAATTGCGTATCTCTTTCATAAAACCGGCCCTTCTCTACTGTGACAACGATTCTGCCCGACATATCGCAAGTAACTCCTCCTTCCACAAACGTACCAAACACATTGATTTGGACTGCCACCTTATGCGGGAAAGGCTTTAACTTGGCTTGTTTCATCTCCTTCCCATTCCTTTTTCACAACAGCCTGCAAACCTCTTTACCAAACCTCTAGACCTCACACCTTTCCTCTCAAACATCTCTAAGCTTGGTGTTCAATCTATTTACCCCCAAGCTTATGGGGGGTATTAGAGTCTTAACAACTTTTCCATTTTGGTAGATATTTTGTTAGGTTTATGTTATACCCCAAAGAAGGTTTGATAAAGATTCTCAAAGAGTTTCTCGATGTATTCGCTTGGCCCTATCAGGATATGCCAGGGTTGGATACCAGCATCATGGAACATCATCTATCGTTGAGATCAGAATGTCCGCCGGTAAAACAAAGACTAAGACGGACTCATCCGGACATGGCCATCAAAATCAAAGAGGAAGTACAGAAACAGATTGACGCAGGTTTTCTCGCCACATCAGAATATCCTCAATGGCTAGTCAACATAGTACCAGTTCCGAAAAAGGACGGAAAGGTCAGAATGTGCGTGGATTACAGGGATCTAAACAAAGCAAGTCCAAAGGATGACTTTCCCTTACTGCACATAGACATGTTGGTAGACAGTACAACAAAGTTTAAAGTATTCTCCTTCATGGATGGATTCTCGGGCTATAATCAAATAAAAATGGCGCCAAAAGACATGGAGAAAACTTCGTTCATCACCCCATGGGGTACTTTTTGTTACAAGGTAATGCCATTCGGTTTGAAGAACGTCGGGGAAACCTATCAAAGGGCCATGACTACTCTGTTCCATGACATGATACACAAAGAAATAGAAGTGTATGTCGATGATATGATTGCCAAATCTAAAACAGAAGAGGAGCATGTGACCCATCTGTCAAAGCTATTCGAGCGTTTGAGAAAGTAAAAACTCTGCTTGAATCCCAACAAGTGCATATTTGGTGTCCGTTCAGGGAAACTTTTAGGGTTCATCGTCAGCCAGAAAGGAATTGAGGTTGATCCTGACAAGGTCAAAGCCATTCAAGAAATGCCTTCTCCAAAGACTGAAAAACAAGTCAGGGGATTCCTGGGACGTTTGAATTACATTTCCAGATTCATATTCCTCATGACCGCGACATGCGCGCCAATCTTCAAATTATTCAAAAAGAATCAGGACTGCGTTTGGACAAAAGACTGCCAAATCGCCTTCGACAGTATCAAGGAATACCTGTTGAATCCACCGATTCTATCACCTCCAGTGGAGGGAAGACCGTTGATCATTTACCTAACAGTCTTGGAAGACTCCATGGGTTGTGTACTTGGCCAACAAGACGAAACAAAAAGAAAAGAATCTGCCATTTACTATTTGAGCAAGAAATTCACCGACTGCGAGACTCGGTACACTATGCTTGAGAAAACTTACTGTGCTCTGGCTTGGGCAGCCAAACGTCTTCGCCAGTATATGATTTGTCACACTACTTGGTTAATCTTCGAAATGGATCTAATCAAGTATGTCTTTGAAAAACCTGCTCTCACGGGAAGGATTGCCCGGTGGCAAATGTTATCAAAATACGACATAGAGTACCATGCTCAGAAAGCCGTCAAAGGAAGTATTTTAGCCGATCATTTGGCTCATCAACCGATTGACGATCAGGAATCAGTCGCATATTACTTCCCAGACAAAGATGTCATGTATTTAAAAATGAAAGATTGCAATGAACCGCTACCTAGTGAAGGGCTAGAACCAGGTTCCCAGTGGGGACTAATCTTTGACGGAGCTGTCAATCATTACGAAAACGGAATTGGGATAATCATTATAACACCTCAGGGTACCCATATTCCTTTCACAGCTCGACTGATGTTCAAGTGTACAAACAACGAGGCCGAATACGAAGCTTGTATCATGGGTCTCAAAGAAGCGATCGACTTAACGATCAAGAACTTGGATGTATATGGCTACTCAGCCCTGGTTATCAATCAGATCAAAGGATATTGGAACACATACCAATCATGACTGATTCCTTACAAAGACTACGCGAGAAGGTTGTTACCATTCTTGAACAGAACCGAGTTTCATCACATCCCTCGTGAAGAGAATCACATGGCTGATGCATTAGCCACTCTCTCTTCCATGATTAGTGTAGGTCAATGGAACGAAGTACCTAAGATTGACATAATGCGCCTTGAAAGGCCCGCTTACATCTTCACTATTGAAGTAGTCATAGACGACAAACCTTGGTATCACGATATCAAATGCTTCCTTCAAAAACAAGAATACCCACCTAGGGCATCCAGAAAAGATAGAAATACCCTCAGAAGGCTGGCAGGAAGCTTCTTTCTGAGTGGCGATACACTCTATAAGAGAAACTTTGACATGGTCTTGCTCCGATATGTAGACAAACCATAGGAAAACATGCTGATGAAAGAAATTCATGAAGGATCCTTTGGCACTCATGCCAACAGACACGCAATGGTGAGAAAAATTCTAAGAGCAGGGTACTATTGGTTGACCATGGAATCCGACTGCTACAAGTACATGAGGAGATGTCACAAGTGTCAGATATACGCTGACAAAATCCATGTACCGCCAACACATCTCAAAGTTCTCTCTTCCCCATGGCCTTTTTCCATATGGGGAATCGACATGATTGGCATGATCGAACCCAAGACTTCAAACGGACATCGGTTCATCCTAGTAGCCATTGAATACTTCACCAAGTGGGTCGAAGTAGTGTTATACACCAATGTAACCCGACAAGCCGTGGCCCGCTTTATCAAAAACAATCTCATCTGCCGTTATGGTGTTCCAAGCCAGATCATTACTGATAATGGATCTAACTTGAATAATAAGATGATGAAGGAGTTGTACGCTGAGTTCAAGATCGAACACCATAACACATCTCCCTACCGACTTAAGATGAACGGAGCGGTAGAAGAAGCTAACAAGAACATCAAGAAGATCGTTCAAAAGATAGTTGTAACCTACAAGCACTGGCATGAGATGTTACCCTTTGCTCTTCACGGTTATCGCACATTTGTCCACACTTCAACAGGGGCAACCCCTTTCTCTCTAATATATGGCATGGAAGCAGTCCTTCCCGTAGAAGTAGAGATCCCATCAATCCGGGTATTGATGGAGGTCAAGCTAACAGAGGCCGAATGGTGTCAAAGTTGGCACGACGAACTGAATCTGATCAAAGAAAAGCGAATAACGACACTATGCCATGGTCAGTTGTATCAGCAAAGAATGAAGAAGGCGTTTGACAAAAAGGTCCGACCTCGCGTCTTCAGAAAAAGAGACCTTGTGCTCAAGAAGATACAATCATTTCTCACTGATTCCTGGGGCAAATGGACTCCGAATTATGACGGCCCCTATGTGGTCAAGAAAGCTTTCTCATGCGGCGCCTTGTGACTTGCAACTATGGATGGAGAGGAATTTTCCTACCCCATAAATGTTGACGTAGTCAAGAAATACTTCGCCTAAACTAAAAAAAAAAGTCTCGGTGGATTGAAATCCCGAAAGGGCGGTCCAGGCAAAAATTAGAGACATAAGCAAAAATAATCCCGATGGATTGGAAACCTCAAAGTATAATCCAGGCAAAAGTTAGGGATTCATGGCAAGTAACTACGTCCAACAGGGGCAAATCCCCCAGCAGCAGTCATGCCATCCATCAGGAAAACTCCAGTCAAGGTCATCTTCGACAGAAGCTCAAGATGTCCAGAATTTAAAGTTGGTAGAATGATAGTGGTCGTTATGTTTCAATGTAGCCCTTTTTCCTTAAATTACCATTTTCTAACTTTGTAAATACTCTATGGGATCACGCGTTTAGCTGATTTCCATCCTATCAATAAAATTTGAGCCCTAGTGCTTTTATTTGCAATTCTTATTTGTTTTAGCTTTACAGAACGACATTTTAATATGATCAACGATTCTTGAAATAAAACAAAAATGAATTTAATTGTCAAAATATTTTCTGCTTTTAAAATAAAGATGGCAATTTCTTTTGACTGTTGAACATCGAAAGAACATCAATCGCTTCTCCAGAGACGATTAAGCTTCAAAGTGCAGAATCAAAGTAATCCTTCTAAACCAGTACGCCTGAATGAAGGATCAGTTGTGTCAGAGACCATGTTTCGTCTGACGTCCCCGGCAGAGTTCTTATCTCCTAAGCCCGACCAACGGTTTTCCCCCACAGGGACTATCTCTCCTAAGCAACACAAAATTGCTATCTTGAACCAATGGTACTTTTCATCCCCCACAGTGGCCGAGTATCCAGTCGTGTTCATGTATTAGTCTGTATGTCGTGTCAGTTTTGTCAGCATAAACATACATACATCATGCATTATTGATTTACATTCATATTCATATTGCATCACTATCGCTCTAGTCGATCTTGTTCCCAAGCGATAAAAGTCCTCTAAATCGAGTTGTCAGTTCTTTCCTCATCAGGAAATGTTGCGTCTAGACAATCTCTCCCAAGTTTATTTCTGGATTGGAGACGGACCTTGATCACTTTGATAACTTGAACCTCTGAAAAACAAGAAGGCATTCGACAAACGTCACTCTTCGCCATTGAAGGTGACATCTTCGCTTTCCCGGATTAAAGAAAATCCCCAGAGGAAGCCTCACAACTAAAGACTCTCAGCAACACATTGATTTTTCTCCCCAAGAGAGTCAATGTTCATGAAGTCATCAGCACCTCAAAACGGGATTACATCACATGGCATTTCTCCGAGAAGATCTCGAGGAAAAGTATGATGTAATATCCCCGAACAGAAAGCAGTCTCTCAAGAGACTCGTTTTCCCCTGTAGAGTCGACAAATGGCGTCTCCAATAGAGAAGTTTGTACACCTCTACAGCCCAGACAAATGGGTTCCCCCAGCAATTCTGACATCAAAACTTTTTCCCATCAAATGGCATCTCCCCAGGAAAATTCGGCGAGAAGTTTAAGGAAAACTATTACGAATAGCGTCCCTTGTCAAGAAAAGAAACTGAGACCAGTTCCGTGGCTGAAGACGAGGATCGACGGGAAGTTTATTTCAGAAACTGAGACCAGTTCCGTGGCTAAAGACCAGGATCGAGGGGAAGTTTATGGACAAAATAAACTGAGACCAGTTCCGTGGATGAAGACCCGGATCGAGGGGAAGTTTATCTCAGAAACTGAGACCAGTTCCTTGGCGGAAGACCAGGATCGAGGGGAAGTTTTCACCTTTTCTAAAGCATCATTGCTTAGCAAAAAAAGATAAATGAGCAAACTTCCGTTCATAACCCTCATCAAAATTTCGGGTATACTGATATTTAATCCTCTTGCACCCCGAATGCCCGAATACCTTCGCCATTCACACCTTCGGGTCTAAGAAGATTAAATAGGGGCATCTGTCATACCCCAAATTTTGACCACCAAGATTTCCCATCATTGTGCAAATCATTACCATAATATGGATGAACCATTATGCCTCATCAATATCCTCAGAGATGTTTGAGCATTCACGACAATCAAGAATTAGGGTTTCAAGCCCTCTCAGAGCACTTAGACAAATGATCAATCAAGGAATGACATGATCTTCAACTTGTCTAACATCTCAAAACATCCATAAAGGATCAATAGGACTCCCACATCAAGAATCAAGCACAAAGTAGCAACATTCCAAGTGGATCAAGCCTCAAGATCGCCAGTGTCACCAAATTAGGGTTTTGGTCAACTGAGGCCTCCAGATGGAAATTTTCCTCTGGGCATGAGCCAATGCTTCAAAGCACAACCCAAGATACTCCAAGGGACCTCATGGACCTAATCATCAAGTCAATTTAACCTCAAGGGATGCATTTACCCAAAAATCAGGAGTTAGGGTTTCTTGACCTAATTCATCCCTAAATTGACTTTTGGGACAAAACATGAGCCAAGACCTCAAGACATGATTTGAGGGTCTCCAATAAACTACATTGATCCATTTTCTACAATGGATTGATCCAAGAAGCTTGATCTACAAGTTTCAATTTCATCAGGACCACAATTAGGGTTTCGAGGGAAAAGTCAACTGTACCTTTGACTTTTGACCAGGACATGCTCCCAAACCTTGGGACATGATTCAATACACCATATAACACCTATGGAATATGTCCATTAGGTTTGATTTAGGTCAAGGACTTGATTTCACAAAGGATCGCACAGTTTGGATTTCATCCGATAAAAAGTCAACTGTGCACAAAATCAAGTTTGACTTTTTGGAATTTTTCATAATTATGGTTCCTTGACCCTAAAAAATGTTAATATGTGATTTGAATCATCATTCATAAAGAAAAATCAAAGAAAGTAAGTTAACTTGTAAAAGGGGTAACCATAAAAAACTTAGAATTTTTCTAAGTTATGGAACAAAGTGGCTAGGGTACCAACTTCCAAGGACCATAACTTGGGATCCAAGCAACCATTTTGGATGGTCCAAAGCTGGATTTGTAGCTCTCATTGTATACTTTAAAAGTGTCAACTACATCAAACTCCAATTCCTCATGGATTTTTAGCTATGAAGTGATCAAAATTTGCCTTACTTTTTCCAAAATGTAGGGACATTTTTCACTTTGATCCAAGTAAAACTAGGTCTCGGGGTAAACATCAAAGTTAAAGTATGCCATGAGGGCTTTCCAACAAGTACCAAATCATCTTCAAATTCCATTTGAGCAAGGAGATACAACCCTTGGAACATGGCATCCTGAACTGGTTTTTACAAGGCAGAATTTGTGCATTTTGCTCGATTTATCCAAATCTGCTAAATCCAAGACTTGTCATCAGTTTGGACACATTAGAGGATCAAATATAAGGGGGATGAACTGATCTCCAAGCCTCCAAAGTCCAAGAATCTACAAGCATCCATGCTAAACCTAAAAGAGCTAAAAAGTGCCACGACTCCAATTTTGTTTCCAAGCATTCAATGGATGCACCAAGGTGGCATGAACTGAGCCTATTCCAACTAAATTCAGTCCAAGTTTATCTCTGAACCAAAGCTACAAAGCCTGTGCTCTAATCTCAAGTCAATGGCTAGAGGAGACTTAAGATTCCCTTTGCATAACATTGGCCAAAGGCCTGTTGCAGCAACCATTCACTATTGATGCCAAAACAAAATTGACACACTATAAATAGAGCTCATTTGTGATCAGTTTGAGTACACCAAAGCACCCAAACTGATGCTTTCCTCAAAATCCATCTCTTTAGGCCAAAATGCCTTTTTTTGCAAGGTATCTCTGAGTTTTTGAGTTAGAGAGCAATTCCATCATAGCTCATGATCCAAACACATCCAATATGTCATATCTAAGTTGTCCAAACTCTCATATGTGACATGTAACACCAAAATCACAAAGTCCCCTCTCAAAACCTCAAAATTGGAGATTTTTACATTTTTCAAGCCATGTCTTGATTCAGTCACTTTCAAAACCAAATAAAACCTCAAACACACTTTAAATATCATCCTTGAACTGTCCCAAATGGTTCCCCTCATCTGGAACACCATTTGAGAGAGTTGCCTTATTGGTCACTTTTGCCCCTTTTGCAAGAAAGAGTTCAAACTTGTTCCTGAGGATTCCAGCTGGTGGTGACCATTCTAAAAGCTTCTAAGGGATCAATTGAGAGTGTCTAAAGCATCAAATTACTTATGGCACAAGAAACTTGGCAGATAACACAAAAAGCTCCCAAAGAGGTAAGCATCACAACTTAAACTCTTTGAAATATGCATTGCTTTGAAGTCCACTGATCATATACCTCTCATGCATGTTGTATATGTTGTGTTTGAACCAATTTGCCATGTAATTCTTGCCTGTAACATGAGGTAGCATAGAAAATGCAATTATAGGCCTATTTCAAAACCACCATCGGGTTTTAAAATGGGGACCTCATCTGAAAAAACCAAGGGCACCATTGGATTCCTTGTGAAATTCTAGGCAGGATAGACCTAAATTTTGTCCCAATCCATGGAGAAATGAGAAAGTTACAGCCTTTACATTTTTGGCCCAAAAGCTGGCCTTGTCTTGCCTTGCCCAGGCCTAAAACTAGGCATTCCTTATCTATTTATGGGGTGGTTTTGATACACGGATGTATCACCACCCCAGTGGTAGAAGGCGCACGCTGTGACTTGGAGGTCTGGGGTTCGAATCCCCCTCGCCCCAGACCCTTTTTTAACACTTTTTCCATTATTTTTAATATTTGTCATATTATTTTAAATGATTTGGAAGATTAATTTCTCTCTCAATTTTAATTATTTTTTATTGGTTCTTTTTGCAAAAAATCACAAAAATGTTAAAATATTTTATTTCACAAAAAATCATATTTATATTATTTATTTAATATAGTTGGTATTTTTGTAAATAAATTCATTTTTATTGTTTTTAAACATTTCAAAAATGAATATTCATCTTGAAAGTCAAAATCAAATGAGTCCTAAATCATCTTGTGATTAAAACCTCATTTTTCAAACCTTAATAAAAAATCACAAGTAATTTATTTAGACTTATTTGGTATTTTTTTGTCATTTTTGTTCATTTTATTAAAAGGATTACTTTTAAAAGAAAATGAAATTAGGGTTTCTTTGGTTTTTGATCTTTATCAAACCTTTTAAAACACTTTTGGGCCTCTAATAGAGTGTAAGACCCAACCCCTTTGTAAATAGACAATTTTGGGCCTCACACATTGTATAAGTCCCTCTGTATATTTTCAAAAGTTTGGCGCGATCGTCGCCTTTTTAACAAAATCAACCGGGCTTCTCCTTGAGCTATAAGACCCATCTTTATTCATTTTCAAACACCTTTGGGCCTCTAATAGAGTGTAAGACCCAAACCCTTTGAAAATACAAACCATTTTGGGACTCAGACATTGTATAAGTCCCACTGTATTTTCAAAATCACGGTGCGGTCGTCGCCTTTTAAAACAAAATCATCTGGGCCTCCCCTCGTGTTATAAGTCCCATCTTTCTTTTTCAAAACATCCTTGGACTCTCCTTGAGTTGTAAGACCCATCCCTTTGTACAGAAAACCTCTTTGGGCCTCATTCGTTGTATAAGTCCCGATGCAATTTCAAAACAACGATGCGATCACTGTTAAACCTTGGGCCTCTCCTTGAGTATAAGCCTCAACAATCTTTTCAAAACAACTTCCCCTTTAATTTAGGTTCAAATATATATATGTTGTTATCAAAACTTTCTTTAATTTCTTTGAACAACTAACAATACAACATGGAAGCTTGCTCACCTGTAAGTTTTAACAGCTTTCATTTACTTGCTTTCATAAATATACCTGTATTATGGGAAGCTGCTCCCCTGTAAGTCTTCTTTCACACCCTTTTAAATACTTGTCATATATCAACTGTATATATACTAGTATAGTTATTTAGAGTTTTCCCCGACAACTAGGTCTAGAACTTGGTAAAACCATGTTGATCACTCTTAAATACTGTCAAAACTAGATCCCCATAGGACCTCCAGATACAGACTTGCCTTCTCTTGGGCTTAAACAATATGGAACAAAGAGAAAGGCAGTATTCTTCGTGAACCTTTTCTTAGGCTGTCACTATTAGAAATTGTCAAAGAAATTCTACTCCCCAGAGTTAATCTATTCTCGGTGAATAGCATCTCTTGAGTTTCTTCAAACCTCCAAACTTTCACTAAATGATCTATTCTCGGCGAATAGCATTTCTTGAACTTTTCTTGGTTTGGGACCCACAGGCACCCTAAAAGCATCCCCGCCTCCTCTTGGGCTTTGTACAAGGACACTCCGGCTTCTTAGAAGTTCTCATGCCTTCTCTTGGGCTTAATACAAGGACCCCGAAGACCTCCTAAAGGTATAAGACAGAACTTAGTCATCCTTTGCTAGAGCAGTCTTTTCAGTGTCAAATCTCAGACTAATTTAGGGTTGATTCTCATCCCTTAATACACCCGCCTCCTCTTGGGCATCATACAAAATATAAAACTCTTCCACACCAGTAGACTTAGACAGTCTAACCTTGAGTCTCAAAGACACTCTCAAGTTCCCTGCAAACATAGGAGAAACCCTGGTCACTCTGGATCAATCTCCAGCAGATCTAAAACCCAGTCTCTCTCCAAAAAGATTCCTAACCAGAGATAGTTTATCACCACTATCAGAACCTCAAGGAATCTGATACTTCAACTCTTCTGTAATCATCAACAAGAATAGATTCCCCATTTGGACCTGCCTCGGGATCTCAACAATTCCCGATAAAAGTTAGCCTCCTCTTAGGCTTTGTATAAGGACCTTTCCTCAGCAGAAAGCTAGCCTCATCTTGGGCTTTGTACAATGATTCTCCCCAGCGGAGTTAACCTTTTCAGACTCTCTTGTTGAGTCAATCACTTTTAGACTCTCTTGTTGAGTCAATCACCTTTCAGACTCTCTTGTTGAGTCAATCAACTTTTAGAATCTCTTGTTGAGTCAATCACCTTTTTAGACTCTCTTGTTGAGTCAATCACGTTTCAGACTCTCTTGTTGAGTCAACCTTTTTAGCCTCAATATTGGGCTTTGTACAAGACAGATAAAAATACTCTCTTGTTGAGTCAATCTTTTTCCAGCCTCATCTTAGGCTTGGTATAAAGATTTCCCCTAGCAGAAGTTAGCCTCCTCTTAGGCTTTGTATAAATGATTTCTCTAGCTTGTTCAGCCACAATCCTGGGCTTTGTACAGGACAGATAAAAGCACTCTCTTGTTGAGTCAAACCCTTTTAGCCTCAATCTTGGACTTTGTACAAGACATAAATCTTCATAACCTTATCTTAAGCTTGGGACAAATATCTTCCCCAGTGAAGTCAATTCCTCCTAGCCTTCTTTAGGCTTCGAGAAATAAATTCCCCAAGCAGAGTCAAACTCATTTAAGCCTCAATCTTGGGCTTTGTACAAGACACATATAAACCTCCCCGGCGGAGTCAAAATCCCTTTTAGCCTCAATCTTGGGCTTTGTACAAGACAAATAGAACATTTTCTCCGGAAAAGTCAAACTTCCAGCCTCCTCTTAGGCTTTGTATAATGATATCCCCAAAGAGTCAGTCTCTTTTTTTTGCCTCAATCTTGGGCTTTGTACAAGACACCAATATATACACTCTCTTGTTGAGTCGGTCTTATCCCGCCTCCTCTTAGGCTTTGGGTAAGGATTTCCCCAGTAGAGTCAATCAACCTCTTAGCTTCAACCTTGGGCTTTGATCAAGGCACACAAAAAACAACAATCCCTCTTTAGAGAAGACAAGTTCTCTCTCAGTCAAACCTTTTAGCTTTAATCTTGGGCTTTGAACAAGACATAAATAAACCTTTTAGCTTCAATCTTGGGCTTTGAACAAGACACCAAAACATCTTTTTCCTCCCTTAGAATAGGAGGAACTACGATTGCTCTGATTTCCCTGTTTCGTTTAAACGGGAATACGTAGGCATAAGATTACGAAATCTTAGCGAGCATACCAATCAAAACTCCGGGTCCAGTACCTTCAGACATCAATCAAAACTTAGGTCTAGTACCTTACCAAAAACATCGGGAAAACCCGAACATCAATATCAACTCACTCACTCACTCATATTTCCCAAGAAACTTTCCCAACCCATTAATGGATAAACACTATCAAGTACAAAGTGAAACCTAAAGCTAATATCCTGTGGATAACCACATATAGGATGGGTAATTAATAACTCCCCATTGTATAACCTGACCCCGGACCCCCCAATCTCTTTTAAGTGTTTGTTCAGTTAAACATCTGTGTGCAAGGTTAGTTTTAGATAGCTTCCCTTTCCCTTTCAGCTTCATGGGATAAATAAGAAATCAAAAAATAGCACCCCCTCCTACCATTGCGGTGAGGAAAACCCAGCGATAAGGTGGTCGCGTCACCGACAAAAATCGCTCGCTATAGTTTATAGTTTGTTTTTTTTTTCCGTACTCTTGGGCTGACATGTATGAGGCCCAATTGCTATATATACATGGGCCTCACCCTATTGTAAAGTAATTCATTCATTCTATTTTTCTCATTTGGGTCCAATGGACTTTTCCATCACATTTCACATTGTGTAATATGCAACACCAATTCGGCTGCTCTACGACAAAACTCAAAGTTTCCCCTAGGCAACACCTTTGTCAACATATCCAAACCATTGTCATCGGTGTGAATCTTCTCAAGCTCCATCAACTTGGATAAGTGAATGGAACTTTGATGATCACAAAACATGACACACTTTCCTTGTTTTACACCAAGTTCCATTGAAAATTACCTCAACCATAACAACTCTTTTGACACTTCCATGACGGCTATAAACTCGGCTTCGGTAGTAAAGAGTGCAAAACACTTTTGCAACTTTGATTGCTAAGCCACAACTCCCCGAATTAGATTTTCGATCATCTAAGCTTCTGGCTAGATCCGAATCCATATACCCAACTGTAACACCCCAAAATTTTCCCTCTCATTTTCATATCATTTAGCATGTTCTTTCATTTCATTGCATTGCATTCAAGCACAGAAAAATAAAGCATTCATTTTTGCATTCAGCATAGGGCACGTGATCAGTTGCCTTTCAGAGTATTGATCATACAAAGCAAAAGAATAAGAGCCAAGGGTCTTCAATCAAGCCTCAAATGTCTCTTATATTATATGTCATCCCATTTGATCCCTCAAGCCATTGGAAGATGGGAATTCATCAAGAAGATTGGACAGCTTATCACCTCCTAACAAAACAGTCCAAATTAGGGTTTTGGGTTCAAGCAGGCTCCTGATGAAATTTTGATTCAAACTTGATCTCAATGTTTTCTACATGATGTCAAGCATCTAAGGATGGAAGAGTGGCCATTGGTTCATTTCAGAAGAGGTTCAATTGATCAGCTGCTTAAAAATCAAGAAATTGGGGAAAAAGTCAACTGTGCAGTGGAAAAAGTCAACTCCTGACTTTTTGAGGTCAAATTCATGAAATTCAAGTTACATATGTTCATTGGACAAAATTTGATCAAGAAATGATGGAAGAATCATGAAAAATCAAGAAATGCACAAAGTTTCCATTTTTGGAAACCCTTAGTTTGGACCATTTTGCACTACACTTTGAGGCTTCCTTTCTTCAAGATAAAATCTCCAAACTTCAGGCCCAAGTTGAGCCAATTAAAGTTCACATTCTAAGCTTTAAATCCATATAAAGAACTCTTCCATTGGATCAAAATTGAGGGAGTTATGATCAATCAAAGTTTGGTAAAATCAAGGCAAAAACCAAGTCATGGCAAGGCAAGTTCAGGCCCATAGGCCATAATTTCATCAAACAAATGGTGGTCAAAATTTCAAGCTACTTTTCTCAGTGATGGAGGCTCCAAATGAAAAAATGTTGAACATCAAAGTTGTTCATCTCAATGGCCTCTTCAAGTTTGATGTTGGACGTTTTTCCATTTGAGTAAGTTATGAATGAGTTATAGAAGTCCAAAGTTGATGGTTTCATGCTGAAATTCACTAGTCATAATATCATGCCAGCCTACCAGGTCACGCACCCATGAAGTTAGTTGTGCACACTTGAGTTTCAAACCATTTTACACTATCTTACAAACCTCTATTCAATCCAAAATTCACACCAATCTTGTTCTATGATGTACCATCTTTCCATAGCCATCTAGAATTCATGATTTCATGCCATAAACATAGAGATATTCACCCTCAAACTCCCAACTTTTCACTGCATGCATAGCTGCCAAGAATAACATTTTTTTACATTGTTGTTGTTAGTTCACATCAGTTTCCACGCATGCTCTCACACCACTCTTTTCTCCATTTGGACAAACATTCTACTACACATACTTGACACACTATCCATCATACATCAAAAAGGAAAACAAAAGCTTACATTGCAAGTCATGTTGAAATGTCATAACATCAGTACCATCATCATCTTTTATCATGCTCAGTACCATCACCATTCTCCATTAACCTCACCATAGCATCATGAATCTCTCTACACCATAGCTAAACCAAGGCCAACTCGCCCCTAACTAACTTAACTCAGTTAGTTAGGATGAAATCAGTTAACCAAGCTCCCACTCATCTAACTAACTCACTTAACCATGAGTTAAACTTCTAACCCCAACTATATAAACAAACTCACACACAATTTCAAGGGAGCTCTCTCATTTTTTCACATTCTCAGAAATCATTCTCACTCTTCTCTCTGAACTCTCTATCATTGCACGAATTCACTATTGGTATTCATCATCTTCATCATCAAGAGATTGAAGCTTTGAAGCATGAAAGGTTGAAAGCATATTCAAGTTCTGACTCTCCATTTTCTCTTCCTTTCCAAGATTCAACAGCATTTATTTTGCTCCAAATTGAAGTTCTAGAAGATCATGATCTCACAAGATTCTCTGGTTTTCTTACAACTCAATCTTCTCCAAATTTCAGGTTCTAATTTCTTCAACCTTATTGCTTCGAATTCATGTGATTTGAGCTTGTTTTTCTGTTGTTGTGAAGCTTACTAGAAGCAGTGTGAGTTCTGGCTAGTGATAGGCACTCTAGGGGCTTAGAATCATTTTCTAGGGCAAGATGTTTTGGTTCGGTTTGTTGTGTATGTGCATGATCTTTGGAAACTAAGTGTGGATTCGTAATCTCATTAACTTCCTCTTCATTTTGATGTATGGTTTGGCAATTTCTGAAAAATGTGAAAGTTGCAGGTGGTGGCGTTTCGCCAGAGAAGACGACCGGAGGTCCTTCTCCGGCCGGTGACATTTATCAGCTAGGGTTTCTAGCTTTATATCATAGCCGTTGGATTATTTGCATCGTGTGGCTTAAACCTTGCCAGCGCATTAAAAAACATGTGACTCTCACGTGCTTCATTTTTGGACTCTGATGCTCTCATGTGTGCGTGTGTATGGTTGCAAGCACGTGCTTCTCATCTGCTACGCTCATCTTGCATACGTGTCCTGATTGATTGCTTTGATTGTATCCAATGGTTTTGATTGAATCCTCATGATAATAGTATGTACACCTTATCACACACAAACACACGTGTAATTGGATTGGGTTTCTGATTGATTTTCACACCCCCTTGCTTGAGCCCAAACATACTTTCAACGTGCCTTTTACTTTTTCTACACCCCTGGTTCTATTTCATTTCTTTTTTCTGAAAAATGTGAAAGTTGCAGGTGGTGGCGTTTCGCCAGAGAAGACGACCGGAGGTCCTTCTCCGGCCGGTGACATTTATCAGCTAGGGTTTCTAGCTTTATATCATAGCCGTTGGATTATTTGCATCGTGTGGCTTAAACCTTGCCAGCGCATTAAAAAACATGTGACTCTCACGTGCTTCATTTTTGGACTCTGATGCTCTCATGTGTGCGTGTGTATGGTTGCAAGCACGTGCTTCTCATCTGCTACGCTCATCTTGCATACGTGTCCTGATTGATTGCTTTGATTGTATCCAATGGTTTTGATTGAATCCTCATGATAATAGTATGTACACCTTATCACACACAAACACACGTGTAATTGGATTGGGTTTCTGATTGATTTTCACACCCCCTTGCTTGAGCCCAAACATACTTTCAACGTGCCTTTTACTTTTTCTACACCCCTGGTTCTATTTCATTTCTTTTTAATTTCTTTTTCCATATTGTTTTGATTTTCTGATTTTAAAAATAGTAAATCATCCCTAAAATTTCCAATTTAATTCATGTGTGTTCTTAATGCATTTAACTAATTTTCTATTATTTTTAATTCTGATTTTACTAATTTTGGATCCTATTTCCATATTTTCTTTTCAATTTCTTTTTCATTTGAACCTTTCTTTGACACTTGAACTTGTGCATTTCATTTCTCCCATCTCATACAACATATTTTAATCATTCTTTTTGTATTGGTTAGATAACACATTAAAGCATCTAAATAAATTTTCTTTTGATTTTTAAAGTCATTTTATCACATGTTTGCATGTTCATCTTTGCACTTCCTTTTGGGTTGTTTCAATGTGATTTTGTGAAATTCTTGGGTCATGTTTTCTTGTGAGTTTTGCTATGATTTTTTTACACATGTTTTGCCTCTAACTTAGGTTAGTTGTGGCTCATTTCCATAATTTTATCATGTGCTTTGATAGTTGTTTGATACCTTGCATTTAGAGTAACATTTGTGCACTTTCTTCTACTTCATGTTAACATGTTTTGATGAGGCATTTATGCCACCCTTTGATGATTGCTTGTGCACATTTTATATGTAATTAGTGATATTATAGGTCATTCTTGTTTCATTATAGGTCACATTGACTTGTGTTTGCATTTGATATGAGTTTGAGTGTTATAACTTGACACTTTGATATAGTTCCTTCTCTTGTATCTTCTTATGCTATAGATGTTTCATGTGTGCATTTTTTATGCCATTTCATACATTCCATTTTCATCTCATCAATGGTATGCCACTGCCCATATGCATTCATTAATCATTTTACATGTTATACATCATTAATAATTCACTTTGTGTATATAATTGAACTTGTTTCTTCTCCTTACTTCTATTTCATCTTATTTCTTCTATTTGTATCATTGTAGCCATGATTTGTATGATGATTCATATGCATTAGAAGACATTTATAAATGATATATGGTTCTGACTTTGATCTTTTGTGAAGCATCATTGCATGAGCACTTTGCATTTCCACTCATTCTCCATCTTTTACTTTCATAAGTGCATTTCTTTGATGTTTAAGACATTGTATGTGCAAAGTTTGTTTGTGTTTGGTACTTTAACCTTAGAGAAAATTCTTATGGGTTAGGTTCTGGCCTTGAGTGCTTTTCATCTCTTAGGATCCTTATCCATTGATGCTTAATTTGTTTGATCATTACTTGTTATCCTTCTCTTATTTCATTACTTGTAAATAGCTTTGAACTAACATTTTCATGTAGGTGCAAATGGTAAGTAAGTGTGTGGATATGCTTCCACATACACTTCTTTCTTTCATCTTCTCTTATTTCTTTTAATCATTCAACTTGTGATCATGATAAGCATTTATATGCTTTCCTTGAATAACTTCTTTCTCCTCCCTTTTGAATTACACCTCATCTTCTTCTTTAGAAGTGAGTTGTTTAATTCACCCTTCTTCTCTTTTCTTTTAGGATTAGGTTTCTTAAACCACATTAACCATAGGATCTCCAAGCATGCTAACACTAGGGTGAGTCTTAGTCCCCTTTAGTTTTTACTTTTGCTCCTCCCTTTGAGTCTTTCTTCTGCTCATCTCAAAACAAAAAGCAAAAAACACTTAATAAAGGCATAACATGTATTGCATTTGAGCCTTTCATGTTAGAATAAGATAGTGAGGGGTCTTCTCTCACTTTCTTAGAATGTTTAGCATACGTCCCGTCTTGGGTCGATATGCGAGGCATTCGATCCTACACGAAGGACTTAAATACAATACGTGTTACAAAACACAAAAATAATCAAGATACTTCTTCTTAAAAGACAAAAACAAAAAATTCTCTTCTCATCTCTTCATGCTATTCCTTAAGGACTCGTCATGTCCGTTCTACCGCAAACAGGTAACGCCTAAGTCTCCCTATAGCGAGCTGCAACACCTAAACTGCTGGGACGCGCATTCTGACATTTCCACTAAAAAACACAAACAAAGCGACCCTCGTTGAGGGGAACTACGTCGCTCTGATTCTCATGTTCCCGATGAGATACGTAGGCAGTGGGGTAGGGCCCATTCGAGCACTTCTTTTATTTTCCCTACATTTGTTTCTTCTTCTCTTTCCATTCTTTTTCCAATATCTTTTCTATCACCCTTTGATCGAAGCAGCAAGCGTGGATCCCATCGAGTACGATGGACGCATGTGGGTGCTAATACCTTCCCCTCGCGTAATCGACTCCCTTACCCATTTCTCTTGGTCGCGAGACCATGTTCTTTTCCTTCCCCTCAGGTTTATGCAGTGTTTCCTTTCCCTCTCTTGGGATAAATACACATTGCTGGCGACTCTGTTTCCACGCCACTTTCACGTTTGTACTTGGATGAAAATCCCGGGAGCGACACCAACCAACATAGGCTTCTTGCTTCCCAAGGTTAGTTTCAAATTCGACGAGCCACACTAATATCCCATCACCCACTTCACAGCATCCCAATAAACTTTTCTCGAATTTGAGAGATAACGACTCATCATTCACACAACATGAGCAATACCGAATCTTGTACAAACCATAACATACATCAAACTATCAACAGACGATGAGTACGGAATGTTCTTCATACTAATCTTTTCTTCATCCGTATATGGACATAGTTTATAACTAAGCTTGAAATGAGAAGCAAATGGAATGCTCACCGCTTTATCCTTATCCATACTAAAACCCTGAAGGAATTTCTCCACATACATTTCTTATGACAAGTACAACTTCTTCTCATTTCGATCAAGAACAATTTCAACAACAAGAATTTTCCGAGCCTCACCTATATCCTTCATATCAAAAGATTCACTCAAAGGTTTCTTCAACTCTTACATTCTTGAAATATCCTTTCCAACAATTAGCATATCATCCACATAAAGCAAGAGAATATTAAAGTCACCTTCGGAGAAATTCTGGAAAAACACACAATGATCAACCTTAGTTATCTTGTACCCATGTTAAATCATCACCGAGTTGAACTTTTGATACCATTGGCGAGGTGCTTGTTTCAAACCATAAAGACTCTTTACCAATTTACAAACATAAAATTCTTACCCTTCTTTCAGAATTCATCCGGTTGCTCCATGTAAATTTATTCATGTAGATCACAGTGAAGGAAAGTTGTCTTCACGTCCATTTGCTCTACTTCCAAATCAAGACTAGCGGCTAGCCCAAGAAACACTCAAATAGATTTCATCTTCACAACCAGAGAAAAAATATCTCCAAATTTAACACCTTTACATTGTTTAAAACCTTTTACCACCAAGCGAGCCTTGTTTTTTTCTTTGAGAAGTACACTCATCTTGCTTAATTCGACAAACCGATCTATTCTTCAATGCTCTTTTACCCTTTGACAACTTCACTAACTCAAAGGTATTATTCCCACAGAGTGATTGCATTTCATCGTCCATGGCATCCATCCATTCCTTTTTGTTCCCATCCTCCAAAATATCTTCAAAGGTTTCAGGTTCTCCACAATCGGAAAGAAAAACATACTCGTACGAGGGGTATCGAACGAAAGGCCTTTTATCACGAGTAGACCACCTCAAGTCATTAGAAGCAACCGGTTGCTCAACACTTTTAACCTCTTGATCAACCTCATTTTCAACAACATCTTTCGTAGCACCTACATTAATAATATCATTAGGATTTAAAACATTATCAACATTCAAATCCATTCCCTGATTTTCAAATGGAACATCTTCGAAAGTGATAGAGGAAGGAGTAATAGTAGTTGAGTCTGTATCAACCATTTCTTCATCTTAAAAAATCATATCTTTATTCTCAAATTTGTTGACGTCCTCAATGGTATAATCCTCCATGAATACGACATCACGAATACGAATAAGCTTCCATTGAACCGGGTCAAATAATCGATACCTAAACTCATTAAGATGATACCCAACATACATACATGATAACACTGAATCACACTACGTATTTGACTCGGATTGCACATGTTTCTTAGAATTTTATTACTATTTTCTTGTGTTATGCTTGTGTTTTGTTTTGTTTTCAGGTTCTTTGTATTCCCAGAGCTCCTCGTGAAGAAATGAAGAAAAACGAGCAAGAAAACCAGTTTTTGAGGAAATTGTACACATGGCATCCACCATGGCGGGCGCCATAGGGTAGGCCATGACTTGGATAGGAGTCAACTGCTGTCAACTGCCACGATCTCCACTTCTTTTTCCCTTGGTTCACATGGCGGGCGCCATGAGGGGGTGGCCGGCGCCACCTTTGTCGTATGGTTTCCCTCCCAAAAGAAGTTGGGGGGCACTTTGGTCTTTCCATAGTTTTTTCCTAGGCTATAAATAGATAAGTCCTTGATCCTTTTTCTTCATCCAAGCTTAGTTTCAGAACTCAAGCCATATATTTTCAGTATTGTAAAGTGATAAACTTCTCACATCGGGGAGTTATCACACTATTTGATCGAGTCTGTAATCGAGTTTGGAGCACTCTGGTAGAAGTTAATCCTGCCGCCATTTTCATTTCCAGTCATTTATTTCCAGTTGTACCAGATTTAAAGCCTCCGATTTGGAGCAGGTTTCTAGTTACTTTCCCGCACCATTTATTTTCTCGCACTATTTACTTCCTCGCACTATTTACTTTCCCGCACCATTTATTTTCTCGCACTATTTACTTCCTCGCACTATTTACTTTCCCGCACCATTTATTTTCTCGCACTATTTACTTCCTCGCACTATTTACTTTCCCGCACCATTTACTTAAAAAGAATCTACTTTAACATGATCTATTTCAACATGTCTATTTACATTTCCATGTCCAGCTAAATTTTTAAGGTTAGAATGTAAGGATCATAGTTAAAGTAATATTCCATACAGGGTGTCAATAGAAATGCTTAGGGGTTATTCTGATTTTTAACACAAGTTTTCTGCACTTTATTTCTGCTGGGTAAGATCGAAAGCCGTCCAACCTTTGGTTAAACTTGGTTAGTCTTAACTGTTCAAAGGAAGCGAAAGCACTTTGTCTAGTTAAGTAGGAGTTTTTAATACTTTAGAAAAACGATTTTAAAACTATTTTCGGACGTGTTTATGGGTTTAAAGTCTGGTTCGCATGAACCTCTTTTTGTTAAAAGTTCCAAGTCAAAATACTTTTCAACTGAGTCAAGAAACTATATTTCTTAAAAATAGGTTTTTACTTTAACGCAATGTGCGCCTTTTTATAAGTGACAATAAGAGGGTTCGATTAAGGGACTCGGTTCTGAATACGTGAAAGCGACAGTTCCTGTTAAATTAGTTCTTTTCATAAGTAGAAAACATTACCCCATAAGTGGTTCTATTTACAAGCATTTGGAATACTATCCGACTGTGTGAATTACATTCAGGCCTGTTGTTTTAAATTGAATTTTATATCTTCGTACTTTACTTCGCTTTTACTGTGCACTCACGAACTCCCGATTGATTTGCCTTAGATAAACATCGTAATAATAGAAACCGATAGATTGACGTTTGGTCTCTATAGGATCGATAGTCTTTTATATTACTCTGACGCGATTCGTATACTTGCGAAAACACCGCATCAAGTTTTTGGCGTCGTTGTCGGGGACCAATTACGTCAAATTTTGTACCCTATTTTTACACCGTCTAGACTAAGGCTTTACCTACTGGTCAATGTGAAGAACTCGCAGCACCGGTAGTCTTATTGATCCTTTAGCAAAACCTGAACATTATGCTCGCGCACGTCTCTCACTTCATAGAATTAAGGAAACTATGGCCGAAGACCGTAACCAAAGACCCCTTAAGGATTTCGCTCAACCATCCGATGACGAACCCAGTTCTAGTATAGTAAACCCTAATATTCCTGCTAACAATTTCGAACTGAAACCCTCCCTATTACAATTAGTACAGCAAAACCAATTCGCGGGTCTCCCTTCTGAGAACCCAAATCAACATCTAAAAGTCTTCATCCCATTAGCTGACACTTTTAAAACCAATGGTGCTACTCCTGAGGCGATTCGTCTAAGACTATTTCCTTTCTCCCTCTGAGACAAAGCCCTTACATGGTTAGATTCCCTTCCAGCCAATTCTATAACAACTTGGGAAGACCTTAGAAGAGTATTCCTTGCTAGATATTTTCCCCCAAGTAAAACTGTTGTTTTTCGAAACCAAATAACCAAATTCACTCAAAACCAAGGTGAATCACTCTTTGAAGCTTGGGAGAGATATAAAGACCCATTGAGAATATGTCCACATCATGGCCTGGAATCATGGCTAATCATTCATACCTTCTATAATGGACTTCATTATAACACTAAGATGACCATCGACGCTGGCGCTGGTGACACTCTGATGAACAAACCTTACCCCGAAGCTTACGCTCTCATCGAAGATATAGCTCAAAACCATTGTCAATAGGGAACAGAACGAGCAACAGTGGAGAAGAAAGAAGCCCAAGGAGGAATACATGAGATAAGTTCTATAGACATGATGCAAGCCAAAATGGACGCTTTGGCCCTTAAGGTCGAACATATGTACGCAAACCCAGCTACTGCAACAGCAGTCTTGTCGAAATACGAATTATGTGGAACCAAAGGACACCAATCAGCGGAATGCAATCTGTTAAATGAAACTAAATCAGACCAGGTCAACTATGCCCAAGGGAACCCATTTTCAAACATTTATAACCCTGGATGGAGGAATCACCCAAACTTTTCCTACAAAAACAATAACCCTATCCAAAACCCTGCACCTCCGAGACCACCCGGTTTTCAAGCCCAGAGAGAAAACCAACCTATGCAAGTTATGCCGCCCAAGCCGGACCTTGAGAAAATCATGGAAAATTTCATTTCGGCTCAAACCCAGCAAAACAAAGAATTCCTAAACCAAAACATTCATGTAAATGAAATGATTACCCAGTTAGGAACCAAGGTAGACCAAATAGTCACCCACAATAAGATGCTTGAAACCCAGATCTCTCAGGTAGCTCTCAAACAAGCTCCCGAAACCACACCTGGAGGACAATTTCCTGGACAACCTCAACAAAACCCCCGAGGACAAGCCAATGCAATTACCTTACGAAGTGGGACAGCTTAAGATGAACCGTTTAACCTGGCATTGGGCAAACCCAAAACTTCTAAGAAAAGCGTTGTACCTACGGATGAAGTAGAGGAATCAGTGGAATCTAAAGAACAGAAAAACCAAGATAAGGGGGAAACTATAGATAAAACTAATGAACCGTCCCCGCCATACAAACCTTCAATACCCTATCCACAAAGACTCAAACAAACCAAGATCAATAACTAATACCAGAAATTCATTAAAGTCATAGAGAAACTTCATGTGGAGATCCCTTTCACAGAAGCCATCACCCAGATACCATCTTATGCAAAGTTCCTCAAAGACATCCTTACCAATAAACGTAGACTTGACGATCCAAAACCTTTGGAATGCAATTCCATTTTCGAGAATAAACTTGCCAAAAAGGAGAAAGATCCTGGAAATTTCTCCATACCTTGTATTTTGGGGAGTCATGTCATCGATAAAGCTTTCCTGGACTTAGGAGCTAGTGTGAGCTTAATGCCTCTAGCAGTTTGTGAAAGGTTAAAACTAGGAGAACTGCAACCTACTAAGATGTCTCTTCAATTAGCCTATAGATCCGTCAAATATCCAGTAGGCATATTAGAAGACGTCCTAGTAAGGATCGGTCAGTTGTTTATCCATACTAATTTCGTTGTCATGGACATTAAAGAAGATGATGACATCCCAATCCTCCTAGGTAGGCCATTCTTATCAACCGCAGGAGCCATAATAGATGTCAAGAGAGGAAAGTTGACTTTTGAGGTAGGTGATGAAAAGATAGAATTCATTTTGTCGAAATTTCTTATGGCACCAGTATTAAGAGACGCATGTTATGCCATAGACATCATTGATGGATGCATTAGGGAACTAGATCAAGAAGAACCCATAGAAACTATCAAACTACCTTCAACCCTCATAAGGGAAGATGATGGATTTATGGAACCCTACATTGATGATAACCTTCACGAATGTTTATCCCTTACCCCCAATCCAATACCATGCCCCAAGAAACCAACTTTAGAACTTAAAGAACTACCCAAGAATCTAAGATATGAGTTTTTGGACGAGGAAATGAACCGTCCAGTTATAGTCAGTGCTACCTTAAACCAAGAAGAAACAGACTAGCTCTTATATGTTTTGCAAAAATATCCCTCAGCCTTAGGATATAATATCTCTGATCTGAAAGGTATAAGTCCATCCGTGTGTATGCACCAGATTTTACTTGAGGAAGATTCGAAACCCTCCAGAGAACATCAGAGAAGGATAAACCCTATAATGAGTGATGTTGTTAAGAAGGGAGTTCTTAAGTTACTGGAAGCAGGTATAATTTATCAAATCTCAGATAGTAAGTGGGTGAGCCCTGTGCATGTAGTACCTAAAAAGGGAGGCATCACAGTCGTGCAAAACAAGAAAGGCGAACATGTAGCAAAACAGATAGAAGGAGGATGACGTATGTGCATAGATTACAGAAAATTAAACAAAGCAACTAGGAAGGATCATTTCCCTTTACCATTTATAGACCAAATGCTGGAACGTTTAGCCAGACACTCCTATTTTTGTTTTCTTGATGGATATTTGGGATTCTTCCAAATTCCTATTCACCCAGAAGATCAAGAAAAAACAACCTTCACATGCCCTTATGGAACCTTTTCCTATAGACGAATGCCTTTCAGCCTCTGTAATGCTCCAGCTACCTTCCAGCGTTGCATGGTGTCAATCTTCGCTGATTACCTTGATGGAATTATGGAAGTATTCATGGATGATTTCTCGGTATGCAGATTCAATTTCAAAAACTGTCTCGTTAACCTTGAGAAAATCCTGAAAAGATGTGTGGATGTAAACCTGGCGCTAAACTAGGAGAAATGTCACTTTATGGTTTCCGAAGGTATAGTTTTAGGACACATAGTCTCTGAAAGGGGTATTGAAGTAGATAGAGCCAAGATAGAGGTAATAGAAAACCTAAAACCCCCTAAGACCATTAGAGAAGTCCGAAGTTTTCTTGGACATGCTGGTTTCTACCGGCGTTTTATCAAGGATTTCTCTAAAATAACCAAACCTTTAACTGGCCTCCTGATAAAAGATGTTGAATTTAATTTTGATGAAAATTGCATTGAAGTATTTAACCTTTTGAAACAAGCGCTAATTTCAGCACCCATTATGCAACCCCCAGATTGGGCCGAACCTTTCGAAATCATGTGTGATGCTAGCGATTACGCTGTAGGAGCTGTTCTAGGTCAAAGAAAGGATAAGAAATTACAGGTAATTTATTATGCTAGTAGAACCATGCTGCTCAGCTCAACTACGCAACCACTAAAAAAGAACTCCTTGCCGTGGTTTTTGCTATGGACAAATTTTGATCTTATCTGGTAGGAGCTAAAATTATAGTTTACATAGACCATGCTGCTATTTGTTACCTATTAAGCAAGAAAGATGCCAAACCTAGGTTACTTCGATGGATCCTTTTATTGCAGGAGTTTGATCTAGATATTCGAGACAAGAAAGGCACAGAAAATGTAGTTGCTGATCACCTTTCTAGACTTGAGTACCTGAAACCAGATTTAGTGCCTATAAATGATGATTTTGCCTATGACAGGTTAATAGCTAAGATAGAAGCCATTGAAGAAAATAACCTAGATCCTTATAAGAACCCTGAAAAATCTTTGGCGGTAAGTGGCATACCTTGGTACGCTGATTTTGTTAATTACCTAGCCGCTGATATCATACCTCCTGACCTTAACTATCAACAGAAAAAGAAGTTCTTTAACGATGTAAGACAATTTTATTGGGATGAGCCACTTCTTTTAAAAAGAGGTACAGACGGTATTTTTTGTCGTTGCGTTCCAGAAGAAGAGGTAAGAAATATCCTAGAACACTGTCACTCTGCACCCTACGGAGGACATGCTAGCACCTCCAAGACACACGCTAAAATTCTTCAAGCTGGCCTTTTCTGGCCCACAATGTGGCGTGATGTTCATGCTTATATAGTCAAATGTAACAGGTGCCAGCGCACTGGGAACATCTCCAGACGTGACGAAATGCCTTTAAGGAACATTCAGGAAGTAGAACTTTTCGATGTTTGGGGTATCGATTTAATGGGACCATTTCCATCCTCATTAGGAAATAAATATATCTTAGTAGCTATTGAATACGTGTCTAAATGGATTGAAGCCATAACCTCACCCACAAATGACACACGAGTAGTGATTAAGCTGTTTAGGAATTATATATTCCCTAGATTCGGAGTACCCCGTCTTGTTATAAGCGATGGTGGATCGCACTTCATATCAAGGATTTTTTATAAACTTTTAAGCAAATATGGAGTTAAGCATAGAGTAGCAACACCTTACCATCCACAGACTAGTGGCCAAGTAGAGGTATCTAATAGGGAGATTAAACAAATCTTAGAGAAAACTGTTTCAATAACTAGAAAAGATTGGTCTCATAAGCTACAAGAAGCACTATGGGCCTACAGAACTGCCTTTAAAACCCCTATTGGAACAACTCCTTACCAATTGGTCTATGGAAAGTCCTGTCACCTACCCTTTGAGTTAGAACACAAGGCCTATTGGGCCATTAAAACCTTAAACTTAGATTATTTGACTGCTGGTGAAAAGCGCATCCTTGACATTCATAAACTAGAAGAACTCCGCCAGTCTGCCTATGAAAATGCCATAATATATAAAGAAAGAACCAAAGCTTGGCATGATAAAAGAATTATAAAGAAAGATTTCAATATAGGAGATCCTGTTCTCCTCTTTAATTCTAGGTTGTGACTTTTTCCTGGCAAGCTTCATTCAAGATGGACATGTCCTTTCAAAGTTTCTAAAGTCCAAAAATCCGGAGCAGTTGAGATCAAGAACCATTCTTGTAGTCCATTCATTGTAAATGGGCAGAGGTTAAAACACTACGAAGGAGGTGACATTCCCATTGACTACTCCAGCCACACTCTGATCGATCCACCACTACCTACTTCAGCTACATGAGTTCTACTCGTCAAGCTAACGACGTTAAACAAGCGCTGCATGGGAGGCAACCCACGGTTTTCTTTATTTTTATTTATTTTTTCTTTTATGTTTATTACTTTTCATGTCTTACATTTTGTTTTTATTAGTTTGTTTGTATAGACTGACCTTTTATAATGTTTATGTTTTTAGGTCCCATTCTCTAACCCTTCTTTTCAGGATGCAGACCTTCGACGACATGCACATCGCTTTCAGAGATGATGCACAGAGACAACGCTATTTAGTCCTTTATCAGTGCCCCATGACACCTACCTGTTACCCTGACCAGGCTTGCATGGATGCCTTAGGCATCGAGCCCAGTATAAGGTTTCTATGTAGCCAGCTCCAGTGGGATGAATATGCTGATGACATGCATTCGACCTACAGAAACCTCACCCTGGAGTTCCTTAGTTCATTTAGCCATGAGCCATATATTGGTCAGGACGGCAACGTCATTTTCAGACTGTTTGGGACAGAGTACTCTTTTACCCATAAGGGGTTTGGTGATTTGCTAGGTTTCCAGACTTCCCCTGATGCCATTCCTGATTTACCTATGGGATACTTTATGAGTCGAGATATCGACAAGTTTTGGAGCAATATTACAGGTGGAGAAAGCCCTGATCTGTCCACCTAGCTATCTCACATTATCCATAACCCAGCTCTCAGGTATTTCCATATGATCCTTGCCTACACCTTCCTTGGAAAGGCTGATGCTGATGTCCATGTTAGTGAGGAGGAGATCTTCTTCCTTTTCTGTGCGAACCAGTCGCGTCCTGTGGCCTGTGGGAACTTTCTGCTTCATAACTTCACACTCACAGCCAGATCTTCTGAAGGAATCATCCATGTGGGAGGAACAGTTACTCAGATTGCTACCGCTTTGGGTCTTAATAGTAAGCTGCTTCACCTGAATCCCTACTACGGGTATATCACGCTGGATATCGATTTCTGCTTAGACCGAGGGTTGATGAGGAGAGCTTCCTTTCACCCTAACCGGTTCAGGCTCTTGATCGACGGTGAGACCATCCATTACTTCACTTTACCTGATCCTATGATGACTAGTGTCCACGACCCTGCTAATTGGAGTTATGCTTTAGAGGGTTATGGAGAAACAGTTGATGAGCCTCGCACTCCACCGTTACCAGAGTATCACCCTAACCACCTTCTCCCAGGATTACAGTGTTGTCGAATAATCTTTCCTTGCAGAGACCTGATGTGTACACACAGTTAGCTGAGCTACGTATGGAGACTGCCAGACTTTGACAGGAGGTTACTGACCTTACCTTGCAGGTCCAGGTGTCCGATCTGACTCACGCGACAGAGGCTGATTACTTGTATCAGGAGATCGCAGATCTACGCCGCGAGTTAGCTGCAGTTCGAGGTTCTGACCAAACCAAGGAGCATCCGGCTCCATGATGACACTACTCTCATTATCTTCTTTACCGTTTTATTTTCTTATTTCCGTTTTTAAGACTTATATATATATATATATATATATATATATATATATATATATGTTTTACATTCTCGCATTTGGCTTCCATGTTGTTCATGATGTACTTTGGTTATATATATATATATGCATTTTTATGTTTATTATTCTCTCATTTTATTTTATTAATTTATTTACTTATTTATTATTTGTATTTTTATTTTTAGACCTAACAAAAATATGCATGTACTAGAACAAGAAGGACGTGTTACCTGCACCACCCAAATAAAAGAGGAGAAGAAAGTCCAAGAAAACAAAAATAAATCCGGCCCAGACCTTTTGTTAAGGTGGCGTCCGCCATATAGTCCATGGCGCCTGCCATGGGATCTGGAACTATATGCGGGGCAGAACCACCAAAACCCCCCGTTTTCTCACCTTCAAACTCCCTAACCTCCATTTTTGCCCATCCGAAAACCTCCATCAACCCCCATAAAGTTCACAACTTTTTCATCTATTCACCATCCCATTAACCTCTCCAACTTCCATTTTCACACCCATCCATCAAAATCTCTTAAAAATCCACTTTTCACCACCTTTCTATAGAAACCCATTTCTCTCATTTTTCAACCTCAAAGGTGCATCAATGGAGTATGACGGTTACATCCTTCGCCAAGGCAAGTCCGGGAAAAGGCAAAAGAAACTTCTCGAGAGATTGCAAGCACGAGAGATTATCTTGACCCGGTACGTCGACGAAGACTGTCTCTATACTCTTGGTATTTATCATAGCGTTTTTCACATGCTAGATGTCTTAGGATTACACGATATTTTTGCTAGGAAAGATCCCACATTTGAAAGGTTGACCCGAGAATTTTTGAGTTCCTTGATTTACATTGTTAGTCCTAACACTGCTAGCACAGTCGGACGGTGAAATTTAGAATGTTTAATGTCGAATATGAACTCACAACCGACGAACTAGCAGAGAGATTAGGAATGCCTTTTGGGGATGACGCTGTTTGTGAAGCACCTTTGGATTCCGATTGGTTGGTTGAGGCATTTTCCTTCTGGCACAAGTTGTCAAATTTTACAATTACTTCTTTTGAAGGGATTCTTGCCTCAAGGATCCATAACTCGGCCATCCGTGTTTTTCGTTATATGTTGGCTTGTACTATTTTTAGCTGGGTGAATCCAAACAAAGTGAATGCAAAAGAACTTCTGTTTTTGCAAGGGTGCCTCACAAATAGGAGGATTAATTTGGTTCCTTTTATGATTGCTCACATGACTGCTGCTATTAAGAGTACATGAACCATTGCTTTTGGAGGTTTGATTACGTTTATTGCTAGGGCTCTAAACCTCGACACTGAGATAGCCACCTTGGCACCTCTTCCTCCCCGCACAATTAATTTAAAATTTCTAAAAGATATGAAATTGTGTAAGGTAAGGAGAGAGGGGGGCTTTAAACTCATGATCCATGGAGTGGCTATCCCATCTGTTGTTTTGCTGTGCACTAGACGTACTGATGTATGTGTAGAGAGGAACTGGACCTATGATTTAGATGCTCCACCTGTTACGGGTCCACTGCCTCCTAATGTTTCTACTGGGGACGAGAACGAGACTGATGACGAGTATGACCAGCGAGAGCAGTCTCCCGATCATCATATGTCACCCCACCATGTATCACCTACACCCACTGCACCGTCTTCTTCTCACCCTTCTGCAGGTACAACTCCTGGTTTCTATATTACTGAGAAGATGTGGCGCGACCAGCTGGCCAGAGAAGAAAGGCGTGATGGCTTGCTTGCTGCCATCCAACAGTAACTGGTCAACAACATGAGATTCATGCAAGAGTCACAGCAGCAGGCAGACCGCTCAATTCAAAGTATCATGCAATCTCAGGCTGCTTTGACCACCAGATTTGACGACTTTGCAGCTTCTCAGAGCGATCATTGCCGCAACAGATCTCGTCACCCTAGGCACTCACCGCACGGTGGCGACAATACCAGTAGCACGACTTTGCATTTTCTTTCCTTTTACTTTTTTATTGCTTTCTAGTTTATTTATCTTGTTTTTAGTTTGTTTTTAGAATATGCATGTGCTTGACGAGTCATCTGTGTAGTGTATCCCTATTTCCCCATTTCCTTAGCCTTACCAAAAAAAAAAATTTTGACAAAAGAAAGTGTATTGTTCAGAAAATTTGGGCTTTGAGACAGGTTTGAGTTAGGATGCGGATGACTTGGGAAAACTTTTTTGAAACATGGTATCGTTTTAACACCATAGGCTTCGTGATTATAGGAATCAACCCCGATACCCCATATACCATGGCCTTAATTACTTTTTTAGAGTAGGTCCTTAGTAGTTTATCCTAGCAGTCGGCTCCGGCCTAAGCATGCTCTACGTAAGGGACCGATGAATATAAGTGAATGATTTGTATGTTGTGCTTCATAAAAATGCAACTCGGGTATAGGTAACCCTCACAAGGTCATTTAACCCAAAAAGTTGTAAAAATTTGCATTAAAAAAAAGAGAATAAAATTTGCCCATTGTTGGTTGGTTCAGAGGTATCTGGTGTTGGACTTGGTAGGGCGGGTTACGATCCGATCCCCCACAACTACAATTGGGTCAATAAAAGGGGTTACACCAGTTTGTGTACCAGAGCCCTATGCTTGAGATCAGAATCACTAACCGGTCACTTTACTATGAGTATGTACGGATAACGGGCTTAATGTGATTGCATCGGAATGAAGAGGACCCAAAAGAGATGCAAAAGGTAGGCCTAGGTACAGTGGGGTAGTATGGATTGGTTTGTATAGGAACGAAGTTTATGTCTGTGTCTGCGGAAAAGTGTCATTACGATATCCTTGGTTCACATAGTTAGTACCTATCACTTCATCCTAGTTTAAACTTAGTAGCCCTTTTAGCCCAAATCATTCGTTGATACCACCTTTTTCTGTCATGAGCTATAAAGTGTTTTGCTTGAGGACAAGCAAAAGTCTAAGTGTGGAAGAATTTGATAACACTGAATCACACTACGTATTTGACTCGGATTGCACATGTTTCTTAGAATTTTATTGCTATTTTCTTGTGTTATGCTTGTGTTTTGTTTTGTTTTCAGGTTCTTTGTATTCCCAGAGCTCCTCGTGAAGAAATAAAGAAAAACGAGCAAGAAAACCAGCTTTTTTAGGAAATTGTACACATGGCATCCACCATGGCGGGCGCCATAGGGTAGGCCATGACTTGGATAGGAGTCAACTGCTGTCAACTGCCACGATCTCCACTTCTTTTTCCCTTGGTTCACATGGCGGGCGCCATGAGGGGGTGGCGGGCGCCACCTTTGTCGTATGGTTTCCCTCCCAAAAGAAGTTGGGGGGCACTTTGGTCTTTCCATAGTTTTTTCCTAGGCTATAAATAGATGAGTCCTTGATCCTTTTTCTTCATCCAAGCTTAGTTTCAGAACTCAAGCCATATATTTTCAGTATAGTAAAGTGATAAACTTCTCACATCGGGGAGTTATCACACTGTTTGATCGAGTCTGTAATCGAGTTTGGAGCACTCTGGTAGAAGTTAATCCTGCCGCCATTTTCATTTCCGGTCATTTATTTCCAGTTGTACCAGATTTAAAGCCTCCAATTTGGAGCAGGTTTCTATTTACTTTCCCGCACCATTTATTTTCTCTCACTATTTACTTCCTCACACTATTTACTTTCCCGCACCATTTATTTTCTCGCACTATTTACTTCCTTGCACTATTTACTTTCCCGCACCATTCCCGCACTATTTACTTAAGAAGAATCTACTTTAACATGATCTATTTCAACATGTCTATTTACTTTTCCATGTTCGGCTAAATTTTAAAGGTTAGAATGTAAGGATCATAGTTAAAGTAGTATTCCATACAAGGTGTCAATAGAAATGCTTAGGGGTTATTCTGATTTTTAACACAAGTTTTCTGCACTTTATTTCTGTTCGGTAAGATCGAAAGCCTTCCAACCTTTGGTTAAACTTGTTTAGTCTTAACTGTTCAAAGGAAGCGAAAGCGCTTTGTCTAGTTAAGTAGGAGTTTTTAATACCTTAGAAAAACGATTTTAAAACTATTTTCGAACGCGTTTATGGGTTTAAAGTCCGGTTCGCATGAACCTCTTTTTGTTAAAAGTTCCATGCAAAATACTTTTCAATTGAGTCAAGAAACTATATATCTTAAAAATAGGTTTATTACTTTAACGCAATGTGCGCCTTTTTATAAGTGACAATAAGAGGGTTTGATTAAGGGATAAACTCGGTTCTGAATACGCGAAAGCGACAGTTCCCATTAAATTAGTTCTTTTCATAAGTAGAACACATTACCCCATAAGTGGTTCTATTTACAAGCATTTGGAATACTATCCGACTATGTGAATTACATTCAGGCCTGTTGTTTTAAATTGAATTTTATATCTTCGTACTTTACTTCGCTTTTACTTTGCACTCACGAACTCCCGATTGATTTGCCTTAGATAAACATCGTAACAATAGAAACTGATATATTGACGTTTGGTCTCTGTGGGATCGATAATCTTTTATATTACTCTGACGCGATTCGTATACTTGCGAAAACACCGCATCAATACATTTCTTTGACTTCTCATCCAATTTCAATTTCTCATCCTTCAGAATTTGCACATAAGCCATGCAGCCAAACACCCGAAAAAGGTCGTAGGAAACATCTTTACCACTCCAAACATGATTTGGAACATCAAACTTCAACGAAACACATGGAGTGAGGTTTAAAAGATATATAACCATCATCAATGCTTCTCCCTAAAAGTATTTTGGCAACTTTGATTGAGAAATTAAACATCTCACCCTTTCCACCAAAGTTATATTCATTCTTTCGGCTAACCCATTCAATTGTGGTGTCTTTGGAGGAGACTTTTGATGACGTATACCTTGATCTTGAAAATACTTGTCGAAAGGTCCAACATACTCTCCCCTGTTATTGGTTCGGATACAATTGAGCTTTTTCCCAGTTTCTCTTTCAGTCGTAGCTTGAAACAACTTGAAGGTATCTAACGCTTGATCTTTTGTATTCATGGTATAAACCCATGTTTTTCGAGAATAAAACTAAATGAAAGTCACAAAGTAATATGAACCACCAAGAGATTGTGTCTTCATTGGACCACACACATTGGAATGTACTAAATCCAACACTTGCGATTTCCTCTTTAGTTCGGATGACATAAAGGAAACTCGCCTTTGATTACCCACCAAACAATGCAAACACTTTCTCAACTTTGCATCAAAAACCCCATACAACACATTCTTCTTTGCCGAAATGCTCAAACCTTTTTCACTCATATGACCTAAACGCTTATGCCATAATTCAGATGAGCTTTCATTGTCACAAGTGTTGATGTAGCACTTCAAAACCCCAAGTTGGATGATATACAAGTTTGAATTCCTTTTTTCCTTTAGCAACCATCATTGAGCATTTCATTAACTTCCATTCATTGGCCGACAAAGAATGATCATATCCTTCATTATCCAACTTTCCAATGGATAAAATATTAAATTGAAGTTCCGGAATGTGTTTCACACCTTTTAGAACTAGAGTAGTCCCATTGCTAGTTTTGACACAAATATCTCATATTTTGATGAAATTAGTTTCCCCATTATTTCCCATTCGAATATCCCCAAAATGTCTGGTCTCGTAAGTTGAAAAAATATCACGTCTTGAGGTTGCATGAGTAGAAGCACCACTATGAACCACCCAATCCATCTCATCACATTATAGATTGACATTCTCTATAAAACTATCACAAACAAGTAAGAAATCATCAATAATATCGACATCTTCATTATTGTTACCTTCCTTTTTATCGTTGTTGTAGTTCTTCTTCTTGTTTTCCCTTTTCAACTTCCGAAAATACCTTTTTATGTGTTCCTTTCCCCCGCAATGATGACACTCAATATTAAAGAATCTATTAGAGCCTTCATGTGATTTATCACGTGATGTCCCACGATTACTTGAACCTCTATTTTGATGTATCCCCCTCGATTCGATAACCAACACCTTGGAATATGAAGAAGAACCTTTTGTCTTACGCCTTAACTCCTCATTCAACACATAGTTTTAGCCAAGTCCATCAAGATGACACCATTCAAAGCGAAGTTAAAGAAGGATGTCCTAAAAGTCTCTCAAGAATTAGGCAAAGTACCAAGAAGCCACAAACCTTGAATTTCATCATCAAAAGCTTGATTCATCGTCAACAATTAATTTAAAATCCCTTGGAAAGTGTTCAAGTGATCCGTCATTGGTGAACCATCACTATACCTCAATGACATAAATTGCTTAAACAAGAACAAATTATTGTTCCCTGTCTTTGTTGCATACAACTCCTCAAGTTTGGTCAAAAGAGAGTGAACATGAGTCACCAAGCTCACATGATTCAAAACATTATCATCCACCCATTGACGAATGTAAACACAAACTTGTCTATGAAACAAAGCCCATTATTCATTACTCTTTCCATCAGGTTTTTCACTAGAGAAAATGGGCGAATGAAAGACTTTAACGTAAAGCAAATCTTCCATCTTCCCTTTCAAAACATTATAGTTGGATCCATTCAAACTCACCATCCTAGATGTGTTCGTCTCCATCGTTACACAATACATTCACAACTCTAGATACCACTTAATGAGAGGAAATCCACAATGCAACAGACTAATCCAACAACACAATTCATCTAAAATATCAAATGAAACGACAATTAACAAAACACACCAAATAACACAACACAATTTTAGCGTGGAAAAACCTCTGTTAACTAGGAGTAAAAAACCACGAGACCCGTAGGCCACTTAAATCTCCACTATACTCAAATAATGAGTATAATCAGGGTTCTCTCTAACACTAATTAGAGACATACATCAACATCATCAAGATCTATAATCAATCTTGGAATACAACAAGAATCAAGAGAGACAACCAACCAAAACAACCACACAAAAAACTGCACCTCTGAAGTGGACTCGTTAGATAGACTTAGAATGCTCAAAATCCGATCTCCACCATTTATAATGTACCTCTATGAGTGCTGAACGATTCACTAAAATCAGGACGATCCGACGGTGGGATTGTGAGAAAACTCCGATATCGTGGGGCAGCTCTGTGCTGAATTGAGGTTGCGGGAATTTCACTCTTCTCTCAATTTTTCTTTTGTTATTTGTCACTTTATGAATTATTGTCTTAATTCTCTTTGTTTTATAATAAAAAAGGTTTACACATACATGGGCTACTAACCCACATTCATTTTGGCCACTCCATATAGGAGGGATAGCCTAACAGATTTATGTATAGTTCGAATCGTTAGGTTCATGAGTCAACTCAATTATATAAAAGAAGAGTTATATTGACTCTAATAACAGGGTTAAAGACTTACTCCAAATTTTACTTCTATATTTTCTTCCAGTCTTATAAATTTTATTTTATTTCAATACTTTTTTAAACAATATTAATTGAAAATGTTAAATATAAAAAAATAATTAAATTTAAAAAAATGACTTATAAATCTGTGAATTAAATGAACTGAATCTAACGAGTTGAACCAAGTTGCCACTTTACTTAAAATAAATCAAATTTAAGTTTAAAAAAAGTTTAGATTGAACTCGAGTCGAGTTTAGAGCTGAGCTAATTATTATTGAGTCGAGCCGATTTTAAGTTTAAAAAAAAGTGTAATTCAACTTGACTCATTTCCAACCCTAATTATAGTAACTGGAGGTTCGTGGGCATTAAACTTCAAATCCTTGTAAAATAAGGTTTGTGGGCATATCCTGTTAAAAACTCTCAGGATAGTGTAAACTCTCAAGAAGAATTCTTGGGGAGAGGATTCAGTAATCTTCATTTATACCAAACCTCTATGTTTTGATAGTGTATTTCTCTTTGCCTTATCTCTTTTACTTTTCAATTATTTTCTTTTCTCTAGCTTTCCAACTATTTATTTATTCTGTTGCTTATTTACTTGTTTGTTTTTCAAATGATTTTAAATTATGATTTTATCAAAATATTGTAATTTTAATCAAAGATTTTCAAACCTCTAGAATTCACCTCCCTCTTGTGTTTGGAGTCTTATGTCCAACAAGTGACATCAGAGCATAACTCCTGTTTTAAGATTAATAGTTTTAGGAGGATGATGACGTCAAATATTTCTTCTAACAAGAGGACTTTTCTAAATACACCTCCACCGTTCAATGGTGATAGGTTTGATCTATGGGAAGCTTGATTTTAAATTTTTTTTGAAACTATTAATCCTAAATTATGGGAGGTTATATTCAATGGTATGTTTTTCCCCACTCACTATGTCAATGGTGATGTAGAGATAAGAGAAAGTTTAAACCTGATTTCATAGATAATTTTTTTTTATTTTGTCTTTCGGTGAAAATTAATTCCTTTATATCCTTAATTGTAATTACGTAAGTATCAAACAAGAGATAATTAACATACGAGTCCGAGAAGTTTAAATAAAAATGAATGTGAATGTTATCTTCACAAATGGTGTTCAATCATTAGAAATTTTGGATGATGTGTTAGAACCTTTATGACAAAAGATATCTAAGAATTAAGAATTTTAACCAGAAACCTAATCCAATCCTTAAATCAAGAGACAAAAGTTTTCATGATTTTCTAGAAAATTCTAGGAAGGAAGAAATCATCAAGAAACTTAACAAGTTGATTCAACTATTAAAAGATGAATGAATAAGCTCAAGAATCCTAGAAGAATCATTAGCAACTTCATTAAAAAGATATTTTGAAGAAGAAGAAAAATCAATGTAAACCATGTTAACAAGGAGAATATTTGCTTCAATCAATGAAGAAGATGAAAAAGCTTCAACCAGTGGAACATTTGAAAGCTGAAATGAGGAATAAGTCTCATTAATTAATATCCTTAGAGACTTAACATTCAGACAAGATCTTGAAGAATCAACTTTTGGAAAAATGTCTCAAAATCATTCATATATAGAATTTGATGAAGAAGATAAGCCAATAAAGGAAAGTTCAAGATGGTTATATGAATGATCTTGCAAAATGTTCTTCGAGAACATCTTGGATAATACTTCTAAATACTCATACAAGGAATCTCCTAAGGAATCATAAAGACATTCGAAGAGGATAAACATGTTTTCCTGAACTCCCTGATAAACAAGATAGTTGTGAGGTAACATTTTTATCGTACAAGCAGACATTTAAATTAAATGCTAAGTTAATCAAGGAACATTATAAGATGGAAATGAGCAACGTAGATATTAAAGAATATATTGAGTTACTAGGGAATATCAATAAAACTTTAATTTATGAAATCACTAATTGTTATACCCCAAATTTTACCCCTTAGATGTCATGACATTCTTGCATTTGCATTAGGGATCAATCATCCATGCATTGTCAACTAACCATCATATTTTGCTAGTTTGTTCCTCTATTGAAAGTTAGGGTTTGGCACAAGGAGAGGGTAAGGGCAAGATCCACAAGCCAAGCTCTCATACTTTTCAAGGTTTCCTAAGACACTTCTTGGCTCAATACATCCATCCCAAGTGCTCACTAGATGGTCAAGAAAGGTGTTTGAATTCATCTGGTCAAGAAAGCCAACTGAGGCTCCAAAAGCTCAATCTTTGGTCTTGAGGGCTAATCATGACGTTTTCAAATCAAATTCCATGATCTCATGTGATTGGATCAAGAGAAATCAAAGAGAAACCATAAAATCAGGAGTTGTGAGATTAGGGTTTTGACCTGAGGAATTACAAGGGAATCTTGGTATGATCAGTCAATGTCTTGATTGGTTCATCAACCAATTGAGCTTACTTACGTTCAAGGGACCTCATTCATTAAGAAATCAAGATTAGTTGGCTCTCATCACAAGTGAAATGAGCCTCAAGTTCATCTGGCCCCAAATTAGAGTTTTATCAGAAAAAGTCAACCATGCTTTTGACTTTTGACCAAGGCATGATCCCAAGTCTTAGGACATGATTCCATATGTTCATACACACCCTTGGAAGTCATCTATGAGGTTTGGGAAGTTTGAGAAAGTAAGATCACCAAGGATCACACAGTTGAATTCATGAAGAAATTAAGGTTTCATCTGAAAAGTCAAACCTTTGACTTTTGGCATTTTGGGTCCAAGATGAAGCATTCAAGCCATATTCCATCAAGACATGTTTGATCTTTGAATTGGAGCATGAAAAATCAAGGTTTAATAGGTTTCTTGCAAAAAGGGTAAAGTTGGATAAATGAAATTTTTCTAAGTGTGAAAAACCCTAGTCCTTATGTGAACTTTGAAGAGTCATAACTTTCAATCCACACATCCATTTTTTGTAATCCAAATCTCAATTTGAAGCCCTCACTTTGAACTTTAAAGTGTATTAGAGGGCCATACCCCAAAAGATGCTTAATTTTTAAGTTATGAGGCTTGGAAGTTTAAGTCAAGTTTAGGACTTAGTGAAATTTCACATTTTCCCTTAATATGCAGCCAACTTCAACCCAATTTTTCACCTTGATCCATTTGGATTCAGAACCTTGAGTGAACATAAACATGGTAGAACATACTTGGGGCTTTCCAAAAAGTACTAGAACACCCCAATCCAATGTGTGAGCAAGGAGTTTCGAATTCTGAAGTTTAGGTCACCAAACTTGAGTTTTAGGTCATGATCATGTTAATTCAAGTTGCAAAACCACTTCAAATCTGCTTGATCTTGTTTGGCAGACCTTGTTACTTGTAAATCTCACTCAAATCAAATAATTACAATTGCTTTTGTTGTATTATCCTAGTGGTTTAAGTATTATCTCATGAATCTTGCTATTTTTGGCATAAAGGTAACATTTCCATTTACATAAAGCCCCTTTAAGCAAAGGTCAACTTGTCTTGAGCTCCTAAACTGTTTCTTCTGCACCAAAACCTTTCTTTGCACAGAAGCAAAGTGTCTGAGCTTTTCAACAAATCTAGAAAGCATTGTACCTCACATTGGAACTCAACAATCCTTGAAACCACCACTTTAATCTCAACCAAACCATGAACCAACCAAGCTAGAATTCTGCAATCTGATCCCTCTCACTCTTGTGCCCATAAATAGAACCTCTAAACACACTTCTAAACACACAAAAATTCAGAGAGAAACCTCAGCAAACTCATCCAAATTCAGTTCTTGCAATCAAGCAACTTTTGTGCCAAGCAAGAACACAACATGCACAAACTTTGCCAAAATCATTTCCAGTCACAAAACCACTCAACCAACCACTCTAACACATCACAAAACATGTGTTAAAACTACTCAAATCATCACCACCACTAAAAATCTCTCAGAACCAAAAGTCAACTCTCAAACCTAAAGAAAGTTAACTTTCTGTATTTTTTAAGACCAGTCTTGATTCCTTCCATTTCCAATCATTCTAACACTTCAAACACCCTCCATAAATCACCATTCAGCTGCTCAAAGCTTGGATTTGCAATTGTAACTTCATTTCTTGAAGTTTCACTTTTGGTTATTTTCCATTTCTTGCAAAAGGGATTCTCCATTCTATTCACTTGTTTTTCTTGGAGTCTAAGCATTCAACCAGGACCTTTGAAGCATATTGTAAGTGTCCAAGGCCTTGTCTCAGTTCTGTAACATCTCTTGAAAGTTTTACAAGATTGACTACAAGAGGTAAGTTCATTTCAAAACCCAACTCATTTAAGCATGATGATTTTTGATGTACACTGAATATGATTAGCTTAAATAGGTTGTATATGATGTGTTTGACTCATTGAACATGACTTAGCATGACTGTAGTGGACAGTGTATTAGAAAATGCAAGAATGATCATGTTTAGGAACCTCTATCGTGTTTTGAGTTAGAGACACCTTTTTCCAAAACCAACTGGACCATTGGATTCCTTGTTGAAAATCACACAATTTAGGTTTTTATAGCTTACATTTTCATGGATTATTGAAGGAGTTAGAGGTGTTTTTGTAACTGGTCAGATTCTAGGTCATGACCAGGTTCAGCTATGGCGCTATGGCCATTTTGCTTTTAGAAACTTGTTTCATATATTATTGTTTAGGTTCAGTTTAATAAACGGATGTAACGGCCACCCCAATGGCACAATACTTGCCTTGCCTTTGCCTTGTATCTCTCATGACTTGGGTTTGATCCTTGTCATCAACCCTTTTGCCAACACGCGTGTTTTCTGAATTTTCACCTGGAATCTTCTCATTTAATTTTCTGAAAGCATATATTAACAAGTCACATAACCAGCACAGCTGGTTAAATGTTTTGCCATGAAGCCAAGGGCGTGGGTTCAAACCCCATTGGGACCCTTTCCTTTATTTTTAGTATTTGGTTTTTTATTTTCTTTCACAAACTTTGAAAATCCATAACTTCTTCATTTTTAGGGTTTTCAACCCATTCTTTTTGCATTCTTTCACTCTTTTTGCCTATTTTATTTTGAAATTAAAATTTTCCTAAAAAATATTTATTTTTAAGGCTTTGGTTCATGTGTAAAGTGTAGGTTTATTTTAGGGTTTACTTAGGAGGATTTGTTACTTCCATGGTTATACCACTTGGTTTCCCTTGTATTTTTGAGACTTATACAACTTGTCTTAACACATTTAGACCCTTGAACCATACTTTGGACTTGTACACATTTGTATAGTTTGATTTAGGTACACTTTTAAGTGTATATGTTTATATGTTTAAGCTTGTAAACTTTTGTCATCCCTTTTAAGTTTTAACTAGGTCTTTACCTTCACTTAGAACTCTTTCCCCATGTTTTATAACATCCTAATGTATATAAACTTTCAACTTAGTTCACACCATGTACATATGTGCCTAAAACACTTAAGCTTTCCCTTTCTTAAAAGTGGATTTCAAGTATAAACTTAGGTGATACTCTCCCTCTTGTATAAAGTTTATATCAAATCATAGTATCATGTTAGGTCATCACCTAATTGATCAATATGTATAGATTTATATCATACTCCATTTAGGTATTTACCTTGTCCAAATTGATATATAGTTCTTGAACATATTAACTTGACACTTGTATACTTTCTTAAATGCTTACTTTGAATGTCATCACATTCACCATCATCATCCATGTATTATATCCATGTGTTTATTACCATCATTAAATCTATGTGTGAGTATCAATTGTTATCTTTTATTTTCCAACTTTATTAAGTTATCCCCTTAAGTAAGTCTAGCTTGTTAGGTTTTCTCCTTAACCCTCTTTATCCCCTCCTTCCAAAGGAAAGTCTCTCTATTGACTTTAATGCCATAGATAGCTCATTACCCCTTGGCCTTATTAGAGCCATCATCTACCCTTGGCCTCATTAAAGCCATTCCTTTCCCTTGACCTTATTAGGATCAATCCCTTGGCCTTATTAGAGCCATTCCTCCTTGACCTAGCTTAGGTTAGGATCTTTACCCCTCTTGTGAGCACTATCATCATAGATGTTTACTTCCCTCTTTGGCCTCATTAGAGCCACTTACCTTACAACTTAGGTTTAACCTAGAGTTCTTCAGCTCTATGTGAACATCATCATAATGATGTTCCATTTCCCTTTGGCCTTATTAGAGCCATTCACCCCTTTAACTTAGAAATTAGAATAGAGTTCTTAAACTCTATGTGATTCTCATCATAATGAGTATTCACTTCCCTTTTGACTTTGTTCAAAGTCAACTTCTTAGACTTACCCTTTCAACTTAGACTTAGAGAGTTCTTTAATTCTGTACAAGTATCATACTCATTCCCCTTGGAACTTTGACCATAGTCAATGGTTCCTCACCCTAGTTGAGGTGAACTACGAATGCTCTGATTTCATCCATATTAGGATACGTATGCACGAGATGTGACGTCTTGGCAAGCATACTTAGCGTACATACCCCTAGGTCTTTACCATTAGGCCTTTACCTTTAGTACCTTGGACTTTACCATATGTCTTTATCTTACCTTAGCAGATTCTCTTAGCAAGCAAACAATAGCATAACACAAATACAAACAAGAGGTTCCTCTAGAGTACTATAGATATCTAGGATGCTAACACCTTTCCTAGATATAACCAACCCCCGAACCTTAGATCTCTTAGCTGTGTCTTTACATAGCACACTTAGGGTATTTCTTCGATCTTTACACTTTCCTTTGGATAAATCAAAGCTCGGTGATGAATTTCAAAGATGTGTGATTCAAGTTAATTAGTAGCTTGGTATCTGATTCTCACCGCAACAGAAATGGCGACTTCACTGGGGAATTTTTTTAAGAGGGTTAAACCCACCTTGTTTTATTTGTGTTATTTATATGTTTTGCTTGTTTGTATATATGTACATATCTGTATATCCGTGTTTTCTTGGGTTTTTCTGTTTAGCAGGGTTGCTACATTTGAGTGGTGAGATGAGTCCTAACCCAGACTTGAGAGCACACATATGATAGGATTGTGGTGTAATCAATAGTCGGCTGTTGGGAGTAGTCCTAACATGTTTGGCATATGATGACCACTCTCAGTGGAGGCCCCTTTGGGATTACTGATGTCTGATGCGAGTAATCATATTGATGTCACTCTTTCTGACCTGGGAGTCCGTGATACTGAGGACCTTTAGTTACCCTTCACCCCCACTTGGCCTTTTTTAGGACGTAGTGCAGTGATTATCCAAGTATAGACCTGTGATGGTTGCCATGCGATACTACACTCATACGAGTTTATCTTGAGAATATTATTAACTCGCACGAGTAGTCGTGTAGGCCGATAATATCCGAGATTTATCGATGACTCTGGGAACTTTTTAGAACCCCGTTTTACAAATGATAAACCCATAGTACACATCTCTTGGGATGGGTAGACCATGGCTCCACGCATGTGACCCCTAAACCTATGCTCTTTTTATGTTGTTGCATGTGTTTGAGTGTTTATCTTTGTTTGTGTGTTTTGTGCATCACATACATTCATCCATGCATCCATTGTTGGTTTTAAGGAACTCAACCGTCTTTTCCTTTGCAAATCATAGGTATCATGGATTTTGAGAAAAGGAACACTAAAAAGTACAATTTCAAGAAGCCCAACTTGGTAGAGTTGAGAAAGCTGGCAGCTTTGGTGTCTTGCCCCGAAGACTTCAGGAAACGCTATGGAAGGTTGATCGGTATCCTTAGGACTAAGATGGAGGATGGAGTCCTTGACATGTTGGTGCAGTTTTATGACCCTCTTTACCATTGCTTCACCTTTCCCAACTACCAACTTGTTCCAACTTTAGAGGAGTATTCTTATTGGTTTGGTCTACCTGTATTGGAGCAAGACCCTTTCAGTGGTTTAGAGAAGATTCCTTCACCAAAGGATATTGCTGATGCTATCCACTTGGAGATGTCTGAAGTCAAGGCTAACTTACCACCAAGAATGGAATTAAGGGCATACCCTCTAAGTTCTTGAGAGATAAGGCTTTCTACTTAGCTAAAATGAACAGCATAGATGCCTTTGAAGCAACCTTCACATTACTTGTCTATGGATTGGTTTTGTTTGCTAACGTTGAAGAGTTTGTTGATCTCAACGCCATTCGGATCTTCCTAAGTGGAAACCATGTATCCATATTACTTGGTGATACTTATCACTCCATTCATCACAGAACTCTAAAGGGAAATGTGACCATCTTGTGTTACGCACCTTTACTTTACAAGTGGTTTGTTACGCATTTGCCTCAGACAACATGCTTTAAAGATAATCCAGACAAGCTCCGTTGGTCTCAGAGAATCATATCTCTCACTCACACTGATGTATTTTGGTACGACTCAGCCTATGACAAGGGAGTCATCATTGATAGTTGTGGCCAGTTCCCCAATGTCCCACTCCTTAGTATTGTCGTAACCTGAAATTTGACCTCCCTCTTTTGTCTTTTGCATAAGCATGTGCATTAGCATCGTCGGCATATGCATTCAAACTTTTCTCTGTGTGTTTCTTGTTGCAGGATTTTCAGGTTTTTAAGCCCGATTAATCGCATCCTCACAAGATGATCTCACCATCAAAATAAGCTCAAAGTAAAGGTTTCCATGTTTACTCATCCAAACAAGAGGTGGAATATCGAAATCGGGACTTCAGCATTATTTCCTAAGCAATTTGGGCAAAATTTGACTGGAGTAACCGGTTAACACAGGGTGAGTAACCGGTTACTCAGTGCAAAATTGCAGTTCCTGCTGCAATTTTGGGACAGCAGCCATGCACTCTCCTTGGTCATTGATTCTACAGTATTCTAGCAATGTGTGGAATATTCTAGACATCTCTAGACATTTCAAGGCTATTCAATTCAATCTAAGTGCTTTTGCTCTAATGTTTCACTTCAAATTGAGTGCACCATGTTCCTTGTTTTACAAGCATGTCAACCTTTGGATGTTGGAGTTCACATTGGGATTGTTACCGACTTGGTTCTAACTAACTGAGTTAACCACCTTGACTCGGTGAGTCAAGCCTAACTAACTCCTAGCCTAATTCCAAACCCAAAGCTAAATCCAAAGCAAGCTCCAAACCTCTCACACTCTAAACCTAAAGTCTATATAAATAGCGCTTCACTCATTTTTCAAGGACTCTCAATCATTTTCTCCAATTTCTCACAATTCACTCTCAATTCTCTCACATTCTCTCTGATTTTTCTCTATTACATATTCATTTTCATCTCAATTCTCTTCCAAAACCTCACCAAAGCTCATTTCTACTTTGAAGGATAATCATTTTTACATCAAAAGTGATTATTTCTTGAGCTCAACCTTCATCATTCTTGCTATTATACTTGGATTTCTGTAATTCTATTGGCTTGTGGATTAATCTTGATTATTTTCCGCAATATTCAACGGTTCAAATTCACATTTTGGAGCTTTATCGTATTTTGCTCGGTTTCGACGCGTTTCGTCACCAAATCGAATATTTCTCTGGTTTTCTTTAATTTTCTGCATCAAGACCACTTTGCAACAATTACCAAGGCACATCTCAGCCTTGTAGGTTGGTGGATCTTATTTTACTCTCTGTTTCGATTATTTATGCGCATTTCCGATTTAATTTCGATCGTTTTTCGGTTTGATTTGCCATATATTTGATTGATCTTTGATCTCCATGATTGATGCTTGCAATTTGTGTTAATTGTACTTACATGATGTAATTTTCATGCACAAATTCATGATCTAGCATGTGGTGGTTGTTATAAGTGATTATGTGCTGAAAATCACTTTTGAAAAACTGTTTTTTCTGTTATTGTAGCCACTGTCACAGTGGTAACCGGTTAACACATGGTGAGTAACCGGTTACTCAGTGTAAATTTCACCAAAAAATGCAAAATTTCAAATAAGTAACCGGTTAACACAAGGTGAGTAACCGGTTACTCAGTGTAATTTTCACCAAAATACGCAAGTTTTCAAGCAAGTAACCGGTTAACGTTTGGTGAGTAATCGGTTACCACTGTACAGAATGGCCATTTTCTTGCATTTTTTAGTGTGTTTGCCATGCTTTCTTCCCTTAACTTCCATGGATCCGTATGCTTGATATTTGTGGATGTTTTAAGTGTTGTTTAACTTCTGGTTGAAGCATGTTTGTCAAATTTTCGATGCTCGTTTTTGCATTTATCGATTATTTGCAATTTTGGCAATGTTTGTTCATGAACATCTTGCATTCCATTTGATCACTTGTTAACATGTTTTGCAATGCATACTAATTGTCATTGGGTACTATTTTTGCATTTCATTTTTTACTTTGCATTGAGTTTGTTCTTGATTGAGCAAATTTAATTTTGTATAATCAATAATTCACACCTTTTGCTTTAATGATTTTCCATTCTCTTTGGAAAATTGTTAGCATAGCACTTCCCCTTGATTAATTGATCGAAACCATGTTTCGATTAAGTTGATCTTCCCCTTCCCTCTCTTTAGGATCTCTCTAGAGCTTCTCTTTCTGGATCCCCTACGGAGTTGGAGTTTTGCGCTACGCATAGCCGAGGAGCACTGTACAAACTGAAGCTGTTACGCTGTTCATTTCACAACACACGTGAAGCACTGTACAATTTGGAGCTGTTGTGCTGTCCGCTTCAATTTCTGCACTACACTCTGTGTGTTAGAGAAGGAATGAGAATGGAGAATTCCTACTCTCATTCTGACTACTTCAGGTAGGGGACGAATGACCCTGTGCTTGGCTTAGTCACCTCTAATCCCAGGCGGTAGCGTATCCTCTTCCTCAGTCGAGTTGATCTGTGATCACTCCTTTCTCTTTCAACCCTTCTTTTGATCAATCACCATTCTTCTTGGTTGAGATCATGGTTTTGCGCTTGCAAACTCTCTTTGTTTCAATATTCCTTTATTCTTGTGGTCGATCATCGCTTTTTGATTACCCTGAAGAGTCGCATTTCCTTTTCTTCGGTTAATCACAGTCTGTCTGTTAAAACCGATAATCCCTGGAGTTCGCAACCTTCTTTTGGTTCTTCTCCTTTGTTTGGTTAATCACTGCCTGTCAGTTAAAACCCCATTGTTTGCACTCCTTCTCAGTTAACCACAGTCCGCCTGTTAATACACTAAGTTCCTTGGGTTAATCACCTTCTCTTGGTTAATCACCCATTTGTTCAGTTAACCACAGTCCGTCTGTTAAAACACTGAGCCCTTTCGAGTTAATCACCTTCTCTTGGTTAATCACTCGGTCCTTTTGGTTAATCACAGTCTGTCTGTTAGAACCGAACCCCCAGTAATTGGAAACCTCTTCTTGGTTCGAATACTTGCACCATTTGGTTAGCAATCTCTTTTGGTTCAATACCCTTTTCGTTGGTCAATTGTGGTCTGTTCAGTTAATACCAACATCCCTTTTGGGTCACGACCTTCGATCGGTCCTACACCCGTCTTTCTGGTTAATCACAGTTTTCTCTGTTAAAACCAATGCTTCTCTATCCCCACAGAGGTGCAATCCTTTCTTTCCTCGGTTAACCACTGTTTATCAGTTAACATACCGAGGTTCCCTCAGAGTCAAACACCTTCCCTTGGTTCAATACTCTCCCCTTTAGTTTATTGCAGTCCGTCTATTGACACCAAAACCTTATCCCCACCAGAGTCTTACTTTCTCTTTTCGGTTAACCATTGTCAACCAGTTAATATACCGAGTTTCTTTATTCTCTTGGTTTTGACACCAGCCCTTTATTCGATCCCCAACCGGGTTGTTTACCCCTTGATTCCTAGCAGTTTCTTTGATTCTTTTCTCCCTTGTGGAGTTCTTTCTATTCTTTTTACTCCGGTATTTTCCTGGTTTTGACACCAATCCTTTTTGTTATCCCCAGCGAAGTTTCTTTCCTACCTTTTTCTCCCTTGATTTTGACACCATTTCTTTTCTAGTTCTTGTGCAATCTCTCTTACTGTTCGATTTTCCCCAGTCGAGTATCCCTTTTGCTCTTGGTTCTGACACCACCTTTCCCTTCTTTGTTTGGTTTCCCGTTTGGTTCCCCTAACTACAGAAGCTCTGATTCTGCATTCGTTCGAATGTCAGATACGTAGGCACGAGATCGCGATGATCTTGGCGAGTACACTTCCACCCTTCCTTCTTTCCTTCCCTTTTCTCTGTCCCCTGGTTCCTCTGAACTACAGCGCTCTGATTTCCTCATTGCACTATGAGGGTACGTAGGCACGAGGGCCCCAATCCTCCGCGAGCACTTTCTTTTCTTTCTTGCTTTTCCACTTTCTTCTTTTCTCTCTCCTTTTCTTAGCTAGAAGCCTTTAGATAGATAACCCATCCAAGCCTAGAAGCAAGCAAAATGGTTCCCGTCGAGTACGACGGATGTGTTAGGTGCTAGTACCTTCCTTTCGCATAACCGACCCCCATTCCCGTTTCTCTTCCCTTTGGGTTTTATCGATATTTTCCCTGTCCTTTGGGACTAAATAAAGTTCGGTGGCGACTCTGTGTTATCTTTGAGTATGCGATTCACTCAGGTATCAACCAGCCATCTTCAGCTGGGGAGTCCTTGCGCTTGCAGGTTGGGGTCTCGCCTAGTTTTCTTGGCTTTTCTTGCTTGTTTGGGTGTTTATCTTTCGCGCTTTACTCACTTTATCTTTATGCTTTAGCTTTATGTTTATTTACTGCATTCATTTACTGCTTTGAATATCCATATGCTGCATATTTTGGATATTTGCTATATTTTCTGTTGTTTTTGGGATGGGTAGATATTAGTGGAGAGAAAGGTCCTAACACCGGGCCTAGTATACACATAGGCTAGAACATGGATAGTCGTGAGGCCTACGTTTTGCGTGTTGGGTTATCACGAGAGCCACATCCCAGATCGTGATTCGCTTGGGAATACTTCCATCCTGTGAGAATTCACTACGGGGGGGGGGGGGGGGTTTCATTCTGAGTCCTATGGTTTGGGCGACCTTTCTAGGGACCACCTTGTTGTGTCTAGATCAAACCTGTGAGGGGGATGGGTTTTTGCAGGAAAACAAGCCACTTCATACCTTTGTTCTCTCACACATCAGATTTTTCACCGACATATCAGATTATGTTGCACCGACATAGAATTATATGCAGATATCCAGATTATTCAGATTGGATTGTTCAGACAGTGATGGCTTCCTGTTGTTTGTGTTGCATATCATTTCATCTTGTAAATTAATTTTTGCATGTGCATTTCTAGGTATTCGAAGACTTATCTTTTGTTGGCACTATCATGGAGATGAGTACTGGTTGCCGAGGCATTTTCAGCTACAAGTTTGTGGAGCCTAAGTTGGGTATTTTGAGAGGTCTAGCATCCCTGTTGGTGGGAGATCACAGAGGGGTCTTCATAGATACTTATGGTAATATGTTGACCATCCTCAACACTGAAGTTAACATTACCGCCATTCATACTCTGGTTCAGTTCTACGATCCGCCGTATAGGTGCTTCACATTTCAGGATTACCAGTTAGCCTCTACACTCGAGGAGTATGCTTATATTCTGGGGGTTGAGATCAAGAAGCAGGTTCTGTATGTTTACACTAGTGGTTGTCCGAAGTTTCCCCTGATTACTGATGCACTTTGCATTAGTAAGAAGAAAGTGGAGGATAATCTCAAGACCAAAGGAAAGGGTAGTCGAGGGTTTGCTTCGAAGTTCTTGGTTGGCAAGGCCACTTCTTTTACTAAGGATGGGAACTAGAAGGCTTTCAACGCCGTTCTCGCTCTGCTGATATATGGGATTGTCTTGTTTCCGAACATGGAGGATTTCGTAGATCAGGCTGCTATCAGTATCTTCTTGTCCAAGAACTCTGTTCCGACACTTCTTGCTGATACCTACCATTCTATTCATTCCTGGAATGAAAAGAAGAAAGGAACCATTGTCTGTTGTGCTCCTTTGCTGTGCCGATGGTTCATGTCTCACATTCCACAGAAGGGTCCCTTTGTTGAGAATAAGGGTAATCTCAAGTGGTCGCAACGAATCATGTCTCTTCCTGCCGATGACATTTCTTGGTATTCTCGAGTCTTCGACGACGTTCTGATCATTCTTCATTGTGGGAAATTCTCCAATGTGCCTCTCTTGGGTACAAAGGGTGGAATTAACTACAATCTGAGAATGCCCTTCTGACAGTTGGGATACCTATAGTCGCCAAGCTTGATCCTAAGGTAGTGGAAGAATTCATCTTTCATGACGGTGTTGATGACATGGGATTGCTGAAGAGGTTTAGTGCCGCATGGTCTCAGATTCACCTCGAAGGAAGAGCCAATTTGGGTAAGAAGAATTGCGTAGCCAAGGAAGCTTATACACTTTGGGTCAAGGAGCGTGTCAAAGAGATCTTGTTGCCATTTTCTCCCGAGCCTTCCATGAATGCCAAGCCTCCTGAACTTGCCATTGTTCCTCCATCCGAGGTCGACCAACTCAAGCTGATTATTGAGAAGTTGAAGAAGGAGAATGTTGATCTTCGTCTCAACCTTGATAGAGTCACTTCCGAGAAGGATGGCCTATAGATTGAGCTCTGCCAGAAGCGCGAGCGCATGCTCAAGGAGGTGGAGGTTGAACAGAACAAGCATAGGAAGGTGGGTGATGCTTTGAAGAGCACCTATGAGGGACATGCTTCAAAGAAAAGACAACTTGCCGATGCTCATTACCAAGCCTACAAGGATGAGCTGAGCTACAACAAGCAACTTGAAGAGCTTCGAGGGAAGTTATCCGAGTTCAAGACGAAGTGGCAAAGTGAGCAAGATCGTGCTAATCCGTTAGCAAAGGACCATTCTCAGTGTCAAGCTAAGCTCGACAAAGTCTTTGGTGATATTCAGAAGATGTAGGATCAAGCACATCAAAGCCGAGAACAAATCAGTCAGCTCAACACAGAGAGTACTCACTGGGAGCATCAGAGTTGTCATCTGCAGAACCTCCTGGATCAGAAAGAGGCCTTTCTTCAGGATATGCTTCAGGGACCTAACCATTCTTTGCTGCGTAACCTCATGAAGGATGCGAAGTATTGGAGTGAGAGGCATGGCCGTCTAGCCAGATTTGCTGAGCATGCATTGGAGGACTTACCTGGGTTGTTGAGGGATGCATATGATGATGTATTGCCACACCAGATTCCTTGGGCTGTTTTCCACTTGTCTGTTTTTAGGGTGGTCTTTGATAGAATCCATGCGGATTTTATTGTAGCCCAAAAGGCAGATATTTGACTTGTACTCGACTTGTACTGTTTTCCTTTATGAATGCAGTTTCTTATCAATCCTATTTTCTACACCTTTGCTTATATGCTTTATGATTATTGTCAATAAAGATAAGTTTAAGAATTCCTGGAATTTAAACTTTATTTTTGCATGCATATCATACATTCATTTGCACACATATGCACGTCCCTTCATCCGGAACCGTTGCTCATCCTTGTCCACCTTCCTTGTAGCAAGACGACGACTCGACATCGGTATTTTACTCGCTCAAACAAATGCAGAATCATGGCTGACTTCGAAGCTGAGAACGCTGCTTACAAGGAAACTCTGGCTCAAATCCAAGGTCGGATGGATCAATTTCAAACGAACATGGATGCCATTATGGAACTCCTTCGCGCTCAGAGGGACGCTTCTGCCGCTGCTGCCACTGTTGTTGCGACTTCTACTGATGCTACCATTGTCACTCCTGTTGTGACCAATTCTCTTGTTGTTACGGCTACTCCTGATGTTGTCCCTATTCCTGCTACTGTTGAAGTACCCGTTGAGCCCGTGAATCAGCCTGTTGTCCAGTCCCGTGTGAACAAGATGCCCGCTGGTTTCCCATGGGGCATGCCTCCAAATTACACTCCTCAGATTGCAAATAATGGTAGTGTCTTCCTTCCATATCAGCCTTTTGGTACCCCCATGCCTAATGGGAATGTGGATGCATATCCATGGGGCATGCCTACTTCAGTCCCACCCCCAGTGGTGAGTGATAATCCTGAGAATCCTTAGGCTCAGGCTCACCAGACTTCTGGGTTGGCTGACATTGAAACTCCTGAGGAAGAAGAGCATGTGTATAGAGGTCCTCCTATTCATGTTCCGGTTTCATCTCAAGCTGCTCAAGCTGCTGTTCAGAATACTCATCCTGGGATGTTCTATCCTGGGGCTTCTTCCTCAGCTGCTGTGATACCTCCTCCGCATTACCCGTTTGGTGTTCAGATGGGTCAAAATGCTGGTCAGATGGTTAATCCGGGTTTGGTATATCCTTCTCAGTTTTCTACTCCGCAAGTGAATGCTCCGGCCGCATCTCAGCTACCAAATCCTCAGGTTATGGTCAGAGCCACTAATCAGAATAGACCTGCTGACTACAAGTTGTTGGAAGACCGTATCAGAGCTATTGAAGGGTTTTCTACTTTTGGCATGGAGGCCAAGGACTTGTGTTTGGTTCCGAATGTTATGCTGCCGCAGAAATTCAAAATACCTGAGCTGCCAAAGTATAAAGGTTTGAGTTGCCCGCGTAGTCACATCACTATGTACTGTAGGAAGATGGCATCCTATATTGATAATGATGAACTGCTTGTTCATTGTTTTCAAGATAGTTTGTCTGGTGCTTCATTGGATTGGTACATGGGCTAAGAGCGCAGCAAGATCCGTACTTGGAGGGATTTATCTGAAGCATTCGTGAAACAATACAAATACAACCTTGTTCTAGCACCTACTAAATTACAGTTGCATAATCAATCTCAATGCTCAGCCGAAACATTCAAAGAGTATGCATAAATATGGCATGCGATGGCATCTCGTGTGCGACCTGCTCTCTCCGATAATGAGTTGGTTGACATCTTTATGGGTACATTGCAAGGTTCCTACTATGAGAAAATGATAGGTAGTTCTTCATCAAACTTCGCTGATGTTGTAACCATTGGTGAACGGATTGAAAATGGTTTGAAGACTGGAAAGATTCCTGGAACTGCTTCCCAGCAGCCGGCCACTAGAAAATCTCAGAACAGTCAGTCAAAAAAGAAGGAAGGTGAAGCCAACGCTGTGACCAATCAAGTTTCTCCGCAGTATCAAGCTCCCATGGCACCCATGCCATATTATCAATATCCGTACATTGCTGCTGCACAATATCAACAACCTTCATATCAGTATCATCCGCAACAACCAGTTTAGAATGCTCAGAATCAGCAACAGAATCAGCAGAACAAAAAATCAGCAGAATCAAAATCGGCAAAACAACAATAATCAAGGGAACTGCAAGCGTCTGAATTTCGACAGAATTCCGGTATCATACACCGAATTGTTTCCTTACTTGGTTCACCAAGGGGCAATTGTCCCCAAACAGATTGCACTTGCAATTCCTCAATTTGGCCCGAAGTATAATCCAAATGCGTCTTGTGCCTATCATGCTGGATACATAGGACATACAACCGAGGATTGCTTTGTTTTCAAAACCAAGGTTCAGGAACTCATTGATAAGAAAATTCTGACTTTCGCTGAGGAAGGACCTAATATTCAGAATAATCTATTGTCGAATCACAATGGACCTGCGGTTAACATGATTGAGGATAGTTCAAAGGCTGAATTGATCATGGATGTTGACGAAGTAAAAACCATGATGAATGTAGTTTACAAGAAATTGAATGAGCATGGGCTGTTGAAAGGGTTGCATGGTAAATGTCAGATTTGTGACGATAATCCCAACCAGTGTCGAAGGCTGAAAGGTTGTGTCCAGATTTTGATGAAACGTGGTGAAGTTCAATTTGCCAGATCTAAGCCAGTTGAGGAAGTCGCTGCCATCAAGCCATTCACCATTGTCTATAGGAAGGTTCCTGTGGAATCCCCTAAGCAGAAGAAGGTGCAACCCATTGTTGTTTGCCCGCCAAAGCCATTTCCGTATCAGAATTCTAAGGAGGTACCTTGGAGATATGGATCTATTGTGTTTTCTAGAGATCAAGAGATAAGGTTTACGAAATCTGAGATCATAAATGTTACAGCCGTTGGAGGTATGACTTGTAGTGGACGAGTGTTCGCTCCGAAGGTCACTACAAAGCCCGTTCAAGTTCCAACCATTGTTTCTCCCAAGGAGACGCCTGCAACCTCTGTTATTCAACAAGGGGCATCCAATGCCATTCCAGTGCCGACTATTCCATCTGAGGATGTGTCAAAGAGAAAAGTGACACTCGATGATCAAGAGTTCCTTAAGTTTATCAAGAAAAGTGATTTTAAAATTGTGGATCAGCTGGGACAAACACCCTTGAGGATCTCCATCTTGTCCTTACTCATGAGTTCACCCGTGCACATATCAGCTTTATTGAAGGTCTTGAACAGTGCCCATGTCATGCATGATATATCCGTCGTCGAGTTCGATGATGTAGTGACCAATATAACTGCAAGCAAATATTTGGTTTTTAATGAATCAGAATTGCCTCCTGAAGGAAATGCCCACAACAAAGCACTGCACATATCTATTACCTGTACAGATATCCTCTTATCTCGTGTTCTTGTAGACACCGATTCTTCCCTCAATGTGATGCCCAAGGGAACATTGAGTGAATTATTGGTAGAAGGGGGCAAGATAAGACCCAGCTCCTTGGTTGTCAGAGCCTTTGACAGTTCGCGAAGGCAAGTTATCGGAGATGTGGATTTACCCATTAATGTTGGGTCGTATTTGTTCACCATTACTTTCCAAGTGATGGATATCAATCCGGCATACAGTTGCCTATTGGTCGACCATGGATCCACGCCGCTGGGGCAGTTACCTCCACTTTACATCAGAAATTGAAATTCATGTTCGACGATCTGCTGGTCATCGTCTGTGGTGAGGAGGATCTGATCGTGAGCGAGTTATCGTCTTTTCGATACATCGAGACCGAGGAAGGCATAGCTGAGGTGCCATTGCAGTGTCTCGAGTTCGAAGATGTCGACTCTGCTTAAACTAGTCAGAGTAGATCACCACAAGTGACTTTAACTTCTCCTAAGAGTGCTAAAGAAACCATAGAAAGAGGTGCCTTACCAGGCTGGGGGCATGTGATTGATGTGGTTGAAAATCATAATCATTTTGGTTTGGGTTATCGTCCGAGTCTACGGTCACATGGTCAGAATCAGTGCAGTGCAATCAAGTTCAATAGCGCGGGTTTCCAACAGGGTGACATCGTGGCTGCCATTGATGAGGCTGGTCCTAGCAATCAGATTCCAAGTTTTGTGCGCAAGTGTCCACCGGGTTTTAAGCTCAACAATTAAACATCTATTGTGATTCCTATGGTTTTCCCATATAACATGTAATGCATTTTGCTTTTTCCTTTCCCTCGTCCTCGCCCGAGACGAGTGGATAGCTTGTAAGGGCCTCACTTTTTTCAATATTATGTGATCAATAAATAAATTTTTTTTTGCATTAAAAATCACGCTCTATTTTCTTTTCTTTATTTTACTTTTACACAAACAAATGGCAAAAGTTTCTTTTATTTTCACCTTTCAAAATAGCTCATTCTAAACATATTCATAAACAAGCAGAAATAATAAAAGCATTGATAACAACATGGCAAACATCCATTGTAATTCTGGAATTCCAATTAACCAAGCCGAAGAAGATGGTGAGGAAGATTATGAGCACGAGCATAAAGAGATTCAGTCGCACAAAGAGCCAGTGGAAGTTGCCAATATTGGTACTAATGAGGTCAGAAGAGAAGTCAAGGTTGACGCGTCCCTCGCAAAGCATGTACACTCCGAGTTGGTCAAGTTATTAAAAGAGTATGTTGATATCTTCGCCTGGTCCTATCAAGATATGCCTGGGTTCGATATCGACATCGTTGAACATCACTTGCCACTCAAGCCCAGATGTCCTCCTGTCAAGTAGAATCTCAGGAAGACTAGACCCGATATGGCACTCAAAATCAGAGAAGAGGTAAAGAAACAGTTTGATGCTGGGTTCCTCGCCACATCTGAATATCCTGAATGGATCGCCAATGTTGTCCCAGTTCCAAAGAAAGATGGTAAAGTCAGAATGTGTGTGGTTTATGGAGATCTCAACAAGGCAAGCCCGAAGGATGATTTTCCTTTGCCTCATATTGATGTCTTGGTGGATAACACAGCACAGTTCTCTGTCTTTTCGTTTATGGACGGTTTCTCAGGATATAATCAGATCAAAATGTCCCCAGCTGATATGGAGAAGACTACTTTCATCACGCCATGGGGTACATATTGTTACAAAGTCATGCCATTTGGTCTAAAGAATGCAGGGGCAACATACCAGCGTGCCATGACAACCCTCTTTCACGATATGATTCATAGAGAGATTGAGGTTTACGCGGACGATATGATTGCCAAGTCCAAAACTGAGGATGATCACCTGGTTCATCTAAAGAAACTGTTTGACAAACTCTGGAAGTTTAGATTGTTGTTGAATCCTGCGAAGTGCACCTTCGGAGTTCGATATGGTAAACTGTTGGGCTTTATTGTGAGTCAGAAGGGCATTGAAGTTGATCCTGACAAGCCTGCCATCTCTGGAAGGATTGCTCGGTGGCAGATGCTATTAACTGAGTATGATATCCAACATGTTACCCAGAAAGCAATAAAAGGGAGCGTCTTGTCTGACTACCTTGCCCATCAACCTGTAGAGGGTTATCAACAAATGAAGTTTGACTTTCCCGATGAGGATGTTCTGTTTATCAGAGATTATGAGACTCCAGACCCTGACATAGGACCCGAACCAGGGGCACGATGGACGCTCGTGTTCGATGGTGCCTCCAATTCTAAAGGTCGTGGAATCAGTGTTATCCTCATCTCTCCAACAGGTTTTCACCTTCCCTTCACTGCCAGATTATGCTTTGCATGCACCAACAATATGGCTGAATACGAAGCATGTATCTATGGTATTGAAGCGGAAATCGACATGAGAATCAAGATTCTTGAGGTCTATGGAGATTCTGCCTTGGTCATCGGTCAAGTCAGAGGGAACTTCGTGACTCGGGATTCCAAGCTAGTTCCGTACCAACAACACATAGCGAAATTGATTCCTTACTTTGATGAGATCACTTTTCATCATATTCCCAGAGAGGAAAATCAATTAGCTGATGCTCTTGCCACTATAGCATCCATGTTCAAGGTCAAGTGGAAGAATGAAGCTCCTCATATCTGCATTGATCAGTTGAACAAACTAGCACACTGTTTAGCAATTGAGGATGAGTTTGATGACAAGCCTTGGTTCTATGACATTAAGAGATATCTGGAAAAATAGGAGTATCCCGAGGGTATCACTATCACTGGCAAGAAAGCTCTTAGACGGCTTTGCGCCAAATTCTTCCTAAGTGGTGGTATACTATACAAGAGGAATTATGATTCCGTGTTGCTCAGATGCATGGATAGGCACGAAGCAAACACAATCATAAGGTCCATACATGAGGGCTGCGAGGGTGTACATGCTAAACGTCCTGCTATGGCCAAGAAGATCCTTCGGGCTGGATATTACTGGACAATAATAGAGGTAGATTGTTACAACTTTGCCAAAAGATGTCACAAGTGCCAAATCTACGGAGACAAGATCCATGTGCCTCCAACTCCATTGAACGTTTTGACTTTACCTTGGCCATTCTCCATGTGGGGTATAGATATGATTGGAATGATCGAACCAAAAGCTTCCAATGGTCATCGATTCATTCTGGTTGCTATCGACTACTTCACCAAGAGGGTTAAAGCTACTTCTTACGCAAACATTACACGACAAGTGGTTGCTAGATTTATCAAGAAAGAGATAATTTGTCGTTATGGAATTCCTAGCAACATTATCACTGACAATGCAAGCAACCTGAACAACAATATGATGAAGGAGTTGTGTCAAGAATTTAAGATCGAGCGCCACAACTCTTCACCATATCGGCCCAAGATGAATGGCGCCGTTGAAGCAGCAAACAAAAACATCAAGAGAATTGTCTAGAAAATGGTCAAGACATACAAGGATTGGCATGAAATGCTTCCTTTTGCATTGCATGGATACAGAACTTCAGTTCGCACTTCTACTGGGGCAACTCCGTATTCACTTGTGTATGGTATGGAGGCAGTTCTACCCATTGAAGTCGAAATTCCTTCGCTCAGAGTCATCATGGAAGCAGGTCTTGATGAAGCTGAATGGGTTCAATCCAGATACGATCAGCTGAATCTCATCGAAGAAAAGCGCCTTACAGCCGTTTGTCATGGTCAATTGTATCAGAGACACCTCAATCGGGCTTTTGACAAGAAAGTTCTCCCTCGAACATTCTGTGAAGGCGAGCTCGTGCTCAAGAGATATTCACCTATTCACTCGGATCCACGAGGCAAGTGGACTCCCAATTACGAAGGACCCTTTGTTATCAAGAAGGCCTTCTCAGGCGGAACCCTGATCCTTACCACAATGGATGGGGAGGAGTTGCCATCGCCCGTGAACTCCGATACAGTCAAAAAATATTATGCCTAAAAAAAATGGATAAGAGTCCGCTAGATTGAAATCCGCAAGGACAATCTAGGCAAAAATGGACGTCCCGATGGACAAAAAAAAAAGAAATGTCTATGCAAAAGTTAGGGACAATGAAAAAAAAACAATAATAGCCCGCTAAGTTGAAAACCCGAAAGGGCGACTTAGGCAAAAATGGGTATCCCGGTGGACAGAAAAAAATGAATGAAAACATGTCCAGGCAAAAATTAGGGATAAAGGCATTGACTGTGAACCCTTGAGCCTCATTACATCATAGCTAGACCTCAGACGGTAACAGAGCAGTCAAAATCATCATCAACTAGTGCAAGGCATTGGAACCTAGACTTACAGTGGATGGTGGCCAATGTTGTAATCAATGCAAAGAATAATTTCCCTTTGCCATTTACACTTGTTTTTCAATTTTTATTGAAAATTTCCTCATCAAGGATTGTTGCATCCATGTACACATCTTATGTACAAAATTTTCACATTCAATAAAATGCATCTTTTGTTATCTCAATTGTTTTCATTTCAGTATTTTGTTTGCAAAATAAACAATTATTTGTGATCACATAATACTATAAAACGTTGAGAACAATAAAAAGCTAAATCAATCGGGAAAGCATTATACATTGCATATGTTACTGGTAATTCCTGCAGGATAATCAGTAGCATCCATTGGTAAGTCTAACGCCTGGCCGACAATTTGATGGTTCTTTGAAGAGGTTATTGTTTCCTCAGCAGAGCCATCATTTCCCCGGCAGTCGCTATTATGGTTCTCTGGAAAGGTTGATTACCTTCCATTTCCCCAACAGATCTACAATGTCTCCAGCAAAGTTGTCATGATGTACCCCGAAAAGGAGCTTGTTCCTCGTCTTCTCCATGCAGAGCAGATTCTCCGAGCCGTGTGACTTCCTTACAGCAGAGTCAATGGCAGCTTAGAAATTAGCGTCGTCTGATTTCGTTTCCCCAAGCAGAGGAAATTGTGATGAGACAGTTGGCCCATTTCTTTTATCCCCTGCAACATCGTTGGTGATGATTCCTCCCATCGGAGTCTCCACCATGTTTCTTGGGTCTCCCCAGCAAGAATTATCACCCTTTGAGGACCTTTCCCAAGCGGGCTTGGTCTTCATCTGTGGGTTCTCTCCCCGACTGAGGATGTCGAAATCGTTTGGCTACAATCTCCGCCTAACTCATCGCACATTACCTTAACTCGCACCTTTGCATTGCAAGATATTAAGCATCATGTAGATCGACACATACATAGCATATGCATCGCACATACCTCCCTTTTTTTTGACCTGATTCATCTCCCCAGTGGATTTTCAGCCAAACTTCAAACACTCCTTACACTTGCGCCTCTTTTTTGTCGCCGTCGGCTAAATTTTCGAGCTACTCTTTTATTTAATCCCCTTTTACCTCGAATCATCGAAAGGCTAGCGCAATTCGTACATTCAGGTCCAACCAGATTAAATAAGGGCAGCTGTCGTAACCCGAAATTTGCCCTCCCTCTTTTGTCTTTTGCATAAGCATGTGCATTAGCATCGTCAAAATACGCATTCGCACTTTTCTCTGTGTGTTTCTTGTTGCAGGATTTTTAGGTTTTTAAGCCCGATTAATCGCATCCTCACAAGATGATCTCATCATCAAAACAAGCTCAAAGTAAAGGTTTCCATGTTTACTCATCCAAACAAGAGGTGGAAAATCGAAACCGAGACTTCAACATCATTTCCTAAGCAATTTAGGCAAAATTTGACTGGAGTAACCGGTTAACACAGGGTGAGTAACCGGTTACTTAGTGCAAAATTGCAGTTCCTGCTGCAATTTTGGGACAGCAGCCATGCACTTTCCTTGGTCATTGATTCTACAGTATTCTAGCAGTGTGTGGAATATTCTAGACATCTCTAGACATTTCAAGGCTATTCAATTCAATCCAAGTGCTTTTGCTCTAATGTTTCACTTCAAATTGAGTGCACCATGTTCCTTGTTTTACAAGCATGTCAACCTTTGGATGTTGGAGTTCACATTGGGATTGTTACCGAGTTGGTTCTAACTAACCGAGTTAACCACCTTGACTCGGTGAGTAAAACCTAACTAACTCCTAGCCTAATTCCAAACCCAAAGCTAAATCCAAAGCTAGCTCCAAACCTCTCACACTCCAAACCTAAAGTCTATATAAACAACGCTTCACTCATTTTTCAAGGACTCTCAATCATTTTCTCCAATTTCTCACAATTCACTCTCAATTCTCTCACATTCTCTCTGATTTTTCTCTGTTACATATTCATCTTCATCTCAATTCTCTTCCAAAACCTCACCAAAGCTCATTTCAACTTTGAAGGATAATCATTTTTACATCAAAAGTGATTATTTCTTGAGCTCAACTTTCATCATTCTTGCTATTATACTTGGATTTATGGAATTCTATTGGCTTGTGGATTAATCTTGAGTATTTTCCACAATATTCAACGGTTCGAATTCGCATTTTGGAGCTTTAACGTATTTTGCTCGGTTTCAACGCGTTTCGTCACCAAATCGAAGATTTCTCTGGTTTTCTTTAATTTTCTGCATCAAGAACACTTTGCAACAATTACCAAGGCACATCTCAGCCATGTAGGTTGGTGGATCTCATTTTACTCTCTGTTTCGATTGTTTCCGCGCATTTCCGATGTAATTTCGATCGTTTTTCGGTTTGATTTGCCATATATTTGACTGATCTTTAATCTCCATGATTGATGCTTTCTATTTGTGTTAATTGTGCTTACATGATGTAATTTTCGTGCACAAATTCATGATCTAGCATGTGGTGGTTGTTATAAGTGATTATGTGCTGAAAATCACTTTTGAAAAACTATTTTTTCTGTTATTGTAGCCACTGTCACAGTGGTAACCGGTTAATACATGGTGAGTAACCGGTTACTCAGTGTAAATTTCACCAAAAAACGCAAATTTTCAAATAAGTAACCGGTTAACACAGGGTGAGTAACCGGTTACTCAGTGCAATTTTCACCAAAATACGCAAGTTTTCAAGCAAGTAACCAGTTAACGTCTGATGAGTAACCGGTTACCACTGTACAAAATGGCCATTTTCTTGCATTTTTTAGTGTGTTTGCCATGCTTTCTTCCCTTAACTTCCATGGATCCATATGCTTGATATTTGTGTATGTTTTAGGTGTTGTTTAACTTCTGGTTGAAGCATGTTTGTCAAATTTTCGATGCTCATTTTTGCATTTATCGATTATTTGCAATTTTGGCAATGTTTGTTCATGAACATCTTGCATTCCATTTGATCACTTGTTAACATGTTTTGCAATGCATACTAATTGTCATTGGGTACTGTTTTTGCATTTTATTTTTTACTTTGCATTAAGTTTGTTCTTGATTGAGCAAATTTAATTTTGTATAATCAATAATTCACACCTTTTGCTTTAATGATTTTCCATTCTCTTTGGAAAATTGTTAGCATAGCACTTCCCCTTAATTAATTGATCGAAACCATGTTTCGATTAAGTTGATCTTCCCCTTCCCTCTCTTTAGAATCTCTCTAGAGCTTCTCTTTCTGGATCCCCTGCGAAGTTGGAGTTTTGCGCTACGCATAGCCGAGGAGCACTGTACAAACTGAAGCTGTTACGCTGTCCATTTCACAACACACGTGGAGCACTGTATAATTTGGAGCTGTTGTGCTGTCCGCTTCAATTTCTGCACTACACTCTATGTGTTAGAGAAGGAATGAGAATGGAGAATTCCTACTCTCATTCTGACTACTTTAGGTAGGGGACGAATGACCCTGTGCTTGGCTTAGTCACCTCTAATCCCAGGCGGTAGCGTATCCTCTTCCTCAGTCGAGTTGATCTGTGATCACCCCTATCTCTTTCAACCCTTCTTTTGATCAATCACCATTCTTCTTGATTGAGATCATGGTTTTGCGCTAGCAAACTCTCCTTGTTTCAATATTCCTTTCTTCTTGTGGTCGATCATCGCTTTTTGATTACCCTGAAGAGTCTCATTTCCTTTTCTTCGGTTAATCACAGTCTGTCTGTTAAAATCGATAATCCCCGGAGTTCGCAACCTTCTTTTGGTTCTTCTCCTTTGTTTGGTTAAACACTGCTTGTCAGTTAAAACACCATTGTTTGCACTCCTTCTCAGTTAACCATAGTCCGCTTGTTAATACACTGAGTTCGTTGGGTTAATCACCTTCTCTTAGTTAATCACCTATTTCTTTAGTTAACCACAGTCCGTCTGTTAAAACACTGAGCCCTTTCGAGTTAATCACCTTCTCTTGGTTAATCACTCGGTCCTTTTGGTTAATCACAGTCTGTCTGTTAGAACCGAACCCCCAGCAGTTGGCAACCTCTTCTTGGTTCGAATACTTGCACCATTTGGTTAGCAACCTCTTTTAGTTAAATACCCTCTTCGTTGGTCAATTGCTCTCTGTTCAGTTAATACCAACATGCCTTTTGGGTCACGACCTTCGATCGGTCCTACACCCGTCCTTCTGGTTAATCACAATTTTATCTGTTAAAACCAATGCTTCTCTATCCCCAGAGAGGTGCAATCCTTTCTTTCCTCGGTTAACCACTGTTTATCAGTTAACATAGCGAGGTTACCTCAGAGTCAAACACCTTCCCTTGGTTCAGTACTCCCCCCTTTGGTTTATCGCAGTCCGTCTGTTGACACCAAAACCTTATCCCCACCAAAGTCTCACTTTCTCTTTTCGGTTAACCATTGCCAGCCAGTTAATATACCGAGTTTCCTTATTCTCTTGGTTTTGACACTAGCCCTTTATTCGATCCCTAGCCGGGTCGTTTACCCCCTGATTCCTAGCAGTTTCTTTGATTCTTTTCTCCCCATTGGAGTTCTTTCTATTATTTTTACTCCGGTATTTTCCTGGTTTTGACACCAATCCTTTTTGTTATCCCCAGCGGAGTTTCTTTCCTTCCTTTTTCTCCCTTGGTTTTGACACCATTTCTTTTCTAGTTCTTGTGCAATCGCTCTTACTGTTCGGTTTTCCCCAGTCGAGTATCCCTTTTGCTCTTGGTTCTGACACCACCTTTCCCTTCTTTGTTTGGTTTTCTGTTTGGTTCCCTGAACTACAGAAGCTCTGATTCTGCATTCGTCTGAATGTCAGATACGTAGGCACGAGATCGCGATGATCTTGGCGAGCACACTTCCACCCTTCCTTCTTTCCTTCCCTTTTCTTTATCCCCTGGTTCCTCTGAACTACGACGCTCTGATTTCCTCATTGCACTATGAGGGTACGTAGGCATGAGGGCCCCAATCCTCCGCTAGCACTTTCTTTTCTTTCTTTCTTTTCCCCTTTCTTCTTTTCTCTCTCCTTTTCTTAGCTAGAAGCCTTTAGATAGATAACCCATCCAAGCCTAGAAGCAAGCAAAATGATTCCCGTCAAGTACGATGGATGCGTTAGGTGCTAGTACCTTCCTTTCGCATAACCGGCCCCTGTTCCCATTTCTCTTCCCCTTGGGGTTTATTGATATTTTCCCTGTCCTTTGGGACTAAATAAAGTTCGGTGGCGACTCTGTGTTATCTTTGGGTGTGCGATTCACTCAGGTATAAACCAGCCATCTTCAGGTATCAGGGGTGGGATTAGTTACAACCCTATTCTTGCAAGACACCAGTTTGGGTATCCTATGGAAGACAAGCCTAAGAACATCCTTTTGTCCGGTTTCTTTTATCTTAACGAGGAAGCAAGTGCAGAGTTTTACATGCTTAGGGGGACGATTCATAAGAGAACTAAGGACGATTTGGGAAAAAAAATTGTGTAGCCTTGGATCCATTCATTTAGTAGGTTCAATCCCGAGCTCGTGATCTTAAGATGCCATATCTCACTGAGAAACCTCCACAGCCTACCATTACATCATCTTCTACCATTCCTATTGAGCGTATGGAAGAATATCAGGAGATTCTGGAAAGGATGAAACTTGAGCGAGACACTTGGGAAGGGAAGTACCATGACATCTATGCTTAACAGATGGGATGAAAAAGCAGCTGAAAGAGAAGGATGATTTAATTGAGTTGCTCGAGAGACATGTAGTAGAGAAGTAGCTGAAAGAGAATTTATTTTTCTCTAGCGTACAACTAACTTTCAGTACTCACGAGTATTCAAGTATTCCTCCAACATCTGGTGCTTGGAAAGGAATTGTTGACAAACTGATTCTGGAGAACGACAAGCTGAAGAGACAGAAAAGGATGCGTGGAGTGGAGCCTTTCTAGATAGGACTACTTGGAACTCTTTAGACCTAGCTGTTTTTCTCTCTTTGTATTTTGAGCTTCTTGAAATGTACTTTGAAGTTTGTAACTTTTCTCAATATTAATGAATTAAAGCTTATTTTGAAATGTCTCTGATGTGTTCCTTAAAACCAACTGCATTCGCATTGCATCCTGCATTTTTGCTAACCCTATCAAGGAACTGAAAATTTGTTTTGCAGACATTGTAAAATGGATTTTGGAAAGAGAGGAACTTGGTCGCACACCTTCATGGTTCCCAATGTTGAGCAACTAAATGATCTAGGAGAACTAATTGAAGACCCATTGGCTTTCTTAGAAAGATATGGAAGGGTTCTCCCGCTGTTGAAATTTCGAAGGGTTGAGGGACTGTTAGAGATGCTGGTTCAGCTCTACCATCCCATTTATCATTGCTTCGTATTTTTTGATTACCAGTTGATGCCGACCTTGGAAGAATACTCGGCTTTGATGGGTCTCCCTGTCAACGATTTCCCTCCATTCTCCGGATTAGAAGATGAACTCAGTGAGAAGGATATTGCAAGAGGAACAAGCCTAAGGTTGTCTGACGTTCGAGCCCATATTACTATCAAGGGAGGACTTTCTGGTTTGCCCGCTCAGTTCTTGTTTGAAAAGGCTCAATATTTCGCTGATAAGAAAAACACTGTGCTCTTTGAGTCTACCTTCGCTTTGTTGGCTTATGGACTGTTCTTATTTCCTAAAGTCGAAGAATTTGTTGACGTCAACGCCATCCAAATTTTTATGCTCGAGAATCTAGTTTCCACTCTGTTGGCTGATGCTTATCATTCCATCCACTCGAAGAATCTGCAAGAAGAAGGACATATCGTTTGCTGTGTCTCTCTCCTTTATAGGTGGTTTACTTTGCACTTACCAAGGACCGCAACCTTTTGGGATGTGAATGACAGTATAATTTGGTCCAAGAGACTCATGGAGCTTACCCATTCAGGCATCGAGTGGTACGATCCGATTTAGGGGGGATCCTTATGATTCATAGTTGTGGGGACTTCCCCAATGTACCTCTCGTTGGCAGAAAGGGATGCATCCGTTATAACCTCGTTCTCGCTCGTCGACAACTTGGTCACCCAATGGAGAAAGAACCTGATCCTAGCAACCTGACGAGACTTTTTCTTGAAGAAGGAGAAAACCCTGAGCTTAAAAGCAAAATTGCGCGTGCTTGGCATCACATAAACAAACAAAGATGGAATGCATTAGGAAACCCTGATTGTAAGGTCACAGAAGCTTGCTTGGATTGGGCCCGTAGAACATCCCTTGTGATGAGGATACCCTATCCGCGTCATAAGCTGCCTGTAGTCCCTACAAGTGAAGAGTTGAAGATAAAGAAGGCATTGGAGGAGCTGACCCTCGACAAAGCGAGAATGCAAGAACGAATTGACAAACTCATGAAGGAGCTCCATGGAGGAGAAGGATCGTCGTCAACTGGATTAGATTCTTAGTTCCTTTTAAAAAATATTGTATTTCTGTTTGCTTATGTAATGGACTTTTGAGGTGTACCACCTATTTTGTAAAACTTGCAAGTTGACTAATGAAATGAGTTGCTTTAAGATGTATCCTCGATATCTACAATGTTTACAAATTTTAATTTTGAGTTCCTTGATTATTTTGCTTGCATTTGCATTTGCATCATTCATTCATGTCATAACATGTGCATTCTTTCTTGTCGTGTCTCATCTCGTCGTCTTGTCTTCAGAAACCGTCACACTGAATCTCCGACGCAGATACAACCCTAGAGCCCAAGCTCGCCAAAGGATGTCTGAGTAGAACGTTGAACTGGATAGGGTCAACAACGAATTGGATGATTTACGAGGAAGCGTAGGGCAGATCATGGAAGTCCTACAAGTTATCAAGGCAAAGATGGATACTCAGACCACCGTAATCTCTGAGATTGTCACTCCAACTATGGAACCTTCTACAAATGTCAACACTGCTGCTGTACCACTGTTGGGTATGCCTTATGGTTTTGTACCTCCGCCAATTACTGTAACTACTCAACGTGCTGTTCCTGCGGGGCATGAGAATCCTCAAGCTGTCCCAACCATTGCTCCACCAATTGTGCAAGCTCAAGTGCAACCCATTTTCCACAATCCACCACCGGTTTATGATTTCGCCGAAGTGTCTGAAGAAGGGGACGAGCATCATGAAAGGCTGAAAGAAAGTGTGGAAACCATTCAAAGAAATATGAGAGCAATGGAAGGCAGTAACATCTTTAGTACTGATGCTAGAGATATGTGTTTGGTATCTGGTTTAGTGATTCCACCTAAGTTCAAGACTTCAAGCTTCGACCAGTACTCAGGCGCGACGTGCCCAAAGTCGCACTTGATTATGTATTACAGAAGAATGGCAGCATATGTGGATAATGACAAGCTAATGATCCACTGTTTTAAAGATAGCTTGAAAGGAGCCGCTGCTAAATGGTATATGGGTTTGGACCAATCCAGAATTCACAGTTTTCAAGATCTGTCAGATGCTTTTGTGAAACATTACAAGTATAATATGGATTTGGCCCCTGACCGGATGCAGCTTTTAAGTATGTCTCAGAACAACTCAGAGCCCTTTAAAGAATACGCTCAACGCTGGAGGGAGACTACTTCCCAAGTAGAACCTCCATTGTCCGAAAAAGAACTAACTAATTGGTTCATAGACACTGTGAAGCCTGAGTTTTAAGAGAGTATGATTAGTAGCGTTACCGCCAATTTTGCTGACATTGTGGTTGTGGGTGTGAAAGTGGAAGCCGGTTTGAAGAGTGGGAAGGTGATTAGTTCTTCAAGCAATTCAAGCGGTAGCAACAACAGGAAACCTCCCAGTAATTTCCATAAAAATAAAGAAGGGGAGACAAATGCAGTCATGACAGGAAGAAAGAAAAATCAAGCTTGGAAACAACCAGTTTATCAACAGCAATCTAACCCAAGTTTTGCTCAACCACCAATATACCCTGTGCAGTTTTCCCCATAACCTTATGTGGCAACTGTGACTCCAACTTTCAATCATCAAGCTTCAAATTATCAGCCCACGCAGCAGGCGCCCATTTATCAATAGCAACCCAACTTCAACAAGCACCCAGTGCTCCAGCTTACCAACAACAACAGAGGCCACCAGCCCCTCAATCAAGCGCTCCCTACCGAAGACAAGTGGAAAAACCTTCATTTCCCCCTATCCTAATGACTTATATAGAGCTTTACCCTTCTTTAGTCCAACAAGGTTTGATCACCACTAGACCCTTGGGCCCACCTACAGAAAAGTCAACGCAATTCCATAACCCTAATTCCCACTGTGCATTCCACCAAGGCGCTGCTGGTCATGACCTAGAAGGATGCCTTATGCTGAAATATGTTGTGAATGGTTTAATGGAGAAGAAGATTCTATCCTTTGGGGATAATCAGCCAAATGTGAAGAATAACCCACTGCCTACACATGGGACTGTAAATGCTATCGAAGACGAAAGTGGCGAGATGTTGATTTTGGATGCGTCTAAGATTAAGACCCCTATCAGGATTTTTCATTCAAAATTATTTGAAGCTGGTTTGGTAAAGGTTTGCCACAATGTCTGTGAAGACTGTAATGCCAATGTCAGAAGATGTAAATTGATTCAAGATGACATTCAAGGTTTGATTAACGAAGGTTTTCTGCAAGTAATCAGTAAGGTGAAGAAAGAGGAAGTTGCAGTAATTGAGCCCATATTCAATTTACCAGAACCAAGAGATAAGGTGCCCATCTTTAATGTGCAGAAGCCAGGTTTCGTGGTCCCTATTTTCAATAAACCAAATCCAGTGTTCAACACTTTAGAATCTGTTGTTGCTTTTGCTGCCAATCAACCAAGGCCGACAAATATTCGACAGCCTGTTCCTTTTTGTATCAGAAATTCTAAAGCTGTGCCGTGGAAATATGAAGCTACTGTGATTGACAAAGAGTCTGGAAGTGTGGTTCCAAGGAAAGAGATGGGAACTACTAGTGAGGAAGTAACTAATATAGCTGGGGCTGGAAAGATGACACGAAGTGGTCGAATCTATACTCCCCTCTTCAAAGGGATTGCACCCAAAGAAACTGTTGCTCCTGTGCCTACCAAGGACAAGGAAAAGGAAGTGGTTACAAGTTATGAAGATGCTGAGTTTCTGAGGATCATCAAAAGAAGTGACTATAAAGTGGTGGATCAGCTTCACCAGACTCCCTCTAAAATCTCAATCTTGTCTCGGTTAATGAGCTCACCTGCTCACCAAGCTGCTTTACAGAAATTATTGGCCCAAGCCCATGTTGCTCAAGATATCACTACCGGCCAGTTTGACAACATAATTGCAAATATCACTGCTTGTAACACCCTTAGCTTTAGCAAGGAGGAGTTACCTAGAAAAGGTCATAATCACAATCTTGCTTTACAAGTATCTGTGAAATGTTAATAAGACACTTTAGCAAGAGCCCTCGTGGACACTGGCTCCTCTCTAAATGTTTTACCTAAGAGGACCCTTGAAAAGTTGGCTTACAAAGGGGCTGAAATGAAACCTACCTCCCTGATTGTCAAAGCTTTTGATGGCTCATGAAGATATATAATGGGTGAAGTTTAGCTACCAATCTTAATTGGTGCGCATGTTTTCAACATCACATTCCAAGTGTTGGACATTAATCCTGCCTACAGTTGCCTACATGGAAGGCCATGGATCCATGAAGCTGGTCCTGTAACTTTAACATTACACCAGAAGATAAAGTTCGTGATTGATGATAAGCTGGTTATCATACATGGTGAAAAGGACTTGATGGTCAGTAATTTGTCTTCTTTCCGCTACATAGAGGCTGATGAGGACTCTTTGGAAACTTCTTTCCAAGCTCTTGAAATAGCAAATATTGTCATGTTGGACATTGAAGAACCGGTGGTCTCGAGTAATCCATCTTTTATTTCATTCAAAAGTATCCAGTCTTCCCTGAAAGAAGGTGTTCCCGCAGGCTGGTGCAAGGTTATTGAAGTGCAAGAGAGGAAAAAGTATCAAGGGTTGGGTCACTAACCAACTCGTGGTAAAGCATATACTTCTACAACAACGCGACCAAAGACAATCCAAGAAGTGTTCATCAGCAAAGGATATCAGGTCAATGCCGTGATAGAAGACGAGAAAGATGAGGATGTCGGCCATCTGGTGTTTCAGTCTGACGCCGCGCTAGATAATTGGGAAGCTATTGAGATCCCTGTGTTGTTCCCTGCGCCAGAGTAATATGTTTGTTTTTGTTGTTTGTTTTCAATTCCATAGACGTGCCCAAGGCTATCGGACTATTTCGTATGGGCCACCACTTTCAACTTTTATTAATCAATGAAGATGTTTTGTTAAACTCTTTTGTTTTCATTTACCATTTTTACTTTTAAGGGAAAATGGCAATCTTTTTCAAAAATACCAAAAATATTCTCCTTCCATTTAATTTTGTGCATTTAATAAAATAAGTCCCTCCACCATGCAGAATAATCCACAAACCTGTTATATTCGATGACCCTACTTTCACCATTAACTTTGGCTCACCCATCTACCAACATAAGGATGAGGGAGAAGAAGACTATGAAGTCCTAGATGAGTTGGCAAAAATGTGTGAGTACGAGTACACGGATCTTCAGTCACATGAGGAACAGGTTGACACCATCAATCTCGGTACCGATGAGGATAAGAAGGAAGTCAAGATTGGGGCAATGCTAGGGGCAGAGATCAGACAACGTTTGGTAAAGCTTCTTGAAGAGTACATGGATGTGTTTGTATGGTCCTATCAGGACATGCCTGGTTTGGATACACACATAGCAGTTCATAAATTACCACTCAAACTTGAGTGCCCGCTAGTGAAACAGAAACTTCGAAGAAGTAGGCCTGACATGGCTCTCAAGATCAGAGATGAGGTCATACGGCAACTGGATGCAAGATTTCTGGCAGTCTCAAAATACCCCGAATGGGTGGCCAACATTGTGCTCGTGATGAAAGAGAATGGCAAAGTGAGAATGTGTGTGGATTATAGGGATCTTAACAAGGCAAGTCCAAAGGACGATTTCTCTCTGCCGCATATCGACACTCTCGTGGATAACACGACCCGTTATGCAGTTTTCTCCTTTATGGATGGTTTCTCCGGTTACAACCAGATTAGAATGGATCCTGCCAACATGGACAAAACCACGTTCATAACTCCTTGGGGAACTTATTGCTACAAAGTCATTCCATTTGGTTTTAAAAACGCAGGGGCAACATATAAAAGAGCTATGGTGACTCTTTTCCATGATATGATACATAAAGAGATTGAGGTGTATGTTGATGATATGATTGCTAAATCCCAGAGTGAGGAGGACTATTTAGATCACCTTCTGAAACTGTTCAAAAAACTTCGGAAATATCAATTGAGGTTGAACCCTGCCAAATGTACCTTCGGCGTTAGATCTGGAAAGTTGCTCGGTTTTATCGTTAGTCAACGAGGAATTGAGGTAGACCCTGATAAAGTGCGAGATATCCAAGAGATGTCAACTCCCCAAACCGAGTCTCAAGTAAGAGGTTTTCTTGGACGTTTGAATTACATCTCTAGGTTTATCTCCAATATGACTCCCACTTGTGAGCCGATCTTCAAGCTGCTTCGCAAAGACCAAACTGTAGAGTGGAACTCCGACTGCCAGCAGGACTTTGACAAAATCAAGAGTTATTTGCAAGAACCACCAATATTGGTCCCACCTGTTTCAGGGAAACCCCTCTTCATGTATCTGACTGTGTTGGAAGGATCAATGGGCTGTGTTTTAGGCCAACATGTTGAATCTGGGCGTAAAGAACATGCCATTTACTACTTGAGCAAGAAGTTTACTGATTGCGAAAGTCGATATTCACTTTTGGAAAAGACTTGTTGTGCTTTAGCATGGGTCGCCAAGCGTTTGAGGCAATACTTGATATGTCATTCCACTTTATTGATCTCAAAAATGGACCCAATAAAGTATATCTTTGAAAATCCTGCTCAAACTAGAAGACTTGCGCGTTGAAACATGCTCTTATCAGAGTATGATATTCAGTATGTCACTCAGAAGTCTATCAAGGGAAGTGTCTTATCAGATTACCTTGCAGATCAGCCTGTGGAAGACTATGAGCCCCTCAAGTTTGATTTCCCAGATGAAGACATTATGTTAATAAAGAAAGACTGTGAAAAACCAGGTCTCGATGAAGGCCCCGAGCCAGGTTCCTGGTGGAAAATGATGTTTGACGGTTCTTCTAACTACAGTGGGCATGGTGTAGGTGTTGTGTTGATGAACCCTGATGGTGGTTATACCCCATTTACAGCAAGGTTAGATTTTGAATGTACGAACAACATTGCTGAATATGAAGCGTGCATCCTAGGGTTGGAAGCAGCCATTGAGCTCAGAATCAAAATTTTGTAGGTCAGTGGAGATTCTGCTCTGGTTATTTATCAAGTCAAAGGTGAATGGGAAAATAGAGATGAGAAGTTGGTCCCATACCGTGCTTATATTGTGGAGATGATCCAATACTTTGATACTTTCCGTCATGTTCTGCGATCAAAAAACCACATAGATGATGCTTTAGTCATGTTAACTTCAATGTGGAAGGTCAGATTTGTTAATGAGGCGCCACTGATTAGAATTGAGCGCAAGACTGAACCAGCCTACTGCTAGTTGGTTGAAGAAGAGGTGGATGGGAAACCATGGTTTCATGACATCAGAAGTTATCTGAAGAACCAAGAATATCCTGCTAATGCTTCAAATCTTGACAAGAAAACCTTGAGGAGGTTTTCGTCCAAGTTTTTCCTCAGTAATGATGTGCTATACAAAAGGAATCAAGACATGGTTTTGCTGAGATGTGTTGACAAACGAGAAGCATACCTGTTAATTCAAGACATTCACGAGGGAGAATTTGGCACTCACGCCAATGGGCATGCCATGTCTAAGAAGATCTTGAGGGCTGGATATTATTGGTTAACTATGGAGACCGATTGCATCCAATATGCCAGAAAATGCCACAAATGCCAAATTTATGCGGACAAGGTGCCTGTACCTCCAACATTGTTGAATGTGTTGTCCTTACCTTGGCCGTTCTCTATGTGGGGCATTGACATGATTGGGGAAATTGAGCCAAAAGCTTCTAATGGTCATCGTTTCATCATAGTGGCTATTGACTACTTCACAAAGTGGGTTGAGGCTGCCTTATACACCAACGTGACCAAGCAAGTGGTTTCCGTTTCATCAAGAATCAAATTATCTGTCGTTATGGAATTCCAAATAAGATCATAACAGATAATGGAACCAATTTGAACAACAAGACAATGAAGGAGTTGTGTAATAGCTTCAAAATTGAACATCATAATTCGTCACCTTACCGTCCCAAGATGAATGAGCTGTCGAAGCTGCTAACAAAAATATCAAAAAGATCCTGCAGAAAATGATCAAGACTTATAAGGATTGGCATGAGATGTTACCGTTTGCCTTGCATGGGTATAGGACTTCGGTTCGTACTTCGACAAGGGCAACCCCCTTTTTCTTTGGTGTATGGGATGGATGATGTTCTTCCTATTGAAGTAGAGATACCATCTTTGAGAATTCTGATGGAGACCAAGCTTGATGAAGCGGAGTGGGTCTAGGAAAGATATGATTAGCTGAACCTCATCGATGAGAAACGTTTAACTATAATATGTCATGGTCATTTGTATCAGAAGAGGATGAAAAGGGCATTTGATAAGAAGGTCCGTGTTCGTGAATTCCAAGAAGGGGAACTCGTACTAAAAAAGATCTTGCCATCTCAAAAGGATGTACGTGGAAAATGGGCGCCTAATTATGAAGGCCCATTTGTGGTAAAGACTGTATTATCAGGAGGTTCCCTAATTCTTACGACGATGGATGGTGAACAACTCTCACACCCTGTAAATGCTGACGCAGTAAGAAAATATTACGCCTAAATAGCCCGCTAAGTCGAAAACCAGAAATGGAGACTTAGGCAAGAAAAGGGTATCCCGGTGGGTCATAACCTATGAAGGAGACTCAGGCAAAAGTTAGGGATTAAATAAAAAAGAAAGAGCTCGCTAGGTTTAAAACTCGAAAGGGCGGCCTAGGCAAAAATGAGCGTCCCAATGGATTGAAAACCTGAAAGGGCGATCCAGGAAAAAGTTAGGGACAAAAGGCGTTTCACTGCGTCAGAAGGGTTGTCACCCACACCAAGGAATTCAAGCAGAAGTTCAAGCTCATTCGCTCTCATCAGTAACAGGCTTTGGAGGATTCTTAGTCATTAGTGATAGTAGTGGTCATTGAATACAATGTAACCTTTCTCTTATTGCCATTTCCTAATCGTAATGTTCCATGGAACTTTGCCATTTGCAAGTTGCCACTCTAACAAAATCAGATTTTTGAACCATCCATTGTTTGATATTTATCATTTCTCTGCTCTTTCCTTGTTATGCAAAACTTCATTTATTTATTAATAATGGTTTTGAAAGATAAAATTTTTGAAATAAAAAACAAATCTTTTGTGAAGACACGATGGAAACATATTCTACTCTGGCTCCAGGGACGATTTAGTAAAATCACATGCTCCCCCCAGTTATTCTTGTTGTGGTGAAAGCATTGTTAAACCATTTGGCATGTAATTCCTCAATGAAGCAAGTTTAGCTGGTGATGCCTCTTGGATTGAACACTTCAGTGATAGCTGATTACTATGATACAAAGAACTTCTCCCCAGTATCATCCACAGATGTTTGTTGAATGTGGAAAGTCTTTACCTCTTCAGGTGAAAGAAAAACATTTCCTATCAGACCCCTGAGCGGCTGTTCTCTTCAGATTCAGTGTGGCTCGTTGAAGTGGATATGTTATCCATTTCCCTTTTCCCCAGTCTTTTCGTCTCTCATCAGAGTCGACTCTTGCATATCATTGAGCATTCGCATCATGCCATATCATGTGCATTTTAGCATTTGGCGTGTTTCTTTTGGGTCTTTACCTCTTTTACCTTAACATGTTCAGGGTAGGTCTCTTTTGATTTTATGGATCGTCGTCCGTGTCCTGCTTGCGTCCGGTTATCACCAGCATGCGTCAAATTTGATTATTATCCTTATTCCCCAGGTAGCTTAGTCATCACTATGCAACCCTAGTATTGTCCGATCTGATATTTAACCTCTGTCATTAGGCCAATCATTATTGGTATTTGTAAAGTCCGGTGTTTACTGGCATGTTTTAATATCGATCATCATCGGTATCGTTAAAGTCCAGTGTTTACTGGCATGTTTTCTTAAACCCAATCATTATTGGTATTTGTAAAGTCCAGTGTTTACTGGCATGTTTTAATATCGATCATCATCGGTATCGTTAAAGTCCAGTGTTTACTGACATTTTTTTTAAACCCAATCATTATTGGTATTGTAAAGTCCAGTGTTTACTGGCATGTTTTAATATCGATCATCATCGGTATCGTTAAAGTCCAGTGTTTACCGCCATGTTTTTAAACCTAATCATTATTGGTATTGTAAAGTCCAGTATTTACTGGCATTGTTCTGAATATCGATCATCATCGGTATCATTAAAGTCCAGTGTTTACCGGCATATTTTTAAACCCAATCATTATTGGTATTGTAAAGTCCAATATTTATAGGCATTGTTCCGAATATCGATCATCATCGGTGTCGTAGGAGCCCATTTTTCAATGTCGCGTTTTGGAAAAATCCAATCATTATTGGTACTGAAAAGTCCAGTGTTTACTGGCATCATCTAAAGACCTATTTTTATTGGTATCTCAAGTCCAGTAATTATTGGCATTATTTTAAATCCAATCTTAATTGGTCAGTCATAACTATATGTCTCTTTGTTCAAGATCCAATCATTATTGGTGTCTCAAGTCCAGTAATTACTGGCATTGTTTTAATATCGATCATTGTCGGTATCGGAAAAGTCCAGTGTTTACTGGCATGTTTATAATCCAATCATTATTGGTATCTCAAGTCCAATGATTACTAGCATGCTTTTTAAAGTCCAATCATTATTGGCATCTTACAATCTTATCCCCAGCAGAGGTTTGGTCATTACCAATATCCCCGTAAAAGTCCAGTGTTTACTGGCATTTGTTGAAGGTCTGATCATTATCAGTATCCTAAGTCCAGTAATTACTGGCATGTTTTCTAAGCCCAATCATTATTGGCATCTTAAGATTGGTCATTACCAATATCCTTTGAAGTCCATATGGTTATCATCATTTGGCGCATGTAGAGTTTGTGTTTGTCTCTGTCTTTTCTGGTTTTTTTTAAGATCCCATTTGAACTCTTCAGTATAAGAAATCCGCAGAAAATCTTTTGTTTGGTGTCTGTCCTTCTGTTTCAAATTGATCCCCGGTGGAGATCATGTCTTCTTTCTAGTTTCATCCCCAGTAAAGAGTTTTGTTCACCTTTTTGCTGTACCCAAAGTCGTCCAGTCATATCTGAACCTGTTGTTCATCTCCCTGAATCTTTCCCCAATGGAGAACACCTGTCTGAATTCCACCTCTAGTGAGGATCTTTGGAGTTCCCCATAGTTTATTTTCTGATCCCCAGTGACTTCTTAATCCTTCCCCGGTAAGTCTTATTTGTGGGTGTTTGACCTTTGTCCTTTGATGTCATGTTTTGTCTGCATTTGGCACCATCATGCCATCATATCATCATATTAGAAGTTCCTGGTGTAGCGACTGATTTTTGGATGTGGTTACGAAACACGATCGCTCTGGTACTACAGCTCGATTCATTTTTTATCCTATTAAAGTTGATGAAGGAAGGGAAATAGAGGTCTCCAATTAACCCTACTTGAATACTGAGGTTAAACAGTCAAAACTGTTGGTTTACAGATGCTACAAAGATTCGGGGTCTCTCCTAGGTTATTTTGTTGAAAAGGGGTGCTTTAGGCTATCGGTTAGGATGTTAGGACAGATATATAAAAGTATGGGATTTTGGGTTTTTGTTTAGTGTGCTCGCTAAGATTTTTCTTTCAATCTTATGCCTACGTATTCCCGTTTTTTCTGAAACAGGGAAATCAGAGCGATCGTAGTTCCTCCTATTCTATGGGAGGAAATGGTGTTTTGGTGTCTTGTTCAAAGCCTAAGACGTGAAGCGGAAGGTGATCTATATCTTGTTCAAAGCCCAAGATGTGAAGCTGAAGGGTCTCAACTTCAAAGAGAATTTGTCATCTCTAAAGAGGTTTGTTTGTCACAACTTTTTATAAAGGAGAATTACTTTAACCGGGATATGTGAATCCGGCAATGCCATAATTTCCTTTATAGGGGGTTCCAACCTGAAGGAGAAGACTTTAACTCAATTTAGAGCAATTCCATCTTTCCTTAGGAATTTCTCATGCTAAAAGAGGGACAGTGGCATGGATGTAGATGATCTAGAGGCTTGCCGCTTACAGCGATTAGATGAAGGGGAAGGAGTTGTTGATGTTTATGTACTGTGAACGAGGCACAGCTTTGATGCTAAAAGGTTGATTGGATCAACCAGTGGTTTTCTTATACAAAGCCTAAGAGGAGGCTAATATGTGTCTCGTACAAAGCCCTAGAGAGAGGCTAAAAGGTTTTGACTCGACGATGGAGTCTTTTGGTATCTCGTATAAAGCCCGAGATGGAGGCTATTTGACTCAACAAGAGAGTTTTTTTGTATCTCGTACGAAGCCCGAGATGGAGGCTAAAAGGGAGTTGACTCAACAAGAGAGTCTTTTATGGTATCTCGTACGAAGCCCGAGATGGAGACTATTGTTAGCTCTGCAGGGGAGAATCATTGTACAAAGCCCAAGAGGAGGCTATTGTTATTGTTTCAGTTGAGTGACAGGTCCAGTATGCTGATTTAAAGAGAAAATCAGTTCTTATATGAGTAATGTTGTACTCAAGGATTTGATTCGAGGATCAGGGTTATTTCCTTTTCTTTAAGGAAAGGGGGAATCCAAGGGTATTGAGGCTGTCCGAGTCCACGGGGTTCCTTCCTATTCTTGAAGGGTGCTTGAGAATGTCTTGGAGACTCAAGGAAATTAGACTGTCCAAGTCTAGAGTGTCATCTTTTGTACTATGCTTTGAGAAACAGTAGTAGACTCTTGGAAAGACTGTTCTATTAAGATGACTGATTTCGGTTCCTATACCTCTAGGAGGTCGTCAAGACAATTTGTACGAAGCCCAAGAGGAGGCTGGAAACTTTTAAGAAGCCGATAGGTCCTTGTATAAAGCCCAAGAGGAGGCTATCATTCCCGGAGGAAGAATCCTTATACGAAGCCTAAGAGGAGGCTGTGAATACTTCTAAGAAGCCGACGGGTCCTTGTACAACGTCCAAGAGGAGGCGGGGATGCTTTTAGGAAGCCTGTGGGTCCTTGAACAATGCCCAAGAGGAGGCTGATGCTTTTAAGAAGTCGATGGGTCCCCAAACCCTGAGAAATTCAAGACAGGCCATTCTTAAGGAATAGATCAAGCCAGGAAAGTTCGAGAATTTGGAAGAAACTCAAGAGATGCCATTCACGGAGAAAAGATCATCTCTGGGGAATAAAGTTTCTTGACAAGTGCATTTAATAAGCCTGTGGGTCCCCAAACCCCGAGAAGTTCAAGACAGGTTATTCACGAGGAATAGATCAAGCCAGGAAAGTCCAAGAATTTGAAAGAAACTCAAGAGATTCCATTCACGAAGAAAAGATCATCTCTGGGGAGTAGAGTTTCTTTGACAACTTCTACGAGTGACAGTCTATGAAAGGGTTCACTGAGAATGCTTCCTTTCATGTCTCCATATTGTTTAACCCCAAGAGGAGGGAAGACTGTGTCTGGTAATCCTATGGGGATCCAGTTTTGACTATTTAAGAGTGATCAATGGGCTTAATGCTAGACGTAGTTGCCGGGAAAACTCTAAATATCTATACTATTATTACACAGTTGATATGAGTTTATGAAAGAAGACTTACAGCAAAACAGCCCCACAATACAGTTATATGTATATGAAAGCGGTAAATGAAAGCGTGTAAACACTTACTCGGTTGTAGAGCTTCCATGTTGTTTGGTTAGTTGTTCAACCAAGAAAGGTTGAAAAACAACAGTATATTCAAAATCAAAGGAGAAAGTGCTTTGAAAAAGAAAGATTTTGGGGCTTACAGCTCAAGGAGAGGATCAGGGTTTTATTAGTGAGCGCACTGTTGTTTTGTACAGAGGGACTTATACAAGTGACTGAGGCCCAAAGAATGGTTTTTTGTACAAAGGGATGGGTCTTACACTCTCTCAAGAGGCCCAAAAGGTTTAAAGAAAAAGAGTGGGGCTTATAACACGAGGGTAGGCCCAAAGTTTGTTTTTCCGTTTGAAATGGCGATCGTGCTGAGATTTTCTTTTAACGCGAAGGGGCTTATACAATATCTGAGGCCCAAAATGTTTTGGTTAAAAGGGGATTGGGTCTTACACTCTAATAGAGGCCCAAGTGAGTTTTAAGAAAAGAAATGGGTCTTACTACTCGAGGGTAGGCCCAAGGTTTTTTGTTTTGAAAAGGCGACGACCGCGCCGTTTGTTTTTGACGGTATCGGGACTTATACAATATACTGAGGCCCAAAAATGATTTGGTCAAAAAAAGGATTGGGTCTTACACTCTATTAGAGGCCCATGAGTGTTTGAAAAAGTTTTATGATGGTGAAAATCGAAGAAATCCTAATTTTATCATTTTAAAAGTAAATTCTTAAAAGAAAATCAATACAAAATGATAAAAATACCAAATAAGCAACTTGTGATTTTTGGTTGGGGTTTTGAAAAATGATGTTTTAATCACAAGATGAAATAAAATTCATTTAGTCTTGATTTTCAATATGAGAATTCACTTTTAAAATGTTTTAAAACATTAAAAAGGAATTTATTCACAAAAATACTAATTATATTAAATAAATAATATAAAACTAATTTTTTTGTGGAATAAAATATTTTGGAGTATGAATAAGAAGTGTGTAAAACAGAATTGGAAAATGATGATTTTTGCTATGTAAAAGAATTGGTTGAGTTTTTTGAGAATAAACTAATGTCACAACATCACATTCGACATCACTCATGAGTTTTGAAGATAAGAGAAAAAGGGAAGATGTCACAACATCACATTTGACATCAGAACTGCACCTTGGTTTTTCAACATCTTTGCTATCAAACTTCAAACATTCATAACTCAATTTTTAACGAAACTAAAATCCGTAAGAACCTATCTTGGCCAATTTTTCGCAATGAATCCAATGGTATCACTCATACATACTGAAACTTAATGTACAGCACACACAAGACAAAAAACCAAATATGCACCTTAAGTTTAAAACAACATAAACTCCACATATAAACATGTTAAAGTGCAAACAGTATGAGGATCATAACATACACATTAAGGACTACATTTTTGCTTCAAGAATTGTTCAATATGATGCATGTATGTGGACAACAAAGGAAAGCATGATTCAAAGAATTCAAGTTGTGAATTTTACCTCTTTTTTGGAGATTTTGTGCAACCTACCAAGTGCTTTGTTCCAGAAATGATTTGATGCTTTGGACACCCTCAAGTGACCTCTTGGATGCTTTTAGGATGATTGGAATCAGCTGGTACCTGCAAAAACACAAACTGTCCCTTTCTTGCAAAAGGGGTTAAAAGTGACCAAAATAGCAACTCTCTCAAATGGTGTTCCAGATGGGAGGAACCATTTGGAACAGTTCAAGGATGATATTTGGAGTGTGTTTGAGGTTTTATCTGGTTTGGAAAGTGACTGAATCAAGACATGGCTTGAAAAATGTAAAAAAGTCCAATTTTGAGGTTTTGAGAGGTGACTTTGTGATGTTGTGATTACAGATTACTTTTGATAGTTTGGACAGCTTAGATATGATATATGTGAGGTGTATGTGTGATTAGTTTGAGTGGAATTGCTCTCTAACTCAAAAACTCAGAATTACTTGCTTTGGAAGGCAAATTTGAGGTGAAAAAAGAGATTTTGAGGAAAGCATATGTTTGATGGCTTTGGTGTACTCAAAATGAGCATAAATGAGCTCTATTTATAGTAGAGCAAGTTTGTTTTGGGATCCACAATGAATGGCAACTGCAGCAGAGGTTTGGCCAATGTTGTCCAATGAAAATCCAAGTCTCCTCTAGCCATTGACTAGAGGTTAGGGCACATGCTGCTGGTTCCCTAGTTGTTGGAGGAATCTTGACTGAATTCAGTTGCAAATGTGTCAGTCCATGCCACCTCTAAGCATCTATTAAATGCTTCAATCCAAAATTGGAGTTTTGTCCCTCTTTTAGGCATTTCTAGGTTTGGCATGCTACTTCTTGTTCCAAGGACTTTGGAGGCTTGGCTCAGTGATTATCCCCTTTAGATTTGATCCTCAGACGTGTTCAAAATGATGACAAGGCTTAAAAATTCGTGTGACACAAGAAATGTGCAAATCTGCCCCATGAAAAAATCAGCTGCAGCAAGCCTTTTTGTAAAATCCATAACTCCCTACTCGAGTATGCTACATGGACGTTCTAGGACTTTCTGGAAAGATGAGATGATGTACTTCAACTTTCATGTTTGACCCCAGACCTGGTTCAACTTGGATCATGGAGAAAAACAGCCTTGAAGTTGGGACATTCTTGCTTGAAAAATATTAGTGATGTCCTATGCAATGTTGGAACATCAGACAACTTTGAACATTAATAATTCCAAACTTTAATCACTTGTATCTTTTAATCCACTATGATATTTTGAGTTGAAGTGAATTGCATCTTTGATGCTTGTCTTGCATGGTGACAAAGCTTGAAAATTGGGTGGCACAAGAAAAGTGCACGAAATCTGTCCTAAAAAAAATCAACTCGAGTAAGGCCTGTTGTGAGGTTCATAACTCCTTGCTCAAGTTGAATTAATGGGAGTTCTTATACATTTTGGAAAACCCTAATGACATACTTTAACTTTGATGTTTGACTTTGGTCTTGGTTCAGCTTGCAAAGTCATCAAAAATGGTCTTGAAATTGTGTAGTCAAATCTGTCCTAAAAGCTGTCATGAAAATTCTGCTTTATCAATGCTTTTTACAAAAATCATATCTCTTTGCTCGAGTATGCTACAAGGACGTTCTAGGACTTTATGGAAAGCTGAGATGATGTACTTTAACTTTCATGTTTGACCCCAGACCTGGTTCAACTTGGATCATGGAGAAAAACATCCTTGAAGTTGGGACATTCTTGCTGAAAAAATATTAGTGATGTCCTATGCAATGTCAGAACATTGGACATTAAGAATTCCCAACTTTGATCACTTATATCTTTCAATCCTTATGTATTTTGAGTTGATTCCTTCTACAATGTTGAAGTATCAAATACCCTCTTTAAAAGTAGCCCTTACTCAAAATCAATGGATGCTTGGATCAATAGTTACAACCTTGAAAAGTTGTGCACTTGAACATGATTTTAACTTAGAAAAAATTTCTAAGTTTCTTTCAATTTGATCAATTTTGCAATTTTGCATGATTTCTTGATTTAAATTTGATCAAATTAAATCATCCATCATATTTTCTTGAGTAATGGCTTGTGAAACTCATAGTTGACCAAAAAGTCAAACTTTGACTTTCTGCGTCAGTTGACTTTGTATTGTATGAACTTGAGGCTTGATCCACTTGGAATGGTGCCCTCTTGTGCTTAATTCTTGATGTGGGAGTCCTCTTGATCCTTTATGGATGTTTGAGAGGTTAGACAAGTTGAAGATCATGTCATTCCTTGATTGATCATTTGTCTAAAGGCTCTGAGAGGGTTTGAAACCCTAGTTTGATTGTAGTGAACGCTCAATAATTCCTTGAGGAGATTGATGAGGCACAAAGGTACATCCATATTATGCTGATAATTTGCACCATGATGGGAAATCTTAGTGGTCAAATTTGGGGTATGACAGATGCCCCTATTTAATCTTCTTGGACACGAAGGTGTGAATGACGAAGGTATTCGGGCATTCGGGGTGCAAGAGGATTAAATATCGGAATACTCAAAATTTTGATGGTGGTTATGAATGGTAGTTCACGCATTCATCTTCTTTTGCTAAGCGATGATGCTTAGAAAAGGTAAACTTCCCCTCGATCCTGGTCTTCAGCCAAGGAACTGGTCTTAGTTGAAACAAACCTCCCCTCGATCCTGGTTTCCTACCAAGGAACTGGTCTTAGTTTCTGATTTAAACTTCCCCTCGATCCTAGTTTCCTACCAAGTAACTGGTCTTAGTTTCTTTTGTCAATAAACTTTATTGACAAGGAATGCTATGTGTAGCGATTTTCCTTCAAACTTCTCGCCGAATTTTCCTAGGGAGATGGCATTCGATGGAAAAAGTTTTGATGCCAGACTTGCTGGGGGACCCAGTCGTCTGAGTTGTAGAGGTGTACAAACTTCTCTGTTAGAGATGCCATTTGTTGACTCTATTTGGGGAATGTGAGTCCCTTGAGAGACTGCCTTCACGCTTGGGGATATTACATCATACTTTTCTCGGGATCTTCCCGAAGAAATGCCATATGATGGGATCCAATTTTGAGGTGCCGATGACCTTTTCATCAGTGGTTCTTTCGGAGAAAAACTGTCGTATTGCCGAAGCTCCGATTAAGGGGCTTTCTCTAGGGATTTTCCTTAATCCGGGAAAGCAAAAATATCATCTTCAATAGCGAAGCGTGATGTTGACTGAAAGTTTCTCTGGTTTTTCAGAGGTCCAAGTTATCAAAGTGGTCCAGGACCTATCTTCAATTCAGAAATAGCTGGAGACGAGATTGTTCAGATGATTCACTTCCTGACAAGGAAAGAATCGACAACTCGATTGAGAGGACTTTTATCACTAGGGGATAAGACCGACTAGAGTGATAGTGATGCAATATGAATGCAAATGTAAATAAATAATGCATGATGTATGTATGTATATGCTGACAAAGACTTGACACAACACACAGACTGATGGATGAACACGACTGGATACTCGGCCACTGCTGGAGATGAAAGGTATCACTTGGTTCAAGATAGCAATTCTGCCTTGTTTAGGAGAAATAATCACTGCGGGGAATACCATTAATCAGGCTTAGGAGATAAGGACTCTGCCGAAGATGTCAGATGGATTAGTCGCATCTGACACTGTTGATCCTTCATTCAGGCGCACTGGCGTAGAAGGAGTACTTTGATTCTGCACTTTGAGGTTCGCTTACTTCTGGAGAAGCGATTGATGTTCTTTTGATGTTCAACAGTCAAAAGAAATTGCCATCTTTATTTTAAAACAGAAAAAGTTTTACAAGTAAATTCATTTTTGTTTTATTTCAAGAATCGTTGAGCATGTTAAAATGTCGTTCTGTAAAGCAAAAACAAATGAGAATTACAAACAAAAGCACAAGGGCTCAAATTTTATTGATAAGATGAAGATCAACCAAACGCGTGATTCCAAAGAGTATATACAAAGTTAGAAAATGGTAATTTACAAGGAAAAGGGCTATGTTGAAACAAAACGACCACTATCCTTCTACCAACTTTGAATTCGGGACATCCTGAGCTTCTGTCGAAGATGACCTTGACTGGAGTTTTCCTCCGATGGATGGTGTAACGGCTGCTGAGGGACTTGCCTCTGTTGAACATAGTTACTTGCCATTATCCCTAATTTTTGCCTGGATTGTACTTTGATGTTTCCAATCCACCGGGATGATTATTTATCATGTCTCTAACTTTTGCCTAGACCGCCCTTTCAGGTTTTCAGTCCACCGAGACGTTTTTTTTTAGTTTAGGTGAAGTATTTCTTGACTACATCAACATTTGTGGGGTAGGAAAATTCTTCTCTGTCCATGGTGGCAAGTCTCAAGGCGCCGCCTGAGAAAGCTTTCGTGACCACATAGGGGCCATCATAATTCGGAGTCCACTTGCCTTGCGAGTCAGTGAGGAATGATTGTATCTTCTTGAGCAGTTTGAAGATCGGCGCGCATGTCGCGGTTATGAGGAATATGAATCTGGAGATGTAGTTCAAACGTCCCAAGAATCCTCTGACTTGTTTTTCAGTTTTTGGAGAAGGCATTTCTTGAATGGCCTTGACCTTGTCAGGATCAACCTCAATTCCTTTTTGGCTGACGATGAACCCTAAAAGTTTCCCTGAACGGACACCGAAGGTGCATTTGTTGGGATTCAAGCGGAGTTTGTACTTTTGTAAACACTCGAATAGTTTTGACAGATGGGTCACATGCTCCTCCTCTGTCTTAGATTTTACAATCATATCATCGACATATACCTCGATTTCCTTGTGTATCATGTCATGAAAAAGAGTAGTCATGGCCCTTTGATAGGTTGCCCCGACGTTCTTCAAACCGAATGGCATTACCTTGTAACCAAAAGGTACCCCATGGGGTGATGAACGAAGTTTTCTCCATGTCTTTCGGCGCCATTTTAATCTGGTTATAACCCAAGAATCCATCCATGAAGGAGAAAATTTTGAACTTTGTTGTACTGTCTACCAGCATGTCAATGTGTGGTAAAGGAAAGTCGTCCTTTGGACTAGCCTTGTTTAAATCTCTATAATCTACACACATTCTGACCTTTCCGTCCTTTTTGGGAGCGGGTACGATATTGGCTAACCATTGAGGATATTCTGACGTGGCGAGGAAACCCGCATCAATCTGTTTCTATACCTCTTCTTTGATTTTGATGGCCATGTCCGAATGAGTGCGTCTCAACCTTTGCTTTACTGGCGGACATTCCGATCTCAACGGTAAATGATGTTCCATGATGCTGGTATCCAACCCTGGCATATCCTGATAGGAACAAGCAAATACATCGGGGAATTCTTTGAGAAGCTTTATCAAACTCTCTTTGGCAGTTGGACCGAGCAGTGCCCCAATCCTGATTTCTTTTCTCTCTTTTTTTGAACCCAAGTTTACCATTTCCAATGGCTCTTTGTGAGGTTCAATGGACCTTTCCTCTTGTCTGAGTAATCGGGAGATCTCTTCTGGAATTTCATTGTCAACTTCTTCTTCAGCCCCAAATACCGGGAACTCAAAGTTGGGAGAAGGCATCAGATCGTATGTTTCAACGGGGTTTAAAACAAGTAATCTGCATGACGTGATGATTCGTGTTTAGAAGAGATAGAGAAAATGAAAAAGTGTGTGCAATGTATTTTTTTTAAGACTGCTTGTTTTTATTATTGAATTGTTTTTTAGGATTACCATTTTCTGAGAAAAGAGAAAAGAGAAAACAGCAATTAATATGGAAATTACAGAACGGCGTTATTTTATTAATGAACAAGTCGATTCTTGAAACTACAGCCCTATAAAACAAAACTCTGTCGCTTTGGGCTAAGCGAAGAGGGAAAATTTACAGAAAGCGAGCCCTATTAAAACATCTGTTTCACCTGGGCAGGGTGAAAGGCTAAAGATGGAAATTACTTTGACTTATGAACAATCTTCGGAACATCGACGGCAACCCATTGGCGGCGAACTCCTCGGTGAATCACAAATTCTGGCACCTTCCTTGATTTGTCTTCAGAAATGACGTTGATTTCTGGTGGAGCAGAATCATTGGAATCTGTCTCCCAGGCAGAATTGTCGTAGGAGGATTCCTCAATTGTATTTTGCATAGCATTTGTGCTCTCAGCTGTATCTCCCCATCCAGTTGGTTGGATGTCTTCGAACCTGATACGAGAGCTTTCGGGAGCAGTGTACTTGACCATCTAGTCGTATTTTCCACTCGGTTGTCCCAAGGTGTACCACACTTATTTCGAACTAGAGGAGTCATCTCTCTCGATGACGTTGACCTCAGGAAAAGCATAGTTGATGAATTCAAGTCCTGCAAATATTGCTAATTCATCGTCATGTTGAGTAGTTTCTGAATGACCTGAGTGTTGATCCCATGACATGGTGGGGACACAGGTATTCTGTTCAATGATACTCAACTGAGTTTCATTACTCGGCTGACTTTCTGGCCCCAAGTCTCCTGGGTAAGGCTGCCACATTGGCAGACCGTCTATCAGGCCATAGTAATTGTGGTCAAAGTTGTCTTTCATCAGAGTGTCCTCCTCTAATGAATTTGGTGGAGCACGGCATCCTTCCGGATCACAACCTCCGTATATCATTTCGACGTCTGACCGTGGTATAAATCTCAGACTCTGTGCGGGATAGCAAAATGGCATAGGCACCTCTTCCTGAGACATATAACCATCCTTGTTAAGATATGACTTCCATTCTTCATCTGTGTCGGAGGGATCCTCCTCATTGATAGCAAGGACTATTTGAGACACTGGGTGAAGGAAACCTCCATTGTGGAAGAAGTCCTGAATAGGATGAAGGCTTTCATCGCTGGCCACTGTCCGGGTACAGGTTGCAGAAAAACCAAGACCCTTCTTTGTTGTATTGCTAGTAGGAATGACAAGCTGTCCCCATCCTGTTGTACCGGTACTCTCGACCGCTTTAATAGCATCTTTGTATGAGGAAATCAAAGTTCCTCCTCCGGATTGATCGTCCTTGTGTAGCGAAAGTGCTTGGAACTGGGTTTCGATTATCCCTTCTGGTTCCACATAAGTGGATGACGATAAGTTGCTGACGAGCAAGGCCTGTTCCCCACAGACTGTGATGAGTTGGCCGTTCTGGACGAACTTTAACTTTTGGTGGAGGGTCGAGGTGACCGCTCCAGCCTGATGTATCCAAGTTCTTCCTAATAAACAATTGTACGTTGCCCGGATGTCCATGACTTGGAAAGTAACTTGGAAAGTGTAAGGACCAATAGTTATGGGAAGATTAACTTCGCCGATAACTGTTTTTCTGGATCCGTCGAACGCTTTGGCGACGACCTCACTGGTTCTCATCGGAGGGCCTTTGAATGATAATTGAGTCAAAGTGGACTTCGGCATAACATTCAGGGCTGACCCTGTGTCTACCAGTACGCTGGCTAAAGCATCGTCCTGGCAGTTGACTATGATATTGAGTGCCATGTTATGACGGCGACCCTCTTCAGGTAATTCCTCATCACTAAATCCGAAGTTATTGCAGGAAGTGATGTTAGAGACAATGCTATCGAACTGTCTGATGGTTACATCCTGTTCCACAAAGGCTTTCTCCAAAACTTTCTGTAGAGCCTCCCTGTGCGCTTCTGAACTGAGTAACAGTGATAATACCGAGATCTTTGAAGGAGTCTGTAATAGATGATCAACAATGTTGTATTCACTCCTTTGGATGAGCTTCAGTATCTCATCATCATTTTTCGAAAGGTCGGGATTACTAGATTGACCGACTGATGGATCGGGAAGTTCCGTCTGAAGTTCCTTTTCTTTGTTAGACTCTCCAACTCCTCTGTTGAAGATTCTACCACTCCGTGTTACACGACTGATGTCTGCAATATTCACGACGGAGGGTAATGGAATTTCCTTTCCATTTTCAATTATCGTTGCACCGTATTTGTAAGGGATCGCCTTAGCTGATTCATATGGTAGTGGTCCCGACAGATAGACGACTATGGGAACCTTCTGGTTTTTCTGACCATCGTAGGTAATCTCGATCCGTTCCCGGTTGGGATTTCTTGATTCGTTAAGCAGAGGGATAATGGTAAAAACATCCCTAGTTCTTTGATGATCAGAGATTACAACAACATCCTCGATTTGATTGGAAACGTAGCTCGACGACCAATTGATGAGTCTGGAACCTGGATATGGGTGGATCTCTCCACGATCCAATTGCCCCTGGAGAGCTGCTCGCACAAGGTAGCACCCTTGGTTACTTTCCGAACAGACTCCACAACGTTCATAATTGTGTTGTGGCACCTGGCCACGCCCACTTTGAATACAATGTAACCTTACTAGGTTAGCTTCCACGGGTCGGACATCCTGACTTTGAAGCTGAGTGGGGTTTCTGTTATTGATACTAATTTACTGAGTATCTTCATCCATGTAGATTGGCATCCACCAATGATTTAATAAGTACTGAAGTGCTTCCTGGACAAGGGCACATCCCTGATCATTTTCGCAACCCGCTTTACAGCTGTGATAATTATGTGATATCAAGTATCCGAGTCAGACCTGCTCAGCATGCAACTCTACCAAGTTGGTATTCATTAAGCGAATGTCGAAGATTTGAACCATGTTGATCTGATAGGGATTCCTATCATGGTAGTCCTGGATCCATCCAAGATCCATTTGACGCTGGAGGGCCTCTTGTACAAAAGAGCATTCGTGTTTGTTTACCGAGCAAGTCAGACAAGAACTATAATCGTGCCACGGCAGATTATGATACTGGCTTTTCCTTGAGTGCATCGCCACCAAGTTGGCATTCATCGCACGGATGTCGTGGTTCTGAATGACGTTGGAATTCGTGTAAACCATGTTAACTCCACGAACTCGGTGCTCTTGGATCCATCCGAGATCCATCTGTTTCTGTTGAGCTGATTGCACCACAGAACATCCTTGATTGTTTTTAGAGCAGACATCACACTGGTGATAATTATTACGTGGCACATGGCCATATCCACTCTATCTACAATGCATCTTGACCAGATTGGTCCTTAACAAGAGTACATCATGAATTTGATAGACATTGTTAAATTCTTTCTCAATCAGGTTGACTGCAGCTTTCTTATGTTGAGGCAGCGGGTTCGTGAGAACATTTGGATTCGTATCTTTGAAAGATAGGAGCCCGCTCCTAACAAGCTTTTGCACGTCGGATTTGAAATTGAGACAATTCTCTATGTTATGCCCTGATCCTCCTTAATGATAAGGGTATGTCTGATCCACCTTAAACCAAAAAGGCGGATTTTCCAGTACTGTAAGAGGAGACTTAGTCTGCATGTGCCCCTTAGCTAGTAGTAATGGAAATAGTTATGCGTACAACATGGGTATAGGATCAAACCCTGATGATCGTGTTGTACGGTTGTTATTGTATGGAGGACGAGCCTGCTGAAGAGGCTGTTGTGTCCTTTATTGATTAGGTTGGCTCTGCGCAACCTGAGGTTGATACGTAGGAATAGGCGTAGGGCTGATAGCAGGAGTTACAACTGCTACTGGTTGGTACCATCGCCTTTGCTTTCCGAGAGAGATATTCCCAATAATTTGCTCTTTTTTCTTAGGGAGAGCACTACCGTATCATTTTGTACTACTTGATGATCCAACATCTTTTACCAAACGTCCTTCTCGGACGACTTCCTCAAGACGAACTCCCATGCCTACCATCTCGGTGAAGTCACTGGGCGCACTGGCAACCATTATGTCGTAGTAAAATGAGCTCAAGGTCTTTAAGAAGATTTTTGTCATCTCTTTTTCCTTAAGAGGTGGACAAATCTGAGCGGCAATTTCACGCCATCTTTGAGCGTACTCCTTAAAATTTTCCTTGTCCTTTTGTGACATTGATCTGAGTTGATCTCTGTCCGGTGCCATGTCCAAATTGTATTTGTATTGTTGGACGAAGGCAGTACCAAGATCTCTAAATGTGCTAATCGTAGCACGGTTTAAACCCATGTACCATTTTAAGGCGGCACCGGTTAGACTATCCTGAAAGTAGTGAATCAGTAGGTCCTGATTCTCCATCTGAGCTGACATTCGCCGAGCGTACATCACCAGATGGCTCTGAGGGCAAGGGTTACCCTTGTATTTTTCAAAGTTGGGCACTTGAAATTTGTGCGGAACTTTCACATTGGGGACCAAGCAGAGGTCTGCGGTGTCCTTTCCAAATAGATCCTGACCGCAGATGGCTTGCAGTTCTTTCTGTATTTCCAAGAACTGTTCCTGGAATTCATCCATTCTATCGAACATAGTTTCCTTCTTACCAGAAGGTATCGGCAGGCATGCCCCAAGGACGATCTTTCGGCATCTGATACCTAGGATCAAACTTCTCCACTATGGGCATTGAGGTGATCTCTGAGATCACGGTTCTTTGTAGCTGAGCTTCTGCCATGGCTTGCATGTCATTACGAAGCTTTCTCATATCCTCTCTCAGAGCGTCGATCTCTTCTTTCAACTCTCTGTTTTCTTCCTCAAGATCATCCATCTTTTTCTAACGATTGGCCCGAGTATTATACGAATGAGACAGTTTGAATCTAGAACCGAGACACAAACGTGAGATTCGTAGGTAAGAAGAATACGCAATGTAAGAATGATGAATGCAATGATTATATTAATTATTTTTTTGGTTTAATCAAAATAAACTTCGACAATTAGATTGCAAATATCAAACAGTGGGGAAACCCCTTTTTATTGAATTCAAAGGATTACTGAAATGGAAATACAGTAGATTACAAGGTGCAAAAACAGAAACCTAAGCTAATGGGTCCCGAGTCCTCTCTGAAGAGAAACCGGGTGCTGATTCTGGTACTTTCCTTTTCTTTAACCGGGGCTCTTGGGCCGTTGTCGGGTTGTCATTCCTTTGTCAGGTGAAAGGAGTGAGCAAATTACTTTGGTCATCTTAATTCTCTACAGCATGTTGCTCCAAAATTTCAATCAGAGCATCTTACTCTCTCAGTAGTTGCTGTATTTTGATGCACTCTACGTTGAGGGTGCGGTACTTGTTCTTCCAAGACCTCCTCTCCCGCTGAACTTTGTTGAGAGTAACCTGAAGCTTTTTAGTCTCAGTCATGAAGTACATGAAGACTCCCTCGGTGGAAGAACTCCAAGACGAGGATAAGGCATCTTTAGCTTGAGAGCTCTAGTTTGTATCCAGTGGAGATAAGGCTCCACTGAGACACAGTCGGGTTTTCCTATAGACTCTCGTCCTTTTTTATGAACATGTTTCCAAGCGTGCACTATTTCTGTCTTTAGTGCTCTGTCACTTTCTCCTTCCTTGAAGAAAAGATCTTCCAGATGAACACTTCGTGGGACGTGTCTCATCGGGTATCCAAATTGACGACGAACCAACTCTGGATGGTAATTGATTCCTCCCTTAGTTCCTATAAGGGGTACGTTGGGGAAGTTTCCACAACGGTCAATGATCCTGATTTCATCATAAATCCTATTACACCAGTCAATGTCAGAGTTGGTAAGGAGCATGATTTTCTGCGACCAACGTAAGGCACTCTTATGATCCCAAAAAGCAGCAGACTTAGGCAAGTGAGAGATAAACGATTTGTGTAGCAGAGGTACGCAGCACGTGATCTCTCCTCCACTGTACAAACTCCCTAAGTGTACATAATGATATGCATCTGCGAGGAAAGTTGGCACAGGGTTTCCAATGAGAAAAACCTTAATGGAGTTGATATCGACGGAGTTATTAATGTTGGGCAACAGAAATAACCCGTAATTGAGTAAAACAAAGATGCTTTCAAAAGCAGTCACGTTCCCGATACTAGCGAAGTACATGGCTTTCTTTGTCAAGAACTAGGCTGGCAAACCTTGTATGCCACCCTTAGTGGTCATGTGAGTCCTGACCTCAGACTCGTCCAAATGAATTGCTCTTGCAATGGTCTGATTCTTTGGAATTTCTTCCATTCCTGAAAATGGAGCTTGATCTGTAATGTGTAGATCAATCAGATGAGAGTATTCCTCCAGCGTTGGTGCTAGCTGGTAATCCAGGAATGTGAAACAATGATAGACCGGATCGTAGAACTGAATGAGCGCATCCATGATTCCCTCAATCACATAGACTCTTAGCAGAGATAGCAAACCTCCGTACTTGGCTCTAAAAGCCTCTTGGTTTGTGATCATCCTCGCCAAACCTCTTAAATCCTCTAGTTTTGGAATCCTGAAGGTGTACTTATGAGTTCTCCTTCTACCGAAATCCATTAGCGTAATCCTTTTCTCTGATATTTGCAATCACACTCTTAGTTTAATTTGAAAAACAGAGAGACTAGAAGAGAAATTTTTTTGAATGTTTTGATGTTTTTTAAATGAATGCATGAATGCAGCACACAAAAACATAGAAAAAACATGGGGTCAAAGGGTCGTTGTCATGAAGTCAAGGCTTTACCCATCCCCAAAGGTTTATACTAGGGTGATTTTTTGTACCTGTACTCAAAATCATCAGCTCCTCCCAGGATAACAAACAGTAAGGGGATCGCCAGCGAGCTGTATGAAATCTTAGAGTAAATGCTATTCACCGAGAATAGATCATCAGCCTCAAATGAGGGTAGTATCACGTGACAACTATTTCCAATAGCTTCCGCACTACAAAAGGGTTGGCTTCTCAGCTTCTCAGACGTCACAATCGGCCCATTGCCTATGAGAGGGAATGGGTTGCATTGGGAAGCCTCCACTGAGGTTGATGGTCGACCTCATCGCCATCACTTATCTTAAGTGTATACTCAATCTTTCAACATGCGGTATCACACGCATTCCCATTAGCAGAAAAATAAACACAGATATTAATTAGGAAAAGCAATATATATATTTGTCCTAATGTCCTAGACTTTTAAAAGCTAAGAATCTTAAGTTCCTGACAGAAAATGGTTTCCCGGCGGAGTCACCATCCTGTGGTTTCATTCCAAATTAATGGCGTTTTGACCTAAGATCCTAGTGACGTCAAGGTTTCTACCTAGGGGACAAGAAGATAACAAGATCCCTAAAGATTCTCCCCAGCAGAGTCGCCATTTTTCTGTAGCGAGTGATTTTTGGATGTGGTTGCGAAGCACGATCGCTCTGGTACTACAGCTCGATTCATTTTTTATCCTATTAAAGCTGATGAAGGAAGGGAAATAGATGTCTCCAATTAACCCTGCTTGCATACTGAGGTTAAACAGTCAAAACTGTTGGTTTACAGATGCTACAAAGATTCGGGGTCTCTCCTAGGTTATTTTGATGAAAAGGGGTGCTTTAGGCTATCGGTTAGGATGTTAGGATAGATATATGAAAGTATGGGATTTTGGGTTTTTGTTTAGTGTGCTCGCTAAGATTTTTCTTTCAATCTTATGCCTACGTATTCCCGTTTTTTCCGAAACAGGGAAATCAGAGCGATCGTAGTTCCTCCTATTCTATGGGAGGAAATGGTGTTTTGGTGTCTTGTTCAAAGCCCAAGACGTGAAGCGGAAGGTGATCTATATCTTGTTCAAAGCCCAAGATGTGAAGCTGAAGGGTCTCAACTTCAGAGAGAATTTGTCATCTCTAAAGAGGTTTGTTTGTCACAACTTTTTATAAAGGAGAATTACTTTAACCGGGATATGTGAATCCGGCAATGCCATAATTTCCTTTATAGGGGGTTCCAACTTGAAGGAGAAGACTTTAACTCAGTTTAGAGCAATGCCATCTTTCCTTAGGAATTTCTCATGCTAAAAGAGGGACTGTGGCATGGATGTAGATGATCTAGAGGCTTGCCGCTTACAGCGATTAGATGAAGGGGAAGGAGTTGTTGATGTTTATGTACTGTGAACGAGGCACAACTTTGATGCTAAAAGGTTGATTGGATCAACCAGTGGTTTTCTTATACAAAGCCTAAGAGGAGGCTAATATGTGTCTCGTACAAAGCCCGAGAGAGAGGCTAAAAGGTTTTGACTCGACGGTGGAGTCTTTTGGTATCTCGTATAAAGCCCGAGATAGAGGTTATTTGACTCAACAAGAGAGTTTTTTTGTATCTCGTACGAAGCCCGAGATGGAGGCTAAATGGGAGTTGACTCAACAAGAGAGTCTTTTATGGTATCTCGTACGAAGCCCGAGATGGAGGCTATTGTTAGCTCCGCTGGGGAGAATCATTGTACAAAGCCCAAGAGAAGGCTATTGTTATTGTTTCAGTTGAGTGACGGGTCCAGTATGCTGATTTAAAGAGAAAATCAATTCTTATATGAGTAATGCTGTACTCAAGGATTTGATTCGAGGATCAGGGTTATTTCCTTTTCTTTAAGGAAAGGGGGAATCCAAGGGTATTGAGACTGTCCGAGTCCACGGGGTTCCTTCCTATTCTTGAAGGGTGCTTGAGAATGTCTTGGAGACTCAAGGAAATTAGACTGTCCAAGTCTAGAGTGTCATCTTTTGTACTATGCTTTGAGAAACAGTAGTAGACTCTTGGAAAGACTGTTCTATTAAGATGACTGATTTCTGTTCCTATACCTCTAGGAGGTCGTCGGGATAATTTGTACGAAGCCCAAGAGGAGGCTGGAAACTTTTAAGAAGCCGATAGGTCCTTGTATGAAGCCCAAGAGGAGGCTATCATTCCAGGAGGAAGAATCCTTATACGAAGCCTAAGAGGAGGTTGTGAATACTTCTAAGAAGCCGACGAGTCCTTGTACAACGCCCAAGAGGAGGCGGGGATGCTTTTAGGAAGCCTGTGGGTCCTTGAACAATGCCCAAGAGGAGGCCAATGCTTTTAAGAAGCCAATGGGTCCCCAAACCCCGAGAAATTCAAGACAGGCCATTCACGAGGAATAGATCAAGCCAGGAAAGTTTGAGAATTTGGAAGAAACTCAAGAGATGCCATTCACGGAGAAAAGATCATCTCTGGGGAATAAAGTTTCTTGACAAGTGCTTTTAAGAAGCCTGTGGGTCCCCAAACCCCGAGAAGTTCAAGACAGGTTATTCACGAGGAATAGATCAAGCCAGGAAAGTCTGAGAATTTGGAAGAAACTCAAGAGATGCCATTCACGGAGAAAAGATCATCTCTGGGGAGTAGAGTTTCTTTGACAACTTCTACGAGTGACAGTCTATGAAAGGGTTCACCGAGAATGCTGCCTTTCATGTCTCCATATTGTTTAACCCCAAGAGGAGGGAAGACTGTGTCTGGTAATCCTATGGGGATCTAGTTTTGACTATTTAAGAGTGATCAACGGGCTTAATGCTAGACTTAGTTGCCGGGGAAACTCTAAATATCTATACTATTATTATACAGTTGATATGAGTTTATGAAAGAAGACTTACAGCGAAACAGCCCCACAATACAGTTATATGTATATGAAAGCGGTAAATGAAAACGTGTAAACACTTACTCGGTTGTAGAGCTTCCATGCTGTTTGGTTAGTTGTTCAACAAAGAAAGATTGAAAAACAACAGTATATTCAAAATTAAAGGAGAAAGTGCTTTGAAAAAGAAAGATTTAGGGGCTTACAGCTCAAGGAGAGGCCCAGGGTTTTATCAGTGAGCGCACTATTGTTTTATACAGAGGGACTTATACAAGTGACTGAGACCCAAAGAATGGTTTTTTGTACAAAGGGATGGGTCTTACACTCTCTCAAGAGGCCCAAAAGGTTTAAAGAAAAAGAGTGGGGCTTATAACACGAGGGTAGGCCCAAAGTTTGTTTTTCTGTTTGAAATGGCGATCGTGCCGAGATTTTCTTTTAACGCGAAGGGGCTTATACAATATCTGAGGCCCAAAATGTTTTGCTTAAAAGGGGATTGGGTCTTACACTCTAATAGAGGCCCAAGTGAGTTTTAAGAAAAGAAATGGGTCTTACTACTCGAGGGTAGGCCCAAGGTTTGTTGTTTTAAAAAGGCGACGATCGCGCCGTTTGTTTTTTACGGTATCGTGACTTATACAATATACTGAGGCCCAAAAATGATTTGGTCAAAAAAAGCATTGGGTCTTACACTTTATTAGAGGCCCATGAGTGTTTGAAAAAGTTTTATGATGGTGAAAATCGAAGAAATCCTAATTTTATCATTTTAAAAGTAAATTCTTAAAAGAAAATCAATACAAAATGATAAAAATACCAAATAAGCAACTTGTGATTTTTGGTTGGGGTTTGAAAAATGATGTTTTAATCACAAGATGAAATAAAATTCATTTGGTCTTGATTTTCAATATGAGAATTCACTTTAAAAATGTTTTAAAACATTAAAAAGGAATTTATTCACAAAAATAATAATTATATTAAATAAATAATATAAAACTAATTTTTTTGTGGAAAAAAATATTTTGGAGTATGAATAAGAAGTGTGTAAAACAGAATTGGAAAATGATGATTTTTGCTATGTAAAAGAATTGGTTGAGTTTTTTTTAGAATAAACTAATGTCACAACATCACATTCGACATCACTCATGAGTTTTGAAGATAAGAGAAAAAGGGAAGATGTCACAACATCACATTTGACATCAGAACTGCACCTTGGTTTTTCAACATCTTTGCTATCAAACTTCAAACATTCATAACTCAATTTTTAACGAAATTAAAATCCGTAAGAACCTATCTTGACCAATTTTTCGCAAGGAATCCAATGGTATCACTCATACATACTGAAACTTAATGTACAGCACACACAAGGCAAAAAACCAGATCTGCACCTTAAGTTTAAAACAACATAAACTCCACATATAAACATGTTAAAGTGCAAACAGTATGAGGATCATAACATACACATTAAGGACTACATTTTTGCTTCAAGAATTGTTCAATATGATGCATGTATGTGGACAACAAAGGAAAGCATGATTTAAAGAATTCAAGTTGTGAATTTTACCTCTTTTTTGGAGATTTTGTGCAACCTACCAAGTGCTTTGTTCCAGAAATGATTTGATGCTTTGGACACCCTCAAATGACCTCTTGGATGCTTTTAGGATGATTGGAATCAGCTGGTACCTGCAAAAACACAAACTATTCCTTTCTTGCAAAAGGGGTTAAAAGTGACCAAAATAGCAACTCTCTCAAATGGTGTTCCAGATGGGGGGAACCATTTGGGACAGTTCAAGGATGATATTTGGAGTGTGTTTGAGGTTTTATCTGGTTTGGAAAGTGACTGAATCAAGACATGGCTTGAAAAATGCAAAAAAGTCCAATTTTGAGGTTTTGAGAGGTGACTTTGTGATGTTGTGATTACAGGTTACTTTTGATAGTTTGGACAACTTACATATAATATATGTGAGGTGTATGTGTGATTAGTTTGAGTGGAATTGCTCTCTAACTCAAAAACTCAGAATTACTTGCTTTGGAAGGCAAATTTGAGGTGAAAGAAGAGATTTTGAGGAAAACATCTGTTTGATGGCTTTGGTGTACTCAAACTGATCACAAATGAGCTCTATTTATAGTAGAGCAAGTTTGTTTTGGGATCCATAATGAATGGCAACTGCAGCAGAGGTTTGGCCAATGTTGTCCAATGAAAATCCAAGTCTCCTCTAGCCATTGACTAGAGGTTAGGGCATAGGCTGCTGGTTCCCTAGTTGTTGGAGGAATCTTGACTGAATTTAGTTGCAAATGTGTCAGTCCATGCCACCTCTAAGCATCCATTAAATGCTTCAATCCAAAATTGGAGTTTTGTCTCTCTTTTAGGCATTTCTAGGTTTGGCATGCTACTTCTTGTTCCAAGGACTTTGGAGGCTTGGCTCAGTGATTGTCCCCTTTAGATTTGATCCTCAGATGTGTTCAAAATGATGACAAGGCTTAAAAATTCGTGTGGCACAAGAAATGTGCAAATCTGCCCCATGAAAAATTCAGCTGCAACAAGCCTTTTTGTAAAATCCATAACTCCCTGCTCGAGTATGCTACATGGACGTTCTAGGACTTTCTAGAAAGCTGAGATGATGTACTTCAACTTTCATGTTTGGCCCCATACCTGGTTCAACTTGGATCATGGAGAAAAACAGCCTTGAAGTTGGGACATTCTTGCTGGAAAAATATTAGTGATGTCCTATGCAATGTTGGAACATCAGACAACTTTGAACATTAATAATTCCAAACTTTAATCACTTGTATCTTTTAATCCACTATGATATTTTGAGTTGAAGTGAATTGCATCTTTGATGTTTGTCTTGCATGGTTACAAAGCTTGAAAATTGGGTGGCACAAGAAAAGTGCACATAGGGGTGTTCGCGGGCCGGTTTAGTTCGGTTTTGAGATAATCCGATACCCGAACCAATGAAAAATAAATGGATTGGTTTGGATTGGATTTCTATATTTTTGCAATAAAATCCAAACCAAACCGATCCAAAAAATAATGGATTGGTTTGGATTGGATTGATTAGATAAATTAAATATAAATATGCAAAAATATTTTTTAAAAATTATTTGTTTACACAATATGAAAAATAAATATTTAACACATAACACATATATTTTTAAACAAGTTATGACCACCTTAGTCATACAATTGTTGTATTTCACTTAAATATTCAATAACTTAAAACAATTTTATTGCATACTCATACTCCATTCTATAGTATAAAATTAAAGGTTTGCAGTTTGCAGATACTTGTGATTTGAGGTTTTTTGATTTGGAAAGAAGGTTGTGGTTTACGGATACTTGTAGTTTGCAATTTGTAAGTTTGATTTATAATGGATGTAATTTTTGGTTTCTCTATATTTCATCATTGATTGATATGTTTGTGATAATTTGAAAAATGTCGTTCCGTTTTTCATTGGAAATGTCCAGAGACTATATCTTTTTGTTTCTTTCATTATGGTTTGTACTTGGTAACTGCTATAACAATTTTTCTCTTCATTCAATAAATAAGTAATAACTTAATTAAAATTAATAATTTATTATATCAATTAATTATGTTAATTGTTATTGGTTTGGTTCGGGTTTACGGGTAGCAAATTAGAAATCCGATGTCCGAACCAATTAACATCGATTTTAATTGGTTTGGTTCGGTTTTTACCCGAACTGAAAAACTACCCAAACCAAACACATTGGTTTGGTTTGGATTCCGGCTTGGTTCGAATTTGCCCGAACCAATGAACACCCTAAGTGCACAAAATCTGTCCTAAAAAAACCAGCTCGAGCAAGGCCTGTTGTGAGGTTCATAACTCCTTGCTCAAGTTGAATTAATGGGAGTTCTTATACATTTTGGAAAGCCCTAATGACATACTTTAACTTTGATGTTTGACTTTGGTCTTGGTTCAGCTTGCAAAGTCATCAAAAATGGTCTTGAACTTGTGTAGTCAAATATGTCCTAAAAGCTGTCATGAAAATTCGGCTTTATTAATGCTTTTTACAAAAATCATATCTCCTTGCTCGAGTATGCTACAAGGACGTTGTAGGAATTTCTGGAAAGCTGAGATGATGTACTTCAACTTTCATGTTTGACCCCAGACCTGGTTCAACTTGGATCATGGAGAAAAACATCCTTGAAGTTGGGACATTCTTGCTGAAAAAATATTAATGATGTCCTATGCAATGTCAGAACATTGGACATTAAGAATTCCCAACTTTGATCACTTATATCTTTCAATCCTTATGATATTTTGAGTTGATTCCTTCTACAATGTTGAAGTATCAAATACCCTCTTTAAAAGTAGCCCTTACTCAAAATCAATGGATGCTTGGATCAATAGTTACAACCTTGAAAAGTTGTGCACTTGAACATGATTTTAACTTAGAAAAATTTCTAAGTTTCTTTCAATTTAATCAATTTTGCAATTTTGCATGATTTCTTGATTTAAATTTGATCAAATTAAATCATCCATCATATTTTCTTGAGTAATGGCTTGCGAAGCTCATAGTTGACCAAAAAGTCAAACTTTGACTTTCTGCGTCAGTTGACTTTGTATTAGATGAACTTGAGGCTTGATCCACTTGGAATGGTGCACTCTTGTGCTTAATTCTTATTGTGGGAGTCCTCTTGATCCTTTATGGATGTTTGAGAGGTTAGACAAGTTGAAGATCATGTCATTCCTTGATTGATCATTTGTCTAAAGGCTCTGAGAGGGTTTGAAACCCTAGTTTGATTGTAGTGAACGCTCAACAATTCCTTGAGGAGATTGATGTGGCACAAAGGTACATCCATATTATGCTGATGATTTGGACCATGATGGGAAATCTTAGTGGTCAAAATTTGGGGTATGACACATGGCATGTCAGCATTTGCATATTTTTGCCTGTCCTTAGCATAAGCACTACATCTAAGGGCAAAATTTTCGGTTTGCTATATTTAAATACCTTTCACCATGATTTCACGAGGATTATCATCACCCGTGCCATCCGGTGAAGCTATTTAAAAAAAAGGCAACTGTTATACCCCAAATTTTACCCTTTAGATGTCATGACATTCATGCATTTGCATTAGGGATCAATAATCTATGCATTGTCAACTAACCATCATATTTTGCTAGTTGGTTCCTCTATTGAAAGCTAGGGTTTGGCACAAGGAGAGGGCAAGGGCAAGATCCACAAGTCAAGCTCTCATACTTTTCAAGGTTTCCTAAGACACTTCTTGGCTTAATACATCCATCCCAAATGCTCACTAGATGGTCAAGAAAGGTGTTTGAATTCATCTGGTCAAGAAAGTCAACTGAGGCTCCAAAAGCTTAATCTTTGGTCTTGAGGGCTAATCATGAGATTTTAAAATCAAATTCCATGACCTCATGTGATTAGATCAAGAGAAATCAAAGAGAAACCATAAAATCAGGAGTTGTAAAATTAGGGTTTTGACTTGAGGAATTACAAGGGAATCTTGGTATGATCAGTCAATGTCTTGATTGGTTCATCAACCAATTGAGCTTACTTACATTCAAGGGACCTCATTCATCAAGAAATCAAGATTAGTTGGCTCCCATCACAAGTGCAATGAGCCTCAGTTCATCTGGCCTCAAATTAGGGTTTTATCAGAAAAAGTCAACTATGCTTTTGACTTTTGACCAAGGCATGATCCCAAGTCTTGGGACATGATTCCATATGTTCATACACACCCTTGGAAGTCATCTACGAAGTTTGGGAAGTTTGAGAAAGTAAGATCACCAAGGATCACACTATTGAATTCATGAAGAAATTAGGGTTTCATCTGAAAAGTCAAACCTTTGACTTTTGGCATTTTGGGTCCAAGATGAAGCATTCAAGCCCTATTCCATCAAGACATGTTTGATCTTTGAATTGGAGCATGAGAAATCAAGGTTTAAGAGGTTTCTTGCTGTTGCACCCCAAAATTTGCTCTCCTTACTTTATTACTAACTGGCTTATGTTGCATTGCATTTTGCATTATCATGTGTGCATATCATTGGTTCTTAGCATGGGGTCAAGGTGCCTGAGGCAGTGCTTCAGAGGGTCAAGCAAGAGTCCTGGTATTGTCCAAGAGAGCTCAGGTGGATCATCATCTCCTAACCAATGCATAGATTAGGGTTTTGAGATTCTTGGGTTTATTGCTCCAATGGGCAAGCTCCTTGGGTTTTTATCATCATCAAATGGCATATATTATCTTTGTTGGAGAGGATACACATCATATTCAGAGGGATTTGGATTTGGAGACTGTGCTATTTCCTCCTAGACTGAGGATACCACAACTAGGGTTTGCTATAAAGTCAGTTTATTTCTGATTTTTTGGGAAAGATTTGATTCCATGGTACTCCTTGGGTCCCTAAGTACCTAGGGATGGGAGGTTGTCCATCAGTTTGTTTCAGGGGAAGTTCAATTGGCCAATGGATTGAAAATCAGTTGAATTGGATAAAAGTCAACAGTGAGAGGAGAAGTCAACTGTGGAATTTTGAGGTTCTCTCCAAGGTTTCAAGGTCTCACATCCTCATATGGTATTCAAGGGTCAAGATTCATACATATTTATCAGAAATCAGGAGTTGGTGCAAAGTTTCTAAATTTGGAAAGTGACATATAATGAAAAGTTTCCATTTTTGGCAAGTATCTACACTGCACTCAACTTGACTTTTCATCATCAAGAAAGCTTCAAATGAATTTCTCTCCAACATGAAAATTGAAGATCTTTTTCTCCTCTTTCCAAAAAGTACTAGTGTGTCTCTATATCATTTGTGAAGCTCCAGTTATGGTCCAAAGAAGGCAAGGTGGTTTTTAGGGTTTCATTTTCACAACTTTTAGGTTTTGGGACATATGGACCTATGATTAATTCCATTGCTTCAAGACATGTTCCAACATCCAAAAACAATTCCTAAGAAGCATTTTTGGCTTTTTAATCAAGTGATTCCATGGTTTATTCTTCACTTATTTTTTATTATTAAAAAAAGCCAAGTCATCAAAAAACTCATGAATCATTTGTTTTCAAGGCCCAATTTAAATATGGTGTGATTAGCAATCCAAATGAAGGTGATCCATCAAATAATTCTCAAGTATCCATGCAAGGAGAAAGGTGTAATTCACATTATGCATTTTTCCAAAATTATTCAAAAATCATTAAACAATGGATTACCCAAGCCCAATTCCTCATCAGAAGAAAACCCTAGCCTATTTAAACCTATTCATGCACTGGTTAGGGTTCATTCACGTGCATTTGGAGGAGAACCATAATTTGGAACCCTAAAGCTTTCTTTCCTTGGATCTCACGAATTACAAGGTCTTTCTTCAAAGTTCTTCCACAAACCTCTTCCTGGTGATTTCTAGAACACAACCCAACCACCATTCGCAGCCAAAAGCAAGGATTGGAGTTGTGCCATCTCAGGTTGGTGAATTTTTCGTGCTCCTAAAACTCTCCTTTTTTATGTCTATATTGAACTGTGATGAATGGTGATTATCCTGATGTAATTATTTTTAATTATGGACGTGTGGTTTGCTTGTAATATGGATTTAAAGTTTTGTGCCCTAATGGTTTTTTATTCGTTTTTTATTATACACTAACAATTTGGGGTTTTTGATGCCAGATTTGGATTCCTGACGAAATTCTGGGTCGGATAGTGTACCCATACGCATTTTCTGGAAAAATATAGGTTGCAGGTGGTGGCCGGCGGTAGGGTTCCGGCGGCTGACGGTGGTCCGGCGAAGGAGGGTGGCTGGAGGTTGAAGACGCAATCTGGGTCGTCTATGGCTTGGATCGTGTGGCCACGATGCTGCCACCTATTATTTCTTTTATTTTTTTTCTGAATTTTAATTAATAATTACGTGCATATTACCCCACGCTATTATCATGGACCTCCCAATCATTTTATTTAGTTTTGTTTACTTTTATATTAGTTGACTAATCATGAGCCATTGGATGAATCAAACGAACCACAACACGTCACCACATTAATGAACGCACGTGCACGGCACATGGGGGCGCACGGTAAGCTCCCATGTTTTTATTTTTTTTTCTGAATAATTGGGTGGGCTGGGCTGCTATTCGCACCCCCCATCCTGGCCCAACCTGCATTTCCAATGAATTTTCCTTACTTCCCACACCCCCTACGAATTAATTCATTTTATTTTATTTTAATTTTATTATGTTCATTCTTAATTATTTAAAAATAGTAAATTGCATTTAAAAATTCCCATAAAATTCATATATCATCTTCATTATTTTATAAAATTTTTACAAATTTTATTTTTTATTTTTATATTATTTTTATCATTTAAATTAATTGTTTAATTCAATTTCTTTTTTGCATCACACATCTCATGCATACCCTAAATTGTTTATTTTATTTCTCTACAACCATAAAATATTTTTGATCCGTTCTTTTTGCATTTGTTCACTAACATCCTGAATTGCATAAAAACATTTTTTTTTCATTTTTAAATTTATTTCATATTGCATTTTGGTCCTTCCCTTTGGCACACTGAACCCTACTTCCCACCTGAATTTTGTATGATTATTGAATGACTAACACTTTGAATTTTTGCAGGGATTTTTGGTATGTTGTTTGTCTCTGGTTGAGAGACCTTAAAATTTAATTTCGGAATTTTAGGAGTTATTTCTCTATTTATCTAATTGTTTTCACTTGAGATCTCTCATATGTGCATTTCTGATCATGCCTGAGTCTTTGTTTGAAAAGGCACTTGTGCCATGTGCTTTGGGGTTGTTCCTTTGATTTTTGAATTCATGTTTGGATTATTATCATTGTTGTTTGCCATTGTTTGATTTTCATTCACCTCATTTCTCTTACTTATGTTTGTTTCTCACTAATCTTTTATGCAGGGACTAAGGTAAGTTCTTTAAGGGTGGAAAAGTATCCCTCTTCACCTTTGTTCTTTCTTTCTCTCCTATCTTCATCCTTTAGGGTTTAGGTTAAACCTCACTAATCGTAGGTCACCCATGCATGATAACTTTAGGGTTCATAGTCCCCCTTTAGAGTTACCTTTGTGTCTTCTCTCTTCTCATCTCAAATTTCTTTAAAACACTTAATAAGAATAAGGTGTATTGCGCACGAGCCTTAAGTATGGGGAATGAGAAGTGAGGGGCTTCCTCTCATCTTTCTAGAGTGCTTAGAGAGCGTCCTGTCTTGGGACGATGCGTTAGGTATTCGCCCCTGTGCCCTAGACTTTGGTGCAATGCGACTTAGGAACTAACTTAAGCCACTTCTGTCCTAAAAAACACAAACCAACTTCAAACCTTTTTGTCCTTCGGGATCTTCAAACTTAAAGGTTATTTTCAAAAAGGGCACGTTACCTTCCGTCTGAGTCGTAAACAGGCATTGACCCTAACTGCCGGACGCGAACTTAACGTCGCTCATAAAAAACACAAAAAAACTTGGTCCGAACTACGTTGACTCTGAATTCCCCATTGCACAAGGGGGGTACGTAGGCCTAGGACGTTGACGTCCTACCGAGTCTGTCTTTGTCTTCCCCTCCCGTCTTAGTACAGTCCTAGATGATAGGATAACTCACCCTTAGAATAGACAACAAGCGTGGATCCCATCGAGTACGATGGATGCGTGGGGTGCTAATACCTTCCCCTCGCGTAACCGACTCCCGAACCCAGGCTATGGTTGTGATGACCATTCCTTTCCCTCTTCCTAAGGTTTATGCGGTGTTCCCTTTCCCCTCTTGGGATAAATTTACACGGCAGGCGACTCTATTTTTCCGCGCCACTCTCCCGTTTGTACCTGGATGAAAATCCTGGGAGCGACAGCTGGCGACTCTGTTGGGGACCTAGTTGACCTATGCTGGTCCATCCCTAAGCGAGTCAATCCTAACGCTTGCTTGTCTCTTTGGGTGTTTTGTTATTGTTTTTCTTTATGTTGTATTTTATTTTTATTTTTACCGCATTTTCTGCATTTCATTTATTACTATCATGCTGCTGTGTTGTGCTGGCTATCTTTGTTTTGCAGGTTGGGTGGGACCGAGAGCTAAGCCGAATACCCAGGCTTGAGATTACCCTAGGACTAGAGTGGAAAGTAGTGGGACCTACGTACCCACTTGGTACGTTTGTGTGTTCACGAAATTCACAACCAGACGAGGCTATCTTGGGACGCATTCTAACGTGTGTGTCTTGCGCATGTTGGGGTGTTGATCTAGAGAGCTGTCGACTCTGGTGACCGATCATTGAGGACCTTAGTGGAAACATCCCTCTTTAGTGGTGACAGTGGCAGACCACATCCTGTGGCAAACCCATTCGCACCCGAGGGCCCGCTTTGGAACTCGCATAGGACGACCCCTACGTTTTGAAGAGAATCAGTGGAGGCACTCCTCGATTGACTTTAGTACGGTACCCCGAGGGATGAATGTACTATTGTTTCTCGACCTCAGTGCCAAAGCTGAGGACCTTCCGCTTTGGAGAATCAGTTGAGGCCTCCTCGATTGATGATGATGCCAAACCAGAAATGGTGAACGTATCATCATTTCTCGACCTGAGAGCCCGGGATACTGAACATCCTAGTACCCACATGTGAGAGCGGATGGGCGTTTGCAGGTTTGCAGGTAACCGAGACTTTCAACCTACCCGGTCTTCTGGATTTCTCATCAATGTCTGATTATTTGGGTTCCTTAGTGGTTCAGAGTTCTGGCTTTCTGGTTTCTCGTTCAGCTAACAGCACAGCACATCCAGCAGTGTGCCTTGACCCCATGTTTGCATGAGCATATCATTTTTCTTGCATTCTGACGTGTTTGACATTTTTCAGGGCTTGCATCTTACTCTTGATTCTGGTTTTCTGAGGTTACTTCAGTATGGAGGTTCAGAGAAAAAAGACTGTTGCCTATTCGTTCCCAGAACCGACTTTGACGCTGATTCACAAACTGATTAATATGGCTGGTTCCAGAGTCCGTACAGAGTTCAGTGGAAGGTATGGAAGACTTCTGAAATTTGTTTATAATATCTCCAAGTATGAGAAAGATGCCATTCACACACTTCTTCAGTTTTACGATCCGTTTCTGCGTTGCTTCACTTTCCCGGACTACATCTTGGCTCCAACGTTGGAGGAGTTCTCATTTATTTTGGGAATCCCCATCGGGCATGATATAGTTTTCTTTTCTGAAGAACACCCCGGTATAAAAGAGATGGCTGTTGCTCTTCATATCAGTGAGCCTGTTCTGAGCAATAATGTTGAAGAAAAACAAGGGGTTAAGGGTTTCTTGTTGAAGTTCTTATTTGATCAAGCTTGTATACATGTCAAAGAGAAGAACTGGACTGCTTTCCAAGCTATTCTGGCTATGTGTATCTATGGGATTGTTCTGTTTCCGAATATTCCTGATCTGGTGGATATGCACGCCGTCAGGATCTTTATTTTGAAGAATCCTATACCTACCTTGCTAGGTGATGTGTATCACTCGGTTCACTACAAGAATGAGAATAGGCGTGGAAAAACTGTTAGTTGTTGTGCACCAATTTTAGCTACTTGGTTTCTGAGTCGTCTCCCCGAATCTGGCGCTTTCGTTGATACGAAAGATTCTCTGAAATGGTCAAAGAGGGTTATGGGCTTGACTGCTGACAACATTGCTTGGATTAATCGTGACTCGCTAGGAATGGAGATCATTTGCAAATGCGGAGAATTCCCTAATGTTCCCTTGATAGGGAGGAAAGGTGGAATTAACTATAATCCTTCCCTAGCTATCAGACATTTTGGCTATCCTTTGAAAGGTCCACCCGAAGAGCGAGATGTTCGTGAGTCCTTGTTCTTCAATGGTATTGAGGATCAAGGGTTGATAAGGAAAGTTGTGAATGCTTGGAAACAGGTGACCAAGAAGGGTAAAATTCCATTCGGGAAAAGTAACAATCGGGCTTTCCCTTCCTATAAAGAGTGGATTAAGAAGAGAGCAGAAGAGGAGCTTCTTCCATTCCCGGTGGAACCACCATTGTATCCTCTGGTGATCGAGCCTCCTACCACAGTTGAGTTGGAGAAGTATAACAAATTATGGGCTGAAAAGGAAAGGTTGCGGGAAGAAAATAGTGAGCTAAAGAGAGAAATTTATCAGTGGAAGCATGAGCGGGGTGAAGCTGTTCATACCGCCAAGTTGAAGACAGAGCTTCTTGCTAAAGCAGAAAGAGAGCTTGCTGACATGGTCGCATCCAGAGAAAGAATGAAACAAGCTTTGGATGGTATCAGTAATGTTCTCAGGTCCAAGGAGGAGGAATTAGGCAAGGCTTTATTGAAGATTCACAGGTTCAATGATCACCAAGAAACTGCCATGGCTGAGAATAAGAGAAAAGAAGACAACTACATAGCTAAGATTGATCAGTTGAAGTCGACGTTCAAGAAGAAAGACGCCGAGATCTTATCAGGGATATTCAAGAGACAAGTAGTCAAGGGTCGACTCAATGAAGCCATAGCCTCCATGGAAGAACTGAAAGTCCAAGCTGAAGTGAAGAAACCTAGACATGAGGGTCCTAGCATGGATGGTGTTTCTGGAGAAGACGCTTGGGAGTTACATTGCCGATACTTGGACGGGATCATACACAGGAGAGACCTTCTCATTCAAGGGCTAATTCAGAGGCCGAAGCATCCTGATACCAGAAAGCTGTTCAAGGAGGTTCAAGACTGGTGCAGAAAGCATAATGGGTGGGGGGGATTGACGCTTGTAAAATTTGATGATATGCCTTAGTTTCCTGTCTTCTTTCATTGTATGTGGATCACCACCAGGCTTGTTGGTTGGGACCTATGGTTTTTATATTCAGACTTGTTATCTCGGATTTGTGATTGTTGACATTTGGCTTTTCTCTGGTTTTCTTAATATATGAGCAGAAGTTCCATTATATCTTGTTATTAAATCGGAATCAAGGGGTGGATCGCCCTGTGAATTTTCAAACACGTCCATTTGCATTTGCATATTCATAATCATTTTGCATAATCATTTTGCATGACAGGTGTTTATCTCTAGTATTCTTATCTTGTTCTTATCTCAGAATTGCAGATCAGGATATTCACCGGTATCCTACTAAGCAGAATCGGAAGAGACTCGTGGATCAGTTACAGAATGAGATCATTGAGATGCGGACTCGCATGAACCAATTCATGGAATTAATGCAAGGGGTTGCTCAGGGACAAGAACAGTTGAGAACTCTCGTTCAGCCACTGATTGCGAGGGTTGATAATGATGGTGTCCTTCATGGAGGACTTCAGACTGGTGTTACTGATAATGGTCAGAATGGTCCTACGGGCGGAGGTGCTCCGGTTTCTAGTGTTGTGATTCCTCCGAGCGGAGCTGAAAATGCTGGGGGAGGTTGTACTGGTACTGGCGCAGTTCAGGGTCGTCAGTATGATGATGTTCAGGATGATGCATTTTCTTTGCCAGGTGGGGATGCTGGTCCCCAGACTGATCAGGATCAGAGGATTCGTTTGATTGAGGAACAACTGAGGGGTGTTGTGAATCAGGATTCTGTGGGAATGAATCTAGAGGATTTGGGGTTGGTTCCAGGCGTTGTTATTCCGTACAAGTTTCAGACTCCCACTTTCGAGAAGTATAACGGTATGACTTGTCCAAGGACCCACGTTAGGGCATATGCAAGCAAGATGGCTGCATATGCGAAGAACGAAAAGCTAATGATGCATTGCTTCCAGGATAGCCTATCCGGGGCATCCCTGGAGTGGTACATGCAACTGGAAAGGAAGGATGTGCGTAGTTGGAGAGATCTGGCAGGGGCATTTATCAGACATTACCAATATAACACTGATATGGCTCCTAACAGAACACAGTTGCAGAATATGTCGCAGAAGAACAATGAGAGTTTCAAGGAGTACGCTTAGAGGTGGCGCGAACTGGCAGCTAGGGTTCAGCCTCCCATGTTGGAACGTGAAATGATAACTATGTTTATGGCCACCTTGCAGGGTCATTACTATGAAAAGCTGGTACCGTGTATGACTGGAAAGTTTGCTGACTTGATCTTAGTGGGGGAAATGGTGGAAAGCGGAATCAAGGCGGGGAAGATATCAGGCAGTGATGGGTCCTCATCTGGAGGAAGCAAGAAGCCTTATGCCAATGGTTATAAGAAGAAGGAGGGAGATATAAACTCTGTGTCATCATATCGTGGTAGAGATGGACCTCGTCAGAACTACAATCAGCAGGTGGCTTCTGTAACCATCCCAGCAGCACCTCAACAGCCAGCAGCGTCACAACAACAAAATCAGGCTCCTCGCCGGTCTCAGCCTCTGACTAGGCGGGATAGGCATTTTGACACTCCACCTCTTCCATACGCCCAATTATTTCAGTACTTGCTAAAGCTACAGTTAATCCAGAAGAGAACATTGGCTCTACCTACTGGTAATCCACCTCCCGGCTATGATGCCAATGCCCACTGTGGGTTTCATTCTGGGGCACCCGGACATTATATTGAAAACTGTAAAGCTTTTAAGCATCAGGTTCAAGATCTGCTGGATTCCAAAGCCATCAATTTCTCCAACGATGTTCCTAATGTGAATCAGAACCCGATGCCGAATCACGGTGGACCGAAGGTCAATGCTATTATTAAAGACTGTGAAGACTTGAGTTTGTTTTCAGATGTGAATGAAATCCAAACTCCCTTGGGTGTGGTGAAGGAAAGACTGTTGAAGGGAGGGGTATTTCCCGGTTGTGATGAAGGTTGTGTAGGATGTGTGTTACAGCCAGGCGGTTGTGATTTATTGAAAGCAGGTATTCAGAAAATGATCAGCGAAGGGGAATTACAGTTTGACAGGGGCTGTAAGCAGAGTATTGTTACTGACAGAGAGATTGATGTTGCCACGATAACAATTCCATTCAAGACGATAACTATATCAGCGCCGGCGAGACCAGCGCCGGTCACTATCACTGTTCCTGGACCAGTTCCGTATGCGAGTACCAAGGCCATCCCATGGAATTATGGGGCCGAGGTGTTTGTTAATGGTGAGAAGCTGGAATTGGAAGAGACATCAGCTGTGAACACAGGGGTTGAAAATCTTGTTGAAGCAGGGGCTATCACTAGGAGTGGTAGAGTCTCTATTCCCTCAGAGAATCAAGCTAGCAGTTCAAGACAAGACAAAGGTAAGCAGATGATGGATGAGTCTGTACAGAGGCAGGAAGCTAATAATTCTACGACAAAGCCAGGTGGAGATACTTTCTCAGAAGACGTAGAAGAGTTTATGAGGTTGATCAGAAAAAGTGATTACAAGATTGTTGACCAACTCCACCAAACTCCATCGAAGATTTCCATCCTATCCTTAGTGTTGTACTCCGAGGCACACCGAAATGCATTGCTGAAGATTCTGAATATGGCTTATGTACCGCAGGAGATATCTGTCAATCAGTTAGAAGGGGTTGTGGCTCATGTAAATGCTGGTAATGGTTTGGGTTTCACCGATTTAGATCTGACTCCGGCTGGGAGGAATCACAACAACGCTCTACATATTTCAGTGGAATGCCATGGTTCTTTGATGTCGCATGTGTTAGTTGATACTGGGTCGTCTTTGAATGTGTTACCAAAGAAGGGTTTGATGAAATTGGATACCTGTGGGTTGATTTGTACACCAAGTGACTTGGTGGTACGTGCTTTTGATGGCTCCAAGAGGTCATTATTTGGAGAGTTAGTTATGCCGATCAAGGTGGGCCCTGAGGTTTTCAACACCACCTTTTACATTATGGATATTCAGCCTGCCTATAGTTGTTTTTTGGGTCGCCCCTGGATCCATGGTGCTGGGGCAGTAACTTCTACACTGCACCAGAAGTTGAAGTATATGGTGGATGGCCACGTTGTGACTGTTTGTGGTGAAGAAGATATCATGGTGAGTCACCTGTCGACCTTCAAGTATGTAGAGGTAGATGGTGAGATACAGGAAACTTTATGCCAAGCCTTTGAAGCTGTGAAGATTCCCCAGGAACCCCCAAAGGCAGTCACTCAGCCTAAGGCAGTTGTCCAACCTGAAGTCGTCATATAACCAGAAGTTCCAATGTCCTCTTTCAAAGAGGCGCGTGCTATAGTTGAAGCTGGTGGTTCTCAGAAGTGGGGCAGTGTTATTGATGTTCAAAGGAAGCAAGATACTCATGGACTGGGTTACAAGCCACCTAGGCGTTCTGAAGAGCCTCCCAAGTTCTATGGTCCAGTCCATTTCAACAGTGCCGATGTTTTCTTCGACAGAGTCAATGCTATTGAGGATGAAGGAGATAGTGATTGTGACATGGATGAATGGATCCGTCCCTGCATTCCTGGTCAGAGCCTAGGCAACTAGTCCTCCGAGAAAGTTATCCAAGTGACGCGCCCAGAGTAATTTACTTTTTGTTTTCTGTTATGTTGAGTCCTACGCTCTGCCCAAGGCGTAGTGATATTTATTTGTAGGGCTTGGATGTTTTATTTGCTATTTTTATCATCAATAAAGGACATTTTTTCATTCAAATATTTTGATCCCTGCCTTTCTATTTTTTACTTTTTGCATTAACCCACATCAAAATGGCAATGTGTTTTCTTGTTTGTTGCACTCATAATGAACATAAAACATCCATCATGCAGGTTCCTTTGTTCAGATTCCACCCATGACTTAGCTATGGCTCGATATGACTTCGAGAATCCCATCTATCAGGCCGAAGAAGAGACTGACGAAGACTGTGACTTACCAGAAGAATTAGCCAGGTTACTGAAACAAGAGGAAAGGGTTATTCTACCTCATCAGGAGGAAGTTGAGACTGTTAATATGGGAACCGAGGATGTTAAACGAGAAGTAAAGGTTGGGGCTGCCCTGGAAGACACTGTTAAGGGAAGATTGATTGAGTTACTTCGAGAGTATGTGGATATCTTCGCCTGGTCTTACCAAGACATGCCCGGACTTGATACTGACATTGTTTCACACTGGCTGCGGCTTAAAGAGGGTTGTACTCCAGTCAAGCAGAAGTTGATAAGGACGAAACCAGATATGGCTGTCAAGATCAAGGAAGGGGTTCAGAAACAGTTGGACGCCGAATTTCTTGCTGTGACAAATTATCCTCCGTGGGTTGCTAATATTGTACCTGTACCTAAGAAGGATGGGAAGGTCAGGATGTGTGTGGATTACCGAGATTTGAATAGGGCGAGCCCGAAAGATGATTTCCCGTTCCCCCACATTGACGTGTTAGTGGACAATACTGCTCAATATTCTGTGTTTTCCTTCATGGACGGCTTCTCTGGGTATAACCAAATCAAAATGGACCCAGAGGACATGGAGAAGACTACGTTCATAATATCGTGGGGAACATTTTGCTACAAGGTAATGCCCTTTGGATTAAAGAATGATGGGGCAACCTATCAGCGGGCGATGGTGACTCTCTTTCATGATATGATTCACAAGGAGGTTGAAGTCTATGTTGATGACATGATTGTGAAGTCACAGACAGAGGAAGAACACTTGGTAAACCTCCAGAAGCTATTTGAAAGGTTGAGGAAGTTCAGGTTAAGATTGAATCCGAACAAGTGCACTTTCGGCGTGAGGTCTGGTAAATTGCTGGGTTTCATTGTTAGTGAAAGAGGTATAGAGGTTGATCCTACAAAGATAAGAAGCATACAGGAGATGCCTAAGCCAAGGACAAAGAAAGAGGTTCGCGGTTTCTTGGGGAGGTTGAATTACATTTCCAGGTTTATCTCTCACCTGACAGCTACATGTGAACCAATTTTCAAGTTGCTGAGAAAGGATCAAGAGGTCAGGTGGAATGAAAATTGTCGAGAGGCATTTGAAAGGATAAAGACGTATCTGCAGGAACCTCCAGTCCTTATGCCACCAGTTTCTGGGAGACCGTTGATTATGTACCTTACGGTTCTTGAGAATTCGATGGGTTGTGTACTCAGTCAACACGACGAGGCGGGTAAGAAAGAGCACGCCATTTACTACCTGAGTAAGAAGTTCACTGATTGCGAATCAAGATATTCTATGCTGGAAAAGACATGTTGTGCACTCGCTTGGGCAGCCAAGCGCCTAAGGCAGTATATGTTAAATAACACAACCTTGTTGATTTCGAAGATGGATCCGATTAAGTACGTGTTTGAGAAGCAAGCACTTTCTGGAAGGATAGCCCGTTGGCAGATGGTTTTGACAGAGTACGATATTCAGTATGTTTCTCAGAAGGCCATTAAGGGAAGTGTTCTGTCAGAATATCTTGCTGATCAGCCAGTCGAGGATTATCAGCCTATGAAGTTTGAGTTTCCAGACGAGCATGTTATGTTTCTGAAAATGAAGGATTGTGAAGAGCCTCTGCCTGACGAAGGACCTGAGATTGGATCACAGTGGAAGATGATTTTTGATGGGGCTGTTAACTCATATGGTAATGGAATTGGGGCAATCATTACAACCCCGAAGGGTTCTCATATACCTTTCACTGCCCGGTTAGCATTCATGTGTACCAACAACGAGGCGGAGTACGAAGCATGCATCATGGGGTTAGAAGAAGCGATTGATTTGAGAATTAAGAACCTCGATGTCTATGGTGATTCCGCGTTGGTGGTTAATCAGATTACAGGAGAATGGGAGACTCGTCAGGCAAATTTGGTACCTTATAACAACTATGCCAGAAGGTTGTTACCTTTCTTTGATAGGGTGGATTTTCATCATGTGCCCCAAGCTGAGAATCAGATGGCTGATGCGTTGGCGACGTTGGCATCTATGTATAAGGTGAACCGTTGGAATGAAACTCCGTCGATTAGAATCATGCGTCTGGACAGACCAACTTTTGTGTTTGCAATTGAAGATATGTCAGATGGCAAGCCGTGGTATCATGATATTAAGGTTTTTCTGAAGAGACAAGAGTATCCAGAGGGTGCCTCCACCAAGGATAAGAAGACTCTGAGAAGGTTGGCAGGGAACTTCTTTCTGAACAAGGATGATGTGTCATATAAGAGGAACTTCGATATGGTCTTGCTACGTTGTGTTGATGAACACGAGGCAAGCTCATTGATGGAGGAAGTTCACGAGGGTTCTTTTGGTACTCATTCCAGTGGACATACCATGGCTAGGAAGTTGTTGAGAGCAGGATATTATTGGATGACCATGGAGTCTGATTGTTTCAAGTACGCTCGAAAGTGCCATAAATGCCAGATTTATGCAGATAAGATGCACGTACCGCCTACGCCTCTAAATGTATTGTCATCTCCTTGGCCGTTTGCAATGTGGGGTATAGATATGATTGGAAAGATTGAGCCTACTGCTTCCAATGGGCATCGTTTCATTTTGGTTGCCATTGACTATTTCACAAAGTGGGTGGAGGCAGCCTCGTACGCCAACGTCACCAAGCAAGTGGTAGCCCGGTTTATAAAGAAGGATATCATCTGCCGTTATGGGGTCCCAGAGAGAATCATTACTGATAATGGCTCAAATTTGAATAATAAGATGATGAAGGAACTATGTCAGAGTTTCAAGATCGAGCATCACAATTTTTCTCCGTATCGTCCGAAGATGAATGGTGCTATTGAGGCAGCAAATAAGAATATCAAGAAGATTGTGCAAAAGATGGTGGTAACATATAAGGACTGGCATGAGATGTTACCTTACGCCCTACATGGTTACCGTACTTCGGTGTGTACGTCAACTAGGGCAACCCCTTTCTCATTGGTGTACGGTATGGAAGCAGTTTTACCCTTAGAGGTCGAGATTCGATCTTTGAGAGTTCTGGCAGATGTGAAGCTTGATGAAGCTGAATGGGTACGCTCCAGGTTGGATCAGTTGAAACTTATTGAAGAAAAGAGATTGGCAGCCATCGCATATGGTCGTTTGTATCAGAGCAGGATGAAGCACGCCTTTGATCAGAAAGTGCGCCCTCGGAATTTTCAGACAGGTGAATTGGTCTTGAAAAGGATCCTTCCTCCTCAGACAGATCACAGGGGCAAATGGAATCCAAACTACGAAAGGCCGTATGTAGTCAGAAAGGTTTTCTCTGGTGGAGCCTTACTACTTTCAACTATGGATGGCGAAGATTTTACCTCCCCTGTGAACTCAGACGTAGTCAAAAAATACTTCGCATAAAAGAGACCCGCTGGACATAAAAAGAAAATCCAGGCAAAAAGGGGCATCCCGGCTAACCATAAAAAGGAAAAGGTTCGGGCAAAAATTAGGGATAAAATGTAAAAAGAAATGTGTACACCCGCAAAGTTGAAAACCTGAAAGGGCGACTTTGGCAAAAATGGGTATCCCGGTGGATTGAAAACCCGAAAAGGGCGATCCAGGCAAAAGTTAGGGATTTATAAGCGAAAGGCTACGGTCTGCGTTCGATCTGTGAACACTTTCAACACTTGGAAATTCTGAAAGAAAAGGATCAGTACAGTTAGTCTCTTCGAAGGTCAAGACATTTATGGATAAGCAAGACATATGGGTCATAGCTGAGTCGAATCATGGTGGATATCTGTTCCCACATTGCCGACATGTGTATTTTCTTTTTGTTTTTGCGCAATTACCTCTTTCTAGGAATTGCTTCCTATTGTAAATGCCTATTTACAGGCCACTCTTCAATAAAATATTCACTTCACTCAAAGAGCTTTCCATTGTTTGTTTTACTTTTACTTTTACTTTTACTGTTTTGTTTGCAAATCCGATATTTTGATAAACATTGCATATGAAACTTTGAGCTTTGCGAAGCATAACGAAAAGCAGTAGAAATTACTTAAGCGTTAACGGTGATAGCCAGGTTGTGGCATATTCTATTTGTTGTTATTTGACTTGCAGGGCAACAGGATTGTACTCCCCCAGCAGGTTGCTCTCCCCAGCATTGAGATTACACTTTCCTCAACAGAGCAGACTTTCCCCAGCAGAAGACTTGGAAAGTATTTTCTCCGAATCGAGACGTTGTTTCCCCACAGAATCGTGGTGCTCACTTCCCCATCCAGTCGGGAAGCGTACTTTCACCAACAATGTCATATTCTGATCCCCAACAAGGTGGGAGTAAAGTCATTCTCCCCAGCAGGCTAAGATCAGCGGTATCCCCAAGCAGGCTAGTATCATGGACAGTTTTCCCCAGCAGGTTATGAGCCAATTGATTATCAGCAATCCTCAGCAGCGGACTTCCGGCCCCGTTATTGGCATTCATTCTCAACTCCCCCAGCAGAGGAGGAATCTCAGGTTTTGGATGTTACCTTCAGTAGAGGGCATGTGTAATCCCCGGTAGTGTGGATGTTCTTTTGGGATTTTATCCTCAGCAAAAATTGTTGATCCAAGGAGTCGATCAGTGTAACCCTTCTCAGCAGAGTTCCTGGATTCAGAGGACAATTTATTTTTGTCATCCCCAGCTGAATTGATCTTTTCTCTCCAGCATTTATTTTGCTGGAGGGACCCTTTTTGCATATCATAAGCATTTGCATTGCATCCTCAAATGCGTAGCATTTCCACTTCGTGTGGAGCATTACGGCAAAATTCAAACATTTGCATTCCAAAGCATAAGCCAGGTCTGATACTTTCCTTGCCAGTTCTCTTTCTCAGCAGAGATGGCATAGCTCAGGAGATTTTGGAGGGATGCGTTCCCCATACTTGTGCTCCTCGGCAGAGTCTTTTATTTAGATTTCACCTTCCCCAACGGAGTCATCTTATATGTGGATCAGGAGTCCGTTAGAAGTTTGTCTGTGTTTGCCTCATTTTGGCCTTTTTCTTTTGTGAGTCTTGTTTCACGTTACCCCCAGTGAAGTCCACTTTATGTTGGTTATCCTTTGTGGGTACGGTTGAGGTCGTATTCATCTTTTCTTTGTGGGTAGAGTGATTGAGGTCAGTCTTACTTTGAGGGTACAATTAAGGTTGTATTCGTTTTGTGGATGCGATCGAGGTCGTATTCGTCTTTTCTTTGCGGGTAGAGTGATTGAGGTCAGTCTTCCTTTGAGGGTACAATTGAGGTTGTATTCATTTTGTGGATGCGATCGAGGTCGTATTCGTCTTTTCTTTGCGGGTAGAGTGATTGAGGTCAGTCTTCCTTTGAGGGTACAATTGAGGTTGTATTCGTTTTGTGGATGCGATCGAGGTCGTATTCGTCTTTTCTTTGCGGGTAGAGTGATTGAGGCCAGTCTTCCTTTGAGGGTACAATTGAGGTTGTATTCATTTTGTGGATGCGATCGAGGTCGTATTCGTCTTTTCTTTGCGGGTAGAGTGATTGAGGTCAGTCTTCCTTTGAGGGTACAATTGAGGTTGTATTCGTTTTGTGGATACGATCGAGGTCGTATTCGTCTTTTCTTTGTGGGTAGAGTGATTGAGGTCAGTCTTCCTTTGAGGGTACAATTGAGGTTGTATTCATTTTGTGGATGCGATCGAGGTCGTATTCGTATTTTCTTTGTGGGCAGAGTGATCGAGGTCAGTCTTCCTTTGTGGATGCAATTGGGGTTGTATTCGTTTTGTGGTGCGATTGAGGTCGTATTCGTATTTTCTTTGTGGGTAGAGTGATCGAGGCCAGTCTTCCTTTGAGGGTACAATTGAGGTTGTATTCATTTTGTGGATGCGATCGAGATCGTATTCGTGTTTTCTTTGTGGGTAGAGTGATCGAGGTCAGTCTTCCTTTGCGGATGAAATTGAGGTTGTATTCGTTTTGTGGGTGCGATTGAGGTCGTATTCGTGTTTTCTTTGAGGGTAGAGTGATCGAGGTCAGTCTTCCTTTGTGGATATAATTGAGGGTGTATTCGTTTTGTGGATGCGATCGAGGTCGTATTCGTCTTTTCTTTGCGGGTAGAGTGATTGAGGTCAGTCTTCCTTTGAGGGTACAATTGAGGTTGTATTCGTTTTGTGGATTCGATCAAGGTCGTATTCGTATTTTCTTTGTGGGTAGAGTGATCGAGGTCAGTCTTCCTTTGTGGATACAATTGGGGTTGTATTCGTTTTGTGGTGCGATTGAGGTCGTATTCGTATTTTCTTTGTGGGTAGAGTGATCGAGGTCAGTCTTTCTTTGAGGGTACAATTGAGGTTGTATTTGTTTTGTGGATGCGATCGAGGTCGTATTCGTCTTTTCGTTGCGGGTAGAGTGATTGAGGTCAGTCTTCCTTTGAGGGTACAATTGAGGTTGTATTCGTTTTGTGGATGCGATCGAGGTCGTATTCGTCTTTTCTTTGTGGGTATAGTGCTCGAGGTCAGTCTTCCTTTGAGGGTACAATTGAGGTTGTATTCGTTTTGTGGATGCGATCGAGGTCGTATTCGTATTTTCTTTGTGGGTAGAGTGATCGAGGTCAGTCTTCCTTTGTGGATGCAATTGAGGTTGTATTCGTTTTGTGGTGCGATTGAGGTCGTATTCGTATTTTCTTTGTGGGTAGAGTGATCGAGGTCAGTCTTCCTTTGTGGATGCAATTGAGGTTGTATTTGTTTTGAGGTGCGATTGAGGTCGTATTCTTATTTTCTTTGTGGGTAGAGTGATTGAGGTCAGTGTTCCTTTGCGGATGCAATTGAGGTTGTATTTCGTTTTGTGGGTACGATCGAGGTCGTATTCGTATTTTCTTTGTGGGCAGAGTGATTGAGGCCAGTCTCCCTGTGAGGTTGTATTCGTCTTTTGGGTACGATTGAGGTCGTATTTGTTTTTTCCTTGTGGATATGGTTGAGGGCATATTCCTTATTTTTCAGCACACTCTATCTCGTTATTCTTACCATAAGCAAATTTTCGGGGCTCTTTTCGGTATTCAATCACCGTGTACCCTGGAATGTCTGAGAGCCGTTGCTAGCATACCTTCAGGACCAAGTTGATTGAATAGGGGCAGCTGTTGCACCCCAAAATTTGTTCTCCTTACTTTATTACTAACTGGCTTATGTTGCATTGCATTTTGCATTATCATGTGTGCATATCATTGGTTCTTAGCATGGGGTCAAGGTGCCTGAGGCAGTGCTTCAGAGGGTCAAGCAAGAGTCCTGGTATTGTCCAAGAGAGCTCAGGTGATCATCCTCTCCTAACCAGTGCATAGATTAGGGTTTTGAGATTCTTGGGTTTATTGCTCCAATGGGCAAGCTCCTTGGGTTTTTATCATCATCAAATGGCATATATTATCTTTGTTGGAGAGGATACACATCATATTCAGAGGGATTTGGATTTGGAGACTGTGCTATTTCCTCATAGACTGAGGATACCACAACTAGGGTTTGCTATAAAGTCAGTTTATTTCTTATTTTTTGGGCAAGACTTGATTCCATGGTACTCCTTGGGTCCCTAAGTACCTAGGGATGGGAGGTTGTCCATCAGTTTGTTTCAGGGGAAGTTCAATTGGCCAATGGATTGAAAATCAGTTGAATTGGATAAAACTCAACAGTGAGAGGAGAAGTCAACTGTGGAATTTTGAGGTTCTCTCCAAGGTTTCAAGGTCTCACATCCTCATATGGTCTTCAAGGGTCAAGCTTCATACATATTTATCAGAAATCAGGAGTTGGTGCAAAGTTTCTAAATTTGGAAAGTGACCTATAATGAAAAGTTTCCATTTTTGGCAAGTATCTACACTGCACTCAACTTGACTTTTCATCATCAAGAAAGCTTCAAATGAATTTCTCTCCAACATGAAAGTTGAAGATCTTTTTCTCCTATTTCCAACAAGTAGTAGTGGGTCTCCATATCATTTGTGAAGCTCCAGTTATGGTCCAAAGAAGGCAAGGTGGTTTTTAGGATTTCATTTCACAACTTTTAGGTTTTGGGACATATGGACCTATGATTAATTCCATTGCTTCAAGACATGTTCCAACATCCAAAAACAATTCCTAAGAAGCATTTTTGGCTTTTTAATCAAGTGATTCCATGGTTTATTCTTCACTTATTTTTTATTATTCAAAAAAGCCAAGTCATCAAAAAACTCATGAATCATTTGTTTTCAAGGCCCAATTTAAATATGGTGTGATTAGCAATCCAAATGAAGGTGATCCATCAAATAATTCTCAAGTATCCATGCAAGGAGAAAGGTGTAATTCACATTATGCATTTTTCCAAAATTATTCAAAAATCATTAAACAATGGATTACCCAAGCCTAATTCCTCATCAGAAGAAAACCCTAGCCTATTTAAACCTATCCATGCACTGGTTAGGGTTCATTCACGTGAATTTGGAGGAGAACCACAATTTGGAACCCTAAAGCTTTCTTTCCTTGGATCTCACGAATTACAAGGTCTTTCTTCAAAGTTCTTCCACAAATCTCTTCCTAGTGATTTCTAGAACACAACCCAACCACCATTCGCAGCCAAAAGCAAGGATTGGAGCTGTGCCATCTCAGGTTGGTGAATTTTTCGTGCTCCTAAAACTCTCCTTTTTTATGTCTATATTGAAGTGTGATGAATGGTGATTATCCTGATGTAATTATTTTTAATTATGGACGTGTGGTTTGCTTGTAATATGGATTTAAAGTTTTGTGCCCTAATGGTTTTTTATTCGTTTTTTATTATACACTAACAATTTGGGGTTTTTGATGCCATATTTGGATTCCTAACGAAATTCTGGGTCGGATAGTGTACCCATACGCATTTTCTGGAAAAATATAGGTTGTAGGTGGTGGCCGGCGGTAGGGTTCCGGCGGCTGGCGGTGGTCCGGCGAAGGAGGGTGGCTGGAGGTTGAAGACGCAATTTGGGTCGTCCATGGCTTGGATCGTGTGGCCACGATGCTGCCACCTATTATTTCTTTTATTTTTTTTCTGAATTTTAATTAATAATTACGTGCATATTACCCCACGCTATTATCATGGACCTCCCAATCATTTTATTTAGTTTTGTTTACTTTTATATTAGTTGACTAATCATGAGCCATTGGATGAATCAAACGAACCACAACACGCCACCACATTAATGAACGCACGTGCACGGCACATGGGGGCGCACGGTAAGCTCCCAGGTTTTTATTTTTTTTTCTGAATAATTGGGTGGGCTGGGCTGCTATTCGCACCCCCTATCCTGGCCCAACCTGCATTTCCAATGAATTTTCCTTACTTCCCACACCCCCTACGAATTAATTCATTTTATTTTATTTTAATTTTATTATGTTCATTCTTAATTATTTAAAAATAGTAAATTGCATTTAAAAATTCCCATAAAGTTCATATATCATCTTCATCATTTTATAAAATTTTTACAAATTTTATTTATTATTTTTATTTTATTTTTTTCATTTAAATTAATTGTTTAATTCAATTTCTTTTTTGCATCACACATCTCATGCATACCCTAAATTGTTTATTTTATTTCTCTACAACCATAAAATATTTTTGATCCGTTCTTTTTGAATTTATTCACTAACATCCTAAATTGTATAAAATTTTTTTTTTTAATTTTTAAATTTATTTCATATTGCATTTTGGTCCTTCCCTTTGGCACACTGAACCCTACTTCCCACCTGAATTTTGTATGATTAATTGAATGACTAACACTTTGAATTTTTGCAGGGATTTTTGGTATGTTGTTTGTCTCTGGTTGAGGGACCTTAAAATTTAATTTCGGAATTTTAGGAGTTATTTCTCTATTTATTTAATTGTTTTCACTTGAGATCTCTCATATGTGCATTTCTGATCATGCCTGAGTCTTTGTTTGAAAAGGCACTTGTGCCATGTGCTTTGGGGTTGTTCCTTTGATTTCTGAATTCATGTTTGGATTATTATCATTGTTGTTTGCCATTGTTTGATTTTCATTCACCTCATTTCTCTTACTTATGTTTGTTTCTCACTAATATTTTATGCAAGGACTAAGGTAAGTTCTTTAAGGGTGGAAAAGTATCCCTCTTCACCTTTGTTCTTTCTTTCTCTCCTATCTTCATCCTTTAGGGTTTAGGTTGAACCTCACTAACTGTAGGTCACCCATGCATGATAACTTTAGGGTTCATAGTCCCCCTTTAGAGTTACCTTTGTGTCTTCTCTCTTCTCATCTCAAATTTCTTTAAAACAATTAATAAGAATAAGGTGTATTGCGCACGAGCCTTAAGTATGGGGAATGAGAAATGAGGGGCTTCCTCTCATCTTTCTAGAGTACTTAGCGAGCGTCCTGTCTTGGGACGATGCGTTAAGTATTCGCCCCTGTGCCCTAGACTTTGGTGTAATGCGACTTAGGAACTAACTTAAGCCACTTCTGTCCTAAAAAACACAAACCAACTTCAAACCTTTTTGTCCTTCGGGATCTTCAAACTTAAAGGTTATTTTCAAAAAGGGCACGTTACCTTCCATCTGAGTCGCAAACAGGCATCGACCTTAACTGCAGGACGCGAACTTAACGTCGCTCATAAAAAACACAAAAAGAACTTGGTCCGAACTACGTTGACTCTGAATTCCCCATTGCACAAGGGGGGCACGTAGGCCTAGGACGTTGACGTCCTACCGAGTCTATCTTTGTCTTCCCCTCCCAACTTAGTACAACCCTAGATGATAGGATAACTCACCCTTAGAATAGACAACAAGCGTGGATCCCATCGAGTACGATGGATACGTGGGGTGCTAATACCTTCCCCTCGCGTAACCGACTCCCGAACCCAGGCTATGGTTGCGATGACCATTCCTTTCCCTCTTCCTAAGGTTTATGCGGTGTTCCCTTTCCCCTCTTGGGATAAATTTACACGGCTGGTGACTCTGTTTTTCCGCGCCACTCTCGCGTTTGTACCTGGATGAAAATCCTGGGAGCGACACTTGCAAAAAGGGCAAAGTTGGATAAATGAAATTTTTCTAAGTGTGAAAAACCCTAGTCCTTATGTGAACTTTGAAGAGTCATAACTTTCAATCCACGCATTAATTTTTTTGTGATCCAAAGCTCAATTTGAAGCCCTCACTTTGAACTCTAAAGTATATTAGAGGGTCATACCGCAAAAGAGGCTTAATTTTTAAGTTATAAGGGTTGGAAGTTTAAGTCAAGTTTAGGATTTAGTGAAATTTCACATTTTTCCCTTAATATGCAGCCAACTTCAACCCAATTTTTCACCTTGATCCCTTTGGATTCCTAACCTTGAGTGAACATAAACATTGTAGAGCATACTTGGGGCTTTCCAAAAAGTACTAGAACATCCCAATCCAATGTGTGAGCAAGGAGTTTCGAATTCATGAAGTTTAGGTCACCAAACTTGAGTTTTAGGTCATGATCATGTTAATTCAAGTTGCAAAACCACTTCAAATCTGCTTGATCTTGTTTGGCAGACCTTGTTACTTGCAAATCTCACTCAAATCAGATAAGTAAAATTGCTTTTGTTGTATTATCCAAGTGATTTAAGCATTATCTCATGATTCTTGCCATTTTTGGCACAAAGGTAACATTTCCATTTACATAAAGCCCCTTTAAGAAAAGGTCAACTTGTCTTGAGCTCCTAAACTGTTTTTTCTGAACCAAAACCTTTCTTTGCACAGAAGCAAAGTGTCTGAGCTTTCCAACAACTCTAGAAAGCATGGTACCTCACATTGGAACTCAAAAATCCTTGAAACCACCACTTGAATCTCAACCAAACCATGAACCAACCAAGTTGGAATTTTTCAAACTGATCCCTCTCACTCTTGTGCCTATAAATAGAACCTCTAAACACATTTCTAAACACACAAACACTCAGAGAGAAACCTCAGCAAACTCATCCAAATCCAGTTCTTGCAATCAAGCAACTTTTATGCCAAGCAAGAACACAACTTGCACAAACTTTGCAAAATCATTTCCAGTCACAAAACCACTTCACTAACCACTCTAACACATCACAAATCATGTGTTAGAGCTACTCAAATTATCACCACCACTAAAAATCTCTTAGAACCAAAATTCAACTCTCAAACCTAAAGAAAGTTGACTTTCTGCATTTTTTAAGACTAGTCTTGATTCCTTCCATTTCCAATCATTCTAACACTTCAAACACCCTCCATAAATCATCATTCAACTGCTCAAAGCTTGGATTTGCAACTGTAACTTCATTTCTTGAAGTTTCACTTTTGGTTATTTTCCATTTCTTGAAAAAGGGAGTCTCCATTCTGTTCCACTTGTTTTTCTTGGAGTCTAAGCATTCAACCAGGACCTTTGAAGCATATTGGAAGTGTCCAAGGCCTTGTCTCAGTTCTGTAAAATCACTTGGAAGTTTTGCAAGATTGACTACAAGAGGTAAGTTCATTTCAAAACTTAACTCATTAAAGCATGATGATTTTTGATGTACACTAAATATGATTAGCTTAAATAGGTTATATATGATGTGTTTGACTCATTGAACATGACTTAGCATGACTGTAGTGGACTGTTTATTAGAAAATGCAAGAATGAACATGTTTAGGAACCTCTATAATTTTTTGAGTTAGAGACACCTTTTGCCAAAACTAGCTGGACCATTGGATTCCTTGTTGAAAATCACACAATTTTAGGTTTTTATAGCTTCCATTTTCATGGATTATTGAAGGAGTTAGAGGTGTTTTTGCAACTAGTTAGATTCTAGGTCATGACCAGGTTCAGCCATAGCACCATGGCCATTTTGCCTTTAGAAACATGTTTCATATATTATTGTTTAAGTTTAGTTTAATGAACGGATGTAACGGCCACCCCAGAGGCGCAATACTTGCCTTGTATCTCTCATGACCTGGGTTCGATCCTTGCCATCAACCCTTTTGCCAACGCACCTGTTTTCTGAATTTTCACATGGAATCTTCTCTTTTATTTTTCTGAAAACATATATTAACAAGTCACACAACCAGCACAGCTGGTTAAATGTTTTGACATGAAGCCAAGGGCATGGGTTCAAACCCCATTGGGACCCTTTCCTTTATTTTTAGTATTTGGTTTTTTATTTTCTTTCACAAACTTTGAAAATCCATAACTTCTTCAGTTTTAGGGTTTTTCAACCCATTATTTTTGCATTCTTTTACTCTTTTTGCCTATTTTATTTTGACATTAAATTTTTCCTAAAAAATATTTTACTTTTAAGGCTTTGGTTCATGTGTAAAGCGTATGTTTATTTTAGGGTTTACTTAGGAGGATTTGTTACTTCCATGGTTATACCTATCATACCCCAAATTTTGACCACCAAGATTTCCCATCATTGTGCAAATCATTACCACTATATGGATGAACCATCATGCCTCATCAATATCCGCAGAGATGTTTGATGATTCACCACAATCAAGAATTAGGGTTTTAAGCCCTCTCAGAGCACTTAGACAAAGGATCAATCAAGAAATGACATGATCTTCAACTTGTCTAACCTCTCAAACACACATAAAGGATCAAGAGGTCTCCCACATCAAGAATTAAGCACAAAGTTGCAACATTTCAAGTGGATCAAGCCTCAAGATCGCCAGTATCACCAAATTAGGGTTTTGGTCGACTGAGGCCTCCAGATGGAAATTTTCCTCTGGGCATGAGCCAATGCTTTAAGGCACAACCCAGGATACTCCAAGGGACCTCATGGACCCAATCATCAAGTCAATTTAACCTCAGGGGATGCATTTACCTAAAAATCGGGAATTAGGGTTTCTTGACCTAATTCACCCCTAAGTTGACTTTTGGGACAAAACATGAGCCAAGACCTCAAGACATGATTTGAGGGTCTCCAATACACTACATTGATCCATTTGAAATAATGGATTGATCCTAGAAGCTTGATCCACAAGTTTAAATTTCATCAGGACCACAATTAGGGTTTCGAGGAAAAAGTCAACTGTACCTTTGACTTTTGACCAAGACATGCTCCCAAACCTTGGGACATGATTCAATACACCCTATAACACCTATGGAATATATCCATTAGGTTTGATTTAGGTCAAGGACTTGATTTCACAAAGGATCGCACAGTTTGGATTTCATCCGATAAAAAGTCAACTGTGCCCAAAATCAAGTTTGACTTTTTGGAATATTTTACAATTATGGTTCCTTGACCCTAAAACAATGTTAATATGTGATTTGAATCATCATTCATCAAGAAAAATCAAATAAAGTGAGTTAACTTGTAAAAGGGGTAACCATAAAAAACTTAGAATTTTTCTAAGTTATGGAACAAAGTGGCTAGGGTACCAACTTCCAAGGACCATAACTTGAGATCCAAGCAACCATTTTGGGTGATCCAAAGCTGGATTTGTAAGTCTTGCCACACTCTTCAAAAGCTTCAACTACATCAAACTCCAATTCCTCATGGATTTTTAGTTATGGAGTGATCAAAATGGCTGAAAACATGAAATTGGCACTTTTCCAAAATGTAGGGACATTTTTCACCTTGATCCAAGTCAAACCAGGTCTAGGGGTGAACATCAAAGTTAAAGTATGCCATAAGGGCTTTCCAACAAGTACCAGATCATCTCCAAATTCAATTTAAGTAAGGAGATACAGCCCTTGGAACATGGCATCATGAACTGGTTTTTACAAGGCAGAATTTGTGCCTTTTGCTCGATTTGTCCAAATCTGATAAATCCAAGCCTTGTCATCAATTTGGACACATCTGAGGATAAAACAAGAAGGGAATGATCTGATCCCCAAGCCTCCAAAGTCCAAGAATCTACAAGTCGCCTTAACAAACCTAAAAAGGCTAAAAGATGCTAAGACTCCAATTTTGTTTCCAAGCCTTTAATGAATGCATCAAGGTGGCATGAACTGAGCATATTCCAACTGAATTCAATCAAGACTTATCTCTGAACCAAAGCTACAAAGCCTGTGCCCTAATCTCAAGTCAATGGATAGAGGAGACTTGAGATTCCTTTTGGATAACATTGGCCAAAGGCCTGCTGCAGTTGCCATTCACTATTGCTTGCAAAACAAACTTGCTCTACTATAAATAGAGCTCATTTGTGCTCAGTTTGAGTACACCAAAGCACTACAACACTTGCTTTCCTCAAAATCCCTTTTTCTAGGCCAAAATGCCTTCTTTTACAAGGTATCTCTGATTTTTTGAGTTAGAGAGCAATTCCATCATAGATCATGATCCAAACACCTCTAATATGTTGTATCTAAGCTGTCCAAACACTAACATGTGACTTGTAACACCAAAATCACAAAGTCAACCTCCAAAACCTCAAAAATGACTTTTTTGCATTTTTCAAGCCATGTCTTGATTCAGTCACTTTGAAAACCAGATAAGACCTCAAACACACTTCAAATATCATCCTTGAACTATCTCAATTGGTTCCCTTCATCTGGAACACAATTTGAGAGAGTTGCCATATTGGTCACTTTTGCCCCTTTTGCAAGAAAGAGCTCAAACTTGTTCCTGAGGATTCCAGATGGTTCTAACCATTCTAAAAGCTTCTAAGGGATCAATTGAGAGTGTCTAAAGCATCAAATTACTTCTGGCACAAGGAACTTGGCAGATAGCACAAAAAGCTCCACGAGGTAAGTGCATGACAACTTGAACTCTTTGAATTATGCATTGCTTTGAAGTCCACTGATCATAAACATCTCATACATGTTGTATATGTTGTGTTTGAACTAATTCATCATGTAATTCTTGCTTGTAACATGAGGTAGCATAGAAAATGCAAATATAGGCCTATTTTAAAACCACTATCGGGTTTTAAAATAGGGACCTCATCTGAAAAAACCATGACCACCATTGGATTCTTTGGGAAATTCTAGGCCAGATGCATATAAATTTTGTCTCAATCCATGGCGAAATGAGAAAGTTAGAGGCTTCACGTAAATGGCCCAAAAGCTGGCCTTACCTTGCCTTGCCCAGGCCTAAAACAAGGCACCCCTTATATATTTATGGGGTGGTTTTGATACACCGATGTATCACCACTCCAGTGGTTGCGTGCTCATGTGTTTGGCTTGGAGGTCTGGGGTTCGAATCCCCCTCGCCCCAGACCCTTTTTTTTACCACTTTTTCTATTTTTTTATATTTTTCATATTATTTTCTTAAATGATTTGAAAAATTAATTTCTCTCTCAATTTTAATTATTTTTTATTGGTTCTTTTTAAAAAAAAACACAAAAATATTAAAATATTTTATTCCACCAAAAAATCAAATTTATATTATCTATTTAATATAGTTGATATTTTTGTAAATAAATTCATTTTAATTGTTTTTAAACATTTCAAAAAGGAATTATCACCTTGGAAATCAAAACCAAATGAGTTTTAATTCATCTTGTGATTAAAACATCATTTTTCCAACCTCAACCAAAAATCACAAGTTGTTTATTCAAACTTATTTGGTTTTTTTATCATTTTAATTCATTTTCTTTGAATAATTACTTTAAAAAATGATGAAATTAAGGTTTCTTTGATTTTCACCCTAACAAATCTTTTTCAAACACTTTGGGACTCTAATAGAGTGTAAGACCCAATCCCTTGTTGTACAAAAATCATTTTGGGCCTCAGTCATTGTATAAGTCCCTCTGGGATTCTCAAAACGACGGTGCGATCACTGTCTTTCTTTGGGCCTCCCCTCGTGTTGTAAGTCTCATCTTTCTTTTTCAAAACATCTTTGGGCCTCTCCTTGAGTTGTAAGACCCAACCCTTTTGTAAAAAAACCTTTTTGAGCCTCAGTCGTTGTATAAATCCCGAGACGATCATTGTTAAACCTTGGGCCTCTCCTTGAGTATAAGCCCCAACAATCTTTTCAAAAACAACTTCCCTTTTGATTTAAGTTAAAATATATGTTGGTATCAAAACTTTCTTTAATTTCTTTGAACAACTAACAATACAGCATGGAAGCTTGCTCACCTGTAAGTTTTTATCAACTTTCTTTTACATGCTTTAATATATATAATTGTATTGTGGGAAGTTGCTCCCCTGTAAGTCTTCTTTCAAATCCTTTTAAATACTTGTCATATATCGACTGTATATATACTAGTATAGTTATTTAGAGTTTTCCCCGGCAACTATGTCTAAAACTAGGTAAAGCCAGTCGGTCACTCTTTGAATACAGTTAAAACTAGATCGCCATAGGATTTCCAGATACAGTCTTGCCTTCCTTGGGCTTAAACAATATGGAACAAAGAGAAAGGCAGTATTCTTTGTGAACCTTTTCTCAGGCTGTCACTATTAGAAATTTTCAAAGAAATTCTACTCCCCAGAGTTGATCTATTCTCGGTGAATAGCATTTCTTGAATTTCTTCAAACCTCAGAACTTTCACTAAATGATCTATTCTCGGTGAATAGCATTTCTTGAACTTTTCTTGGTTTAGAGCCCACAGGCTTCCTAAAAGCATCCCTGCCTCCTCTTGGGCTTTGTACAAGGACCCTCCAGCTTCTTAGAAGTTCTCATGCCTTCTCTTGGGCTTAATACAAGGACCCTAAAGACCTCCTAAAGGTATAAGACTGAACTTAGTCATCCTTTGCTAGAGCAGTCTTTCCAGTGTCAAATCTCGGACTTAGGGTTGGTTCTCATCCGTTAAAACACCTGCCTCCTCTTGGGCATCATACAAAAGATAAAACTCTTCCGTACCAGTAGACTTGGACAGTCTAAATCCCCTCTTGAGTCTCAAAGACATTCTCAAGTTCCCTACAAACATAGGAGAAACCCTGATCATTCTGGATCAATCTCCAGCAGAGTTAAAACCCATGGGTTCTAAAACCCAGTCTCTCTCCTAAAAATCCCCAAGCCAGGGTCAGTTTATCATTAGTATAACACTATCCCAAATCAGAACCTCAAGGCATCTAATATCTCAACTCTTCTGGAACCCTCAACAAGAGTTGATTCCCCACTTGGACCTGCCTCAGGATCTCAATTATCCCCGGCAAAAAGATAGCCTCCTCTTAGGCTTTATATAATGACCTTTCCTCAGCGTAGTCAGCCTCCCCTTGGGCTTTGTACAATGATTCTCCCCGGCGGAGCTAACCTTTTCAGACTCTCTTGTTGAGTCAATCACTTTTCAGACTCTCTTGTTGAGTCAATCAGTTTTCAGACTCTCTTGTTGAGTCAATCAAACTTTCAGACTCTCTTGTTGAGTCAATCACCTTTTCAGACTCTCTTGTTGAGTCAGCCTTTTTAGCCTCAATCTTGGGCTTTGTACAAGACAGATAAAGTCACTCTCTTGTTGAGTCAATATTTTTTTTAGCCTCCTCTTAGGCTTTGTATAATGACTTCTCCAGCTTGTTTAGCCACAATCCTGACCTTTGTACAGGACAGATAAAAGCACTCTCTTGTTGATTCAAACCCTTTTAGCCTCAAACTTGGGCTTTGTACAAGACATAAATCTTCATAACCTTCTCTTAAGCTTGGGACAAACATCTTCCCCAGCGGAGTCAATTCCTCCCAGCCTTCTTTTAGGCTTTGAGAAATAATTTCCTAAACAGAGTCAAACTCATTTCAGCCTCAATCTTGGGCTTTGTACAAGACACATAAAAATATCCTCACCCGAGTCAGTTAAATTTCCCATTACAACCTCAATCTTGGGCTTTGTACAAGACACATACAAACCTCCCCGACGGAGTCAAAATCCCTTTTTAGCCTCAATCTTGGGCTTTGTACAAGACAGATAGAGCACTTTCCCCGGAAAAGTCAAACTTCTAGCCTCCTCTTAGGCTTTGTATAATGATATCCCCAAAGAGTCAGTCTCCTTTTTGCCTCAATCTTGAGCTTTGTACAAGACATATAAATACTCTCTGGTTGAGTCACTCACTTACCTAGCCTCCTCTTAGGGTTTGTATAAGGACTTCCCTAGCGGAGTCAATCAACCTCTTAGCTTCAACCTTGGGCTTTGATCAAGGCACACAAAAATCAACAATCCCCTCAGAGGAAGTCCAATCCCTCTTTAGAGATGACAAATTCTCTCTTAGTCAAAACCTTTTAGCTTCAATCTTGGGCTTTGAACAAGACACCAAACATCTTTTTCCTCCCTTAGAATAGGAGGAACTACGATTGCTCTAATTTCCCTGTTTCATTTAAACGGGAATACGTAGGCATAAGATTGCGAAATCTTAGCGAGCATACTAATCAAAAACTCTAGGTCCAGTACATTCATACCAATCAAAACTTAGGTCCAGTACCTTACCAAAAACATCGGGAAAACCCGAACATCAACAAAAACTCACTCACCCATATTTCCCAAGAAACTTTCCCAACCCATTAACGGATAAACACTATCAAGTACAAAGCAAAACCTAAAGCTAACCTCCTATGGATAACCATATATCAGATGGGTAATTGGCAACTCCCCATTGTATAACTTGACCCCGGACCCCCCAATCTCTTTAAAAGCGTTTGTTCAGTTAAACAATCGTGTGCAAGGTTAGTTTTAGATAGCTTCCCTTTCCCTTCCAGCTTCATGGGATAAATAAGAAATCAGAAAGTAGCACCCCCTCCTCATTGTGGGGAGAAACCCAAAAACCAGCGATAAGGTGGTCGCGTCACCAACCAAACTGTTCGCTACAATACCACTTAGTTTCCCTTGTATTTTTGAGTCTTATACAACTTGTCTTAACACATTTAGACCCTTGAACCACACTTTGGACTTGTACACATTTGTATAGTTTGATTTAGGTACACTTTTAAGTGTATATGTTTATATGTTTAAGCTTGTAAACTTTTGTCATCCCTTTTAAGTTTTAACTAGGTATTTACCTTCACTTAGAACTCTTTCCCCATGTTTTATAACATCCTAATGTATATAAACTTTCAACTTAGTTCACACCATGTACATATGTGCCTAAAACACTTAAGTTTTCCCTTTCATAAAAGTGGATTTCAAGTATAAACTTAGATGATACTCTCCCTCTTGTATAAAGTTTATATCAAATCATAGTATCATGTTAGGTCATAACCTAATTGATCAATATGTATAGATTTGTATCATACTCCATTTAGGTATTTACCTTGTCCAAATTGATATATAGTTCTTGAACATATTAACTTGACACTTGTATACTTTCTTAAATGCTTACTTTGAATGTCATCACATTCACCATCATCATCCATGTATTATATCCATGTGTTTATTACCATCATTAAATCTATGTGAGAGTATCAATTGTTATTTTTTATTTTCCAACTTTATTAAGTTATCCCCTTAAGTAAGTCTAGCTTGTTAGCTTTTCTCCTTAACCCTCTTTGTCCCCACCTTCCAAAGAAAAGTCTCTCTATTGACTTTAATGTCATAGATAGCTCATTGCCCCTTGGCCTTATTAGAGCCATCATCTACCCTTGGCCTCATTAGAGCTATTCATTTCCCTTGAACTTATTAGGATCAATCCCTTGGCCTCATTAGAGCCATTCCTCCTTGACCTAGCTTAGGTTAGGATCCTTACCCCTCTTGTAAGAACTATCATCATAGATGTTTACTTCCCTCTTTGGCCTCATTAGAGCCACTTACCTTACAACTTAGGTTTAACCTAGAGTTCTTCAGCTCTATGTGAGCATCATCATAATGATGTTCCATTTCCCTTTGGCCTTATTAGAGCCATTCACCCCTTTAACTTAGAAATTAGGATAAAGTTCTTAAACTCTATGTGATTCTCATCATAATGAGTATTCACTTCTCTTTTGACTTTGTTCAAAGTAAACTTCTTAGACTTACCCTTTCAACTTAGACTTAGAGTGTTCTTTAACTCTGTATGAGTATCATACTCATTCCCCTTGGAACTTTGACCATAGTCAATGGTTCCTCACCCTAGTTAAGGTGAACTACGAATGCTCTGATTCCATCCTTATTAGGATACGTAGGCACGAGATACGACGTCTTGGCGAACATACTTAGCGTACATACCCCTAGGTCTTTACCATTAGGTCTTTACCTTTAGCACCTTGGTCTTTACCATAGGTCTTTATCTTACCTTAGCAGATTCCCTTAGCAAGAAAACAATAGCATAACACAAATACAAACAAGAGGTTCCTGTAGAGTACTACAGATATCTAGGATGCTAACACCTTCCCTAGATATAACCAACCCCCGAACCTTAGATCTCTTAGCTGTGTCTTTACATAGCACACTTAGGGTTTTTCTTCGATATTTATCCTTTCCTTTGGATAAATCAAAGCTCTGTGGTGAATTTCAAAGATGTGTGATTCAAGTTAATTAATAGCTTGGTATCCGATTCTCACCGCAACACTAATATTAGAAACCAAGCTAATAATTGTGAAACTTGTTTATCAATGAAAAAGGAAGTGAAAGATTTGCATGAAACCCTGAGTAAATTTAAAAAGGGGAAAGAAAACATAGATTTTAAATAAAAGGCCTTTCTTAAATAAAATTAGATTAGGGTTTAAGTTAAATAGATCACATAGTAAAGGCCTTAACAATTAGAAGAAATTGAATTGTACTATCTATAAATGTTGTTTCTATAATAAGCTAGGCCGATTTAGAGCATTTTTATATGATAAACTAAGAATTTTTAAAGGTAATAACTCTAGACCTCTTAGAGCTACTAATGCAGCAGGACCCTAAAAGAGTTTAGTACCAAAGGTGAAAATATAATTTGTTCTACATAAATGCTTTGCAGTTTTGATGAAGCCTTAGTGCAAATTAAATGAAGTTGTGAAAAGAAATATTTATACCTTGAGTATATAAGAGAAGGTCATGTCTGATGGTGGTTTATGATACTGATACTTGTGATCAAAGTATGCTCATTGATGGTGTGTTTCAACGGACATGATTAAGATGTTTTTATTAAGGGTGCTTTTCAACAACTATGTTGATCTTGATGATCATATAACCTGTTAGTAGGTTAAGGTGATAAGTATTTAATAAGCTTATCAGTCTTGTGGTTTGAATAAAATTTCACATCAAACAATTAATATATAAGGATTTGTGAATGTGGTTTGTCGTTCCATTGAACGGGGGAGATTCTCTCAAATTGACTTAAGATTTAAGGTGGTACACTTTATAGAGGTTTAAAAATCAAAATACTCGGATTAACCCTTTGTATAAGTGGTTTATTAATTTATAAACGAGTTAAATGTAATTGTAATAATGTTTTGGTTGAGTTTTGATCATGCTTGGAGAAAAGGGATTCCAAGACCTAAACCTAGACTTAACTGCTGGAGAAACTCTAAACAAGATATCCACAAATATATATACTGACAATTATATTGACAGATATAAATAATCAAATATGCATTGAAAAAGATGTTGGGACTTACCTGTTGAGAAGAAGCCCAAGCATAATGTGATCTGTTGTATTTACTACAACTGTATTCCCTCTTTTAGGGTTTCAAGAAATTGAAGAAAGTTTTGAGGATACTTTGAATTTGAATTAAGAAAAAAGTTTGTTTGAAAAAATGTTTGGGGCTTATAACTCAAAGAGAGGCCCAAATGCCTTATTTGAAAACATTGATCGCACTGCGATATTGACTGACTTGTGGGACTTATACTATAGTAGAGGCCCAAAATTGTTTTTGTACAAAGAGGGGTTGGGTCTTACACTTTAATAAAGGCCCAAAAGAGTTTGTGAAGAAATAAAAATGGGGCTTATACTCAAGGAGAGGCCCAGATGATTTATTTGAAAAGACGACGATCGCGTCGTGATTTTGAAAACCACAGAGGGACTTATACAATGACTGAGGCCCAAAAATATTTATGTATAATAAGGAATGGGTCTTACACTCTAATAGAGACCCAAAAGTTTATTTTTATACAAGGGAGGGGGCTTACAGCTCAAAGAGATGCCCATATGAAAAACAGCGATCGCACCGTTATTTTGAAAATCGTATCGGGACTTATACAATGACTGAGGCCCAAAATGGTTTATGCACAAAGGGGATGGGTCTTACACTCTATTAGAGGCCCAAAAGTGTTTTTTATGAAGTTTGAAAAATCAAAATTTAGGGAAAACCCTAATTTGAATTTAAAAATAATTTTTAAAGGAAATTAAATGCAAAATATCAAATACATTCAAAAACAAATTATCAACCTTGAAAAATATTTTGAAAAAATCATGTTTAATCACATGAAAGCTAGAAATTCAATTGAATTTGAAATTCAAGGTGGAAATCTCATTTTTTTTAAATGTTTGAAAACAAATAAAAATGAAATAAATTACAAAAAAACAAGCTATATTGAATAAATAATATAAATTGGATTTTTTTGTAGAATGAAATATTTCAACATTTTTGTGAATTTTGAAAAAAATAATCAATAAAAAATAATTAAAATTGAAGGAGAAATTAATTTTGAGATTAATTAAGAAAATCATGAAAAAATGAGAAAAATAGCAAAAAAGAGAGGGAACCAAAAATGGTCTGGGTGGATGTTAAACCCACACCCTCTAACCAAACACACATGCACTACTACCACTAGGGTGGTAATACATCCGTGTATCAAAACCACCCAATGAATATATAAGGGTAGCCTTATTTTCAGGTCAGGCCAAGGGAAAAATCACGTTTTTGGGGATTTGCAATAAGGTCATAACTTCTTCATTTCTCCGTGAAAAAGAATGAAATTTAGATGGATCCTACCTAGAATTTCATGAGGAATCCAATGGTGGTCTCAGATTTTTCTAAAGATGCCTACATTTTAAAACCCGATAGTGGTTTCAAAATAGGCCAAAATTTGCAAGTTCTATGCTACCTCTTCATACAAGCAATAATAGCATGGTAAATTGGTTCAAACACAACACATATGATATGTATGACATGTTCATGATCAATGGACATCAAAGCAATGCATATTTTAAAGAGTTCAAGTTATCATGCACTTACCTCTTGAAGCTCTTTGTGCTATCTTGCAAAATGCTTGTGCCAGAAGTAATCTAATGCCTTAGACACTCTTGATAGATCCCTTAGAAGCTTTTAGGATGATCAAAACCAGCTGGAAACCTCAGGAACAAGAACTGGCTCTTTCTTGCAAAAGTGGCAAAAGTGACCAAAATAGCAACTCACTCAAATGGTGTTACAGTTGAGGGGAACTTGTTGGAACATTTTAAGGATGATATTTGGAGAGTATTTGAAGTGTTGTTTGGTTTTTAAAGTGATTCGATCAAGACTTGGCTTGAAAAATGTAGAAAAGTCAAAATTTGAGGTTTTGGAGGTTGACTTTCTGATTTTGGTGTTGTACAATGAGGATGAAGGTTTGAACACCTCCAATAGATGGTTTATGATGTGTTTGGATAGTTATTTGAGTGGTTTTTGCTTTGGTTTCAAGAATCCCCAAATTGCTCCATTATGACTTGAAATTGAAGTAAGAGAGGGAGAGTGAGAAAACAAGGCTTTGGTATTGTTTTGGTGTGGTTTGAAACATCAGAAATGACCTCTACTTATAGTAGAGAATAGAGGAAGTTTGTTTTTGGAGGAATAAAGCTTGTAAGATGACAAAATTTGAAATGGAAATCGTATGGTACAAGAAATAAACCAAATCTGCCTTGAAAACCAGTTTGAGCAAGGCATGTTGTGAGGTCCATAATTCCTTGCTCAAATTGAATTAATGGGAGTTCTTGTACTTTTTGGAAAGCTTGTATATCCTACTTTAACTTTGATGTCCAACTTTGGTCTTGAATCATCTTGGATCATAATGAAAAATGGCCTCAAAGTTGGTGAAAAAGTGAAACAGATTCTGACTTGAAAATTTCATTAAGTGTTGGAAAAGTGGTCATTTTTACATTTTTGTGATTTTGATCAATCCATAACTCAAAATCCATGAGGATTTGGAATCTGATGTAGTTGAAAATCTTGAAGTATGTAATGAGAGCTTTCATTTGAGCTTTGGATGGAAGAAAAAGGTTGCTTGGATCACAAGTTATGGCTTTGGAAAGTTGGGTATAAATCACTTTTTTTCATAACTTAGTGAAATTTCAAGTTTCTTATGGTTACCCCTTTTGCAAGTAACCCCACTTTTCTTGATTTTTCTTGATGGATGATGATCCAAACCACAAGTTAACATTGTTTTTGACTCAAAGAAACCTTGTTTGTCAAGAAATTCAAAAAGTCAAGCTTGATTTTTCGCACAATTGACTTTTTATCAGATGAACTTCAAACTTTGTGATTCTCTATGAAATCAAGTCCTTGACCTAATTCAAACCTAATGGATGGATTCCATAGGTGTTATAGAATGTCTTGAGTCATGTCCCAAGGTTTGGGATCATGTTTTGGTCAAAAGTCAAAGGTGCAGTTGACTTTTCATCAAGAAACCCTAATTAGTCCAGATGAATTTGAATCCTTATACTGCTTATGAACCAAGTTCTTTGGGTCAATCCAATCTTGTAAATGAATCAATATGATGCATTGGAGGTCTTCAAAACACTTCTTGAAGTCTTTGTTCATGCCTTGCTCCAAAAGTCAACTTAGGGGTGAATTAGGTCAAGAAATCCTAATTCCTGATTTTTGATGAATGCATCCCCTGAGGCTATTTTGAACTTGTGATTGGGTTCATGACGTCCCTTTGAGCTTCTTGAATCATGTTTTGAAGTATTGGCTCATGCCCAAGGGAAAATTTCTCTCTAGAGTCCTTGGTCGACCAAAACCCTAATTTGGTGACACTGATGATCTTGAGGCTTGATCCACTTGAGATGTTGAACTCTTGTGCTTGATTCTTGATGTGGGAGACCTCTTGATCTTTCATGAATGTTTGAGAGACTTGACAAGTTGAGGATCATGTCAATTCTTGATTGATCCTTTGCCTGAGTACTCTGAGAGGGCTCAAAACCCTAATTCTTGATTGTAGTGAATGCTCAATAATCTTTGAGAGGATTAATGAGGCAAGAAGGTACATCCATATTGTGGTAATGATTTTCATAATGATGGGAAATCATGTGGTCAAAATTTGGGGTATGACAACATGTCGTATCAAATGTTGAAACATCTATTATGAATTTGTTCCTGATATTTAATGTATCAGTTTGTTTATTCTTCTGTTGTTTTAAAGTTATGCAGAGAACAATGTCGTGACATGTTGTTAGGACATCTGCTATCTGCTATGCCAGAATTTCATGTACAAAGCACAGGATGAATGAGACTAAAAGAATTTATTGTATAGATGACTAAATCTTGACTTATGCTTTTAAGAAGCTTGAGGATCCTTGCATAAAGCCCAAGAGGAGGCTGTGGGGAATTGAATGATACTTCCTAAGTCTTCTTGTATGAAGCCTGAGAGGAGGCTGACTTGCTTGGGAGATTCTCTATATGAGGCCCAAGAGGAGGTAATGATGCTTGTATAAGGCCCAAGAGGAGGTTGTGATGCTTGTATAAGGCCCAAGAGAAGGCCAGGGAACTAGTTGTGTTAACTAAGTTGTGATTGGAGGGATCTTATTGTTTGACTTATGTCTAAACTAAGGATGATATAAATGTCAAAAGAAACTTAACAGAATGTGAACAAACATGGTTGAAGATTAGTAAGCATAGACATTGATATGACATGTTTGAATTCATGGAAGATTTTTCATCTTTAGGGTTTGATGTTATGAATGTTTTATTTGTGTGTTTTATTTTATTCACAAAGGTGTTGGGTCTTACCCTCTAAGTAGAGGCCCATGACTTATCGAAAAGAAAAGAAAAGGTGGTGGGTCTTACACTCTTGACAGAGGCCCAAAAAGTTATTCTTTGTACAAAGGTGTTGGGTCTTACACTCTAAGCAGAGGCCCATGACTTATTCTTGTTTGAAAACAGACTATGATTTTGAAAGAGAGAGATGAGACTTACACTCTAGATAGATGCCCAAGAAGTTAAGACAATGTGGATTGAAGATGTGATAAGTGATGGGTCTTACACTCTAATAGAGGCTCAAGATTTTGATGATTTGAAAATTGAAAGGGGTTAGGACTTACACTCTAGCAGAGACCCAAGATTTTGTTTTGATGAAAATGAGTGTTGACTGGATTTATGAAATTCAATGAAAGAAATGTTTAAACCAGTATGATTTTTACAAAAGTACTCACATAAACAAATAATTAATCATGGTGTGAGTTTTTTTTTTTTTTAAAAGGAAAGGGACTTATACCAAGTGGAGGCCCAAGATTTTGATCTTGAAAAGTTTAATCGGGAGGAAAACCCTAATTTTGAAAGAATTAATCAAAGGTGTTTTTTCCAAATAAATTTAAACATGATACGAGTGATGAGTAAGTCAAAATTAACATGTCGTGATCTTAAAACAAAGTTTAAAACATTAGGTTTTATCCATATGAGAATCAAAATGCATTAGGTTTAAAAACAATTAAGAAGGAAATTAATTTTCAAGGTTTTTAATCATAAAAAGCACTTATTTTCAATTTAATAAAAAGTGATTAAATTAAAATCTTTTTTTTGAAATTTTTTGTGAATTAAAATAGTATAGTGTGTCAATGACATGTGTCCAAAACATTATTTAAGAATAATTAAATTTGAATATAAAAATAAATATTTGAAAATAATATATGAAAAATACAAAAATAGGAAAAGTGGTAAAAAAAAATTGGCATGAGTGGGATTTGAACCCACGCCCTCTCACTCACACACAAGCAAAACACACCTTTGCCAACTTATCCAGCGTGTGCTGGTGATAATTAAACACAACCAATACATAATATATGATAAATGCGTGATAAATTCAAATTTTCGCGCAAAGAACTTTATCTTCAACCTCTAGCCAGATTTGCAAAACCCATGCTATCTCATGAAATACTTAATGAAATTGGACGATGTAAACATGAAATTTGCTCGTGTTTAAACAACGAATTCAATGGTGGTATTTACTTTCATTTCTTTTTAGTGTGGAGTGAGTTATCAAGCATGAACACAGAAACCCTAGAATTTGCAAAAACTAATATGAAATCCTATTCGTGTAAAATAAACAGCAATTGATTGAGGGTAAATGATCTATGAACTACCAGAAGCATGTTAGTAACTTGAAATAACATTTATGATGCATGAATCATAGAGTTGAAAAGGTTCAGGCTTACATTGCAAGAGAGGATCGAACTCTCAGTTAGAGCTGTTACAGAAGTGTTGTAATGATCTTGAAAGCTTCCTTGACCTCTAAAGAGTGTGTTGATGTGCTTGGAATGGATTGAAATCTCCTGGTTTGATGGGCTTGAATCCAACTGCAGCTTGGTTGGGATGAGCTATGATCTTGATGCAATTGATGTTACAGATGGTGTTTAGAATTGAAAATATTAATTAGTTTAATTTATTTACATAATAAGTAAAATTGAAAATATTAATCAAATTCAAATTAATATGACAAGACATTACATTATATATGTAGCAGAAAACAATACTTGTCTCGTCATTAAAAGTTTTGCTTGTGATGGGGACAAAAAAAAACAAGGAATGTGAATTATGGAGACCAAAAAATTGGTTTTTTTAAAAGGGGTGCAAAAAGTTAAGAATTTTAAAATAGGGGGACTAAAAATGCATTAAAACCTAAAATAAAATAACCCAAATTCTCATTATCTCACCACACCCCCCACATTTTACTAATTCCACCATTTTCTTCTGTTATTTTAATTAATATCTATATTTCTCCCCAAACTAATAATTTTTATATTATTTCTTAATTAATTTAAATATTAACTAATTCTCGATAAAAAAAAATCCACTATCAAATACTTAAATAACTCAATTATAATATTTATTTAATTAAATAAAAACATACCAATACTCAAATAATTATATTTAAATAATATAAATATATTAATAATATTAAAATTAAAACTAATGTGTTGCACTGAGGGTGTTTCATTTCCTTTTTGTTCGAGATTCCCCGAGTCGTCGTCCCACTGGTTTGTTATTTGTAAGGTAGTAGGTTTTGTCTGGTATAGGAGTTTCAATTGATTGGGTAGGTGTATAGTCCTACCTAGGGATTTTTTTTACTCGTTTTCATATATTATTTCCTATTGATTATCCGTCTAGGCTTAGATGGAATGGCTTATGATTTAGTATGTTATGATCTGGTCGATTTGGAAAGTTAGGAATGATATAGTGTTCTCAGGAAAATTGGTGTCATCGAATGACGTGGAAGATAAGAGTATTTTTTTTGCTTGGAAATGGTATTTTAGTAGATATGTGGAAATTTATGTGCTTTCTCGGCCTAACTCGAGAATTCTATCTAACATCAAAGCTAATAGTGGTATGGTTTCTTCGATCTCCTTTGGATGTGTTCTTGGTGCTCAGCGAAGATTGATATCGTTTTATTGTAACTCGAGAATTCTATTGTGATTCTTTCTTATACTCTCGGTCGTTTTCCATCCACTGTCCTCAATTTCGGTTTGATTTACTCTTTTTTATTGACTTATTTCTTTGGAGTTTTTTTTGGGTGGGGGTGTGTGTGTGTTTAGTTTTCTTTTCTGTTGCCTCGATATTTCGACACTTCATGTGTTGTTTCTTTGGTGTTGTGTTATACTTTTAGGTCTGCATTATTTATTATTTATATATAGTTATATCTGCTTTAAGAAAAATACAACAACAGAAAAATATGATAATTTAGGAAAAAATATTTTGAGACTGAAAAAAAGTGTAAATAAGAAAATAAAAATTGTAAAATTAAGTACAACTAACTACCAATCTAAATCAAGATCTAGCGGCAGATAGAGATTGGAGATGAACATGGACGCAATAGTTGACAAATTAAGTGCCGAAATTGTGTTCAAGTAGAAACAACAAAACGTGGATGACGTGGCGTAAATTATTCCATGAAAAAATCATATCTCCTGTTTTTTTATCATGCTGTCCATTCAGCTGTGATCTAATGGTTGGAAAAAATAAGGATAAAAAATCTGCATTAAAAAATAGGTAAGATGAAATGGTATAGATTAAATCCAAGGGTTGAAAATTGAACAGGAGAGAAAGCAGCAGAAGAAATGCAGGAGATGATCCATTTTCTAGTTATTAACTATATATATAAATACATAAACAATTCACGTAACATTCTCATTATAATCCTAACTGAGAAAAATTCAGCTTGTTTCACAATGGATCACTATCAACAAGTATTTCAACCTTGTTCTTCAACCAAAGTCGAAAGAAAGGTTGTTGAGAAAAATAGAAGAAATAAGATGAAGTGTCTCTTTTCCAAACTCAACTCTCTTTGCCCTAACTATAATCCCAAGGTGCATCCATCATCTCTTCTTCTAAACATTCATAATATATTATACTATATAATTTGGTGTTATTTTTCATTTCATGCAGGAGGCTTTACCACTACCTGATCAGATAGACGAAGCTATAAACTACATAAAGAGCTTAGAGACAAATTTGAAATCGGCGAAGGAGAAGAAAGAAAGTTTAATGAGAAACAAGAGATCGCGTAGTGGCTGCTTGAATTCTTCCGATGCAAAAATAGATATTCATGAAAATGGTTCTTTTCTACAAGTTATTGTAACATGTGGAGTTGACGAACAGTTTATTTTCTGTGAAATTATGAGAATATTGCATGAAGATTACGTGGAGGTCATCTCTGCAAATTCTTCATTGGTTGGAGATTCAGTTATTTATGTTGTGCATGCAGAGGTATATATATACATGGATCTATTCTTTAATTTTAATAATGTTTAGCAAAGGAAATTAACATTAAGAAACTTATGATTGATTTGTTTTGTTTGATAATTACTTTTGTGTAGAATCCGCAATCATTGTTTCAATTTGGAGCGACCAAAGTAGGCGAGAGATTGAAGAGGTTTGTGAATGGATCTGAGGGAGAAGTACAAATAGAGCCTCAATTATGGGATTTTGAAGTTGGAACAGAGAGTTGGGATCTAAATTCTATAGTAAACAAGTTTTTACCAAATTCTTTATGAAGAACAAGAAGAAGAGATACAACAAATGCATTGTATACTTTAACTAATTTAAGTGTAGTATATGAAAGCTTTTAAACATATTATTGGAAGAAGAAAATTGAAATGAAATCCTTTTTATGAATCAAGAAGATGTATTTTGGATTTTGAAAATTTGAATATATATATATATATATACACGCTCTAATTTTCTTATTAGGTTTTTATTTAGTATAAGTGTCATCATGTGTATGTTGTAGAAGTAAATTGATTTCGTACTTCATGATATCAGTTATATGTCTTCTTTTTTTTCTTGGATTTTTAAATTAAATGACTACTAATTCTTAATTCTAAAAAATCATTTGATGAAAATAAGATTATTTAGGGGTTGACGATGATTTGGCATTGTTGCGGTGGTTGATTTGATAAACTCGAAATAATATAATTTTATCTGGATCTTTGGTGACACCAAAAGACGTGAAAGACATGAGTATCTTTTTGACATAGAAATAGTATCTTAGTAGGTCTGTGAAAAAATCTTGTGCCTTCTCGATCTGCTTTGAGAATCATATCTTGTTTTTAAAACAATAGAGAGGTGAGTGGTTTCTCAATGTATTTATGTTGTGTTTTCATGGTTTTGGTGCTCCTTCAAGTGTCCTTGGATTGAAGAGCTCTAGCTTTGACTGATGTTGGTCATGTCTGTGTGTTTATGTTTTAGTAGTTGTGATTTTGATCCTTCCTTTTGGTGGTTAGGGTTGTTATAGTTGGTAGTTTCGCTACGTTTTCGAGTGATTTTGATCTCGAATTTGGTACTCCTTGTGCCTTTTGTAACATCCTACTTCCTGACTCGACAAATAATTAAATAAAACATGTAAAACACATATCTTCTCCAACATAGGATGCTACTCAAACAACAACCCACACATACATGAACCAAATAATTTGAAAATCAAATTTTTTTATAAGAAAAGGAATTATAAAATACTTGACATAAAGAGCCTTAATAACAATAAGTTTGAAAAATGGTTCAACTTCAAAATAAATGAAAAGATATGCAAGATAAGAAAACAAATAAAAGAACATCTCATCCCCTCGTGTTACATATCAGAGCGACTCTAACTATAAGACTCGGTTGACAGGCAACTAAATAGGAAAATCGACATCCTTTATATACAGCTCATACTCAGGTACTTGATTATCTGTACTCTAGAGGAGCACAGACGTAACAAACACAAATAGGGGATGACAATACATTCAAATAATAAATGGTGCACAAAACAATCGGGATAGATTCATTAATCATAAACTATACCTGTATCAAATATGCACCACAATATCATGTATTCACATTTCACCCAGATCACAATCATACTCACATAATTCCATACAAGGGCATTCAACAACACTCAAACATCTCATTTGCACAACTTTTATGTAATGCAATGCAACATTGACTCAACTCATGCATGCGATACAGACTCAACATTTGGTTCTTCATGCGAACTGGGTTCTGTTTACCTTGAAAATTGGTAAACAACCGCTGGTCTCCAAAAATTGATTTACTTGCAGGATCAACCAGTGAATCCTAGGACATAGCTATTGTTTAAACGACTTCTAAAAATCTTCAGAACATTTCGACAATGCTCATGATTGTAAAAGATTATTTAAAGTTTAAAAGGTATAAATTTGCAGAATTGTAAAAGATTGCAATAAAGAAACTTCAAAGTAAATTCGCAATGAAGAAATAAATGGTAAACTGAAAATAACTTTCAATTGAAATGAAAATAATGTTGTTTCAAACGTACATCCCTAACGAAAACTCTTTTCTCAATTAACTTAGATATTTTGAGTGATTTTGTGAGTATTTACAATTGAACACACAGAAATCCTAAACACTAAGACTCATATTTATAGTATGTCGAAAATAAGTGTTATCAACGATCATTCCTTCAAAAAATGACACGTTTTGCTCTGCATGTCTTCAATTCGCCACTGCTTTACACGTGTCTTTTTGGAGAAACGGATAAGGACAAAAGACAGTTATTATCCTTATTTGAAATTCAAAACTTCTGTCGAACGAAAGCTCCATATTGCCTCCGTCGAATTTACCATCCAAACTTAGAAAATGTTTCTAAGTGTTCATCCAGCATATTCTTCTCATGACACAACTACGGAAAACCCATTTAACAACGGTTGGGAAAGATATATAATGACGGGGGCGCAGGCGTTGTTATGTAGACATCTGTTATATATATAATACGTACAATCACGGCTCAGTAAGTGTTGTAATAAATTGGAAAGTGCTACCTATAATGACGGTTATTTTAAATACCCGTTGTTGTATATCTTTTAATAAAATAAAATAAATGCAGCATTAGAACTACCTATAATGACGGATATTTTAAAGACCCGTTGTTGTATACTACCTATAATGACGGTTATTTTAAATACCCGTTGTTGTATGTCTTTTAAAAAATAAAAAAAATTGCAGCTTTAGAACAAAAACAACATCAAGAACAACAAGAACATCAAGAACAACAAGAATATCAAGAACAAGAACAACAACAACAACAACAACAATAATAATAATAATAACAACAAGAACAACATTAATAAAAAAAACAACAAGAACAACAATAATAAAAATGAACAACAAGAACAACAATAATTAAAAAAGAACACCAACAACTATCATTGCTAACTCGAGTTCTGAAATTTTTCTGAAATTTGGTTTAGTGGAGAAATAGAGTATCGTAAATGAAAGATGATGTTTGGAGGTAGAAGATGTAGTTCGTCTAAGTTTTAGGTTTCACGCGGATCACTAATAGTAGTGTCTTGCCCGTTGATAATCACTAAATGGACGGTCAAAATTTGTTTAAGGATAGTGAATAAACTTAATATGCGCGCCACCTATAATGTTGGTAATGAGACTTGAAAAAATAAGTAAAAAAAACCAAAAATGCTGGTGCTGGGACTTGAACCCATGACAAGACGCTACTTATAATGACGTTTAGTTTAAATTACCCGTGGTGAAAGGTCTGTAAGCATTTTGAAAAAATAAGTAAAAAACCCCACCTATAATGACAGTTGGTTTAAATACCCGTAGTTAAAGGTCTGTCAGCATTTTGAAAAAATAGGAAAGAAGTAACAAGATTAAAATAAATTCAGAAAAATCTAAAAACACGAAATTTAATCTAATTAGGTAAAATAAGAATTTTGACAATGTTTTTGCAATTTTTTGAGACTATGAAAACAGTAAAAAATTCATTAAAAATAGAAAAAAGATGAATTTGGGGTTTTGTGGGTGAAGTCCAGTAACTCTTCTAGAGTACGGGATTAATGACCGCACGATTTTTCTGCTTCAGATGCACGAAACAGATTTCAAAAAGGAGACGATTTTCCCTAAAACCAATTTTTTGAAGAGCAAGACCTAAAACTAAACTATAGGCTATAATGACGGTTGAAAACATACCAGTGGTGAAAGGTTGTGGGCATTTTGAAAAAATGTGTAAAAAACTATAAATCCGGGTGCTGGAAATTGAACCCATGATCAAATGCTACCTATAATGACGGTTTTTTAAATACCCGTGGTGAAAGGCCTCACATTTCACCACGGTTGGAATACTAACCGTCATTAAAAGCCATTTAATGAGATTAAAAAAATGCGTGCATCTATTACAACGGTGTATAAGCAAGCCGTTGTAAGCCTGGCGTTGTTGTTTTCGCGTTTTGTAGTAGTGTGAAGACCTCTTCGACTAGGACCTTTACATATGTTCTTGTCGAATTCAACAACAACTTAAGAAACACTTGCTTTTTGCTTATTATTCTCTAACAAGGCTTGGCGTCGAAATTTTCATCCAACAAATTGCCCCCCAAAAATGTCATTTTCGACTAAATGGAAAAAAGAGCATTTTTTGAAACTCACTTTCGGCCAGAAACCCTTTGTCTGCTATGACGTCATCATCATCATGACAAATTTTCCCAAACGTCTCCTCAAAAACCAATGAGTGAATCTTTTTAATCATCACACACCTAGTCCCTAGGAGATCGTGGGTTAGATCAACTGCGACAGTCTCATCATGCGCTCTCCGACTAACACGTGTTCCACTATTTTTTTCAACCATCAATGCGTACAGTAACCCGCTTCCACTACATCAGCCTATAAATAGTGAAACCCAACATTTTTTAATCTTTTTCACTCTCTGAACTTCTTTTGAGCAAGAACAAACTTCTTCAATCCTTCATCTTTCACAAACTTTCTAACTTTAATCTACTGCATCAATGGCGTCTTCAACTAAAACCTCCAAAGATTCAAGCAAAAACACCAAGGAATCCAAGAAGTCCACGGAACGCGCTCCAGTTCACAAAATTTTTGGCCCAAATGTGGTAGGTAACCAACAATATATACCTGAACCTCCTCTTGAAGAAGAGAAGTGCAAAATCTATCAATCTCAGGTACTGATTCCTGTCACTGTTTCTGGTAAAATGCATGCCATGTTAGGTCCCCTTCCAAATCTTTCCACTTATCCTGCTAGGCTTAAGGAATTTTTCCCTGCGTATAACCGTTACAAACCCATAGCAAACAGGCAAAAACCTAGGTCTAGAGAGGATATTAAGGCTGATGAAAAATTGAAAAAAGATGGCCAAGGTTCCCCTTCGACTGAAGCCTCAAAAGACCCTATTAACTTATAATACATGAACAATAGCTTTAGGGTATTTAGATCATGCCCCCTGTTTAAAGATCCATTTGATTACCTTGCCTGATTGAAGAAGATGGAAAAAGCCAAATCCCAAGTTTGGAAAAACATGTGTATCTTCGACATGATCCAACTGTCGAAGGTTGGACCTGGCCATTACCCGTCCATGTAAATTACTTCTTTATACTTCTGGGATATCACCCATAACAATTTTCATCTTCCTTGTGGAATGATGACTCCAACCCTTTTCGATGTTGCTACCATCACCGGGCTTAAGCCAACTGGAGAAACCTATGACCCTAACTTCCTTGGTGAAGATTCCATAGGCTTCAACACCACCAAAGCAGCTTTCACTATTTACATCGCCTATTACCATGATAAAGTATCTGATCAACCATTCAAAGTCATCACACTTGAATTGCTACAACTGAATGTTGGACAGCAAGGCCTTGATTTCTTCCCAATGAATAGAATCTAAACCCTTCAGATTGTTCACTATGTTCTGGTGCTGCCAAATCCACACATTCTCATTCCAAGAACCCGCCTCCGCTACGGACATGTTTTTATCTACTGCAGGCTCAAAGACATTTGGATAAGCCTCCTTCAGAGGTTAATCGACCAACTAATGTGCATGCCAAAAAGTCGTGTTACTGCCATCTCCAATCTTACACCGTAAATTATTGACGAAAACAGACAAAATAGTTTTGGTAGGAAGATCTATCAAACCAAATCTCTCCACCATATGGAGTCACCTTTAGTCAACACCGATTTATCACCAATTAAGACTTTGACTCTGGGATTCCCGTATCTAAAATGCAGCAGCTTGTACCATAACGCTTCCTTCTCCTTCAAAATTCTCCATTTCCATTTTAATAACAGACCCTTATTAAGCACTTCTGAAATTCTGGTACAGACATGTGATGTCAAGTGCAATGTCACAACATCAATATCTGTTGTATGAACAAGTCAATAATAGAAACAAAAACGCATACACCACACACAAGGATTGTTCACCCAGTTCGGTTCAACAACCTACATCTGGGGAGATACCAAGCCAGGAAGGAAGTCCACTATTAGTAGTATCAAATTACAAACTCAACAAACCAGTTGACATCCTACCTAATTTAATCACTACCCAATGACCCTTCTATCTAAGTCCTCCCTAGATAAGAGACTTCATCTCACTCCCAATCATCGCAATAATTTCTAGCTGTCAACATCTCCGTCACTGCATCAACAGCTTGATTTCAAAAAACTCTCTAAACACATAGAAGACACACTCCTATGACACATCTTGGAGTTGCTTCAAAGCTTCCTCCAAGAACAATACAAAACTCATTACCTATAGGTTTCTGAGTTTGAACACAGTGACCATCTCACAACCCGAGTGGTTCACTTAGACAAAGCCCTAATGATCTACATCTTGGACCCGTACCTTTTCTAGGTTACAAGCATTCTATTTATAACTTTTTCCCCAACTGGATTTGGGCTTTAAATCTCAGCATATTAACTGCTACAAATCTGCAGAAGATTCTGTTACTAATTAAATCTTCAATCAATTCTTCAATTAAATCTTCATATCTTTTAGCCTTAAAAACAGCAACAAGATCTGCTCCAAATCTGATTGCAACTGAATATATCTTTACCAAGATATTCGCCAACAATCTCTCACTCTCTTCAGCAGAATATCTCTCCAATAACAGAAACACGCAGCCCTAATAAAACAACTCAGACTGATGTTTTATCAACTGATGTCTTAACATCGGGTTTGACATCAGCACAGAATCTGCAACCATTTACAACTTAACACCACCAGAATGTTAGAAACTCATGTTGAAACATCAACCATGACATCCACATTGTTTTACCAAAATTCCAGCCAACTACAAGAACTAACAATCTCCCCCTTTGGCTAATTTTGGCTAAAACACTTTCAGCTTGCAGCAGAAAAACACTTACTAACATTCACAGAACAACCTGTAGCAATACCAACCTGCTGCAACAACTAGTAACTCAGCACAACAAATTCCCCCTCAAAGCAAGAACCATCATACCAGCTGTTCAAACACGATTACTCCCCCTCAAGCCTATACCAACAAAACTAGGCAACACATGGGCTAACTCTCCCCCTTTTTAGCCACAATTGGACACCCTATGAATCTGAAAACTAACATACTCAGAACAAAATCCAGACTCAATAGCTGAACAAACATTGGGGTAAATGTATACTGCTGATTCAATCCATTGACATCTTGTCTGACACCATGAAACCAGGTCTAAACTGTCAAGTACACCATGAACTTCACCAGTAACACAATGTCACGACATCTTGTCTGACATTACAATCTTGATAAACAACTTCTTCAACAAAAGATCAACTCCCCCTATCTAAGATAACCAGTGCTCCTTTGCAAGAAGAACACCTTAAATGAATGGAAAACATAAGACTCATCTTCATGTCTTCAAGAGCGCACCCTCTGTTCAACACACATGCTGAACGCATTCACATAATGCTTAATCCTCAAACAATCCAAGTACCACACTAGTACAGACAGAAGTTCTCCCATTATATTTCACAAATGGTGCTCCTTGACCAGTATACCATAACATTTGGAAAATCCAGACATAGTCTTCATTCATCCAGTCAGGAATGCTTCACACAATCATCCACAAGTTCTGAAGCACACACACACAATGCCTTCCACTAAACTCTAAATAAACTCCTCTTACACACACCAAGACAAGTGTGACATCTCCCATCACCAAGGACCCTCACAAAGCTCTTCCAAAATCTGCAGAGAAAAATAAATTCTCCCACAACCAAAGTTGTCCTTCAGACTTCTCCTCAGAAACATGTGCGCATATGATTCAAACAATTAGCTTCACATGGCTAGAACCTTTCATGTCCATGTCATCCAACAGCCTAATGTCATAACATGTTATCTGACATTATATCCTCATAAGATTCAACCAATCTTCACAATCTTGATCAGCATGCAATCTTCACAATATATGTACCTTTGCAGCAAAATCCATAGACAAGTACTCCCCCAGTCATGGTTAACTAATGCTCTAGATGAAGATGAACATTTGAGCACACTTGCTGAGCACATGCATTTTGGTACCATTGTCCCTTTCTCCAAAGGCAGTCATTCCCTATCATACTCTTCATCTTCAGATTTACAATCAATCAATACCTGATCTACTTCAGTCTTCTCTACATTCTCCATCCAAGGCTGACCTTCTACTTCATCATTCTCCCGTATGACTATGTAGACGCTCCTTAGGCATAATGTAGGCATTACGCTTCTGAACCATAGCACAATCATCCTTCACCAAGGATCTCCAACCAGATAATGTTCCAACACAAGTTAGAACATCTGCCACACACCAAGATATCATCACCATGATGCTCCACCAACTGGACTTACTATTGCATAGTAATCCAAAGAACTAGAAAATTAAACTCTCATCCACCTTCAAGAAGAATAATCTCCTTGAGTCTTCAACTCATCACCCTTCTGCCCAAGAGTAACTTGTTCCAAGACAATCCTCAATAATAACCAGCTGCCACACTCTGATTATCTTGATTCTTCGGATTCACTTCTGAGATCAACCAAATGCCACAGTTTGATCACCTCATTCAAGAATCCTCATATGAAAACAACCAAATGCCACATTTGGACCTTTTCATGTTTGTCATAACTCTCACAAAAATATCTTGATCCACCAAGGAAACTTGATCTTCAAGTCACATGTTCCACTTGCTCAAAAGCAAACACACTTAGACTCCCTAAGCCATGGTCATGTAACATCTTCTTCTTCCTGCAGCTCCCGCAAACTGCCATGAGAACGATCTTTTTGAAGCATCCTATTGTTCATTCCTGTAGATCACCCTATCAATAGTTGATGTGCCACATCACCAGCTGAGACTCCTGATGTTAAGCTAGATGTCAGAACATTATAACATCCAACTGTTGAATTCAGCTCTTCCTTCTGCCACTCAAAAGAACCTCCTCCCTTTGCAGAAACAGATTTCCATGCTCTCATAGACTTGATTCAACAACCAAGTTTGAGTAGACAACCTCCATCCTGCTCAGAAAATCCAAAGACTTCAAACCTATCACATCTGAATCTTCAGAAAATAAGTAGTTCAAGACTATCCCATAGCTATACCAAAGAATGCCACTTCCCTTAGTAGAGCCGTCAGTAGAAAGCCAGAGATAACATCCACATATCCTCGACTTTCACATAACAAAACCCATGCTCCAAAGCACCTAGACCAGAAATAAACTGATCAAACCATCAAGACTATGATGTCTTCATAGTCTTCCATCTCCATCTTTGACAACATAATTCAGGTCGTTACACACCACAAAGAGAAAAGTAAATTCTCAACACTTCTGCAGTCCTGCACTTTTACATCAGACATATACAAAGTCTCCTGTTAATGTATTTTGTCATTAGTTGAAAGCACACCCTTATCAACAGCAGACATATACATAACCGCCATCTGCTGTCAACCCATCACGACAACCACTCATACCACAAAACCCTTCAGGTAAGGTCAGTGTCTTGATCTTTTACTCTACCCTGAGCAAAGAACTAACGTGATGTTTCAACATCATTTCTGACATTACATCTCCTAATCATATTAATCCACACATATTTCTTGTAGGGGACACACGAGAGCATATCAGCATCTGATCAACTTCCAAGATAAGACTAACACAACTGCAGTAACTTGCATAACACACTCTTCTAGAAGCTTCTTCTAATAAACACAAGGTTCAAACCTCCTGTCTAACCAAAGAATAATAACTGCCATCCTTCTGCAGAGACAAACTGCTACTTTCGAGCCACAAAACTGGAAGAGTTCATTCCAACTAATGCAGACACCAATTGACCAAGGCTGATATACACTGCTACTGCACACAAAGTCTTGGATGCATTTACCCTATAATATGGTCCTTAGACAGTTTTAGCTCAAACAAGGATCAACTTCTTCTCTTCTGCTATCAGGATTACTACCTTTTCTTCAACCAGCTACAATCTAATAGGTCTTTGACTTAGCATTTACTATAAGCTGCTAATGTGTAGCGCGATGTCGAGACATAAGAATTGACATATTAAGCTCAGCTACTTTCTTCTTCCAATTCATGTACCTTCACAAAAGAATTCATCTTCAGATATACCAGAACGTCATTTAACACCATAACCAGGAAGATCCTCCTAATTGGGTCACCACAACTAAGCTTAAGAGATAACTTATCAAGATCTTCACTCCCGTATGAAAGATTTGACAGTGATACTCTTTTGCTTTGGCTCCACCCTCTTCCATCAAGAAAGTTGATAAAGAAGGAATCAATGTTCTGGACAGATTGGTCTTCAATGCCTGATTTGAAATATATTCTTCTTCCAAAAAAACTGAACCTTCTATGTCATACAGTCTTTAATAAGATCCATTCACCTTTTGATCACTTCTTTCCCAAAACAAAGATAAGAGATAATCCTCAAGTATCTTTGGCATCTCTAACCAAACGGTTGAAGCTGTCTTGCATAAACTACAACATCATAGAATATCCTGCTGAGGAGACCAAACCCTAATGTCTTTCCAAGAGAATACCTTCCTAGAATCTCACCACCAGAGATACAAGAACCAACCAGGGTTACATTAGATACCATGCAGGGGAACACACAACAACTCCTCAACAACCTTCAGGCACTACTCAATAATCCTTGCACACCATTACCATAAACCAAGTGCCAACAAATCAAACTCACAACAGCAGTTCTCCTGATAACAACAGACAGGTCCAATACATACCCTGTCATGAATAGTCCATCCTTCACTTCAAGGGATCATACAAACAACTATATGAACTGACCAAGTCCATAACTCAGCAAAACTATCTTCCTTGCTCATGAACCAGAAAGTATCTTCCCTAGATCTCATCCAGAAACAGACAGGATGCCTGCTCTGATACCAATTGAAATTCTGGTACAGACATGTGATGTCAAGTGCAATGTCACAACATCAATATCTGTTATATGAATAAGTCAATAATAGAAACAGAAACGCATAAACCACACACAAGGATTGTTCACCCAGTTCGGTTCAACAACCTACATCTAGGGGCATACCAAGCCAGGAAGGAAGTCCACTATTAGTAGTATCAAATTACAGACTCAACAAACTAGTTGACATCCTACCTAATTTAATCACTACCCAATGATAAGAGACTCCATCTCACTCCCAATCATCGCAATGATGTCTAGCAGTCAACATCTCCGTCACTGCATCAACAACTTAATTTTCAAAAACTCTCTAAACACATAGAAGACACACTCCTATGACACATCTTGGAGTTGCTTCAAAGCTTCCTCCAAGAACAATACAAAACTCATTACCTACAGGTTTCTGAGTTTGAACACAATGACCATCTCACAACCCGAGTGGTTCACTTAGACAAAGCCCTAATGATTTACATCTTGGACCCGTACCTTTTCTAGGTTACAAGCATTCTATTTATAACTTTTTCCCCAACTGGATTTGGGCTTTAAAGCTCAGCATATTAACTGCTACAAATCTGCAGAAGATTCTGTTACTAATTAAATCTTCAATCAATTCTTCAATTAAATCTTCATATCTTTTAGCCTTAAAAACAGCAACAAGATCTGCTCCAAATCTGATTGCAACTGAATATATCTTTACCAAGATATTCGCCTACAATCTCTCACTCTCTTCAGCAGAATATCTCTCCAATAACAGAAACACGCAGTCCTAATAAAACAACTCAGACTGATGTTTTATCAACTGATGTCTTAACATCGGGTTTGACATCAGCACAGAATCTGCAACCATTTACAACTTAACACAACCAGAATGTTAGAAACTCATGTTGAAACATCAACCATGACATCCACATTATTTTACCAAAATTCCAGCCAACTACAAGAACTAACAACTTCAATGTCTTTGACTCCAAGACCACTCTTATCTTTTGGATTGCACACAACACTCCAACTTACCCAATGAACTGTTCTTTTTTCAACACATCCCCGCCACAAAAAGTTACTCTGAATACGTCGTATGTCACGTAACACTTTAGCAGGAGCTTTATAGAACGATAAAGTGTAAACCGAAATAGCATTCATGACTGAATTTATAAGGAAGCCTTTGCCCGCAATGCATAAATACTTTCCTCTCAAAATAGCTAACTTGCAATTCAAAGACTTTATTAGAATATTATATTTTAAATATTAAATAACATTTTTCACTTCTACCTTTTCTGCACAAACTATTTGTTAACATATTATATGTAAAAACATCAGGTGAAATATTATAAGATACCATGGAGTCAATATATATAAGCTCAAATCGACCAAATCGTAACTCACAATCATGTTAAATTATAATCATATATTAACGGTAAACAATTGAATTCTAAATCATATAATTAAGCTTTGATATCATATGAAAGCGCAAATATTCATTGCTCGATTATATGAAATTAGAACATTAATACTTACTTGTTGAAGTCGTGATTCACAATCCCAAAAATATGAATGATCGGATCTTCCTATGTATCTCACACTCCCGTTCACAAATCTCAATGGGACAAGTTGTAGAGCCGTCAGTTGTATTTCTGATTCTTATGATTACAACCTAACCATATAATATATATAACCCTAGTCCCTACCCATTGTGTACCTAGGGCTAAAGCTCTCACTTTTGCCCACTGTCGCAACTGCGAAAAAATAACTGGCAGAAACAGAACAGAAGAGTCGCCACCAAACGTTATTTATCCCAACGCATGGAAAGGAAACAATCGAAGAAAACCTGAAGAGGGAGAAGACATGGTCATCGCAACCATAGTCTGGGTTCGGGAGTCAGTTACGCGAGGGGAAGGTATTAGCACCCCCACGCGTCCATCGTACTCGATGGGATCCACGCTTGTTGTCTAATCAAAGGGTGAGTTATCTAAAGCCTACTGCTAAACGAAAATGGGAAAGGGAAAAACAAAAACGGACTCGCAAGGATCGTCTCAATCCTATGCCTACGTATCTTCATGGACGAACGAAGAATCAGAGTCGACGTAGTTTGACAGACTACGCAATAAAGGGGGAGGTTGCTCGCCAAGACATCGTCGTCTTGTGCCTACGTATCCTCAATCGAACGAGAAAGAGGAAGTCAGAGCAGTCGTAGTTCGACCTACAGGTCGAAAAAGAGGGAAGTGTCTCGATCACAAGGGTGCGAGAGAAAAGGGGAAGTTAGTTGCTAGTGTGCTCACCGAGATATCGCATCTCGTGCCTACGTATCCTCAATCGGACGGGAGAGAGGAATCAGAGCATCTGTAGTTGACACACTACAGAAAAATAGGATCTTGATCGCACGGGTGCGAGAGAAAAGAGAAGGACACACAGAAGGTCCAAAGGGATACTCGGTCCCACCAGTTATCATGCAACAAAAATGGACGTTGTCGTGATCTCAACTATGAAGAAGTTGAGTGACTCTTCGTCAACCAGGAAAGAACGGTGTCATGATCTCAACTATGAGGAAGTTGAGTGACTCTCCGTCCTTCAAAAGAAAATGCAACAGAAACGGATGGTGTCGTGATCTCAACTATGAGGAAGTTGAGTGACTCTCCGTCAACCACAAGATGAAAACGATGTCGTGATCTCAACTATCAGGAAGTTGAGTGACTCTTCATCCATCATAAAGTAAGACAAACAACAGCAAAGAATTGGCACACGAGCCAAGTATACAACATATGAGTGAAAACTTCTCAATCAACAACAAGCTACAAACACAAATGCTGAACCTAGGCATGCTTCATACAAGTGTGGAAGGGGTACCTAACGGAGAAGGTCTGTTGCCTCTTCAACGCGCACGAAGCTCAAGAACACTTGTAGAAGCTTCACATGATAAACCCAATTAACACACAAGATCAGCAAGCTCAAATGGGTAAGATTCGAAGGAAGAAAGTTCCAAGGTGGAAGGGAACCAAGCCATCAAGTACTTCAGAGGATCTGATAGTCAAGCACAAGTGTCAGTCGTCAAGTTCAAACATATCAGAGTATCAAAAATCAAACGTAAGCATCCTGCATCAAAAGGAAATCAAGAATTAACACCAAGAATTGGTCCAAATGATAACAGGGATTAAGCGCAATCTGCATCAAGAAATCTCATCAGTCCGAAATTATGAAAATAAGTCACAAGATAAGAATTAATCAAAAAGTAATTACAAATCTAAACTAAGAAGTTAATCATAACAAAAATCCTATTCTAATTAACCAAAGTTTAAATCAAAATCTAATCAAAGAGGTTAATAAAAGTTTAAGCAACGTAGTTATCAACAAATTTAATTAAAGAAACTAATCAAAGTTCTAATAAAAAAAACTAATTAATCACAAGTTTCAATCTAACAATTAAAATAGAATTAAACAAGAATCAAATTTCCAATAATCAAATCAATCAAAATAAACTCAAGATCTAATTATCTAAACTCAAATCCCAAACCAAACATTTACATATTCTAAATCACAATTTAATTACAACTCAAATTAGAATCAAAATATATAAGAACAGATTATCCAAATCAAGATCTAAAAAATATTATATTATAATTATCAAAACAAAACAAAATCAAATTCAAATGAGGATCATCTGGGCTCAAAATCCCATCACCTCCTCACAGCCTGGGGTAAGGTATCGGAAAAAAGGGTGGTGCTAGAAGAAAGAAAACCAACACGGGTTAGCAAATACCAAGCACAGTTCCAACGAAACCCAAAGAATAGAGTCAACAACTCTAAATTCAACATCAGGAAAAAAAAGTTGAGAATCAAGTTTCTATCCAGCCACGTATACACCAAACAAACACACAAGAACACGGTTTCCAAAAGCGCAAGCCCCAAATTTCTTCGCATCATCCTCGCGAGATTCCATATTCCTCTCATTTGCTCGCAATAATTAGAGAGCGAAACCCCTCATCAACCCGACTTTCTTCATTCAAGATCTTCACGACTCGCTCTGTCCCAGCTTTGTCTCTCTACTCTCACTCTCGATCCGCCGTTGTGATTTGGTGGCTTCCGGCGAAATTAACCGTGGCCGGAGATGGAATGTTGTTGTTGAAGAGAGATTGGTTTTGCGGTGGTTATGGCTATTATGGTGGAAATCGCAGTTTCGTTTGAAGGAGTTGCAAGGTCGTTCCGTGAACGTATGCGTCGGCAGGGGTTTGTGTGGTGTGGATTGGTGAGCGATGTGTGGTTGTTTGAGTTGTTGTAACTGTGGATCAAAAGAAAGAGTATGGAGTAATAGTTTTCGTAGCGAGTTTCGATGGTTGTTGGTGATGTTTTGTGGCTCTGTTTCTGGATTTGTTGTGAAGTATTGTAGAAGAGTGAATGGAAGATTTGAGTGAAAGTTTTGTTGAAGAGCAGACTGTTGTTATTGTTGTGTTGTGACTTTGATGAATAAGCTTATGGTTTTCTATGAGAGCATAATTTTTCTTATTCCATGAGAGTAAGGATTTCTTTGTGGCTGTGTGTGTTGGTTTTGGTTGTCTTGCTGATGTTCAGAATGTTGGTCGTGAGTGATGTGAGCGTATTTGTGTTGTTCACATGGCTGTTTTTGCAGAGTTTATGGTGTGGTGTTTTTGCAGAGTTTATGGTGATCTTATGGTGTGATTCATGAAGGAGAAAAATGAATAGTAGTTCATCTTTGGAATTGTTAAGTTGTGCAAAAAAAATATGAAGGAGGTTTGTATGGCTGTGTGGTATTGTATTTACCTGGTGAAAAGAAAAAAAAAACGGACCCTTATTGTATGCGCCGTTTTCTCCTTATTCTAGGTTTCTGCGCCATCCTCTTCATTCTAGGTCAAAGCCCTTTCTCTTATCTTTTGGCATAGGCTTGAACAAAAAGTGATATGGGCTTGGACAAATGGGCTTCAAAAACAAAACAAAAGGTTTATGGATATAATAAATGATTAAAATGGATAAAAAGAAAATGGAATGTTTGGATATAAGAATGAAAATGGGTATTTATATTGGATAATGAGATGAAATTAAAATGGATATGGAAGTGGTTCAAAATGGATATTTGGATAGAATTTGGACATTGAATATGGATTGGATTAAGAAAAATGGTCTAAGAAAAGGTTATGGAAAAATGGGTTTAACATGGATTATGGATTTGTACATGGACAAAGAAAAATGGTTCTAAAAGTGGATAACCACATTACACCAATCCCAAACTTTTTACAATATCTGATTAAATGAATACAACGGCCATCATCTTTATCTTTTAAATCCAACCTCTTGAATAATCACCACTGAAATCCACTAATGCATCAAACTGAATAACAACCAATTTTGCCTTGAAAACAGATTTCTGAATCTCTGATTTTCTGGACCAAACCTCACATGAACCACTGCTTGATGACCTGATGAGATACAACACACGAGAACCTTACCCTGAGCACACGCTGTCTGAGAAACAATCACTGGTACAGATAATTTGAATTTGAAACAATCTCTTGATAGTTTGACCAAGATTAGGTCAAACATCCATCTGGTCCTGATTATGACTGAATAAACGACACCTGACTTGAAATTAAACACCTTAACCTGGAACCAATGCTCTTGAAATGTTGAGAAGGATTCAAACTCTAATTCACAGTCTTCCCAATTAAAACCATGATGAAACCCTGCTCGCCTGATGCCTCTTGAGAAATCTTGAAGCAGATGAACATGATGCTTGATGAACTCTGCCAAACTTGAATGAAAGTTTCTCAAGGCAAATAGGAAGCCCTGACTCAGAGAAACTCCTGATCTCATGTCTTAGAAGACCAATGCGGTGTATGATTATGAACTATGACCTAATGATGATGCACATGAAAAAGAAACATAAGGCAGTTAGGGTTAAAAACCTGAGGGCAAGTTTTAGGGTGTTACACCCACACCAATCAGATTTCGGATAATCAGCCTTTAATTAAAAGATACCACTTAACCAATAAAAAGGTTTATATATGCACCTCCATCAAAATCATAATTATCCTGTTTTTCACAAACTAAACAACAAATAATTGTAATCCCGTAAAAAGTTAGATAACTCTAACACTTTTTACTTAAAACTTTCTATTATGATGGTGGGGTCTGAAGGAAAATTGCGGTATACAATTCAATAGAAAAGTGAAAATAAAGTTGAAGAAGAAAATAGACAACGAGAACAAAATTAATGCAAATGAAAAGTGAATACAAGAAATTCATTTAAATAATTTAATTAAATGTATTAGAAGAACAAGAAGAAAAAGTAGATAAAATAAATGTACTCTGTTAGTAAGATAGAAAAACAGAAATATACTAGAAAAGATGTCTTGAAACTCTTTTTAGCATGCATCTCTAATGACTGGAAGTGGATATTGATGGAAATGGGTGTAAATTACATGGATAAAACAAATATAATGTGTAAATTACTTTTTAATCAGACAGATATGAATTCGGTTTGGTATAGCAACAAAAATATGCTGATAAAATTTAATCATAAAGGAATATTTATTTTGAGAAAAATAAATGTAAATAAGAAAATAGGAATATTCTAAAATCATGTAGAACTAACAATCAATTAGCGGCAGATCCAGATGGACGTGGACGCAATAGTTGACAAACTAAGTGCCGAAATTGAGTATCAGAAATAACAAAAGAGTGAAGACGCGTGGGTGACGTGTATTTCTTGCCTTGTTTGCTTCTCTAAATTGTTCTATAAATCACATCATTATTATTAACTAAATATATACATAAACACTTCACTTAACTTTCTCATCACAATCCTAATTAAGAAAAATTCAGGGGATTTTTTCAATGGATCGCTATCAACAAATAGGTCAACCTTGTTCTTCACCAAAAGTAGAAAGAAAGGTTGTTGAGAAAAATAGAAGAAATAAGATGAAGAGCCTCTTTTCCAACCTCAACTCTCTTTGCCCTAACTATAATCCCAAGGTGCATCCATCATCTCTTCTTGTAATAATTCATATGTATTATACTATATAATTTTGTGTTATTTTTCATTTCATGCAGGAGGCTTTACCATTACCTGATCAAGTAGACAATGCTATAAACTACATTAAGAGTTTAGAGACAAATTTGAAATCCGCGAAGGCGAAGAAAGAAAGTTTAATGAGAAATAAGAGATCGCGTAGTGGCTGTTCGAGTTCTTCGGGAGCAAAAGGAAGCATAAAATCACCAAAAATAGAGATTCATGAAAATGGTTCTTCTCTACAAGTTATTGTAACATGTGGGGTTGACGAACTATTCATTTTCTATGAAGTTATAAGAATACTGCATGAAGATCACGTGGAGGTCATCTCTGCAAATTCTTCAATGGCTGGAGATTCAGTTATTCATGTTGTGCATGCAGAGGTATATATATGCATGGATCTATTCTTTAGAAAAGGAAATTTACATTAACATACTTATGATTGATTTGTTTTGTTTGATAATTACTTTTTGTGTAGAATCCGCAATCATTGTTTCAATGTGGAGCAACCAAAGTTAGTGAGAAATTGAAAAGGTTTGTGAATGGATCTGTGAGAGAGGTGCAGTTAATAGAGCCTCAGTTGTGGGATTTTGAGGTTGGAACTGAGACTTGGGATCTAAGTTCTATAGTAAACAAGTGTTTACCAAAATCTTAATGAAGAAGAAGAAGAGATACAACAAACAAATGCAGTGCATATTTTAACTTATATAATTGTAGTAATGAAACCCTTAAATATATTGTAACAAATGGAGTTAAAAACTTTGCATAACTATATATATTTGCCCTAATTTTCCTATTTAGTATAAGTTTCTTCATGTATATGTTGTTGAAGTACATTAATTTAGTACTTCAGAATATTTGTTATATTTTCTTTTTTGGATTTTAAATTAAATTAGTACTAATTCTGAATTCTAAAAAGACCATTTGAAAATAATTTTTTTTTTGATAAGCAATTCACTAAATGAGATTAAGGAAATCTCGAACCAAAAAGTACAATCAAACAAGCCGACAACGGGTTACAGGAAATCCAAAGGGAATTTGTACCAATCATATAATCTACAAGACTTACTATCAAGCCTACCCAAAATCAACCAATTCCACGAGTAAATTTTGATATCATTGACAATGTCACTAACATTACACAACACGTCTTTGAACAAAATTTTATTCCTAAATCTCCAAATGATCCAGCAAGTTATAAACCAAAGAGAGCATTTATTACCCTCTGCACAACGATCTTTTAATCTCAAAGACCAAGCCTTCGCATGGGAGGAACAGTTAGTATCTAAAATACGCTCTATTCCCACCCAGTCGCATATATTGTTCCAAACTAACAAGGAAGTGGTACAAGAAAAGAATAGGTGATTATAATCTTCAAGGTGGTGAAAGCAAAAAACGCAGACCTTGTCGTGTTCGCTAACAATAATCCTTCTTGAAGCCAAATTGGACCTCGTAGCCAACCTATCATGAGCCAGCCGCCACCCAAAAAACTGAACAGTAGTCGGGAGCACCGTCCTCCAAAGAACCTGTAACAAAACAGAAGACTCGGAGCCCACGTCGTCAACGTATACAGAGCCATTCAGAGCATGGTAGAAAGAGTTGACAGTGAATTCATTAGAGTCTAGAAGTTTCCAAATCCAAATGTCTCGCGTATCAGTAGCAGGATTGAACTGATCCAACAATTGAGAACAATTGATCCACTCGGCTTCAACGTTGGGATTGCCAAAAACCAGAAAATCCTGCAATTTCCATCTCAAATAGTCTCCATCCCACGCACCCATATCTTTAACAGAACAGTACTTGTACCTGCAAAACTGGAACAGATTAGGAAAACGACAGTTCAATTTTTCATTACCGATCCAAATCGTGTTCCAAAACGAAACGTTAGCACCATCTCCTACTGAGCAATTCAGACAATCCTTGAAGCAGAAACTGGACTCGGAAACAGAGATAGATTGGAGATCCTTCATCCAAAGGGAATCGTGGCACAGACCCCCAACTTCAACAGCGGATTGCATTTTGATACCCAAGTTGCCATACCTGTTGACCAAGGTTTGTCTCCAAATTTCGTTATCACCACTATAGAATTTCCAAATCCATTTTGCTAAAAGAGCATGGTTGAAACTCCCAACGTGTTTAACACCAAGACCACCAATTTCCTTAGGTTTGCACACATTTTTCCAAGAGATCCACGACACGAACCCATTAACAGAACTTCCAGTCCAAAGAAAACGTCTTTAGCTATCATATCATTCACCACCTTCTTTGGCGCCTTGTAGAAAGCGAGATGATGGGTAGACAAATTGGTAAGGACCGAGTTAAGGAGAGTAACTCTTCCCCCAAAGGACAAGTTGCGGCCACTCCAACTAGACAGCTTCTTTCTCAAATTCGATATCACAGGATTCCAAAAAGACTGTCTACGGTGATTACCCCCTACAAGCAAACCCAAGAATTTGAAGGGAAGCAAACCCGACTTACAATGAAGAAAATGCTCAGCTGCGGCCAAGATGTCTGCATCAACTCCAATACCATACAGGCAGCTCTTGGAGAAATTGATTTTCAGCCCAGAAGTAATTTCTAAAGCCCGCAGGATAGTCTTAAAGGCCCAGATGTTACGCATCGATCCGTCCCCAATGAGCAGAGTATCATCTGTAAATTGGAGTAAACAAGGAGCAACGACATCCTGAACTTTGAAAGGAGACAGCATATTACTACCAGTAGCAGCTCTAACCAAACAAGCTAAACCCTCGGCCACAATCGCGAACATATAAGGAGCTAATGGATCCCCCTGTTTCAATCCCCTACCAGCCATAAAGTCCTTCGAAGGACTGCCGTTTATAAGAATCGAAAAATAACTCTTAAAAACAGACCCTCTAATCCACTTAATCCAGTTACAACCGAAGCCCATCTTAAATAGTAAATTTTCAAGATATTGCCAATCAACACAATCGTACGCCCTAGCAAAATCGACTTTGAAGAACATGCACTCCTTCTTGAATCTTTTCGCATAGTCTGCAACTTCGTTGGCAAGAAGGACGCCGTCGAAAATTTGACGCTTAGGGATGAATGCAGTTTGGGATGGAGAGATAATCTTGTGGATGACTTTGCCCAATCTACCTGCCAACATCTTAGAAATAGTCTTGAGAACGCAGCTGACCAAACTAATTGGCCTGAAATCTTCGAAACTTTGAGGGTTATCAATCTTCGGAACCAACAAAATGAAAGAGGAAACGAAGACCTTAGGAAGATAGCCTGTCCTGAAGAATTCAATAACACAGTTATAAAAATCCTCCCCAATGATATTCCAGCACGCTTTGATGAACGAGAAGTTAAAGTCGTCAACCCCTGGGCATTTGTTGTTATCACAAGAGAACACAGCTTTTTTTACATCTTCGTTAGTAAAATCAGCTTCAAGAAATTCTCTATCAAGAGCGTCAAAGGACTGAACATAGGAAGGATTAAAGCTTCTGCATAAAGAAGGTTGTTTTTGAAATCTGGTTTCGAAGAAATTCGAAGCTTCAAACTTAATCTTCTCAGGATCCTCTACTAAATTATCCTCAACCCTAATGGCAGAAATGTAACTGGACCGAATCCTAGCCTTGAGACTGTTGTGGAAGAACTTGGAATTAGAGTCACCTTCTCGAAGCCACTTCACTCGAGATTTCTGAGCAAGCATACTCTCCTTAAGTCTCATCTTTGACCACAACTCCTCCTGAATTTTGAGTCTCTCCTTTAAGGCTTCTTCATTACCACCCTGAATGTCCAACTGGGAACTCCTTTCAAGAAAGTTGAGTTGTTGCACTTTATCCTCTATGTTAAGCTCCAACCAACCGAAAACATTAATGTTCCACTTTCTCAATTCACCTTTAAGAGCTTGTAACTTCTTGACAAGAATATTGCAACAGGAACCAGAAAAAGAAAATGAATCCCACTTAGATTTCACGAAAGGGAGGAACTCTTTATGATTCTGCCAACAGTTGAACGACCTAAAAGGTTTAGGTCCCCAGTTGATGTCTTTGGACTTCAGCCACACAGGACGGTGATCCGACACATCTCTATCACCCACCTCTTGGTTTTTCAGGGATAAGATTTTAACAGCTAGGTCGTCCACCAAAATCCGATCTAAACGACCGCGACTAAGACCATTGGAGCTAAACCAAGTGAACCTATTCCCAGAAACCGGAAGATCGAGCAAATTCATGTCCTCTATAAACTCCCCAAAATCCTTCATGCCACAACTGTTAGAATCTCTAGTACCATTCCTTTCTTCCCTATTTTTAACAGCGTTAACATCACCCCCCACTATCCACCCATCTCCATGGAATTTTCTCTTCACATCAATTAATTCTCTCCATAGTCTCTTTTTATCCGACAGCCCGCACGGGGAGTACACATTAATAACAATCAGCTTATGATTATTCCACAAGAATTCGACACCCAAAAAACCAAAACCACTGAAACTAGAGCAGGCAGTAAGAATGTTGCTCTTCCACAAAGTCAAAACGCCACCTGACCTACCAATAGACTTTATACCCGACCAATTCACATCAGAACAATTCCATAAACTAGAAATCACTTTGGGATCCAAAACAGAGAGTTTAGTTTCCTGTATCAGACAAACATCTGCCGAACCTCTTAACAGAACTTGAGCAATTCGTCGTCTCTTAAGGGGACTGCAGCATCCACGTACGTTATAGGACACAATATTCATGGGGCACCTATAGCAACAACCTTCTTACCAGATCTTGCCTCCGTATCCACTTTGTCCAACTTCCTTAACAATAATTCAAGATCCTCTTCACCATCCTCATCAGAGATCCCTAAATTCAGCAGAGTTTTGCACATTTTTGAAGGAACTTCCTCTAAAGCTTTTCTGCATCTCAAGTTACTTCTAACCAAATCAGTATCTGTCAACGATTCACAGCATAAAAGAGAGGAGCTAGACTCAAAAGATTTAGCCCTGATACTTTTTCTATAGGAGGAAGCCTTAGAACCCTTCCTTTTAGAAGAAGAAACAACATCCTTCAGAGCTGAATTGAGGAGAGAAGAGAAATAGGAAGGCGTATAAGGAATCTTGATACAGTTATAAACCTCATGTAGGTGTTTCTTCTTTTTGGATTTTCCCCAATTCGAAGGCCCAATACAACCTCCCGATGGGCCTGATAAAGGTTTAGGAAGGCCCAAGTTTCAGCCAATATTTCACTGGCTCTCAATAGATCCTCTCCTGCCATTTATATTCAGCCTTCTCTCATGTGCTCATCCAATGGTTGAAATATTATCAAAAATAGATATATAAATAAAAACAATATTGATAAGAGAGACAAAATAGTGATAAAGGGCTGTAGTAAGAGCAGAAGGGGCAGCAGGATGAATTTGGCAGGAGAGGACCCGGGTCCGTTTGGATTGATTAATATAAATCTTGTATAAAACTGTATGAGATTATATAGGAGGATTTATGAAAATGATTTATAAAACTCATGTTATTTTTTATAAAAATAATTTACAATTATTTAAAAAATTATTTTATTTTATTTTATTTTTTATTATTAAAATAAATTATACAGAAGTTTTTATCATGATAAATACTTATGATCTAAGTTACAAATTAAATTGTCTATCTATGTAAGACTAAAACGCGAAATACCATTTTGATGACAGGAAATTGTAGTCTATAGTTGGACAGCTTCATTCTTAAAATTGAGAAGAAAAAAAAGACCATTTAATCTCTTGAATTAAAGATTGATATTCAATTTAATTTCATTTTTCAATTTTTAACAATAATTGTAAAGATAATATGTTTAAAAAGAATTTGTGATTAAAAGCACGACCCCACCGTGTCTGGCAAGAATGCATTGTGCCAGAAATTTAGAGTGGTCCCTTACAATCAAAAGAAAAATGCAACAGCTTGCTTGCTAGGATCTTTAAACTTGTGGACTGTAATTTCAACAGCATTGTTGAAATTGTTGGACCCTACGCTTCTTCTCTCATGAAGTGAATTGTAGCTACTCAATAAATTGTTTTGTTTCTTTTGGACTTGTTTATAATGGAAGCACTCAAACTTCTATTCATCTCTTGAAAAGGATTGATACAAAAACTTGAGTATTGTTTTTCTGCTATGTTTCATACTACTGTCAGCTTTGTAGTTTCCTTTACTCATGGTGTAGCAGAAAGTAGTGCACAAAGGTAAGAGGTTTGTAGGCGGTAATCTCAGATGGGATTTCTTCTCAATTAAAGGTTTTCGTGATGGGGTAACGATTCTTCTACTGTGTCTTTCTACGTCTCAGAGTTTCCAGAAGCATGCAGTGCTAAGGAGTTTTACGAATTGTTCAAGGAGTATGGTTGTTTAAAGGAAGTTGTCATCTCTCCTAAGAGAAACACTCTTGGCAAGCGGTTTGGTTTTGTAAGATTCTCAAACGTTAAAGATCAGTGTATTTTGACAGCATGCCAGGATGGTTTCTTCATTGGTAAGAACAAGATTCATGCGAATCTCCCTAAGTTCCATGGGAGAAGTCGTGATTCTGGAAGCGGCCCTAGGAAGGATCAGAATGGTGCTTCTGGATTGAGGAAGCCCAGGTGCAGTGTTCCCAAACCGATCAACTTAAATGGGAGTAGGGAGGGACGAGGGTCGGAGGGAGTTAGATCGTTCGCTGAGGTATTAGGGAATCGCAAGGGAGTTTCTCCATCTAAGACTTTTTTGTATTTTGTCCCTGAGGTCGAGGCGGTTAAGCAGTTGAAGAAGGCATATGTATCGTTTCCAATTCAGGTACTTCCTATATCTCATGTTGGGAATTTGGATGGGGTCCTTGGAGCAGCCCAGCCCATTCGTTGTTTTACTCACTTGGAGGCTCAAACAGTTGATTGTGGAAATTCCCTTTCTAATCTGTTTCTTACCTTTGATTCTAGATCCCCTTTTCCTTTTGTCAAACCATATTTCTTTGCACCTTTGAGGAACCCTAGGAAGCATGTAAAGTAAAAGGTGTTCATTGTTAAAGCTAAGCTGGTGGTCGAGGAAGAGGAAGGGTTCTTTGGGGGCTTCTTACTCTGTTGTGAATCAATTATTGATTCAGATGTTAGGCAAGGTAATGCAAGATTCTGGGAAAATTTGGATTCGAACGTGGGAGAAAAGGTGTGGAAGGCTATTTCTAAGCTCGGAGTGGTGGAAAAAGACAAATCTAAAGACTACAACAAGAAGTTGGAAGAGATGGAAAGGAATGATAAAGCTAGAAAAGAGTTATTGAAGGTGTCAAAAACTCTAAAATTATGAATTTTATTTTGTATAATATCAGAGGGAGTGGTAGTATTGTAAAGTGAGGGAGGATCAATAGTTTGATCAAGAATGGTAAGCCGAATTTCATAATGTTTCAAGAAATAAAGTACAGTTCCATTGACGAGAAGTTTGTTAGTTCAATTTGGAGTCAGGAGGAAATTTCTTGGTCTTTCTCTTGTGCGGCTGGGAAATCAGGAGGTATGCTCTCTATATGGAAAACTAGTGATTTTCAATCTGTTTTCTCGTTCTCAGGAGTGGGTTACCTTAGTGTGAAGGACGTTTGGAAGGGTCTTTCCTGTTATATGCTAAATGTGTACTCTCCTTGTATTATTTCTCCGAACAGAATATTGTGGAAGAAAATATTGGATCTCATTAATAGATATGCAAGAGGAGAATGGATCATAGGGGGTGATTTCAAAGCTATTGCAAAACTGTCAGAAAGGAAAAGTAGCTCTTCTTTTAACAAACAAGGAGAGATGAGAGAATTTAAGGATTTCTTGGATATTGGTGGTCTAGTGGACGTTCCTTGCTTGGGCAATAAGTTTACTTAGTTTAGTGGTGATGGGAATTCTATGCGTAGAATTGAAAGAATTCTCCTTTCAAACTCTATTGTGGACAGGTGCACTAATACAAAATACGCCTTCGCTAACACTAATTCTACTACGGTTATGCATTCCACCGTTGTAATATCGTAAACTGGATGCACCTGATATATTTTTTGTTTTTTGAATGTTATTTAATCACGGTTGATATAAACAATCGTGGTGATAAAGTAATAGTTACAAGCTTCGAATCCCAGCAACTACATTTTTTCCATTTTTCCTATTACAAAAAGCGTGTGTCACTTAAGTTCAGAAATAAATAAAAAATTGAACACTATTTAACCACAGTTTTAGTCTACAACCATTGTAGTAATATCTACATTTCACTGTGGTTGTAAATATCAACCATGATTAAAGTTTTTCATGATAAATTTAAAACAAAACAGATTCATTATTTCCTTCATAACATGCCGTAAGAAAACCAGTGAACCAGAGACGACAGCGATAGAGATAGTGAAATCTTCATCTTCACAGTCTTCGTTCATTTGAATCTTCATTCTTGATAATCTTCACTATCTTCATTCTTGGTCTCTTCGAAGTATGGTATGTTTCGTGCAAACTTCACTCTCTTCCTCATCTTCCTAATTCTTAATAATCTTCACCATCTTCACCATCTTCATTCTTGGAGAATTTTCTTTAAGAAAGCTCATATTTATGATACTTTATATAGTGATAAGGACACCCTTTTATATAAGGGGTGCACAAGTTTTACACGATTGTCTGCGGTTTTAAAATTATTTAGTCTCTAAGTAAAAGTTGGGTGGTCGGATAAAAGTTTCACGGAATTGCTTCATTTTCTAAAACAAATGCTACCAGAAAATAACAATTTGCATGATCGTTGTTATGATGCCAAGAAGATATTGTGTCCAATGGGTTTGGAGTATATCAAAATACATGCATACCCTAATGACTGCATATTATACAGGAAAAAGTATGGAAATTTTGATCAATGTTCGGAATGTGGGGTGTCGCATTACAAGCTGAAGGACAACAATGGTGATGACAATGACAATGTTAGTAGGAAGAGGTCTCCTGCTAAACTGTTATGGTACTTGCCAATAATTTCATGATTCAAGATGCTTTTTGCTAATGCGGATGACACAAAGAATATTAGATGGTATGCAGATGAAAGAAAATGTGATGGAAACATATGCCATGTAGCAGATTCTTTGCAATAGAAGAAAATTGATTCGGTGTTTCTGGAATTTGGCACTGAGCCAAGAAACCTTAGGCTTGGGCTTGCCACTGATGGAATGAACCCTTTTGGTAATATGAGTACTAACTGTTCTTCGTGCCCTGCTATTTTCACGATTTATAACCTATCTCCTTGGTTGTGCATGAAGCGTAAGTATATGTTGTTAAGTATGATGATTTCTAGACAACGACAACCTGGAAACGACATAGATGCTTATCTAAGTCATTTAATTGAAGATCTAAGACTTTTGTGGGAGGAAGGCGTTGAATTTGGTGATGCATATTCTAGTGAAAAGTTTAAGATGTGTGCAATGTTATTTTGAACAATCAACAACTTTCCTGCATATGGTAATTTGGCTGGATATTATTGTCAAAGGACATAAAGTGTGTCCTATTTTTGAATCTGATACATGTTATTACCACCTTGAGTTTGGAAAAAATACTATTTACCTTGGGCATCGGAAATTTCTAAAACCTGATCATTCTTATCGTAGATTGCGGAAGACTTTTAATGGAGAGCAAAAGTTTGATATCATTCCTAAACCTTTAACCGGGGATGAAGTTTATCAACGACAGAAACACATTAATGTTGTCATTGGAAAGAGAGAAAAAGAAAAAGGGCAAGTTGTTGAGAAAAATATATGGAAAAAGAGGTTTGTGTTCTTTGATCTTTCATATTGGTCAACTCTCGATGTAAGACATTGTCTTGATGTGATGCATATGAAAAATGTGTGTTAAAGTTTGATTGGAACACTTTTAAACATTCCAAGCAAGACTAAAGATAGTAAGCAATCTCGTCCCGATATGGAGGCCTAGCGATGGGTATATGAAAACAATTGGCTCCAATAGGAAAAGGGAAAAGAACTTATCTGCCTCCGGCTTGTTACACTATATGTCAAAAGGAAAAGAAAATTTTTTGCAAGTGTTTGCATGGTATCAAAGTTCCCCAAGGTTACTCATCAAACATCAAGAAACTTGTATCAATGAAAGATCTCAAGTTAATTTGTTATCATGATTGTCATGTCTTGATGCAACAACTTCTACCAGTGGCTATCAGTGGCATCCTACCAAAAATGTGAGAGTAACTATCACCAGATTGTGTTTTTTCTTCAATGCCATATGTAATAAAGTTCTTGATTTCAAAAAATTAGATGAATTAGAAGATGAAGTTGCCATAATCTTGTGCCAATTGGAGATGTATTTTCCTCCATCATTTTTTTTACATTATGGTTCACTTACTTGTTCATCTAGTTAGAGAAATCAGAATTTGTGGTCCAGTTTATTTAAGGTGGATATATCCAATAGAGCGATACATGAAGATCTTTAAAGGATATAGGAAGAATCATCACCGACCAGAAGCTTCGATTGTTGAAAGGTATATCACAGAAGAAGTTATTGAGTTTTGTACAAACTATTTTTCGGAAGCAGAGTCTATAGGAATTCCAAAGTCTCGTCATGCTGACACTGAAAGTAGAGGTATTCAAGGTTTAAATATTAAGTCAATGGCTCGGGATGTAGTTATTCAAGCACATTTCTATATATTGAATAATCTTGTAGAAGTTCAACATTACGTGGCTACTCACAAAATACTTTTGAAGAAAAAATATCCACGAATGAGTGACAAGTTGTTGTTGATCGAACATAACAAGAAATTCCTATATTGGTTTAATAAAAGCATACCAAAAGATAAGAGTGCATCCGAGACAATTAAATGGTTGTCGTTCATGCCAAAATTTAATGGGATAACTTGGACTGCATATGACATCGGTCATTATACCTTTTATACAAAATCAATAGATAATCATAGTACAATGCAAAATAGTGGGGTTATGGTTGAGGCGGAATTCATGTATTTCTCTAGTTCGAAAGATAAGAATACAATATTGGCATCTAGTGCGTTTTATGGTGTCATTAAGGAGATTTGGGAGATTGATTATGTTATCTTCAGAGTGCCTTTATTTAAATGCAAGTGGGTTCCCAATAATATTAATGGTGTACAAACAGATGACTTAGGGTTCACCTGGGTTGACCTTGGCAAGACAAATTATATGATCGAACCATTCATCATGGCTTCACAAGAAAAATAAGTTTTCTATGTGACTGACCCTTCGGACACATCGAGAAAATGGTCAATCATTCTCCGAGGAAAAGACATTCCTAGTATTGATGAAAGTTTTGACATTCCTTCTACTCCTTCTTACACAACAAAAGTACCTACCACTTATGATGAAGTTGATAGAGATAATGTGCATGTTATTCGTATCGATCATAATGAAGGCATATGGGAAAATTAACAAGTAATTAGTATTTTATTCTTTATTCATAATTTAATTACTGTAAGTAATTATTTCTAAGTATATTTACTAACAAGTATGATTATTTGAAATTGTAGGTGTTTAAAGTCAATACACCAAGAGACGAGACACCAAGAGACAAAGAAACCAAAACACTATAAGATACAATTATGTGATGTTATATAATGTTTGTAGGTTGTTTTGTGCCATTTTTTTTATGTAATATATAGATATACAATGTTTGATTCTTAATCCAATGTATGGATTTGATGTAATACAATACAATTCTTCATTATGATACAGTTGTTGTTTCTGTTCTGATATGGTTCAAAAAATTACAGGTTAAAACATGGAAAAATTTCAAAATGCAAAAAAATTATTTAAAAAAAAGCATATAATTTAATGACGGTTGTAATACATAATCGTGCTTGTATAGTGAACGATGTCCAGAATAATATATTACACAAAAATTTGAGTTGCTGAGAATCGAACTTGGGACCTTTAATATATTACAACGGTTAGTTATAGCAACTGTGATCATACATAGCGCACTTTCAGGTTTTCAACAATGGTCATAAGACCTTGATTGTAAGTAGCACATATACAACCACACCCTACATAACAACGGCAGGTTACGCGTGAAGTTATCTCTTTTTCAACCGTTGTTGTATATGTTTTCCGTAGTAGTGGTGAGGTGTGGTGAACCAAATGGTGGGGAAGAGAGACTTTTCGGACCACTGTCTGATTTGAGTCAAGGTTAATTCTTTGAATTGGGGCCCTAAACCTTTTAGGGTGCTCCATTGCTAGTTTGAAAATAAGGATTTTGTGCCCTTTGTTAAGAATTGCTGAGGGAATCATATGGTGACAGGCAGGAGCTATTTCGTGCTAAAAGATAAATTGAAGTTGTTGAAGATGATCATTAAGAAGTGGAACAAGGAGGTTTTCGGGAAGTTGGATTTGGAGATCAAGGAGTGTGTGGATGAGATTAATTGGATTGATTATTCTCTTGTTAAGTGTGATCCTGGTGTGGTCGATGATCTCGTGGTTAACAGGAAGCACACATCTGCGGATTTTTGGAAGAAACTCTATTTGAAAGAGAACCTCCTTCTTCAGAAATCTAGACTTAAATGGTTAAAGGATGGCGGCCAATACAGTAAGTTTTTTTCATGTGGTTATCAAGTCTAGGAAAAGCAGAAAGTTTGTTGGTTCATTTATAGATGAGGATGGGGGAGTGGTCGAAGGTGTTAAGGAAGTTAATGAGGGTATTTGGAATCACTATAAGAAGGCCTTTTACGAATCTGATTCTAACATACCTTCTTTAGAAGAAGTTCCTCTTAAGGATCTTTCATCTAACCAAAGTAGCAAGTTGGAATCCCCTTTTACTGAGCTTGAAATTAAGGCGGCAGTTTGTGATTATGAGGTTTCCAAAAGTATGGGTTCGTACGGTTATAACTTCTTCTTTATTAGGAAGTGTTAGGATTTTATGAAAGTGGACATTTTTAACTTTTTAAGGATTTTCATGGTCACCCTAAGCTCAACAAAGTTGTCACTTCCTCTTTTCTCACGCTTATTCCGAAGAACTTGAATTCCCAAGGCCTCGTGAAGTTTAGACCTATTTGTCTAGTAGGGTGCTTGCAGAAGATCCTATCTAAGGTGTTAGCTTCCAGAATAAAAGGTGTTTTAGGTTTCCTTATCTCTCTGAGTCAGTCAGCATTTGTCCTAGGAGACTTATGTTGGATGGGGTCCTTGCAGCTAACGAGATTATGAACATGGCAACTAGAGCCAAGAAGAGTTGTATGCTTTTTAAAATCGACTTTAAAAATAATATAATAGAGTTAGTTGGAACTTTATGAGATTTATCATGAAGAAAAAGGGATTTTGTGCTTGATGAATGCAATAGATGGAAGCTTGTGTGATCTCTAGCTTCCTATCTATTCTGGTTAATGGTACTCCCACGACAGACTTTGCGGTTGAGAGAGGATTACAACAAGGTGATCCTCTTTCCCCATTCTTGTCTGTTCTAGTTACTGAGGGTCTTGTCGGTTTAATTAGTAAAGCTATCTCTATTGGTGTTTTTTCTGGTTTTCAGGTCTCTGAGTGGTGTACTATTGAGGTTCTGCAATTCACAGATGATACGCTTCTTTTTTGTGATAGTGTTTGGAAGAACATTTGAAGTCTTAAAGCTATCCTCAGAGGCTTCGAATTGGTGTCCGGTTTTGTGATTAATTACCACAAAAGCAAAATTCACGGCCTGAATATTAGTCTTCATTTCGTTTCGGAGGCAACAAATTTCTTGGCTTGTAAAATCGAAGGGGCAAATTTCAGTTTCTTAGGTATTCTGATTGGTTCTAACTCGAGAAGAATTAGCATGTGGAAGCCCTTGGTGGAGAAAATTAAGGGGAGATTATCGAATTGTAAAGCTAATATTCTATCTCAATGAGGGAGACTTACCTTGATCAAGTTGGGTTTGTCGTAGTTGTTGATTTTTCCTTCTCTCTTTATTCAAGGCTTTAGTTTCTGTTTGGAAAGAGATCGAGCGGATATAAATGAATTTCTTTTGGGGTGGTTTGAATGAAAAGAGGAAAATATTTTGGGTTAGTTGTAATCTTATTTGTAAAGACAACAGCGTAGGAGGCCTCGGCGTTAGAAGCATCGATTATTTTAACTTGGTGCTTCTTAACAAATGGAAGTGGAGATTGCTGAACGAGAGAAAGGCTATTTGGTACGACATCTTAAGGGAGAGTTACGTGAATTACGAACATTCTGTCCTGACAGGAAAGCAAATCAATAAGAGAGGGTTTATTTTGACATGGTGGTGTTACTTAATCTCCTTTAGAAGAAGTGTTGGCAAAGCTACTTTCATCTTTGGAAATCATACTAAATTTGTGGTAGGAGATGGAAATTTTACCTCTTTTTGGAGTGCAAACTGGTGCGGGATACCTTTATATTTGTTGTTCCCTTCTCTTTATAAAGCCAGTAGCTTGAAAACTGAAAGGATTTGTGATATGGGTTTGTGGTGATATGGAACATGGGTTTGGGGGAACTTGGGTGCTTCAGCCGCTAATAGGGAGGTTTTCGCCGAAAATTTAAGAGCTATGCAAGTTGTGTCGTCCTCAAAAGTGCTGATTTTGAGCAATGATCGTTTTAGAATGAGAATGAATTTTTGGTTGGGGATTGTTACTTGGCTTTAGGAGCTACTATCGCGATTGCTCATCCTCTCTGCTCCGAGCAGGAGTCTTGTGCTTTTAGTCTGTTGTGGGCAACAATGATTCCTACGAAGATTAAAGTATTTGGCTAGAGAGTTTTTTTGAATAGGCTAGCAAGTAAAGATCAGTTATCTAGCAGAGGTATCTTGAACTCACCTCATGATATTCCCTGTGTATTTTGCTTCTACGAAGAAGAAAACCTACAACACTTATTTTTGTCTTGTGGAGTGGCTAATCAAGTCTGGGCAGCGGTTAGTAGGTGGCTCGAATTGGAAGCTGTATAAGAGGAAGGTATTTTAGATTGCTTCTTGGGAGTGTGCTCTATATTGGCCAACGAGGTGAAGAAGCATAGAGTTGGTTTAGTTTGGTGGGCTGTTCTATGGGGGATTTGGACAAATAGGAATGCAATTCTCTTTAAAGGTTTTGTTTGTAATGTGAATGACTTAGTTTGGTCTATAAAGTTCTCTTGTTGGAAGTGGTCTTTGATTGGAGATATGTCTAATTCCAATTATAGTTTTTATGACTTTTGTGTAGCTCCATTGCATTGTTTGTCATAGCTTTAGTCGATTGTCATATATGTTGTTGTATTTTGGGTTTGAGTACCCCTTGTACTCATTATATGATATCTCTTGATTACCAAAAAAAGCTTGCATGATTAATTTGTGTGGCTAGTACGTTTAACAAAATTGATCCAGAAGAAGAGTATTTTTTGCATCACGGCCATGGGAGACTATTAAAGAGAAAAGATATGGGGTAATGTGAATGAGGGAAAATATCAAGACTATTGACATGGAGACGGAGTATGGCAAGAAGTTAAAAACAGTAGATCATGGAGGCTCTCAGGTTATTTGGGGTAAATAAAGTCAGAAGATCGACATTGTAACAGAAGACTTTGAAAGGAAGAAGAAACACCTTTCAACCTATTTGTTCACTGTAATACTAGATAACTTGGGTGCAACAGTTATGCTAAATATATTTCAAAAATATGGGAAGGTTATTGAAGTATTCATTTCATTAAGAAATAAGAAGCTGTCAGATTTATAAAGGTTAATGACAAAGAAACGTTCATTTGTACCTATTGTGGTAGTTTGAAAGCAAGTGTATTTTTAACATATTCAGATGGACTGATTGTGTTTTAAATACTATTTAATACTTTCTATGACTTTAATGATGGTTTGTGAAATATTTATTGTTTGTGAATACTGAAATAACAGAAAGTAAAATAACAAAAGCTAAAATGAACTTTTCTATTAACATTGGAGAAAACTGACTAGGGTTAGATTTAATTTATCTATTCTCATGTATCATTATGATTAATATTATGCAATTCTAATCAGCTATTAATATTACCCTCATTGTAACTCGTGTTTGAGTCAACGTTATGAGATCAATCATATTACCTAATAAATGATCTCTCAGCCTATTAATTAATACGATAACATTAAGCTTTGATAGTTCATATAGATATTGGACCTAAATCTATCTCTAGAGTTTAACATATCCAATAGATGATAATTTTATATCTAGTAAAGACTATTACTTTTCGAATATCAAGTGACATCATGAAAAACATGTTTTGAGTAGCTAATCCAAAACAAGCATTACGAAAGAAGAATTCGTCAACATTAAAGTATAAGAAGAATTACATAGAACACAATGACCGCAATCGAGAAATAAGCATTAGGATGAATGACATCTAGCCCTAACAAAAGAGAAATTAGCTACACTTACTCATTGTAACTTTACAATTAATCCCTAGAAGAAAAACGTTGAAAAACATCTATTGTTGATTTTTCGAACAACACTTCCACCCTCAATCTTCCTCTCTTTTTCTCTCATGTTGTGTTTTTGGTATACAATGGTCTTTTCTCACTTCCTACCAAGAAAACTACTAATTTTCACCAAGTAATGTTCAAGTGAACTGATTGAACCCCTATTTATAAGGTTCTGATATGCCATTCTCGCTAAGTGAGGCTCATAGCTCGCTTAGCACACCAACTTTATTCACCTTTAAAATATTTCGGCTCATCTTACAAGTTTTCTTTGTCTCCTTTCCCTGCTTAGCACGCTTCCAATCTCGCTTACCCTTCCTTATCCAGGAAGTAACTTAGCCCTTAAGTCTTGGACGACCATACCTCACTTAACACACTTAAAACTACGCTAAGTGAGTTTCACTACTTAAAAAAAAATATATCACCACAGTTGGGAGAAGAATTTCACCATGAACGGTGGTTCTTGGTAACAAAGGGTGTGGTAGTATGTGCCCTCTTTACACCCACGGGCTGGCAGTCGTGGTAAAAACACAATAGCGCACTAATTTATGTGGAATGCTTATTTTACCAACTTCTCACTAAATATATAATCTCTTAGTATGATTTAGAAATCAATAAAATGAAAAATTAAGTTATATTAGAAGAACAAAGTTACATTGATCAATGTTGTACGAGAATTATACAACCCATTATCTACATTTTACTCTTTAACGATTAATATCTAATATTATTATTTTTTAATTATATTCGAAAGGTTATATAGTTAGTAACGGGTTGGTAAAACACTCAAACCACATATCATATAATAAACTCATCTTATAGGACATGTTGGATGAACGAAATGAAAGCTAAAATGTATAAGGAATAATATTAACAATAACACAACCAACAACATTAATCAACAAAAACATCAAAAAAACTTCAACAAAAACCTCTAAAAAACACAAACAACAACATTTATCAACAAAAAAAATAACTTACCTTAATATAAATAACAATTTACCTTAACAAACCAACAACATACATCCACAAAACATCAGATAACTAATAATAAAAAAAACATCAACAATAACACAAACAACAACATTTATTAACAAAAACAACAATTTACCTTAACATAAATAACAACTTATCTTAACAAAACAACAACATACATCTACAAAAACATCAACATACCTAATAAAAAAAAAAAAACATATACAATAACACAAAGAACAACATTTATCAACAAAAACAACAATTTACCTTAACATAAACAAAAATTTACCTTAATAAAACAATAACATACCTCCACAAAAACATCAACGTACCTAATAAAAAAAAACTACAATAACACAAACAATAACATTTATCAACAAAAACAATAAGTTACCTTAACATAAGCAACAAATTACATTAACAAAACAACAACATACCTCAACAATAACATAAACCCTTTACTTATCTAAAAAACAACAACATAAAAGCTATAATATCATCTTAGCAACAAGAAAATAATAAACTCATTGTTTCAAGTATATTTTGAACAACAAAAATAAGAAAAACAAGACAAATGGTTTGAACAACAACTACATCAACTCATAAAATATTTCACAAACGTACTTTTCATTGAAAAGATTTGTCGAGAATGAAGACTAACAAATGAGCTATTTGTTTCGTCTTTCAAAGATTCGTTAAAACATTCCTTGATTCATAATAGTTGGAGAAGTTATGCTGGATTTTTGAGAGATTGGGATAAGGCGAGAGAAGTTAGGGTTTCCTTTAAGCACCTTCTATTGTGAACTTATATATATATATATATATATATATATATATATATATATATATATATATATATATATATATATATATATATATATATATATATATATATATATATATGTGTGTGTGTGTGTGTGTGTGTGTGTGCATTTCACTACAGGTTATAAAAAGAACTGTGGTGAAATGTCATAATATTTAACTACGGTTCTTAATATGGACAGTGGTGAAAAGTGTTTAATTTTTATTTAAAATTAGAAATTAAGGGAACATGCCCTTTTTTAAATATATATATATATATATATATATATATATATATATATATATATATATGTGTGTGTGTGTGTGTGTGTGTGTGTGCATTTCACTACAGGTTATAAAAAGAACTGTGGTGAAATGTCATAATATTTAACTACGATTCTTAATATGGACAGTGGTGAAAAGTGTTTAATTTTTATTTAAAATTAGAAATTAAGGGAACATGCCCTTTTTTAAAAGAAAAAAACATAAAATTGTAAGTGTGTGGATTCGAAGCGTGTCACTATTTCACATATCACAACCGTTGTTTAAATGAACCATGGTTATATGTTATTTACAAATGAAAAAAATGAAAGGCGCATAATGAACATTTATTACTTTGGTTGGTTATGCGTCTGTAGTAAGAAATTGTTATGAAATGTGCTTTTTATAGTAGTGTTTTGTTGCTTAGCCTTGAAGTTACAAACTATGAAATATTCTTTTGTCGTATTTGCTCGCTTAACGAGGCCTTGCTATTGGCGTAGCCAGCTTTGGTGTTTGAAAGATGTTTTTTGTCTGGTTTTGGTACTTTCTTGGTACTTTTTACCTGTACTTAATGAATATACTATAAAAAAGTTTATACATGTGTTTTATCGTGCACTTATCAACTCTCTCCAACTTATCTTTTAGTTTGTCCTCAAGCTAAATCAATACAAATGATTCAGAAAATATCAATATGCATAATTCATGTGAGGTCCCAAGACTTGATCAATAGGTTTTTGAAAGAGCTTGAATGTGTGACATGATTTTCTTCAAATTTAAGTTCATAATTAACATTATAAGCATCCATAAAATATAGCATAAAAATGAAAAATATTCTTTACCAAAGTATGTTTTTAAAACATGTTTAGATTAACAGTCAATTATTCATTAGAATCATTATCTCACTATGCATCACTCAAATGGTTATGTTTTCCCCATTTATCAAAAAATGCATCAACTATAGAAATATTTTACACTTTATATAATCAATACTACAATATACATAATCAGTCATGGACCACTAATGTATTTATTTTTGGTTGTAACATGGCTAGGCTACAAAAATCTTGTTTTTTTATAGATTCAAATGTTCATAGCATATAAGAGAGCAATATTTGTGTTTTCCGTTGTTTTTAAAATATCTGGTTTCTTTCCCACCTTACAACTTCTTCTTTTGGTGACTTATTCTTTATATGTAGGTTTTGACATGTTTAACTTTTATTTCTTTTTCTTTTTGATCCTAATCACCATTTACTACTTGATTTTCTTCTTTTTCAAAACATTTCATTCTCCCAAACTTTATCTTTTTAAAAACCCTTAAATTTGTAATTCTCTCCTATCTTCAAGACAAAGTATGAATATTATTTTTCTTTTAAAATTGGCTTAGGGTTGTAACTTTTCAAAAATAAATTTTTTTATGTAAAGGCTCAAAGGAGTTGTCAAAGGATCACCCCTTGACAATGTAGGTTTTATGGTCAAGTAGTTTTCCACTTAATAAGTCAAACAATGTGTTGAATATATTCATGACATTATATATATATATATATATATATATATATATATATATATATATATATATATATATATATATATATATATATATATATATATATATATATATATATATATATATTAAGAAGGATGTAAAATCAGTATAGTTAAAATGCATGTCTTCTATCATTCATTTATGTAAAATATGAGATATGCACTCTTCTCACTTAGTTTAGGCTTATGGTTCTCAACTTACATTGACATGCATGTTTTCACTAAACAAGTAATAAAATCAATATTTTAAACAAACAATTACTTTATAAGCATGCAATTAATTAAAAGATAATCACAACATTAATCATAGATGGAGCATTCAAAAGAATAAACCTTTTATCATTCCATCATTCTTGATTTTGTTTTTGTCATAAACTTTGATTTGTTTGTATTTTCTTTTTTCAAATCATTTGAACCATCTGTGGACAAACAACTTTAAACAAAAATTTTCATATTTTTCAATATTTTCAAACAAGTAATTAATCAAATCATCCAAAGCAGTTAAAATATCACATGTGTTTTAGCGTGTAGGCTCAATTTTAATCTCCTTTGTATTCCACAATTTTAGGGCACAATAATAATTAAAAAAATATTCTTCCTTTCCTTATAAATATGTTTTATTTTGTCTTTAAAGATTAGGATAAAATCGATATAATAAGGTTAATACCATTTTTTGCAAAATTAATTAAAGGTAAACTTTTTCTTAGACATATGTCGTAAGGTGCTAATACATTCCCTACGCATAAACAACTCCCGAACATAAATTTGGTTGATAAGACCATCTCTTTGTTCTTTAAGGGTTTAATCAACGTTTTCCCTTTTCAAATAAATTCATGGTGACTTCACTGTTTTTCGAGCAAAACATGAATTATTAGGCGGCAACAGACCCAAATCTTGGATCTCCCAACTAGAAATTATTAAATCAAAAGGGTTTAGGATCCCATAGCTAATAATACTGCTTAACCACAATTGGAAAATAATCTAAAACATCTCGGGCCAAGCCCCACAAACTTCACTTACCCCACTCATCTTTTCACTCTGCCGCCAACAAAACACAAACCATCTTACTCATATAAACATCACTAGAATGGAACCAAGTACACCTCATACCAAACAAGGGTTAATTCATCAACCTCGTCTCCTCATTAAAAGCCTCAAACTCAAAAGATTCCACTAAAGTAATTTCCTGACCCCTACTCACACACCCTTTTTATCGGAAGGACAAAGAACTGCAGAGAAATCACCCATAACACCCAAAGAAGATTCCAAGAACCGCTCATGCGCCTGAACCAAGAGATCCCACCACTACTACACAAAACGTTTTTTACGTTAGTTAGAAAAAGGGTTTTCTCTAGGTTTCATACGAGTGGTAACGAAGGGCGTCATGTAAACTTACCACTTTTTTCCTTTGGTAGAGTTCCACCGAGGGGAAATTTGTATTGGTCATGGGTCCGATCCCCAATAACAAAATTTTACTATTTTCAATATTAGAAAGCATGCACCCGTATACATCTCGGTTTCTGTTGATATCCTAGAAAGTAATTATTTACCTTGGTTTGAATTTCTAACTGAGGGGAAAAACATTTTTTAATCAATTATAATTTATTTTAAATTTTAATTTGACCTGTATTTTTTTAGACAAAACCTAGTGTGCTCGTTTTATTTTTTCCGCATCTTTGGACGGTCGCATTTTAATCTGTCTAAGCCTTTTCCGACGAGTATTTTTAACTGCAGGATTTGATCAACGACTTTCTACTTTACTAAACTTTATTTCGCGTAGATTATTTTAATGCGTTCATTTTATTTTTTCGCACATTTTTCGCACCAGATTTTTATTCATTTTAATTCATTTTATTTTTTGTTTTTTTGTCAAAATATCAAGGAAAAATAAATAGAGACAAATAAATAATCATTTGAATTTCATTACCTTTATTAAAAAAATGAATTTTATTTCATTTATTTCTTATAAACTCATTTTAGTCAGCTAAAAATATCTAGGGATTTTTTTGGCATTTACATTAAATCAAAATAATCAACGACTCTTAATTTTCCCAATCAATTTACTTGGATCATTGTCCTCTCATATCACTCTCCACCAATCAAAATAAAACCTAAAAAATGGGGAAGAAAAAAGACAATAATTAGAGTGAGAGAGTTTTCAACGCAGGGGGGGACCACTCTCTCATTTTTTGAATAAAAAAAAGAAGTAAAAAAGGGAAGAGAAAAAACCTGTAGCATAGGCTTTCTCACTATGAGCCATTTAGCATTTTGTATCTTCTAAGCTCATCCATGTTTACACTCCCTTATTATTGCTGACTACTCTTCATGATTTTAGTATTAATTGTTTATTTTATTTTATGGTTGATAAATCTATTCATTGCATTAATATTATCCAACAAGTATTATGAAGTTAACTAATTCATTATTTTTAATCAAAAATCCTATTATTTTAATAAGTAATCAAAAAATCAAATTTATCTAATCAACTTGAAATAAATATTTTTCCTAATAAAATCGGTTGACAAAGGGAATTAGGGATGTGCATCCTTCTTCTCCTCGAATAAGTTAGGGGTTGGTGCATGCTATATTACTCGAACTTTTGTATTCCGAGTAAACTACTTTAATCAAACACGAATGAAAAAGGAATAGGGTATGTACATCCTTCTGCTCCTCGAGTAAGTAAGTGGGAGGCATACGTCTCACTACTGCAAATATTCGTCTTCCGCCAATACTTTTCAAAATCTCAAACTTGGATGAAAAGAGAATGGAAGGCGCACGCCTCGCTGCTCCTCGAATAAACGAATGATTGGTGTACGCTTCACTGCTCGAGTATTTGTAATCCTCATAAAAACGGTTCAACAATTCAAAACTATATTTTTCTCGCCCCCACATGATCAAAACCTTTTCGAAAATGAACAATGTATAATCCATACTACCGCGACACAGGCAAACTCATAAGTATGCCATGCACGAGCATACAAGCAGGATCCTTTCTATTGCGATACAAACAAACGCTTAAGCATCCCATGCGCAAGCTTACAAGAAAAATTTTAATCGCTAGAATGCGACCTAAACATTTGTTCCCTAAAATCTACCAACCAACACTCATTTGCTACTAAGAACTACGTAGCTTTCAGTTCCTCATTGCATCTAGGGATACGTAGGAGCGAGATTCATTCTCTCGTCAAGCACCATAACAAAAAAAAACATAAAATATCTTTTGCCTTTCCCAGAAATGCAAAGCTTTGAATTCCTCATTGTACATAAGGATATGTAGGAGCATGACTCACAATCTTGTCAAACACCCTAATAAAAATCTTTCAACAACGTCTTTGCTTTTCCTTTTGAACTCTCAATCACTCGAACAAAATAAATAACATAAGCTAACATTCAATCGAAGACCTAACTAAAAGTTTTTCGTTGAGTACAACAGATATGAAGGGTGCTAATACCTGCCCTTTGGATAATCGACTCCCGAACCCGAATTTTGTTGTGATGGCCATTTTCAGTTTCTTTAAGGGGTTTTATTGATATTTTCACTTTCCTTAATTGGAATAAATAAAGTTTGGTGGCAAATTTTAGCTTTGTCAATCCTAGTTTAGTTAACTTTGCGATGAATGTTAGCTTTGTCATGTTTTCATCTTGTCTTCGCTTATTTTCATTTTTAGTTGCATGATTATTATACTCAGTTCATTTATATATATTTTCATATATGGGATTGGGAAACGCTATTTAAGCAAAGTTCTACACCTGAGCTTTGAGAAGAACCCTAGAATAGGAGATTATGTAGTATTGGATCGAGGGGTTTCACACCTCATTGGAACAATAAGAGGACTCCACCCAGGGTAGACTTATTTTAAATTTTTATCAAGATGTGGCTAGCCCACTATTGCGTTGAAATTTTGAATAAGCTTCATGACTCTAGGAACCTCACATAAACCAAGAAAATTTGTTATTAGGGTCGGAGATCAAGTAGATTTGGACCAAGGGATCTACACCTCGCTGGAACAATTCAAAGACTCCCCATATGGTAGATATGTTTGGAATTTTCATCATGATGTGACTAGCCCATTATTTAGGTGAAATTTAGAATAAGATTTATGACTCTAGGCTTTCCTCCTAAAAAATGCAACCCTAAAACTATCCCTTGTGAGGGGTTGGGTAGAAAATCTTAGAGCTATCTGGTTATAAGTGGCCCACCTAAATAGGTTGTTCTGGTGTTACTCATGTAATCCCAGATCCTAACTTTACATGCCTAGCATTTTCCTTGCATAACAAAAAACAAAAACTTCATGCATCAGCATTTCATCAGCATGCATTGCATACCATTTTTCCACAAACAAAAAAGATCATTCTAGACTTTGTCCACAACCAGTAGGCTCAACTCATGGCAGACATATCAAACCCTTGATAGTTGGTGAAGGACAATGGAGCGTTTGAAACAGAATCAAGTTGAGATGAAAAAAGATATAAACGACATGAAAAGGAAGGCAGACCAGATGCTGGAAACTCTGTTAGCTTAGTCGAAGAACAATCTCCAGCATGCTATTACGGAAAAATTTGGTCTTACATTAGGTTTTAGTGTGATGACCAACCCAATGTATGGTCTTCCACCTGATTACACTCCTCTGCAAGTGAATGTTCATAGTGAACCTCGGCATGTGCATATCGTGATATCTAACGACTTCCCCATTAGGCAGGAGAATCCCGCTATTAATATTGATAAGGAAGACCCTCCGTATGTGTTTTTCATGCCAAATTCTCAGAGTGCACCCTAGATGATGCCATTGATCGATCCCTCTAATGAAAGGCTATGTACCCTTGAAAGAAATTCTGGCTATAGAGGGCATGACACTCTTGGGCTTGATGTTATTGATATGTGTCTAGTGCCAGGCCTGGTGATCCCTCCGAAATTCAAAGTACCCAACTTTGATAAGTACATATGTCTTAGCTGCCCAAGGCGTCATTTGGTGATATTCTGCCAAAAATGGGCTCATTTAGCCACGATGGTAAGCTGATGATTCACTATTTTCAGGACAGTTTGAGTGGGGCATCATTGAGTTGGTTCATGGAGTTAGAAAGAAATCGTATCCAATCATGGAGGGACTTAGATAGCAGTTTTCTGAAGCAGTACCAATGTAATTTGGATATGGCTCTAAGTCGCATGCAGTTGCAAAGCATACCTCAAAAGAGCAGTGAATCCTTCAAAGAATATGCATATTGATGGAGAGAATTGGAAACCTGAGTGCAACCACCACTCTTAGATAGAGAACTGGTTGGCATGTTAATTGGAACTCTATAAGGCTCTTATCTTGAAAGGATGGTAGGAAATGCATCACTGGGCTTCTATGACCTGGTGATAGTGGGAGAACGCCTTGAGTAGCCAGACTAGGGAGATTGAATCCCTCAGAAGTTCCCAATAGGAAAATAAGAATGCAACTAATTCGGTCATGGCAGGTGCCAGGAATTTTCATGGCGCAATAACAAGACCTTATGATCCCCTATCTTTTCAGCAGCCACCATTTATAGGGCCACACTATCCTTATGGGCAACCAGAAATTCTCAAGTGTCATACCAACAACCCTGGACCGCTCCTCATTCAAATCGGCAAGCCTATGATTGAGGATATCAGAATCACCCTAGGCCTCTAAACAATCTGGAAAGGATAAATGTTCCCCTCGATCTAGTTCATATGACATATAGTCAACTCCTACAACCTCTTATTTAAAGTACGTTAGTGGTTCCCAAATCTCTTAAGCCATTGCCATAACCATTCCCTCATGGGTATGATCTTAATGTACAACGTGGATATCATGTCGGATCAATAGGGCACTCGACCGAGGACCGCAATGCTTTCAAAGCTATAGTACAACAGTTGATTAATAACAAGTACATAGCCTTTCCATAAGGAAACCTAGTGGTGAACTTCAACCTCTCACCTGAATGAGTTTGAAGACTTTAGGAAGCGCCTCCTAAAGCCAGTAGATAAGATAAGAAGACATCCTCAATGCTAGCAATCATTTGGTTATTTTATCATTTTCATTTGTAATTTCTTTGTTTGTTAAATGCTACTTGTTGTTAGACATTGTTGTTTTGATGGTATAATTAATGAAGTGGTCATGAATTTTCTAAATCAATTATTTCGTATTTACTGATTTTTCTTCTCTTATATCCAAAACAAAAAAGTATATCCATATTTCTCCTACTCACTTTTCTTTATCAAACTTTTGTGTAAGCAGAGATTAGAGGGAGAATAACAAAAAAACCCAAAATTGCTACGGTATGCTTTCAGATAAAATCCTACTGATGATGTAAGGCATTGTTTCAAATCTCCAAACACCAAAGAGATAAGGATTTAATCTTTAGTCGAACACTTTGAGCCTAGAAGTTAGTGTTTCTTTTGAAATTAAAAGCCCTTACTCTTAACCTGGGGCATGGTAATTGTGTTCAATTGATCTGACTACACATTCAACTTGCAATAGAAAATGTCCCATTTGGGGATCAACCACATGCCATTCTTCGTACATGTCGCGAAGTGTCGAAGGAATCATGAGAAATACAAAGGTTATGACAGTTGTTCCTCATCAACTAAAACAGGCAGTCACAATCTTTTAACCAAAAAAAAAAAAGAGAAAAGAAAGAAAAAAAGTCGGCTAAGTCGAACACCTAAAAGGCCGACTTAGGAAAAAATCAGGGCATCTCGGTAGACTAAAAGCTTCAAAAAAGAGGTCCAGAAAAAAATTAGGGATAAAAATGAAAAAAAAATAACCAAAAAGAGGTCTTCTAAATCATCAGGAAAGGGAAAGAAAAACAAGATTAGGTGACCACCATATCAAGAGTCAAAGGATCACTAACATTTTTGACAAAAACAAAATAATGTTAATACCGTTTCAAGAAAATCTAATTAGATCTTGAATCATCATCTTCACCCTTACACGTTCAAACCCTCTTGGAAGTTGAACGCGTGTGTTGAATTAACTGAACGTATGTCTGGTGATCATTAATAGGAAGGGGTGGGTTAAGTTAAATTTTGAGCCTTATATCTTTTTGTTTTGAAAACTATGAACCAGACCACGTTACAACCCTCAAAACACCTAATTAAAGCAGGGTTTATTTTGCAAGCATACTACAATAAGGTTGCCTTAAACTGACTCATAGAGATTTGCTAATGTATTGGTATCCTATTCTTGCAGTATCTTTTGCAATTTTAATAAGCTAAATCAACAATGTGTTTGGACCCATAGTCCACTCGATGAACATCATTACATCATTTCAATAATTATTTTTTTTCAAAATCTGCATGAGCAATGAATTAAGATTACCATTTTTTAATCAACAATTTTAATTGCAAATAAGTACTTGACATCAAAGAAATTCCAACATGGATCAATCAGATAAGAACTTGATCATTCGTTAGTGATGACCAGATTCAAGACCATTTTGTAACCTTATGGATCAGGGGCAAGTCACTCAGAGACTCTATTGATCAGAGGAACATCACTCCAAGATTTGTCCAATCTAAAACAAGTCTCCAAATATTGGTTGATTATGGGAAATCGTTTCAAGAATTAGTTGATCAATGGGAGAACTATCTCATGACTCTATTAACTAGGGGCAGATCACGTAACGGTTTTGTTGATTAATGGAAAGTCACCTTTATAGCATAGTGATGCCAACCACTCCATGAGTATATTAGTCAAAGACGAATCACTTCAAAACTCAGACTGGGGCAGACCATCTCAGGCTATATTATGGTGAGATGTTTACAAACTCATTTCGAGGTAAATTTCTTCAAATACCCAACAAACTAGGACAAGATGAGCCATAGAGGGATACTTCATCCCTATGATTTCAAGCTGCTCAAATAAACATTATCGTACATAAGCAACCATCGAGTTCGAAATGAGTCTTGGGGAATTATGCTAGCACCTCATCTTAAACTTTTTCACTTCAAACAAGAAGCCTTGTTGCAAAAGAACCTTTCCATCCATTACCCACCATGGGGCACTTTTGTAAATCTTTAACTCATTGCATAAATGAATCTCATGCATTAATCATGTCGCTTCGCTCTAGCATCAAGCCATGCATCTCATCTCATTCATTGGGCATAGCCTCATAGCATGAATCTGACATTATCAAAAAGCCTTATAACACGAGCATGAAAGATCAAATATCAAAAGAGCTATCTTATTTGGCATCTCACAAAAGCTCAGCCTTCAAGGACACAACTTGAAATCTACATATTACATGCATCAACCATTCATCATGTCATCGTTGCATACTATATCCATAAGAGTCAATTTCAATCTCACAACATAACTTGTGAGTTATGCTCACCCATTTTCCCAAAGACCAATTCTCATCTGGCAGTTCATTTAAAAAAATAGTTCCCATCAAGTAACATAATCTCTTTCATCAGTTCCTGTCTGGTAATATATTTGAAAATCAATTCCCGTCAGATAGAAAACCAAAAATTGGTTCTCGTATGGTATACAAATTCCCAAGTCAGTTATCGTCTGATATTAAATCAACAAACATCTTTCATCTGGTGAACTATTGTAAACTCAGTTCCCGTTTGATAGTTAAATTTCAAAGTCAGTTCCCGCTTGGAAATCAAACCAAAACCAGTTCTCGTCTTGTGGTCAAATTTCTAAGTGAGTTCCCATTTGATAGTAAATCAAGACCAGTTTCCGTCTGGTAGCCTATTTCGAAACTAGTTCCCATCCGGGAGTCTATTTTATGACTAGTTCTTGTATAGTACTCAATTTTTCAAGACCACTTCCCGTCTGGTGACTAATTTTAAAAGCAGTTCTTGTCTTGTAGCCCACTTTAATGTCAGTTCCCGTCTTGCGACTTAATCTCTTTCACCAATTCCCGTCAAGTAGCAAATTCCAAAGTTAGTTTCAGTCTAACAATAAACTAAAAAACCAGTTCCCATCTGGTAGCCTATTTTAAAATCAGTTACCGTCTGACAAAAAAAAAACAAAATCATAGTTCCTATAACGTAACGTATCCTCCAAATCCAGTCCACGTTTGGAAACTTAATCTTTTTTAGCAGTTCCTATTTGGTAGCCTATTTTAAAGTCAGTTCCCGTGTGACAAACAAAAAAAACACTAAACACCAAACACCAAACACCAATACAGTTTGTTAATATATCCTTCAAATCTAGTTCTCGTCTAGCAATTCACCTTCAAATTCCAATTCATATTGACATCTCCAAAACCAAAGCCCAATTTCATTGGCATTATCAAAACCCAAATCCCAATTTTCATTGGCATTTTCAAAATCAAAGTCCAATCCTTCATTGTCAAAAAAAATATCAAGCCCCACAACAATCCAATCATTCATTCATTTGCATTCCCACATCCATTAATCATGAAATTTCATGCATGCGTAGAATTTCTGCCAAGGTGGAGCATTACACCATACAATAAAACATGCATATATAGCATAAGCAAGGATCCAAGACCAATCGTGAGCATCTATGTCACTCCTTAGTCGATTCAGTTGTATTTACCCGAGTCAGTTCCAACCCTGCATGCTTTCTCATTGGGTGTTCCCCAGCGAATCTCTTTCTTCAACCTTTTGTTGATGAGTATGATATCCTTAGCCAAGTCATAGGTGGTGCTCTAAGTAAGTTCCTACCCTACTTTGCAATGAATGTTACCTTTGTCATGTTTTCTTCTTATCTTCCCTTATTTTCAATTTTACTCGCATGATTATTATACTCTGTTCATTTTTGTATATTTTCATATGTGGGATTGGAAAACGTTGTTTAAGAGAAGCTTTACACCCGAGCTTTGAAAAGAACCCTAGAATGGGAGATTGTGTTGTATTGGATCGAGGGGTTTCACACCTCATTGGAACAATATGAAGACTTCGCCTAGAGTGGACTTATTTTGAATTTTTATCAAGATGTGGCTAGTCCATTATTGCGTTAAAATTTCGAATAACGTCCATGACTCTAGGAACCTCACCTAAACCAAAAAATGTGTTATAAGGGTCGAAGATCGCGTAGTATTGGACTGAGGGATCTACACCTCACTAGAATAATACAAAGACTCCCGATATGGTAGATCTGTTTGGAATTTTCATCATGATGTGGGTTGCCCATTATTGCAGTGAAATTTAGAATAGGATTTGGGACTCTAGGCTTTCCTCCTAAAAAATTCAACCCTAAAGCTATACCTTGTGGGGGGTTGGGTAGAAAATCTTAGAGCTATCCGGTTGTAAGTAGCCCACCTAAATAGGTTATTCTAGTGTTACTCATGTAATCCTAAATCCTAACTTTACATGCATAGTATTTTCCTTGCATATCAAGAAACAAAAATTTCATGCATCAACATTTCATCAGCATTCATTGTATACCACTTTTCGGCAAACAAAAAAACTCATTCTTGCCTTTGTCCACAATGTTGGATGCAGAATAGGGCAAGCAGAAAAAATATTTATTTTCGGAAGAATTCCCTCCGGGATTTATGTCGTGTCCACAGAGATCGGTTCGAGGGAAAGAATGCCGTTTGACAATCTCTCGCGTTAATGAGTTTGGGTTTAAATCGTTTAAAGCAATAAAACAGAAAAGTTTACATTAAAACATAAAAAGAAATTCATTCTTCAGAGACAAACTTATCAGGCCATGCATACAATCGACTCCTCACAAACTTAAACTTACCGACCAGTCATACTCTACCTACAATACTCATCAATATCACCCAGCATCGCTCACAACACAGGTTATGTCTAACGCAAAGTTGAGAAACCAACCGTGTTACCATCGCCGATGCTCTCGCACGCTAGCTCAAGGCACGGAGGCATTAAGATTCGACGCTTATTGAAGATTATTAGCTCCTATATCTATCTCTAGAGTCCAGAAACTAACAGACAATCGTCCCTAATCGAAGTTTACGAAGGTTATGTCTAACGTAACCCAAACCCCGCGCATAAAGCAAAAATCAGAGACAATCACCAATAAAGATTTGTAAAGCAAGTTTTATACAATGCCATGGGCGACAAATATACATGAGTTTGCAGCAAATACATATACACAACCCAACCATAAAGAAAAACACAAAGAAGAAGAGAAATGAACCAAATATGTCGCGGATTGTCGGAGCTGGTCGACGATCAATCCACCCCGGTTCATCCGTATGCATGCTCCATAGTTGTTTTCTAAGCAAAGCAATGAAAAATGAAGTTTGATGGAAATGGGATCAAGAAACCCCAAAACCATACTCTAAAAAATAACTGAAATGAATTATATACATTGCAAATTCTGCATGGTTCGCAGTGCGAATGATCATTCGCAGTGCGAATGACTCAAAAAATGGCACTTCAAGTGCCTCTGATTGCTAAACCGCCTTTGCTTTCCTTCGTTGGTTCGCAGTGCGAACGAACCATTCGCAGTGCGAATGCTCGCTGACTAGTTTGCAGTGCAAACATTGGCTTATTTCTCCTTTGTAACTCACTGCCAGCCTTCGCTGGGACCTTCGCTGGACCTTCAAAATGCGAACACTCGCTGCCAGTTCGCAGTGCGAACAAGACAGAAAACCAGTCCTTATTTTGGCCACAACTTCTTCACCGAAACTCCGATTTACGCACGGTTTGAAGCGTTGGAAAGCTTATTCAATGCTCTTCAAGAATATGGCAAGAAAGCCTTTAATTAATACCTACAAAAATGAGATAAAAATCAATTAAACTACGTAATATTTACACGTTACGCAATATATACACTAAAACGTAAAGTAAACGTATTTATAAACAAAGTGGGGTTTATTCAACCAATTTTAACACAAAGTAATGATAAGTGCAACAAAACTTATTTACACAAATAGGTACATTTTGCACTTATCAAACTCTCCCCAACTTACATAATTGTTTGTCCACAAACAAGAATCAAACAAACTTGAACATGCACAAGTAATATCCAAAGAAAGACGAATCAACAGGTTTTGAAAAACGGAACGAATGAATGGTTCAAATGAAACGGTACACACAAAAAGTAAATACTTACCACTATACTACGACGACAACATAGTCACGAAACAAACGCAAAATACAAAAATCATGCCAAAAATTCTAAAACAACACAAGTTCCAAAGTGAATCACACCTAGTAAAAACAATCATCGGTAGATGAAAAACACACACTAAGGTACTTTACACTCACACAACACTCATGCAAACAAAAGACTAAATTATGCATACATCCACAAATTCACATTGAAAATACAAAGGCAAGAATCACAAGGGCTTTTCAAGGTTGTAGCATGGTCGGGTAAACAAACAAGGGACAATTTCTCAAGGTAATTGAAACAAAAACTTGCCTAAACCTAAGGGAGTGAAAACTCACAAAGATTCACACACAAAATTTCAACCAACTTCTTCCACAATCCCAAGTGCTACACAGCACACAATACTTATTTAGCACAATTATTGAAACTCTTTTTGTTTCCTTTTTCAAGGATTTTCTTTTTCTTCTTTTTTCTTTCTTTTTCTCTTTCACAATTTTTTTTTTCTTTTCTTTTTCAATCCGCATAGAATCCAACCAATGATTAAATAACCATTCTCTCCCCAACTTGAATTCAACCGCACCATTATGTGAATACTCCCTACTTTCTAAGGCAAGGAAAAAATCCATACAACAACACAAAGTTGAGGTCCAAGAAAAAACAAAATCCATTCAAAAATAAGTGAACTAAATACTCATAGACAAGCATTAAGTTCAAATAGAAACATGGATCAAAAAGCTCAAAGGGGTTACGAATTCTCACACACTCACAAGGTGAATAACTATTTGGCTAAGGTAGTTGTGCTCAAAATGAAACAATTGCCTTGATCCTTTTCATGCATTTATATAATCAACACGAACAAAAGATTCAACATAATAAAATCCAGTTAGAACAAGAATGTTGGTTCTCCGGGCATATATGAACAATGGAAAGCCACCTCACAAAAAGGTTGGGAACTAAAGTGATTCACAATAGAACAAGTATACAAAAGAATGGATGGCATGGAAGTTTGCAAAATGCCTAAGTATCATGAATATGCTAAAGTATAGAAAGCGATAAATACATACCTCAGACGTGTACAAAACTTAACAAGATCATTACCATACATCCGCAAGTTGAAACGAACCAACTTGGAAAATCACAAAAGCATCCTCAAATAAGTCAATCAAAATCTCTGAGCAAACAACAACCAAAAACATTCAAAAAGAAAAACTATAAAACATGCTTGTTTTGCGTCGTAAGCTCGACGCCTTTACGGTGCTTAATTAGAAACTTCCTTCATTCATGTCATGGTGATGCCTCACCGCGCAAACCAAAAGCAAACGTCCTAACCAAACACTTGAACAAACGTTACGGGAAAAAAATGTATACAACACTTGAACAAACATAATGGAAACAGAAAATATATACGATATGTACAAAACTCAAAAACAAAGAAACTATCGCAATGCGATTCAATATCAAAACCAATCCCCGGCAAGGGCGCCATTTTGTTGAATGCAGAATAGGGCAAGCAGCAAAAATATTTATTTTCGGAAGAATTCCCTCTGGGATTTATGTCGTGTCCACAGAGATCGGTTCGAGGGAAAGAATGCCGTTCGGCAATCTCTCGCGTTAATGAGTTTGGGTTTAAATCGTTTAAAGCAATAAAACAGAAAAGTTTACATTAAAACATAAAAAGAAATTCATTCTTCAGAGACAAACTTATCAGGCCATGCATACAATCGACTCCTCACAAACTTAAACTTACCGACCAGTCATACTCTACCTACAATACTCATCAATATCACCCAGCATCGCTCACAACACAGGTTATGTCTAACGCAAAGTTGAGAAACCAACCGTGTTAACATCGCCGATGCTCTCGCACGCCAGCTTAAGGAACGAAGGCATTAAGATTCGACGCCTATTGAAGATTATTAGCTCCTAAATCTATCTCTAGAGTCCAGAAACTAACAGACAATCGTCCCTAATCGAAGTTTACGAAGGTTATGTCTAACGCAACCCAAACCCCGCGCATAAAGCAAAAATCAGAGACAATCACCAATAAAGATTTGTAAAGCAAGTTTTATACAATGCCATGGGCGACAAATATACATGAGTTTGCAGCAAATACATATACACAACCCAACCATAAAGAAAAACACAAAGAAGAAGAGAAATGAACCAAACATCTCGCAGATTTTCAGAGCCGGTCGACGATCAATCCACCCCGGTTCATCCGTATGCATGCTCCATAGTTGTTTTCTAAGCAAAGCAATGAAAAATGAAGTTTGATGGAAATGGGATCAAGAAACCCCAAAACCATACTCTAAAAAATAACTAAAATGAATTATATACATTGCAAATTCTGCATGGTTCGCAGTGCGAACGATCATTCGCAGTGCGAATGACTCAAAAAATGGCACTTCAAGTGCCTCTGATTGCTAAACCGCCTTTGCTTTCCTTCGTTGGTTCGCAGTGCGAACGAACCATTCGCAGTGTGAATGCTCGCTGACTGGTTCGTAGTGCGAACATTGGCTTATTTCTCCTTTGTAACTCACTTCCAGCCTTCGCTGGGACCTTCGCTGGACCTTCGCAATGCGAACACTCGCTGCCAGTTCGCAGTGCGAACAAGACAGAAAACCAGTCCTTATTTTGGCCACAACTTCTTCACCGAAACTCCGATTTACGCACGGTTTGAAGCGTTGGAAAGCTTATTAAATGCTCTTCAAGAATATGGAAAGAAAGCCTTTATTTAATACCTACAAAAATAAGATAAAAATTAATTAAACTACGTAATATTTACACGTTACGCAATATATACACTAAAACATAAAGTAAACGTATTTATAAACAAAGTGGGGTTTATTCAACCAATTTTAACACAAAGTAATGATAAGTCCAACAAAACTTATTTACACAAATAGGTACATTTTGCACTTATCACACAACCAGCAGGCTCACCTCCCGGAATACATATCAAACTCTTGATAGTTGTTGAAGGACAATGGAGCTTTGAGAACAGGATCAAGTTGACCTGAGAAAAGATATAAACGACATGAAAGGCAAGGCAAACTAGATTTTGGAAGCTCATCTAGCTCAGTAGAAAGACAATCTCCAACATGTTGCTACGAAAAATGTCAGTCCTACATCAGGTTTTAGCGTGTTGACCAACCCAATATACGGTCTTCCACCTGATTACACTCCTCCGCAAGTGAACATTCATACTGAAACTCAGCATGCGCATATTGTGATATCTAACAAGTTCCCCATTAGGAAGGAGAATCTCGCTATTCATATTTATGAGGAAGACCCTCGATATGCATTTTTCATTCCAAATTCTAAGAGTGTACCCCAGATGATGCCACTGACTGATATCGTTAATGAAATGCTCCACACCCATGAAAGGAAATTCTGAGCTATAGAGGTGGATGACAATATTGGGTTTGATACTACTTATATGTGCCTAGTGCTAGGCCTGGTGATCCCTCCGAAATTCAAAGTACCCAACTTTGTGAAATACATATGTCTTAGCTGCCTAAGGCGTCATTTGGTTATGTTCTGCCGAAAATGGCCTCATATACCCACGATCATAAGTTGATGATTCATTATTTTCAGGATAAATTGAGTGAGGCATCATTGAGTTGGTTCATGGAGTTAGAAAAAAGTGTTATCCAATCATGGAGGGACTTAGCTAGCACCTTTATGAGGCAATACCAGTATTATTTAGACTTGGCTCCCAGCCGCATGTAATTGCAAAGCTTATCTCAAAAGAGCAGCAAATCCTTCAAAGAATATGCATAGTGATGGAGAGAATTGGCTGAAGCAGTGAAAAGTACACATGAAGGGGGGTTGAATTATGTTTCATGTTCTCTTTTAATTTAACTTCTGATCAGAGTTTCAGAATCAGAACTAATGTTTAGATTCTAAGTTAATTCGTTTGGCAGCGGATATAACAGAAGTAAATAAAATAACAGCAGAAGACACAAAATATTTATACTAGTTCCTCCCTTAACTGAGAGTAGTCCAGACCCCTTGCCTCACAAGATATTTTCATTATAACCACTTCATGAGTATAATCGCTTATGCTTCTGCATAAGACTTTTACAACTGCTCAGACCAACTGTCGGAGACTTCCCTTGCTTAGAGCACATATCTAAGACTTAACCTTTGCTCACACCATCTAACTGAGCCACCTGCTCTTCTGTCTTATGGTTGAGACTTTCCATTTTCTTAGAGCACATGTCTAAGACTTTCCATTGGTGACACCATCTGACTGAGCCACCTGCTCTTCTATCTTTTAGTTGAGACTTTCCCTTTGCTTAGAGCACATGTCTAAGACTTCCCTTTGCTCAAGCTGCACTTGAGACTTCTTGCTCACGCTTCTCAGACAGAGACTTCCCCACTTGCTCAATCAGACTAGCTGAATAAGACTTTCACAACTCAAGCACTTAAGCAATGAGACTTACGTGGCTTAAGCATCTTGGCTCAAGACTTGTTGCTTGAATCCTAATGAGACAAGACTTTTTGCTCAAGCACATAGCAGGAGACTTAATCTAAACTACGCAAGGCTCAGCAGAATAGAGAACAAGGTGTACATAGGGGTGGCAAACGGGCATGCCCGCCCCGTTTAGGCCCGCCCCGCAAATGCCCGCAAAAAAACGGGGCGGGGCGGGGCGGTCATAGTTGAGGATGCGGGCCTAAAACCTAGGCCCACTCCGCAAAAAAGTGAGGCCGAGGCAGGGAAAGCCCGCAGGCACTGTACCTTTTAAGCCTAAAAATGCAAAATTTTATGTAAATGCTTGTGCCCGCAAAAGCCCGCGAAGAAAACGGGGCGAGGCGGGGCGGACATATTAGAGAGTGAGGGCCTAAACCCTTGGCCCACCCCGCACTAAAGTGCGGGTAAAACGGGCATGCCCAACGGGCCGGGCCCGTTTTGCCACCCCTAGGTGTACATGATACAAGTATCAGAGGTACGGGAAATCACCATAACAAAGACCTAAAGCACTTAAGATTTCTCAGATATTTAATGATAAGAAATATTAAAGCTCTTACCATTACAACCTAAAATAGAAATTTTACATACTACATTAGAGTTGATAATTACTTGGTATTGCTACTCTTCATCAGAAGAATCCTTGTTAAGATTCAAACTTGAATCTTCAGCCATATATATAGCCTTTTCAAAAATTAGCCGTTGAGGAATTGTCTTGATCAAGTGTCTTTGCCTTTACTCCATAGTACAAGAGACATTGAAGATGGATGCATAGCAGATTCTGAATCCAGTGTGTAACGCGTTTAACCTTTGAGTCTTCAGGAGGTTTTGTACTGATAGAGTCATTGAGAGTAAACATCCATAGAACGTACCAGCTTTTCATGAGCCTTGCAATCTTGTAGACTCGTGCTGATAGGCTGATAAGACAATACAACTTGCTTTCAGTAGTATAGACAATCCACAGCTTTATCACCAACTCTGAATGGTACCAGATGCTGATATACAATTACCAAGTGTAGAAACTCGTCTAAATGTCGAGGCCTTCAGCTCATAGTATGCGTCAAACCACACTTGCAATTGTTCTTCAAACTCTGCCACCAGAAGCTAGCAATGAAGAAACTCCAAGTATGTCTAAGTAAAATAGATTTTGATGATTTATGTACAAGAACAAGAACCTGCATAAATAAAACAACATCAAATAAACCATTGTTCTTTTAATACTTTTGTTATCATCAAAACTAAAAGAGAAACTGTCAAGAACAAATCTTGTTCTAACATTGGCAACCTAAGTGCAACCACCACTTGTCGCGGTCGGCAAAAATATTCGAGTCGCCACCATATTTTTTAAAGGAAAATAATGATAAACCTAAATATCCTATCCTAAGGTAGAGATTCCTACGGTTCGGGAGTCGGTTAAGTAAAGGGAAGGTGTTATGCACCCCTTACTTCCATTGTACTCAATGGGATTCACCTTTGAGTTTAGGGCATGTTTATTTGTCTAAATGAAAAGAAAACCTAAGTTTTTTCCTAATTATACTCGCTAGGGTTGGTTTGCAACCCTATGCCTACGTACCCTCAATTTGAAGGATCAGAGTAACCGTAGTTCACCTCCCCTAATCCTATTCCCATTCCTAATCCTAAAACCTAACCCTAAAACCCAATCCACTATTTATACTCTTGGATAAAGAGTTCTATCCCTTAAATTTAGTGTTTATACTCCTAGATGAGGAGTTCTATCCCTTAAATCCCTATCCATTATTTAGACTCTCGGAGGAAGAGTTTTATCCCTTAATCCTTGTCCATTGTTTATACTCTCGGATGGAGAGTTCTATCCCTAAATCCTTTTGGCCTATATTTTAACTCTTGGAACCTAAGAGTTTTATCCCTTATCCCATCCCTTATTTAGGCTCTTGGACCAAGAGCTTTATCCCCTGATTTTATATCCCAAATATTTAATCCCTTGAATCATCCCTTAGAATTATCCCATTTTTATTTATTAAAAAAATATCCCTTTTCAACTTATTTTTAAAAATAAATTAATTATATGATTATATAAAAAACCTTAAGTTTATTATCCCATAATTGCTAGTAAAAGTTTGGTATTTAATTTATTTAAGAATATAACTTAAATGATTAATTAACCATTCGTCCTATACTTTATCCCCGATTTTTATTCCAAAATTAACTCATTTTTATCCCAAAAATCAACCTCTAATTTCCCAACTAAATTAATACCCCACAATTAATCCTAATTATTTAATTATATAGAATAATCTCAATTGTTTAATTAAAAATTATAACATCTCAATAAATAGACAATAAGCTCAAAATGAAAAACTTATGCCAATTATAAAATAAGTCCCAATCATTAAATTAAAAACTTGTAACATCCCAAAAATATGAATAATCCCAATTGTTAAAACTTTTAATATCCCAAAGATAAATACTACCAAAACTTTTAATATTACAAAAAATGTGAATTAAATCTTATCCCAAAAATTGAATTAGTCCCAATTATCCCAAAAAAATATAAATTATCCCAATTAAAAAAAGATAAATCCCAATTATTTAAAGATAAATCACAACTATTTAATTCAATAGTTTACAAAAATCAAAATATAAAATAAATTCCAATCATAAGATAAATCCCAATTACTTAATCATTAAACTTTTAATATCTAATCAAATAATTTGCAACAACCCAAAAAAAAAATCTTATAATATCCCAAAAACACATTAATCCCAATTATTACTTATAACATGTATTAAACCCTTAATTAAATAAAAAGTTGTTTCCTAATTACCTAAATAATAAAAAAAATCGCTAATAAAACATTAAAATGTTGAAATCCCTAAATATAATTATATTTTTTTTATCTCATGTTTATTGTAATTATCTAATTATTCTTTACTCAATTATGATATTAATTAAATCCTAATTATATATTTTTTATTTTTTTTACTGTGTATTTATTACCATTTATTAAAAGGTTTCATATCCTTAATTATCATAAATCTTAACTTAAATCAAATAAATATATTTTTACTCTCCCGAGCCATAATTAACTCAACCATAAATAATTAATTAATAATAGGAAAGAAGATTAATTACTAATAAAATATATAAATAAGTTTTTTTTTTTTTTTTTATAAAAAAAGGTGGGAGCATGTGAAGAGTTACCCTCTTTTTCTTCTTACTTAATTTTTCTATTTTTTTATATATTAATATAGTTAATTATTGAAAGCATTAAAACAAAAAAGGAACAAAAAACCCCTCTTCTCCTTCTCTCGATTTCGATCCCAATCCCAAATAAAATTTACCCAGAAATAGCAAATAAAATTTAAACCCCATAATTGTTATGGTGATACTTAGCAAGCATTAAACAAAAAGTAACATATTACAAAATAATTAAAGTGGTGAGGTGGAACTAACCTACGAGATCGAGGTTTATCCCGGTGAGCAAAATAAATAAGTTTTTTAGCTTTCTCCCTTCTTTTCTTGGTGTTCTGCCTTTCCTCTCCTTTCTTTTCTTTTCGTCCCTTGCGTTCTACTTTTCCTCTCCCTATTTTTCTCCTTTTCCCTTAGCGCAAGATTCCGACCCCTCTTCCCCTTTTAGTGTTGTTGTTCTTCAATGTGAAGAACAACAAATTTTTTTATACTGATTATTGTGAATTTGTGGGTGGGAAAGAATATGGAAAACCAGCTCTATTTATAGATGAAAAATTAGGTCAGATATTGAATAAAATTTTTCAGTTTAGGAAGGTTTTAATCTGACCTGATTTTCCTCTATTTCTTGGAGCCCAAGCAAATGAATCTGGATGGATTCATGGCTTGGTGAATTCAAATAAAAAATAATGTTTTAAATAAAAGAAATATCCTAATAATGATAATGAGAAGAAAAAAAAGATTTGTAATTAAAAATTATTAAATAAAAATTCATTAAATAAAAATACGAAAATTAAAAATTAAATATTAAAAAATGATATTTTTGTAATTTTTTCATTAAAAAAACTTAGTAATAAAGAAAAAATAAATAAAACATTAAAAATGTGATAGGTGGGATTCGAACTCACAACCTCTCACACTTATATCCCTTATACACCTTTCCTACCAATTGTGTCATTTTATTTATTCGAAATAAAGTGACATTAGCGAGTATTTACTAAAAATTTTAATAATAAATCCATGATAATATTAATACTAATAATAATATTAATTTTAACATTAATCCTCTAATAACCCTAATTAATCCCTATATATTAAAATAAAAATAATAGTAATCTAACCCTATCTAAACAGATAACACTATCATACTTTATTCTACCAAAACAATCCCGTTACTACTTACTATTATTATATTTTATGAAGAAAACAAAAAAGCAAAAAAAGAAGTAGAAAGGTGGTCAAAATTTGGGGTACGACAGATGCCCCTATTTAATCGGCTTCGATTCAAAATGATGATGTCGACGAGCCTTCATCCTTTTGAGAAGGAGACGATTAAATACAAAAGAACCCCTAATTTTGACCATGGATCCCTTGACAAGTATAGTGTTGACATGACTCCGTCATTAGAATTTCATTAATATCCCATTATCCCTTATGTAATATCCCTGAGTACAGAAGTTAAGTAAGATTATGACAATCTTCCAATTCCGTAGTAATAAACCCTTATAGAAATCCTGAATTTGATAGAACCCTTGTAATGCTTCTCGGTGGAACTCCTAATAAACCTTGACGAGGTTGTAAAGCCCAGTGGAACCCCTTAGATAATCCCTGACAATCCGTTTCGACCCTTTCAGGTGGATCTCGCCTATGATTCCTATGATTATCCGATCATACTACTGTAATCAAGTAGGACTTTAGTGATATCCTGTTTACTCTGGATGAAACCCCTGAATAGAACCCTTTAAACTCCTAATTAAAACCCCATAATGAATCCCTAAGAATCCGCTAGAACTCCTTGATACAATCCCTTGGATAAGATTTTGAAAAAAACCCTTTTGAGCAAATCTCTTGATTAAAAACCCCTTGATAAGACCCCAGTGACACCTCTTAATAAAACCATTTGATGAAACCCTGATGCAACCCCATGCTAAGACATTGGTGAACCCTTTAATAACATTCTGGTAGAACCCCTAAAAAAAATCTGGTAGACCCCTTTTGGTAAAACCCTGTGTAGAATTTTCCCATGTACCCTTTGATAGAACCTCTTTGATAAAAATCTCTTGGGGGCAAACCCTTAAATACAAATCTGGTTGAACCCCTGATCAAACTCCTTGACAAAACCCCTAGATGTACCCTTTATATGAATCCTTGAGACGAATCTTTTTAAATGAAACCTTGGTGGAATCCCCTTGATAAATCTCTGGTAAAACCCCTAATAGAACCCTTGAAAAAAAAACCTCAGTGGAACCCTTGATGAAAATCCTTAGATACTTGATGAAACCTATCCCTTATGAAGGCCATGTTGCCAAGTTAGGGATGTGAGAGATGAAGACCTACTCACAGCTGGATGATAATCCTGTAAAATCCCTTATCGAAGCCATGCTTCAATGATAAGGTTAGGGATTAAACCCCTAAGAGTAATTATGAACCCTATGCATGTATGTATGAGTGCATGTATGTATGTTTATGTATATATGTTACGTATGTATGTGATGTCATGTTATATTATGTATGCATGATTAGATGCTAGAGCGTAGTGACATGATTAATGAATGACGATGATTTGAATGTTTCCATAAGTGCCCCAGTGTTGGATGTCTCCATGATATTTGTTAGCTGATATGGTAGGGTGCATTGAGCTAGCCTGATATCCCGATACTTGTTTTGAACTTTGACGATTGTTGATGTAGGACAGAGCTTGCATGTGCCTCTTGGAAGTATGAAGAGAGTTTGCCCTTAATTAGATTGAGTTTCGAAGGATTATGCCTGAAAATGACCTTAGGTCCCACCATGCCTTGATACGACCTTGAGATGAACTGCCCCAGTATTTCAACCTTGAAAAATATGCCTCAGATTTTGAATCTTCAAAAGGTATGCCCCTTAATTAATTGTGTATGGAGGAGTGGCGTGAAAAGGAACGTGGATCCTACCATGCTGTGATATGACCTTAATATGAACTGCCCCATTATCATGTCTTTGCCCCTGATTAGATGACTCCTGAAGTGATTGGCCTTAAATGCACCCTTGAGTTGGTATGCCCCTGATCAGACCTTTGTTGATATTTCCTTGGTGCTAAGTATTGATTTGTGAGAAAAATGTTCCCTTTGAAAAGTAATTATAATGCCATGTTCATGCAAATTTTGAAATCAAAAATTTAGATGAGGTGTATGATAGGTGATATTCGGCCATGAGGTTGGCATAAATGAAGATGTGAAAAATGTGGTTAGCGATGTTCCAACAAATATTCGATTTGGAGTCAGTTTAACAACGACTTTGCCGAGTATGCTTTTATAGTTCCCCTAGCTTCAATTAGGATTTTTAAATGTTGTAACGTGACCTGGTTCACGGTTTAAGAAACAAAGGATACAAGGCTCAAAATTTGAAATATAACCCACCTCATTCTCCTTGATGTTCTCCATTCCTAAATCCAATCAACCCAACAAATGCGTTCATCTTGCAAGAGAACCTTTTCAGTCACGGTGATCAAAAGGTATACTATTTTAAGCACTCGATGAGATTTTTGAGGTGCAGTCACTCACTCATGTTTGTAAGATTGTTCCTTTTTCCTTTTTCTTTGCTTTCAATCCCTTATTTTTGCATGGACCAATTCTTTTGAATTTGTGGTCCATCGGGATACCCTAATTTTTGCCTAAGTCAAAGTCCACTATTTTTTCAGTTTTTCTTTTCTTCTTGACTTAGCGGGCTTTTCCTCTTTTTTGAACAATTCTTGAGTGATTTGCTTTTGACTTAGAAAGGGTGTGACTGCCATATTAGATATTATGAGCTATTATCCCTTTTGCTTCCTCAATGTTGAATGGTGTGAGGAAGAAGATGTGCTTTAAACCCTTTGCTTGGATTGACCGGTTCTCTTGAGATCAAAATGCATCATTGAATTAATTGAAACCTACCCTGCCCCTGGTTAATATTAAGGTTTTTTGAAAATAGAAAGAACACCAACTTATGGCTCGAGGGGGTTGACTACAGATTATCTCCTTATGTCTCCAGTGTTTGGGGAGTGAAACAATGCCTTACATCTTCAGCCAGGTCATACCATTAAAGCATACATAAGCAATATTCGTTTGTTTATTTACATCCTTCTCCTCCTAAATTTGTTGAAGAGGTGAGGTGAAATTGAAAAGAGTTGATTCCTTTTTTATTTTTCTTTTTTTTTTTATAAGAAAGAGTGAAAACGAATGGATGAATTCCAAAAACATGCATGTTTATTTCATTAAAATTATCCCAAAAGGTACAACCTTTAATACAAACAGCACTTAGCAAAAAAGAAATTACAACTAGAAATGATAAAGGCCTATTGATCCTAGAGGTAAGCTTCCTTGTTGATCCACCAGTCTTGAGATATTGGTGTAGGATCTAGTTCCCTTCCAAACTTCCTTTGTTGTATGGGCATCATCCAAGGTTATTGCATTTGAGGCTCTAAGCACTCCTCTGGCAGACATGGTGAAGGGTTATCTTCTTTCCTCAATGGTACTTGTCCCTCTTGAATTCCTCCACAGCTTCTTGAGGTATCCTTTAAGTTCATTCATGAGTATCGGGAAACCTCTTAACTCAAGGGCGAAAGCGGAAAGGATACGCAAATGTATGTGTATGTATGCAAATTCATGAAAATGTATGGAGTATGCAAAAATAATTTTAAAAATTTATTTGGGGGGAATTCCAAAATCCATTGTAGTTAGAGATGAATATATCCAAAGGATGAAACCCATACACATAGAATGTAAAATCCAAATCCATTAGCCAATCCCAAATCCAAAATGACTTCCAAACTTATAACAGTAGTTCCTCGGGAATAACCCATAACAATTTCAAAAATGGAAAATCCTGAACTTAAGAAGGTGTAAACTACATAGATGCCCCCAATGCCTTCTTCAAATGGGATTTAAACTCCTCCAAGTATCCTTGCTTGAGCCCTTGCACTTCCCTATCCTCCTTGTAGCGAGATGATGGATCCTCAAGGGGTACAGCTGAGTTTTTTTTAGCTTGACCATTTTCCTTTTATGTTTTTTTTTGTTTTCTTCCCCTTTTTATATATATATTTTTTTTTGCCCCCATGCCCTTGTGAGGTTTTTCCTTTCCCTTGTAAATCCAAGTACAGTCCAAATTGTTCTAGTGTAGGAGACATTTGAAAGTCCTTGAAGAGGAAGTCACATAGAGGAGGATCCTAAAATTGTGCAAAAGCGATTACGACCTCTACCTAAAAGATCGAGGATCCTTCCATACTTGTGTATAAACATCCTTTGAGAAGATTTTGGCATTGAGTCTTAAAGGCCTTTGAGACTTTGTAAATCAGCACTTAGCACTCTGATGCGTAGGGTAACCCTTTTGTTTAAATCCATCTTTCCAATGTTCCCACAACACATCTTGAAATTCCCCGCAAAAATGAGTATATGCAAAAATGTTTTTAAATGCATGATGACATGGACATTTTGTTTTTTTGTTTTTATTTGGTTAGGGTAAGGTGAAAATGCAAGCATGACCCTAACTAGGTAGGCTCTCTATAATAGGTTAGGTCTATGTTTTGTCTACCCAATCCCCTCACATGTAGGACATAAAGTTTGGACAGCATAACGACCCTATAATGTACAGACTATACCCTTGTTTTACCATGAGAAGGAGCAAGCCTTCCTATGGTAATCCTTCGGGATAAGTCTCATCTGGGTAGGACCCTAGTAACAGCCCTTGAGGGTTGAATACATAGGGTCTCCATGAGTTGGCAAGGGGTAGGCTAAAAGTTCTCAGAGTCACGGACCACATCCAAATCATTCCACTACGTCAGGGGCTAGCCCTTTCGTGAGGACGACTTTGGAAGGATCTACTCTGAGTGTGGCATCAATACATTTTAGGGGACGTTACGTCCCCCGCAAAAACATTTCCATTCCACTTTAGGTTCTAGGGTTATCCTCCAAGCTTTGGGTTTTAGCTTCACTCCTTTTTTTATGTCCCAATCCCTTGCATGCTAATACAAAAAACAAAATGTTAAATAAATAAATATATGAAATAAAAATAAATAAATAACAATAAAAAAATAAAAAACCAAAATAACATCCAAGACAAACAAATCCCTAAATCTTAAGGCTAGGATTGACTCTCGCAAGGAAGGAGTCCCCAGCAGAGTCGCCAGCTATCGCGGCCGGCAAAAATTTTCGAGTCGCCGCCATATTTTTTAAAGGAAAATAATGATAAACCTAAATATCCTATCCTAAGGTAGAGATTCCTACAGGTCGGGAGTCGGTTAAGTAAAGGGAAGGTGTTAGGCACCCCCTTACTTCCATTGTACTCAATGGAATCCACCTTTGAGTTTAGGGCATGTTTGTTTGTCTAAATGAAAAGAAAACCTAAGTTTTTTCCTAATTATACTTGCTAGAGTTGGTTTGCAACCCTATGCCTACGTACCCTCAATTTGAAGGATCAGAGTAACCGTAGTTCACCTCCCCTATTCCTAACCCCTAATCCTATTCTCATTCCTAATCCTAAAACCTAACCCTAAAACCCAATCCACTATTTATACTCTTGGATAAAGAGTTCTATCCCTTAAATCTAGTGTTTATACTCCTAGATGAGGAGTTCTATCCCTTAAATCCCTATCCATTATTTAGACTCTCGGAGGAAGAGTTTTATCCCTTAATCCTTGTCCATTGTTTATACTCTCGGATGGAGAGTTATATCCCTAAATCCTTTTGGCCTATATTTTAACTCTTGGAACCTAAGAGTTTTATCCCTTATGCCATCCCTTATTTTAACTCTTGGACCAAGAGCTTTATCCCCTGATTTTATATCCCAAATATTTTATCCCTTGAATCATCCCTTAGAATTATCCCATTTTTATTTATTAAAAAATATCCCTTTTCAACTTATTTTTAAAAATAAATTGATTATATGATTATATAAAAAACCTTAAGTTTATTATCCCATAATTGCTAGTAAAAGTTTGGTATTTAATTTATTTAAGAATATAACTTAAATGATTAATTAACCATTCGTCCTATACTTTATCCCCGATTTTTATTCCAAAATTAACTCATTTTTATCCCAAAAATCAACCCCTAATTTCCCAACTAAATTAATACCCCACAATTAATCCTAATTATTTAATTATATAGAATAATCCCAATTGTTTAATTAAAATTTATAACATCTCAATAAATATACAATAAGCTCAAAATGAAAAACTTATGCCAATTATAAAATAAGTCCCAATCATTAAATTAAAAAATGGTAACATCCCAAAAATATGAATAATCCCAATTGTTAAAACTTTTAATATCCCAAAGATAAATACTACCAAAACTTTTAATATTACAAAAAATGTGAATTAAATCTTATCCCAAAAATTGAATTAGTCCCAATTATCCCAAAAAAATATAAATTATCCCAATTAAAAAAAGATAAATCCCAATTATTTAAAGATAAATCACAACTATTTAATTCAATAGTTTACAAAAATCAAAATATAAAATAAATTCCAATCATAAGATAAATACCAATTACTTAATCATTAAACTTTTAATATCTAATCAAATAATTTGCAACAACCCAAAAAAAAAAATCTTATAATATCCCAAAAACACATTAATCCCAATTATTACTTATAACATGTATTAAACCCTTAATTAAATAAAAAGTTGTTTGCTAATTACCTAAATAATAAAAAAAATCGCTAATAAAACATTAAAATGTTGAAATCCCTAAATATAATTATATTTTGTTTATCTCATGTTTATTGTAATTATCTAATTTTTCTTCACTCAATTATGATATTAATTAAATCCTAATGATATATTTTTTTATTTTTTTACTGTGTATTTATTACCATTTATTAAAAGGTTTCATATCCTTAATTATCATAAATCTTAACTTAAATTAAATAAATATATTTTTATTCTCCCGAGCCATAATTAACTCAATCATAAATAATTAATTAATAATAGGAAAGAAGATTAATTACTAATAAAATATATAAAAAAGTTTTTTTTTTATTTTTTTATAAAAAAAGGTGGGAGCACATGAAGAGTTACCCTCTTTTTCTTCTTACTTAATTTTTCTATTTTTTTTTTATATTAATACTAGCGTCCAGACAGACACTCGCGTGCCCGTCTGTCCTCTTTTCTAATGCACACACGTAAAAATATAAAAAACAATTTTTTATTTAATATTAATTTAAATATTTAAATGGAAGTTAGTAAGTTATGTGAAAGATGATAGTTATAGTTAAATGGAAGTTATCGTGGAAGTTACAAATTTTAAAATTAGGGCAAAATGGGTAGAAAAAAAGCTACACCAAATCTATGTTTTGCCTTTATATTAGTATAGATATAGTTAATTATTGAAAGCATTAAAACAAAAAAGGAACAAAAAACCCCTCTTCTCCTTCTCTCGATTTCGATCCCAATCCCAAATAAAATTTACCAAGAAATAGCAAATAAAATTTAAACCCCAGAATTGTTATGGTGATACTTAGCAGGCATTAAACAAAAAGTAACATATTACAAAATAATTAAAGTGGTGAGGTGGAACTAACCTACGGGATCGAGGTTTATCCCGGTGAGCAAAATAAATAAGTTTTTTAGCTTTCTCCCTTCTTTTCTTGGTGTTCTGCCTTTCCTCTCTCTTCTTTTCTTTTCGTCCCTTGCGTTCTCCTTTTCCTCTCCCTATTTTTCTCCTTTTCCCTTAGCGCAAGATTCCGACCCCTCTTCCCCTTTTAGTGTTATTGTTCTTCAATGTGAAGAACAACAACTTTTTTTATACTGATTATTGTGAATTTGTGGGTGGGAAAGAATGTGGAAAACCAGCTCTATTTATAGATGAAAAATTAGGTCAGACATTGAATAAAATTTTTAAGTTTAGGAAGGTTTTAATCTGACCTGATTTTCCTCTATTTCTTGGAGCCCAAGCAAATGAATCTGGATGGATTCATGGCTTGGTGAATTCAAATAAAAAATAATATTTTAAATAAAAGAAATATCCTAATAATGATAATGAGAAAAAAAAAGATTTGATTGATTTTTATTTTTATGATTTTTTGAGATTTTTTCCATAAAAAAATGATTTTAATGAAAAAATCAAATTTTCAAAAATTCATTAAATAAAAATACGAAAATTAAAAATTAAATATTAAAAAATGATATTTTTGTAATCTTTTCATAAAAAAAACTTAGTAGTAAAGAAAAAATAAATAAAACATTAAAAATGTGAAAGGTGGGATTCGAACTCACAACCTCTCACACTTATATCCCTTATACACATTTCCTACCAATTGTGTCATTTTATTTATTCGAAATAAAGTGACATTAGCGAGTATTTACTAAAAAATTTAATAATAAATCCATGATAATATTAATACTAATAATAATATTAATTTTAACATTAATCCTCTAGTAACCCCACTATGACCCTAGTATAATTCGATTGAAAATTAATATGACCCTAATTAATCCCTATATATTAAAATAAAAATAATAATAATCTAACCCTATCTAAACAGATAACACTATCATACTTTATTCTACCAAAACAATCCCGTTACTACTTACTATTATTATATTTTATGAAGAAAACAAAATAGCAAAAAAAGAAATAGAAAGGTGGTCAAAATTTGGGGTACGACACCACTCTTAGATAGAGAACAAGGTGGCATGTTCATAGGTACTCTGCAAGGATCTTATCTTGAAATAATGGTAGGAAGTGCATCATCGAGCTTCTGTAACCTAGTGATAGTGGGAGAATTCCTCGAGTAGCCAGACTAGCGAGATTGAATCCCTCAGCAGTTCCTAAGAGGAAAAGGAGAATGAAACTAATGTTGTCATGCCAGGTGTCAGGCATTCTCATGGTGCACCAGAAAAACCTTATGATCTCCCATGTTTTCAGCAGCCACCATTTCCAGTGCCACACTATCCTTATAGGCACCCATAAGTTCTCAGAGTGCCATACCAACAACTCTCGCAAGTTAGACTTGTCTTTCAAATGAGAGTATTCACCCTTCACATATTTCTTGAGGTGTCCCTCCTATATTAGTCTCTCGATTTCCTTTTTGAGCTGGTAGTAATCTTCAGTATGGATGTTGTACAGGTGGAGAACCTTGTGTCAGATCTGCTTGCAGCGAGTATTTACGGGTGTGAAGTTCTCTATCACCTTACCTACTCTTTTGAACGTAATTTTTTCATTTATGGTTGAGGTGTAATTTCTCTTCCTCTGTTGATGTGAGCCTTTAGCCTTGGGAACATGCTCCTTGACATCGTGTGCCTTCTTTTTCAGTTTTTCCCTCCTCACCCTTTATGTAGCACGCTACTCTAGTGACCAATTATGCTAATAAAAGCGTTAACTTCTGGACGAGGGACTCGTTAAAGTTTACCGCCTTGAGTCCATTTTGGAATAGTTCCATAAACATTTCTTGGTTTAGTTGGACGACCATGATGATGGCATCATTAAAGTGGGCGAGGTAGTCCCTCAACGAATCTGATGGACCTTGGCATATGTTAAACAGGCTTGTGGTGGATATTTTCCTGTGGAGGCTGGCGAAGAACTAGTGTAATAGATTCTTTACTAGTTCTTTATAGTTGTTAATGGAGGCACAAGGTAAACCCATATACCATCAAAGTGTGTTGTCCCTGAAAGTTCAAGATAGCATCTTCCACGTAGGGAGTTATGAGCTCGTATGATAGCCATCTATGTATTGATGGAGTCGATGTGCTTGTATGGATCGTTGCACCCATCAAACTTGGCCAGGGAGGGAGGTTTGAAATCCTTAGGGACAAGCACCCCTCATATATTGTCTGAGAGTTTCTATGAGTCCAACAGTTCCATCTCCTTTAGGGGATTGGACTCTTGTTGGTGTTGTCTGATGTTGTGAACATCATCTTTCAGTGTCTGGTTATGACGGTTTAACTTGTCTATGAAAGCACGCATCTCCGCTAGGGTGTCAAAATCATTGCTACCGTTGAAACCTTTCGGTATAGGGGATATAACTCTCATGTTAACCATGACTGATAATGGCTAGGTGTAAGAGTAAAAGGAAGCATCTGGCAGGGTGATGATGGTGAAGATAGTGTAGCCCAAGTTAGTTTTATGAGGGGGGGGGGGGGGGGGGGCGCACAGTGGATGCCACTGTAATGGTAAAAAAGTACAAGTATGTGTGTGTTCCTCCTGCAAGGGCAGGGTCCTCAGAGGCCTTAGTTGGTATATTACGTTGTATGACAGTTAGGGCTTTCCCACAACGGTAAGAAGCTTTGTACGATAGGGTTTCATGGTGATTTTAAGAGTCTTGATCTTGTGAGATGAGAGGTTTTGTTATGTAATGATGTGCTTAGGCGTAAATGTATGAGGGGTGTAATCAGTATGAGTTACGATCTGTCCTTTCCTCCTTAGAGGGAGTTGTGTATATAGAGGCTTTTTTAGTCTAGGGTTTGGGTAACCCTGAGTGGCTAAAACTTCTCCCTCTTGATCAGGAGAAGTTATTGATAACCAATCTTTTCGGGAGTAATGTTGGAATGCCTCTCCCTTGGCTGACAACTTTGCACACTTAATTAGTACCCAAGGCGAGTCCTTAATTCATCTCCTATGTGATACCGCTTTTGGGCGAGGGCGCCCTAGCGTAAGACGCTCACAAATATAACACTAAAAAATCAATTTTTTAAATTATTAATTTGTAAATCAGATTGAAAGATTAACTGTTTATTGAGATGTTGGTGAAATAATTATTCCACATAAGTTGTAATAAACTCAAGTGAATATATCACCATGATTGGAAGGTTTAACCATGCTGAAAAATGGTACATTAAGTCTTCCACTACTGTTAGACCATTCAACCGTGGTGATATGTCTAAAAATATCTCAAAATAATGGCTTTGGACATCTAACACACGACCTCCACCTTTTACTACATGTATTGATATGTTATGCACTACTGTGTTTGTACCACTACTACTAGTCTGTGGTAGTACAAAGGGCACATCCAGCCATACCATTTGTTACCACGGGCAACCAACTGTGGTGAAATCCTTCTTCTAACCGAGGTAAAATGATCTTTTTGTAGTAGTGAATATATACATGAGAGTGATAATTGTTAGGTGCAGATTTTACCTAAAAATGACATATCTTTCTTTGCACTTTTTCTACTCAATTTTCTTGTTTTCATTAGTTTTACTCTTGATTGTTGTTTTTCTTCTATCATTGAGAATATACCTTTGGTGCTTGTAATATGTGTGCTATTGTGCAGGAAAAAGGCACTAAAGGATCAAAGTTATAAGACATAAAGAAATGGTGCAAGCTGCCAAAGAACAGAGGAAAACTGCAGAAAATTCGCTTTGCGAGCTACCTGGCGAAGGTTCGCTTTGCAAACTCTGGCGAGGTCTCCAGCGAATGGTCCCAGAATTTGGCAGGGGCAAAAGGCAGTAAAGTTCGCTTTGCAAACTGGAAAGCGAGTGTTCGCTTTGGGAGTGATCCTTCGCATTGCGAACTCACGAAAATTCTGTGGTGGTTTAATCTTATCAGAGTCACCTCAGGTGCCTATTTTTACCATTCGCTATGCGAATGAAGGGTTCGCTTAGCAAATATGAAAATTCCTTATGTACTATATAAGTAACTTTTCAGCTTTTTTAGGTTAGAATCTAGAAAATATCATAGAGAAATATTAGAACATGTAATTTGAAGATTAAAATTTATATCTCTTCATTTTCAAGGGAGAAAAGGTAGGATCTTTGATTTCTTGTTGGGAAAGGATGAAATCTTTTGATACCTATTGTATTTCATCTAATCTATGTTTGTGAACTAGTTTGGATTCTCTATTTTTGGTTGTCTTTGGTTGTTTATTTATTGGTCTTGACAAAACCTATTTCAAATCTTCAATCTTAGATGTTCATTTATAATGGAGCAAGCTTTTGATAATGTTTTGTGATTTGATATTCATTTGCATCTCAGCTTTTTAGCATTGTGTTGATTGTTAGTTTGAATAGCTTCTAATAATTAATGCAATAAGAGACCGCGATAGCGCTTGACAAACAATATCGTGAGGGTGCGTGAGAATAGTGACGAAAAACGACATTCACATTCATTTGGCAAATTAGTTAAATGCATGTAAAAAGGGTTAAACGTGTGTACTTATTTTGATCATTGGCTTTGTATATGAATTACTCATTGGTTTGATATTGATGTTATAGTAATATCTGTTGAGTCTTGAGGCCAGAGATGGATGTAGGCTTAACATTCATGTAGGTTTTACCGATTTTGTATTGATTGGTGATGCGCGAGAGCAATTATTGATCGGTATAAAAAAAATCATAATATGCGGGGACCGGGAGGATATGTATGTTGTGAGTGATACATGATGATATTAGGAGAATGTTTGATTTATGTATAAAATTGGTCAGAAGAATGCATGTGTTATCAATTGATGGGATCCAATTCCAACAAGGCTCCGTTTATAATTCAGTCTTTACTTTATATTTTCAGTCTTTACATTTTCCGCACTTGATTTTGGTTCCGTTTTAAACCAAAACTTTTGAACCATAAGCTTAGAAATATAGATACCGTCGAACGACATTCTTTCCCTCGTACTGATCCCTGTGGATACGACAAAACTGGGTTACTTAAATGTTTTTTCTTGCTGGTTGTAGCGTGATTTTTGTGGTCTTGAATCACGATCGCTTGGGTACTACTGTTCGATTCATTTTTTATCCTATTGAGCTGATTAAGGAAGGGAAATAGATGTCTCCAATTAACCCTGCTTGCATACTGAGTTTAAACAGCTGACTGTTAGTTTACAGATGTTATTAAGATGTGGGCCCCTCTTTGGTTTATTTTGTTAAGATTAGAATGTCTGGACTATTTGCGAGGTTTTTGGTAAGATGTTAGGATTTGGTGCTTTTGGGTTGATATATGGGGGTACTGGATTTTGGGTTGTTGATTAGTATGCTCGCTAAGATTTTTGCAATCTTATGCCTACGTATTCTCGTTTAACGAAACAGGGAAATCAGAGCGATTCCTCCTATTCTATGGGAGGAAAAAAGGTTGTTTTGGTGTCTTGTTCAAAGCCCAAGACGTGAAGCTAAAGGTGATTTGTATCTTGTTCAAAGCCCAAGATGTGAAGCTAAAAGGTTTTGGCTGAGAGAGAATTTGTCATCTCTAAAGAGGAGTTGTTGATGTTTGTATGCGGTGAGCAAGGCACAACTTTGATGCTAAAAGGTTGATTGATGATGCTCCGCAAGTGCACGGAAATATCGAAGTAATATAAAAGATTGTCGAACCCACATAGACCAATGTCAACCTACCGTTATCTATCGTTGCTTTGTAAAGCTAAGGCTAATGAATGATTGATTAAGGGAAAACTAAGACTAAAACTAAAATAAAACTAAGAAATGTAATTGAGAACAGAGAGATCGGAATGTGGATCCCGTGTACCTCAGGCACTCAGCAATTGATTGACGCTAATTTACGTATGTTCCATAGAAAATATTAGTTTAAAGACTCCGCCTCACACTCTCGTGTTATTGACTAAAGCCACATTTCCTAACCACTGGATTTTGCTCTCGCTCGCCCGTTCTAATTAGAAAACATATTTTGAAAATCAATTAGATCCTAATCGATACCTAAAGCGCTCTCGCTGTTTTTAGGATCAATGCCCCGTTCCCACTATTTGGTTTGATCCCCACGCTCTCGCAGTGCCGGCTCTAACTTTTACTTGCTTCTCACTCTCGTGACGAAACAGTGTTAAATAACCTCTCACTCTCGTGACGAAGTTATTTAAATTAAACTTGGAAACAAAGACCAAAACTGAATTTACTATAAGTTAACGCTAATTTAATTACCGAGTCCCGTCGAAACGACGATCCTCACAAACTAGACTCTAAACATTTAGCCGGACATGGAATTAAATGAAAACAACACAAAAATGGTAATTGAATTTGAAAGCATTACGATAATTAATTTATGAAAGCGATAAATAATAATAATAAGCAATGCGATAAAGAACCTGTAAAGACTTGAAGTAGAATGCGGAAATAAAAAACTTGAATTAACTTTAATAATGACAGCAAGCTTTTGATCCAAGCGTTACAAATTAAAGGCCCAAATACTAATGGTGTGGTAGTTCCTTGATGTGAGATAACTACCACTTTTACAATGGTAATTTACTGCCTAAAACTATGAACAGCGCTTTCGCGCATAAAAACTTGGATCCCGTAAAATGTCAAGAAATCTACTATATATAGAGGGAATTTTCGTTTTGCAACTTCCATGGAGCATAAATGAGTGGTGGAGAAAGTGGGAGTAGTGGGAAGTTGGAAAAGTAGTGGAGAGAATGTAGGAGAAAATGTTGAACGTGCAATAACTGAAATTTTGAAGCCTCGTGACCACGTCTGTGCTTAACGTATTAATTCTATTTTTGATTCCATGACGATCGTGAGGGGTTGTGACGGTCGTGATGAAATTTGTATCTGCCACGGTCGTGGTGGACCTGTGACGATCGTCACATCAGCAGAATTTGGATTCTTCTATTTTTCTTCTCTATTCTGCTCTTTTCTTGCATGTTTTGCTTCTTTTCTACACTTTGCATACTTTTGACTTGGAAATGGAATTACCTACAAAAACACTTAAATACTCTCGAGAAAATCGGATATTAGACGTAAACGGAATAAAAAAATAGCATAAATCAAAGTAAAAACATGATATATTTTCGTATTATCAAACTCCCCCACACTTAAACCTTTGCTTGTCCTCAAGCAAACCATGACTCGTAGGAAAAATAGTGCATACGGATACTCACCCTTGGCTACCAACTCTACTTCGGTTAAGTTTATGTCGATAGGTACTTGCTCACACACTAAGGATATCGTAACAACGCAACTCCGCTTTTGCGGTCATCAACCTCCATCTTATACAAACCAATCTGAATCATGTCATTATACTTATGCCTAGCTCACTTATCCTTCTTTTGTCCCTTTTCATTCTGGCACAATCACATTAAGCTCGTTATCCTTTCACACTCATGGTAGGATGGCCTGTTAGCGACTATGATCTCATTATTATCATTTTTTTTCTTTATTTTGGCACATTGTTTGAAATATCACTAAAGAAGTTTGCACCGTTGGGCTAAATGATCGGGTGAGGATCACTTAACTTAGAAGGAGCATTTCTTTTCATTCATTCATTTTTTTTTCTTTTCTTAATTTACCTTTTAAGCCTGAGATCATACACTTATTTGCATCGGCTTCCTACTTAGTGCGTGCTTAGGATGGTGCTGACTGCTAAATAAACTAATTAGGGACTACTAAAGGGGTGAGAACTTAAGGCTACGGCATAACAGGTACTCAAATCAATTTCCATAATTTAGAGGCCACGGTGTTAAGACGATACCGATCTTGCATAATTTTCCCAAGTCTCACAATCTAACCTCAATTTCGTCTGTAACCTAAGATTTTCAAAAGAAGCCATGTTTTTAACTCAAAATTTTTCAAAATATTCGGTATGGCTAAGAGAATGGGGAAATCGATAAACAACATAAAATCAGCATAAAGACTCAACAGCACATGCACAGACGCAACGAAACATTAAAACAGAAAAAATTTTAAAATCATGCTAGAAAACAGTAAATCTAACTAGAAAGCGGTAAAATGAAAGCGGTAAATGTTCCTCCCCCATACTTAAACCAAACATTGTCCTCAATGTTTTGATAAAAGGTGGTAGAGGAAAAATAGAACCTGTATGAATGCCATTGCGTGCTACCACGACCAAATTCACTATGATTCTTCCCTTGTTGTCCCTGTCTTCGCCGGCCACTTCTACTCCGGTGTCTTGCACTACGAGTTATCTGAATTTGCTCAAACTTCATTTTCTTGAAGTCGCTCATTATATTGCCTATTTCCGAAGGAAGTACCTGCAAAAATTGTTAGGAAAATACGGTGCGGTGTGTGCAGATGGAACTTGACCATGCAAAGAACAAGGAGGATGTAAGTTACGAACGGGAGAGACATGCTCTCTCCTATCATACTCATCATTGGTGTCACCACCAGCAGAGACATTCGCAGGAATGTCCGTGGGTACCAGGTCATTTTAAGGGTTGTCATCGAGAGATCTTTTCGCCTAAAAGTAGCTGCGACGTGACAAGCGATACAATTCTTTATTTTCTGCAAACTAAAACAATAAAAGGAAAGTGTTAAATTAAAAACTCGTGGGTTACCACCCACGCGGAGTTTTTTTTAACGTCGATAGCTCGACGGTTATGAGTGTCGATCTTCGGTTTCCATGGCCATTTATCAAGCCATCTCACATATCCTTCACCTTTCCTTTTCTTCCTTCTGTGGGGTGGTTCATTCTTTTGAACTTGTGGTGGTGGTTCTGGATCTATGCTAAGTACTAGCTTTTCTAGTTTGGCCTTAGTCATTTCATCCACCACCTTAAAGTCTAACCTTACCCTCTTAACACTAATGATTTCCTTAGTTTGGTCTTCAAATCTTCTCTTTTTATGCAAGACCTCAGACAAGGGTGCGTGGATAATTTTCCATACATGCACATACATTTTGGAGTCTGCAAACTTATACGGGAAAGGATATGGTGGGGTATATGGAGGGTGATCAACAATTCGTGCTTCATTCTCTACCTCTTCGATAACCTCGTTTGTGGATGGTGTTGGTGAATTTTTCTCAATCTCTACTTCTTCCTCACCAAAACTCTTCTCAACCTCAATATTACTCTCCTCGACCTCATTATCACTCTCCTCGGGATTCTCGATTTGTTCTTCATTAATGATTGTTACAACATCCACATGCTCCTCAAGGGAGGGTCCTATAGGTGTCAGTACAAGTAGTAAGATTTGGGTCTCCAATGCCTCAGTGTGAGTCACGAGGGACTCGACCATAGTGTTCATCCGCCTAAGGGTTTCAAAAGTATCGAGATGTTGTTTTCTAAGTTCTTCATTCTGGAGAGTTTGTGTCTCCACAAAGTGCTCCATCATAGATTCTAACCTCGAATTAGTTGTTGTTTCAATGAAATCCTCCATTAATGCTTCAAGGTTGGAATTGACGGATTCTTGTGGTTCCTCAAAATATTGGGAGTGGTAATTTGGGTGGAAATGAGTTAGTGTCGCGTTGAAATCCTCCATTAGTATTTCGAGATTGGAATTATGTGATTCTTGCGGTTCCTCAAAATTTTGGGAATGGTAATCATAGGAAAAATTTGGTTGCGGTTCCTCAAAATATTGGGAGTATTGCGGTTGATAATTGTAGAGAAAATTTGGGTGCGGCTCCTCAAGATATTGTGAGTGGTTATCATAGAGAAAATTTGGGTGATACATAGTTTTTAATTTTTAAAATTTTTTTTATTATTATATATTTTTTTTATAGGAGTGCCTTAGTCTATACGGTGCAACAACGGAATAACAATATTGACTGTTGGTCCCCGACAACGGCGCCAAAAACTTGATGCTCCACAAGTGCACGGAAATATCGAAGTAATATAAAAGATTGTCGAACCCACAGAGACCAATGTCAACCTACCGTTATCTATCGTTGCTTTGTAAAGCTAAGGCTAATGAATGATTGATTAAGGGAAAACTAAGACTAAAACTAAAATAAAACTAAGAAATGTAATTGAGAACAGAGAGACCGGAATGTGGATCCCGTGTACCTCAGGCACTCAACAATTGATTGACGCTAATTTACGTATGTTCCGTAAAAAATATTGGTTTAAAGACTCCGCCTCACACTCTCGCGTTATTGACTAAAGCCACATTTCCTAACCACAGGATTTTGCTCTCACTCGCCCGTTCTAATTAGAATACGTATTTTGAAAATCAATTAGATCCTAATCGATAGCTAAAGCGCTCTCGCTGTTTTTAGGATCAATGCCCCGTTCCCACTATCTGGTTTGATCCCCACGCTCTCGCAGTGCCGGCTCTAACCTTTACTTGTTTCTCACTCTCGTGGCGAAGTTATTTAAATTAAACTTGGAAACAAAGACCAAAGCTGAATTTACTATAAGTTAACGCTAATTTAATTACCGAGTCCTGTCGGAACGACGGTCCTCACAAACCGGACTCTAAACATTTAGCCGGACATGAAATTAAATGAAAACAACACAGAAATGGTAATTGAATTTGAAAGCATTACGATAATTAATTTATGAAAGCAATAAATAATAATAATAATAATAATAAGCAATGCGATAAAGAACCTGTAAAGACTTGAAGTAGAATGTGGAAATAAAGAACTTGAATTAACTTTAATAATGACGGCAAGCTTTTGATCCAAGCGTTACAAATTAAAGGCCCAAATACTAATGGTGTGGTAGTTCCTCGATGTGAGATAACTACCACTTTTACAATGGTAATTTAATGCCTAAAACTATGAACAGCGCTTTCGCGCATAAAAACTTGGATCCCGTAAAATGTCAAGAAATCTACTATATATAGAGGGAATTTTCGTTTTGCAACTTCCATGGAGCATAAATGAGTGGTGGAGAAAGTGGGAGTAGTGGGAAGTTGGAGAAGTAGTGGAGAGAATGTAGGAGAAAATATTGAACCTGCAATAACTGAAATTCTGAAGCCTCGTGACCACGTCTGTGCTTAACGTATTAATTCTATTTTTGATTCCATGACGATCGTGAGGGGTTGTGACGGTCGTGATGAAATTTGTATCTGCCACGGTCGTGGTGGACCTGTGACGATCGTCACATCAGCAGAATTTAGATTCTGCTATTTTTCTTCTCTTTTCTGCTCTTTTCTTGCATGTTTTGCTTCTTTTCTACACTTTGCATACTTTTGACTTGGAAATGGAATTACCTGCAAAAACACTTAAATACTCTCTAGAAAATTGGATATTAGACGAAAACGGAATAAGAAAATAACACAAATCAAAGTAAAAACATGATATATTTTCGTGTTATCAATTGACTCAACCTGGGTTTTCTTTCTGTCTTGTACAAAGCACAAGATTGAGGCTAAAAGGGATTTTGACTCAGCTGGGGAGAATTTATCTTGTATAAAGCCTAAGATGGAGGCTAAAATGGTTTGACTCAACAAGAGAGTACTTTTATCTGTCCTGTATAAAGCCCAAGACGGAGGATAAAAAGGTTGACTCAATCAAGAGAATCTGAAGGTGATTGACTCAACAAGAGAGTCTAAAGGTTGTTTGACTCAACAAGAGAGTCTTTTATACTCAACAAGAGAGTGATTTGCTGTCTCTTACGAAGCCCGAGATTGAGGCTAAAAGGAGATTGACTCAACAAGAGAGTCTTTTCTACTCAACAAGAGAGTGTTTTATATGTCTTGTACAAAGCCCAAGATGGAGGCTAAAAGTGGTTGACTCAAAAAGAGGGTCTTTTATACTCAACAAGAGAGTATTTTTCTATCTCCTACGGAGCCCGAGATGGAGGCTAAAAAGGAGGTTGACTCAACAAGAGAGTCTTTTATACTCAACAAGATAGTGATTTTCTGTCTCGTACGAAGCCCGAGATTAAGGCTAAAAGGAGATTGACTCAACAAGAGAGTCTTTTATACTCAACAAGAGAGTGTTTTATATGTCTTGTACAAAGCCCAAGACGGAAGCTAAAAGTAGTTGACTCAACAAGAGAGTCTTTTATACTCAACAAGAGAGTATTTTTCTATCTCGTACGAAGCCCGAGATGGAGGCTAAAAAAGAGGTTGACTCAACAAGAGAGTCTTTTATACTCAACAAGAGAGTGATTTTCTATCTCGTACGAAGCCCGAGATGGAGGCTAAAAGTGGGTGACTCAACAAGAGAGTCCGAAAAGGTTAGCTCTACTGTTGAGGATCATTTGTACAAAGCCCAAGAGGAGGTTGTCTTATTCCCGAAGGTCACTGAGATTCCTAGGCAGGTCCAAGTGTGGGGAACTCTTATGAGAGAGACTAGGATTCTGCTTATGTTTCGGAGGAACTTGAGAATGTCTTTGAGACTCAAGAGGTTTAGACTGTCCAAGTCTAGAGTTTTATCTTTTGTACTATGCCCAAGAGAAGGCACGGACATTAAGGATGAGTATCAACCCTAAAATGGCCAGAGTTTTGACGCTGGAAAGACTGCTCTAGCAAAGGATGACTGAGTTCTGTCCTATACCTTTAAGAGGTCGCCAGGGTCCTTATATTAAGCCCAAGAGAAGGCATGAGAACTTCTAAGAAGCCGAAGGGTCCTTGTACAATGTCCAAGAGGAGGCGGGGATGCTTTTAGGAAGCCTGTGGGTCCCTAAACCACGAGAAGTTCAAGACATGCTATTCACAGAGAATAGATCAAGCCAGGAAAGTTTGAGGATTTGGAAGAAACTCAAGAGATGCCATTCACGGAGAAAAGATCATCTCTGGGGAGTTAGAGTTTCTTTGACAATTTCTAAGGGTGACAGTCTGAGAAAAGGTTCACCAAGAATACTGCCTTTCTCTTTGTTCCATATTGTTTAACCCCAAGAGGAGGGAAGACTGTATCTGGAATCCTACGGGGGATCTAGTTTTGTTTGTATTCAAGAGTGACCAACAGGGCTTTACCTAGTACTAGACGTAGTTGCCGGGGAAAACTCTACATAACTATACTAGTATTACACAGTGGATATGTGACAAGTATATAAAAGGATGTGAAAGAAGACTTACAGTGAAACAGCCCCACAATACAGTTATATAGATATGAAAGCGGTAAATGAAAGCGGATAAACACTTACCCGTTGTAGAGCTTCCATGCTGTTGTTAGTTGTTCAACAAAGAAAAGTTTGATAACAACATATATTTGGATTCAAAATCAAAGGAGAAAGTGTTTTGAAAATATTGTTGGGGCTTACAGCTCAAGGAGAGGCCCAAGGTTTTATCAGTGATTGCACTGTTGTTTTGAATTTGTACAGGGACTTATACAAGTGACTGAGGCCCAAAAAAGGGTTTCTGTACAAAGGGATGGGTCTTACACTCTCTCAAGAGGCCCAAAAGTGTTTAAAGAAAATGAATGGGGCTTATAACACGAGGGTAGGCCCAGATGATTTGATTTTTGAACTGGCGATTGCGCCGAGATTTTTCTTTTAACGCAGAGGGACTTATACAATACCTGAGGCCCAAAAAGTTTTGGTTAAAAGGGGGTTGGGTCTTACACTCTATTAGAGGCCCAAAAGTGTTATTTTTGTACAAGATATGGGGCTTACAACTCAAGGAGAGATCCAGATGATTTTTGTTAGAAAGACGACGATCGCGCCGAACTTTTTGACGGTATCGGGACTTATACAATACACTGAGGCCCAAATCATTTTGGTTTTCAAGAGGGGTTGGGTCTTACACTCTAGTAGAGGCCCAAAGAGTTTGAAAAAGATTTGTGAGGGTGAAAATCAAAGAAACCCTAATTTTGTTTTCCTTTAAAAGTAAATATTTAAAGAAAATCAATAAATGATAAAAATAGCAAATAAGTTTGGATAAACCACTTGTGATTTTTGTTTAAGGTTTGAAAAATGAGGTTTTAATCACAAGATGATTTAGAACTCATTTGGTTTTGATTTTCAAAATAAATATTCACTTTTAAATGTTTAAAAATAATTAAAAATGAATTTATTCACAAAATACCAATTATATTAAATAAATAATATAAATTTGATTTTTTTTGTGGAATAAAATATTTCAACATTTTTGTGATTTTTCAAAAAAAGAACCAATAAAAATTGATAAAAATTGAGTGAGCAATTAATTTTTCAAATCATTAATAAAATGATATGAAAAAAAATAAGAAAATAGGAAAAAGTGATAAAAAAAGAGGTCTGGGGCGAGGGGGATTTGAACCCCAGACCTCTCGCTTGCCAATACTCACAAACATACTAGTGTTTCCACTAGGTCGCAATGCCAATTCATTATATACATGGCAAATGAAAAACATAAGGCAGACTTGGTTGGAAAACCTGAAGAATGGTGCCATGGCCATCTTCTTCCTCGAGCTCGTGCATGAAGCACCCTATCTCACTCGTCTCTCATCCATTTGACATGATTCAAACACCAAACTTATGCGCTTTTTTAACAAGGATCATGATGGCAATATTCAATTTTGTTGAAATGGATTGAATCTGAACATAACAAGTTAAAACCTGAAGAACCCTAAAATTGGCATGAACTCAAGGAAATCCTATATACAAATTGTAAACAATAATTGATTGAGGGGAAACACTCAACATATGATGACAAGCAATTGGCAAAAGTATCATGCGAGGAAATATGCATGGATCATGAAGATGTAGTTTTGAGGCTTACCTTGATGCAAGCTGAAATGGAACTCTGCACAGATGGTGTTCCAGAAGTGATTTGATGATCCCTACAGCTTCAATGGATGTTGTTGAGTAGATTTCAAGCCTTGGAACACTTTGAAAATCTTTGGATCAAGTTGGAGGAATCCAACTGCAGAATTGAGGCATAATGGCTTGGTTGAAGAGTGATTTTCAGCTAAAGGTGTTACAGAGATGGTTTAAGTGTTTGAACACCTCACATACATCATATGTGATGTGTTTGAGCAATTGGAATGGATTGCTTAAGGCTGCAACTCAAAACCCGATGGTGGTTGCTCAAAAATAAAGGAATTTTGCACTTAAGAGATAATGAGAGAAAGCAATGTTGTAAGTTGCTTTGGGGTCCTTTGAATGATCAATTGGAACCTCTATTTATAGGTGATCAACTCTTGTCTTGGAGGAATAGTGAATGGCTACTGGATTAGATCACATTCAATGACTTTGGCTTAGTGGCATTTCTTCTCATGCAAGGCAACCTAGCCCCTCCCAAGAGCAGAGCTATGTCTTGACCAAATCCATATTCTTCAGATGTTTTTATTGTTGTTTAATCAGAGAACTTGACTGAGGAGAGTGAGAATCTTGAAAGTGTACTATTCCACATTAATGCCCTTGAATTCAAGGCATAATATGCCAAAATACATTGATCTCAAGTTGGAAGATCCTTTGGCTTTTGGACTCAGCTTTGCAAGTTAGATCATTTGGATTACGATCAGATTAGATGACTGTAGCATAGGGATCATTGGTCTTGAGTCAGAAATCGTGTAAAGCAAGCAAAAGTGCAAACTGATTTTTCCAAAACAGTTGCAGCAGCATGACTTTGGGCATGGATTTTTCTTGGCTCAAGTTGGATCAATTCATGCTATTAAGCTCTTTGAATTCTTAGCAACATATGCAATAACATTGATGTTTACCTTTGGAATTGATTCCACTTCCAACTATGTGAAAAAACCTCACAAGTTTTGGTGTTTTCAACAAAATCTGTCTTGGACCGAATTTTGTCTAAGTGTTGAAAAAGTTGTACTTTCATGTTTTTAGTGATTTTGATTCAATCATAACTCAGAATCCACAATGAATTGGAGTGAGGTGTAGTTGAAGCTTTTGTAGAGTGCCATGAGAGCTACAAATCCAGCTTTGGACCAACCAAAATGATTGCTTGGATCACAAGTTATGATCCTTGGAAGTTGGTACCCTAGCCACTTTGTTCCATAACTTAGAAAATTTCTAAGTTTTTTATGGTTACCCCTTTTACAAGTTATCCCAATTTTCTTGATTTTTCTTGATGAATGATGATTCCAATCACACATTAACATCATTTTAGGGTTAGGGAACCGTAATTGTGAAAAATCTCAAAAAGTCAAAGTTGACTTTTGTGCACAGTTGACTTTTTATCAGATGAACTCCAAACTGTGCGATTCTCTATGAAATCAAGTCCTTGACCTAAATCAAACTTAATGGATTGATTTCATAGGTGTTATAGGGTGTATTGAATCATGTCCCAAGGTTTGGGAGCATGCCTGGGTTAAAAGTCAAAGGCACAGTTGACTTTTCCCACGAAACCCTAATTGTGGTTCTGATGAAATTGAAACTTGTGAATCAAGCTTCTTGGATTAATCCATTGTTGCAAATGGATTAATGTGGTATATGGGAGACCCTCAAATCATGTCTTGAGGTCTTGGCTCATGTTTTGTCCCAAAAGTCAACTTAGGGGTGAATTAGGTCAAGAAACCCTAATTCCTGATTTTTTATGAATGCCTCCCTTGAGATTAAGTTGACTTGATGATTGGGGTTATGAGGTCCCATGGAGTATTTTAAGTTATGCTTTGAAGTATTGGCTCATGCCCAGAGGAAAATTTCCACCTGGAGGCCCTGGTCGACCAAAACCCTAATTTGGTGACACTGATGATCTTGAGACTTGATCCACCTCGAATGCTGCAGCCTTGTGCTTGATTCTTGATGTGGGAGTCCTCTTGATCCTTTGTGGGTGTTTGAGAGGTTAGACAAGTTGAAGATCATGTCCTTTCTTGATTGATCCTTTGTCTAAAGGCTCTGAGAGGGCTTGAAACCCTAAGTTTGATTGTAGTGAATGCTCACCCATCTTTGGGGAGACTAATGAGTGTCGCACCCTAATTTTTGACCCTAAAATTTGGTACTTTTCCATGTCGTATATTTCGTACTGATCTATTTTAGTGTACTCGATTTATTTTTTCGATCACTTGCGCGTCTGTTTTTTAATTTATTTGGGGTCCGTTTATTTTACTTTTTAAACTAATATTATTTAGAATAAATAATTATAGTAATTAGCATTTTATTTTAAATATTTATTTTTACTTTTATTCTTATTTTTAATTTAAATAATGTTTAGAATAGATAAATAGGATAATTAGTATTTTTATTTTATTTTATTTTAAATATTTATTTTTATTGTTAACTAATATTGTTTTTCATAAATAAATAGGATTTTTAGTTTCTGTTTTAAATTTATTTTAATTGAATTGTTTAAATTTTATTTAGTTTTAAGTTTATTTAATTTTTAATATTATTTTATTTTGAGCCTTAAATTGGATATTAGGAACAATATTGACAATTTAAAATTAACCCTAATTTGATCCCTATATATACACATGTTATCGTTGCTGAAAAGGGACCGGGGGAAACAGAGAAAAACTGCGCGTTGAGTTCTGATACTAAATAAGAGGTATTATATGCTGCCACTGTTCATTAACATTATATAAGGATATATGGTTTTAATTCCAAAGGTTATCATACAATACTAGTATATCATAATACTTTTCTGAGCGCAGCATGCATGTCGTAACTCGCCGCCGCACCGTCGGTTTTTTTCTCTTAACTTACAGTTTGGCTTAAAGTTCCTGTTTTTCACATATATAACTTTTTTTTTAGAAAATCACATACATAACTTGTTGTCACGTTTTGATATATATATATATATATATATATATATATATATATATATATATATATATATATATATGAATAATGTTTTGCAATATAATCTAATTGTATTTTAGTTTTTTTTATTAATCGAATCGAATTATGTCGATACGCTATTTGCATATTTGTCTGCATGATACGTGACATTTGTGTCGGTTTGATCCGGTTGCGATGATCGCGTTAGCAATATTATTGGGTTTTTATCAAATTTAAAAATTTCTTTTTCTTTCTGTTGCTTTCTGTTATATTTAGATCCACACGATTTAGATCCAGATTGCGATGATCACGTTAAGTGTAGCAACCTGTTGATTAATTTTTATTGGTTTACTTGCATTGCGTTTCGATTTTGTGCACACGTCCGATGGTTTGGTCTAGCGGTAATCCGCCTATTTTACACCAACCAATTCGTGTTTCGATTTGCAACTTTGTGTCTTAATTTGATTTTTATTATGTAGTGGCTTATCGATCCGGTTGCGATGATCACAATTTTCGCGTCAGCAACATTGTTGATATTTTTTAACACGTTAAATTTATTTTTTCTATGCACTTTTTATTTTATAATTTTTTAGATCCGCACATTCTTAATCCCTATTGTGATGATCACGTTAAGTGTAGCAAGGTAATGCGATTTTCATCGATTTTTATGCGGAACTATATTTGTTTATCGTTGCATTTCGATTTCGGAGGTAAAATCTAATTTAACTTTCGATAACCGTTTGAGTGCTTATAGTCATTTGCTCGGCTTTTGATAGAGTGATTCCTACATGAATCCACTCTTAGTTAGCTTCAAAGCTAAATTCAGTTGCCATTTGATTTCGGTTGGTTTTGGACCCACATTTACTTGTTTAGTATTTCAATCATTTTCTTACTTCCTATTGATAAAATGTATCCCTCGCCCTCATGTGTAATTGTCATTTGTTTTTACTGTCTCTTTTTCTTTTGATAGATAATTAATAAATAAATAAAAAAAGAACAAAAATGAAATAAAATCAATCCTTCATAAAAATAATCAAAGAATTTGGTCAACACCAAGTTCCATTTTCAAAAATATTGGTAAACACCAATTGAACAATCAACCCAAGCATCCTTGATCCATATATCAAGTCATACCCTTAACAAACAAACAAATAACATAACATTAATAAAACAAGAGGTCCCTGTAGAGTACTATAGACGTTTAGGATGCTAACACCTTCCCTAATCGTAACCAACCCCCGAACCTTAGATCTCTTATTAGGTTTTTCGATCTTTAACCCTTTCCTTTAGATAAAATAAAGACCGGTGGTGAACATTAAGATTTGTGATCCTAGTTAACATAATAGCTATGGTATCCAATTTTCACCGTGACAGAAATGGCGACTTCACTGGGGATTGAGGGTTTCCCCTAACTTGTTTATATCTATGTTATTTATTTGCTTGTTTGCATGTATATCTTTATATCTGTATATATACCTGTTCTGCTTGGGTTTTCTGTGTGCAGGGTTGCTACTTTGTGTGGTGAGATAAGTCCTAACCCGGACTTGAGAGCACATATAAGATAGGATCGTGGATATAATTGAGGAGATTTCGAGGAAGTAATTCTAAAGAAGTCGATTTGATTCCACACTCAGTTGAGGCCCTCTCGAAGGTGGTATTTGTTGAACGAGCTATCGTGAATACATTACTACTTTCGACCTAGGAGCCCGGGATATTGAGAACCGTAGTTACCTTTAACCCAACTTGGCCTTTTAGGATGTAGTGCGATGAGTATGAGGGAGTAATTCCGAAATGGTTGATACGCGATACTACACTCAGACGAGATTCTCTTGAGAATATTGTTGACTACCAAGTAATTGGGAAATCGATAATATCCGAAAGATGGGTTGTAGACTCTGGGAACTTTGTAAAACCCGTTCGGCAGGTACAAATAAACCTCTAGTACATACCTTGGGAATGGTAGACCATGGCTCCATGCTCGTGATCTTCAAACCTAAGCCTTGGCTTGTTTGCCTGTATATGTGTATATGTGTATACCTGTGTTTATGCACCCATTCATGCATTCATGAATAGCCCTTTGGTTTCAAGCAACTCAATTGTTCTTTCCCTTGCAAAATCAATAAAATCATGGATTATAAAATGAAACTTTTTCAGTCTTCAGAAATGTTTGCGACCTACTTTTGAGTTCCTTGAAACCATTACATTGCATTGCATATCATTTGCATCTTTGCATGATCATTTGCATGCATCCGTTGTCCAGCAACTCACTTCCAGTTGTCTCTATCTTCCAGTATCACCTGTGAGTCGTCAAATTGATTCCTCGACACCGATACCGGACTAGAGCTAACTATAGACGCATAATGTCAGAGCAAGAAGCACACAATGCTGAGATCCGAATGGAGATCGACGACCTTAAGTCAAGCATGGCAAAGCTCACTGAGATGCTCCAAGTTTTGATTGCTAGAGGAGAACCACCTCAAAGGACTGTCATTCAGGAAGTTTCAAATGCGGATCCTCATCCTGTTCAGGTGCAACCTTCAACTTGGCCAGAGTTTGGTTTACCTCCCAACTACTCACCACTTCTTGCATCTACTGGTATGATTGGTCAGACTGCCTGACCAGTTTTTCAAGCTCCTATTTTTGCCGAGCCTCAACCTATAGTTCAGACTACTCAGGCTCCTTTTGAGAACCCTCTCTATGAGTACAATGCTGCCAGTGCTCAGGGTGAAGACTGTGAAGACTTTGTTGAACCTGAGGTTGTCCGTGAACAGTTCAGACCATAGACAAGAGACTCTGAGCCGTTGAGGGTGCTGATTTCTTTAATGTGGACGCAGACAACATGTGCCTAGTTTCTGACTTTATTATGCCTTCCAAATTCAAGACTCCCGATTTTGTGAAGTACAAAGGTGATTCTTGTCCAAGAGCTCATTTGGTCATGTATACCCGAAAGATGGCTGCTCATGCCAAGAATCAGAAGTTGCTTATCCATTGTTTTCAAGATAGTCTGAGTGGAGCTTCTCTCAAATGGTATATGAATCTTGAACAGAACAGTATTCACTGTTTCCAGGATCTTATTAATGCTTTCATGAAGCAATACAAGTATAACCTCGACATGGCTCCTGATCATCGTCAGCTTCAAAATATGTCTCAGAATGAGAAAGATTCTTTCAAGGAATATGCTCAGCGTTGGAGAGAACTCGCTTCCCAAGTTGAACCTCCACTAGTAGAGAAAGAATTAACTGGATTGTTTATGGACACCTTGTCTCCATTCTACTGGGAGAAGATGATTGGTAGTGTTTCCTCCAATTTCACTGATTTGATTACTATTGGCCAAAGACTCGAGGAAGGACTTAAGAAAGGTAAAGTATCAAAGACTGCTGAATCTTCTAATGGTGCGAAGAAATCCTATGGGAACTTCCAGAAGAAGAGAGAAGATCAGACTAATGTCGTCACATTTGAAACAAGAGGGCCTCGTCCCCAACCTCATTATGCTAATCACCCTGCTGTTGCTGTTGTTATTCCCATGATTACTGCTCCACGATCGGCTCAAGGTCCGGCTGTTAGACAAAATCAGTACCGTAATAGGAGTCATTTTGATCTTATTCCAATGACGTACACCGAATTATATCCTGGTCTGGTCCAGAAAGGTTTGATTACTACTAAGGCTTTGCCTCCTCCTTCAGATCCACTTCCACCTGGATTCAGATCTGACCTCCACTGTGCATTCCATGAAGGTGTCGCCGGCCACGACTTGGAACATTGCTATGCACTAAAGGCTAGAGTGCGTGACTTGATTTAGGTCGGAATCATCAACTTTCGTGACACCAATCCTAATGTCCAGGCGAATCCTCTGCCAGAGCATGCCAAGTGAAGCTTAAGTCGACTTCAGCCAACTATCTTGCTAAAAGCCAGTGTTTCAGACAGGACAACTCACTCTTGTTTATGATTAGTCACTAGACCATGTTTCTTATTGTTTACATTTTCCTTATTTGTATTAGCTGTTTGCTTTCGATTTATGTTTGTACTTTCATAATTAATAAAATGAGCATTGCAACTTTTGGATTCAATTTCATTTGCTTTTGTTATTTACATCTTTACGCTTTATCTAAAACAAAAAAAATAAAAAAAAAATAAAAATTTACTTTCTTTTCGATTATGCAGAGATTGGAGGGAGGATGATGAATACAAAATACTCATAATTGTTGTCTGTATGCTTTCAAATCAAAACTTTGCTGAGGATGTAAGGCATGGTTTCAATTCTCAAACAGTGGAGAAATAAGGAAGATAACCCTTTGTCTACCCCTTTGAGCCTTGAAGTAGGAATTTCTTTTCTTTACAAATAAAAACCCGCAATCTTAACCTGGGGCAGGGTAGTTCTCAGTTAACTTAATTGTGCATTCAAATACAAAAGTTTACATTCATAGTTTTCCTTCGTGCACAACAAGCAAGTGTCGAAGATGTCTTTCAAATCGGAAGCCGATGATGGTTCACCGTAATCATTAAGTCAGGCATTCACAGTTTTTTAACTCTTCCAAATTAAATGAATAAATGTTGTACAAGTTGTTCCCAAAGTGATAAATAAAGAAGAATCATCAAGAAGTCCATACTCAAAGAATGAGCCGAGTCCCTTTCAAGGCAAAAGCCAAGAAAGATGGGAAGCTCATGACCTTACTTTATACAAAGAAAAATAAGAACAAGCTTGTATGACAACCAAATGTTGTAAGGAAGCAATGAACGCCATCTCAAGCCCATTGACTTCTGAACCATCATCATTACTATCATCGGTGCAATTTCCAACCTATTGGAACCTGAGTGCATAATTTGAGTTAACTGAGCGTATGACTGAAGATCATCACGAAGATTGGGTGGGTACAAATAAACTTTGAGCCTTTATCCTTTGTTTCTTAAACCATGAACCAGGCCACGTTACAACCCTCAAAAGACCTAATTGAAATAAGGCTATTTTGAAAGCATACTACAGCAAGGTTGCGTAAACTGACTCCTAAAGATCTTTGCAGATCATTTGTTTTGGCGTTACACCTTTTTGCTTTACCTTTCACTTTTAATGTCTTGAACCGCCATGTTCTGACTAGTGACTCATATACTTTTTCATTTTTCAAAAATGATTTTGATTTTAAAGGTTGCATAAATTTTACATTTACGATGTTTGTATGAACCCTTTTGTTTGCAAACTGGCTTCCTTTTAAGGAATTTTCAAATAGTTGAGAAACTTAGTCGGTGATCTAATTAGGGGCAAGTTCTTTCCATATCTTGTTGAAGAATCAGTTCAAGATTTATTGTTCAGGTACAAGTCCTTCTCCGATTTGGTTTATTCAGAAAATTTTCAAGACTCATGCTGGGGCAAGCTTTCCAAGAGCACAGTAATTCAGCCATTTCCAACGTCAATCTAGTTAAAGCATTGAATAGTTTACCTACAACAGTCAGCTAACCTGGGGCAGTTTACTTGAGAATTTCCAAGCAGCTTTCCATCCTTCCTACAAGGATCAACAAATTGATAGTTTACCAGTCTGGTAGAGGTGTGCTCAGTAGCAACATCTTTAGTCTAAAGCAGAATGGCAATGATCTCCGTGTTGAGGAATCAATCTTCCAGTTTTGTCTTCTCCACAGAAGAGTCGAGCCGTGTCGTCGACGTCTGCATTTACATCTGCATTTGATCATATATCATCAGCATAATTCATATACATATGCATAGAAAGAGTGTCATCCTCATTTGCACCCATTTGCATTCTCCATAGGTCGTGTTATTATCCACGTCTTACCTTGTGGTCAAAGTCCAACTTACTTGGCACCTACCAAACAGAAATTGTTGTACCTATCTGATGTTATTCTGGATATGTACTTTTGTTCTGATGTTCTTCCAGAACTCCCTCTGTGTCTATCTGACGTTCTTCCAGATACGACTTTGCGTCTGATGATTTTCCATATGTGTCTCTTGTTCTGATGTTCTTCCAGAACTTATCTGATGTTTTCGCAGATATACCCTTTGATTCTGATGCTTTTCCGGAATCTATCCGATGTTCTTTCGGATACGTACTTTTGTTCTGATGTTATCCCAGAACCTTCTGTGTCTATCTGACGTTCTTCCAGATACGACGTTGCGTCTGACGTTTTTCCAGATATGTACTTTTATTCTGATGTTCCTCCAGAACCTGTCTGACGTTTTTCCAGACATTCATATCGATTCTGATGCTTTTCCAGAATCTATCCGATGTTTTTCCGGATATGTCTCTATTTCTAATGTTCTTCCAGATTGAGTCTTTGTTATCTGATGTTTTTCCAGATATATCGCATTGTTTATTCTGATGCTTTTCCGGAATAACATTGCTTTTACCATCTGATGCTCTTCCAGATATGACCTTGTTTATCTGATGTTTCTTTCGGATATGTGACTTCATTCTTACGCTTTTCCAAAACCCTGTTTGTGTCTATCTGACGTTCTTCTAGATATGACCCTGGCTTATCTGACGCTCTTTCAGATATGTCTTCCAAATCTTTACTTGTACATTTAATGCTTTTCTAAATGTTTCGGGTGTATCTTCAGGATCTCTGTCTTTCATTTCATATCATATCATATCATAAGACATCTTAGGGCCAAAAATTGCGCATGTTTGTATTTAAGTCTCTCCTATCTCATCGAGATGAAGATTTCAATCTCCATATCTCCGGATAGAAGAAACTTAAATAGGGGCATCTGTCACACCCTAATTTTTGACCCTAAAATTTGGTATTTTTCCATGTCGTATATTTCGTACTGATCTATTTTAGTGTACTCGATTTATTTTTTCGATCACTTGCGCGTCTGTTTTTTTTATTTATTTGGAGTCCGTTTATTTTACTTTTTAAACTAATATTATTTAGAATAAATAATTATAGTAATTAGCATTTTATTTTAATTTTATTTTAAATATTTATTTTCACTTTTATTCTTATTTTTAATTTAAATAATGTTTAGAATAGATAAATAGGATAATTAGTATTTTTATTTTATTTTATTTTAAATATTTATTTTTATTGTTAACTAATATTGTTTTTCATAAATAAATAGGATTTTTAGTTTCTGTTTTAAATTTATTTTAATTGAATTGTTTAAATTTTATTTAGTTTTAAATTTATTTAATTTTTAATATTATTTTATTTTGGGCCTTAAATTAGATATTAGGAACAATATTGACAATTTAAAATTAACCCTAATTTGATCCCTATATATACACATGTTATCGTTGCTGAAAAGAGACCGGGGGAAAAAGAGAAAAACTGTGCGTTGAGTTCTGATACTAAATAAGAGGTATTATATGCTGCCACTGTTCATTAACATTATATAAGGATATATGGTTTTAATTCCAAAGGTTATCATACAATACTAGTATATCATACAGCGCAGCATGCATGTCGTAACTCGCTGCCGCACTGTCGGTTTTTTTCTCTTAACTTAGAGTTTGGCTTAAAGTTCCTGTTTTTCACATATATAACTTTTTTTTTTAGAAAATCACATACATAACTTGTTGTCACGTTTTGATATATATATATATATATATATATATATATATATATATATATATATATATATATATATATATATATATATATATATATATATATATATGAATAATGTTTTGCAATATAATCTAATTGTATTTTAGTTTTTTTTATTATTCGGATCGAATTATGTCGATACGCTATTTGCATATTTGTGTGCATGATGCGTGACATTTGTGTCGGTTTGATCCGGTTGCGATGATAGCGTTTTCGCGTTAGCAATATTATTGGGTTTTTATCAAATTTAAAAATTTCTTTTTCTTTTGGTTGCTTTCTGTTATATTTAGATCCACACGATTTAGATCCAGATTGCGATGATCACGTTAAGTGTAGCAACCTGTTGATTAATTTTTATTGGTTTACTTGCATTGCGTTTCGATTTTGTGTACACGTCCGATGGTTTGGTCTAGCGGTAATCCACCTATTTTACACCAACCAATTCGTGTTTCGATTTGCAACTTTGTGTCTTAATTTGATTTTTATTATGCAGTGGCTTATCGATCCGGTTGCGATGATCGCAATTTTCGCGTTAGCAACATTGTTGATATTTTTTAACACGTTAAATTTATTTTTCTATGCACTTTTTATTTTATAATTTTTTAGATCCACACAGTCTTAATTCCTATTGCGATGATCACGTTAAGTGTAGAAAGGTAATGCGATTTTCATCGATTTTTATGCGGAACTATATTTGTTTATCGTTGCATTTCGATTTCGGAGTTAAAATCTAATTTAACTTTCGATAACCGTTTGAGTGCTTATAGTCATTTGCTCGGCTTCTCATAGAGTGATTCCTACATGAATCCACTCTTAGTTAGCTTCAAAGCTAAATTCAGTTGCCATTCGATTTCGGTTGGTTTGGGACCCACATTTACTTGTTTAGTATTTCAATCATTTTCTTACTTCCTATTGATAAAATGTATCCCTCGCCCTCATGTGTAATTGTCATTTGTTTTTACCGTCTCTTTTTCTTTAGATAGATAATTAATAAATAAAAAAAAGAACAAAAATGAAATAAAATTAATCCTTCATAAAAAAAATCAAAGAATTTGGTCAACACCAAGTTCCATTTTCAAAAATATTGGTCAACACCAATTGAACAATCAACCCAAGCATCCTTGATCCATATATCAAGTCATACCCTTAACAAACAAACAAATAACATAACATAAATAAAACAAGAGGTCCCTGTAGAGTACTACAGACGTTTAAGATGCTAACACCTTCCCTAATTGTAACCAACCCCCGAACCTTAGATCTCTTATTAGGTTTTTCGATCTTTAACCCTTTCCTTTAGATAAAAAAAGACCGGTGGTGAACATTAAGATTTGTGATCCTAGTTAACATAATAGCTATGGTATCCGATTCTCACCGCGACAATGAGGTATGATGGTCCATCCACATTGTGATGATGATTTTCACAATGATGGGAATCTTGGTGGTCAAAATTTGGGGTATGACATTATTGTGTTACAGTTTCAACAAAATGGCGTCGTTGTCGGGGATCGGTGTTTAGATATTGAATCGCATTGTGATAGTTTTTATATTTTTGAGCTTTGTACATTTGTTTATATTGTATGTATTTGTTTTCTTTTATGTTTTCTTTAGTGTGATCAGGAATGATGAGAACTTCTAGATTGGTTTCTATTTGTATAAAAGTATTCAATGAAGCTTCGACTGATTCTGGATGGATGTTGAGTGTTGAAAGTATGCGAGGTAAATTGTACTACTTTATAGAATGTTAGATTTATTTAAGAATTTTGTGCTTTGTGCAAATATGTATTCTTGTTTCATTTTGCAACTTGTTTGAATGCTTGTTTCACTTAGGTCCAAAAGCCACAAATTGTGAGAAACCTCCATTGTTTACTATATGGTAGGATGACTGATAACTTTGTTTAATTCGTTTGATTCATGCTTTATCTTTTGATTATTGTGATTCTGTGGAAGCATTAGAAATGATCAAGGCATTTGTTTATATTGAGCACAACCGTATCCAAAAGTACCTTACCCGTGAGTAGAGAGAATTCGTTAACCCCTTTGTGCCTAAACAGTTTAGATCGCATTTTAGTGATGAACTTGGTTTGTGTACATAATTTGAAAGTTTAGTTCATCATTGAATTTTGTGAGGTTCTAAAAATTTCTTCTTGAACCTTTGAACATTTTTTTTATTGATTTCCTTGCCTTAAAAAGCAAGGAGCATTCACTTAAGGTTTGGTTGAATTTAAGTTGGGGAGAATGAAAAAGAAGAATGGTAGGTTGCTTAAACTTTTGAAAAATTTCAAGCAAGCATGAAAAGAAAAAGTGTGCATATGAATGTGAAAAACAAAAGAAAAAGAATGCTTGCTTGAATGAGAAAAATAGAGAATGAAATAATTGTGCATAAGGAAGTTTGAGAAGGTTTGTGATAAAGGAAGGAAAATGGTGAATGAAGTTGTGACGTGTAAATACTTTGTATAGTGAATGTTCTTTTTGCATCGGCAATTTCGATTCAATGGCCTTTAGAAATGTCCCTTTGTTGTGAACCCGACCAAGCTACAACCTTTAAAGCCTTTAGTGATCTTTTTGCTTCCATATTTTCATTTTTTGATTGTTAGATGTTGTATGAATTAGATTGCTATTAGCATTGTTTGTCAAGTGAGTGAAATTTCCCCGTGGTTGCAAACGCGTCAATTTCTTCATTCTTATTCTGAAGAGGAGTGTTAGAGTGATTCAAGTATGAAAATTTAGTTGTCATTTGAACCATTCCATGATATTTGTTTAAGAACTTAATTCTTTGTCATTGTTCGATTCTATTGAGTGGTGAACGTTGCTTGTGCGCATTTTCATGCTTGGTTAAATCTTTTCTTCGTTGAATCTTATGCTTGAGCAAATCCTCTTGTTTTAATGAGGGGCATACTTTGCTTAAGGACAAGCAAAAATCTAGTTGGGGAGAGTTATTAGGTGTAGATTTTACCTAAAAATGACATATCTTTCTTTGCACTTTTTCTACTCAATTCTCTTGTTTTCATTAGTTTTACTCTTGATTGTTGTTTTTCTTCTAACATTGAGAATATACCTTTGGTGCTTGTAATATGTGTGCTATTGTGCAGGAAAAAGGCACTAAATGATCAAAGTTGTAAGACACAAAGAAATGGTGCAAGTTGCCAAAGAACAGAGGACAACAGCAGAAAATTCGCTTTGCGAGCTGGCTGGCGAAGGTTCGCTTTGCGAACTCTAGCGAGGTCTCCAGCGAATGGTACCAAAATTTGGCATGGGCAAAAGGCAGTAAAGTTCGCTTTGCGAACTGGAAAGTGAGTGTTCGCTTTGCGAGTGATCCTTCGCATTGCGAACTCACGAAAATTCTGTGGCAGTTTAAGCTTATCAGGGGCACCTCAGGTGCCTATTTTTACCAATCGCTGTGCGAATGAAAGGTTCGCTTAGCGAACATGAAAATTCCTGATGTACTATATAAGTAACTTTTCAGCTTTTTTAGGTTAGAATCTAGAAAATATCATAGAGAAATATTAGAACTTGTAATTTGAAGATAAGAATTTATATCTCTTCATTTTCAAGGGAGAAAAGGTAGGATCTTTGATTTCTTGTTGGGAAAGGATGTAATCTTTTGATACCTATTGTATTTCATCTAATCTATGTTTGTGAACTAGTTTGGATTCTCTATTTTTGGTTATCTTTGGTTGTTTATTTGTTGGTCTTGACAAAACCTATTTCAAATCTTCAATCTTAGATGTTCATTTATCATTGAGAAAGCTTTTGACAATGTTTTGTGATTTGATATTCATTTGCATCTCAACTTTTTAGCATTGTGTTGATTGTTAGTTTGAATAGCTCCTAATAATTAATGCAATAAGAGACCGCAATAGCGCTTGACAAACAATATCGTAAGGGTGCGTGAGAATAGTGATGAAAAATGACATTCACATTCATTTGGCAAATTAGCTGAATGCATGTAAAAAGGGTTAAACGTGTGTACTTATTTTGATTATTGGCTTTGTATATGAATTACTCATTAGTTTGATATTGATGTTATAGTAATATCTGTTGAGTCTTGAGGCTAGAGATGGATGTAGGCTTACACTCATGTAGGTTTTACCGACTTTGTATTGATTGGTGATGTGCGAGAGCAATTATTGATCGGTATAAAATCACTCATAATATGCGGGGACCGAGAGGATATGTATGTTGTGAGTGATACATGATGATATTAGGCGAATGTTTGATTTATGTATAAAATTGGTCAGAAGAATGCACGTGTTATCAATTTATGAGATCCAATTCCAACAAGGCTCCGTTTATAATCCAGTCTTCACTTTATATTTTCAGTCTTTACATTTTCCGCATTTGCTTTTGATTCCGTTTTAAACCAAAACTTTTGAACCATAAGCTTAGAAATATAGATACCGTCGAACATCATTCTTTCCCTAGCACTGATCCCTGTGGATACGACAAAACTGAGTTACTTAAATGTTTTTGCTTGCTGCTGTGTTACAGTTTCAACAATAATACACTATAACTATATGTGTTGCTCATACATGTGATAATAGCTTATATCTTAAGATAACAAACTAACTATAACTATGTGTTACTAACATCTTAAATAAATTCCTATTTCTTCTCCATCTGTATTCTTATCATTTGATAGCATCTCATCCTTTTGAAGCTTAAAAAATGTTTATCTAGTTTAACTTGGACATGATAAATGAGAAAGGCACCACTACTACAATAAGAGTCTTTCACCACGGATAGAAAAGAGATATCATCATGGTTGATGAATCGTGGTTATATGGGGTGTGGTAGTAATTAAGCTACTTTCCACCACAAATATGTGATCATGGTGATAAATTAGGTAGCGCACCACATTTCACCATAACCATCTTAATAAACTGTAGTAAAATGTTTAAAGGTCATAGGTTTAATTACACACCATACCATTGTATATAATATTTGGTGCTCCATTTTTTACCACGATTGACTGTTGCAGCTGTAGTGAAATACTTTGTTTTTTTAATAAATTTTGAATATTCCATACATGCCCCCATATTTTACTACCTGTATTTGATACCAAATTTTCTATCACAACAGAATGTGAACAAGCAAATGCACAATTTTTTTAACTAAAATATGGCTTATATGAATACATTATATGTAAGCACCAAATATGACTTCAAATAATACCAAAATTTTAAACAAATCTAAATATTATTTATATTAAACCCAAAAATATTGAAAACATATATTACAAAATCAATGTGATTAGTCTGACCTATAAATCAAATTAAAGCATGATGCCTAATGTGTACTAATGCCTTTAAAGTGTTCTTGAGAGAATGGTGTATTGTCATTAACATCTATACACAAAATTGATTGAAATAAAAGATCACTTGATTTGAAATAATAACAAAATTTTATGCATGCGATATAAACTATCAATATGTTATTATTATTATATATATATATATATATATATATATATATATATATATATATATATATATATATATATATATATATATATATATATATATATATATATATATATACTTGCTCCGAAGAATCAATAATGTCGACCAAAAAAAAGTTTAACATGTGTTTCATGACATACAAACTACACTCATATTCTCCTGGCTATTTCCTTGTCTACAAGTTAAACGTTTCATGCTAGCCATTCAAGGTGTGCACCTTGAGGATTAACACTACATAACTTTCATTCTAACCTACGTTTTTTGTATTTTTTTTCAGAGCTTAGGTGTAGAGCTTTTACTCAAGATCTCATTCTGAATCCCAGCGATAAGCATGATAGTAACCATGGAAGGTAAAAAAGAAGGAAAAAGAAAACGAAAGAAACAAAGCAAACATTCATCATAATTCAATCTAAATTGGGCATGTTATTTTCTTTCTTTTGCCGGTCTATATTTTCTCTTTATAATTGACAATGATTCTGCTATGATAATAATTCTCAGTTATGTCCATTAACAATGGGTTCTATGATTTTTTGAAACCCTTGCCAAATTGTGGCAAAAAGGGGGAGTAATTGTTGAGTCCCTGCTTTTGAGGTTGACATTAATTTTGGTAAAACTAACTTAGCAGAAAGATGTTGGACAAGATGTCCTAACATGTTAAACTAACTGTAGGTTAAGATGTTAGACAAGATGTCCTATAAGGAGGATTTGACATCTTTGTCTGTTACTGTTTTGAACTAACTGTTTTTGGTAACAGGTGTGATTGGAATATGACTAGGATTCTAGGTGGCACCTGATATTGTGGAATTAGAGATTCTGATTCTAAATGGATTTGCGGTTTCCTTGTGAAGGAGACATTTTTGGTAATTTGGTATTGAAGAAAGAATTAGGTCGCTAATTCTGAGGAAGATATCTGCTACATTTTAGAAGCCCAAGTCCAGCTGTGGTTTGCAATATAAATAGGTTAGTATTAACCTATTTGGAGATTGATTATTGCAGCTGTTTTAGAAGTACTAGGGTTTGTACTTTTGTGAGCCTCTCGTGTATTGTGAGATTACTGAGAAGGAATGATTATTGAGTTGTAATATTTTTAGTGACTGTTGTGATTGGAAGGGAATTGAGAAGGGTCTCATACCTAGGAGAGTCTTAGGTAGAAATCTAGGAAGGGTAGTTTCTAGGTGATAAGCTGTAAACGTTGGAGTTTAGCTTAGAATCAATTCTACATAGTGATTTCATTCCTGGCTTGGTAGCCCCCAGACGTAGGTGTTGTTGTTCACCGAACTGGGTTAACAATTCTGGTGTTGTTTATTTTCTGCTGTTTACTGTTGTTCTTCCTTAGATCCTTGTGAGAAGCAGAGATCAAGTGTCACGACATCCTGTCTGACATCTTCGTGATCTGCTTAACCAGAATTTCAATTGGTATTAGAGCAGGCATCCTGCTCTGTATCTGGGTGAGATTGAGGGACGATACTTTCTGGTACGATGGATAAAGAAGGAGGAATTTTAAATAGACCACCAATACTTGATGGTTCCAATTATGATTATTGGAAAGTTCGCATGGTGGCGTTTATCAAGTCTATGGATGGAAAGGCTTGGAAGTCTGTGGTCAAGAGGTGGGATCCACCAAAGATCAAAGACAAAGATGGAAAGCTCACTGAGGAGCTAAAACCGGAAGAAGATTGGGATATGAAGATGATAAGCTTGCTCAAGGAAACTCTAAAGCCTTGAATGCCTTGTTCAATGGGGTGGACAAGAACATCTTCAGACTCATAAAGAATTGTACTGTTGCAAAGGATGTGTGGGAAATCCTAAAGATTGCTCATGAAGGGACCTCTTGTGTCAAATCCTCAAGGCTTCAGCTTCTCACTACTGAGTTTGAGAACCCGAGGATGAGATAAGATGAAAGTATACATGACTTTCATATGAATATTGTTGATATTGCCAACATATCTAGTGATCTTGGAGAAAAAATTCCTAAAGCCAAGTTGGTCAGGAAAATTCTGAGATCTCTCCCCAAGAGGTTTGATATGAAAGTGATGACTATTGAAGAAGCTCAGGACATTAATACCTTGAAGGTAGATGAGCTTATGGGATCACTTCAAACCTTTGAGATGGAAATTAGTGAAAAGGAGGAAGATGTCACAGAAGATGTTGAAACACCTCAAGACGACTCTGAAGATATTGTAGTACTCAACGATGAAAATCATGAGTCTACTGTATCCGAGAGAGTTGAAAAAGGACCTTCCATCAGAATACAGAAGGATCATCCTAAGGAACTCATAATAGGGGATCCAAATGGAGGTAGGATGACTAGATCACGTGATGTGATGGCAAGCGCCTGCTTTGTGTCAAAGATGGAACCAAAAAATGTTAAGGAAGCCTTGACAGATGAATTCTGGATTAACGCAATGCAAGAAGAGCTTGAGCAGTTCAAGAGACATGATGTTTGGGATCTGGTACCCAGGCCAGAAGGATCAAATGTGATCGGCAGTAAGTGGGTCTTTAAGAACAAGTCTGATGAACATGGAGTTGTCACAGGAAACAAGGCCAGACTCGTCGCACAGGGATATACCCAGATAGAGGGAGTGGACTTTGATGAGACTTTTGCACCTGTAGCTAGACTGGAATCTGTACGACTGCTCCTTGGAATATCTTGTCTTCTAAAGTTCAAACTCTTTCAAATGGATGTTAAAAGTGCCTTTTTGAACGGATATCTCAGTGAAGAGGTCTATGTGGAACAACCCAAAGGCTTTGTTGATCCAACATTTCCAGATCATGTTTACAAGCTGAAGAAAGCCTTATACGGATTGAAACAAGCACCAAGGGCCTGAAAGGCTGACTGAGTTCCTTATTACAAATGGCTACAGAAAGGGAGGAATTGATAAAACTCTCTTTGTCAGAGAAAAGGAAGGCAACTTTATGATAGCTCAAATCTACGTTGATGACATTGTTTTTGGTGGAATGTCAGAAGAAATGGTCCAACATTTTGTTAAGCATATGCAGTAAGAATTTGAAATGAGTTTAGTCGGAGAATTAACCTACTTTCTTTGTCTCCAAGTCAAACAAATGGAAGACTCCATTTTTATCTGTCAAGGGAAATATGCCAAGAATATTGTCAAGAAGTTTGGCTTGGAAAATGCAAAACACAAGAGGACTCCTACCTCTACACACTTGAAACTGATAAGAGATGAGAATGGTGTAAGCATTGATCAGAGTCTCTATAGAAGCATGATTGGAAGTCTCCTATACCTTACAGCCAGTAGACCTGATATAACGTTCTCTGTATGAGTCTGTGCAAGGTATCAGGCTGAACCCAAAGCAAGTCATATAAATCAAGTTAAGAGGATTCTGAAGTATGTGAGTGGGACATACAACTATGGTTTACTCTACACACACAACTATAACTCTGTATTAATAGGATACTGTGATGCTGACTGGGCTGGAAATGCAGATGATAGAAAAAGTACCTCAGGGGGATGCTTCTTCTTAGGAAACAATCTAATTTCCTGGTTCAGCAAAAAGCAAAAATGTGTTTCCCTGTCCACTGCCGAAGCCGAGTACATTGCCGCGGGAAGTAGCTGCTCTCAAATGACGTGGACGAAACAAATGCTGACTGAATACAATGTCCCACAAGATGTTATGACACTCTTCTATGACAGCTTAAGTGCTATAAATATTTTTAAGAATCCCATCCAGCACAGCCGAACTAAACACATTGACATCAGGCATCACTTCATTCGAGATCTGGTGGAAGATAAAGTCATCACTCTAGAACATGTGGCCACAGAAAATCAATTAGCTAACATCTTCACTAAAGCTCTGGATGCAAATCAATTTGAGACATTGAGAGGCAAGCTTGGAGTTTGCCTTTCTGATGAGGCATAACTTTCTAATGGTTGGGGTGGGAATAATATTCTGGTCTCTGAATATGTATTCTCACCATAGTGAGAGGATTTTTATGTATTCTCTCTTATTGTTGCTTTGTTTTTTTTCATTTGGTTGTGTAAGGGCTGAATGCCCATGATATTTTTCTTTTCTGCTGGGTGTGTAAACTTTTACTTTGAACTGGTTTTTGGTTTTTGGGTTAGTCTTTCTACCTTTGTCATATTGTGGCTAAAAAGGGGGAGAATTATTAACACCACTAACCAATGTTGACTGTTGATTGTCTACTAACCACTGAGGGGGAGTAGATCTGAATTAATTGAGGGGGAGACATGTTTTGATTCCACTGCTGCTTTGATAGTGGTCTCCTTGATTTGTTTCTGCATGTTGATGGAAGTTAGTTTTAGCCAAAATCTGCCAAAGGGGGAGATTGTTGAGTCCCTGCTTTTGAGGGTGGCATTAATTTTGGTAAAACTAACTTAGCAGAAAGATGTTGGACAAGATGTCCTAACATGTTAAACTAACTGCAGGTTAAGATGTTAGACAAGATGTCCTATCAGGATGATTTGACATCTTTGTCTGTTACTGTTTTGAACTAACTGTTTTTGGTAACAAGTGTGATTGGAATATGACTAGGATTCCAGGTGGCACCTGAGATTGTGGAATCAGAGATTTTGATTCTAAATGGATTTGCGGTTTCCTTGTGAAGGAGACATTTTTGGTAACTTGGGATTGAAGAAAGAATTAGGCCGCTAATTCTGAGGAAGATATCTGCTGCGTTTTAGAAGCCCAAGTCCAGTTGTGGTTTGCAATATAAATAAGTTAGAATTAACCTAGTTGGAGATTGATTGTTGCAGCTGTTTTAGAAGTACTAGGGTTTGTACTTTTGTGAGCCTCTCGGGTATTGTGCGAATACTGAGAAGGACTGATTATTGAGTTGTAATATTTTCAGTCACTGCTGTGATTGGAAGGGAATTGAGAAGGGTCTCATATCTAGAAGAGTCTTAGGTAGAAATCTAGGAAGGGTAGTTTCTAAAGTAGAAGGAGCTTTTACAAGAGTTTAGATCTTAAGAAGTTCAATTTAATAATAGATTTCTTTTATATATCCATCTCTTTGGTCCTCCTCTTTCTCCAACTTTAAAAAATTGGCTTGGTTAAGGTGTACTTGTTTACCACTTCATATTTGGGGTAATGGTGTTGAAATTCAAATTCTTTCAAATAAAAACTGCTCAGATATATATATATATATATATATATATATATATATATATATTGTTCTGGACCGGGCAAGGCTTCTTGCCCTTAAGGGCCAGGCCCAATCCATCATAATTGGAGAACAGGCCCAATAAGCACAATATAGCCGTTGGGCACAATGTAGCCGTTGGGCGTGTCCCCTTCACGCGCATAGTAGTTCACGCGACCAACTGGCTCCCCGGATATCACAGGAACAGTTAGAAAGACCACGCGCTTTGCCCTCCATCTGGCAACACCTCATTGGTCGATCAGACGCTTTGCTCGCCAACAATCTCTATAAAAACCCCCTCGCTTGAGAGGGGCAGGTAACAAAAATCATATACTTGACTTCTCTTACTTGCTTTCCCCCTTTCTTTTGACCAAATACTTACTTTGGCATCGGAGTACCTTGCTGGTACCTCCACCCCTTTTTCCTCTCCCACGAGCATCATCTCTTGTCCTACACGAAGGCCGCGACGATCTCCTTCTGGTCCTCTCCGATCAGTGGCGCCGTCTGTGGGAAACTTTGCTTCCCCGTCTTTTTGAATCAAGATCCCTCATCTTTTCACCCAAAAGACCAAAGCTTTCATCTCTCTCCAAAATCCCAGATCATCATGGCTTTCATCAAGAGTGACATCCACCAAGAACCTGTGACCGCCGCAGCCAATATCGACAACGATGTTGTCGTCGAGCACATCTCGTCCGAAAACGTCCAGCGCAACGGTGGGCCGGCTTCCCAAAGCCTGACGAACAAAGACCACGAACGCCAGCTGCAGAACTTTTCTTCAAACCCATTCCGGTTCCTCAAGGTGCTGATCCGACCACCGCGGCGCTCATCGCCTCTTTGTACAATTCCAATCGTTTCATCTTCCAGCAGGGAGAAAAAATCAGTGCCCTCGAGCACGCCCTTCAAGAGCATCACACCCCGGAGACGCTGAACCTCTCCCCGCCTCCGCGAATTCACTCAAAGCGGAGACGTGATAGTCCTTCCCCGGTCAAAGAACGTTCAAGATCAGGGAGCCCAACACCCGATCTTACTCGCCGACATCGTCGTTCTTCTAGGAAAACTAGGCACTCCCCTGTTTCCAAAAGACACCGACATTCGGACAAGTACGAGCATAGGCATACCCGCGGACACTCTCCTCGCCGCAGTCAAAGCCGCGACCACAGTCTTTCTCCGTCATTCTCTCACAGCTCTAGCAGTGACGACGAAGCTCAAGGCCCATTCACGAGAAACATTGTGGACACCCGGATCCCCCGCGGGTTAGAGAAACCTCCCACACTGGCTACGTACGATGGCACGTCAGATCCTCACGAGCACCTGGAGAACATCGAAGCTATGCTCCAGTACCATGGTGTCTCCGGAGCCATCAGGTGCAAAATATTTCCTATCACCTTGAGGAAGGGTGCGATGACATGGTTCAAAAGACTCCCTCGAGGATCCATCTCCTCTTGGCGCAAGCTCAAAGGCCAATTCACCCGCCATTTCACAGCCTCCCGACGACATCCAAAGACGGAGGCAACGTTGGAAGCGATCATACAAGGCAGGGAAGAACCTCTGCGGGCTTACATCGAGAGATTTAATAAAGAGGCAATGGAAGTCAGAACTTCCGATCACATGAAGAAGTACCTCCTCGAGAAAGGACCCGACCAAAGAGCGACTTCCGCAAAGCTGTCGGGATTGAAGCTCCTCGAACGCTGACAGAGCTTCTTCACATGGCCAAAGATTACATCCGCTACGAGGAAAAGGAAGCCGCATACCGTGCCCGGGACGCAAGAGATCGTGAATCACCCCGGGCACCCAAAAAGGAGGAGCCAAAGCCATCCCGTAAGGGAAAGGAGAAGCGACGGGAGGAACGTCCCCGTGAAGGCAAAGGGCCAGCTGGCCGATTCAATGAATACACTGTGCTCACAACCTCACGCGAGCGTATTCTCTCCGACTGTATCAACACCGAATTCAAACAAGGGGGTGTCAGGTTCCCTAAACCGACCACGTCCAAAGGAAACGTTGACAAAAGCAAATACTGTCGTTTCCACCGTAGTCACGGGCACGTGACAGAAGATTGCGTGCACCTTAAGGACGCTATAGAGATCCTCATCAAAGAGGGTCACCTAAAGCAATACGTGAAGAAGGGAGAGTCCTCCCGACGAGACACGTCTAATCCAAAGAAAGAAGCAGAATCAACCCCCTCCAGTCCTCCCCCGCAGGTCACAATGTCCATCAGCCGACCAGAGGACTTCTTCGTTCCTGACCACCTCGACCCGACTTCCCAGGCATTTATACACAGCACCTGGGAAGCCTTTCCTACGGCCATGGTTATCTCATGTGGGGGGTACCATGAGCTCACGATAGGATCCATCAAACGAAAGTTTGAACAGCTGATAGACAGCAGCCCCGACCAGTTGTACACGATCGGCAAAGGTAAAAGGCATTCACAGCCGATCACGTTCTACAAAGAAGAACTCCCCGGAGGATCACCGAATTCCCACATTCCTCTGCTGGTCAGGGCCAAACTATCAGCTACCGATGTGCAGAGAATCCTGGTCGACCAGGGCAGTTCCGTGGACATCATGTACTCCAGCCTGTTCCGCGCACTGAAACTGAATAAGTCTAATCTCTCCCCATACATGGGATCTGATCTACAAGGATTCAACGGAGCAACGGCCCGACCATGGGGTTACGTGGAGATACCAGTCACGTTTGGCGAAGAAGAAGCATCTCGGACAATCAAAACGCAGTTCTTAGTCATTGATTGCCCGTCGCTCTATTAGTGCATCCTCGGCAGACCAGCTCTTGCCGAACTCATTGCTGTCCCCTCTACGGTCCACCTCAAGCTCAAGTACTATACTGAGAAAGGACACGTCGCAACTCTGCACGGTGACATCGAGGCTGCTCACAGATGCTTCGAGGCCGCAACAAAAGGGCAGAACCAGATCGTGACAACAACAAAGTCGACAAAGCGCACCAGAGAGGACGAGGTTCTAGCCGAAGATGGCCAGCCAGAGAAAAAGCCCACGCTTCCCGTGCACACCATCGACCTCGACAGCAGGCTTATTGAAGATGGAAACGAAGATTGGGACGAGGACAAAAAATTAGGAGTGACAAGCTCCCCGTCTCCTACACTTCTGCGACCAGTTCCAGATGGGGAATTCGAGATCATCACCTTCAGCAACAACCCCAACAGGGGAGTGAAGATAGGCGTTGGTCTCCCCGAAGAGGTAAAGAAGGAGTTGAAGATATGCCTTGACGACAACGCCGATCTGTTCGCCTGGAGTGCAGCGGATATGCCCGGCCTTGATCCAGAAACTGCATGCCACCACTTGACAATCAATCCAGCTGCCCGTGCCATTGCCCAACGAAGAAGGAAACAATCCGAGGAAAAGGCACAGGCTGCCGAAAAACTTGTACAAGACCTCTTAGAGGCAAAATTTATTTCCGAGGCCAGGTATACGACCTGGCTCTCAAATATTGTACTTGTAAAGAAAAGTAATGGAAAGTGGCGCATGTGCATTGACTACACTAATCTCAATCGGGCTTGCCCGAAAGACGCTTATCCACTACCGAGCATAGATAAACTCGTAGATAATTTCGCAGGTTTCAAGCTCTTGTCCTTCATGGACGCTTATTTGGGATACAACCAAATCCCAATGGCAGACGAGGACAAGAGATACACGGCATTCATGACCTCCTCGGGGAATTATTACTATAACGTAATGCCCTTTGGACTGAAGAATATTGGAGCCACATACCAACGCATGATGAACAAAGTCTTCCGATCAGAAATCGGTGACATGCTCGAAGTATATATGGATGATATGATCGTGAAATCCCAAGAGGAATCCGACCACACCACCCACTTGCGCAAGGTGTTTGACCAAGCTCGAAAATGTAAAATGCGTTTCAATCTAGAAAAATGCACCTTCGGTGTGCGAGCAGGAAAATTCCTCGGATTTTACCTCACTGAAAGAGGAATAGAAGCAAACCCAGACAAATGCCGGGCACTCGTGGAATTCCCCACACCGCGGTCGAAGAAGGCGATACAATCCTCAACGGGATGCTCGCTTCGTAAGCAAGTCCGCCCAGCACGCCCTGCCCTTTTTCAAATTACTCAGGAAGGAGGCAAATTTTGAGTGGACGGACGAGTGCGAGCAGGCCCTTACCCATTTCAAACAAGCTCTGTCCGAGCCACCAGTATTGTCCCGACCAGACCGCGGGGAAACCATATACCTGTATCTCTCCGTGGCCAACGAAGCAGTAAGTGCAGCACTTATTCGCGAGACTAATGATGGGCAGAAACTTATCTATTTCACCAGTAAAGCCCTACAAGGACCCGGAGTTAGGTACACACAAATAGAACGGGTGGCCCTTGCTCTCATAATTGCCGCGAGGAGACTCAAATATTACTTCCTGGCGCACACTATCGTCGTCAGAACCGACCAGCCAATTAGGCAGCTGTTAAGCCGACCAGATATGGCGGGCAGGATGCTAAAATGGTCCCTTGAGCTGGCCGAGTTCGACATTAGCTACGAAGGGAGGAAAGCCCTCAAGGCACAGGTCCTGGCTGACTTCGTGGCGAAGATGACTCCGAAACCGTTCCCTCCGAGAGGGACACAAGAGTGGATCATTTACGTGGATGGCGCCTCAAGCCCCTCGGGCAGCGGAGCAGGAATTATCCTCGAAAACGAGGAAGGGTCCCTGATCGAAGTGTCCCTGGTCCTCTCCTTCAAAACATCCCACAATCAAGCCGAGTATGAAGCCTTCCTCGCAGGATTACGACTGGCCAAAGACGTCGGCGCGAGGAAAATAAAAATCTGCACTGATTCCCAACTCATGGCGTCCTAAGTACGAGGAGAGTTCCAAGCAAAGAACGACCAACTCGCCGAATACTTGGCCATGGTAAAAGAAAAAATGACGGAGTTTGAAGCATGGGAAGTTCAGCACGTCCCGCGCGAACAGAATACCCGAGCAGACATCCTCTCTAAATTAGCCAGTACCAGGCAAAAAGGTGAAAACAAATCCATCATACAAGAAATACTGGCTAGCCCGAGCATCTTAAAAGCCGACCTGCTAGATGTTAACGTCATCGGAGAGCCCCGCTGTTGGATGACCCCGGTATACAATTATCTCACCAAAGGGGAACTCCCCGAAGACAGTAAGGAGGCCAGTGTAACTAAGCGACAAGCCTGCTCGTACGTTTTGGTCGAGGATAAATTATATCGAGGAGGATTTTCCATTCCCCTGTTGAAATGTGTCGACGAGGATTAGGTCCCCGAAATCTTACAAGAGATCCACGAGGGCATCAACGCACAACACCTAGGAGGAAAATCCCTGGCTCGGAAAGCCCTGCGCGCAGGATATTACTGGCCGACCATGCAACACGACGCCAAAGAACATGTACAAAAATGTGACTGCTGCCAACGCCACGGGGACATGCATTTGGCGCCACCCAACGAGTTGAAGACCCTCTCCTCGCCGTGGCCCTTCGCCTGGTGGGGGATGGACATCCTCGGCCCCTTTACAATGGGATCTTACCAAAATAAATTCCTAATCGTGGCCGTCGACTATTTCACAAAATGGATTGAAGCCGAAGCGCTCGCCAAGATCACAGCCTTCAACATACTGCGTTTCTACAAAAGAAACGTCATCACTAGATTCGGGGTATCCCAGGCCCTCGTAACTGACAACGGAACCCAATTCACAGACAGAAAATTCCAAGACTTCATCGCCAAATTGGGAACGAAACAACACTTTACGTCGGTCGAGCATCCCCAGACCAACGGGCAAGCGGAGGTCGCGAACAGAGTAATCCTATGCGGATTGAAGCGAAGACTAGGCGAGGCCAAGAAAAGGTGGGTCGAGGAGCTCCACAGCGTCCTCTGGGCGTACAGGACAATAACTCACTCCACCACCGGGGAAACCCCTTTCCGACTAGCGTATGGAACAGAGGCGGTAATACCGGTGGAGATAAGGGAGCCCTCCAGAAGGACAGAAGCTCCCCTCGACGAAGAGATGAATGATAAGGCTCTACGCGAGGAGCTCGATCTGGTCGAAGAAATAAGATCAGGGGCTGCCCTCCGCGAGGCCGCATTGAAGCAACAAATAATGTTGCGACATAACGCCAGAGTCATAAAGCGCGACTTCCCCGTAGGCAGTCTGGTCCTGCGCAGAAACTAGAAGGATTCTCGTGAAGGGAAACTGGCAGCGAACTGGGAAGGACCTTATAGGGTCAAGTCCAAAACGGGCACGGGAGCGTATTACTTGGAAACACTGGACGAAAAACAACTTGCTCGACCATGGAATGCTGAAAAACTCAAGCAGTACTATAGCTAAGTCCTTAACCACAAGGATAGACAAGTCGCCGACATAATCACCCCAAAACGGGGAGAGCTGCACGACCATCTTATCATGCCCTGGTGAAGCATGACACGCATTACAACGCCGGCCAGCTTCTGCTCGCTGTACGAGCAGATCCTGCGCACAACGGGGATACCTCAACCGAGCTCCGCCGTTGCCGCACCATTCAGGCAGGACACCCAGCTCGCGATGGGAACAGTCCAAGCCTATGAGATTAGTACCTCAAACGAAGTCCTAGCCTCATCATGGGCAGAACCACTTCGCCCTCCTCGGTAGGTTTCACGCCTCGCCGAGCACACACACATACATATAAACAACCAGAGCAAAAGTCCATGATAAAACATTCACAAATCCAAGTATATTAAAATACCGGGCACGACCGGGTAATGTCATAAATACAAAAAAGGGGCAACGCCCATACAAATTGATAAGGGCACACAGGCCCACAAAACATGCTAAAAACAACAAAGTCCTATTCTGCGACTTCACTCTCCTCTTCGGCGGGAACAACTTGACCGTCCACCACTTTGTTAAACAAACCCATCCCATCCGTCATGAGCTGCACGTCGGAGTTGAGGGCCACCATCTGCTCTTTCGCCGCACTAAAGTCAAACTCAGCTGCTTTCAGGTTGTCCTCGCCAAGGATCCTAATCCTCCCGATCAAGTCAGCCCGCGACTTCAGGGACTTCTCGTCGTCAATTTCATCCTGGACAGCTGCAGTCAAACCTTCCAATTCAGCGATCCTCGCCTGCAGACGTGCCTTCTCCTCGTCAGCCTTAAGCGCAGCTAACTTCAGCTGGGTCACCTCCATCTGGAGCAGCACCTTGGCCTCCTCGTGACCTTCAAACTGTTTTAAATCGTTGAACAACTTGTTTTTTTCCGCCTCCAGCCCAGCTATTCAATTCTTGGACGTCACGAGGCTCGCCCGAGTAGCAGCTTCATCGTCGGCGAGGATAAGGGCAGCTTCAAGAACCCTAAACATGCCCGCCGCATCCTGGCACAATTGTTTTCTCCTCACTTTAGAATTGGCATTCAGAATAGCCACGACTTCAGAATCATGGACATCTATCGAGTCCCCTTCAGCGAACAAATCTCGGCGCATGTAGCAGGCGGGCAGGACAAGATGGCCGGCACCGGACCCTCCCGGACCAGCGGCCACAGAAGTCCCTGCGACATCTCTCTTCCTTTTATGGGAGGCATCCGGGGTCAGCGGCGATGAGGCTCTCTCCGGGACGGGGGTAGGCCCAGCAGCAAAACTCTCCACCACTGTCTACTTAGGCACCCCGGCCTTAGCACCTGTGGTCGTTTTCTTATGAACCTTCGCCGCCTGGGACCTCATCAGACGCTCCCGCATGTCAGCCATCATACCTGCGAACACACATAACAAGTCAGGACTAAGAATTCAAAGAAATAAAACTAAACAGTGGAGCATACCAAGCAAGGTCATCGCATCATCGTCGTTATCACACTCGAGGAGAGCTTTGACATTGATATATCTAGCTGCTCGGACGGGCCCATCATCCCCAACCAACTCTTTCCCGTCCCGATCAACGACGAAGGCCGGAGTAAAGCTCTCCACGTAAGCATGGAGGATCCTATACGACTCCTTATCCGCCGGGCAAAGCTGCTCGTGCTTCACCAGGAACTGATCCGTTATGCGCTTAAAATGGGTATAGACCCATTCCAAAGGAAAAATGGAGACAACACCATCCCTCTCCCGACCATCTACCACCACCTTCTCAATGGTCGAGATGCTCCTCTTTGCCTCCTCGGTAATAGGCTTCACGATCAGAAACCTATCCTTGAAATTGGGTATTGAATCAGAATACGACCAGAACAGCCTACTCTGCTGTTTAAACGAAACCCAACTCTGTTTCGTCCCCGCCGTGCTCATTTGGATCTGGAAAAGGCAGAAGAAGAGATTCGTGGTCGCCCCGATATTGAGGTAGCGGAACACTAACTCAAAAGCCCGGATAAAAGCCAAGGCATTAGGGTGAAGCTGGGACGGGCACAAGGTCAGATGGGTGAGCAGGGAGGCTTGGAAGTCAGTGAAAGGGAGACGCATCTTAGCCTCTGTAAAAGCGAACTCGTACTAGGAAAGCGCAATCCCGGGTACGAGGAACAGATTCTATCGTACTCCCCGGGACGAAATGCTTTCCATGCCCGTGGAGCGTCTTCATCACGTCTCTCCAACAAATCGAAGTCTCGTATCTCCTCGGCGGAGAAAGTTGATCGAAACGACAAAGGCTCATGTGTGAGCCAGTCAAGGTCCCCTCCTGCGACCTTGATATTTGAGTAATCGGCAGACACACTGGGCCCCTCTTGTGTTTCCTGCGTGTCGGGCACAACTTCATCCAGGGGTTTAGCCATTTTCACCTGAAAAGCAGAGGAAGAGAAGTGAATTCGACATCCGAGATCAAATCCACCCTTCCACCACTAATCAAGTGAAAGGGCGTGGACGAATCCGAGGACAACCGCGTGCCCATATAAATTACCTACCAATCGCTAGGAGAGGTCTCCGCGACCAGAACTCGCAGACATCCATACGAGGACGCATGTTCGTCTCACAATCACGTTAAAGTTCCGAACAGGCCTAGTGCCCGACTACAAACGAAAATCTACACCTAACCAGATTCTACAAGGATCTACGCTAACAATTTCTACAAAATCCTAGAAAATCCTGAAATTCTTCATGTTCTTCATAAAATTTCCAGAAATTCATGTGTTCATCGAAGAACACATGAAGTTCAACCGGAAAACATGAACTTCAACCGGAAAACCCATAAAAATATACAGAAAGGGAAGAACGAACTTACAAGAAAAAGAAGAGGTTGACGGTGGCGAAGAGAAGCTCCGGCGAAAGACTAATTGCAGAGCAAATAAGAGCATGGAGTAGAAAAACTTGTGAAAATTATGAAAGTGAAACCTTCCCCCACCTTTTTATAACCATTTGATCGTGGGGAATCGTGAAGGTCATTATAGCCTATGCGCCCCTAGGACTGACAAAGGCCATAAATGCTCACCACGTGTCACCAGAACTCTTCGCCTGGTTTAGTGCAGAAAATACACTAGCCCTTGGCTCCCACGAGCAAGTCTCCTTGTCAAAATGAACACGCCCGTGCAGGGCTGCTCGCCAAAAACTCCCATTTCTCCGAGGACGCTGCAAACCCTGGTCAACATTTCGCGCTAGTAGCTAACGACCACATCTGGTTGGGCACGAATGAAACATTCTACGCGAGCAACCACTTCCCCGGCAGTACGGTCGAAGTCACAGCTATCTAAAGTCATTACTCTCCAACAGAGCAACGACTTGGGGGGCTCCTGTTCTGGATCGGGCAAGGCTTCCTGCCCTTAAGGGCCAGGCCCAATCCATCATAATTGGCGAATAGACCCAATAAGCACAATATAGCCGTTGGGCACAATGTAGCCGTTGGGCGTGTCCCCTTCACGTGCAGAGTAGTTCACGCGACCAACTGCCTCCCCGGATATCACGGGAACAGTTAGAAAGACCACGTGCTTTGCCCTCCATCTGGCAACACCTCATTGGTCGATTAGACGCTTTGCTCGCCAACAATCTCTATAAAAACCCCCTCGCTTGAGAGGGGCAGGTAACACAAATCATATACTTGACTTCTCTTACTTGCTTTCCCCCTTTCTTTTGACTAAATACTTACTTTGGCATCGGAGTACCTTGCAGGTACCTCCACCCCTTTTTCCTCTCCCACGAGCATCATCTCTTGTCCTATACGAAGGCCGCGACGATCTCCTTCTGGTCCTCTCCGATCATATATATATATATATATATATATATAGTATGATAAATTATGTTAATTTAGTATTTAATGATACTTATATTTTAATATTATATTTTAGTTTGGTTTAATGTATTTATTTTCATTATTTTTTTTTATTTTAACCATAATCGATCATTCTTATATGTAATATATATTATATGATATATTATATCAAAAAATTTATTTATTAATAATTTAATAATTTTAATAAAAAAATTAATTTATAATATTGATATTCAAAAATGAATTCATATTAAATTGTACTCTCTCCGTCTCAAAGTATAAGAGAAAAAAATAAAAATCACACCAATTAAAAAATGTAAAAATATAATAATTTGATTTAGGGTCTCATTGAAATAAACTGTTTAAAAGATGTAAAAACAATTATAATTGTTTATCTATAACTATATATAAAGAGGATAGGAGGATTTGGACTGACCTATTTTTCTTCCAAAATTACCCTTTTAACTTCACTTTAAAACCAATTAACTACATACTATTTACACTCATTAAATGTTAACTTCCCCATTCTCAATCTAACTTCCACTTCCACACGCTGGAAGTTGTGAAAGAATACAAAGGCACACATAAAACAACAACAACTGCATATATAAGATTTCCTTTCTGCACGTATGTTTTGCAGTTCATGAATTCCCATTGCTTTTCCTTTTGTTTTTTCCAACATACTTCCTGTACAATTATTGAATTCTCATCACTATTTTATTTTGTTTTTTTCGACATATTGTCTGCATCATTAAAACCAAAGAGAATAGAATGGTAGAGGGAAAGGAAAATAAATCAAAGAAACCAATTTTATTTCCTTCATTTTTTTTTAATTTCTTGCATTTAATTTGAAATTATTTTTGACGATTGTTGCAAATGATGAAAGGTATATTCGCATTCTTTCTTAATTGTAATTTTATTTGTTTTCTTCGTTGTTGTCCCTGCAAGGTTGCTTCATGAAGAGACATGTGTATTGAGATATGCGGTGGCTAAAGCATAAGTTTTGCATTCACTCCAAGGTTATGGTAATTGTTGTTGAAATCATAAGGTAGATATTAAATGGATCTCAAGTTATGGCAATTGTTGTTGAAATCATAAAGTAGATATTAAGTGGCTCTCATGTAGAAAAAATTTGACACTAATCTTGCATTGAAGTAGTAAACTTTCATTCCTTCTTTCTTCAAATCAATGAGTTTTAAAATATGTTAAGCATTTGCATTTGAAAATATTTAGTGAAGGCCTTCAAATTATTTGATTTGTTTTCTTTAATTAATATTTTTTATATTAAGAGTTTTTATTGATTTACACCATTTAATTTTTGTTATTGTCAATTAATTGTTTGTGATGTTTTTTTTATTAATTTTTGGTAAAAAATCACTAAATTTAAGTGTATCATTTTACTTTATCAAGTAGAAAAATTAAAATTAACCACTTAGAGTAGAGGCTATACTCTTTAAATTTAGAGTTAGATGCCTCATTTACATTTATTTCATCTATGTGTGTAGTAATAATCACTTTAATTAGAGTAGAGGCTGTACTCTTCAAACTTCTCTTTGTTGTTTTTTTTTTTTAAAAGCAAGATATATATTAAACAAGAGTACAATGGGTACTCAAACCAGAACAAAAACAACAACGAGTCTCTAAAACAGTACAAAGAAATTACCGACCAATTGAAACTTAAGATAAATAAAACAAAGGTGCTTTATCAAATTCATACAAGTTACAATTGGGGTGGGTAATATCTCCAATAAAAGACCATCGCCAGACCGTATATTTTATCGCCCAAACAGTATCCATCACATTCCACTCAATACTCCTGAAAATAATTCCGTTTCTGAGTATCCACAGATTCCACTCAATACTCCTGAAAATAATTCCGTTTCTGAGTATCCACAGATTCCAACACACCGCCAACCAAAAACTAGCTTCTCTTCCTTTCCTAACCCGCTTCGATTTACAAAAAGAGTACCAAGCTAAGAAACTACTCTTAGGATTATTACAATCGATCTCCACCATACCAATTCAAACTTCTCTTTGTTAAAAATTTATTATACACATAGTTTTTAGATTTTTCATTTTAGTTTTTCTCTGTTGATATATTTTTGTGTTTATTTGACTTTATTTTTAAATATTTCAAGAGAATAATCAAGAGCAACTAAATAGTGTATCTTCTATAATTATCTATTTATTTATAGGGTTTAATGGTGATGCACTAACAGTGTAAAAACGTTTTACACTGTCATCCAATGAGAATATATTATTTTGCTATATCTTACAAATATTTTAAATTTTACAGTATAACTTAGCGGGCTGCATCTTCGTCATTGGTTGGCAGTATAAAATTAATTTACACTGTCAGTGCATAGTTCATTTTCTCTTATTTATAATGGTGGATAAAGAGGAGGATATATGATTTTGGTTCCTAAATTTTACCGTTTCTTTTAATGGATTAAATCATTAGTCGATATATAATTTTAATTTTTAAAACTATGTTGAGAATATATATTTTTGTACTGACCTAACGTTTTTCAATTTTGTCCCTTAAATTTTAGTACCTGGAATAAGAATTTTATTATTCAATACTTAACACAAGAATAACCAATACTTATGGAGCAGTTTAAAAAATGTTGGAGACATAATATAACTTTTCCTTTATCATAACTTCTCTTTTTCATAACTTCTCTCAAACATTTTCATAACTTCCATAAAAATATATAAAACCATGGTATTATTACCAACTACTTAAAGTGGAAAAATATGACAGAGTGAGGGAGAAGAGGAGTGGAGAAAATGAAATTGAATTGTTTATATTTATTTGTTAATTTTAATCATCTTTTTATTTGTCACTTTTCATAATTTATATCCTTTATTTAGAACAAATGAATCATAGACGATATATTGAAAGAAAAAAAATACAAAAAGTGTATATCAATGAATATTTTCCATCTCTTTTATGTTGTTTTGTCCAACCAACAATTATTTTTTGAGTGAAACTCTTAGATTTAATCTCTTTTTAACATTATTAATTTTTTAGTTGTGATTGATTGCTCTAAAGTTTTAGTTTTTGGTTTTTGGTAATTTAATTAAATAAATAATTTAATTTAAAATCAAAATTAAGAAAAAATAATATTTTATAATTGTTACGTGTGCATAGATAAATATGAAAATGTATATTATACAATTTATTACATGAGAAATTAAAGTTAAATATAAAATATTCATTTATATTTTGACGCAGTGCACACTAAAAAAAGCGGACAAACGGGCACGAGAGTGCCCGTTTGGACGCTAGTTAACTATAAAAAGAATGGGAAAGATATAATATTAAATACAATTTACACTTTCTCTGCTCTTCTAACTCCTTCTCAACTAGAGCAAGTGTTTCTCTATGCTCTTGTAATTCGGCATTGTCAGTGCTTTTTTTGGTTGGACCAAAGAAGAATCTAATGTCGGTGCCTTCTCCAACACCACGAACGCGCCCACCATGGTCATCTGTTCCAATAGCCTTGACTAGTATATCATGTCGTGGTTCTGGAACAAATGAGCCTCCACGGGCCTCTTCAACCAACACATCCTATACAACATGCATGATAATATTAGCATTGTAATTACCACAACATTTAAATAACACATAACATACGAACAACAAATCATACTTATAATTTTCTCAACAATTGCTCTTGAAGAATCTGAGGTGTATTCTCCATTTAGTCTTAGTCGAGCCCTCTTCCACTTCTCATGCCTTGACAGTGGAGATGGGTTGCGATCACGACTAATGAAGTCCTCATCTCCCGTTTGTTGTCTTTTTTCCTCCAATTTTCTGTAACCCCCACGAGATACTCTATTAGGGTAAATGCTTTTTGCTTTATTTTGAATTCCTGCTTGACTTTTAGTCTGTTATAAATATAGTGAAAATATGATTAGTATCTATAAATCATTACCATCAAATTATCAAGATAAATAATACTATTACTAACCAGGAATTTCTCAGAACGACGACCCTTTGCAAACTTTTTCCAAACCTTCTTGAGAGAAAACTATACCTCACCCATTGACGCTCATGACCAATCTTAGGATTCCTAATGTAGTCATGCGGGAGCCGTGATTTAAAGCTCCTCCAACACGTACCAGCATGAGTTAACCACTTTTTTTAAGTGCTTATCACCATCCGTAAACTCAAAGGTCAACTACCTTTAAATCAATAAGAATGTATTAGAAATTATAGAAACTCATATCGAAATGATGAAAATTAAAACTAATACCTTAACATCTATCCATATGCTATTTTTGACCTCAGTTGGCGCTTGTTTCCAATCATCTACCAATATACTAACTTTGCTACATCTAAGGAACACATCATAACTCTTAAAAAGAGAAGAGTATTCACCATCAACTACTCTATTATACGAATCAAACGCGATAGGCAATTTGATACCAGATTTGTGGACTTTTGTTACTTTTGCAAGCATAGTGGCACCTCTTTGTGATCTTTTTGTTTTTTATTTGAGTATCACTTGTCATATATATATATATATATATATATATATATATATATATATATATATATATATATATATATATATATATATATATATATATAATTTGTTTACTAAAATTAATAAATGAATTTTCTAGACCAGTGACTCATGTTCATATCTTTTATCCGAAAGTTTTTTAGTTTGATCTTCGAAATGTCACATTTTATTCATATGTGTTATAATATTATTTTTTTAAATTTATACTTTTTATATAATTACAAGGTGAAGGATTACACACCAATTATACTATAAACTTATATTTTTAATTTTTGTAATTTTCACGACAATAAAAAAATTTTCTTTAAGAAATAACTTAAAACCCAATTAATATAGTAAAATATTAAAAGTTTTAATTATATTTTATAATTTTATTTATTAATGGTAAAATTATATTTAATTTTAAAAAAAAAATTAGTGCTAAACTATCCACAGATAAAGCCGCAGCAAAGTTCATAGTAAATTCCGCAGCAAACTTTTTAGCAATTCCTTCAAAGAAGTCGCAGTAAAATCCGCAGAGATCTTGATATATTATTTTGAAATAAAAAACGACAGGTAAAGGGTCAGGAATTTCATATTTTGCAAATATTCGCAGCAAAAACCGTAGGTAAACCTGCAGATAAACTTTTAAAAGAAAATCCAAAGATAATCTGAGTATTTCTAGTAGTGTACCTCCAAAGAATATTGATGACAACTTAAATGTTTCAAAACTTGGTCAATAATTCTACTTTGTCAAGCTTTGGCCAAAAGATCCTGGTATACCTACTAGAAATTAAAAAGACCAAGGTTACACCAGAAATACTCCGTGTACCTGCAGAAATATATCCGCAGGTATAACGGCAGGTTTTACATCGACATAAATAAATGAAAAGTTACTTCCTGCGGATTAGGCATTGGCAGCAAATTCCGCTACTATACATGAGGATTTTCCTGCGACCTCAGCAAATTATATATGTTTCCTGCGAAACTATATTTGGCAGCAAATTCCGAAGGACTATCTGCGGTTTTTACTGCGGAAATTAAATTTTCAACACGAACCAATCTATTTTTCGAAGTCCTAGGGTAAATCCGCAGGAAAGGTAACTGCAAAATTTGCTGTGGATTTTCTTTATAATATTTTTTTAATTTAATTTTAATATAGAAATAAAATATTATTATTTTTAAATAAAAGTTTAATAGATTTAATATTTTCTAAAATTAAAAATAGTTTTTATTAAAATTTTAACAAAACTGTTTTTTATTCATTTTTTATTTTAAATTCAAACTTTTTTTCTTTAAGATAATTTTAGCACACATTAGTCTCATTTAATATATATATATATATATATATATATATATTTAGGCTCTGTTTGGGAAGATACTTTTTGGGCTTATAACTTATGTCTTATAGCTTATAAGCTCATATAACAATAAAAGACCTGTTTGGTAACAATCTTTTCATCACGAGCTTATAGCTTATTTTATTAGCTTATAGCTTATTTTCCAAACGCTATTTTAAATAGCGTTTTAGCTTATAGCTTATAGCTTATCATTTTTTCTTCCACTTTTACCCTTATTATTTTAACTAAAATCCACTACTATTCTTTATAATTTATTATAATTTAATATAAAATAATAATTATTAAATTTCTTTTATGTCATTTTATTTTATCACCTAATTAAACCGTTAATTTTACCAAACACTTCAATTAGCTTATCAACTATAAGTCATCAGCCATCAGCTATAAGCTATAAGCTATCAATCACCAGCTATCAGTCATAAGCTATAAGGTATCAGCTAACTTATTAGCTAACCACTATTTTTACCAAACAGAGCCTTAAAGATTTCATAATTTTTATATGAATTTTTAAACAATATTTATAAAATAAGAATGAAATTTTTAATTCCTACTTGTTCTATTTTACTAATTATTTTTAATGTGAATTGTGTTATTTTTAATTACAATTTTAATTTTAATCTTAATTTTTTAAAGAAAATATTAGCTTTACTTAATATATATTTTTTTATGAAATTAAAAAATATAACCTTATATATAAATATAATTTGGTAAGTAGTTCTTAAACTTTTATCTATAACTATATATATAAAGGGGATATCTCTTTTTGGACTGTCTAATTTTTTTAGACTAATTTACTCTTTAACTCCTGCTTTTATCTATAATTTTTTTGATAACTACCATAAAACTCAATACTATTCATTTCCACAAAACTATTTATTATTAACATCCACAAAACTAACTATTCGTAACCTCCACATGCTATTTTTTCGTCTGATATGGTTAATTAATGCTATTTTTTGCTATAGACTTTTAGATACATTTTTTCATATTTTTTTTGTCCTTCAAGTTCATATCATATAATTTTAAATGTATAATTTATATATGTTGTGCATCACTAGTAATAATTTGAAAAAATAAATAAATTAAACGTAATTACAAGTGTCCGTGCAGGTGCTCGACATCAACACGAAAACGGACACGTCTTTTTTCAGAAGTGTTGGGGCTACAAAGATGTTGTGTAAAAAAATGTATAAATTGAAATAATACTCTCTTCTTCCAAATGAATGAGAGAGAGAGAGAGAGAGTTATCACACAAATAATTTAAATTAAAATCAAAATTAAAAAATATAGGTTTATATATTTTAACGCGTTAGTGCTGTAAAAAAAAGCAGACAGACGGGCATGAGAGTGCCGTTTTGGACGGTAGTTTTAATAAAATAAAAGGTATGAAAATTTTGAAAAAAAAAAAAAGAAAAATGAAATTTGAGTAAAATTAGGATTGTGGGTATCAAACCAACGTTGTATCGTAAAATTGGCAACTATTAGGTGAGTATAAGATTTGTTTCCATAAAAAATAGAAGAATAATATATGGCTTTGTTATTTTGTCTTGTACTATAGGTTGTGTGTGGTATTTTATTAAAGACTTAAATAATGTTTTCGTCCCTGTAAGTTGGCGTGTTTTTGGTTTTCGTCCCTGTATTTTTTTTTTTCGGTTTTAGTCCCTATATCTTACTTTTTGGTGGTGTTTAGTCCCTAAAGCCAAAATAAATTCGAAGGTTTCCTGCAGGAAAATCCCCAGGAAAATCCGCAGGAAATCTCTGTAGGGACTAAACACCAACAAAAAGTAACATACAAGGACTAAAACAAAAAAAAAGATACAGGGACGAAAACCAAAAACTCGCCAACTTACAGGGACGAAAATACTATTTAAGCCTTTATTAAATGTAATACTAATATGAGAACTCAAAAGGACTTATCAAACATCTATCTGGAATATTATGATATGTATCCATCATAAATTCAGTTCTTTTTGTTCATAGATTTTAATTGTTTATGCGGTTGTTTATGATGTTATTTTTATGTACATAGATTTAACTCTTGACTTTTCTTCTTACTACAGATTAGTATTTAAATCAGACAGTCTTAGTAGGGAGATATTATCAATTGCATTGCTTGCTGCAATGGCTTTGACAGATGACCCTATTGCTTCACTAGTTGACACTGCATTCTTTGGCCAAGCAGCTAGGGGTATAGTTGAGCAATTGGTAGTGATAACTAGTTTAAATTGGTTGCAACATCTGATGATTAGGTAGTTGGCATACTTCTATTTCTTTTTTTTTTACGCATCTATTTATCCTTCAATGTAATCATCATTTAGTCAAGATGGTATCTGCCATTATTGGTTGTTTACATTATTATATTTTCTTTTGACTTTAGGATCTTCAAAATGGAATTGATCTTGGTTTAGTATCACCAGAGGTGTTTCAGAACTTCTTTGATCTAGAGAAGTATCCTCTGATTTCATAATTCACCGTTTTCAGGTAAATTTGTATTTTTAAAATAAAACCCTTTACTTTTAATCATGAGATTATTTCATCACTCTCTTCATATGGTTCTTCTTGATGCAAGGTTTCAGGGAAAGATTGTTGGCAGATCCCAAATTCTTGTATAGATTAGCCATAGAAGAAGGATCTCAGTAATAACTACAATATTAGCACAGTATCTAAAGTGTAAATAAAACTTCTTTCAAGAGCTTTGACTATGTTATTACGAACACCGTCAGAGGATCAATTGTTGATTTCTTCACAGTGTGCCTTCCTGCACCAACTTTATCATTCATTTTCTATGCTGATTGAAATTCTAGTAGCAGATCTCAGATGTCCTGAGAGATGTCGAGACACTTGATCTCTGCTTCAAACACATTGACAATAAGGAGCATAATACAAATTGCAGAAAACAAACAAACAGACGGTGATTGTTAACCCAGTTCGGTGAACAATAACACCTATGTCTAGGGGCTACTAAGCCAGGAATGAAATCCACTAGATAGTTTTAATGCTAAGCTAAACAACCTCCGGTTTACAACTTATCACTTAATCACTAGTCGTGCTTAATTTCTACCTAAGACACTTCCTAGATATAAAACCCTTCTCAATTCCCTTTCAATCACAACAGTGACAGAAATTATAACTCAATGTAAACAGTCCAGCTCTAGTATCAACTCGACACAAGAGAGGCTCACAAATACAAACCTTAAACTCACTAAGCAACAATGTATTTTCTACACTTTTCTTAGGTTAAATCCATCCTATGGATTTGGGCTTCAAAACGCAGTAATTCTGTTACACAGAATTTGCAACTAATTCTCCTCAAGAGTAGTTTCTTCAATCCAAAGTTTCCTAAAATTCCTCCACATTTAGAAAATGGCATCTTCGAATTATAATCAGAATCTCTGATTCCTCAATCTTGGACGCCACCTAGGAAAAACAAATAATCCCAGAATAATCTGAAATCTGGAATTAAAATAGCAGTATTAAAACTGAAAATTAATAGACAAAGATGTCGAATCATCAGATAGGACATCTTGTCCGACATCTTGATCTTCAGTTAGTTCTTTAGGTTAGGACATCTTGTCCAACATCTTGTTGTTAAGTTAGTTTTACCAAAATTGATGCCAACCTCAAAAGCTTGGACTCATCAATCTCCCCCTTTGGCAGATTTTGGTTAAAACTAACTAAATAATCCTTGCAGCAGAAACACAAAGTCAGAGGGTAAGAAAAAACAGAACATTAGCAGCGGAACAAAACACTCTAAAGCCTCCCCCTCAATCAGTTCCTTCTTCTGCAGCAATAGATTAGAACACTCCCCCTCAATGGCAGCAGTCAGTGGTTAGCAGTGGAGTGGTTAGTAAAGTTAGTATTACTCCCCCTTTTTAGCCATAATATGACAAAGGCAGTTAAACTAACTAAATAACCAAACAATAACATAAGAGATTAAAGTACATAACAATCACATGAAGTGCCAAAAAATATCCTGGGCATTACACCCTTACATAACCACAAAAAAATAAGACTACATTCAGATATCATCTTCAGTAGCCTCATCATCCTCTTCCTCTTCTTCATCTCCACCAAGATCATCATCAGCCTCATCTGAATATCAGGATATTGTTGATAATTAATGCTATAAATAAGAGTTATCTATGAAGACTTCTCTCTATTTGATGGGAACACATATACACTTACACGGATAGTATTCCCACAACAAATTGATTGCTACAAATATTCAGATAGGCAAACCCCAGGTTTGCCCCTTAACACTTCAAATTGATTAGCATCCGAGGCTTTAGTGAAGATGTCAGCTAACTGATTCTCTGTGGCAACATGCTCCAATGTTCTAACTTTGTCTTCCACAAGATTTCTAATAAAGTGGTGCCTGATGTCAATATGTTTTGTCCTTTTGTGCTGAATACGATTCTTTGAAATATTGATGGCACTTAAGTTGTTACAGAAAAGTTTCATGACATCTTGTGTGACATTATACTCAGTCAGCATCTGCTTTATCCATATCATTTGAGAATAACTACTATCTGCAACTATGTATTCAGCCTTAGTCAGTAGATAAAGAAACACAATTCTGTTTCTTACTAAACCATGAAATAAAGTTGTTTCCCAGAAAGAAACATCCACCAAAGGTGCTCTTCCTATCATCAGCACTACTGGCCCAATCAGCATCACAATATCCCATCAACATTGAATTAGAACTATGAGAATATAACAGACCATAGTCGCATGTACCATTCACATACTTTAGAATCCTTATAACAGACTTTAGGTTCAGCTTGATATCTAGCACAGACTCCTACAGCAAAAGTTATGTTAGGTATGCTTGTAGTAAGGTATAGAAGATTTCCAATCATGCTTCTATACAAACTCTGATAAACATTAACACCCTTTTCATCCTTAGACAACTTCAAGTGTGTAGGAGCAGGAGTTCGTTTATGGTTAGCATTCTCCATGCTAAACTTCTTTACAATTCTCTTTGCATATTTCCCTTGACAAAAGAATATGGAGTCTTCCATCTGTTTGACTTAGAGACTAAGAAAGTAGGTTAATTCACCCACTAAGCTCATCTCAAACTCAGATTGCATTTGCTTGATAAATTGTTGAACCATCTCATCCGACATCCCCTCAAACACAATATCATCTACATAGATTTGAGCTATCATGAGTTTTCCATCCCTCTCTTTAACAAAGAGAGTTTTGTCAATTCCACCTTTTATATAACCATGGTTGACGAAGAACTCAGCTAGCCTCTCATACCAAGCTCTTGGAGCTTGTTTCAACCCATACAAGGCCTTCTTTAATTTGAACACGTGATCTGGAAATGTTAGATCAACAAATCCTTTTGGTTGCTCTTAGAGCTTGTTTCAACCCATACAAGGCCTTCTTCAGTTAACATCCATTTGAAATAGCTTGAATTTCAACAGGCAAGCCACTCCAAGTAACAATCTAACAGACTCCAGTCTAGCAACAGGAGCAAAAGTTTCATCAAAGTCTACTCCTTCAATCTGAGTGTACCCTTGAGCAACAAGTCTAGCCTTGTTTCTAGTGACCACACCTTGCTCATCAGACTTGTTTTTAAACACCCATCTTGTACCAATCACATTTGACCTTTCAGGTCTTGGTACAAGATCCCATACCTCATGCCTTTTGAACTGCTCCAGTTCCTCTTGCATAGCATTGATCCAAAATTCATCAGTCAAGGCCTCCTTGACATTCTTGGGTTCCAACTTTGAGACAAAGCACGCACCAACAACAACTTCTCTTGATCTAGTCATTCTTCCACCATTTGGATCTCCTATTATAAGCTCCTTCGGATGATCATTTTGAATTCTGGTGGAGGGTCCCTTGTCTAATTTCTCAGTCTCTGCAGGTTCAGGATTAACATTATTTGAGTCTGCAGCATCTTTTGGAACATCGTGTAATGTTCCAACATCTTCTGTGACATCTTCATTACTCATGGGAAAGAATGCTCCAATATCATATGTGACACCAGCTTCTGTAGTTGAGTCATCAACCACAACATTTATGGATTCCAGCACAACCTTAGTTCTTAAGTTGAAAACTCTGTAGGCTCTGTTATTGGTAGAGTATCCCAAAAAGATTCCTTCATCACTTTTAGGATCCATCTTCCTCCTTTGCTCACGGTCATCCAAAATGTAACATTTTCTTCGAAAAACATGGAAGTATTTCACAGTTGGCTTCCTTCCCTTCCATAGCTCATATAAGGTAGCTGATGTGCCATATCAGATGGTTACTCTATTTAGAATATAACAAGCAGTATTCATGGCTTCAGCCCAAAAATGATATGGAAGTTTCTTGGCATGAAGCATGACCCTTGCACATTCTTGAATAGTCATATTCTTTCTCTCAACCACACCATTCTGTTGAGGGGTGATGGGTGAAGAAAACTCATGACTAATTCCTTCAAAAGAACAGAAATCATCAAACTTGTTGTTTTCAAATTCCTTCCCATGGCCACTTCTAATTCTAACTATGACAAAATCCTTCTCTCTTTGAAGTTTTTGACACAGTTCCTTGAACACTTCAAACACTTCAGACATCTCTTTGATGAAATGCACCCAGGTGTATCTTGAGAAGTCATCCACCACAACATAAGCATACCACTTTCCTCCAAGAATTTCAACCTGCATAGGTCCCATCAAGTCCACATGTAGTAGCTCTAAGATTTTTGACGTGGTCAGATGTTGAAGCTTCTTATGTGACATCCTTGTCTGCTTTCTAATTTGACATTCGCCACAAACTCTTCCTTCTTCAATTTTTAGATTAGGAATACCTCTGACAGCTTCCTTTGACAAGACTTCCTTCATTCCCTTCAAGTGTAAGTGGCCAAGTTTCTGATGCCACATTTTCACCTCATCTTCTTTGGACATCAAGAAGGTAGAGGAACACTTTGTTTTAAGAGGAGTCCACAAGTAACAATTATCCTTAGATCTGACTGATACTTATTAGATTAGCAGTCATTCCTTTGAAAAACAGAACCTTATCCAGACTAGGATGACCAATATAATCCAGCTTTCCAACACCCTTTTTTTCACCTTTTGACCCATCTCCAAAGGTCACGTAGCTAGTGGAATGTGATTTAATATCAACCAAAAACTTCTTGACACCAATCATGTGTCTAGAATAACCACTATCAAAGTACCGGTCTTCTTTGGCAGAGGCTCTTAGAGAGGTATGAACTATGAGAGCAACAATGTCATTCTTAGTAATCCACTTCTTTGCTTTAGCAACATCCTCTCTCCTCCTGGACCGAGTCAATGATTTGGGATAACCATGCAACTTGTAGCAGTAAGGCTTTATGTGGCCAAATTTACCACAATGATGACATTTCCAGTCTTGATCCTTTCTTCCTGAGGAGTTCTTCTGAGGTCTTTGTCGATGTTGGGACATCTTACTTGACATCGTTCGAACCTCATTTCTTTTGTGTTGGGAAGAATTCACAACATACCTTTTCCCTTTATTCTCAACTTGATCATTATAACCAAGTCTCTTAACATTTCTAACATTCCTTCCTGATTGAAGAATTTCATCCAACACATATGAACTGCTATTGAGCATTCTTATATACTTATTCATATTGTCAAGTTTTGAATTGAGCAATACAACTTCATCCTCCAGATCAGAAATGGTAGCCAAGTGCTTTAATCTTTCGTCACATAGTTGAGCAATAAGATCTTGTTGATCCTGCCCTAATTGACAAACTTCTGCACTTCTGATGCACAGCTCTCTATAAGAGGCAGCCAGTTAATCAGAAGTAAGTTCTTCAACATCTGAATCTTTGACATAATCATATACTCCACTAATTGCAGACACATGTTTAGCAGTTTCTCCTTTGCTGGAGGAGTCATCTTCAGACCAAGATGTAGACAAGCATTTCTTCTCCTTCTTGAGAAAGGTAGGTGTCGTACCTCTAAAAATCATCGAAAATACGACCCTCGCGAAAAAGGCGCGGAAGAAATTGCAGCTCGACAGATTCGTCACCGAACTTTATTTATCCCAAAAGAGGGAAAGGAAAATATCGATAAAACCTTAAAGAGAGATAAGACCATGGTCGTCGCAATCACATTCTGGGTTCGGGAGTCGGTTACATGAGAGGAAGGTATGAGCACCCCCTCACGTCCGTTGTACTCAACAGGAACCTCTTAATTCGAATTGTGATGACCGTTAGCTAAGCTTATTTGTTTTCTTCTCAACGATAAATGCGAAATGGTAAGATAAAAGGAAAAGATTGCTAAGGGGGAAATGGGTGGTTTTAGGTTAGGGTGCTCACCAAGGATTGGGGGCCCTTGTGCCTACGTATGCTCATTCGGACGAGAATGAGAAATCAGAGCAATCGTAGTTCGACTACAAGAAAGGAGGGGGAAAATGGAAGATGGATAGAAGTGTACTCGCCAAGATCATCGTAATCTTGTGCCTACGTATCTTACATTCGAATGAATGAAGAATCAGAGCGTCCGTAGTTCGTGGATACGACCACGAAAAGAAGGAACGTTGAATTTTGGTTTGGATGACGATTACTCGAAGCTTAAGAAAGGCTCATCGGGCCCAAGTAATCGGGAGAGTGAGTCAAAGGATTGACTCTCTCTCCTTTTCATTTAAGTGAGAGGTTATGTTTGAAAAGTGTTTTGAACAATGAGTGATTGGAAGAATGGTTTGATTGTTGTCAAGTTGGAAGTGTTTTAGAGGCGTAAATTGCTCACACATGAGTAAGAGAACCCGCACCTAAAAAACTAAAGAGAGATCAAAGGCTCAATCCCCCTCTTTTTCACCTTGAAAAAAGTTTCGATATTTGTTAATCATTTTGAAGTTTGATTGTGAAAATCTGTTTGATGTAGGATCAAGGGTTTGATAGTATACGCGCTTGGTTTGAAAAGAAGGTTAATTGCGAGGCAAAAGGCACTCATCTTAAAGGTTTGTTTTGAAAAATGGCTCGACGACGAATCGAGGGTTTGATTGAAAAAGGGTGTGAATCGACCCTAGTCCCTAGAAGTGCTCCTAGTAACGAAACCAGAATGAGATGTGCGAGTGTGTATGTTAGGTTTATGGTGAATGCTAATGAGCAATCGACTTACGGGGGTGTTTTTAATATGGCTCGACGACGAATCAAGAATTAGTTTGAAAATGGTTTAGTCTACGTTAGTCCCTAAGGGTGCTCCTAGTAAACAAACCATAATCAAAAAGCGAGTAAAGTGCGTACATCGGAATGGGAGTGGGTTACATGTAAGTTACATGGGATTGCACAAAATAAATGGGGTCATTGTAAGGTAGCCCAAGAGGAAGTCGTGTGTATGTGAGGTGTCCTAAACTAAGCCTTGAGCAAGAGTCGGAAAAGAATCTCCATGCCAGGGTTTCTGTACAAGGTTAAAGTTCCGTTGCTCGAAAAAGTAACCAATAGTCCACCAATTGAGTCTTTTAGGGTTTCGATCATTTTATTATGTTTTCGAATAGTATGAACAAGATATGGATAAGATGAATATGATCAATATGAATATGAACAAGATGAGATAATATGATCAAGATAATATGAACAAGAATATAAACGAGATATATTGACGGAAAAGTAAATCAAGAGTATATTGACGGAAATTAAAGTTAGTTGTTAGAGATTAATCGTTAATTGTTATTAATTAAATGAATCGGGTTAACTTTAGCGTTAAACAATCGTAGCACAATCTATGACGAAGATCATGCTATAGGAGGCCGCGCAAGATGATATTTGTGCTAAAACACGATAGAGAAATGATATTGTGAATCATTCTCTAAAGAAATTGTGTCACACGAAAAGAAAAGTGGTTGATCTCGTCTAAATCACAAACTTTCGTCGATTAATCAAAGGTAACCTATCATGATCCCAAAGTATAGAAAATGATCTCAATGATCATTTCCTACAGATTTGAAATCATGAAGGTTAAACAACCTCAACCAACCAACATTCGCAATATCAAAGACTTGCATTGACCAAGATGAAATGAAAATCAAAATGGAAATGAAGATAATCCACGATATGAATTGCAAAGAATCAAATTGTGAAAAACAATAAAGACAAAATATTAAAATTAAAATTAAAGATTAAAAAAACCAAAGATTAAACAATTTTCTAGCTACAAAATAACATGAATGTAGGAAAGGGAGGTAATAGAAGAGTGGACAATAGAGGAATCATGTTTGGGCTAAGCCCAAGTCATCCATGAACAAAAAACCAACACGGATAAAAAAGAAAAAAGGGTGGTGTGTATGAACATTCACAGGATGTGGCAAGGAAGATCAATATGGGCTTCAAATATAAAACATCATCAGCCATGTAATACCAAAACTTAATGCATTTATCAAAAACGTTTGAAGTCAATAACAAGAAGAGCAAAACACGGTTCAACGTCATACCAAATCACCATGGAAGAAAAGGGCCACACACCATCACCAGATCTAAACAGTGCAAAACGAAAAAAAAAAGCAAATGGCAAAAAACTAAGTATCATTCAACATTTCCTTATATTGAACAACAACAAAATGCGTGCTCAGGCCTCGTTATCACCATCATCGCGCATTTGCTCAACAGAAACGGATTCATCATCGCGTGAGTATACGGAAAAGGTCAAGAAAGGAATAAGGCTTCAGTCTCAACCTTTTTCGCAGTGAAGCTCATTTTTATCTCCATCCCGGTTCGTATCTTAACCGTTTTTCTTCTTCTTCCTCTTCTACTTCATCTTGTTCTGATTTTCTGGATTGAGGTATGATTTATGGTTTATGGTTGTTTGGGTGATGAATGATTGATTAAGGTGATGAAGGATTTGTAGTTGTTGTGGTTGATTGAAGATATTGATGTTGGTGTATTTCGGTTTAGAGGTTTCGTTGTTTGTATGGTGCGGGTTAGGTGAAGGCAGGGGAAGAAATCGCTTATGGTTTGTCGTTTTGCTTTTGTTCTTGTGAATGAGGAAGGTTTGGGATTGAATTTCTGCAGGGTGGATTTGGCTTCCTGGGCTTGAAAGGAATGAAGAGGAAGGCTGGTATTTAAGGAGGAGGATTGAGGTGAGTGATTTGTGAAATTGGTTTTTCGTTTTATAACTTTGGGTACGTTTTGGATTATGATGTACGTTTTTGTGTCGTTTTGGAGCTGTGATGTGTATTTTTTTACCTGAGATTTGTGATAAGTGCAAAATGTAACTATTTTTGTATATAAGTTTTGTTGCACTTATCGATACTTTTTGTTAAATATCGTTCGAATAAACCCCGATTTGTTTATAAATACGTTAGTTAGTATATATTTGTGATTTTGATTCATTTATGTAAAGATTAATAGTTTTCCATTCATTTTGCAGGTAATTAAACATTGTTGGAGCAATGAGTAATAAAAGCTCCAAGATGTGCCATTGAAAGAAATAAAAGGGAGCTGAAGTTCAGCAGAAAACTTTAGCTTGTTCGCTTTGCGAGTGAGCCAGCGAATGATTCGCTTTGCGAATGGCTGGCGAGTTCCCAGCAAAGGCTCCCAGAATTGGACAGGGGAGAAAAGGACCAAAGTTCGCTTTGCAAACTTTGCAGCGAGCATTCTCTTTGCGAATAAATCATTCGCACTGCGAACTTCTGGAATTTTGCAGAGGCAGTTTAGCATTTCAGAGGCACTTAAGTGCCATTTTTTGAGGCTCGCTTTGCGAGTAAATATTTCGCTTAGCGAACGTGATAGAATTTGTAATGTTTACAAGTTCATTTTTTCCATTTTTTAGGTTATGGTTTTGGGGATTTTATCTCCCAACTTCATCAACTTCATTTTTCAGTAGATTAGCTTAGAAAACAACAAAGAAGCTTGCACACGGATGATCCGGGGTGGATTTCTCATCGATCGGTGTTGGCAATTCGCGAGATATTTGGTTTATTTCTTTTCTTCTGTGTTTTTCTTCTATGTTGGGTTGTTGTATATGTATTTACTTTGAACTCATGTATATTTGTCGCCCATGGCGTTGTATGAAATTTGCTTTACAACTCTCTATTGGTGATTGTCCTTGATTTTTGCTTTATGCCCGGGGTTTGGGTTGCGTTAGAGATAATCCTCGCAAACTTCGATTAGGGATGGTTATCTGTTAGTTTTTGGATTCTAGAGATAGATTTAGAGCTAACAATCTTCAATAGACGTCGAAGCTTAATGCCTCCGTGTCTTGAGTCGGGTGCGAGGGTGTCGACGATGGTAACACGGTTATTCTCTCAACTTTGCATTAGACATAACCTTTGTTGTGAGCGATGTTGGGTGATATTGAGGAGTATTGTAGGTGCAGTATAACTGGTCGGTAAGTTTAAGTTTGTTAGGAGTCGCTTATGTGCATGACCGGATAAGTTCGTCTCTCTGATTAATGATTTCTTTTTATGTTAATGTTTATTTGTCTGCATTTACTTTAAACCCATTTTAATCCAAACTCATAAACGCGAGAGGCTGTCTAACGACATTCTTTCCCTCAAACCGATCTCTGTGGACACGACATAAATCCCGGAGGGAACTCTTCAGAAAATAAATAATTTTGCTACTTGCCGCTATTCCGCAACCAACAAAATGGCGACGTTGCTGGGGATTGGTTTTGATATTGAATCGCATTGCGATAGTTTCTTTGTTTTTGAGTTTTGTATATATCGTATATATTGTCTATTTCCATTATGATTGTTCAAGTGTTGTATACATTTTGTTCCCGTAACGTTTGTTTAAGTGTTTGGTTAGGGCACTTGCTTTTGGTTTGCGCGGTGAGGCATCACTATGGCATGAAGGAAGGAAGTTGCTAGCTAAGCATTGTAAAGACGTCGAGCTTACGACGTAAAACAAGAATGTTATATTATTTTCTTTTGTTGTGGTTTAGCTTAGGTAGTGTGGTGAACATTCATTAAACAAGTTGTACACGGATTTTTCGTGAAATTTTCAAATCTTCACTTTACAACTTGTTTAATCCATTTTCACCCGGTGTTTTAGTATGTTTATATTAATAATGCTTGTGCTTGTCAATGAGCTTGTTTTGAGTAGCTTAAGGAAATTTAAGGTGATGTTCCAAGTTTGATCGTTTTAACTTGCGGATGTATGGTAATGATATTGTTAAGTTTTGTACACGTCCAAGGTATGTGTTTATCGCTTTCTTGACTTTATCATATTCATGATACTTAAGCATTTTACAAATTTCCATGACATTCATTCTTTTGTATACTTGTTCTTGTGTGAATCACTTTAGTTCCCAACCTTTTTGTGAGGTACCTTTCCATTGTTCATATATGCGGAGTACCAACATACTTGTTTTAACTGGATTTTATTATGCTTAATCTTTTGTTTGTGTTGATTATATGAAAGCATGAAAAGGATCAAGGCATTTTATTTCATTTTGAGCACAACTACTTAGCCAAATAGTCATTCACCTTGTGAGCGTGTGATCATTCGTAACCCCTTTGAGATTTTTTATCCATGTTTTATTTGAACTTAATGCTTGTCTATGAGTATTTAGTTCACTTATTTTTGAATGGATTTTGTTTTTTCTTGAACCCTCAACTTTGTGTTGTTGTATGAATTTTTGTCTTACCTTAGAAAATAGGGAGTATTCACATGATGATGTGGTTGAATTCAAGTTGGGGAGAGAATTGTTGTTACTCATTGGTTGGATTCTATGAGGATTGAAAAAGAAAAAAAGAGAAAAATATAACAAAGAAAAAGAAAAGAAAAAAGTGAAAAAGAAAGAAAAAGAAAATCCTTGAGAAAGGAAACAAAAAGAGTTCAAATAATTGTGCTAAATAAGTATTGTGTTTTGTGTAACACTTGGGATTTTGGAAGAAGTTGATTGGAATTTTGGTGTTTGAGTCTTTGTGAGTTGATCACTCCCTTAGGTTTAGGCAGGTATTTGTTTCAATTACCTTTAGAAATTGCCCCTTGTTTGTTTACTCGACCACGCTACAACATTGAAAGTCCTTGTGATTCTTGCCTTTGTATGTTCAATGTGAATTTTTGGATGGTTACATAATTTAGTCTATTGTTTGCATGATTGTTGTGTGAGTGATAAGTACCTTATTTTGTGTTTTTAATCTACCGATGATTGTTTTTGCTAGGTGTGATTCACTTTGGAACTTGTGTTGTTTTAGAATGTTCGGCATGATTTTTGTCTTTTGCATTTGTTTCGTGACTATGTTATCATCGTAGTTTAGTGGAAAGTATTTACTTTGTGTGTATCGTTTTTCATTTGAACCATACATTTGTTTCCGTTTTTCAAAACCTGTTGATTCGTGATTCTTTGGTTATTGCTTTTGTTTCTTTAAGTTTGTTTGATTCTTGTTTGAGGATAAACAAGTTTAAGTTGGGGAGAGTTTGATAAGTGCAAAATGTAACTATTTTTGTATATAAGTTTTGTTGCACTTATCGATACTTTTTGTTAAATATCGTTCGAATAAACCCCGATTTGTTTATAAATACGTTAGTTAGTATATATTTGTGATTTTGATTCATTTATGTAAAGATTAATAGTTTTCTATTCATTTTGCAGGTAATTAAACATTTTTGGAGCAATGAGTAATAAAAGCTCCAAGATGTGCCATTGAAAGAAATAAAAGGAAGCTGAAGTTCAGCAGAAAACTTCAGCTTGTTCGCTTTGCGAGTGAGCCAGTGAATGATTCGCTTTGTGAATGGCCAGAATTGGACAGGGGAGAAAAGGACCAAAGTTTTTGGAATAAATCGTTCACACTGCGAACTTCTAGAATTTTGCAGAGGCGGTTTAGCATTTCATAGGCACTTAAGTGCCATCTTTTGAGGCTCGCTTTGCGGGTAAATCGTTCGCTTAGCGAACGTGATAGAATTTGTAATGTTTATAAGTTAATTTTTACCATTTTTTAGGTTATGGATTTGGGGATTTTTGCTCCTAACTCCATCAACTTCATTTTTCAGTAGATTAGATTAGAAAACAACATGGACTTGCACACGGATGATCCGGGTGGATTTTTCATAGATCGGTGTTGACAATCCGCGAGATGTTTGGTTTATTTCCCTTCTTTTTGTGTTTTTCTTCTATGTTGGGATGTTGTATATGTATTTACTTTGAACTCATGTATATTTGTCGCCCATGGCGTTGTATGAAATTTGCTTTACAAATCTCTATTGGTGATTGTCCTTGATTTTTGCTTTATGCCCGGGGTTTGGGTTGCGTTAGAGATAATCCTCGTAAACTTCGATTAGGGATGGTTATCTGTTAGTTTCTAAATTCTAGAGATAGATTTAGAGCTAACAATCTTCAATAGGCGTCGAAGCTTAATGCCTCCGTGTCTTGAGTCGGGTGCGAGAGTGTCGACGATGGTAACACGGTTGTTCTCTCAACTTTGCGTTAGACATAACCTTTGTTGTGAGCGATGCTGGGTGATATTGAAGAGTATTATAGGTGGAGTATAACTGGTCGGTAAGTTTAAGTTTGTGAGGAGTCGATTATGTGCATGACCGGATAAGTTCGTCTCTCTGATTAATGATTTCTTTTTATGTTAATGTTTATTTGTCTGCATTTACTTTAAACCCATTTTAATCCAAACTCATAAACGCGAGAGGCTGTCGAACGACATTCTTTCCCTCGAACCGATCTCTGTGGACACGACATAAATCCCGGAGGGAATTCTTCTAAAAATAAATAATATTGCTGCTTGCCGCTATTCCACAACCAACAGTTTGTGGAGAGGAGAAGAGGGAATCAAAACTTCTTGTGCTATCCATTTTGTGTGTGTTTCCTGAGTGTATATTATTGCAAGTTTTGTGTAACGTCTTGTGTAGGTCGATTTGTACCGTGAGGAAAGAATTGTGATGGGTGTAGTATTGCATCATGGCTTGGTTGGGGTGTATTGGCTAGAAATCATGTGGTGAGTGCACATCATCTTATTAGTTTTGTGGGGCCTGATGTTATGAAATGGAGCTGGCCGGTAATGCTACATAAAGTTCGTAGTTTATTTATTGAAATTTTTGCACAAGTGATTATCACAAGCTTGGTGAAGTCGTGGCTTAACTTAGTAGTGAATATTTGGTGAAAATTTTGTTTCTTCTGCAGGCTCGGAATTGAACGCTGACATTGGTATCATATACCCTAAATTTTGACCCTAAGATTCCACATCATTTGCATATCATATGAACATACTTTCATGCATCACTAACACATCACAAGTACAAGATATGTGTGCTTACTTGCTTCACAGGTTAGGTAATCCTCCTAATTCCCAAGCAGATGAATTATCAAGGACTTTCACTCATTAATCATCAAGTGCAAAATTGCATCATGACAAGCTCATCAAAACCTCAAGACCCTTAGTGCACCAAAATTAGGGTTTTGACCTAATTCAATCCCTGGGATGACTTGTGGAGCAAGGCATGATCCAAGACCTCAAGATATGTTTCAAGGACCTCAAATACATCATATTAGTCCATTCATAAGATATCAATTTATTCAAAGAACTTGATTCACAAACAAGGCAATAATTCAAATCCATCTGAGCCACAAACTAGGGTTTCGATGAAAAGTCAACCATATCTTTGACTTTTCGCCAAGACATGATCTCCAACCTTGGGATATGATTAAAGACACTCAAATATACCCTTGAAGTCCATTCATTAGTTTAAAATCACCTTGGGATATCCATTCATTGAAAATCAAGAATTAGGGTTTCTCTGCACAAAATTCATCTGATACACAAAGTCAAAGTTTGACTTTTTGGGCAAAATTGATCATCAAGGACTATTATTCAAGAAAATATAATCCATAGTTGCATTTAATCAAGGATTGATCAAGAAATTAAGGTTACTTGCAAAAGAAGCAAATTGGAGGAATTGAAAATTTCACTAAGTTATGGAAATCCATGTTCAAGTACCTAACTTTACATGGCCATAACTTGTGATCCAACCAACCATTTTTTGCACTCCAAAGCTCAAATGATAGATCTTCTTCCTTACAACAAGATTGCTGGGCTGAACCATCCCTTAAAAATGCATAGATTTTGAGATATAAGGCCATGAAGTTAGGGTTTCATGGTATTTAGAACTTTGACACTTAGAATTTTGGCTTAATTGTAATTTTGGTCCCCCAATTTTGCATTTTTTTGAGTTTTGATCCCCCTATTTTAAAAACCACTATTTTAGTCCCTATTTTAACTTTTGACTTTAATTTTAGTCCCCTATCCATTTTAAATCCTATTTTTAATGATGTGGCATATTCAAAGGTGATGTGGCAAAGCATTATCATTTAAAAATTACAACCATTTCATTTAATATAGTCCAAGTCATTTTCAAAAATAATTTATTTAATTAATTTTAATATTAAGTCAAATTATGTATCAAATATCAATTATCCCCAAATATTTTCAGCCATTGAATATCTCCTCTCACGAATAAACATGAACCCTAAGCAAAAACAACAACGCTTTCTTTATCTCTTCAGCATCAAATCCTCTTCCTCAATAACTACCTCAACAACAATGACAAAAAATCCAAATCCATGAAGTAGAGTGTGTTTATTATGTACTCAACGGTTCTACTCCCGGTTTAGCTGAATCGATCCTTGATGTTCAGGTTCAACTGCAATCTATAGACTATTACGACGAATCTCGATGTTGGATGGTGATACTGTTGTTGTTTTTGTGAAAGGGTTGAATCTTCGACCGCACAAGATCTCAGATCTGACGAATTTTCGTTTCCATTTTGAGTTACGATTTTTGTTTCCATTTTCGTTTCCATTTTGGTGTTGGAGCTTTTTTTTTTGCTTAGCACAAGAGCGATATCGGTGGCTCAAGAAATCGTGAGGTGTGATTTGTCGCAGAGTATGAGAAACAAACCTGATAAAGCTTGTGGTGTTAGGGTCACTGTGAGTGGTAGCTTGAATTGGTAGTGGAAGAGTTCATAAGAGTGGTGAGAAGCATGAGCTTTGTGTTTGTATTAGCAAACGAAAGCTTTCCTTGGTTGTGGTGTTGGTTCTTTTGGTATTAGGGGTTTCTGGTGGGCAGAGTTTTTTCATTGAAGTTTATATAATTACTCTGTATGGCTAGTGGAAGCATTGTGCAGTTGTTGGCCTTTCTAAGATGCTTCAGTTGTTTTTCATTCTTTCTGTAAAATTGGTTCATACATGGTGTAAGCTTTTGTGGCATTCCTTATGCCAAGTTTCCAATAAATTTTTAGCTTTTCCAAAAATAAATTAAAAAATTCCTAAAAAAAGTTACTCAGTTAGGTTAATGTTAAAATTAATTAAATAAATTATTTTTGAAAATGACGTGGACTATATTAAATGAAATGGTTGTAATTTTTAAATGATATGGAATTTCCACATCACCTTTGAATATGCCACATCATTAAAAATAGGACTTAAAATGGAAAGGGGACTAAAATTAAACTCAAAAGTTAAAATAGGGACCAAAATAGTGGTTTTTAAAATAGGGGGATCAAAACTCAAAAAAATGCAAACTTGGGGGACCAAAATTGCAATTAAGCCTAGAATTTTTTTAGGCAGAATCTATTTCATGTTTTGGCAAACTTTGAGGACATTTTTCACCATGATCCAAGAAGATTCAATGCCAAATGCAAACATCAAAGTTAAAGTAGGATATCTCAGCTTTCCAAAGAGTACAAGAACATCCCTTGATTCCATTTGAGCAAGGAGATATGATCCTCACAACATGCCATGATCAAACTGATTTTTCAAGACAGTTTTCATGATTACTTGCATCACACAATTTTCATCTTCAAATTTGGTGACTTTACAAGCCTTGTCATCCTCCAAGATCAGAAGGAATCTTGTTGAATCACATGATATTTTCAACTTTGGACCATAATTCAAGGATCACATCTCTTAGCATGTGAAAAACCATAATTGCATAGCCTTGAATTCAAGTTTGTCATTTGGCATTTAAGTGAAGCATTGAATTGGCATGAAATGAGCCACACCAGTTCAGATCAATTCAAAAACAATGAGTGTTCAAACCTGCAAAATACCAATTGAGTCAAGATTCTAGTCACGCTATGGAAAACTTTGGTACCTTAGCCTTTAAGTAAGATCTACAAGACAATATCCATTGGATAATACCTTTCTCCCTCATCCAACACTATTCATCCAAAACAAATCAGTTCTCCTATAAATAGAGGTCATTTTGCATCAATTCAATTACACCAAAACAATACCAAAGATTTGTTTTCTCATTCTCACTCTTTTACTTCAAGTTTCAAAGTTCCAAAGAGCAAACTTGGAATTTTCAAAACCAGAGCCTAAACCACTCAAACAACCATCCAAACACATTACAAATCATCCATTGGAGGTGTCCAAACCCTCATCTTCATGTCAAACCACCAAAATCAGAAAGTTAACCATCAAAACCTCATATTTTGACTTTTCTGCATTTTTCAAGCCATGTATAGATCCTGTCCATTTCAAAACCAAACAACACTCCAAATACACTATAAATAAAATTCCTAAACTGTTCCAACCATAGTTTCTCAACTGTAACTCCATTTGGTTGAAGTTGCATTTTGGTCACTTTTGCCACTTTTGCAAGAAGGGTGCCATATTCTTTTCCAGCTGGTTTTCTTTTGTTCCAAGCATTCAAAAGGATCATTTGACGTATATTGAAGGTGTCCAAAGCATCAAGACATTTATGTAACAACTATCTTGAAAGATCCAAGTTTGCTTCAAGAGGTAAGTTTCCTCAAAACTTGAACTTGCCAAAATATACTTTGCTTTGATGTACATTGATCATGAACATGTCATATATGTCATATTTGTTGTGTTTAAACTACAATTAGGTGTTATTGTTGGCTGTATAAACATGTAGCATAGAAATTGCAAAATCATGGCCTATTTGAAACCACTACCGGGTTTTAAAATGTAGGCACTTTTAGAAAAATCTAAGACCACCACTAGATTCCTTAGGAAATTCTAGGTGAGATCTATCTTTGTTTCATTCATTTTCATGGAGAAATGAAGAAGTTGCGCCCTTCTTGCATATTGGTAAGAAACTAGGCCTCCTTGGGCAAGAACCAGGTCATGGTGCCTTTGTTCTGGCCAGGCCTAGGTCTTTTCCACCTTTATCATTTAATGGCTGGGGTTTGATACACGGATGTATCACCACCCCAGTGGTTCTTGGCCTGCACGTGTTTGTGTGTTTGAGTGTAAGAACTGGGGTTCAAATCCCCCTCGCCCCAGTTCTTTTATTTTTTTTTTAATTTTAAGCGAGTTACATATATTATGTTTTGGTTCCATCATGTTTCAACACTGCACGTGTTGGCTGGTTGGTCTTGATTTTGTGCTGCAGGCGAGATGTCATGGGTACAACACCCATGAGGACCATTTCCCATATTTTTAATTATTTATTTTCTCTTTTTTCTTCACATTTTCAAACTATCATAACTTTCTCATTTTTAATCATTTTGAACCCATTCTTTTTGCAAATTGTTCTTAATAATGTCTATTTTCTATTTATAAAAATAAAATACAAAAAATAATTATTTTTAATACATTTATGAGTGTTCAAAGTAACTGATGTTTTTAGGGTTTCTTAAAGAACTTCTTGATTCTTTTGAATAATTCCTTGTCTTTCCTTGCTTACAATGATTTGTGTGAACCATATACATCTTGTATAAACCTTAAATGATGTTGTGAAATGGTACATCTTTGTCCTCACTTGATTTTAATCCATTTTTTAAGTATGTTTACAGGTGAATGGATGATGAATTTTCAAACATGTCATTGAATTTTTTGCTTAAACCCTTGCCTTAACATGTTGATTTTCTTCCATGATTACATGATGTTAATATGTTTATGTGCCCTTGTGTTAATCACACCATGTCTATATGCTCCTAAAACATTTGAACTTTACTTTGAAAATGTTTTTATACATGTTCATTTGTATGAACTTTGTAGTGTTTCCACTCTATACAAACCCATGTTTAAACCCTAACATGAATGCTTGATTGTTATCAAATTATCTTAACATGTTTAATTGGTATCATTGCTTCAATGTTCAAGTTTTAGTTTCACAAACTTTCACCATGATAAAAATATCTCTTTAAAATTACACATCATCTTTCAAATAAACTTTCAAAAATCACCTTTTCTTTTCAAAACTCTTTGGGCCTCTGCTTAGAGTGTAAGTCCCAACCCCTTTCAATTTTCAAATCATCAAAATCTTGGGCCTCTGCTTAAAGTGTAAGACCCATCACTTATCACGTTTTCAAAACCAATTGTTTTAAATCCTTGGGCCTCTATCCAGAGTGTAAGTCTCAGTCTCTCCACTTTCTTTCAAAATCATCCACAATACTTCAAATCATTTATCAAAATCACCTCCTATTTTCAAACATGAATGAAATCTTGGGCCTCTATTAGAGTGTAAGTCCCTCCCCTCTCCCTCAAAACTTTCTTCAATTTCTCAATAGTTCAAAACTCAAGCTTCAAATTTCATCAAGCACAGTCCTAGTGGCATTCAATTTCAATAAATCTTAGGCCTCTGCTAAGAGTATAAGACCCACCACCTTTTCTTTTCTTTTCAATAAACTCATTGGGCCTCTGCTTAGAGTGTAAGACCCAACACCTTTGTGAATAGAATAAAACACACAAATAAAACATTCAACACATCAAACCCTAAAGATATAAAATCTTCCATGAATTAAAACATGTCATATCAATGTCTATAGTTGTTAAATCGACAATCATGTTTGTTCATGTTCTGTTAAGTTTCTCTTTACATTTATATCATCCTTAGTTTAGACATAGGTCAAACAATAAGATTCCTCCAATCACAACTTAGTTCAAACAACTAGTTCCCTGGCCTCCTCTTGGGCCTTATACAAGCATCATTGCCTCTTCTTAGGCATCATACAAAGAATCTCCCCAGCAAGATAGCCTCCTCTTGGGCTTTATACAAGGAGACTTGGGAAGTCTCATTCAATCCCCCATCCTCCTCTTGGGCTTTATCCAAGCATCATAGTTTCATCTTAGGCTTCATACAAGGACCCTCAGGCTTCTTAAAAGCACAAATAAAATCTTTTAGCCTCACCATCCTGGGCTTTATACATGATACAATAAAATCTTTTAGCCTCACCATCCTGGGCTTTGTACAAGATACAATAAACTCTTTTAGCCTCATTCATCTTGGGATTTGTACAGGATACAAATAAAATCCCCAAAAGAGTCAGTCAAATCCTCAGTATTGAGTCAGTGTCTTCAAACTTCCTCAATAGTCATTAGCCTTCTCTCAGGCTTTCATACAAAATAAACTTCCCCAGTCAGTCAGCCTCAATCTTAAGCTTTATACAAGACAGATAAAACTTCCCAGTTGAGTCAATCTTTTTCAGCATCATATCTCGGGATTCAATCAAGATACCTAAATAAATCCATCTCCTCACAGATGAGACATTGAGTCATCTATGTAGGAAGATATATCCTCTAATCACTACAACTCAAGTCAAACAATGAAAAATTTGTTTTCTAGATAATTGTTGTAAGTGGCACACTTGTTGATTCAATATCCAAGCTAGAGTCCCTCCTTTTTCATGGTTCAAAAACTTTTCTTTTATCTAACTGATGTAAGTGGCACACTTGTCGATTCTATATCCAAGTTAAGGTCCCTCTTTTAGTGTGTAAAGAATTCATAAAGGAAAAGTGGCATTACTTAACACAATAAGTTTAAAGCTTTCTTCCCTTATGACATCATTCTCAAATGATTGTAGTGAATAGGTGAGATATCTCCCTTAAAGATGACAATTTGTCAAATCTTTCAAACCCTCTTTTAGCTTCATCATCTTGGGCTTTGAACAAGATACAAAACAAACTTTTTTTCTCCCATAGATTAGGAGGAACTACGAATGCTCTGATTTCACAGTTCTCTTTTTGGGAATACGTAGGCATAAGATTGCGAGATCTTAGCGAGCATACTAATCAAAAACCTTACGTCAAGTACATTCCCAAAAACAATAGGAAAACCATAAAACAACAAAAAACATTTTTCTCAACTTTCACAAAGGAGAAACTTTCCCAATTTCGTAGTAAACAAACTTAAGCAACCAAGTAAATCAACAGTAGAAATATATACAAATAAAGGTTCCTATAGATTACTATAGATACTCAGGGTGTTAGTAGCTTCCCTCAGTATAACGAACCGTCGATTCCAGATCTCTTAGCATTTGTAAGAAAAACATTTGCGAGAAGGGTTAGTTTAAGGTATCTTCCCTTTCCTTTTAAGCATCATAGGATAAATATCAGAAATCATAAAGTAGCACTAAATGCGGTAGTGGTCACGTCACAAAACCGGAGCTACAATTGGCTTGAGGGAATGGCATAATAACTTGTGGCTTGGCAACTTGGCCATGTGGTTGTAATTTCTTTTTGGCTGTAGCTTTTGGCATGAGGAATAGCAGCTGAAGCTTGATTTTGGCTTGGTACTTGGTGTGTAGGACATGTGAAGATTCTTCTTTTGCTGCAAGTTTAATTTGGTTGCCTTTTAGAATTATTTTGGCTTGTTTGTGAAAGTGAGGTGATGGGATTGTAATGTGGGTCATGGTAATAAGTGCGTTGCGGGATGGTTGGTACAAGAGTGATGGTTAGTGTAAAGTTGCAAGGAATTTGGATCATGCGAGACTTGTTTGGCTTATGGCTGTGGTATAGCATACTGAAAGATAGCCTTGAGTTTTATTTTTATTTTTTTGTATTTTGGACAATAAGTTTTAATAATGGGAATGGGCATCCTTTAGATTTTTGGCAATTGTTTAGTTTTTATGTAATGGGCCTTAAATTCTTGATCCAATATATTTTTGTAGAGTTCTTGTAATTTGCACCTTACTTCTTGAGTAATGCTTAAAAAATCTGAACATGGTGATTGAATTCTTTTCAAATTAATATCACACTTGAATTGAATCCAAGAATCGCATTCAAAACCAAATTCACCCTTGTTGAACTCTTACTTGAAATGAGATCTTAAACATCAATAAATGAATCTTGAATTCATCTTGAACTTTGCTACTTAAAACTTGAGGAACCCCAAAGCCTCCACCTTAAACCTTATTGAGCAAGAACACCTTGAAAACAAAAAGTCATGACTTGTACTACGAACTACAATACACTGCACAAAACCCTAACTGAAAGATGAACCATGAAGCATTATAAACCTGACACATCCTTGGTAGCTTGATAATGTAGCAAACCACTCAAATTCCACTGAACTTCAACCATCACTATCCACATGCTTGACCTGATAGCCTCAAATGATTCTTTCAACAACTTGAGCAACATGTATTTTTTTGATTTTCTGAATAATGGTTAGTAGGTGGAAGTACAGATGAAAATTATACAGGTAGGACAAATTTGGGGTATGACAGTAGGACACTTAGCTCTTGTGTGTCCAAACCCTTTGCACTCATAACATTGGATTCCCTTACCCTTGTTAGATTTCTAATCATTATTGGTTCTTCTTCCAAAACCCTTCCTTTTGTTGATGTCGGATGACTGAGTCTTAACATTAGATTTTGACTTCTTGTCCAATTTTTTCACCAGTTGGTTATACTATTTTTCAAGAAGAGCCACAACCTTGGACAATTCCTCATTGGAATTAGGGTCACATTCATCCTGATTAGACACCAAGGCTATACTCTTCTTCTTCTCATATTTCTCACTGATTGCCAGTTCAAAAGTCTGAAGTGATCCCATGAGCTCATTCACCTTCATGGTGTTTATGTCTTGGGCTTCTTCAATAGCCGTCACCTTCATATCAAATTTCTTTGGAAGAGATCTTAGAATTTTTTGAACCAACTTGGCTTCTGGAATCTTTTCTCCTAGATCACTTAAAGTATTGGCAATATCAACAATGTTCACATGAAAGTCTTGAATACTTTCATCCTCCTTCATCTTCAAGTTCTCAAACTTGGTAGTGAGAAGTTGGAGTCCTGAAGATTTCAACCTAGAAGTTCCTTCATGAGCAGTCTTCAGAATCTCCCAAGCATCCTTGGCAAAAGTATAATTCTTGATCAATCTGAAGATATCTACACCATTGAATAAGGCATTCAATGCATTGGAATTACCTTAAGAAAGCTTGTCATCTTCATCATCCCAGTCTTCCTTATACTTTAACACATCAGTAATCTTCCCTTCCTTGTCTTTAGCCTTTGGTGGATCCCATCCTTTGACAACAAACTTCCAAGCTTTACCATCCATAGACTTAATAAAGGCCATCATGCGCACTTTCCAATATTCATAATTGGATCCATCAAGAATGGGTGGTCTGTTCAATATTCCTCCTTCTTTGTCCATTGCACCAGAAAGTAACTTCCCTGAATCTCACCCATATTCAGAGCAGGATGCCTACTCTGATACCAATTGAAATTCTGGTAGCAGATCTCAGATGTCTTGAGAGATGTCGAGACACTTGATCTCTACTTCAAACACAATGACAATAAGGAGCAGAATACAAATTGCAGGAAACAAACAAACACACAGTGATTGTTAACCCAGTTCGGTGAACAACAACACCTACATATGGGGGATACCAAGCCAAGAATGAAATCCACTAGATAGTATTAATTCTAAGCTAAACAACCTCCGGTTTACAACTTATCACTTAATCACTAACCGTGCTTAATTTCTACCTAAGACACTTCCTAGGTATGAGACCCTTCTCAATTCCCTTTCAATCACAGCAGTGAGAGAAATTACAACTCAATGTAAACAGTCCAGCTCTAGTATCAACTCGACACAAGAGATGCTCACAAATACAAACCCTAAACTCACTAAGTACCAATGTATTTTCTACACTTTTCTTAGGTTAAATTTATCCTATTTATAACCATAAACTAGACTGGATCTGGGCTTCAAAACACAGCAATTCTGTTACACAAAATCTGCAACTAATTCTCCTCAAGAGTAGTTTCTTCAATCCAAAGTTTCCTAAAATGCCTCCACATTTAGAAAACAGTATCTTCGAATTATAATCAGAATCTCTGATTCCTCAATCTTGGACGCCACCTAGGAAAAACAAATAATCCTAGAATAATCTGAAATCTAGAATTGAAATAGCAGTATTAAAACTGAAAAGTAACAGACAAAGATGTCGAATCATCAGATAGGACATATTGTCCAACATCTTGATCTTCAGTTAGTTTTTCATGTTAGGACATCTTGTCCAACATCTTGCTGTTAAGTTAGTTTTACCAAAATTGATGCCAACCTCAAAAGCTTGGACTCATCACTGATGACATGAATGCGCCTCAGAGGAACTACTATAGGCGTCAAAGCAAAGAGGGTCACGGTGTTGTTTGCACTTTGTAGCACTGGAAACTCATTGGCCTCTCGCATGTTATGTTCATCAACACAATAAAATTCTCCTATGTATTTAACTGTGTCACCGTAGTTCACCATGTGAACTAGCAAGGAGGTAACCCCTTTTGCCATCAGGTTTGACGTTGGACAAGCGCATAGTAATGGAAATGTAAGCTCAATGCCAACTGTAATGTTGACAAGAGCACAGTAATTTTGGCCCATTAATTCCTGGAAGGTTGTAAGGCCTTGAAAAGTTTCTTTTACTAACTCAAAATTGGTGTCATTCTGTTTGACAGAGTAAGATGTGCTATGCTGGTAGATATTTCCAGCACATGAGCAAAAAACTTGCACATTGATTGATTTATTAGGAATGTGGCATTGTAAATTCTTAAACTTAATGATTTTGAAAGTTTAGAGTTTAGCAAGAAAATGTCTTTACTTGTGATACCTCTTTTTTTTCTCAAATTGTTATATCTGCATAGATTTGAAACAATGATATTAATGTATTATAATATGTTGTTTGCAGTACTTAAAAAACTTTCAGACAAGACATGTACCGATACTGGAGCGATTTGCGCTGCTAATATCGACTATAGTGATATAGGCATATGCACATCTATTAATAGCAAGTGGAGCATACAAACACCGATCAGATTTCTTCTAAAAATTCAACTGTTCTAGGAGAGTGAAATTCTGGCCTATGTAGACAGCAGATGTCCTAACACATATCAAGGCATTGTGCTACATAATCATTTAAACTCAGAGGCGCAACAGAAGACTGATACCTTGAATATCAGAACTGCACAAACACAGATGTCACGACATTTGATCCAACATGTCAGTCAAGAACAATAACAAAACTGTAAACTGCAGAATGTTAAATAAGACAATATGTGTTAACCCAGTTCGGTGCAAATCACCTACATCTGAGGGATACCAATCCAGGATGAAGACTTCACTATCTGTAGAACTGTTACAAAGCTAAACTCCCCCATTTACAACTTTATACCTAACATTTACCCAATGAACATCATTACCAAGGCTAAACTCAAACCTTTATAGCCCTGATATGAGATACCCCATTCACATCCTAATCACAACCTGTTATATCTCTGTCTTCTGCCAATACAGAACCTGTCGTGGTTTCTTGACCTTCAAGTTATCTTGGACTTGCTTCAAAGCTTCATCCAAGAACAATACAACAACCATTACCTACAGGCTTCTGGTTGTACCCCTGTACATATGCCTTCCACTCTGCATCCCATATTACAGAGTGGAGACTTACAACTCCCAAGAGAGCCAACGAATCTCAAACCCTAAACCCTTATTCAACACAAGAGAACTAGGTTACAAAGTTATAAGTGATACAAAAGTATTGTCTGTTTACACTAGGTCTAAGTCTCCTTATATAGTCTTTTGCTGTCTTAGGCTTTCAATCTTTTCTCCTTTATCCACTCTGCAAATTCGCACCAACTCTTGTATAATGAAACCTGCTATATTAATAAGATGTCCACTCTTGCTGTTGGGACATCTTCTTCGACATCTTTAATCTTGAGCAGATTTCTTCATCTTTATCACATTCCTGGTTTACCAAAATTTCGTCAAACCACTGGAGTTTTCAACCTCCCACTTTTGACAAATTTTGGCTAAAACATTCCCTTCAGTGTTGGATGAGAGAGATAGATAAAGGTCTTTGAGTCTCTTCATCTTGAGAGTTTCCCTTCTGATATCTTCTTCCTGAATTCCAAAAAGAGCTTAAACAGTCGTGACATGGAGTTCATAAAATATGTAACTCATATCACAAGTCACAACTTGTTTTTCAACTCAGATCACAAGACACAAAAAAGACGTGTTAAGATGTTAGAACATCTTATCCAGCATTCTTGCAAACCAACTGCATGAATGTACCCAGAAGCAACAGAAAAGCATAACAGAAGGCCATTAAAACCATTCTCCCCCTTTTTAGCCAAAACTTGGTAAAAGTGGCTAAGACAATTCCAAACCCAGATGCAACTCATCCAGAATTTTAGAAATGCCATCGAACACTCTCTCAAATACAGCGTAATGAGACTAAGAAGAACCAGTACAATCTTATTTATAGCCAAGCAATCTCCTTAAGAAGTAACGAACCACAAAAAAAGCACTGGTCAATTCAAAGGACCATTAACCGAAGGAAATAACTTCACCAAATGCGCACCGGCCAAGACTGTTGACTGTTTCTTCTTTTAAGACCACTGTCCAAAGAACCCATTACATACAAGCATATTTTATAGCGATGTCCTGACATTATGTCAGACATTGTCTATTCTTCCTAGGTTCTTCTTCTGATTTGACAGCGCAGAGACTTCTTCACAAACTTATGATCCCAGTCTGCAGAGAAAAATAAATTCTCTCAGACTTAACCGTTGATTCTTAAGCATCCAATAAGAACCATTTAACTTATACTGCCAAGTCTCCCCCAACTTGCAACAATACAAAATGTCAAGACATCCTTCTTGACATCTCATCCTCTCAGGATGGACACATACTCACAGCTTGCTTGACGCACAAATGCAAACCGGAACTCCAATTGCATCCTCGCAGAAAATATCTTAGATCAAGGAGAAACTCCCCCTATCTAAGGTAAATAGTGCTCCTCCACATAACACCTAGCTAATGAATGGAAAACATAAGACGCATCTTCATGTCTTCAAGAGCGTACCCTCAGTTCAAGCCACCTGCTAAACACAATCATCAACTCTCTTATTGCTTCTTCTGACAAGAACCAATAATCACTCACACATGATCACCATCATGCTACCCGTGAGGAAATAATAAAAGGATAACAATCCTACCATAACAAACTCTTGGCTTAAGATCAAAGTCCCATTGATCCCCCTCATCCTGTAACCATCTTCACACCACACGAACTCCTCTTGAATTCTCATGTATAGACCTCCAGCTGCTTGAGGCACAAACCAATTGAATCAGAATGCTTCACATTCCTCAAAGAGACGCACAGGGCCCCTTAGTTTGTTATAACGATGTCAGATATCGTATGCATGCTCCAGAACTTCACAGCTGCCAAACTGATCCACTACTAGCATGACTTGCAGCCAGAGGCAACATCCTCTTCGCAAGATTTTCTACTGACTTCACCAAGCCAGCAATAGAGATAGACACCCCACAATCTAAGACAGTCATTCCTTATTATTCTCCTGTATGATAACCTGGAATACTTCTGATTTTTTGGTGAATATCCACTTCTGAACGCATCAGAAACCAGGCCTTCATGCAATCAACATATGATCCACTCCAGTCTTCTCAAACACTTACATCCGACTTCTAAGACAGTTCTTCTACTTCATCATTCTCCCATATGACAACGTAGATACTTCTTAGACACGATGCAAGTAACCAGTTCCTCATAGAACCTGAAATCCTTCTTCAAGGATAACCAACCGAAAGATGTTCTAACATCAGTTAAGACATCTTCCATACATCACAGACACCACACACCATGGTTCTTGATATGCTCCACCACTGGACTTACTATCAGCATAGTAATCCAAACTGAAGATCTTCACACAACACTGCGCCACCAGTTTGAACAAAGAGAACTTCAGAAACCCAGAGAGAAATAAACTTTCATCCACCAAAAGAAGGTATACTTCCATCCTCAACCCAGAACTTCTGTCACAAGCTCCAAGAGAACCAAAACCTCCTTACATTTTCAACTAACTACTCTTCTGTACAAGAGCAATCAGTTGTGAGAGCAAGAGTTGTCACTGTAAGTCGTCTCTATGTTTTGATGATAAAAACGTGTATTTGTGAAAGAACTATTTTATGTTCTAATGTGTGTTGTGTGTAGATCATAATCATAGAAGATATCAGATCCAAAAAGCACCAGCCAGACGTGCGTAATTGATTATATGCAAAGTTACTATACGTGACACAAGTCGCAATAAGCAAGTATGCTTCTGTATCTGATCATAATCAGTCAGATCCAAGGATGCCGATATTGCTGTTGCAATGCTCTTGTGGATGCTCTTTGAAAGTGGTTGTGATTTTGAAGATAGCGAAGCTTCTTAAGAGATAATCTTGTGGAGAACCGAAGTGCTGAAGATTCTCATGACTTGAAGTTCTGAAGGCTGAAGGCTCTGAAGACCAAGTGCAGAAAGATTTTGAAGACTGAAGTGTTCTGAAGATTATGGTTCTAAAGGTTAAGTGTTGAAGACTCTGAAGACAGCGTTCTGAGTGAAGAAGGTTCTGAAGATTCTGAGGACTTGAAGCAGTGAAGATAACGAGTTTCAAGACAAGTGCTGAAGCTCTGAAGACAAATTCCTAATGGACAAGTTCTGAAGACTAAAGACTTGAAGTTTCTGAAGACCCAGTTAGAAATTCTCTACTCATGCTTCAATTAATTACCATCAGAAGCCTCTGAAGATTTGAAGACAAATGTTACCGTTAGCAATGACTGTACACTATACTTAAAAGATCTATCTCATCACTTCTTCTACAGTAAAAAGAAGATATGGCAGTACAACCTTCATCATTGCATAACGAATCTTTTCAAACAGCCAACGGCTCTTTAACGGCTCTATTTTACATGGCTATAAAAGAAAAGAAGAAGCGCTTCTGAAGGTGTCGATGTGATGATAGTCACAATGATTAATTTTCGTTGTCACACTTAATATCCGAAGCTATCACCATTAACACACGACCATTGTTGTTGAAACTCAAAGTTCATTTTTCAACACAACAATAATCAATTAAAACAGAAGCTGTTAATGAAGAAGACAACAATGCAAATTAGTCAAGTCATCAACAAACTTTATCTCTGGGCGATATTGAAGATCTGAAGCAAGGAGTTGTTGCTTGAAGCTTGGTCAACAAAGAAGATGAAGAAACTCTACAAGATGTCATCAAACTATCAAATCAACATACATCTTTGTAGAATAAAAAGATAGCAAGGAGTTGTTGCTCATATCTTACTAGAACACTGAGTGTTCATTTGTACTTAAACTTAGGAGTTATCTTCTTATTAAGAAGCATCATTGTAATCTCCAGAACAACTAATTCTATGTGAATTAGGATTCCTTAAGTGATCAGTATGATCGGAGACTTGAGAAGACAATGGCTTGGTGTCGTTGTGGAAATCCTGAAATATGGTCAATGATAGTCATATCTCAAAAAGGATCAATTGTGGATTGGACTCTTGTGAGATCACTGATGGAACTCATTGAAAATCCTAGAAGAATGATCAGTAAATGTTATATCTATTGAATCGGATCCCTGAACGTTTAGCTGTGAAATCCTGATAGTAGATCTTGCGAGATTGGAACCTAGTGGGTCAATGTTCGTTATATTCATTAAATTGAATCCCTGAATGGTTCATTGTAGGTTAGTCACAGCTGCGGTTGTGCAGGTTGTTAGTCACCGGCTGTTGCCCGTGCATCTGTAATCTATGTTTGATTATAGTGGATTAAGTCCTTGTGTTCAAGGAGAAATCACCTGAGGAGGGTGGACTGGATTAGCTTGAGAGTTGCTCAGGTGAACCAGGATATATCGTGTGTTCCTTACTCTTGTTATGCTTTTAGTTATTTTTTATGTTTCGGTATTAAGTATCAGAACCTTACATAAGCAAGTCAGAACCTTGCAACTTAACTCTGATAAGCTTCCGCACTCCAAGTTCTGAATCAAGCATATCTTATTCAGAATCTTGTTGTTACTTATGATTTATGCATTGCAAGATCTGAATGATGTATCTCAAGTCAGAGTCTCTCAACGAACTCTGATATTCTCTTAGCGCTTCAACGATAAGAGGCAAAAAGTTTGCAAGAGTGAATACACAATTAAAACCCCCCTTTCTTGTGTCTTTCTCGCACCTTCAATTGGTATCAGAGCTCCGGTTCTGTTATTGATGGATATAAAACACTTAACAGTGTCAGAAAAAGAACCAGATATAGTGTGTAGAAATACTCTGGGTGAGATTTCAATCCACTTACAATTTCAGTAATAGCTCAGAAGATGACTGTGTACTAAATTGTAATCAAACGGATTACTTGAGCAAGTCACTGATTCTGGAAGTTTTGTAGTTGTCAACAACTGAATCTTCCTCACTAAAGCTTCAAAGAAGATTGAAGAATCAGCTGATAAGATAGATTCATCAGATAAGAAGTAGCATCTGTTGAATGCTTATCCTAGAAATACGACTGGATAAACAACATATTTGCTCAAAGATTGAATCATCAGAAAACAAGAAATCTTGTTTGCTGAAGATCATTTCTTTCTGAGCTTTTGAGATGTTTTCAAGAAACGGATTAGGTCCACCCTTGACTTTCTCATTTAGAGCTCATTAAGAATTTCTTCATGTAAAGAAGAAAGATTGTTGTTCAATGATTTTGAACTTCAGAATGGAGTCTGCAGAAGAAGTCAGAAAACTGAAGAACTCAAACTCTTAAAAGTAATTCAACATCTGAATCTTAACTGATCAAGCAGTTAAAAGATTCAACGAAGAACTTAATATTGTCTCCCAGAAAAGCTTTGCAGGAAATTGAAGAATATTCAGGAAGAAGAAATCTAGTGATTCAACAAGAATTTGATTAAAAATGAATTCTGAGTCTTGGTTAAAAAAACTTGGACAATTGAGTTCTGTTAACTTGAGATTCTATCTCAGTTGAACCAACTGCAATTGATCTGAATGTCATCTGATATTTCTCCCAGAAATTTCTAAATCCTGAAATCAGAAAATGTTCGACTAGATGCAAAGATAGAAGTCATCTATTCGAAGGCGGAAAGGATTTAAGTCACTGATGTTTGTCAAGATGAAGAAATCAGTGGACATTCTTTTTAGAAGCAAACATGTCGTCAATCCTTGATGGACTAACTCTAAACAAGTTAGATCAGCATTGCAAGAACAAGAGTTTCATGCAAACTATGTCATATATTACACACATGTTTGATGATACTTGTTTCTGAAAAGGCTCTGCATTTGTTCAAGTTAGAAGATGCTATGAGATGTCAATCATTTTTCTCTTAATATCTGTCTCTGATTAATTGCTCTCAGAAGTCAGATGAATATTTTTTAAAAGGATAAAGGAAAAGATCATGTGAAGATCAGATTAATTCTAGCTCTCAAACTAGGATCAAAAGTTCAGAAAATAATTATACTCTTCAGAAGCTCAGAGTCAGAATGGAATACACTCAGATAGAATCGCTGTGAAAAAGATTTCAGAATCTCTAAGGTATGCTTCTTCTTAACTATGACTAATTAAATAATAGTGCAATTTCAAACTGAAAATTGTCTAGTAGGTAAAAATATTAATGACCTAAAATATTATCTCCTTCAAGAAAAATCTTTTGATTAAATCTCTGGATAATATGCATGCACTCAATGTACCTCAGTCATAATTGATAATCTTGAATACTTGTGATATCTAGATTATAGGATCTCCAATGCGTGTAACCTTGGTGTTGCCTTACATTATTCGCATCTACTAACTGGGCGTGATTATAAACTGACAAACTAAGATTCACCTTCTTAATAGTTAATTGTTCTTTGATTACCTCTTTGTTTGTGCACTTATTAGAGATATCTTCTTGAAACTAGACAATGTGACTCCCTATTTTCGCTCCTAGTTAATGTTTTCTAAAGCCACTCTTACATATGCATTTATTGCAACTCATGTCAAGAATTAATTAGAAAATTCTTTGCGTGATCTCTTGGTTTTTTCAAAGACTAAGAAACTGTTAGAATTAGTGCTAGTATCCGTCCTTTACCCTACTCATATCTTGTCTGAAGTATATGATATGATGAACCTGTCGTTTGGAGTCACAAGCATTTAATAACTCACTCTATTCGTCGCCTATTTAAGGCACCATGATCACTTCTCCATTCATCCGTCCAACTCATCTCAGTTAGTTTTTCTCTCATACCCTCTCTCCTCAGAATGTCTAACTCACATCCAAAAGATGCTAAGGGTGAATTCTCTGAGTTAAAAGTTCTAAATGAACTTACCTTTAACGCCAATTCTCTCAAAGAACTTGGTATGTTAAGAACCGCGTCTGAGTTACAATGTCAGAAATGGGAAGGTTACCTCAACATGCTTCCAGGCCTCATTTACACTGACTTAGTCAAAGAATTCTGGCCAAATGCTGGCGTCTTTTCAAACGTGTATAATCAACACATCATTCAGTCAGTCATCTCCGGAATTCCTGTAGTGATTAATGTAACGCCCCAGTTTTTGTTGGTTTTACTTAATCGAGTCGATTTAATTATTTTTTGTCTTTATATTATTTTATTCTTGATAAATGTGTCATGTTTATGATTATTATGTTTTATCGCGTTTTTGGAGCATTTGCGAGATATTTAAGTGTAGGGGTATTTTGGTCTTTTGGCTTGGTTAGTTATATTTTCCATATAATAGAAACATAGAGAGAAAAATAGAGAGAAAGAAAAAGAGAAGAAGGAAAGGAGAAACAAAAGAAGAAAAGAGGAAAAAACTTGGAGAGGAAGAAATCGATTCAACCGACTTTTGAAAACACGATTAATCGGGTAAGGGTGCGAAACTCGATTATATTATCATTGTGTATGATTATGTATGGGTGTGTTGGTAGTTTTACTAGTTTTTGGAGTTATAGGTCGAAATGAGATAAACGAGTAGAAATCGATGTTTTCGCGGCCGGAAATCGATATAAATTGCGTTGTATGATCCCACTATGTTTATGAACAATTGATGATATTCGTTTTGCTGTTGGAATTGATTTGGGTTGGAAAAATGGGATTTTTGGGGTTTGAAACCATGTAAAACGCAAGCATATTTTTCTGTTTCTGGTGTAGGCCGCCGGGCGGTGGTTTAGGCGTCGGGCGATACCTTAGAGGCGCAGCTAGTCACGCTGCTGACTCTTTTAAGTTTTGGTGGGGGTTTTTACGCCGCTGCATCGTCTGGCGACGCAGAGGCGAAGGGGCACCGCCGGGCAAAATTCTGGTACCGCCTGGCGCTCCTGGGGAATTTCATTAGTTCTGTTTTCTTTCAAATTCCATAACTTGTGACCCGATGATCCGTTTTGAACCTTCTTTATACCATAGGAAAGCTAATGAGATGTTCTTTCTTATAAAAATGGTTTTGAGATTGTTGGCCGATTTAATTATGTCGAGAATTTAGAATAGTGTCGTTTTGTCGACTTTTACCGTCGTAATTGTGTGTAATTAATGTGTTATCATGCCATGTCCTTTTGATATATATATATATATCATATGACTTGTGTGATGTTATATGATGTGAATGCATGTGATGAAATGTTGTGATGATGGTTTGTGGCCTAAGGGCAAGAAAATGCATTGTGTTGGGTTTGGTTGTATATGCATGATTATGGATGTGTATATGTGTGCAATTGAATGTCATGAGACATTGTATGCCAAGCATCATGATATGCATTCTTGTGATGTCGTGTGCCCTAGTGGGTGTGAGCGACGAATCGGTTCCAGAGGGAATCCGCTATAACATTGTGTGCCTTATACAAAGAGGACCTAAAACGATGATTATAGACGACCGTGTGCCTTATACAAAGAGGACCTAAAGCGATCGGATCGTGTGCCATATACAAAGAGGACCTAAAGCGATCCATGAACATCGCGTGCCTTATACAAAGAGGACCAAAAGCGGCGGGGAACATCGTTTGCCCGACGGGGAGTTACACTAAGTAACAAGCGATGATTCCAATAGTTCCTAAGTGGACTAATGATGAGATGATGGATGGATGGTACCGCATTGCATTGCATAGAGTCGTTGTGTCGGTCTCTGTGCATATGCATAAATCATGAATGGATTGATTTCGTGTGGATTTGTGAATGGACTTGATGAGTTGAGATATATATATATATATATATATATATATATATATATATATGTTGGTAATAATTGTATTGTGCATGGTTGATATACCTTGGTGATGGATATATGAGATATGCATTGTGTTGTTTTGTATTTGAAATATGGTGTAAATTATGGTGAGAATGTCTGGTATGTGTATTTTTGTGTTATTATATAATTGTATGCAATTATATTATGATTGTGTTTCTCACCCTTCTACTGTGTTAAATGCTCTATGAGGCATTGCAGAGTAGATGCTGGAGGTCTTTTTGTGAAGCTTAGGTCTTCATTCTTTTGTCGGTCAGCTCTGATATGTAGCACCGGGTAGTCTGGGAGATTGTTTATGATTTATGTGTGTATATATATATATATATATATATATATATATATATATATATATATATATATATATATATCTTTTGGATTGTATATGTATGACTCTGTACATGACAGACAAACTTTTATGTTATCTATATATATATATATGAGATATCAGTTGCAGATTTTCTGCTTTTATTCTATATCTGAATTGTGGGTGTTAGGAACTGAGTTCCTCTGTTATGTGCTACCTGATTGTTGCATATCTATATGAGCAGGTTTATGTGTATATTTTCTTCAATTTGATGTGACGCCTCTGTCTATGCCGTGAATGTTTTCATGTTACTCTGATTAATTGTTATCGCTTTAATTGTTTGGGGGTATAGATTGGGGGTGTTACATTAAGTGGTATCAGAGCCAGTCCGTGTCAGTTTGTGTCAGTTTGTGCCAGTCCGTGTCGGTCGTTGTGTTTGGGGTGAGCTATTTGTTTAACCATAGTTGCTGTGTATTGGATATGAACAGAATATGGCTGGTAGGAATGATGCTGCTCTTGCTACTGCTATGCAAGCTATGGCTCGGGTTGTGCAGGGTGCACCTAATGCTGGTGAGAATGATGAGTTCCGAAAGAACAAACCGCCTGTCTTCAAAGGAAGACATGATCCTGATGGTGCTCAGATTTGGCTTAAGGAGATTGAAAGAATCTTTAGAGTGATGGACTGTGTTGAGGAAAATAAGGTGAGATTGGGTACTCACATGTTGCAGGAGGAGGCTGATGACTGGTGGGTTAGACGCGTCATGTGTTGGAAGCTGCAGATGAAGTGGTCACCTAGGCTTTGTTTAGCAGGGAGTTTTTGAGGAAGTATTTTCCCGAAGATGTTAGAGGGAAGAAAGAGATAGAGTTCTTGGAGTTGAAACAAGGTAACATGTCTGTTGTTAATTACACTGCTAAATTTGTGGAGCTTGTTCAGTTTTATCCACATTATGCAGAAGCAACTGCAGAGTTTTCCAAGTGTGTGAAGTTTGAGAACGGGTTGCGTCCCGAGATCAAACAGGCAATTGGTTATCAACGGATTAGGAGGTTTTCGGATTTGGTGGACTGTTGTAGGATTTATGAGGAGGATAGCAAATCTCGTTCTACTCACTATAAGAGTGTGAACGAAAGGAAAGGAAAGCAACCGTTTCGTGGTGGTCCTTATGTGTCACCAGCTGACAAGGGTAAGAAAAGGGGTAGTTTTGATAAAAGGCCAAGTGGGGGAGGTATGTCTAATCCTCCGAGATGTTTTAGGTGTGGTGACTTAGGACATCGTCATTTTGAATGTAGGAAGGATATGAGAAAGTGTTCCAATTGTGGAGGTTTAGGACATGTTGCAGCTGATTGTAAGAGGAATGTGGTGAAGTGTTTCAACTGTGGTGAACCTGGTCATGTTAGTACGAAGTGTCCGAAACCAAAGCAAGCTCAAGCTGGAGGGAAAGTATTTGTATTGGCAGGGACTCAGACTTCTAGTGCAGACCGTCTGATCAGAGGCACTTGTTTTATTAATAGTACGCCTTTAGTTGCTATTATTGATACCAGAGCGACTCATTTGTTTACTTCGTCTGAGTGTGCGAAGCGTTTGAATCTTTTGTTGTCTTCGATGGGTGGAGAGATGGTTATTGATACTCCAGCAATGGGGTCGGTAACTACTTCTTTGGTTTGTTTAAGTTGTCCATTGACCATTTATGGTAAAGATTTTGAGATGGATTTGGTGTGTCTGCCGTTGGAGGGTTTAGATGTGGTTCTGGGAATGAATTGGTTGCAGTTCAATCGGGTTCATATTGATTGTTATCATAAGTTGGTAAGATTTCCTTCTCTTGAAGAAGACGAGGAATTGAGTTTCTTATCTACCAAAGAGTTGAAGAAACTTTTGGCGGATGAAGCTCAGTTGTTCGGGTTGTTTGGATCGTTGACTGTAGATAGTCAATTTACAATTGCTGTGTTTCCAGTTGTGTGTGAATTTCCAGAGGTGTTTCCAGAGGATATTTCAGATGTGCCGCCAGAAAGAGAGGTGGAGTTTTCTATAGATCTAATTCCTGGTACTAGACCTATATCTATGGCGCCTTATCGTATGTCGGCATCTGAGTTGGTTGAGTTGAAGAAGCAGTTGAATGAATTGTTAGAGAAGAGGTTTGTGAGGCCGAGTGTATCGCCTTGGGGTGCTCCAGTTTTATTGCTGAAAAAGAAAGATGGAAGTATGCGATTGTGTATTGATTATCGCCAGCTGAATAAGGTGACGATTAAGAATAAGTATCCTCTTCCGAGAATCGATGATTTAATGGACCAGTTGGTAGGTGCGAGTACGTTTAGTAAGATTGATTTGAGGTCAGGTTATCATCAGATTAGAGTGAAAGAGGAAGACATTCAGAAAACGGCTTTTAGGACACGATACGGTCATTACGAATATTCTGTGATGCCGTTCGGGGTTTCTAATGCGCCGGGTGTGTTTATGGAGTATATGAATCATATTTTCCATGAGCATTTGGATCGATTTGTTGTTGTGTTTATTGATGACATCTTGATTTATTCTAAGTCTCGGGAGGAGCATGTGGAACATTTGCGTATTGTATTGCAAATTTTGAAGGAGAAGAGACTTTTTGCCAAGTTGTCCAAGTGTGAGTTCTGGTTGTCAGAAGTGAGTTTTCTTGGGCATGTGATTTCAGGTAATGGTATTGTTGTGGATCCATCTAAAGTAGATGCAATTCTACAATGGGAGGCTCCTAGATCTGTTACTGAAATTAGAAGCTTTTTGGGTTTGGCTGGATATTATCGGAGGTTCATTGAAGGTTTTTCTAAGTTAGCACTTCCTTTGACCCAGTTGACTTGTAAAGGTCAAGCGTTCATTTGGGATATTCAGTGTGAGGAAAGTTTTAGTGAGCTGAAGAGAAGATTGACTACAGCTCCGATCTTGATTTTACCGAATCCTACTGAACCGTTTGTGGTGTATTGTGATGCGTCTTTGA